>CM060188.1:72973345-74275011 GCA_030549335.1 Pontederia crassipes | reverse complement strand
AGAATCACTTCTAAAGTCTATCTATCGCTATATGATATATTTCTCAAAAGAATGAGATAAAATGGAGCTAAGTGCTACATCGTTGATCATGATAAAAGTCACCTCCACAGTCCATTGCCGACCACCAGTCAATTGGTGATATATGCATTCATATGAGAATGTTGCATTCACATTCATAAGTTCAATAAGTTTAAATAATAGTGATTGCAAATTGAGAGTGATGCTTTTGATTAGAATGTTGTATACGTAACTATCAAATGTATAAAAATACTTATTTTGTTATTATGATTATTGCATATATTTTTATGTCTCTCCGAAATGATTAGTTGGTAACATATAGATTATAAGTTATCGACTTACTGAGCTATTTTGCTCATAATATTATTTCTAATATTTTTTAAATCAATATAGCTTTTTGGATCGTAGGAGTTCATAATCTTAGCAGGATTTAACTTTTAATATAAAAGTAATGAAGGGAGTTGTTACTCTCGTGTCCTTTTGTTAAAATGTCGATAGAATTTGCTGTGTAAGAATGCAAAGTCATTTGGTGAAATGTAAAATTTAAATTAAGAAAATTCATTTGCTCTAAACGACAGTGTGTAATTTATTTAATGATATATTTTTATTTTTATTTTATAAAAAATTATATCACATTTTCGTATTTCTTAATAATTTTGTTTGATTGTCCGTAATGAGTTGCGAACTCTAATTTAAATTATGATTTAAATCGGAGTCGTGATAGTGTGGCACTGTTGCACGCACTGTGTGCGGGCTTGAGGCCTGCAGCGCAACGCATTGCTGGCGCAATGCCGCGACCCATGGCTGCTGCACGGAGAAGTGGGCTGCATCGCGGCCCATTGTGAAAAGTTAGTTTTTTTTAAAAGTACAGTGTATTGAGAAAATTATTTCTGAGCTTTCAGAAAGTAGGAAACGAAAAAAAAATCATGATTTCTGAACTTTCATAAAGTAGGAAATGACAAAAAAATAATTTGTGATACGTTTGGAAAAATAAGTGCAGAGAGAGAGAGAGAGTTCTTATTACTATTGGGCCTAAGAAATGCTGTGCCAAAGCCGCACGCCGACCGCAGTAGTTGCCAATACATATTTCTTTTATTTATGTTTTTAAAACAAAAAATTGAAGATACTCAATTTGGATGAAGGTGTACGACTCTGGTGATTCTTTTTGCTTTTAAAAATCGTCCTATATTCTAATTTATTATAAAAACAGAGTCAATTCTCAAGTAAGGTGCCGTTTGATTTAAGGATAAAGTAAAAAATAGAGTTTTATTCTAAGTTATTTTGTCAAATTTATTTTCTGATAATGGTGATGAATATTTTTGTGATTTTCAAAAAAATTGTATTTGTGAATAGTAATTTTTTGAGAAATAAATATTTCAACGAATTACTTATTCTTCATCCCAAGTTTTTTAAAAAATATTTTATTAGAATAAATACTGACTCTAAAATAATTATCCACCAACCAAACAGTGCGTTTTTTTATTTTATTAGAATAATGTCCCTTTTTGTTCAGCACTTGCTGGTCGCCCAAGACCTCAAAATTTTTAAGTGCATTATATATAGAGTATATATTAATAAAAATATATTTTTAAGTGAAATTAAGTTTTGACCTCTCCTATATTGAGTTAAAGATTATCAAATAACATATTATTTAATTCTCATTATAATTATTATTTTATTATTTTTATAATATATCTTGCCCTCTCCTAGTTAAAAAAAATTCTAAGCTTGTCCGTGTGTACTAGAAGTAGTGCTTCGTGGAGGCATTTACATTATTACACATCATACAAATGTTTAGTAAAATAGTTAAATCATAAAAATATAACTTTATTACTTGACTTGACATCGATCGACACTGCTTGTGACTCTTTGCACATGGATCGTTAGACATACTTGATATTTTAGAACATAAGAATGCATTGCCTTTATGCTTTGATACTTAATTGTAATGTTTTCGAAATACACACCATCACATGGTCGAATACATTCGGGGGCATCACAGGACATGACTTATGTGTACAATATTTTGATCAAAATAAAACTTTGACTAATTAACAAAATAAATACATAATTGCAAAAAAAATAGCTGTCATTTTACTCAAAAGATGAATAGTCAAAATAAGAATGCGGAAGTTTTAATCAAATAACATAAGGAGTCTTAATAATTGGAGCATAAAGAATTTGCATAAGATAAATATAACTTCATAAAAATATTAAAAAAATTAAATAGACTCGAATTTATGTGCAAAGAACATCACAACCTCGATCTTTTACTTATGCTATCATTTTATACTCAGTCATATTGTCACATGTAACATTGAATATCCTAGAAAGATGAATCTCTCGTGAATTTTAATGCTCAGTACATAATCTTACCTATGATAGGGAAGAGAGCATCAATAGGAGTTGGAATGGATAGCAGCTCCTCACCGCTTAAGCAAAGGTCTCGAGTTTGAACTTTTGTAGATGCAAAAAAATTCATGTTGGGAGCCTCACCTGCCAGGCATGCTGTTCGATGCGACACCAGAATAGTTGGGCTCGATGATAGGTCGAGACTCCAACTCTTAGCGCCAGCTGAGTTGGACGATTGGCATCGCTTCCCGAACACTCGAGTGGCAACAAAAAAAAAAGGAAGAGAGCATGTAACATTTCTACTAGTGTTCAGAAAGTTAAGAGACAATTACAAAGATTCATCATATCTTAGAAAGTTAAGATTTTTGCTTTTCTTTTTGTTCCCCATATTCTTGACTTGCACTTTGTTCATCTCATGCTTTGTGGCATTCTTTTTGCTTCCTTCAATTAATCGAAGGTCGAGTCGCTCCAAGACAGCAGAGGGAGCACCAGCAGGCAGGGCCGTCCCCTCTCCCACCATGGCTGGCGAGGTTGCGAAAAAGGTGGTGTCTATTTTTCTATATATTTTATTCCTTTTATATTATTTATTACTATAATATTTTATTTGATTTTTTTAATGAAATGTTGTCGTATATTATAATGTTGGTAAAATAGTAATATCCAATCAAAAGAAGTTTATAGGCAATCTAATTATAGGGTTTAATTCACCTTCTAAGCACTCTCCTACTTTGAAGAGATGCTAAGCGCATTTGGATGATCAATGATTCATATGACAAATGATTAAAACTCATCATTTAAATATGAAATTTATCTGTATCGTTTGATCAATGATTCAGATGCGCTCAAAAGCTTGGAGGTGAATTAAAAATTGAAGGGCATGATTGTAAAAGAGATAAAATTATAATTTTTACTCCAATGGAATGTTAGGAAAATGGAAGGAAAAAAGTCATTTTTTTCTTTATTTCTTAAATGGTACACCATATTTGTGTTTATCCGCTTATCTAATTAAGATAACAGTTCATCCTTTTTTTCTTAAATGGAAGATAGAAATAGATTAGCCAATAGCGTCATTATACAAAAATTAGAGGAAGCCCGGAGGGAGAACATCCTCGCAAAATTGATCGACAAGCGATCTTCTACCAAAAGATGCTAAAGAATCAACTTTTACATTTGCTAATCGAGATACATGCCTACAATTAAAGTGTAGAAACAGTAATCGACAGGTTGCAATATCATAGAAAATGTTCTTAAAGCGCCACGGACAAGGAGACTTGTTGGTGATTATATCGACTGCAAGCTGAGAATCTGTCGTGAGGAGAGGCAGTGCAGTAGCCCGCTGCGGATGGCCTAGCCTTCAGCTTCCAAGACCGAGTGAAAATGATTATGTAATGCTCCTGCACATATAAATCCAGGATTAGAAGTATGACAATGAAGCCTGTTCTTCCCACCCCAGAGTTGCTAAAAAAATGAGCCATCCGAGTCCATGCTTGACGCCTTAACGTTCATACAGTTACAAATAATGCTATTGATTCTAAAACTTGGCTTCATTAGTTAGCCATTACTCGTAATGTGTAATGTACACACGATGATGCTTAGTAATGTTTCCATTAGCACGCCAACAACGATGGTACGTACTCTGGGCAGATCTGGTCACAGAAAGCATTATTTTTTCTCTTTTTTTGTCCACCTCGCCCTACCAAAAAATAATTTGCTGTCATATTTCGATCCGTCACTTATTCTGAATCTATGATAGATCCTTGTCAAAAAAAAAAATTGTTTTTTTCTTCCTTCTTGACTTTGACTTGGACCAATTCAGCTCTTAGCGTCGTCGGCCAAGTCTTTGCATGCAATACAAGTCAACTTGGCAATTCATGCATGCAATTCGGAGTCAGTTCATAGTTCATACTATGAGAAGTGAGAAGGCATCACATTTCCGCAGTCGAACTGGTCATGGGAGCTGTCGAGTGGGGCCACTTACTTGCATGTCCACCCATCGTTTCGATTTTTCTGATCAGGAGAAAGCTTTTCATATCTCCTAGCTCAGACAGACGGATCACAGAGTTTGTCCATACTGATCAGGAGTTCTTCTCGTTCGGAGATACACAATGATCACCGGAACCATTGTGGCTATGCTGATATGGCGGATTGCTGCTCTTGCAGCGAACCGCATCAAAGAGAAGGCGGAAAGTGAGGGAAAAGTTTACTACGAATTCAGCCAGATCCAGGAGAAGCTCGGGCTCATGCAAGGATGTCTTAAAGGTGCAGCGGCAGCCGCAGCTCGAATAGAGGGCATGAAGGAATGGACGGAACAACTAACGGCGGCAGCCTACAAGGTTGAAGACCTCTTGGATGAGTTCCTAGATCAGGTAGAAAGCCATAACCATGGCGGAGTCATAGGTTATGGCGAGAGATTCCTTTACTACCCTGCGGACAGAGTGAGAACTCACAACATTGTCATTGAGGTTCAGAAAGTTACAGAGGAGGTTAATCGGATCTTTAAAGCAAAGGACCGGCTCGTCGTTCCGGAACCTGAACATCGTCAAGATTCTGAGCTTCCTGAATCTTTCCCAGTCTCTGGCGAAGGTGAGACCCTTCTGGGCATTGACGGAAGCAAGGATCAGGTGGTGCAGTGGCTGACCAGCCCTGAACCGCAGCGAAAAGTTGTTTTGGTGTGGGGAATGGGCGGCCTCGGCAAGACCACTCTCGTCAGGGAAGTTTACAAGCACCCAACTGTAACGAGCTTGTTCACGGATCGCGCCTGGGTCTACGTCACCAAACACTGCAGCATCAATGAGCTACTGAGGAACATGGTAAATGACCTAAGCGGAGACGCATCAGAAGACCAAGAACCAGAAGCAGGTATGCGTGAAGACCATCACAGGAGCGCCATGCGCAGTAAGCTCTCTCAACTCTTGACCGGGAAGAAGTATTTGATCATACTAGATTATGTGTGGAAGGATGACGTTTTTAATGCCTTGTTTGAGTGTCTCCCTGCTAACAACAATGGAAGCAGGATTATTGTCACAGCAAGAAGTGAAGATGTAGCTAACTCCATATCACATAACAGACACGTCTTAAATATTAACCCCATGTCACAGGAGGATGCGACCTCGTTGTTTCACAGGGAAGCGTTCCGGAATGCAACATGCCCCATAGAGCTGCGTCAGTACGCTCAGGAGATCATAAACAAGTGCGAACGCTTGCCTTTAGCCATCATCGCAATCGGTCGCGTGATGGCCAGGAAAGAATCGACAACCGTAGCATGGAGGAACATGTGTGACCGTCTACAGTGGGAGTTGTCGAACAATGAGATGCTTGAAAGAGTGGCGCGAGGACTGATGCTTAGCTACAAGAGCTTACCTGATGATCTGCAACGATGCTTCTTATACTGCAGCCTGTTCAGGGAAGGTCAACCGATCAAGGTCAAGTGGTTGGTTCGCATGTGGGTAGCAGAGGGATTTATACATTCGGATGCGAACGATGGGGTGACAATGGAGGAGATCGGAGTGCAGCTCGTCGAGAAGCTGGCTGCAAGGAGCATGCTTCAAGTCGTAAAGAGGGACGTGACAAGGGGGCCAAAGGTATGCCGAGTTCATGACATCATGGCATATCTAGCTCTGAAGGCATCCCAGGGCCAGAACGTTTGCTTAACGACAGCGGATCAGCTTGCAAATCTAGATGAAGGATGCCGTCGATTATCTATCATGAACGGCGTCGGAGATAGAGTTCGACCCAGCAATCACCTTTCTGGGATACGCACCTTGCTCGTTCTCTCCCGTGGTGATCCTTTAACCGATTCCTCTTGGCAAATTATCTGCGAAGTTCTCAAGTTCTTAAGGGTCCTGGATCTGAGGGATGCTCCAATTCACAGCCTGCCAAGTCACGTCTTTGATCTATTTAATCTACGATACTTGAGCCTGAGGGGAACCAAAGTCGGCGAAATTCATAGCGACGTGGAAAAGCTTTACAACCTTCAAACTTTGGATCTATGGAAGACCAACGTGAGACATCTGCCACGGAGCGTACTGAAGCTTCGGCGACTGAGGCACTTGTACAAGGAGGGCATCCTTGCTGAACAGCTGCATTACCACAATGTCATGGGAATACTACGAGGCGCGGATGCGCCGTCACGGATTTCAGACTTGTCAGACTTGCAGACTCTGAAGACCATCGTGGGAAGCGAGAAGGCGCTGGTTGCATTAGAAGGTCTCACGCAGCTCAGACATCTTGGAGTCACGAACTTGGATAGAAATCTCGGAAGAACATTGTGCAACTCCATAAACAAAATGAAGAAGCTCTCTCGCCTGTCTATAAAAGCAGCCGACAACAGGCGACTAATGCTGGACGGGCTCTCTCCTCCGCCTCACCTGAACAAGCTCATACTGAACTGCCGCCTGGAGTTGGTGCCAGTTTGGTTCAGCTCTCTGAAATTCCTGACACACTTGTACCTGTTCGGTTCATGGTTTACCGAACAGGAGAGTCCAATTCCAGCTCTCGAGCGCCTCCCCAATTTGGTGCTCCTGGTGCTGGACGACGTTGCATACCAGGGCAGGTTGTTGCACTTCAAATCTGGATCATTCGGAAGGCTGGAGACCCTGATGCTGAGAAACCTGACAGCGCTGTCCAAGATACGCGTGGAGAATGGGGCGCTATCAAACCTCCAGGTGATGTATCTCTGGAAGCTTGGAAGGCTGACAGCTGTGGAGGGCGCCCAGTACATTGCCCGTCTGCAGGATCTGTACTGGAGGAGCGTGCCCATGGATCCGCCCCGTTCGCAGCTTAACACTGGAGTCAGGCTCCGTATTTCTTAGACGAAGTTGACGAACCGCATGGCAGTGTGCAGTGACCCACAAAGTTGCCTCTTTCCATATAGGATGCAGTTCTGCTTTGCGTTACGAAATCAGTTTTATTTTTGTTGGATTTAATTATGGTCACAGAGGACTTCGATAAGTTGTCTTGAGTGCGGGCACTTTATTTCTTGGTAATTTTTCTTTATCGGAAGATATCTTCTCTGACTTCTTCGATGTACCTAGTAAACTTTGATTATGAGCTATCTTTGGATGTAGAATTGGAGCAAGAATTTATCTAAATTTTACCGAACACAACATCAAACTTAATTAGTCCTTGCTTGTTCCAAGAACTGTTTCCTTTTTTTTTTTTTTGGACTTAAGTTGGAAGCATTTTGGTCCTTAAATTCCACCCGCTCATTTTCTCATTGATGGTTGATATGTTTTCAACCATCTTGACCGTCCGATTCAAGATCCATCGTTGAGATTATATCTATTTTTTTACATTTTTTCTAATAACCTTACGTACGACGACATCTCCAACCTAACATCTTCTCTCTCCTCTTCGTCTCCCCGCCGCCTCCCGCTCTCTCGCCGTCCACCAGCCAAGCCGCCGCCCAATCTCTCATCGAGATCCCTCGTAGTCGCCGGCCGCTCTCTTGACTCTCTTGCCCACAGCCGACATGAGCACGTTGAGATCGCCAGCCGCCTCAGTCCGATCTCTTGCCGAGATCCCTTGTCGCCGCCGCCAGATCCACACGCCGACGTGCTCCTCGACGGCTCTGACATGCGATCTCCTCTTCTGCACGCCTTGTCCGCCGGCCAGCCCCACCCGCTTTGCGATCTGCACGGTTTCACCCCCCGAGGCACGATCTCGCCTGCCGACGCCAGATCTCCTCTTCAGCATGCTCTCGTCGCCGGCCCGTCGACGACTCAACAGCTCCTAATGAAGCTCTTGACAACCACCGTCATCGCAGGTCGCCTCCCGCACGTCGCCGCCGAGCTCCGCCGTCGATCTCGTCCCTCCCGCCCGTCGACCGAGCCCGCCCGCCGCCGTTGGCCTCACCCGTCGCCGCCGACCTCGCCCGCCCCGCCGCCCACGACCCTCGACCTCGCCAACCGCCGTTGACCTCGCGAGCCGCTGACCTCGCCAGCCACCGAGCTCACCTGCCCCGCCGCCCGTGACCCTCGACCTCGCCCGCCGCCGCTGAGCTTGTCCGCCACACCGCTGACGTCGCCTGCTGACTGATCTCGACGTCGCCCTTCGACGCCGATCGATTTCGTCTATAATTGTGTAATCTTGGAGTTGTTTTTGAGTTGTAATGTTTTTCAATTTGAGTTTGAGTTGTCATATTACTTACGATATGATTACTTGTAGCACATTCAGCTATCTAATGCTTGCAGAAATTTGTTGATCTAACTGAGGTTACTTGTTGCTTGTTGCTTGCAGAAATTTGTCTGAGCTGTCTAGCTGAGGTCGCCCACCGACGCCTCAATTAGATTGTCTCAATTAGATAGTTGCAGTGACAGTTTGTCTCGAATAAATAAAATCGACTTAGAACATCATCTAAATGATAATAAGAATTGCACAACATGGAATGATTTGTCTCGAATAAATAAAATCAACTTAGAACATCATCTAAATGATAATAAGAATTGTACAACATGGAAGTCGATTTCATCACAACAACAAATCATATGAAGCAGTCTTCATATACAATAATAATCCAAAATAAATAAAAAAATTACAAATGAATTACACATGGAGTAACAATTAATGAATTAAATATGAATTACAAATGAATCAATGAATTCAATGGCGTCGGTGGTGCACGATCGGCAGTCATGCGAGGTCGATGGGGGTGCGGCAGGCGCGCAGCAGTTGTGTGGGGGTGCGGCAGCGGTCGACGAGCGACGGTGGTCACCGAGGTCACGGAGGTCGGGGGGTGGGCTTGGCGGCGGCGGTGGTGGAGGTCGGCGGGCGGGCTCGGCATTGTGGGGCGGTGGAGCTTGTTAGCGGGGAGGTGCGCGATCTCGGTAGCGGGGGGCGGGTGGTGGAGCTTGTCAGCGGGGAGGTGCGCGAGCTCGGCAGCGGGGGGCGGACGGTGGGCAGACTTGGCGGGCAGGCGGGCGAGCTCGACGGCGGTAGTGGAGGTGCACGAGCTCGATAGCAGGGGGCGGGCAAGCTCGGCAGCGGAGGTGGCGGTGCGTGATATCGGTGGCGGTGGGGCGACACACGGAAATCAGCGGGGTGGGTCGCAGCATGCTTGAGGTGGGCGGCGGAGCAGCGACCTGCGTATGCAACGGCGACGAACTGTGTATGCGGCGGCGGTGACCTCAAACTACTGCGGGCGAGGTCGAGTGTCGGCGAGATCGGTTGGTGGGCGAGGTCGACCCTCGAACGTCGGAGGGAGAGATCAAGTGTCGGGGGGCATCGAGGGCGTCGGCGTGCGGATCGCAAAGCGGCCGGTGTCGGACTACTGCGAGGGCGAGACACCGGCGTCCAGGGCTTGATCGGAGCAAGATCGGGCGCAATGGGCGGTGAGGGCATCGGCGAGGAGGCCGAGCATCGACGAGGAGGCCGAGCATCGGCGAGAGAGCCAGCGTCGGGGGAGATCGGAGCAAGACAGTGGATCAGTGGCGAGACCGGCCGACGGAGAGAGAGTACAGAAGATGGATCGGGACCGGGGCCAAAACCGAGGACAGCGACGGTGAGGGCGAGATGATCGCAAAGAGGGCATCAGCGAGGAGGAGAGGGAAGATGAAAATGTAAAAGTGTTAGGTTAGGATCAGCGTGCGTAGGGTTGAAGGAAAAAAATGGAAAAAAAAATGTGCGGATGTGAACCATTGAGACCGAATCGGACGGATGCAATCGGACACACAATATGAACCCTTGATGAAAAAGTGGACGGTGGCGATCTTGGGAGCAGATGCTCCCAACTTTTTTTTTCAAAAAGTTATGTATTCATTAAGTAATCACTCCATTGGAGTCCTCGTACAAAATAGAAAGCAGTCCCGGAGGGAGACCGCCTAACAAAAAAGGTCCACAAACATTAGTGAGGCCAAATAAAGCTAGGTAATCTGCAACCCCGAGGGCAATACTTGACCTCAGCAGGGCGCACCAGGTCCAGCATATACCAAATGTCCTGTATAATTCCTTTTATATGCCAAGGGTAATGAGCCTTTCTGAATAGTATGTTAATCAACGGAAGGGAGTCAGAGTAAGCGGCAATGTGTGTAAGCGATCTGCGGCTGCACTCCTTGAGACCAGCCAACAACCCGTAAGCCTCGATCTCAAGCACCATATCAGTAGAAATCTGAGACGCCCCTACAAAAATAAAAGAGCCATTGTGAGTACGTAAGATAGCACCATAACCCCCCATACCACCCCCAATGGGGAAGGAACCATCCGACTGGAGAACCAGCCAAGAGGGTAGAGGGGTCTCCCACCGGGCCCGAAGAGAACCTTGGGGGTGAAAATTAGTTGCCTCAGGTGCGTGGGAATCAGTGAAGTCACGAAAACCAGCCAAAGCTTTCTCCCACACCATCCCCACAGTTGCGTGTTTGGATCTGAAGTGCGTCGTGTTTCTAGAATTCCAGAACTCCCAAAGACAAAAAGAGAAGAGTGATAGTAGGACAAAGAGTGATTGCTTGTTCAACCCTACACCTTCGTTAACCCAGGAACCAAGGTGCCAAAAATTAATAAGCTGAAAGGAGAAATTTAGTTGGTGTTGAAAAAGATCCCAGAGCTGCAGAGCAAAATGACAGTGGAAAAATAAATGCGGATTTGTTTCAAGGCTAGTGCCACAGAGAGGGCAGGCGGGATTAATTGTGGTGTTAAAACGGTGGACGATGTCTAAGGTCGGAAGTTTATTATGGAATAGTTTTCAAAGAAAAATATGGATTTTAGGAGATACTAAAATATTCCAGATTTTCGTCCAAGCACGCCCTCCACTAGAGATGGCCGGAAAAGCATGGCGGCGAACGAACTATAAACCGATTTAGCATTAGCACATCCTTAGGTATCAGTTACCCAGATCCATGCGTCATCATAGGCCATAGAAGAAACATAGATACGCCTGATAGTCTTACACAGATCAGGCCCGAACAGAGTATTCAGTACGGCTACATTCCAAGCACCATTGTCAATGAGATTGCTAACAAGCAAATTGTTAAGTGGCTGTGAAGAATTGATGTACGTTGGCCATTTACTGAGAGGAATTTGACTGATCCAAGATCATCAAGGAGAGATGTGTTGTGACCGGTGCCAATTTATTTTTGGAAGCCTAGACGAAGATCAAGAGTAGAGAGTAGGAGTTACCTCCGGATGGGAGAGCGTTTAATGCTTGAATGGGGAGTGTCCCACAAGTTAAGTCGTCTATATTTGGCATTAGAGAGTTGGACCCAATAAATATTACACTGATTCAGTAATGAGAGGACTTGTTTAGCCATAAGAGATGTCTGAACTGTTTGGAGATGTTTAATTCCTAATCCGCCAAGCGATTTAGGGAGCTGGGCGGTATGCCAGTTGATTAGGTGAGCAGTCGATGGTTAGGATTAGAGTTCCACAGAAAAGTGCGAGAGTGCTTTTTAAGAGACTCAAGGGTGCACTTAGCCAGGCAAGTCGTATTAAGCCAATGAGTCAGGATAGCTGATAGCACGGATTTAATTAGAGTGGTACGCTTAGTTAAGGATCTTGCGACTCCATCCAGCAAGCCTAGATGTAGGTAGTCTTATCGATAATGGGCTACAGATCACGGATAGATAACTTGGCAGGGGATACGAGAGTCCCGAGATAGAGAAAAGGAAAATGCCCCAGTTTAAAGTGAAGAGTGTCCTTAAGCAAATTTTTCCTCCTGGTACTTAATTTTGGGAGGTAGAATTCAGATTTTTGAGAATTAACTTTCTGTTCAGTGAGATATTCATAGATTTGAAAAACCTCCTTGATGTTTTTACAATTCCTTTTTGTTGCTTTAAGACAGATCAATACATCATCAACGAAAAGTATGTGAGTAATGGTGAAATTATGACAACTGAATGGAATAATTTTACCAATGGCTTCATAGGTGCTCATGAGAGAAGAGAAGACCTAACTGACAAGAATGAAAATATAGGGTGAAATGGGGTCGCCTTGGCGGATCCCACGGTGTGAGAGGAAGGATTCTGAACACTGTCCATTAATGACGCACATAAAAGTGGAGGAGAAGCGTCAATCCAAGTAATAAATTGAGGGGGGAACATCATTTGGGTCAGTATTTTGGAGACGGAGGTTCAGGAAATGCGATCAAATGCCTTCTCCATATCTACCTTAAGTAGCATATGTTTCTTTCTACCTGTGTTGAGAGAATGGGCTAGCTCCTAGGCGACGATGATGTTATTGTGAATCTGTCTACCCGGCACGAAAGCAGACTGATTGTTGGCTATAAGGTGCGCTAAAGTGGGCCTAAATCTATTAGCCAGAATCTTGGTGAGCAATTTATATAGGACATTGCAGAGCAAGATTGGTCTGTGATCAGCGACATATTTGGGGTTCTTTTTCTTAGGGATGAAGATTAAGGAAATAGCGGATCATTCCACAGGGAAGGAATTGTAATTCATAAATGACTTAATGAAAGAGGCAACCGTAGGTCCAACAATATCTCAATACTCTCGATAAAACTCCACAGTGAATCCATCTGGGCTAGGCGATTTGCCAGGAGGCATACTCCAGAGCACATCATGAATCTATTTGTCAGAGCAAGGCTTAATGAGAGGATTGGTCATGGTTTCATCGAGGGTGGGAAGGGATGGCCAGCAAGCTTGAGGGATGTCAAGTCTAGATTTAGGGCGCCACAGGTTCTTATAATGCTCGACAAATAAGGATCTGATGGCCCCCGGGTCTGTAAGGACCCTGCCATCAGAGTCTTGAATCTCAGATATTATGTTTTGTTTATGCCTGATCATGGTAGAGAGATGAAAATATCGAGTATTCCTATCACCCTTAGTGATCCAGTGAGCTTTGGCCTTACTCCACCATTTGAGACTAATTTGCCTGAGCAGAATAGCGTGGAGTTGATACGCGGATCTAAGGTGGCCAAACTCCAGGTCGGAGAGGCCCCTAGTGGTGTCAAGCTTCTCAAGGTCGGAGATACGCCCAAGCACAATATCCGCCCTAGACTCTAAGTTGCCGAGAGTATTTTTGTTCCATTTTAGGGTCTCCAATTTTATCTTTTTAAGGGCCGAGCCTAAGGACTCTGAGCTAGAGATACTATGAAGGACGATGTTACGTGCCTCCTAGTGCATGAACCAGAAGTGTTTGTATTTGAACGAACGAGCACGGGGGGCAGGGTTATCCGTTTGAAATAGTAACGGGGCATGATCAGAGACATACCTCGGGAGAGAGGTGAGGGTTAAGGATGGGAATTTCTGTAGCCAGTGGTGACTAAGCAATAATCTATCGAGACGACAGTGTATACGTGCTAGGCCTGACCTATTATTACACCAGGAATAGGAAAGCCCTTTGAGTTCTATATCGACTAAGCCATGTTTATCACTGGTAGATCTAGAAAGGCTAAAGGGAAGGCCACCGAGCTTGTCCTCGGGGCCAAGTAGGGAATTAAAATCGCCCATAAGGGCCCAAGGGAAATTAGCACTTTGCATGCAGTTAAGTTCGTGCCATAGAAGGTTTCTAGTAGAAAGAATAGAACTAGCATACATGCACGAAAGCAGAAAAGTAAAGTGATCAAAAGTGATAGCCGCGTGAATAACTTGAGGGGTAGCGTGGATAGAAGTCACCTGAGCACCTTGGCCATGCCAGGCCAAGGTGATGCCTCCCGAAGCACCAGCGGCTTCGTAGTAGATATCGTCCCATTAGGGACCTAAGTGCCGAACCACATGTTTTATTTTTACAGAATTCGAATGGATTTCTAATAATAATACAAAATTTGGCTTATGAGCCTTAATTAAACTAACTAATCTATCACGGGCTTTCGCTCGGAAAGCACCCCTGCAGTTCCATGAGAGAATGTGCATCAGACGGATAATGAGTTCGAGCCGTTCTGGACATCTGGAGACGCCATCACCTGCACAGAGTAAGCACATCGTGAGATCTTAGCCGCAAAAGGAGGCAAGGAATTACCTGAAGATTTCTGTGGTTTCTTCTGAAGATGGAGGCTCGGAAGCGGTAGTTTGGGGCACTGAGGACGTGACTTTTTCCGATCCAAGCAAGTAGGTGGTAGCAGGTCAACGTCAGCAACCACCACATCATCCGCCACCATGGGGTCCTCATCCAACATCCCAGCCGAACTCTGCAACATATTAATAGCCTGAAGCACGAGTGCCTCATGAGGGTCGGAGGCGGGTGGGTCCGTGGATGGAGTGCCTCTACTAGGGAGGCCGATAGTAGATTGAGCAGGAGTAACAACCATAGAGACCGACGATGAAGGATAGGGAAGGGTGGCGATCCGAGGCGGAGGAGTGGGCGAGATGGGAGGGGGAGAAGAGATGAGGGTTTGCGTGACAGAGGGAGGAGGAGAGGATTTTTGGTGGGTCAACTTACGGCCGAGATCAGCAGTAGAGAGATCAACGTTGTCGATGTCGTCCACGTGGTGCTCGGTAGTCAGATTAATCTGCGCCTCGGGGATCCATGACGTGGCAACCCGCGAAGAAACACAGATTGTGTTTTCGCCCACCACAGCCTCATCGTAGGAGTTGATCGTGCGATCACCATCGTGACACGTCGACTGGCAACCCTGGATATGAAGTAAACCCCTTTTTGGAGAAGAAGGTCTAAAAGTAGGTGGTCATACTTTTAGATCTACTTATCTTATATAATAATTTTATTATTTATTAAATATAATTATTTATTAATACATGATTATAAAACATGTAAATATATTTATTTTAGCTAATGATATATAAATATTTATTTAATAATATATTATCATAAAATTATTTATATCTGATATAAATATTTTAATTAAATATTAAAATAATTATTTTCTTAATTATTTATTTACTTTAATTAGTATTATAGTCTAGTAAAATATTATTAATTGACATTTATTATTAATATTATTCATTAAATTATTTATCCAATTATGTTAATTATTTTTTCAAATAATAATTAAATATAATATTCATTAAACATAATATTTTTAAATATATTTCTTACCAAATAAAATAATAAATTATCTTCTCAATTCTTACTTTTTATCCAAGCATCCTCTAAAATTTATCCATCTAATCAACTTTTTTATTTCCATCATTATATTTTTTTTATTCAAACACCAATTCTATCTGATAGATTAGTTCTCCAAAACTAATAAGAACTTAAATTTTTGTATTCAAACACAACTGAAGAGAAGACTTTAAAATATGCATGTTATTTTTGTTTCAATTTAAATCTTGGTATTCCAAAAGGAGCTAGAAATATTTTGAGTGGATTCATGTACTACTTGAAGTCTTTTGGTAACTTTTAATTTTTTACACATATATATATAGAGAGAGAGATTAATTTTAGAATACAAAAAATTAAAATAGTTATCATTATGATAACATAAACAATAATTTATAATATTATCTATAACACTATAGTTTAAAAAAGTGATGCATACACTTGTTCTTTATTTAGCTGAAAAGTACATTTCAAATTTTATTTATTTAAGTTATTTTCAAGACTTCACAAATAATTTATAAGTGTAATATAAAGCAGTAAACATAATATTTAGTTATACTCATATATTAGCGAAATAATATTGCATAATTATTTGTGCATAATTAGAAATAAAACAAGAAAGACCAATTATAAATATAAGTGTAAAAAATTATGTACTTGACCACTTAATTAAGAAAAAAATAAATTGATTAAAGATAATATGTAAATAAAACAATTAATTAAAAGTATGAAATAGCAAAATATAATGATTAAAAGATAAAAAATGAATTGATTGGATAAAAATACACGGGCAAAATATTATAACACAAATTTGTAAGATTATATGTAAGTAATTAGATATCTAATAAAAAAAAGTTGACAGGGAGATTCGCCGATAGTGAATATATGAATAATTTTAGCACTATATGTAATAATACAAAATTTCAATGCCTGCACTTACAGGTAGAGAAATCCACGTACAATAATGTTAAATGTTGGTTGAACTAACCACTAATGATAACTAAGGTTAGTATTAGAATTAGTTTTTTTTGGACTTAAAATCTTTGTAATTGAAAACTGATTGTATGAATTTAAAAGAAGACAACTTACACATGTAGATCAATTCATCCAGAGATAGTGCGTGATAAAATCATCGAAGTTGATGGAAGACTGACTAATATTGAGGTGAAGCCATTCAAGATCAAATTCAAGGAGAAAAAAATTGGAAAGAATTATGAAAGAGATAATGTCCGAGGGCAAGATCCCAGAGGCGAAAATCAAGAGTTGCAAGTGTTGAAATTTGAAGGTTTCAAATTTCAAAAAATGAATTCATATTAATTAGTTAAGTATGAAATATAACATCACATCTTTTCGTCAATGAAGTATTACAGTATTAAATGAAAAGACATGTTCACATGTGTTATAAGTGAAATGATGTCATGAATGAGTTATATCATTAATGAAAGAATATTCTTAGATGAAGAGTTGCATCACTTCATAAGTGAAGATATATGTTTACATTTAAATAGGTGTGTTCATATTTCAAGAGTTATATTCACACTTGAATTGATGCATCATTTTATCATAAGATGTGTCCCTTATTATGCATTCACATATCAATAAATGCGTCCTTTCATCATAAGGCATGTCATTGTATGAAAAGAAATTATGAGAATCCTTTCATTAATAGGTGTCTTTTGGACGAAAAGACATTAGAGACATCCCTTCGTGAAGCACCCTTTCAAGCCTATAAATAGACTTCCCCTTCTTGCATTTTCAATTAATTTGAAAGCAATCAAAAGTAATTGCAAGTGATGAGAAGCAATGAACATGTGAGGAGTACTATGTGTACAACACATGAAAATGCAGTCAAGTTATTGCAAATTACTAGAATAAGAGACTGAGTTCTTCAACAGTTGCTAGTTGGCGAACTCCGTGACTTCGTTGTATCCTGTGAGTATTATTACCGCAAGCCCAATAGCAAGCTTCATATGATGATAAATAATTATTTAAAGATAACGATTCGTCGTGCCTCGAAGTCTTGATTTTTATTTCTTCTCTTTCCATCTACCCACTATTTTCATCAATTTTAGAGAATTATTCTGTTGAGATGGTTAAAGAGATTGATGCTAGATGCAAGAGATGGATCAAAAGTACGTGAAAATTCGTTCAATTTGATTATGTGAATTTCATCAATTGAGATACGCTTTCATGTTCATTTGTACTCTTGAAATATGATTTGGCATTCTTTCTTTTCTAGCATAATGAACATTATTACGATAAATGTTTCGATTTTTTTTTCTTGTTCAAAATCATAAATTTGATGTATTTTGAACTTATTTGAGTTACTGTGCTTAGAAAAAGAATGCTATATCACATATTTGTTTAGACTATATAAATCACATTTTGTATGTGATAATGATTTCTATTCGATTATATTTTTTTATGAATCTTTCGAATGTGTCTTTAGTTTTCTAAATTTTGTTTACTTCAAATTTTATGTGGTTAGTATATCAATTAACATGTACTTAATGTCACATATCTTTGAGAGCAAACTGATGGTGTTACTGGTAGACACCTTTCGGATATAAAAAAATAAGATGAAATTTCTAATGATATTGATAGCAAACATCACGTGAGATTAGAAAATGATAATAACATGTTCAAGAAAAGTAGATGACCCTATAATTGATGGTGTTGCCGGTGAATACCATGTGAAGATAATAAAGCAAATGTAATCTTACTCAGTGATGTTACTGGTAAACATCACAAGAAAAAGAACATATGTCATATATGTTCAACAACTGTCCGTAAAGCTAGTGATATTACTAATAAACATCACAAGAAAAAATTAGAACATGCGCTCCTACATGTTCATCAATTGTCGAAAAAGATAGTGATGTTACTGGTAAACATCACAAGAAATAGAACATGTGCCCAACATGTTCGACAAATTATCTAAAAGAATATTTGTCACAGATGATATTTGGTAGACGCCACAAAGAATGGAAGCATAAGATGTGATGCTTAGATGAACGTCTGAACACAACACTATTGGAAAATATCTTATATTCGTATGTGAAACGAATATAAATAGACCCATAGGTGAGGGATGGAGACAATGCGATATTGTCGGATCCATCTAAACCTTAAAAGTTTTTGAGAAAGAAATGTTACTCATAAACATTTAAAGAGGCATATCATACAAATGCATACTTACATGAATGATCAAAGAAAGCCTACTCAAGATTAGGCATGTGGGAGGAACGGATAAGAGGAGGACGTTCAACTATAAAATGTTATGAGAAAAAACATCTAAGAGACCCCAATAGATTGTGCGATCAAAGGCAATGATATTCAATGATATTATAATATATTGTTGATGTAATAAAATTATGATAGATGAAATATTTAAAAATTTCACTATTATAATTTATTACTGGATTTCAAATTTATCATGGTGTAATTAAATTATAATGGATGAAATATCTGTGATATTTTAAAATTATAATTTATTAATGGATTCTCGGATATGAAAATATATTTGCACTTTAAACTCTATTAGAGTTAGCAAATATAGAAAATTGTGGGTATTATCTCGTTAGATATTAAAATATATTTGCATAAGAGTAAGCAAATATAAATGTTGCCAAAATTGTGTGTATCGAACTTTTAAAATATATTAGCATTATAAACTCTACGAGAGTAAACAAGTATAGATGTTGGCAAATTATATCATGAATAACTCATTTGCTTTGTTGCAAATGTGAGCATCCGAGGGAATTGACAAATGAATTGTCAAGCATTAAAGAACATGGAAAGATCAAGAAATCGTATATGTCATATGAATGCTTAAAGATAGCATATTGCTAAGGATCTTGAGTTTGATCCTATTGTTTGAAGAGTTAGTAATGCGGACTGGCCATTCGCATACAAACTAATCTCGAACTTGTAAAGTATTCAAAGATATGAATTATCTAAGGGAATTGACCACCTATATGGTCATAGAATAAAAGATGATTATATTTCTGAAGTAATTGGCTCTGTGGGAGATTTGATTGATAATTCAATCTCAAAGTGATTATGAATGCAATCATATAAATGAATTGATCACTCGTGATATGACGCTTGGAATGTGTATAGACTGAAATAAAGTCTACGAAGAATGACAACTCAAATGGTTGCTTTCTTGATCAGTGTGAAAAATTAATCATGATAATAGATGAAAAGACCAAACTAGACGACTACGAGAAAGACTATTTTTGGATCTTTTATATCTATTGAATATAAAGTGAAACTATACTTGTGTCTATGTGGCAAAAGAATGTTTGAAAGAAACATTCGAATTAGTTTTTGGAAGTAAACTAATCTTGATAAACCTTAGTGAAAAAGTCTGTCATAAATTGAAATTATATAGACAAAAGAAGATCTAGGATATAATGTGAAAATTGTATCAGTGAAGTTCATATGATGACAAGAACTCCTAAAGACTAAATGGTATAAGAGATTTTGATAATCTCATTAAAACTATAAGTGTCACCATCGAATATCGATAAAAGAGTTTTTTGTTATCTCGTTAAAACCATAAATATAGATAAATTTCTCTTTTGAGTAAAGAGAAATAAAATCGCGATTATATTAAAATGTGGGGGAAATTACTTTGTACTAAAGCAGTGAAGTCGTGTGTTGAACTTCAATGAAATATATTTTCTTGTTGAATTTGTGTAATATCAACAAATGGAAAGAAGCGAAATGGTTAGAATATTTTGAATTATAATTGTGGTGGCCACGATTAGTGAACCATTTCTACTCTTAGTATTTTAATTGGTAAAAGTGTGTGATGTTGAGTACTTAAATGCCAATTAAACTTATGCTTATTAGTAATGGAAATCCTTCATTATTCTAGTAAAAATCTAGTTTCAAGGTTCAAAGGGTAACAACAAGTTACTTAATAATCGGTGCACTAAGAAGAAGATTTAGTGCAAATATTAATCGAGGATGAGTTGAAAACTTTTAATGGATGGATATACGTTATCCTAAATCGGTATGTGTTATCGATGTATTCCACCTATATGAATATAGAAGTGGCGTTGCTCCAATCAAGATTTTTAGAGGTTTACTCTTGTAAATATTCATGAAACCGGGATGAGCACATGACCATAATAGTGCTAGTTAATATAGTCTCTTATTCGAAATATTAAACATAATTGTGTGTGTGACATTTCTAGTTCAGACGTTAAAAGTAATGGTTCAAATCTAATAGATACCATTTACTTGTTTGAACTTCGAAATGTTTACACTAATGAAAGGTTCAAATCTAACGATATCTTTTTACTATGCATGATTATAGAACTTAATATTTTAAATTTGCAACCTTGTGGGGGAATTGTTGGAATTTGAAGGTTTCAATTTTCAAATATATTACTTTGTGAACATTGAAAATGAGTTCATACTAATTAATTAAGTATGAAATGTAACATCACATCTTTTCGTCAATGAAGTGTTACAATATTGAATGAAAATACATGTTCACATGTGTTATAATGAAATGATATCATGAATGAGTTATCTCATTAATAAAATGATATTCTTAGATGAAGAGCCACATCACTTCATAAGTGAAGAGATATGTTCACATTTGAATAGGTGTGTTCATATTTCAAGAGTTATATTCACATTTGAATAGATGCATCATTTCATCATAAGATGTGTCCCTTACTATGTGTGCACATATCAATAGATGTATCCTTTCATCAAAAGGTGTTTCCTTGTATGAAAAGAAATTAAGTGAACCCTTTTATTAATAAGTGTGTCTTTTAGACGAAAAGACACTAGACGCATCCCTTCATGAAGCACCCTTTCAAGTCTATAAATAGGCTTTCCCTTCTTGCATTTTCAATTAATTTGAAAGCAATCAAAAGTAATTGCAAGTGATGAGAAGCAATGAACATGTGCGGAGTACTATATGTACAACCCATGAAAATGCAGTCAAGTTATTGCAAATTACTAGAATAAGAGACTGAGTTCTTCAACAGTTGCTAGTTGACGAACTCCGTGACTTCGTTGTATCCTGGGAGTATTATTGTCGCAAGCCCAATAACAAATTTCATGTGGGGATAAATAATTCTCTAAAGATAGCGATTCGTCGTGCCTCGAAGTCTTGATCTTTATTTCTTCTCTTTCCATCTTTCCACTATTTTCATCAGCAAGTTGATCTATCAACCATGAAATATATGATTGAGGGCTCTCATAGATAATTTTTTTATTATTTTGATAAAAGAACATATAGATGGATTGAATCTTGCAAGATTCATAGGTCTTGATTTTAGAAGGAAAGAAAAAACACAATTTACCTTCAAAAATGGAGCAAAACGAAATTCAAGACTCCCAAGTGGCTCACTCAATTATCAAGAGATGGTCAATGAATTTCGTTGATATTTTTTAAAATGTTATAAAAGAATGAAAATATGGTTTGGGATATTTTTGTGGTTGACATCTGTCTTCCTTTTTTTTAATAGAAACTGATATTAAAATCTTAATGGGTCTAATATTTGTTATACTCTTTTTAATGAGTTGTACCATCAGTTAATCATCGCCCGATTTACGATGAATGATAAATTTATTAATTGAATAATTATTGTGATTCACCATCTATAATAAATCGGATGATTATTAATAGACGTCTGAAGGTGCTACCTCTTAGTATAAATTTTTTCTTAGGGATTAATGTAACAAGCGAGAAAAAATAAAATAAGCATGAAATGGTCATAGGATTTTGAATGGCATGATATATGGTGGGAGGAGTGAATATTGACAGTAATTAAGGGAGAATAAAATGAGATTATGAATAATGGAAATTAAAAGGGAATCAACTCCCAAATCTGTCCATTTATTCCCTAAACCACTAACAAATCAACCTCTCACCAGTAGCCAGAACAAAGATCTAGAAAAGAAAAACTTGAAAAACATACAACCTTTAGCCACACGTCCATTGCCAATAGCAACTCTACGTGATCAGGTTTCTCGACATCCTATGTAAGGATTTAATGACCTTTCTTTTCTCCCTCTCACAAACGTTGTTGGTTTCGATCTTGCTTCTCACATGCACTAGAATCTCAACGCCTGTAGGTGGTGACCGGCCAGCGGAGGAGGGGCGCAAAGAGGACGAGGAGGACGCAATCGCCAGTGATCTAAGTGATCAAAGCAAGGAAACGGCCGAAATCAGGTGGGTGATTTCGAAATCACCTTGTATAACTCTATTAGATAGATCTGATCCTCCATGTTAATCACTCCAAAGTTATGATCCATGTTTAATAGATTGAATCGTCAAGAATGATCAAAACTGCCGAACTATGATGTCCTGCTTGATTGTTTTAGAATCTATTGTGATGTGTTGCCTCTTAGGATCCATTCCTTGTCATGCCATGTTTTCTTTTAGTTCATTAGACTATGCTTTGCTATGTTTGCATTGAAATGTCCGGCTTGGTTTACGATATGATTTATTATGGTACATTGATGGTCGCATTCGTGCTTTGTAGAATAGTATTTACCTCGATCTAAATCATAGTATAAACTCTCGACATTCTGAGGAATGCAAGAACATGGTCCGCATTACTATGAACCCAGCTCAATTTCATACAAAATTCGATCGAGCTATATATCAGCCCGACTTGCATCACCAAAATTCGGCTCTGTTCACCCTGAACTCTGCTCAGGTTAGCGGACGAAGAAGTGGACGATCTCTCAACATTTTTCTCACCCGACTCGATTTCCACTGAACCCGGCCCGAGTTTTATCTCGTGATGACCTGACATCGTGCGACACTTTCCATGAATCCGGCCCAAGTGCATTTCATACTCAACCTGGATTCCTACTATGAACCCGGCTTGGGTCACCCCGTACCCGGCCCGAGTTATGGCATTGGAAATTAATTTTTATACCTTTTTGCTGGTTTATGAATCTAGTTTGAATCTTATCCGTACATGCTCGAACTTAACATGATCTTTACTAGATTATTGACCTATGATTTCATCCTGTTCTAAACCAAGAATTTTTATGTTGATTTGTCACATTATTGATCTATTGATTCCCATGTCATGACGAACAACAAAATATAAAATTCTAAAGTGACTAATAAGATAAGATAAAAGATGAACACTGAGTTATCAGCCTATGCCAAGTGCTTCTAAGATAAGAGTCGTTCTTTTGATCATGGCTTGATCAACCATTGATCCACATGCAGATGTATCGTTTCGCTCTGCGTACCCCATAAGTAAACAAGAACTCGTCCTATGTTAAGTAAATGATGAAAAATTTATAAGGCACCTAAATCACCTGATTTGTAAGTATGATTTAAGATAAAGAAACATGATTAAGTAAAAAAACATGAATACCGAATCAAGTTATCGTTATCATATGTCATCATGATTATCAAGCATGCTATTGATTTCAAGATTATCATGTATCACTTGATTTCATTGATTATTTGATATTTAATGATTTTTCCTTACTCATGGTCTATGATAATTTCATGCTCCAGTTTCTAACCAAGATAAGTACTGATTTTTACCTTTTGTTTTATTCTAATTGAAGTTATGCATTGTATATTGTTATTTGTTCTACACTAAGTTGTAAATCTTATAGGAGAATTGCCTCCCCTGTGTTTAATTTTCACAGGGTTAGGTCAGTGATGATGTTGAGTTGGTGTACTGCGATGATACTCAGGCGTCGATAAAACACATGAATCGAAGAGACTAATTATTTGTTTTCCCTATCTTCCGCATTTATGAACTCTGATGTAATTAGTATGCCATATTTGGGGGGAGGACAATCGTGGCCCTCGGCGGAGATTCCCTGCTAGTGTTGGCCCGCCCCATCGGAGGAACCCCACTGATGACACTGTTGTTCCAAACCTCAACTTAGTGTCGAGGACGGATGATCCTGGCTGTTGGACAACAACAAGGCTTCAACGGTCCGATGTTGTTGTTGTCCATGAGAAACTGAACCGTAGCTGTGATCCAGCATAGACGATAGTACACCAACGATCAGATTCTACGGTACCGCATCAGACCTTTGCATACCATGCAGGTGAATTCCCACCGATCTCTTCCCCCAATACAGTTGTCACCCACTTGGGGCTTCCATCCAACCATCCGAAACAACTGGGCAAGGACCTATGTGCCAACGCCCGTACATCTGTCATGCACTCACCCTCCGGAGTGGGACACGTGATTTTGGCACATGACAGCACTAACGGTGGAGATGCCCCATCCAATCCAGGATGCAGGCATCTGGCCAAGATGAATGTGCATTTCCCTTGGGTAATGAAATCGCCGAAAACCCCTCTTTTATTTCCCTTCTTTCCTCTACTATTGTTGTGCCTCAAGGTACGAGCGATGCTTCTGTTCTTAGGGATCCTTCTAAGCTGGCTCATCGGCATACACCTTCTTCCGCCCTGATGTAGATGAGGAAATGCATAGTTCTATGGTTAGCCACGTTCGCCAATGTTTTGAGATGGTCCCCCAAGGTGCAGATGCTAAGAATCTGGACATAACGTCGGAGGGCGAAGAGCCAGACGTGGATCTTCTACCCCATATGAGCCAAGAGGGTCGAGGGCGGGCAAGGTCAAAGCCACACCGTGCTTCTCTCATTCCTGCCCTACGCACCAAAAAGCAAACTGTCGAGCAACATAAAGGTAAGAAGACTCCTGCTCCATCCTCTAAACACTTACGTTTTGATTCTCCTCCATAGGTTGCGGCCATCTCTCGAGGTTCCCCACCCGGGGTGGGATGAGATTGTTATGTCGAAACTGTAGGGGGGCGTTTCGCAATAACATTAGGGATCGCCTCGCCAAGCTGATTAAAGCTCATGAGTTAGATGTTATCATTCTCTTGGAGTCTCATGCAAACAAGCAAAACTCAGACAAGGTCCTGCGTTTGTTGGGTGTAGCCTGGAGGGGCTTGTACTAGGAGGGAATTAGCACGTCGAGTGGAATCATCATCGTCTGGCACCACACTTCTGTTCAGGAGTCTCCGGTCCTTTTATCTATGCAAACTGTTCATGTAGTAGTAACTTTTTCTGACTTTTGATTCCTTCTTTCCTATATTTACGCAAGTAATTTGCCTTCAGTTAGAACCCAACTTTGGAACAACCTGTCTAGGATTAATTTGGGCAACATACCATGGGCACTAATTGGTGACTTTAATTCCCCCTTGCACCCGGAAGATAAGAAGGTTGGAACCCCATTCATATTAACTAAGTCTATCAAGGCCGTTCATAATCTCATCAATTTACAAGGCTTACTGGACGTCCATTTCTCTTCTTCTGCTACTCTTGGGGTTCTTTGGAAATAGAATTGCGGTTCCTTGTAAGTTCCCAGTGCATATAGTTGAATTAATAGATTAGTTCGGAGTGTGTTTGATTGGAGTGGAATTTCATGATGAAAAATAAGGTGATTGATGTGATAGGAAAAAGTAGATGTGATGGATGAATTTTGGGTGAGATTTGAATTAAAAATTATTATTATAATTATGAAGTATAATTTTATTATTAATTAAAATAAAAAATTTTATGGGAAAAATTTATTAAAAACTATATTATTTAAATATAAAAAATCATTTTTAAAATTAATTATATTTAATGAAATATTAAATTTTTTAATGAAAAAATAGGTAATAAAAAATATTATATTAACCACTTATTAAAAATATTTTATTTTTATTAAATAATTTATTTTGGAAAAGATATTGCGTGAGAGAAAAGAAAAAGAAAAAACAAAATGACTTTTGAAAGAAAAAGAAAAGTCACATCAAAGTCAAAAGGCAAAAAAAGTGTGGCTTCCGATTCCACCAAAAAAGGTGGAATCGGAAGTGTGGAATTGGGGCCACGTGACCCCGGTTCCACCGATCTTGTTCCTGCCCCGAAACCTGATTTCGGGGCGGTGTTTGGCAGAACTGGGCGGAACAAGGCCACGATTCCCGCCCAGTTCCGCAACCAAACGACCTCTTGGTGTAACAATAGGCAAGGTAATGCTAGAATCCTTTGTAAACTTGTTAGACTACTGCTCAGCAATCATTGGATAACCTCTTATTCGGGCATGGAATTGACGACACTTACCCGGTCAGCTTCTGACCATGCACCGCTTTTGTTTAACACCGTCGTGCCATTTTTTTCAACTATAAAAGCTTTTGGTTCGAGCATCAAGAACCACGCCAAATTGTCCAAAATGAATGGATTAACATGCACCATCATAGAAACATTAGCCTAGCTCTTGACAAAATAAAAAAAGAGAACTCTCCATTGGATCAAGCATACCCTGGGGAACCTCGAGGTAAAGGCTGAGGAAATCCACACAAAAATTAATGCTCTTAAGACGAAGGATGAGCAGCATGGACTAAGTGATCATGAGCCAGGTGTGCTTAGGGCAGCTTATCACCTGCATGCTGCAAGGCAAATTAGCATTCACTGGTGGAGTAAATCAAGAATTAACTGGTTAAAATCAAGGGACAAAAACACTAAGTTCTTTCGTACGTCAGCAATGTGTAGGTATACTAAAAACCTAACCACTAAGATTCAGGACACCAATGGTGATATTATCACCAAAGAGGGAGATATAAGCGATCTCTTTGTTAATCACTATTCCATGCTCTGGGGGCCCAATCTTCGTATGCTTGACTATACTCCTATTTGGCCTACCCTTCCTTCTCTTGAGCCTTCCCTTGCCCAAACTCTCACTGCACCGGTGACATATGAGGAAATTAAAGATTGCATGTGGATGATGAGCCTTGGTAAGGCATCGGGTCTAGATGAATTTACCATAGACTTTTATAAAAACTACTATGATATAATTGGTGGTGACATTTCTAAGGAAATTGTTAACTTCTTCCACACTGCCTCCATGTTGGCGGCCTGGCCACAAACCTCATTCATTTTCATTCCCAAAACTAAGTGCACTAAGCAAATTATTGATTATAAACCTATCTTCCTCTGTAATGTCTCGTATAAATTGGTTGCTAAAGTTCTGTTTAATAGGCTCAAGCCAACTCTTAGTTATTGACAGCTCACAATCCACTTTTGTGGCCAACCGCCCCATTCATGATAACATCATGCTTGTCCAAGAACTAGCCCGCTTTCTGCCAAGGGGTAGAAGAAAACATATGTTAATTAAAATCAATATGGATAAAGCATTTGACTGTGTGTCATGGAGTGCAATTATTGAAATTTTAGAACGTATGCAATTTCCTCCCATGTTCATCAGGTGGATCTCGACTTGCATTCATTCTTTTGTTTTCCGGTGTGTCATAAATGGGGTAGCTTCTAAACAATTTACTAGTTATAGAGGTATTAGGCAAGGGGACCCATTGTCCCCTTACTTATTCATATTAATTTTCTCAAGTTTTATCTTCATTAATGCATGAGTACTTGATCAACAGAAAGATCATACCTTTTACTGTTGAAAATTTTACTCTTACACATTTATCTTATGCTAATGATTTGATTTTGTGCCTTGCTGATACCAAAACTAACTGCAAGAACCTTATGCATCTCTTTGCTCAATATAAAGCCATTACAAATCAGCAAGTTAACTATTTAAAATCAAATATCTACTTTCCTCCAAAGTTTAATTCTTGAAGAAAGTCAATATTTTAAACAACATGGGTTAGGGAAGGTAACTTTCGGTTTAACTATCTTGGGGCTATTTCATACAAATATATCTCGATCAAGCAGCAATCCAACATCACTAAGAGGGTCGCAAATAGGGTAGTGGAATGGAAACAGAAACTTTTAAACTAGGCAAGTAAAGGGGTCTTAATTAACTCTGTGTTATGCTCTATGCCTATACATGTTCTTAGCTCAACTTTCATCTCTGTTGGCCTTCTTGAATCCATTGAACGTCTGTCCAAAAATTTCTTATGGGATCCTGGGGGAGGTAAGAGAGGTGCCCATCTTATAAATTGGGAAACGGTACAGTTATCAGAGCATGCAAGTGGTCTCGGCTTGAAGAATTTAAGTTTACTTAGGCCCTCATTGATGGAAAAGCATATTATTAATCTTTTGAATGGGCTGGATACTCCTTGGGTGAACCTTGTGAAAAACAAATACTGCATGCCTCATCCCTGGCACTTATATGCTTCTTCTAGTAATTCATCCTCCTAGTGTTCAAGAAATATTATCAATACCTTGCAGGAAATACGGTTGGGTTTATAGATCCAGATTGGTAATGGTTCTTCAACTAAGGCTTTTCATGATCCATGGATTTTTAGTACACCTCTTGCAATGATGCCTCTTATATTAATGTCATTTTTTTATGCTGCAAGCTTTGACTCGTTAATGGTTGCTGATTTAATTATTGATCAATTATGGAATGTGGATCTCATTCGAAACTTATGTGGTGATCATTTATCTTCCAAAATTTTAGCTATTCACCTTCCTGCTTTTGCCTATGATGACATGTGGCTCTGGCCCTCTGAATCTCATGGAATTTCTCATGCCAAAAGTGTTTACAAATTCATGTGCCACAAGTCCTTGCCAACATCTGAGATTGGACGGCTGGATTGGAAGTTGATATAGAACATTCCTCTTCCCCCTAAGATCCATATATTCCTCTAGAAATTGGCACACAACAGGATGTTATCTCCAGATTCTATACTTCTCTCAATCCTTTATGTAAACTCTGTGGCCTTCAGGTTGAAACCATCTCTCATCTTTTCTTTACTTGTCCTATTGCTGCCCGGTTGTGGTTAACTTTTCAGCCACAGCTTAATTTTACCTTTGCGTTATTCGATTCTTGGTCCACAGGTGGTTGGCTCCTTGAGGGACGACACCTATTGAGTAGCTCCAAATTAAAATTACTATCCCTTCTTGCTTTTTGTTTATGGGAGCTGTGGATAATGCGCAATGATATTATGTTCAATTCCAATCGAGCAACCATCTCGGTCGTTTGGGAGAAGGCTCTTGTTGGGTATAATGATTATGTTGCACACGACATGCCTGAGGCTGATACCCCCCACGACCCTATTCGGGTTAAGTGGGAGCCTCCTCCTCACCCCCGAGTTAAAATTAACTCGGATGGCTCGTACATCGCAGTCGATGAGACAGGGGAACAGGATTTCTGCTTAGATCTTCTAACGGTTGCTTCTTGGCTGCAGGGGCACTTAGGAGGGATTCATCTTGCATCCTGGAACTGGAGACACTTGGGCTTTTGGAGAGTATTATCATGGCTCGTCGATTAGGACATAAGTTGGTGCATATTGAGACAGATTCTCAAATTTTGGTACACATCATCCTGCGCAAGGCCAATTGCCCTCAGCGCATAAAACATTACATTGCTGATATTGTATTTAATTTTAATTACTTTGATTATTGGGAGATTAGACATTGTTATCGTGAGGTAAATCAAACTGCTGATTACTTTGCTAATTTTGGACGATCTTGCATGATCGACACTTTTTGAGAGAACGACCCACCTCAGAGTCTTCTCCAGTATCTATATCAGGATATTTTAGATATATTTCTAATCAGATGATATCACTTTTTATAAAAAAAAAGTATGACATTCTTAATTTAAGACTATTAGTAAATTTTCAACTTTCGCTATTAATGTCGTTGTCCAAACTTTCTTTTATTTCTATTCTTTCTTCTACTGACGTGTCTTAATTTTTTATCGAGTCTTGATCAATATAATGGTCAATATTAGTGTCTCCATGTTGATCTTCGTCACGTGACGTTGGTAGATTTAGGGGTGTTATATTTAATGTTTGTACTACTTATTTTAATTGATAGCACAATTAATCATCGTGAGATTTATGATAAACGAAGAATCCATCAATTAAATACTTATTACCGTTCATCGCAACTTGAAAGATGAATAGTAAGCATCTTTGAATTTAAGACGTGCTTTTGACGGCCTATTAGGATCCACATTGCATCTTGATTATTGATGGTGACTCTTAAAAGATCTTGATTATTGGGCTGTTGAAAGGCATCGTTGCAGCTAAGCCCCGGCGCCGGGCTCCTTTTACTTAGACCAGCAATCTCTCTTGCATTGTGAACCCTTCATCCCTCGTCGTTTCCACATGTCTTCTAATCCATTTGCATACAATGTACAGCTTGTTGTGTGTGTTGTTCCTTTGGCTTATCTCCTCCTTTTATCGGAAAACAAGATGATGAAATTTATCTGGTTCATAGATATATGAAATTTGTTTGATTTCATATATTGCATTAGGTGTTCCAAATTCTGAAGAAACGAAATTATATCTCAAATGAATTTCTTATAGAATAGACTCTCTATACATTTAATTGTGGGAGGAACATCTCAATATTATGAAAAATGTAACTAAACAACAATTATTATTTTGGTCAAACTTCCAAAAAAATATAAGATCACTTGCAAAAGTGTGAAGCCTGTCTTTTTTCAACCCCCAGAAAAGAATATAAATAAAATAATATTCATATTTCCATTTTTTTTCAACTTTTCAACCATAATTTATTTTTAAAATTTTAGTTATATATTATTCTACTAATATTTTTGTGCCAAATACTTAATGAACTCAGCGAAGTTTAGCCAGAGCAGCTATATATTCAAATAGTTGCGTTCAAAATGTCTATACGAACTCGATTTAATATTTTAAAATATGAGTGTAAAATTAAAGAGTGTATTGAGAATTATAATAATGGTTTCAAATAAGATGATATAGATTCAACCTCAGACCCCTTTCAATGTAACGGATATGATCCATATGCTCATATTGGTGATGTGATTTCCGATACGTCATAAAAAAGTCAACTACTTATAATATATTTTTCATTATAAAATATTATATTTTTAAAATTTATTCTTTTCAAACTAAATAGATATTATATATATATATATATATATATAATTGTTTTTGAAAATACTCCTCAATCTTGTTAGGCGATCAAATGGCGCCTAAATGTTGATGTGTGCAATTTCTTGGCCGACCTAAATTCTCAATTCTTTTTATAGATAAGACTTTTAAAACATGATTATATATTCTTCAATTTAGATCATTGTACTCTTAAGACAACTAACACTAATTCATTTGGTGAAGTTGGACGAGCCAACATTTTCAAAAGTATAATCTCAAGGATTTAAAGAATGAGTGGATCCAAAATGAGGTCACATATATAAATTCATCATTAGTTTATAAACTAACGATGATCATTGATAAATATTTTTTAAAATGAATATGGTGCGTCATTTTGGACTGTAATTTTCAGTATCCGAAGTAGGTCGACCGACTTATCGTAAAAATAAATTTTTTATATATAATAGGTCGATCGACTTATTGTATAACGCATTGTATGCTCATGGCCCTTAAAACTATCCTAAATCTCTAATCTTAATACAACTCGAAGAGTTCGAAATTTGATCCGACGCTTTCATATGGTTATAATTACAAGTTGTCTTTTAAATAATAAAATTAGTTTGAATTTATAATTTATATACTTGAAAAATGGTTGTTTAAATTCATCCAGCTGTCAGGTTGAAATTGTCCATGCCAAAATTCAGCAGAGTTGAAGGAAGACTATTAATGTGCTTGCGAACTCAGCTGAGGGGCAAAAAATGTATGAACGAAGTCCAGTTGTTCAAGGGAACTACCTTCAAATTTCTTCAGATTCATGGAAAAAATTTTTAAAAAAAAGTAAAAGTCAGCGCTCGTGAGCGAGATCTTAAATAGGAATGTGGAGAAAAAAATCGGAACTTGCAAGTTACAAGGGGGTTCTCATAAATAAATTTGTATTATTTGACAAAAGAACACAAAGATGGTTTAAACAAGATTCACATGCCTCAATTCTAAAAGGACAAAAAAAAATTCGATTAAATGAGAAGACACAAGGTCTAATACAAGAAAGAAAAGATAATTTGAAAATAAAAAGAAAAGAAAAAAAATTGGAGACATAACACTCACAGTGAAATTTAAACTTAAGACCACTCTAACACCACTTAATCTATAAGTTAAAAGGTGTACCACTACACCAAGTTCATGTTCCAAAAAATATCTTAAGAAGGATGCAGAAATGAAAGTCTAAGGCTTCCGAAAAGAAGGGAAAGATGGTGTGCATGTCAAGTGATTCACGCCTGCCCTTATTTTTGAATAGAACTTGAGATTATTTTTCTAACTATGAAAATTTCACGACAATGATTGCATCTTGATTCTGAGCGTTGACTATTATTATTCAGATTATTGTATCAATATTTCTCGACTTGAATTTTTCTCTCTCCTTTGTGGGTCAACGTGAATAATAATTATTAAAACCCGGGATCTCTACTGGTTGCGTATTGGTGACACGTTCAACATATAATTCCAACGGTGATGGTGAATGTGGACGGATTCCTTTAGCAAAATGTCAACCCACTGGTGATTTCGACTGGTCTGCACGACTGATATTTATATCTCCACTCCTCCATGAACAAAAAGATCCAAGCCTGCTGCAGAAGATAGAGCATTTAGTTCACCTTGTTGGATCGCACACGTTCAGAGACCCTGCAGAATGATCGAATTAAGCATTCTGTATTTCCTGATACGAGATCTTGCTGTCTTTGTTGGAGACCAAATGATAAGGAAGGTTGCAGAGCGTGAGAAGGTTTACCATCACTTCATCGAGATCGAGGAGGAGCTGCAACATATGAAAAGGTTCTTGGAGCAAGCTGCAGAAGGAATGCATGATAGAACCAGGCTAATGGAGGAATGGGTAGAAGATGTGAAGGCGGCAGCGTACCAGGTGGAAGACCTCGTCGACGAGTTCCTGCATCTGGTACATAGGCGTACTGGAGGTGGAATCCAGGGTAGGTGGAACAACATGGTTCACCACTCTGAAGATGATAAGCACGCAGCTCACCTTGCCGCTCATGCTCAGAGAGTTAAAGGCAGACTTGTGAACATCTGGAAAACGAGGAACCAATTGGGACTCAACGGCCAGTTTGTCGGCACGGCAGGGACGGCCGGTGGATCTGCAAATGAGACACTTCCCAGCTTTGATGAAGGCGAAAAGCTTATCGGCATTGAGACGAGCAAAATTCAGGTGATCCAGTGGCTGATCAGTGATGAACAACAACGAGAAGCTGTCTGGGTCCTGGGGATGGGCGGCATTGGCAAGACCACTCTTGTCAGAACAGTCTACAATCACCCAAGGGTAGCCGGGAGATTCGACCTTCGCGCCTGGGTTCATGTCGGTGAGTCCTACAACCTTGGCGATCTATGGAGAAGCATGGCACATGAGCTGCAAGGAGTAGTAGTAAAAGAAGAACTAGAAGGTAATAACTTATCTAGACTACTGGAACAAAAGAGGTACTTGATCGTATTAGATGATGTATGGAAATTCAAAGCTTTCACTGATGTGCTTGGATGTCTTCCTAGTAACAACCATGGAAGTAGGATTCTTGTCACAGCAAGAAATGCAAATGTCATAACTTCTTTATCAGGCAACCGATATGTCTTGAACATTAGCCCACTGTCAGACACGGATGCACGTTATCTTTTTCACAAGGCTGCATTTGGGAGTGCGACGTGCCCCCCAGAGTTGGATCACTGGGCAACAATAATACTAAGCAAGTGCAGAGGTTTGCCTTTGGCCATAGTCTCCATGGGTCGTGTGATGGCTGGGAAACCAAAGGACAGTTTAGCATGGAAGAACATGTGCCGACGTCTTGAATGGGAGCTATCGAACAATGAGAACCTTGAAGGAATGGTACGAACGCTGATGCTTAGCTACAAGAGCTTACCTTACTCTTTGCAACGATGCTTCTTATACTGCAGCCTGTTTAGAGAAGGCCATCTGATCAAGACAAAGTGGCTGATTCGCAAGTGGATAGCAGAGGGATTTATAATTCAAGATGTATGCAGCAGCAACATGACAGTCGAGGACATCGGAATGCAGTATGTTGAGCAGCTTGTTGCAAGGAATATGCTTCAAGTTGTGAAGAAGGATGCAGCAGGGCAGCCAAAGGTGTGTCGACTTCATGAAATCATGAGAGATCTAGCTCTAAAAGCATCACAAGGGGAGAACCTTTGTGTGACGAGAGCAGATCAACTTGCAAATCTAGACAGAAGATGTCGTCGATTATCTATCATGAAAAACCTTGGTGATAGAGTCCAACATAGAAATCACCTTTCCCAGGTACGTACATTGCTTGTTTTCACCAGCGATCATCCTTTCTCCACTTCCTCTCTGCATGGTCTCTGCAAAGTCCTCAAGTTCTTAAGGGTCCTAGACTTGAGGGGTGCTCCAATAGACAACCTGCCAAGTGATGTTTACGATCTATTCAATCTGCGGTACTTGAGCTTGAGGGGAACAAATGTCATTGAAATTCCTAGCGACTTGGAAAATCTTTACAATCTTCAAACTTTGGATTTATGGAAGACAAAGGTGACACAATTGCCACGGAGTATATTAAAGCTTCGGCACCTGAGACATCTGTACAAGAATGATATCCTTGTTGAAAAACTGCATTACCTGAATTTGGGAGGAGGAATAAGAGGACGAGATGCGCCCTCGAGGATTTCAGACTTGTCAAACTTACAGACTCTGAAGACCATACAAGCAAGCCAAAAGGCATTGGTTGAAATAGCCAGTCTGACGCAGCTCAGACAACTCGGAGTCACGAACTTGGATGCTAACCTCGGAAACACCTTGTGCAATTCCATGAAGAGGATGGAGAGGCTCTCTCACCTGTCTATAAAAGCAACTGACAGGCAACAACTAGAATTGGATGGGCTCTCTCCCCCACCTGACCTGAACAAGCTCATATTGAATGGCCTCATGCAGAGGGTGCCGGATTGGTTTCGTTCTCTGAACAGCCTGACACACTTGTACCTATTCAATTCATGGCTTCCGGAAAAGAAGACTCCAATTCCATCTCTAGGGGGTCTTGCCAATTTGGTGCTCTTAGCATTGGACGACGATGCATATCAAGGCATGGTTTTGCACTTCGTAACCGGAGCTTTCAGAATGCTGCAGACCTTGTTTCTGAGCAATCTGAGAGGGATGTCTAAGCTGATCGTGGAGGATGGAGCGCTGCCAAATCTCCAAGTGATGTACCTCCGGCGCCTTCGTAACTTGAGAACTGTGAGGGGCATCCAATACATGACTCAGATGCAGGTGCTGTACTTGAAGAGCATGCCCATTGATGCGTCCAGGTTGCAACTAAACCCCAGCGTCAGACTCCTTACTTAGCCCAGCAATGTCTTGCATTATGAACTCTTGATCGCATTGTTTCCACCCGTCTTCTCTTCCAGATGCAAACAATGTACAAGTTGTTGTGTGCATTCCTTTCCATATTGTTCTGTTAAATGTTTTAAATTCCCAGAGACCAGTCTTGTTTTGAATGTTTGTCATCTATCCTGTGTAAGGAAGTGCCTATATGAAAAATCTGAGTTGTTGCAATGTGCTTCTAAATTCCATCATTTAATTAAATCTTTTGTTGTGCAATATCCCTTAGCATTGTTGGATACATTGATGCAATGATACTGGATGACCTGAGAGGGCTGTGCAAGTTAAACGTGGAGAATGGAGGGCTGCCAAATCTCCAGGTGATGTATCTTAGAAACTTGTGAGCTGTGGAATCGGCACCCAATGCATTACTCCTACGCAGAGTCTGCATTTAAGAAGGGTGCCCATGGACCCGTCCAAGCTGCAGCTTCAACCCTGAATTCAGGCTCTTCATTTCTCAGATTGGCAACACCATGATGTGATTCTGCTCTGCACCATGAACCATTGATCGCTGCCTTGTCATGCACTTGGCAAAACAATGAACAAAATTTTAAATCTCAATAATATTTCACAAATCAAATGGAGTGCCCACCGATGGTAAAAGAGTCCAAAGAAATCAGGCATCGAAATCCAACGTCAAGATCCTATCGCCAACATTAGAAAAAACCAAGAAATTTAAGCCACGGCTATCAGTTAAAAATAATAAGAAAAAAAGAATCCAGTTTTTGTTCTACGACCAACATCCAAACCCGAAGTCGACATTTTAACAAACGGAAGCAGGGCATAACAAAGGAACAATTCTGGCAACCGGATGAGAAAAAATCTCGAATAGGCAGAGGAATTCTCAAGTCGAAAACGAAGGATAAGGAGATCAAGCACGTTGCCTCACCGCAGAGATAACTCAGGTGGTAGCCGCTTCCCATCGCCGACCTGAAAATGATAAGATCCTTTATTAATTAGTAGTATAAATAGTTGTTAATATAATAATATTAACAGTAGGAATAGTTAATTTATCTTTAGTTAGGATTAATTATTTATTTTCTAATTTTATTAGCACTTTAATTATTTACTTTCTAATTTTATTAGCATTTTTTTTATTTCTAATTGATTCGTTTGCGTTTACCCTATAAGTAGAGCCTCTTGAAATTCTTTTTAATCATATATGAGAATATAATATTCTTTGATAATTATTTAGAGCAAGTACTTTGGAGGCTTGACCCCCTCGAAGTGATCTATTAAAAGTTTGATCCCCTCGAAGTAATCTAATTAGGATCCTAATTGAACTAGGAAGCTAACAATTGGTATCAGAACTGTTCGATTTTTTTCGAACAATTGTGATATCTCATATTTTTTGTTGGATCAATAACCTAATTATTTTGATCTTCTGTTGTCGTCTATCGCATCCGCAGCAATTCACTTCGTTCATCGCCGTCAACCAACGACGGACATCATCATCACTTCGGCTCATTAGGAAAAAAAATTATGCCCTTAATTCGGCATAAAACATATCAGCTTGGCATATTAGATTTACAAGAGTATTCTATGGCTTTTAAGCATCATCAACTTCAAAGATTTCTTTATTATTAGAACGTATGACTACGCTTGAAGAACAAATTAAGAATATAACATGATTGATGGAACAACAAATCAATTTGCGGGGGAACACTTCATCTTCTTCACGTGATAAAGATTATCAAGATGATGGACATGCTAATCATTATATAACAACCTTTCGTATGAAAATAGACTTTCCACACTGGGACGAGAGTGATCCAATTGGATGGATTTCTCGAGCTGAAAACTATTTTCGATATCATCACACTCCAGAAGTATCAAAGGTGGAGCTTGCATTCATCAATCTTGATGGTGATGCTATCCAATGGTTCGATTGATTAGAAATGAGGCGAGGAACATTATCTTGGGAAAGATTTTCTGAAGAGTTATTAGTACGATTCGGTCCGTCGAAATTCAAAACGTACATGGTGAACTAGCTAAAATTCGACAATTCACTACTGTGCTAGAGTATGAACAACTTTCGAATCGTGCAAAAGATTGGAGTGAATGTCAATTGGTGGGAACATTTATTGAATGACTTCTTCCTAATATTCGACGTGAAGTCAAAGCTCGAAGACCTGTGACAATGGTAGCTACTATCTCATTTGCTCGAGTAGAAGAAGAATGATTAAAAGACAAACGATCGAAAAGAATTTCAAACATTCCAATGAACGGTACCCCTTCTTTATATGCTCCATCTAAATATTCAACTAATGAATTATCTCAACAGGATATGAAGGAACGTGCCTGTAAAGATTTGTGCTTCCATTGTAATGAGAAGTGGCAGAAGAGTCATATTTGCAACAATGGACATTTATTAGCTATTACACCCATGGTTGAAATAAACAATCACGAAGAAGAGCCAAATATTGAATCAAATCATGAATCAGATCACGCAGAAGTTGGAAACAAAAGTATCATAGTTGAATCAACAATGCATGTGCTTGGTGTTTATACAAATCTGCAAACTATGAAATTGGATGGATTTTTGAAGAAACATCCAATAACGATTTTGATTGATACTGAAAGCTCTAATAACTTTATGAAGGTTGAATTAGCCAAGTAGTTGGGTCTTGCTATTGAGCCATGTTCAAAGTTTGAGGTCAAGCTTGCTGATGGACGAATTATGACATGTGAAAACAAGTGCTCTCGTGTTAAACTCTCGATCCAAGGTCATGAATTATTTATTCATCTTTATCTTTTACAAATTGATGGTTATGAAGTAGTTCTAGGAATACAATGGCTACGCATGCTTGGACAAGTAATTTGAAATTTCTCAAAATTTATCATGGCATTCAAGTGGAATGGTCAATGGGTTACCTTTAAAGGAAAAATCACAAGCTCAATTATGCATCGAGTCAACGCATGGAGACGATTATACCAAAGAATCAACCTACGAAACAAGTTGCTAAGAAGAAAAAATTTCCTTGGCATCACAAGAAGCGATCAAGTCAACATCGTGGATTACTTCTTCCCCCAAAGTATCATCAAGCTTGCAAAAAGAAGATAGTAATTCCTCATCGCAAGAAACAATTTTCAGAATTTGTTGCTACTCAGCCTTGAGGACAAGGCTAATTTAAAGGAGTCGGGAATGATAAGATCCTTTATTAATTAATAATATAAATAATTGCTAATATAATAATATTAGTAGTAGGAATAGTTAATTTACCTTTGATTAGGATTAGCTATTAATTTACATTTGATTAGCACTCTAGTTATTTACTTCCTAGTTTAATTAGCACTTTTTTTCTTTTATTTCTAATTCTACAATGACTTGTTTGGGTTTACCCTATAAATAGGGCCCCTTGGAATTTTTTTTAAAAATATATGAGAATATAACCTTCTTTGATAATTGCTTAGAGCAAGTATGTTGGAGGCATGACCTCCTCGAAGTGGTCTATTGGAGGTTTTCGATGTGATTTAATTAGGATCCTAGTTGGACTAGGAACCTAACAATTGGTCCGAAGAACTAATGAGAACATGGTGGATCGTCAGAGTGTCTCATGAGGTCGTTCACATTTTCAGTGTCTAATGCAAGGTTGTCAATATCTCAATTTAGATCTTAAGATCTTACAATTTTACGATCTTACGAACCCCTTTCGATCTCGATCTTATCTTAAGGATCTTATTTGTAAGATCTTAATACGATCTTAAGTTTGATCACACGATCTTACGATCTTATTCGATCCTATACGATTTCATATGATTAATATAATCATTTAGATATTAATTAAAAATATATTTATGATAATAAGAATTAATTTATATGAAGTTAAAGATATTTTTGTTCATTTTTAATATGTTTTGATATAATTTGACTCATAAATCCATAAAAAATATCTTAGTAAAGTATAATTTAATATTTTAATACGAAAAATTTATCAAAAATATATTTATTATTCTAAAAATATACTATTTTATTAATAGGTAGGATCTTACTATTCTCGATCCGATCTTACGATCTTCGATCTAATGACTCCCCTCCGATCTTATATAAGATTTTGATCTTGATAATCTTGGTCTAATAAAAACCGAAGAACTAATGATAACACGAGGCGACGCCCCATTTTTTTTATTTTTTTTATTTATTATTTTTTAATGAAGCCACCTGCTAAATTGTTCACACCACATCGATCGAGCAGTCTACAAGTCAAAGGGACAACCGACGAAAAGTAGCAATGAAAAAGCGTTCAATTTCAAGAATATTTAGGCGCAACACAAAAAAAACGTTTCAATTAGCGTTTAATGATTCAAACATTATTTTTTTATTTGGTAAATGACAAAAATAAGTAGTGTTTAGTGTTTTATTGAAAAACTATTTTTACTAGCGTTTAGCGATTAAAGTTTAGTGATTTATAATTTTTTTCCAAATCTACCCTTATTCAAAATCATTATTTTTTTCTGAACTTATCTTATTATTTTCTCATTTTTATTTTATCATCATATAACTATATTTCTTTTAATATTAATGCTTAATTAATTACAAATTTTTTATATGTTAACCATGAATAAAAATTAATTTAATAATTTATATATATATATATATCATGTGTGCACTATATAAAATTTATTGTCAATATAAATTTTATTATATATTAATGAAAAACTAATTGTGAGATTTTATTTAATTGAGATATAAATAATTTATTTATTGTATTATAATAGAATTTGTATAATAATATTTTATATTTATCAGCTAATTCTACCGCTAAATTTATATAACACTTATTTGTGAAAATCTCTAACCGCTGATAGTGTCAAACATGGCTTTAGTAAAATTTATGGAAACGTGAAGACTACTAATGTGCTATATCACCCTGAGAAAAAAATATATGAACAAGGTGTAGCTAGAGGGAACTACCTTCAAATTTAATTTTTAGATTCATGGAAAAAGAAAAAAAATTTAGTTGTAAAAAAAATAAAAATTAAACTAATTTACTATCAAAGTTACAAAAAGTATTTTTATTTTTACCATTTTAATTTGTACTTGTTTATGTAATAATCTCGAATTGCTATTTTCTAACAAAATAATAATAATAGGTTATATTCGTAATTAATTTAAGATTTCTAAAACTAAAAGTTTAGACTATATTTAAGAATTATATTAAAGTTTATGATTTTTTACGAAGTTTAGATGAGATTGGAGAATAAAATCTAAGTAAAAATATACAATTCAGCCTTATTTTATCAATATTTCTAGACTTGAATTTTCTCTCTCCTTTGTCGGTCAACATGAATAAGAATTATTTTACTAAAACCCTGGATCTCTAGTAGTTGCATTATCGCTGATATGTTCAACATATAATTCCAACGGTGATTTACTACTAGAGGCTAAATCTATACCACTGATCAGTCCCTCTTATTATATTTGGTTTGGGTCTATATATATGGAAAAATAACTTACAATTATAAATATTATTGTATTTAAATTAAAGTATTATTTTATTATTCACCGTACATAATGTTTGTTCTTTTTGTGTTTATGATGTTAAAGGAAAATACATGCAACTTTGTTATGACTTAATTAATTAATTGGATGAGTTATAGAAAGGAATTTAGATGATTAATACGTACATTATATTTGCATAAATGTATGTATTATTCTATAAGTTTTAAACATACACGTATATTCTCTCATTATCTTAAATTCACAAAATTAGGGTCTTACTATATATTTTCGATAAACAAGTTAGTCATGACATTGAACGATTCAACCATTTCATTTTTTTTAAAAAAAAGAAGAAAAAAACAAAAGATGGGATGAAGAACAATAATAATTGCATGATTCTTTATTCACTTGGGACATCGGACCAGTCACCTTACGTTGGGGAGTCAACAGCGCGTTACGTTTGCAGTCGCATTATCGGATACGCGTCGATCACCACACGATTTCGCTAGTGACAACACATTGGAGTAGAATGGATCATGGATGGTGGACGGAAATGCATGGTGTCAGCTTGCTGCTGCAGATCCTTCGGAATAGAACAAATTAAGCAACTGCGTGCCATCTTTCAGAAATCCTCAAAAACAGACGTCCGTGAGCTTGGAGCAGCTTGCAGATATATAGTTCTGAAAGTTTTCATTAGTTTTTTGCAGAATGATTGAATTGAGCATTCTGTTTTTCTTGATCGAAAGCCTGGCTGATTTAGTGGCCGGCAAAATTCAAAGCACGATCGCCGACAACGAAAGGATTCATGACTTTTTCGATCGAACCAAGAGGGAGCTGGAACTGATGAAAGCGTTCTTGGAGGACGCAGAAGAAGAGAGATTTCGGTCGAAGCGCATGGACGCGTGGGTGGGACATGTGAAGGAGGCAGCTACCAGGTGGAGGACTTCATCGACGAGTTCCTGGCACTGGTACATAGCCGCAGCGGAGGCGGGCTCCTGGGTTTCGGCCACAATGTTCGTCACTACTTTGAAGATATGGAAACAGCTCGTTCCATCGCCGCTGATGCTGAGAAAGTCAGAAACAGAATTATTGATATCTCCAAGTTGAGGAACAGCCTTGGATTCAGGGGCACATCCGGCGAAGCTGCCGCTGAGAAAGAAACGGAATTGTTGGCGCCTCACAGATGAGGAACAGCCTTGAATTCAGGGGCGCATCCGGCGAAGGACCGAGCCGCAGGCGTGATGAGCTTCCTGGAAAAAACCTGCCCAGCTCTGATGAAGGTGAAATCGTCCTGGGCGTTGACAGAAGCAAAGAGAAGTTAATGCAATGGCTTACGCCGACAAGTGCCGTCGACGAGCGACAGCGGCGCCGGAGAGTTGTTTCAGTTTGGGGGATGGGCGGGCTTGGCAAGACGACCCTTGTCAGCCAAGTCTACCATCACCCGACAGTAAAGAGAGGGTTCCAAGCTCTTGCCTGGGTATCGGTCACCCAGTCCTACGACATTGCCAGTCTACTGAGAAGCATGGTACACGATCTACAAGCTGGAGCAGCCCTGAAAGGCCAGGGTCCTGAAGGTGGCGACTCATTGAACACTCACACTTGACAAGTAAGCTCTATGAACTCCTGCGTGAAAAAAGGTACTTCATCGTCCTAAACGATGTATGGGATGGTCCTGTTTGCCGGCAATTGTTCGGATGTATTCCAAGTAACAACAATGGAAGCAGGATTCTTGTCACGACAAGAGATCAAAATGTAGCTTCCTCGGTATCGGAAAATGGATGCGTCTTAGATGTTAGCCCATTATCAGATACGGACGCCCGTTTGCTCTTCTTCCATAAAGCTGCATTTGAAAACGCGGCGTGCCCCCCGGAGTTAGATCGCTCAGCTCAAATGATAATAAACAAGTGCGGCGGGTTACCTTTGGCCATCGTCGCGATTGGTCGCATGATGGCCGGTGTACCGAGGACGGATGCAGCATGGACGAACATGTTACAGCGCCTGGAATGGGAGCTACCGAACCGTACGGTGCTCAAGGACATGGCAAAAGGACTGATGCTCAGCTACAAGAGACTGCCTTACCATCTGCAACGATGCTTCTTATATTGCAGCATGTTCAAAGAAGGTCATCCAATCAAGACCAAGTGGTTGGTCCGCATGTGGATAGCGGAGGGATTCGTCGTCAGAGATGCAAACGTCGACATTATTAGAGTTGGTGAATACTTCAGGGTCCCTTGTTTCTCACATCGAGTTCGTCCACGTGAACTTAGGGGAATTTGAGTATTACCCAATTAACAGTATTGCTGGCGTACGAACGAAAGGGGGGGTTTCGGGGGGCCCCGCCCCCCGACGGCGGTCCCCGAAACCTAGACAGGTTTTGGACTTTTATTTAGTCGGCCCGTGTGGTTCGGATTAAGTTTTTTCTCTGTTTGTTTGAGTTTTAAATCCGGTTTGGAGAGGCTATTAATAGCCTAATTTCTGATGTAATTTGTGTGGCGGCTGTAAACCTAAACATATAGTGGAACCTCTTTGCAGGACGTAGCCCTCATCTCAAGGGTGAACCTGGGTAAATTTCGTGTGTCTCCTCTATTTTCTGCAATCTCTCTGCGATCTTCTCTCATTGTTCTCGGATTTTCCCATCAATTGGTATCAGAGCACAAGTTGTTCGAGGAATTAGGGTTTATTCGAGATGTCAGGAGGATCGCGAATCGAGATAGAAAAATTTGATGGAACACGATTTGATCTTTGGAAGATGAAGATGGAGGATCTCCTTTGTGATCGAGATCTTTGGATGGCAATCGAGAAGGAGAGACCAGGCATGGAGGCGGCGAAGGTCGCGGACGAGGCCTCCTCCAGTCAGGCAGATCCAAAGACGATCGAAGAGTGGGATCGGATTGATAGAAAGGCGAATGGTTTGATTCGGCTGTGTCTCGCGGATTCAATTCTTACGAATGTGATGGGCGAACCTACTGCCAGAGATCTGTGGAGGAAGTTGGAATCCCTATATCAAAGTAAGTCGTTGGTTAACAAGTTATTTCTGAGAAAGAAATTGTACAATCTTCGGATGCAGGAGGGTGACTCATTTTCTACTCATCTTTATAACTTTAACACGGTGATCAGTCAACTTGTATCAATCGGTGTTAAGTTTCAAGATGATGATAAGACAATAACATTGCTCTGTTCGCTGCCGGATTCATGGGATAATCTGATTGTTGTGATTGGTGGCGGGGATAAAGAACTTTCGTATGAAAGTGTATGTGCTGCCTTGTTATCAGAGGAAATACGGAGAAAGGAATCAGCAAGTTCTGGTAAGAGGCGCTGGCGGCCAGAGGAAGGCAACCAGAAAGGAATTAAAATCAGAGAGGGAGATTCAAATCTCGTGGGCATTCGAAGAGTAAGGATAAGAAGGTGCAATGCTGGAGATGTCAAGAGTGGGGCCATCTGAAGCGAGATTGCAAAAATAAGCCGGTTCATAAGAAAGAAGCTGAGTCAACCTCGGACAAAAAGAAGGTTGAGGCAGGAGATATGTATGTGGCTTCTGCATGTACGGCACAGTCAGATAAAGATGTCTGGCTTATCGACACTGGTGCTTCGTACCACATGACGCCTCATAAACACTGGTTCTGTGAATATGAGGAGTATAATGGTGGGGATGTCATGCTCGGAGATGACACTGCGGTTCAGATTGTTGGACGTGGCAGGGTGAAGTTGAGGATGAATGATGGGACGGTGAAGACTCTACCAGATGTGATGCATATACCACTTATGAGCAGGAGTTTATTATATGTTGGTACAACGGCTGACTCGGGTGTTATATTCAGTTGCGATAAGGATTCGTGCAAGATGATCAGAGGGTCGATTGTAATTGCACGAGGGGTTCGCTATGGCACGTTGTACAAGTTGTTCGGAGAGACAATATCTGTAGGCTGCGGATTTATTTCTGAAGAAGCCAAAGAAGATGAAGACAACAAATCTATGTTGTGGCATCGGAGATTAGGCCATATCAGTGAAAAAGGACTCTCCACTATAGCATCAAGTCAGATGGTAGAAGGAGTTCCGGATTGTTCTGTGGGCTTCGGGTTCTGTGAACATTGCCTCCATGGAAAATAGAACCGAGTCAGTTTTCAACACACAGGTTCAAGAGCAACGAAGATTCTCAAACTGATTCATAGTGATGTCTTTGGACCAACTCCGACTCCATCTATTGGAGGGTCCAGGTACTATGTTTCTTTTATAGATGATTTTTCGAGATACAGTTGGATTTATTTTATCAAGAATAAATTAGATGTATTCGATAAGTTTCGAGAATTTAAAGTTTTGGTGGAAAATCAATTGAGCTGCAAGATCAAAGTCCTTCGTACAGATAATGAAGGTGAATTTTGTTCAGATAAGTTTGAGCATTTCTGCGTGGACAATGGTATTGCTAGGCAGAAGACAACTCCATATACACCTGAGCAGAATGGAGTAGCTGAAAGGTTAAATCGGTCACTCATAGAGAAGGCCAGATGTATGCTGAGTTGAGCTGAATTGGGGCAAGAATTCTGTGCAGAAGCTGTAGCCACAGCAAACTACCTGAAGAACCGCTCACCGACCTCATCAGTGAAGGATCAGACACCTTATGAGGCAATGTTTGGGAAGAAGCCAAATTTGTCTCATGTTCGGATGTTCGGATGTGACGCATATGTTCATATACCCAAGGAAAAGCGGGGTAAGCTTGATAGTAAATCTGAAAAGAACATATTTGTCGGATACAAGGAAGGGATCAAGGGCTACAAACTGTGGAATCCAAAGTCAAGGACTATTGTTTACAGCAGGGATGTTGTTTTCCGTGAATCACGTTCCCAAGTTGAAGTTCAAAAATGTGATGAACCTAAGAAAGTGGTAGTGCTTGAAGAAGATTCTGATTCTGAAACTTCAGAGGTGGATGCACAAGATACTTCAATTGAGTCTATTACAGAACCGGATCAAGAGAACTCGGTTAATGAAGTTGAAGATGCAGATTCAAATGAAGACCCAGATATTGGTACTATCATACCAGTTCTCAGGAGATCAACACGAGAAAGAAGAGCACCTTTGAGATACTCTCTTAGTGCTCTGAGTTCGTTTCATGCTTTGAGCATCATCGGAGAAGAACCTAGTTCTGTAAAAGATGCAAGGTCTATGGATGATGCAAATCAGTGGGAGCTTGCTATGCAGATGAGATACAATCACTGGATAAGAATGAAACATGGAGCTTGTGTCAATTGCCTAAGGATAGAAAGGCAATTGGTTGCAAATGGGTATTCAAGCGAAAGCTGAAACCGGATGGGACTGTGGAGAAGTACAAGGCAAGACTAGTAGCTAAAGGGTACTCTCAGGTTGAGGGAGTCGATTATGATGAGATTTTCTCTCCCGTGACGAAAATGACTTCGATCAGATTTGTTCTATCTCTGACAGCAGCATATAATCTTGAGGTAGAGCAGATGGATGTGAAGACGGCATTCCTTTATGGGGACTTGGAGGAAGAGATATATATGAGGCAATCAGAAGGCTTTGAAGTTCAAGGTAAAGAGAAGCTGGTGTGCAAATTAAAGAAGTCTTTGTATGGATTGAAGCAGTCGCCAATGATGTGGTACCAGAAGTTTGATACGTACATGCTCGAACTCAAGTTTGTACGTTCAGATTCAGATCACTGTGTTTACGTGAAGATAGTTGGCGATCAATTTGTCATTCTTACACTGTATGTGGATGATATGTTACTGATTGGAAACAGTATGAAGATGGTAAATTCAGTGAAGGGTTTGTTGGCCAAGAAGTTTGAGATGAAAGACTTAGGGCCGGCGAATTTTATTTTGGGTATGCAGATTAGAAGAGATCGTCAGAAGCGAAAGTTGTGGCTAGGACAGGAGAAGTACATAAAAGAAGTGTTGAAGAAATTTAACATGGCAGACTGCAAGCCAGTGGGTACTCCTATGTCTCTAGGAACCAAACTTTCTGTAGAGCAATGCCCGAAGACGAATGAAGAAGCTGAAGAGATGGATCGCGTACCATATGCAAGTGCAGTGGGCAGCTTGATGTATGCCATAGTGTGCACGCGTCCAGATATAGCCCAAGCAGTGGGAGTCTTGAGTCGTTATATGTCTAACCCAGGCAGGGAATATTGGAATGCTATCAAGAGAGTTTTCAGGTATCTTCGTGGAACTTCAAATTTTTCGTTGTGTTTTGAAGGTACAAGGAAAGGAAAGATGCTTGATATTGTGGGCCATGTAGATGTTGATTGGGGTGGAGACATTGATAGTAGACGATCCACTAGCGGATATGTTTTTACATTGTTTTGGACTGCACTAAGTTGGATGAGCAAGAGACAAAGCGTGGTAGCACTTTCTTCTACAGAAGCAGAATATATGACTCTTACTCATGCTGCAAAAGAGGCCATATGGCTACGACGGTTGTGCTTGGAGCTCGGATTTGAGCAAGGTTCTATAGAGGTGAGATGTGATAATCAAGGTGATATTCAGTTAGCTAAGAATCCCGCATTTCACTCACGCACAAAGCATATTGACATCCAATACCACTTTATTCGGGAAAAGGTGGAAAAGAAAGAGGTTCAGCTTGAAAAGGTTGATACAATAGAGAATAGTTCTGATTTTCTGACTAAAGCAGTTACAGGTGTAAAGTTTGAGTGGTGCTCTACTGCTGTCGGATTGAAGAAGAATGTTGCTGGTAAGGCTCTCATTGGTGTGAAGTATCCACCAAGTGGGAGAATGTTAGAGTTGGTGAATACTTCAGGGCCCCTTGTTTCTCACACCGGGTTCGCCCACGTGAGTTTAGGGGAATCTGAGTATTACCCAATTAACAGTATTGCTGGCGTACGAACGAAAGGGGGGTTCGGGGGGCCCCGCCCCCCGATGGCGGTCCCCGAAACCTAGACGGGTTTTGGGCTTTTGTTTAGCCGGCCCGTGTGGTTCGGATTAGGTTTTTTCTCTGTTTGTTTGGGTTTTAAACCCGGTTTGAAGAGGCTATTAATAGCATAATTTCTGATGTAATTTGTGTGGCGGCTGTAAACCTAAACATATAGTGGAACCTCTTTGCAGGACGTAGCCCTCATCTCAAGGGTGAACCTGGGTAAATTTCGTGTGTCTCCTCTATTTTCTGCAATCTCTCTGTGATCTTCTCTCCTTGTTCTCGGATTTTCCCATCAATTGGTATCAGAGCACAGGTTGTTCGAGGAATTAGGGTTTATTCGAGATGTCAGGAGGATCGCGAATCGAGATAGAAAAATTTGATGGAACACGGTTTGATCTCTGAAAGATGAAGATGGAAGATCTCCTTTGTGATCGAGATCTTTGGATGGCAATCGAGAAGGAGAGACCAGGCATGGAGGCGGCGAAGGTCGCGGACGAGGCCTCCTCCAGTCAGGCAGATCCAAAGGCGATCGAAGAGTGGGATCGGATTGATAGAAAGGCGAATGGTTTGATTCGGCTGTGTCTCGCGGATTCAATTCTTACGAATGTGATGGGCGAACATACTGCCAGAGATCTGTGGAGGAAGTTGGAATCCCTATATCAAAGTAAGTCGTTGGTTAACAAGTTATTTCTGAGAAAGAAATTGTACAATCTTCGGATGCAGGAGGGTGACTCATTTTCTACTCATCTTTATAACTTTAACACGGTGATCAGTCAACTTGTATCAATCGGTGTTAAGTTTCAAGATGATGATAAGGCAATAACATTGCTCTGTTGGCTGCCGGATTCATGGGACAATCTGATTGTTGTGATTGGTGGCGGGGATAAAGAACTTTCGTATGAAAGTGTATGTGCTGCCTTGTTATCAGAGAAAATACGGAGAAAGGGATCAGCAAGTTCTGATAAAGAGGCGCTGACGGCCAGAGGAAGGCAACCAGAAAGGAATTAAAATCAGAGAGGGAGATCCAAATCTCGTGGGCGTTCGAACAGTAAGGATAAGAAGGTGCAATGCTGGAGATGTCAAGAGTGGGGCCATCTGAAGCGAGATTGCAAAAATAAGCCGGTTCATAAGAAAGAAGCTGAGTCAACCTCGGACAAAAAGGAGGCTGAGGCAGGAGATATGTATGTGGCTTCTGCATGTACGGCACAATCAGATAAAGATGTCTGACTTATCGACACTGGTGCTTCGTACCACATGACGCCTCATAAACACTGGTTCTGTGAATATGAGGAGTATAATGGTGGGGATGTCATGCTCGGAGATGACACTGCGGTTCAGATTGTTGGACGTGGCAGGGTGAAGTTGAGGATGAATGATGGGACGATGAAGACTCTAGCAGATGTGATGCATATACCACTTATGAGCAGGAGTTTATTATCTGTTGGTACAATGGCTGACTCGGGTGTTATATTCAGTTGCGATAAGGATTCGTGCAAGATGATCAGAGGGTCGATTGTAATTGCACGAGGGGTTCGCTATGGCACGTTGTACAAGTTGCTCGGAGAGACAATATCTGTGGGCTGCGGATTTATTTCTGAAGAAGTCAAAGAAGATGAAGACAACAAATCTATGTTGTGGCATCGGAGATTAGGCCATATCAGTGAAAAAGGACTCTCCACTATAGCATCAAGTCAGATGATAGAAGGAGTTCCGGATTATTCTGTGGGCTTCGGGTTCTGTGAACATTGCCTCCATGGAAAACAGAACCGAGTCAGTTTTCAACACACAGGTTCAAGAGCAACGAAGATTCTCGAACTGATTCATAGTGATGTCTTTGGACCAACTCCGACTCCATCTATTGGAGGGTCCAGGTACTATGTTTCTTTTATAGATTATTTTTCGAGATACAGTTGGATTTATTTTATCAAGAATAAATCAGATGTATTCGACAAGTTTCGAGAATTTAAAGTTTTGGTGGAAAATCAATTGAGCTGCAAGATCAAGGTCCTTCGTACAGATAATGAAGGTGAATTTTGTTCAGATAAGTTTGAGCATTTCTGCGTGGACAATGGTATTGCTAGGCAGAAGACAACTCCATATATACCTGAGCAGAATGGAGTAGCTGAAAGGTTAAATCGGTCACTCATAGAGAAGGCCAAATGTATGCTGAGTTGGGCTGAATTGGGGCAAGAATTCTGTGCAGAAGCTGTAGCCATAGCAAACTACCTGAAGAACCGCTCACCGACCTCATCAGTGAAGGATCAGACACCTTATGAGGCAATGTTTGGGAAGAAGTCAAATTTGTCTCATGTTCGGGTGTTCGGATGTGACGCATATGTTCATATACCCAAGGAAAAGCGGGGTAAGCTTGATAGTAAATCTGAAAAGAACATATTTGTCGGATACAAAGAAGGGATCAAGGGCTACAAACTATAGAATCCAAAGTCAAGGACTATTGTTTACAGCAGGGATGTTATTTTTCGTGAATCACGTTCCCAAGTTGAAGTTCAAAAATGTGATGAACCTAAGAAAGTGGTAGTGCTTGAAGAAGATTCTGATTCTGAAACTTCAGAGGTGGATGCACAAGATACTTCAATTGAGTCTATTACAGAACCGGATCAAGAGAACTCGGTTAATGAAGTTGAAGATGCAGATTCAAATGAAGACCCAGATATTGGTACTATCATACCAGTTCTCAGGAGATCAACACGAGAAAGAAGAGCACCTTTGAGATACTCTCTTAGTGCTCTGAGTTCGTTTCATGCTTTGAGCATCATCGGAGAAGAACCTAGTTCTGTAAAAGATGCAAGGTCTATGGATGATGCAAATCAGTGGGAGCTTGCTATGGTAGATGAGATGCAATCACTAGATAAGAATGAAACATGGAGCTTGTGTCAATTGCCTAAGGATAGAAAGGCAATTGGTTGCAAATGGGTATTCAAGCGAAAGCTGAAACCGGATGGGACTGTGAAGAAGTACAAGGCAAGACTAGTAGCTAAAGGGTACTCTCAGGTTGAGGGAGTCGATTATGATGAGATTTTCTCTCCCGTGACGAAAATGACTTCGATAAGATTTGTTCTATCTCTGGCAGCAGCATATAATCTTGAGGTAGAGCAGATGGATGTGAAGACGGCATTCCTTCATGGGGACTTGGAGGAAGAGATATATATGAGGCAACCAGAAGGCTTTGAAGTTCAAGGTAAAGAGAAGCTGGTGTGCAAATTAAAGAAGTCTTTGTATGGATTGAAGCAGTCGCCAAGGATGTGGTACCAGAAGTTTGATACGTACATGCTCGAACTCAAGTTTGTACGTTCATATTCAGATCACTGTATTTACGTGAAGAGAGTTGGCGATCAATTTGTCATTCTTACACTGTATGTGGATGACATGTTACTGATTGGAAACAGTATGAAGATGGTAAATTCAGTGAAGGGTTTGTTGGCCAAGAAGTTTGAGATGAAAGACTTAGGGCCGACGAATTTTATTTTGGGTATGCAAATTAGAAGAGATCGTCAGAAGCGAAAGTTGTGGCTAGGACATGAGAAGTACATAAAAGAAGTGTTGAAGAAATTTAACATGGCAGACTGCAAGCCAGCGGGTACTCCTATGTCTCTAGGAACCAAACTTTCTGTAGAGCAATGCCCGAAGACGAATGAAGAAGCTGAAGAGATGGATCGTGTACCATATGCAAGTGCAGTGGGCAGCTTGATGTATGCCATGGTGTGCACGCGTCCAGATATAGCCCAAGCAGTGGGAGTCTTGAGTCGATATATGTCTAACCCAGGCAGGGAATATTGGAATGCTATCAAGAGAGTTTTCAGGTATCTTCGTGGAACTTCAAATTTTTCGTTGTGTTTTGAAGGTACAAGGAAAGGAAAGATGCTTGATATTGTGGGCAATGTAGATGTTGATTGGGGTGGAGACATTGATAGTAGACGATCCACTAGCGGATATGTTTTTACATTATTTTGGGCTGCACTAAGTTGGATGAGCAAGAGACAAAGCGTGGTAGCACTTTCTTCTACAGAAGCAGAATATATGACTCTTACTCATGCTGCAAAAGAGGCCATATGGCTACGACGGTTGTGCTTGGAGCTCGAATTTGAGCAAGGTGCTATAGAGGTGAGATGTGATAATCAAGGTGCTATTCAGTTAGCTAAGAATTTCGCATTTCACTCACGCACAAAGCATATTGACATCCAATACCACTTTATTCGGGAAAAAGTGAAAAAGAAAGAGGTTCAGCTTGAAAAGGTTGATACAACAGAGAATAGTTCTGATTTTCTGACTAAAGCAGTTACAGGTGTAAAGTTTGAGTGGTGCTCTACTACTGTCGGATTGAAGAAGAATGTTGCTGGCAAGGCTCTCATTGATGTGAAGTATCCACCAAGTGGGAGAATGTTAGAGTTGGTGAATACTTCAGGGCCCCTTGTTTCTCACACCGGGTTCGCCCACGTGAGCTTAGGGGAATTTGAGTATTACCCAATTAACAGTATTGCTGGCGTACGAACGAAAGGGGGGTTCGGGGGGCCCCGCCCCCGACGGCGGTCCCCGCCCCCGACGGCGGTCCCCGAAACCTAGACGGATTTTGGGCTTTTGTTTAGCCGGTCCGTGTGGTTCGGATTAGATTTTTTCTCTGTTTGTTTGGGTTTTAAATTCGGTTTGGAGAGGTTATTAATAGCCTAATTTTTGATGTAATTTGTGTGGCGGCTGTAAACCTAAACATATAGTGGAACCTCTTTGCAGGACGTAGCCCTCATCTCAAGGGTGAACCTGAGTAAATTTCGTGTGTCTCCTGAGCCTGCTTCAAGTCGTCAAGAAGGACGCGGCAGGACGACCAAAGGTATGCCGAGTTTATGACATCATGAGAGACCTAGCTCTGTCAGCATCGAAAGGTGAGAACCTCTGCGTTAGGACGATGGATCACTAGCAAATCCAGGTGCAATCAGTAATTGTCGGCGTTTATCCATCGTCAAGAGCCTTGCTGTTCAAGCCGAACTCTCCCTTTCTCATATACGTTCCCTGCTTGTTTTCAGCAGTGATCCTTCCCTAGTTTCCTCCATAAGGACCAGTGATCCTACCCTCGTTTCCTCCATAAGGACGATATGTAAAAGCCTCAAATTCTTGCGAGTCAGACTTGAGGGGTGCCCCAATAAATAAAGTTCCAAGTAGTGCTTTCGATTTGTTCAATCTGCGGTACCTGAGCTTAAGGGGAACTAGTGTCAGCAAAATTCCTCGTGCCGTGGAAAATTTTTACAACCTTCAGACTTTGGATCTATGGAAGACCGAGGTGACAAATCTATCGCGAAGTATAATAAAACTTACACGCCTACGGCATCTGTACAAGGAGGACATCTCTGCTGATGAGTTGACGTACATGAACAAAGGACACATGCTAAGAGGACCGGGAGCTCCCTCGGGTGTTTCAGACTTGAAAGAATTGCAGACTCTAAAGACGATCAGAGCAAGCCAACGTGCGCTGGTTGAGCTAGAAAAAATGACACAACTCAGAGATCTCGGGGTCACAGACTTGCATGTCATTGATGGACCTGAGCTGTTCAACTCCATAAGCAGAATGAGGAGGCTCTCTCGTCTATCTATAAGAGCATCTGATGAGCAACTTAAGCTACTTGTTCAACCCTCGTCTATCTTCATGTTGGATGGTCTCTCTTCTCCTCCAACCAACCTCCGCAAGCTCATACTGAACCTTCGAATGCGGACGGTGCCGGTGTGGTTCAGCTCTCTGAACAACCTCACGCACTTGTACCTATTCAATTCATGGCTTCCTGAAATGCAGACTCCAATTCCATCTCTGGGGCGTCTTGCCAGTTTGGTGCTCTTAGCGTTGGACGATGATGCATATCAAGGCAGGTCTTTGCACTTCGTAACTGGAGATTTCAGAATGCTGCAGACCTTGGTGCTGAGCAACCTGAGAGGGATGTTTGAGCTGATCATGGAGGATGGAGCACTGCCGAATCTCCAAGTGATGTACCTCTGGGGCCTTAGGAACGTGAGAGCTGCCAGAGGCATCCAATACATTACTCGGATGCAGGAGCTGCACTTGAGGGGCGTGCCCATCAATCTGTCCGAGTTGCAGCTAAGCCCCGGCGTCAGGCTCATTATAAACTCTTGATAGCGTCGTTTCCACACGTCTTCTTATCCAGATGCAAACAATGTGCAAATTGTTGCGTGCATTCTTCTCCGTATGTTCTGTTAAATGTTCTAATTTCTGGAGACCAGTCTTGTTTTCAATATTTGTCATCTATCCTGTGCAAGGAAGTGCCTATATGAAAAATTTGAGCGATTGCAATGTTCTTTCTAAATTCACATTTAATGAAATATTTTCTTGTGCAATGGGTACCTTGATGCAACGATGCTGGATAACAATGGAGGGCTACCAAATCTCCAGGTGATGTATCTCAGGAACTTGGGAGCTGTGGAGTTGGCACCAATGCATTACCCTGATGGACCCGTCCAAGTTGCAGCTTCAATCCTGGAGTCAACCTCTTCATTTCTCAGATTGGCAACACCAGGATGTGATTCTGCTTTGCACTATGAACTCTTCAATAATATCAAGAATATCGAATACTGCTTAAGTTCAGACTATTCATTTATATTGGGTGAATAAATTTGTAAGGGATCTAAATCTTGAGGATTTAAAGGGGTACCTTTTGACATAATCTACCAATCTATATTACCTCACATAAATATTGACACTTATTAAATTATCAATAATGTGCACTACCTTCTTTACCGTGCGTAAGTAATCTTATAATAAGAGATTATTTGTCAATGCACATTTTTATTTAAATACCCTTCATCATCAAAGTTAAAGTTTATTCAATCAGACTAAAACAAAAAGTTTTAAAATTAATAAATTAAATAAATAAAGTAATGGGAATACATTAATAAATAATTTTAAATGGAAATATTGGTAATAAGTATATGTAATATTCAAAATAATGATTAATAATAATATGCAATTTGTATGAACAAAAAATATAAATTAATAATTTAAATAAATAAATATTATTAGTTATGATAACAATAATGGTAGTAACTTTTTGTTGTTTTATATAATTTTCTTATATTATTTCATATTTTGTTTGTCTAAGATTGTAAAGAGCATAAATGGAGATAAAATCAAATTGTCACTTGTCACTTGAGTGACAATTTGGATGGATAACCCTCTTTCTAATCAATGTGAATTAATTGCTAGACAATTCATATTGCCTACAAATTAAAATAAAATAAACAAAGTAATACGACGGACCCGCGTAATTTAACTCTATATTATGAGTAATATAAAAGATTACTCGTAGAAAACACCTCATAAGATCATTTGGTTTACGACCAATTTATTGAAAGTCCACTACATTGACTTTCTTGTGTAACCTTATTTGGAAACTGAAACTTATAAATCAAACCTTGTGTGTTATTTTCGTGCAAAAAATAAAACTAAGCTTAATTACCATTTATATTTCCAAAATAAATGCTATTATTTGACAGGATAATTGCATGAAGCTAAACTTGAAAATGTTTAAATGTGTTTAACATTCATAATTCTATGAATCTAGTAGTATGAAAAGTAATGAGAGATGTTGGATGGTGTTAAGAAAGTTTTAAAATTTTCATTAGTTGATAGGGTGAAGGCTATGATTGAATTTCTTATTATGTGAATCTTGCTTAAGGACTAGTAAGAATTTAAGTTTTGAGGAGTTTGATGCATTTTTAATATTATAGTTTAGTTATTTTTCTATAATTTTATCATAAAATGCATTGAATTTTAGTAATTTGTCTACTAAATCGCGAGTCACTTATATACCATACTTTGGTTCTTATTCTTGTAGATCTTATCGATTTAAAAGCAGATAATGCAATCAACTTAATTTTGTACAAGAATATGCAAGTTACAAAATCACTTGTTCCCATAATCAATTATTTTACAAGTCACAATAACTCGAATCCATATTAACGATACTTCTAAAAAAAACATGACAAAACTTTCAAGGCACAACTAGGGCCTGCCACTTTAGTCATGGCTTGAGTAGTCATAGTTAGATGAGATGGTACGATAAGCAAGGTGTCCACTCATGGCATGTATTGTTATGACATGAAGAGAGAAATTGTAGCTTGAAAATTTTGAGTTGTGGCATGCAAAGTCACAACCTAAAATAAGCTAAAGTAATCCTACCAAACGTAAACTCACAATCACAACTTTTTTTTTAATTTGTGACCAAGAAGCAATATTTGATTTAACTTGTCTTACAAGTTGCAACAATAATTTACCATGTGTCAACTCCTTATAAGTTAGTTCAAAGTCATGACGAAGCACAAGTCTGATCATAAAAATATTTTTGTTTTATCATGACGAATTCAAATGTCAATTGTGGTCAATTTATTCTCATATGAGATTGACCATCATGATAAGATTATTCCTCCCATCATACAGGCCAAATGTAAGGACTATGCTATGAAATCTTAGGGTTTCTATAGCATGTTTTGTCCGATGTTTTCAATTGTGTGTGTTGCAGTTCTAATTTCCTTTTTGTTTTATCTGAATACTAGGATGAAGTCCATTTGTTTTTCCTTTTGTTTTATTTTCTAATTTGAAGTTTTTTATTTGAAAGAAAACACTATGAACCATATGACTTAATAATTTGGTTTCTAAATTAAGATATGCATGGTTGTGAAAATGATGAGTTTATGGTTTATGATTCTAGTTAAGTGATTTCAATTGAAATTATTTATTGACGTGATTTTCATAATTAATTTGTGAAGAATTAATTTCATGTCGTATATTGACTTATACTAACTTATGGAGTAACTAATAGTTCACAACATTCAAGTTAGTGCATCTTAGGTAACTAGTTTGTGTTGACTTTTATTTCATTTTAATTTAGAATTGTTTGACTTGCTTACGTTGAACTGACGGATTGTTAGTTTGTGGAGAATTTAATTTAATCTCGATAAGTAAATAACTTAAAAACATAATTTATCCTAAGGGATTTGATTAATTTTTAGGTTCACATGCTTATCTCTGATATGTCATCATTCCAAGATTTAAAAACTTTGTCGTCGTCGTCACCATCATCATATATATATATAATCTTTATTATTGTATGTTTAATTATAAAACTTATTTTAAAACTCTAATTTATCTGTTGTTAGCTTATAAAATTAGATAATTAATAATTATTTCTCATAATGTTTGATACTTTATTTTTCATTATATTAATTCAAGGATTATACATTTGTTAGCAAATTTATTTTGCAACCTTAAAAAGATTCAACTCTTGGACTCTTCCAACCATTTTGTCTACCATTCTTGTTAGCTTTTTTTTATTATTATGCTATTTTATTTGTTTGTTTCTTCGACTCAATTATTGATATATTAATATTAAATTTAAGTGTTCACAAAATTAGCATCCACACAGCTTAAATCAAACTATGTTAAATTAAAGTCTTCAACAAAGGGCATCCCTTCAATTCAAATTAAATTTAAGATCCATTAACGTGTATTTCTTGCACTATTAATTAGATAACATAAATTAATTCTTCACATACTAGTTATTAAAATCGTATCAATCGATATTATGAACCATGATTATATTAAAATATTTAAGTTTATTTTTTTAAAAAAAATACTAGAATTCAGAGTCATTTGATCCTTTTATTTTAGTTAAATTTATTTCTAAAAAATAGTGTAAAAAATATATTAATAACAAAATGGGTTCAAGTGTCAAATGAGATAAATCTATGAATAACTTTATAATTAATGATTAGATGTGAAAAAAGGGTAATTGAGTGTTGTTTTGTGCTTCTCCTCCTTTAAAGCCATAAGAAAATCAAATAAAAGATTTTGCAAGCTAGTATAAAAAAGGTAGGCTTCATATTATGCAGATTCTTTTTCTTTCGGCCTGCCAAAGAATAAAGATAGGAAGTTTGAATTTCAGTCAAGTATTGCAAAGTTCATATCAGATCACTTAATTTTGATTTTCATTACTTACTTGGGTCACTCAAATTTCATTCTATTAATATGTAATTCACTTGTTTCTTAATTAACTACACGGTGTCAATTAGATTTCAATTGCAAAGTATGATATATCTCACTTTAATGAGTTTTATATGCCACACAAAATGTCTCGTTGGCACTCTTAAGTTAATTAACAAGGGAGTGAATTAAATGTCACAAAATAACCTCGCATGAGTTAGACACCGTTTCTAACACCCGAATATTTTAATAAAGTAATTTAGATCAAGTTAATGGATAAAAAGGAGAAAAGGAAAAAAGGAAAAAAAAAGAAAGATTAAATTTTATTGGGAGTAGAAATCATAATTAGATTGAAATTAAAAATTTTAAATTGATTTGAGATCTAAAAGAATATTTAATAGATATAGGACTTTTTATTAGGATAGGATTAAAAATCTTATGGTTTAGAAATATTTCAGTCATTAAATTAATATTTATTATTATTTTAATTCAAAAAATAGATAATAAAATATTATGAAATTAAATAATTCTAAAAATAAAGGAAAATTAGAGAGGAGTTTGATTAGTGATGGGATTATTTAATTAATTTTTGAATTTATATTTAATTATTAGAATGAAATTAAATTAGTTAAATAGATTAAATAGGAAATTAAATCTGAGTGGGATTAGATATTATAATTAGAGTTAAATTTAAGAATTTATAAATCTTATAAATAAAGAGTTAAGACTGGTCATAGAGAGTTATTTCTCATTTGCTCTCGCGGTGATGGACGTTACATTAGAAGGCATAATCGACGTAGTACGGCTGGGTGTGAAATGACGTTTCGGCAGTGGGCGTGAAACGAGGTATATAACGATTGTGTCCGATGAAAAAAAAAAAGAGAATTTTACGGTCGCAAGATTGGGAGAGAAGAATTGAAAAAAAAAAATTTGAGCCAGCAAAGGAGGTAAAGAGAGAAGGAGAGGAATAGGAGTGGTAAAAAGAAATTTTGATTCACGGCCGCCAACTGATGGAGAGAGAAGATAGGGAGAGAAATAAGAAAATCTTTAAGGGAAGAGAAAAAAAAATGAAAAAAAATGGAGAAGAGAGCTTCCGCCAACTGATGGAGTGAGAAGATACAGAGAGAAATAAGAGAATCTTAGGGAAGAGAAAAAAAAAGATGGGGAAGAGAACTACACGGCTGCAAAGAGAAAGAGAGAGAAGGTGGAAAAAGAAAGATCCTGCGAAAAAAAAGGGAAAAGAGATGTAAACATGATTAGAGAGAGAAAGAAATAGAGAGAGAGAAAAAAGGAATCTACGTAGAGAAAAAAATGCCTGCACAATGATGAGGAGAGAGAAATGCAGAGAAGAAAAAAGAAATTTTTTTGTTTATAATTTTTTTATAAAAAGTTTATTTATTTATAAAATTTCTTGACTAGAATATATATATATATATATAAAGGAGAAGGATAGTGAGTAATTACAATAAAAAGTTTAACATTCGTACAGTCCACAAATAACAGGAACATAATTAATTTTTCATCCAACTTAAGATACGTAGGGGATCATCATGACATCGGTTTTTCGCGACATGGATCATGAACTCTTATCTGTTTTATAGAGATTACATTATATGTTTGCATCTATTAGATATCGTATGGCATAGATGTGTCGGAAATATAATTTTTTGATGGCGATAGAACTCAGCTTGGGTTCTATTATGCCCGATCCAATCTCAACAAAATTCGAACCGAATCGTAATACGAACAGGACTGAGTTCCATAAACCCGTCCCGATTCCCATAGTCACGGCTCGGGTTCCTTACTCGGCGATGCAAGATTAGATTAATAGAACTAAACCAGGTTTTGGCTTACTCGGTCCGGGTTCCGAAGATTAATGGATTGAGATCGAGTCGATCCGGTCCGAGTTTTACTTGACCAGCCCGTGTTTGAATGATTGATATAGATTTGGATAAAAATAGATTTGACATGAGTTTTACCAAAACTGACCCTGGTTCTAATATGGAAATTGGAGAAAGTGAAATAGATGAGTGACCCCGAATTTATCATAGTGCGGGCTGAATTTCGAGGATTTAAAATATATTGTTAAATAATTATTTAAGTTTAATTGTATTATTTAATAGTATTGATTGTTCATGATCGTGCATTGATATGTATTGGTCTAGCGATTGTGATTGTTATGTTGTTTAATGTTAATCAACTATAATTGTAATATTGTAATTGATGATAATTGATTATGAATTCATGGTCTATTGTTCAATTGGCATATATTGATAAATAATGGCACTATTAATATTGATTGCACATCGTCCAAATGACGATATGGAAAATTACTACAATTGAATTGTTAAATTGATAATTGAGACCTCCATGGTCAATGGAGGCTCTCGTGGTCGATAAAAAATCTTGTGATCGGTTAAGGCCCATTGGGTCGATATCGACTCATTGAGTCGATTGTTGATTCATCATAGTTAATGGAAGCCTTTGTGGTCGATTAAGGACTTTATGACTCATGGAGTCGATTATTAATAGAGGTCTTTATGGTCGATGGAGGCCCTAGTGGTCGATGGAGTTCCTTGTGATCGATAGAGGCATATTGTGATCGATGGAGACCGTTATGATTAATGAATGTGTTCTTAATTGAATTGGATTATTAATTGAATTGCATCGTTGGCTGAATTGCGCCCTATAGACTGATTGATAATTGAATTACTCTATAGTGGATAATGGAAAATTAAATATATAAATTATTAATAGAAATAATAATTGATAATTATTTATTGTGGTCTTCACCGACCTATGGCCAATTGGTCATTGATTTAACATAATTGAATCGAATTGAATGGATATTGGTTATCAATAATTGATGATATGGATAGTTACTATGATTAGTCATATTATTTATGATTTATTGATTATTGTTAAATGTTATCTATTCTGACCAATTGTTATTGATAATTATTTATTGGTAGTATTGATATTGATATTGATATTGACCATAGTTCATATTGTTTATTTTTATGGATGACCCTATGTACTGAGTTATCTCATTAGGCTTTGCCCCTATATTTGAATCCATACAGGTAATCATGATGGTGATGATAACGGTCGGTGGCTCCTCTGACGGGTGACATATACATTGATATGTGGTACATTATTGTATAGACGTGGACTCTAACCCACAAATTATTGGATATGGTATAAATATCTTTCGCATATTGTAATAGAATGTTATAAATTAATCTTCCACTTATGTAAGTCAGTTTGTTGACTGGTCAAGGTCAGTGTATAGAATTGAGTATCGTCACCGAGATAGCCTTCTGGGCAGGTAAAAAAAAAATCTCGAGACATTACACCATTTTTTAGAAATCGAGACTGACTATAAAAAAATATTATTTCTTCAAATCTTTCCTAAACTATAGTAATTTTTCGTGCGCGTCTTTTGAACTCATCGACACTTCTGAACTATGATACCGCATTTTTCACTTTAGTTCATCAGTCAAATTCTGTTAACTTTTTCGTTATTTTTATTTCTAAAATGACTAAATTGTCCTTCTCTTATATCATCTAATTTTTTTTTAAAAAATAAAAAAATAAAAAATGCTTTTGGCATATGGCCAGTGAGCGCAAGGCGGACGTTCCACCTCTACGATTTCACGAGCAATGAGATCGTAGGGGGGATGGGGGTGTCGGTGCTTTGGCATGTGGCCGATGAACACAAGGAGCGGCGTTCCACCTCTACGATCTGGTTGCCGGCGAGCGCTCCCTCTCTTTTAATATATTATTTATCATACATCACAACACATTTTTTTATTTTTTGTATTGTTATAATATATTATTTTATATTTTAAAATATTAAAAACATGAGAGAATGATAGTTTAGTCATTTCATAAATCAGAAAAATTGAAAATAATGAGAAAATAGAATTTGATGGACGGACCCAAGTAAAAAATACGTCATAGATCAGGGAGGGAGTGCAACGGTGAGTTCAAAAGTTAACGGTAGATGCTAAAAATCCTTAATAATTTAAGGAGATTTGATGAAATAACTCTAAAAAAAATTACAAATTCTTGTGAACTCGATTGACACTGATTTCTAATTGGGCTTTGATACGTGTAGGCCTTCTGGATCTTTACGTGAGCTTGAAGTCGAATCCACACCAAGAGCCCGATAAAATACTGCCACTGCAGCAATCTTCACAAGGACAGGAAAAGCAAAGGCGCAGTATCTCGCGCACAGCGAGAGCTCGTTCGAGTACAGTGGCAAAGCGAAAATGAACACCGCCGCTGCTGTAGCTCTCCAAGCACCTGCAGACTGCCGTCTCCTCCTCCTCCCATCACTCTCCATCTGCAGGCGAACGAGCCGCTCTCCTTCCCTTACCGCTACCTTTCACCGTGCCACTGCTGCTGCCATCGTCGGCTGCAGCAGCAGCAGCAGAAGCAAAAGCGCAAACAGGGTTGGCAGCACAATAGGGGCACTGAGGAAGACCCGCCTTCTTCGTCTACCAGGTGACTCTTGAAGTTTCAGGCCTCTTTTTGTCCCACTTATTGTTGCAGCGTATGCGACTATAACGTGTTCATCAAAATGCGTCGTTCAGTTATCCATCACGACCCTGCTGGTGGTATCAGTAAAACTAATGAGCTCAGAAGTGGGATATTGATGTAGGTTGCACAAGAGGAAGTGTATCGCTCGCCAATTTGGATGAGCAAGTCGAAGTAGAAGTTGCAGATGGATACACGATGACCCAGTTCTGCGACAAGATGATTGACTACTTCTTACATGAGAAACCTCAGACGAGAGACTGGAGGAAGCTCCTCGTTTTCAGAGATGATTGGAAGAAGTACAAGGAGAGCTTCTTTGCCAGGTGCCAAGTGCGCGCCGACAACGAGAAAGATCCGGTTATCAACCAGAAGCTTGTTGGACTTGCGAGGAAAATGAAAAAGGTTTAGCTTTAACATCTGATTTCTTCTTCTTATCCGTAATTTTGATGTTTCGCTTAATGCTGGTAGCCTGGTATTCTCGAAACTAACTTGGTTTTGCTAATGAACTTCCACTTAAAATGTCAGATAGATGATGAAGTAGAGAAGCATATGGAGCTTCTGAAAGAGGTCCAGGAAAATCCCTTGGATATTAACGCCATTGTTGCGAGAAGGCGGAAGGATTTTACTGGAGATTTCTTCCGTCATCTTACTATAGTGCAAGACACCATAGATAGCCTAGAGGACCGTGATGGTTAGTTAACCTAATCTGATTTAGTGAAAAATTAGTAATATCCCTTTACTTTGGACACCTCAAGAAGATGTTCGTGCATTTTGAAATATGGCAAGATCTCTTTGATGATTTTGTTTTCCTTCTAATAACAAAATCAAGAAAATATGGATAACTAACTTTTGATAGTTAATTGCTCCATTGTTCATCATTACTATCTACATCCAACACTATGATTTCTAATACCTAATCTATCATCTTCCTTTTTTAAAAAAAAAAATCATTACTATCTACATGTAAATGTACTAGTGCCAAATCAATTATGTTCAGCAAGACTTCCTCTTCCTTTTTTGGGCAGGGATAGCTAGGCTAGGAGCTAAATGCTTGTCTGCAGTCAGTGCATATGACAATGTGATTGAACAATTGGAGACACTCGACACAGCTCAGTCAAAATTCGATGACATATTGAATTCTTCTTCACTAGATGAAGCGTGTGATAAGATTAAGAGCCTTGCTAAGACAAAAGAGCTTGATTCTTCCTTAATTCTCTTGATAAATAGTGCATGGGCAGCAGCAAAGGATTCTACGACAATGAAAAATGAGGTAAAGGATACTCATTTCCTACATATTATATGATTGTCCTTTTCAACTTGTCTGTGAACCAAGACAACCCAGAAACACCATTATATCCAGTGTCTATGCAGAGTTAATGCTGTGACATTATGCATCTGGTCTTTATCAGTGCGTTTGTTGCTAACAACATCAGTTCTCATGTTTCTTTCACATATCATTATTGAATTTTTCTGTGCTAAAGGATGTTTGCACGAAAGCAAGTTCTCAGTAGCAATGTGTCGAAGTTGGTTCTTCCTCAATGTTTCTGCTAATGAATTGAAAAATATTTACTATGCAAGGAGTTGATGATTTTCCTTGGGCATTACCACATGACTTTCCATGTCTAACTTTGAAGACTATGCATGGGCTGCATTCAGTCCATTATGTTTCCAAGTTGATAATCATTTTCTAGAAAACAAGGGCTTCAAGGAAGCATAATTGAGTCAATGATGTTGTTTTCTTTTATGTAACGACATCATTGCAAAAACATATATCCAGCTAACTTTTAGGTTATTATAATTTGTGCTGGTATAGTATATGGCTTCTTTATGTTGCCTTCATTCTTATGACTCCCACAATTGATCAAAGAGTAATGAAGAGTATATGTTTTGACATTATATCTCTTAGTACACATGCATATGTGTGTAGGGAGTTATTCTTAGTATGGTAATGATTAATCAACATCCTATTGACTCGGCCTACTTTCTTGTGAGTGGAATAGGAAAGTCTCCCTTCAGGCTTCCCTTTTCTCTTTCATGTTTGATTTTGTTGGTGATTTGTCTAATGTATGGGCTATCCTGCAGGTTAAAGACATAATGTATCACATATATAGGACAACAAACAGAAGCCTTAAAAGCATTTCACCACCTGAGATAAAGATTCTGAAGCACCTACTGAACATAACTGATCCCGAAGAACGGTTTTCAGCACTTGCTACTACTTTCTCACCTGGTGATGATCATGAAGTCAAGGACCCTAATGCTTTGTACACGTAAGTTCACTTTTTATCTTTATCAACAACAACAACAACAACAAAGTCTTATCCCACTAGGTGGGGTAAAGCCTTATCCCACTTTTTTATCTTTATCATCTGAGTAAATTCCATTTGTGCTCATGCCGATGCATTGTCATGTGGTTCTGGTTAAGGAACTTTCTAGAGGATTATTTTACTGTTATATCTAACAAACCCAAAAATTAAATTTCCCACTAAATTGTTCATTTCATCTCAACCCATATAGTGTATATCTTGCATTTCATATTATCTCATGGTGGTTGCTGTTCTTTCTTCAGTACTGTTACATGTTTATGTGGTTATGCATGCACTGAGAATCAAAACATCTTTCAATCTTTCATACAACATCCTAATAAGTGTCCGATCTTCTTTATGCATTTTCTTTTCCAGAACTCCTCAGGAGCTGCATAAGTGGATAAAGATAATGCTTGATGCCTACCATCTGAACAAAGAAGAGACTGATTTGATTGAAGCCCGAAAAATGAGCGACCCAGTAGTCATCCAAAGGCTTTTCATACTTAAGGAAACAATTGAGGAAGAATACTTGAAGCAGCACATTGATAAAGAGAAGGACAAAGACAAAGATGAACAGGACTAATAACTGTATCAAATGTATCAATCCATTCCTGAAGCAACATCACAATCCTCCGAGATGATTTGAGTTGTCAGTTTCGGATTTCATACGCCGCAATCAACTGAGCAATATTCCAAGTTTTCACTGAACATATATCAACCTGACTGTGATCCAGATCCAGGTCTCGACAGAATTTCAGTCGCACAACAGTCGTAAAGAACATTGCAGGGTATGTCCAACTGTAAGAAAGAACATGTAGCCAACATCGAAGTAGATAAACACACAGGCAGCGGCTTTCTGCACATTCTACTTGTGATATGTAATGCGGCTAATGCCAGACAATATCAGTTGCTCACTTAAACAACAGATGGCGTGGCTCTTGCCAAGAGATTAGATTTCATGCAATTCCAGTGTATTACTATCTGTATTAATATGGTGCTAAATTATTTTTACATGGTAAATTTTTTAACTCCATTATTTTCTTCTATACATTATCTACCAAAACAAACGACGTCAACTTTTTCAGACTGTTTCAGTTCAAGTTCAACGGGGGTGCTTTACTTCAATTTAAGTTTTCTTGATTAATTTATAAAGAAGTGGTGATGAAATAAGGATCTCCGAGCACGGAAAGAAGACAAAATTTGTGATCCGAGCCTCACATTAGATATTGTTAACGGCATAACTCAATGTAACAAAATAGTACCGGGAAAGCTTTTACAATGAAAAGTTATAATTATTATTTTTTGGATATTTTTAATTAATTAATAGACATTCGTACAAAATCGAACTCATTTTACATTTTAATTTCTTCTGCATATAAATTCCATTAATAAGAATAGGTATTATGTTTGGATATAATTATTTACAACGTCTCAAAATCGTTTCTGTCATGTGGCAAGATCCAATTTGAGGGTCGTTAGCAACAACGTTATACCTTGATGAAAAATTTGATCGGTCCTTTGACCAGAATGAAATAAAAGTGGAAGATTTAAAAATGATATCAATAAAAATAGATATTCAATTAATAGTCTTAAAATACTTATGACATAATTGAATAATAAAATAGTGCGAAAGTCTAATAATATGGACTCGAAGTATATAAAACAATGGAATAGAAAGAACACTAAAACACCACATGTGCACTGGACCATCATGAATGTCGTCAGCCGTAGCTCATCCTTAATTATCATAATTACATATAGGATCAATGCAGGAAAAATAATAACTCGTGAATTTCACAGCTTAATACATGAATAATAAACCAATGGATAAATATTAATAATATATAAGCATGGAACAATTATGTAATAGGAAGTAATCGAGAAATCGAAGGGAATATAATCAATGCCATGCTATATCCGGATCAATAGAGTAGATCAATGCTATGCTCTGGTTAAGATCAATGTGCCATGAAAGACGAATCAATGTTATGAATCAATGTCATATATGCAATGTTATCAATGAGTGTTTTGGTTATAATGAGATGTTATGTACTTCATGAGGTCAATGATTGTGTACATCACGACAAGTCATCCTCGCTATAGGGGAGGGCATCCTCTTTCATCGCATGATGAGAAGAAATCGTGAACGGGGACAAGGTCGAGCCAATGTCCCAACAATGCGATGAAAACAATGCCATGAATTCTCATCAATCCGTAGCATGGACATCCAAACTTTTATTTTTATTAATTATTTAGGTTCTCATCTTCATCCAGATTGTGACTTTAGATCATGCAATGCAATGTCATACTATAAATCAATAATCTCAAATAAATCAAGCATAACCGATATCATGAATTGACATTAAAGTAATAAAAAAATAAAAGCACATAATGTTGTCACATCACGGCAGAACTCGGATCGGGTTGGGTTTGACCCGGGCCGGGTTTTTTAGTGGATGATTCCTCGGCCCAACTCGGGCCGAGTACGAATCGAATTCGGTATGTCCTTGCCAGAACTCGAGCCGGGTTTTGGGACCTAAGCGCAGTCGACGACGACGTGGACTAAGCAATGAGGAGCCCGGGTCAGACTCAACGTTGTCCTGCCCAACAGTGTCACACCCAGGCTGGGTTCTACGATTTTGGCGAAACTGTGGTCACGGCTTCATGGTATTTCACACGATTTTTCCAGAATAAACCTCTTAAACACAAAATAAATATATGGATCGATGCACTGTAGATAGAAGACGATGCTAGGGCTCTATGTGGGTCCTTAAACATGCAAATGTATTGTTAATCCAAAGGTTGATCCAATGATCCACTACCTCTGTTCACTTTCCTCTACGGTCTGAACTCTTTCCACTCGTTCTTCTCCCTCTCTGACCGTCCCTAAAGGTTCTTCGACTTCGAGAGCACGTCGTCCATGTTCTTGAGTGTCTGTCGTCCATGGGGGAAGAAGGAAAACCCACCAGGATGTTAATAACGAAGAGTAGAAATCGAAAATAATGCACTAGAAGACCTGGGCAGCTACTGCTCATTACCTAGTACTTTAGCTCGTCTCTACGATCTCTTCGACGTCCGACGATGGGCTCTTGAGGTCCTGGACATGAGTGTATGAGAGGGACATGTGAGGGGACGACGGCTAGGGCAAAAACTTGTTTAATATAGGTAGAGGGTAGTTTATATAGGGAGGGGAAAGTTTGTTTGGATCTTAATTTATGTTGACAATTGTTAATTGTATAATTTATTTTCGTATTAAACCCACTGTTGAATATGATCCAACACTCTCCCACTTGGATTATATGTGAAACCTTATTATTATACACCACAAATACCAAAGCGAGCTCAATTTTATTGTCAAAATGATAATGCCAAAAACACTTTTATCCATTGATATATCAATATAGGATCAAAGTAATTTTTGTCGCAATCACCACAACTCAACCTGATAATGGTCACATATATTAATATAACCAATGATAAGATCATGATATGGATGTGTAACATGAAAGTTACATACAATGTAATCATACATTCTACTTCCAATTGGTCCACCTTGAGATCAAACTTAAACAAAAGAGTTATTTGTTGAAAGTAAAATGTCTATAACATGAGCATTTATAATTATAAACTCCTGCTGAAACTAAATATATTGAATCGAAATGACACTCATACTATGGGTGTGCTTGAGAAACAACTTGGGTGGCAATCCTTTTGTAAGTGAATCTACAATCATAGTGTGTGTACCAATATGCTCAACAGACAATTGTTTTTTTCTTCACTCTTTCTTTAACAACAAGAAACTTGATATTAGTGTTACTCGATTTTATTGAGATCCTATTATTATTGGAATATAAAATTGATGACTTATTGTCATAAAATAATTTTAATGATCTTTCAATACCATCAATTATGTGTAGTCCCGTGATTAGATACCTCATAACACGCAATAAATTTTGCTTCCATTGTGGAAGATGTAATAGTGGTTTCTTTGACATTCTTCCATGTTATAACATCCCTGGCAAGAAAATAAATGTAGCTTGATGTGAACTTCATGCTATCTGAGCATCCAACAAAATCGGAATCTAAATATCCAACGATCTCAAACTGATCTATCCTCTGATACGTCGACATGTAGTCTTTTGTCCTTTGTAAATATCGCAAGACCCTTTTGACTACTTTCTAGTGATTCATTCCTATATTACTTAGATATCTACCTAATATCCCGATAATGTAATATCTAGACACATATAGATTTGAGTATACATGAGATTCCTTCTGATGATGCATAAGGAATCATCTACATTTCTAACTTTTCAAAATCATTCTTAGGACATTGATTGATACTAAACTTGTCTCCTTTAGATATAGAGATACTACATGATTTGTAATGTATCATATATCTTTAGGGTTTTCTCATTAAGATTTTTTAGATAATCCTAAGATACCTTGAGCATGATTTCGATATATCTAGATTTCCAATACAAAAGGATGCATAACCAAGATTTTTCAACTCAAAATGCATTATCAAAGATCTCTTAATTTCTTTCAATAATCCATATCATTTGTGACAGGTAATATGCCATCTTAATTTCTTGCAATAATCCCACATAACTTATGATATACACAACTAAGTTCATCTTAAAACAAAATGAGATAATAATCTTATGAAATTTGTGATACCATTGTCGAGATGCCTACTTAAGTATATAGATGGATTTCTTTAATTTGCAAACCATAGACTTTGCATCATCAAATACAAAAAAATTTTACTGCACCATATTAATTATTTCATCAATGTCTCCATTAAGAAAACCTATTTTACATCCATCTAATGTAACTCAAGATCAAATTTGCTACTAATGTCATTATAATTCTTAAAGAGTCCTTTGATGAAATAGGAGAGAAGGTATAGTCGATGCCTTCATTTTGTGTATAGCTTTGAGTGACAAATCTCGCCTTATATTTTTTTACATTGTCTTTTGAATTCTTTTTAGTTTAAATATCAATTTAGAACTAATGAGTTCACACCTTCGGGCAACTTTATAATCATACATGTACCTTATTTCCTCATTCATGGCATAGATCCACTTTTGAGATTAGAACTTTCCAAAGCATGATGGAGGTTGGTTGGATCATCCTCCATTATACTAATATCAAACTCATGTTCTTGGAGATACAACATGTAGTTATGTGGCATTGCATATCTCTTCTTTCTAGTGGATTAATGGCAATTATTCTTGAGGTTGTAGAGTTTGTTCCTCTAAAATGATATCCAATATGGGATATTATGCAACATTATATTGTTTAGTAATGTTCTCACTATCAACAAATTTGTTTTATAAATGCCAATAGGAATCTAAATTGATTCCTCCTCAAAGATAATGTTATTAATATTATAACTTCCCTCAAACTCAACATCCTCAAGAAATTGAGCATTACATGTCTAAAAAATTAAACTACTTAATTGTGGGACTATAAAACTTATACCCCTTGTACAATTGGAAGTATCCAACAAAATAGCTTTGCCCTTGCGTTTAGCCTGATCTTTTTCCATGCGTGTGGCCAACCTCACTGTCTTCTCTAGATCCTCACTGTCCCCTGACAGGACCTCAGTCTTCAGTGCTTGTTGCAGCCCGTTAATAAACTTGTTGGCTCTAATACGCCCCTCGAATGGCATCGAGCAGTATTGCTCCAGTTGGAAGAATTGGATGTGGTAGTCTACCACTGACATAGATCCCTACTGCAGCTGCAGGAATTTCTCTTGCTTTCTGATGCGCTCATGCTCAGGCGTGTAACGAGCATTGAAGGCCTTCTTGAACTCCTCTCATTCTATCTCTCCTCTTCCTCTTGCCTTCTAAACTTGGTGGCCCTTGTAGTCTTCCTCCAACCCATCGCAGTACCAGTAAGCATGTGTGTGGCATATAAGACCTTGCATCCGTCAACGCACCTCATCAATTTGAAGATGCGGTCCAGGGTCTTTATCCACTCTCCAGCCTTGAAAAAGTCTACCTTACCATCATACCGAGGCGGATGCAACTTCAAAAATGCCTGGATCATGTCTTCCGTCGGGCACCACCCTGATTATGGTGTCTAGGCGCCGACTGACTACCCTCGGGGGGCAGTCTCATCAAAGCACTCATCTAATGGTACTCTAGCACCACGACCTCTGCCTCGCCCGCGGCCTGGAGCGCGGCCTCGGCCACGTCCACGTCCGTGACACGGCTGAGCCACTATCTCAAGAAGTGGACCTTCTGGGCCCTCTGGGGCATCAGGAGCATTCTAGGCCGATCTGACCACTCGCTCCTAGATCCTCTCCGATCGTCGTGACATGCTTATCCTTTAATCATAAAAGAGATCATACAATCAATAATCAATACGATAATATAAACTTGAACTTAACTTACAATGCTTTTCGGTGGAGAGTGTGGCGACTGCTCGGCGATAGCACATGAACTATTACCATATTATTCTATACACTAGGATGCTAAGAAAGTCCTGACTTTAGGCTCTGATACCATAAATGTAATGCCCCCAAATCGACCCCTGCCACGTGGCGAAGACCAACTTAGAGACGCTACGAATGCTATGACTCGGACTATCATGTTGACCATATCTTAGTCAAAGACCAAGACATGTCAGCGGAATAAATAGTAAAATAAAAGAAGATTATATAAAATTTGTGGAAGTCTAGAAAAGGGGTTACATCATCTCTAAGGATATATAATAAAGTCCTACATCACGAATATATAAATGCGGAAGAAAAATAAAACTAATAAGACTTGTGGTTCATGTGCTCCGGGGAGGAGGTCCTCCCATAAACTTTACTGTCTAGTGGGGAACCACGTAATATACAATGCATAACTTGAATATAGAAATCAACGGTAAAGTAAAATACTTATTTTGAATAAAAAGAATAACATGGCAGCATCATAAATCATGATAAGAGGTGAATAAGAAAATATCATAATCAATAGAATCATATGATGCTCGAAAAACTTAGAAACATGACATGCTTGGTAATCTTAACATTAACTTGACTTATCTTAATCATACTTCTTAATTTTGGTTCCTGCTCAGAAATCATGATGACTTTAGGTACCTTTAGTTCTTGAGGTATGCCGAGCAAACGATACAGCCTTGTACAGGTCAATGGGTGATCAAACCATGACCAAGGGAGCGATCCTTTTTTAAGATATTTGGCTTGGACTGGCAACCCATTATTTACTTCTATCTGAACTTATCAATCACTTTTAAGAACTTGTGACTCTTTCTTCTTTGTTCAATGGAGACGTTAAGATTAATGAGAAATAAATCAGTAAAAGAATTTATGTTGAAGTCAGGGATAAATCTTAGTGAAAACATGCATTAAAATTTGGCATAATCATGATTAAACATAAGTAGATATCATAAATCAATAGAATTAAATAGGGATAGGTAACGATTAGATCAGGATTGAGAATTACTGATAAATGTGGAAATAGTCTGTGGATCGATCGACTGATTCTATAGAACAGTCGACCGGTGGGCTTTGGATCGGTCGATCGGTTTGGTCATAAAGCCGAGAGATCGGTCGACCGGTAGGTTAATAAGACTGATAGATCGGTCGACCGGTAGGTTAATAAGACTGATAGATCGGTCGACCGATCGGTCGAAGAGACTATTAGGTCAGTCGATCGGTAGGTTCAGGCAAGTCAGCTGTGGATTTAATAAATTGGTCGACCGGTTGCTGGCAAAGCATATGGGATAGTCGATCGGTCAACGTTCTGATTGATTTCCAAATACAAGAATTCCTTAAAATCTCTAACATAATCTCATCCTAAACTAGTTTCTACCTCCTAGCAATCAATCAAGCAATAACATAATAACAATAATCAAAACCTATATGAAATTTATCAAGCAATCAAAGAAATCAAGAAATCACACAATCACAACGTAACTTTTGGACTTCTTATCTTTTTCATTATAGAATCGATTTGGGATAGAACTTGAATCTATTAAAGAGTCATGCAAGATTATTTTGATTTACCCACCTCTGTTCGCGATTAATCCTTGCCTTGATTCGTTAAAAATCCTATTGAACACGCCCCATGTTTTCCTCTGCTCTTCCTCTCGGCCTCCGTCTGCACAATTCAATGAAGCACAATCAGTAACTTCACTAAGGATCACAATAATGAGATGCATGCGTGAGAGGGAGGAAGAAGGGATCGATTGATCCTGTCGACTTGCCTCTTGGACGATGCCCGACGCTCCAACAAAATTTCAGGGGCAGATTTCGTGAGGTTTGAGGGAATAAAAAAGGGATTACTGCCTGAGAGATTTTATCTATTAGAATCTTCTCCTGATTAATATAATTCTATGTTTTATCTCTAGCTAGCCTTAATTCCAATTGTGATTTGGATTTATTTTTGTTTCTTATCTCCTGTCGGCTGTCACAGTTTTATTCTTTTTTTTTGTCGGTGGCTACATTCTTACCCCCTTAAAAGAAAATTCGTCCTCGAATTTTGCATAGGGTAGATGGCTTACTGAAAGGATGAGAGAATTCTTAGCGCATTTCTGACTCGAGTTCCCATGTCGCATCATCGCCATGATGGAAACGCCAAGCTACTCTGACCATAGGTACATCCTTGTTCTTTTGACATTGCATTTTACGCTCCACTATATGTATTGGATATTCAGCAAATGTCAAGTTTGCAGCTAGATCTGGCTTTTCTATCCTTAGAACATTTGCGGCATCGTACTTGTACTTCTTGAGCATGGAGACATGAAATACATTATGCACTCTCTCATAAGATGGAGGTAGAGCCAGTCTACATGCTGCTTCGCCTACTAGCTCGAGTATCTCAAAGGGGTCTACATAGCGAGGACTGAAGTTTTCTCGTTTACTGAATCTCATGACTCCTTTCATAAAGGATACTTTCATAAGAACTTGGTCACCAGCTTAAAAGATTTGCTCTCGTCTACCCTTATCAGCATAATTCTTTTATCTTCCTTGTGATGTTTTCATCCTTTGCTTAATCAGTTCAATCTTTCTAGCATACTCCACTACTCCACTGCTTCTTTCGCTTCTTTTTTACTCATAATCTTCTCCTCACCTACTTCACCTCAGTGTGCAGGTGAGCGGCAAGGTCGGCCATAAAAAGTCTCAAAAGGTGTCGTACCAATACTAGAATGGTAACTGTTATTATAAGCAAATTCAATTAAATGAATATGCTCATCCTAGCTACCCTGCCAATCCAGTGCACAGGCCGCCCGTAACATGTCCTCCAACATTTGGATGGTCCTTTGAGACTGTCCATCTGTCTGAACGTGGAACGGTGTACTATAATTAAGTCTCGTGCCAAAGGTCTGCTGCATGCTCCTCCAGAATCTGGCAGTGAATTTAGGGCCTCGGTCAGACACTATAGAGGCTGTGATACCATGTAATCTAACCACTTCTCTCACATATAGATCCAGTAGACTCTCTAAAGACTGTTTCGATTTTATAGGAATGAGGTGTGTCGCCTTCGTGAATCTATCCACGACTACCCATATCGTATCATGACCCTTCTTCATTCTTGACAAGTTGGATATAAAGTCCATCGTAATCTTATCCCACTTTAGAAATCTCTAGTGGTTTCAACTTGCCATATGGTCTTTGATGCTCGATCTTGACTTGTTGGCACTTCAGGCATCTTGACACATATTCTGTTATTTATCTCTTCATATCAGGCCCAGTAACTACGTTGTATGTCCTTGTACATGTTAGTGCTGTCGGGGTGGATAGCAAATTCTAACTTATGACACTCATCTAGTACCTCTCGTCGGACTGTGGCATCTGTGGGAACCCATAACCTGTCCCGATATCTAACTCCTCCATCTGCAGAGATCTGAAAACTACTGGTTCGTTCTGACATCTCTTCAGGACCTTTTGATATTTTAGATCTTCTTTTTGGACTACTATAATCTTGTCAATTAAGCTGGGCTTCATCTGATGCATCATCCATAGAGCTCCATTTGTGTCAAGTCTAGGACACCATTGCTCAATCTCCTCCAACATTTCATACTCGCGTAGTCTGATGTAGGCTAACGAACCTTCCCATTTCTGCTCAATGCATCAACGACTAAATTTGCCTTACCGGACTGGTAATTTATGGTAAATTTATAATCCTTCAGGAGCTCTAACCATCGGTGTTGCCTCATGTTAAGATCCCTCTGATCAAAGATGTACTTGAGGCTCTTGTGATCAGTGAAGATCTCGAATGTCTCTCCATACAAATAATATCTCCAGATCTTCAAAGCAAATACCACAACTGCTAACTCTAGATCATGAGTGGAATAATTGACCTCATGTTTTTTGAGCTGTCGAGAAGCATATGCCACTATCTTGTCGGAAAGCATAGGCCACTACCTTGCCGTACTGCATCAGTACACAATCCAAACTAGTCTGGCTTGCGTCGTTGTAGACCACATAACCTCCACTACTCTTCGGTATGGTGAGAATTGGTGCCGAAATCAAATGGTCCTTTAGAGTCTGGAAGCTCTGCTCGCATTGATCTATCCAGATGAATTTTTCAGTCTTCTTTGTGAGATTCGTGAGGGGTGCAGTAAACTTGGAGAAGTCTTTGATGAACCTCCTATAATAACCTGCTAACCAAGGAAGCTGCGAATCTCAAATGTATTCTTCGGCCTTACCCAATTTGTCACTGCTTCCACTTTTGCTATGTCTACTGCAATACCATTCTTGGAGACTATGTGTCCCAGAAATATTATCTCCTTCAATCAGAATTCACACCTCGAAAGCTTGCCATAAAGCTTGTGCTATCTCAGAGTCTCCAATACTATCTTTGAGTGTTCTCGATGTTGTTCTGGACCGAAAGAGTAGATCAGAATGTCCATCCACAAATACGATGATGAACTGATCTAAATATGGTTGAAAGACCCTATTCATCATGTCCATAAATGTTGTAGGAGCGTTCGTCAGTCCAAATGGCAAGATCAAAAATTTGTAGTGGTCATATCTTCACCGAAAGACAGTTTTCGATATGTCCTCCTCGACCACTCTCAGTTGATGGTAGCCACTACGCAGGTCAATCTTGGAGAACACTGATGCCTTTGACAGTTGGTCGAAAAGGTCATCTATACGAGGCAATGGGTACTTGTTCTTCACTGTCATTTTATTGAGCATCATGTAGTCGATGCAAAGTCACATTGAGCCGTCCTTTTTCTTGACGAACAAGACTGGTGCGCCCCAAGGCAAGATGCTCAGTCGTATGAAACCTTTATGCAAGAGCTCATGTATCTGCTTTTTCAATTCTTGCATCTCATTCGGAGCCATGCGGTAGGGTGCCTTGGAGATGGATGTTGTCCTTGGCAGAAGTTCTATCTTGAAATCGATCTCCCATTTTGGTGGTAGTCCGGATGCGTCTTCTGGGAATACATCTGGGAACTCTCGCACCACATCTATTTGTTGCAATTCTATGACAGGTGAATCCGTCTTGACGACGCTTACTAAGTACTCGCAACATCCCTTCTGAATCATCTTCTGTGCCTTTATCGCTGAGACGATGACTTTCCTATTAGTCGATGGAGTACCTCTGAGGACTGCCTTGGGATTACCTTGTGTACCTATAACGATCTTCTTTTTCTTACAGTGCAGGGCTGCGTCATGATAAGAAAACCCGTCCATCCCGAGAATAACATCGTAGTCGATCATCGGGATGACTATGAGGTCTGCAAAACAATTCTTCTTTTCTACATTGACGGGTACATTCGAAATGTACCTAGCAGCATGGAGAGTCCCCATAGGCGTGCTCACACACATAGCATGGGGCATCTGTTGCTGAGGCAATATAAATATTTGGGCACACGACTCCAAAATAAATGAATGTGTGGCCCCTTAGTCAAATAAAATTGTGGCAGATAAATTAGCGATGGGGAGAGTACATCTAATGACATCATTGTCATTTTGCGCTGCATCTGCTTCCATGTTATGCACACGGCTTTGCACGACAGGATTTGCACCTCCTGCTCCTGATTCTCTCGGTCTCCTCTGACAGCTTGTGGGCAATTTCGGATGAAGTGTCCAAATTGTCCACACTGAATGCATGAGCCGTTAAGTCTGCGGCACTCTCCACCACGGTGACGACCACAGTGAGGACATAAAGACTTCTGTGGTACTTGTGACTGGCGCGGTGGTGGTGGCAGCTGCCTCAGTGGCTACGGCTAAAATGGCACAGGGCGTGGCTGTGCTTAAGCTTGGCGTGGGGCTTCCTTCTGTGGGTATGGCTTGTAACGACGATAGCGATGATCGTCCCTCCTAAACGGTCTACGATCATCTGTCTAGGGCTTGGGCTGCTCTACTAGTTTAGTTGGAGCTTTGGCCTTGCGTTCAGGCTGATCTTTTTCCATATGTGTGGCCAACCTCACTGCTTTCTCCAAATCGTCACAGTCCCCTGACAAGACCTCAGTCCTCAGTGCTTGTTGCAGCCCATTAATAAACTTGTTGGCTTTAATATGCCCCTCGAATGGCATCGAGCAGTACTGCTCCAGTTGGATGAATTGGGTGTGGTAGTCTACCAATGACATAGATCTCTGCTGCAGCTGCAGGAATTCCTCTTGCTTTCTGATGCGCTCGTGCTCAGGTGTGCAACGAGCAAGGCCTTCTTGAACTCCTCCCATTCTGTCCTTTTCCTCTTGCCCTCTAAACTTGGTGGCCCTTGTAGTCTTTTACCAATCCATCGCAGTACCAGTAAGCATGTGCGTGGCATATAAGACCTTGCGTCCGTCAACGCACCTCATCAATTTGAAGATGCGGTCCAAGGTCTCTATCCACTCTTCAACCTTGAAAAAGTTCGCCAAACCATCATACTGAGGCGGATGCAACTTCAAAAATGCTTGGATCGTGTCTTTTGATGCCTCATGTCGGGCACCCTGATTACGGCATCTAGGCGCCGGCTAACTTCCTCCAGTCTGACTACCCTCGGGGGGGGGGGGGGGGGGGGGGGGGCAGTCTCATCAATGCTTCTCTAATGGTACTCTAGCAGCGCGACCTCTGCCTCGTCTGCGACCTGGAGTGCGGCCTCGGCCATGTCCACGTTCTCAACCCGGCTGAGCCACTATCTCAAGAAGTGGATCTTTTGAGCCCTCTAGGTATCAGGAGCATTCTGGGCCGATCTAGATCCTCCTCGATCATTGTGATATGCTTATCCTTTAATCATAAAAGAGATCATACAATCAATAATCAATTCAATAATATAAACTTGAACTTAACTTACAATGCTTTTCGGTGGAGATGTAGTGACTGCTCGGCGATAGCACATGAACCATTACCATACTATTCTATACACTAGGACGTCAAGAGAGTCCTGACTTTAGGCTCTGATACCATAAATGTAACGCCCCCAAATCGACCCCCGCCACATGACGAAGATTAATCTGGAGACGCTACGGACGCTATGACTTGGACTATCATGTTGACTAAGACATGTCAGCGGAAGAAATAGTAAAATAAAAGAAGATTATATAAAATTTGCGAAAGTCTAGAAAAGGGGTTACATCATCTCTAAGGAAATATAATAAAGTCCTACATCATGAATCTATAAATGCGGAAGAAAATAAAAAGAAAACTAATAAGCCTTGTAGTTCATGTGCTTTGCTGTCGTCAGAGCCTCGTCGCAGCACACCTACTCCACATCGTCACTGTCCTGGTCCTATGGAAATCAGACACAGGAGAGGAGGTCCTCCCGTAAGCTTTACAGCCTAGTGGGGAACCACGTAAATACAATGCATAACTTGAATAGAGAAATCAATGGAAATAAAATACTTATTTTGAATAAAAAGAATAACATGGCAGCATCATAAATCGTGATAAGAGGTGAATAAGAAAATATCATAATCAATAGAATCATATGATGCTCGATAAACTTAGAAACATGGCATGCTTGATAATCTTAACATTAACTTGACTTGTCTTAATCCTACTTCTTAATCTTGGTTCGTGTTTAGAAATCATGGTGACTTTAGATGCCTTTAGTTCTTGGGGTATGCCGACCAAATGATACAATCTTGTACAGATCAATGGGTGATCAAACCATGACTAGGGGTGTTCACGGGTCAGGTCAAACCCGATCTGACCCGACCAGCTCGATTTTGATCGGGTTGGGTCGGGTCGAGTCACCCCATTTTTTAAGGCCGGATCCAATCCAACCTGACCCGGCTCGGATCGGGTGGTTGGGTTACCCGACCACTATTTTTCTTTTTTTTAATTTTTATTACTTTTATCTATTATTTAATCTAAAAATATTATACAATATTTTATTTAAAAGCATAAAATAACTTATTCAACATTTAAACATTATTTTACACATTTAAAATATTTTATTTTAATATTTTTTATACATAATATAGGCTGAAAACAAAAAAAATAAAAAAAACCTGGTCTTCGAGTCGGGTCAGGTTGACTCGGGTTGGAAAATTCTGACCCGAGTCAACCCGACCCATGGTCGGGTCGGGGTCAGGTCGACATGACCAAGGGAGCGACCCTTATCTTGAGACACTTAATTTGAACTGGCAACTCATTATTTATGTACTTATTAATCACTTTTAAAAACTTGTGACTCATTCTTCTTTATTCAATGGAGACGATAAGATCAATGACAAATAAATTAGTAAAAGAATTGATCTTGAAGTCAGGGATGGATTTCAGTGAAAATAGGCATTAAAATTTCGCATAATCATGATTAAACATAAGTAGATATCATAAATTAATAGAATTAAATAAGGATAGGTAATGATTAGATTAGGATTGAGAATTACTGATAAATGTGGAAATAGTCTATAGATCGATCGATCGATTCTATAGAACGGTCGACCGGTGGGCTTGTCGAGAGATCGGTTGACCGATAGGTTCATAAGACTGATAGATCGATCGATCGGTCGGTCGAAAAGGTTGTTGGGTCGGTCGACCGGTAGGTTCATGCAAGTGGGCTGTGGATTCAATAAATCGGTCGACCGGTTGCCGGCAAAACATACGGGCCAGTCGATCGGTCGGCGTTCTGATTGATTTCCAAACACGAAAATTCCTTAAAATCTCTAGCATAATCTCGTCCTAAACTAGTTTCTACCTCCTAGCAATCAATCAAGTAGTAGCATAACAACAATAATAAAAACCTATATGAAATTTATCAAGCAATCAAAGAAATCAAGAAATCACACAATCACAACATAACTTTTGGACTTCTTGTTATCTTTTTCGTTACAGAATCGATTTGGGACAGGACTTGAATCTGTTCAAGAGTCATGTAAGGTGATTTCGATTCATCCATCTCTGTTCGCGATTAATCCTTGCCTTGATTCGTTAAAAATCGTATTGAACATATCCCCTATTATTCCTCTCGGCCTCCCTCTGTACAATTCAGCGAAGCACAATCAGCAACTTCTCTAAGGATCGCAATAATGAGATGCATGCGTGAGAGGGAGGAAGAAAGGATCAATTGATCCTGTCGGCTTGCCTCCTGGACGATGCCTGGCGCTCCAATAAAATTTCAGGGGCAGATTTCATGAGGTTTGAGGGAATAAAAAGGGATTACTACCTGAGAGATTTTATCTATTAGAATCTTCTCCTGATTAATATAATTCTATGTTTTTTATCTCTAGCCAGCCTTAATTCCAATTGTGATTTGGATTTGTTTTTATTTCTTATCTCCTGCCGGCTGTCACGATTTTATTCTTTTTTTTTTGTTGGTGGTTACAGACAATTTCTCTTTCTCTTTGATTTTTTCCATCTTTCCTTAGTATTTTATATATTCCTTTCTTCTTTTTAAAGAAACGATAACAATATAAAATTATGAGGGGTAAAAAATTTTATTTTTCATAACAAAAATATTTTAAACTTAAAACATAAAAGTTGTGCCAAGATGTAATAATAAAATCATTTTGTAAATCATTAAAATATAGATCCATGCTCATGTAAATCTAATTAATATATTTGATGGTATGACATAAGTATCTCAAATGAATATACATTCCTACACAAGTCATAATGTCATACATATATTTTTATTTGTTCAAGAGAAATATCATTTCAAATTTGATGATCATATGTCATATGATATATGAATAAATGATAATAAGTCATGACCATATAGCACATTAATCTTATAGCACAAGAGTTCGTACGACAAGACAAATACAAATGAAATATATGAATTTTTTAAAAAAAATGTCCAAATTTTAGGTAAAGTTCTAAAACCTTGACTTTTTCCAATAGCAAACCCACAAAGCATCAAATTAATGTCTAAATGAAAACTCATAAGAGCCTAATTAAATATGTCCACAATTTTTAAGAGTTAAACATAATAATTAAGATAGACATTTCCAAAGTTCAATTTATTTTAATATGTCCAAAAATTGACTTTTCTAAAATTGTTTGTGCAGAAATTATGATAATAGTACATAAGTCTAAAACATAAATAATTGTGACACAGTAAATCCAAACTTTCATTAATATGCTCAAAATAATAATTTTATCGTAAACTTTGTCCCTTCGTTGCTTCAAATAGAAATGCGTCCACAAAATTTGTAAGTGCAAAATAAAAAAACATGCCAGAACATGGCAAGATTTAATTGAGTCTATAAAAAAGTTTTCTTAAATCTATAGAAAAGATTACACACAACCCCTTTTTCTTGAGTAAACGCAAATAGCATGTACATGTAAAGAATAAAGATGTGATAAATTCCACGTCCGTCGTCCAACATTACAGATTTAATTAAAATTAATAATTCCGTAAACTATTTGCATTATGCGACACTTCTTTCTGACATGAACATGCGACAGAAGCATAAAAAAAATCGTAAATGATCATAAACCATATGGACATATATTTTAAACTTAAGTTGTATTTACTTAATGATTTGACATGTTAGTGGCCAATGATCCATAATATATATATATATATATATATGAAAATTTTAATGTGATTTGAATTTCTAATGCATCCACATTATATTATTTCATATCATATTAATTACTATCCAATAAATACTTATCATTTTTATTTAGGTCTTAATTTATTTTTACAATTATTAATTATATAATTTATTATCATATTAAACCCAACGTTGGATCTGATCCAACAATAAATACTTACTACTTTTATGTAACACTATATAAACTAATAAAATGTCTTAATATTAATTTTATGATCAATTGACCCATTTGGATTTGCCTACCTTGGTCCGCCCATGAATACAGTGTAAGTATTTTGAATGAAATCTCATTTACAACAAGGATAATAATAACAATAATAATTTGTATGTTTTTATCAAATTATAGTTTTAGTTCTACATAAAAAACTTATAAAATGTAAAAAACATGAAAGTTTATAAAAGAATGTTTAGATTTGGATGTAATTTTCATCTTCCTTGTTTAGGTCTTCGTCGTCGTTTACTTGCTAATGTTCTCCCGGAATTGCACCGCCACCTTTTTCACCTCTGCCTCGCACAGGTTCACCTTAAGCTTCAGAACCCTGATGCCCCCTTCCACCTCCGTCGTCTTCCTCCTCATCGCCTCCATCGCGACCTTCACGGCCACCGCGTCTCCTGTGAGTGGGAACTGCGCGAGGTCCCTCACTGTGCCGATGTCCGCGCTCACCTTCTCCGCCAGCGCCGGGATGCTCTTCAGGTCCTGCACCTCCAGCAACGCAGCCTTCATCATCTTCGCCGCCTTCCTCTCCTCCTTGAGTCCCCTCTCCTTGTCGTCCCACATGGTATCGAACCACTGCTCTATGGCCTTCATGGAGGTCGCGATCGCGGTCGCGCCGGCGATGGCCGCCGGAGGCAGGGCCGCCGCAGCGAGCGCCACAGAAACTGCCAGGGCTAGTAAGACTGCCGCGGTGTAGGCCGCCTTCCAGACCTTCCTCCAGCGTTTGATGGAAGCCAGCCGGCTGCCGAGTTCGTCCTTCCTCTTTCTCAGGTCGGCCATCATGGCCTGCAGCTTCTCGCTGGCCGTCCTCAGCTTCTGGCACTCCAGCTCCACGCCCGTCAGCGGATCGTCGGCCTGCATGAACTTCTCCAGGGCCTGCACGTACTTCTTGGATTTCTTCCTCTTCTTGGACGCCTTCTTGATCTTTCCCTCCTCATCGAACAAGGAGATCGCGGCGTCGACGACCACCAGGTTGGCCTCGGCCTTCGCAGAGCCGGCCTTCAACTCGGCCAGGACCTCGAGGACGCCATGGACCTCCTTGAGGTAGCTCCTGACGAAGGCCAAAAGCTTGGCCGAGCTCCGGATGACCTCTTTGAGCTCGAGGCCGGGGAGGTCGAGGAAGTCGAGCCGCTCGAGAACGCCAGCATCGGCCGAGACCTGCTGCAGCTCGTACCACGACCTTCTAATGCTGCTGTCGTGGGTGGCGAGGGCCCTGGAGCCGCGGAGCAATAAGCTGCCATGTGTGCCCCCCATGGTGAATATGCAAATTAGCTGCTACCTTTTTTTTTTCCCGCTGAGATGGGATTCTCGAATACCGAGGAATATACAGAATTATATAAAGAGAGGTCGTACCTGCTAAATAAAATTCCAACGTGTCAGCAATGAAATGGACATGTTACAGTCATGTCAGCGGCAGAGCCACGACTTTTCTGAAGCTAAAATGGGCTAACCAGGCCCAGTCATGTCTTCGCCTTCATTTCTTTTCCACTACTTGGCGATTTGAAAAAAAGTCTCTTTATCAGTATTTTTTATTTCCAAAGCATCTGATCACGAGCTATTAGTTTAACAACACAGTCGAGCAGTAAAAAAAAAAAATCTGCAATGATGAAAACGTAAGCCAGCTCCTTTTTTTTTCAATTTTGTCTTCTCTGTTTGCCCCTTTCTCTTTCTATCCTTCTCTTTTGTTTCTTCTGCTGCCATCCTTCTCTCTCCACTCAACTCTCTCTCCCTCCTCACGATTTGGGGCCAGCTGACCACCACAGAGTCTGCCCCAATGGCCAACTCTGCAGCCCAGCTCCACGGCGGCCACATGGCCGAGCGAATCCGGCCACCGGATTGCGGTGGGAAGAGCAGCGATCGACCCCCATTTCTCTATAAGAGGCGCCCGATCTCCTCCCTCTCCCCCTTTGCTTCTGCGTTCTCTTTGAGCCAAACTGTGGTCCTCACTTCTCCTTCTCCGGTGCGCGACCAGCAGACGGTGAGCAGGGGACGCCGGCGATCATCTCCGGCGCAGGCGAACGACAGGGATTCCGACTTGGTGAGAAAGCCCATGTTTTCCTTTTCATTCGCCTGAGTTGTTTCTTCTGCTTACTCGACGTTTCCTCCCTCACATTTTCTTCTTCCCCTCCGGTGCGCGAACATCGGGTGGCGGACGGACGGCGGCGGAGGTTAGCTCCGACGCAGGCAGACGACGGGAGTTCCGACTAGGTGAGAGAAACGGCCTTTTTTTCCCTTATTGTTCGAATGATTCCGATCATCTCTCTCTCACTCGACCGTCCTTTTTCTCTCCGACAAACGACAGCGGACGAGCAAGGGGCAGCGCCGGTGATCATCTCCGGCGAGGGCAACGTAGGAACGTCGGCACTGTAAGAACATGACCATTGCTCCTCACCTCTGTTTTCCCTCTGATTTCCACTCACTCGAACCTCACCTCACCCTTCTCCTTTTTCCCTCTTCTTTGGCGAGCGGACAGCGACCAACGGGCGTAGACGTCGACGAACGTCCACGGCGCCGACGACAGGGAAGGTGAACAGTGGAGACACCAAAGCAGGGAAGGTCTGCCTCTTCTCCTTTTCCCCTTGTTTCTTCCCTGGCTTCGTCGTTCCGACCAAATAGCTCACTGTCATCTTTTCTCTCCGACGAACGGACAGAGGGCGACGGAGCTGTGACACGGACAGACTTGAGGACGAAACACTCACGACTTCACGAAAAAGCTTAGGCATAACAGGTGTGTGGATCGGGATCTTCTTCATAAATCGGACTCTAAAAGAACCATGCATGCCTGATTCGAATCCCCCATGTGTTGATCTAAATATGCAAATGTCTTATGCTCCATCGTATGTGAATATGACGAACTGAGTGCCATGATTTGAGTAGTACATGAAGCTGCCATGAGGAAAGAAGTACACGAAACTACCATGATTAAAGAATTACATGAAACTGCCATGATGATATGTATGATTCACTGATTATGCAAGGATGTAAATGTATGAAAAGAGAACGATTATATGCACGAACAATCTGATCCGAGATGATATGAATGTATGAACTGTCATAGTAGTAGTTTACTGTTAGATGTATGCTTAGGACTGTGGTTTGCTGTGTATTAGACTTTAGATGCTCTACATTTCATGAATGTATGCCAATAACGTAGTTAGCTTCATTGTACTGCGTCGGCGATCATCGGAAGAAGATTGAAACTTAGAACCTATTTTACGACTCGATCGAACCCGGCCCGAGTTCCTCCGAACTCGGCCCGGGCTCGGTCCGGCCGCACCGGGTTCACCCGAGCACGGCCCGGGTCCGCCATGGATGCCGAGCTCGAGCTCGGGCGAACCAGGTACCCGGACCGGGTCACCCACGATCCGGCCCAGATTTCTGCGAAGGGAAGACGATCGGGAGAATCAATTCTCCCGACTCGATCGCCTTCTCAACTCGGCCCGGGTGTACACCCGACCCGGCCCGGGTTTTCCTCTCGGTCTTCACCCTGGCAGACCGAGCTTGATCAAAGTCGACTCGGCCCGGGTTTCTTTTACTCGGCCCGGGTTGCGACCCCGACCCCGATATTGTGACTCTCGATTTTGTGATCAAATGTGAAAAACCTTACTATACTCATCCAAGGAATCTTATTGCCCCAAACCTTTTATGAATTTATGTCTCTTACTGATTATGACTATCAACCTCTCTTCATGAAACAAACCAAATTTGATTATGCCAAGAACGATAATGATTTTTCTGCGAACTTTACTGTGTACGACAACGACTATGATTTTAAAGCAATGACGACCTCCATGAACATGATGAAGAATGACAATGAATGACGATGAATAATGATGAATTATGACATGATGACTAAGCATAATGAAAAGCGGCGACTGCACTCTTTCGATCAACCGAAATGTTCTCGACAGATGACCCGTGACTTTTGGGCATTCGTCGTGTGGATTGGAAGTCACGACTTTATGATCTTAAATATGATTTTCTAATTGAACTTCCATCCACTGGATTTTTTTTAACAAATCAAGATCCGTCGAAAGACGAAGACCTGCATTTGCCTTGATCGACAAATCGAAAGACAGGCACAGATACGATGAGGGATGATGTTCTTGCCTCGTAACAGGCCCCCTCATGGGTTACCATTTGCTCTATCTAGGCGGGAGTCTCTCCCACGGATGGTTCCTTTCGCCGGTGGCGAGGTCATCCTAACCCGACGGGGTTCGCCGTGGCACTGATCCCCCACGTGCATATGATGTCTAGATAGTTGTATCATCAGTTTTATGCAATGGTATTCCCCTAAAGATGAAGAGCTCTTCAAAAGATGAAAGTAAAGATGAATGGAAAAATGCAAAGTTATGAATGAATGAAAGGAAAGCATGAAAGTAAGCGAGTACGAATGTATGAAAGTTAAGCTTGACAATTGAATATGGAAATGCGTTCTTTTCTTTATTGATTATGATATCCATACATGATGTTATTACTATGCACTCTATCCATGTCATGACTATGAGTTCTATCCATAATGGCTTGATTTTACTCTTTCGTTGATTATCTATTTTATTTCATGCTATGTTTGGATAGAACTGATTTATGATTTATATGAACCCGCACTTAGCTTTATGCTAATGGTTGAGCTTGCTCCCTTGTGTGATCCCCACAGGTGCATGATGATTAGACGTGAGGTGGTGCTGCGTGTTCGGAGGTCTCGGCGGGGTGGTGTGTTACTGCATATGGTCCTCATGGAGAGGAGTCGTAGTTATTTGTATTATCGTTGTATGTGTTGGGTCGTGTAGCGTGATAGGTCTTATCGTGTCCTTATGGACCGAAGTCGTTTCTTTATCTAGACTAGTCTCGTATTCATGAGCCACTACCTTTTTGGGCGGACGAGTACACCTTTTTACTTTTCGCATTGTGCTTAGTAATGAGATGAGATTGTTTACTCATACTAAGGTACCTTTTTGAGATGTATTTTGGTCACTTTTTGGGCGTATGTGGCTCATGTACTGTCGCCTCTTATGAAGGCTAGTTAAACTTTTGATGTGTTAAGCTTCTGCATTTGCTTTTATTTTGTCGACTTCCTCTTATCGTATAGTCTTCCGCTATTCATATATATGTCTATTGATTCTTTCGCTATGTTATCCGTCGTTGTATTCATAAGCCTTCTGTTATAATATTTTATTCATTTATTCTTTCGTTTAGTTCTTCTTTTGTGTTGACCGTCCAGTCAACGAATTGGTCAAAGTATGAAAGGTCAAAGAGTCAAAGTAGAGGTACATGATCGCATATGTGGCGTCCCTCGGGGCGCTACATATTTCATGGTATCAGAGCCTAACGTTAGGACTCTCTTGACGTCCTAGTTATAGAAGTTAAGGTCTAAGTATGGTCCATATGCAAACCCCCGAGCCGCCGTCACGCAATGCCACCTCCTGTAAGTATGGTATGTTTAAATTGCAAAGTGTGATTGTTTATTGAAATGAATGATTTTAACATGATAGATGGCTCCTACGACACGCTCCACGGCCCGACGCGGCAGAGGCCGTGGGCGCGGACGGGGTGCTGACCGTGCGACGGCCACCCCGGACACTGTGACTGAGGGACCTGACTCCGTCCCTGGGAGTCAAGTCGGGGATGATTTACAGCAGGCGCTACCTCCTGTACAGCCACAGGAGCCTACGCCACCATCCCAGCAACCCATGTATTCAGCACCGATGTACACGGTACCGTACCCTCCCCCAGCACTAGTGAGGGCTCTTCATTGGGAGGATACGATCCAAGAGTTCCTGAAACTGCACCTGCCATACTTCCGAGGGGCAGTAAATTACGAGGAGGCTATCCAGTGGCTTACTCGGATGGAGAACCTCTTTGTCACTGGCAGTTGCGGTGAAGATAGTAAAGTCCGTTACGCAGTTCACATGCTCACTGGTCGGGCTAGCGACTGGTGGGAAACGACGCATGCTACTAGATTCCTAGGTCAGGCGACTATTTCCTGGGAGAGCTTTAAGGAGCTGTTTGAAACACAGTACACTCCAGCTTACCGAAGGAAGGAGAAGAGTAAGGAATTCAAAGAATTGCGCCAAGGAAATTTGATTGTGGCGGAATACCATGCTCGTTTCATCCAACTGGAACGTTACAGTAAAAACAAGATGGATGAAGTTGACCGCGCCGAGCAGTTCATAGACGGACTTCATCACACCATCCGCGAGCGAGTGACTTACGACGCAGAGATTGACTTATATGGAGCTGTTCGAATGGCATACAGGATTGAGCACGAGATCCAGATGCGGCGTGAAGAACTAAAGAAGGAGCCGACACGAGTTGCAGAGTCGGCTAAGCCGAGATGGAACGATCCCCGCCCACCTCGTAAGGACACACGCCAGGATCGTCGCCACTAGCCTTACCAACGGCCACGCCCTGAGGCCCCTCGCCATCCGGCACGTCGTCCGCTTCAGGTAAAGTAGCATTAAGTGGCATAGTGATATGATGAATATGATGTTAACTGACAGTGGGAACGAATGTAGCCTCAGCATCAACCGCAAAGGCAAGCTTCGGCACAACCACCTCCCCTACAGCTGCCGACACCACCACAGCAGGTCAGACATGAGTGTGCTTATTGCGGTAAGAATCATTCAGGGGAGTGTCGCCGAAAGATAGGTGCCTGCATCGGATGCGGAAAAGTCGGACACTATGTCCGAGAGTGCCCGGCAAAGAACCAACGAGGTCCGGGAGGAGTGTCAGGACGCCTCTACAACGTCCAGGCAAACATGGCGCCACAGGATAACGACGTTATCCGAGGTACTCTTTCTATCGCAGGTCTGCCTATGTTAGTACTATTTGACTCGGGTGCTTCGCACTCATTTATTTCTGAGGCGTGTGCTTCCACCCTTCCTGTACTTATAAAAGGGATGGAGCACAGTATGAATGTAAAGACGCCAATGGGGATCCTCCGCATGACAAAGTACCTCCCTGAAATACCAGTCGTAGTGGATGGGAAAGATTTTTCTGTTGATTTAATTGTAATCCCCATGGTGGACTACGATGTCATCTTAGGTATGGATTGGTTGTCCTACCATGATGCGTCGGTAATATGTAAACAGAAGAAGGTTATTATCGGCACTAAGGGAAGAAAGAAGACGACGATCAGAGGCACATCGAAGCCAGACAGTGGAATCATACTATCAGCTATAAAGGCACAGAAGCTCTTACAGAATGGTTGCCGAGGATACCTGGCCAGTGTGACGATAGCCGATGCTCCTACCCCAGCTCTACAGCAGATAGATGTGGTACGAGATTTTCCGGACGTCTTCCCAGACGACATCTCCGGATTACCGCCGAAGAGGGAGATCGACTTCAGGATTGAGTTAGCACCAGGGACGGCACCGATCTCCAAGGCACCTTACCGTATGGCCCCGGCGGAAATGTTAGAGCTGAAGAAATAGATTCAGGAGTTACTCGACAAGGGATTTATTCGACCTAGCGTCTCTCCTTGGGGTGCTCCGGTTGTGTTTGTTAAGAAGAAGGACGGATCCTTACGTCTCTGCATCGACTATCGAATGTTGAACAAAGTCACAATCAAGAATAAGTATCCATTGCCTAGGATCGATGACTTGTTCGACCAACTGTCCAAGACTTCAGTATTCTCGAAGATAGATCTGAGGAGCGGTTATCACCAGCTGAGGATTTCCGAAGAGGATGTGCCGAAGACTGCTTTTCGATCGCGTTATGGCCACTACGAGTTCACGGTCATGCCTTTCGGACTGACGAATGCCCCAGCAGCATTCATGGATCTGATGAACAGGGTATTCAAGAAGCACTTGGACCAGTTCGTGATTGTCTTTGTAGACGACATTTTGATATACTCCTCCAGCCCGGAGCAGCACCGGGAGCATTTGCGGATCGTCTTGGAAATTTTGCGTCAGCATCACCTGTACGCAAAGTTTTCCAAGTGCGAGTTCTGGATGGAGCAGATGATGTTCCTAGGGCATATTGTGTCACGACGAGGCATCACAGTGGATCCAGCGAAGGTCGAGGCAGTGTCCAACTGGGACAGGCCGAAGAATGCTATGGAGATTCGTAGTTTCCTCGGTTTAGCGGGCTATTACCGGCATTTTATCCGAGACTTCTCGAAAATAGCAGCCCCTCTCACTCATCTAACCAAGAAGAATGAAAAATTTACATGGACGAAAAAATGTGAGAATAGCTTCCAGGAATTGAAGCATAGATTGACCTCCGCTCCGATTCTCACCTTGCCATCGGGAAGCGGAGGATACACTGTTTATAGCGATGCTTGCGGCACTGGCCTAGGATGTGTTTTAATGCAGCATGAGAAGGTTGTCGCCTACGCCTCAAGACAGCTGAAGAAGCACGAGGTGAATTATCCGACACATGATTTGGAGTTAGCAGCGATTGTATTCGCACTTAAGATTTGGAGGCACTACCTATACGGTGAAGAATTTCAGGTGTTCACTGATCATAAGAGCCTGAAATACGTCTTCACCCAGAAGGAACTCAACATGCGACAACGAAGATGGATGGAGTTCCTCAAAGACTACGAGTTTGCGATCAATTATCATCCCAGCAAAGCAAACTCAGTAGCCGACGCTCTTAGTCGGAAATGGGAGGCTTCCCTGGCGTTCCTCCAGTTGCGCAGATATGAGATGATTGAGGAACTAAACCAGTGGAACCCTCGAGCTGCAGGACACAGAGCAATCCTGATGACACACCAGTTACAGCCGAGTCTCATTAGTAGGATTGTGACGGCACAGATGGCAGACGAAGAATACACGAAGATGATCCAGAGGAGTCAGAATGAGCCAGAAGACTTTAAGATCGGCAATGACGGAGGAATCAGATATCGAAACTGCCTCTGGATTTCGAGTGATGTTGTGGTTCGACGAGAGGTGCTCGACGAAGGACACAAGTCTGAGTTCGTCATCCACCCAGGTAGTACGAAGATGTACAAGGACATCAAGCGCAGTTTCTGGTGGAATGACACGAAGAGGGAGATCGCCGACTATGTGTCCAGATGCCTGGTATGCCAGCAGGTAAAGGCCGAGCACCAACGACCATATGAGCTCATGAAGCCGCTAGGAATACCGGAATGGAAGTGGGAGAACATCACCATGGATTTCATATCAGGACTTCCCAGGACACAAAAGGGTCACGATGCCATATGGGTCGTGGTCGATAGATTGACGAAGGCAGCCCACTTCATCCCAATCAAATGGAAGCAGTCCGTGGAAATTTTGCTAGAGGTATATGTACGAGAGATCATCCGACTGCATGGGATTCCAGTCTCGATTGTATCGGATCGTAATCCTCGATTTACATCGAGGTTCTGGAAGAGTTTTCAGAAGGCTTTTGGCACCAGGTTGAGTTATAGCATAGCCTTCCACCCTCAAACGGACGGACAGTCAGAAAGAATGATTCGGACATTAGAGGACATGCTCCGAGCCTGTGCGCTGGATTGGCACGGTGGTTGGGACGAGCATCTTCCACTGATTGAGTTCTCGTACAATAATAGCTTTCACTCCAGCATAGGCATGGCGCCTTTCAAGACGATGTATGGGAGACCTTGCCGTTCGCCCGCACACTGGGGCGAAGTCGGCGAGAGGATAGCCATGAGCGAGGAACTAGCAGTCCGAGCTCAGGAATACGCAGACGCAGTGGATGTTATACGGAAAAGAATGAAGGCAGCACAATCACGACAGAAGAGCTACGCCGATAAGAAGCGCCAGGAACAGATTTTCAGAGCCGGAGACCAAGTTCTATTGAAGGTGTCTCCAATGAAGGGCGTAATGCGATTCAGCAAACGAGGGAAGCTCAGCCCTCGCTTTGTTGGACCTTTTGAGGTACTCGATCTAGTTGGCGATGCAGCTTGCAGGTTGGCTCTACCACCCTCTTACGGAAGGGTCCATAATGTGTTCCACGTATCCATGCTCCGGAAGTACAAGCACGACGACGCCAACGTCGCGAGGATCGAAGAGCCTAACCTGAAGGAAGATCTTACTTATGCCGAGTACCCGACCAAGATTTTAGAGCGTAAGATCCAATATCGGAAGGACAAGGAAATACCACCAGTTAAAGTCACATGGAGGTATCATCATGGGAGAGAAGCGACGTGGGAACTCGAGTCCGAAATGCGCAAGGAGTTTCCACACCTATTTGGTAAGCTCCATACCTTACCGGATTCAGGGACGAATCCTTTTTCTATGGATGTTATAATGTAACAACACAGTCAAGCAGTCAAAAAAAAAAAAAGATCTGCAATGATGAAAACGTAAGCCAGCTCCTCTTTTTTTTTCAATTTTGTCTTCTCTGTTTGCCCCTTTCTCTTTCTATCCTTCTCTTTTGTTTCTTCTGCTGCCATCCTTCTCTCTACACTCAACTCTCTCTCCCTCCTCACGATTTGGGGCCAGCTGACCACCACAGAGTCTGCCCCAATGGCCAACTCTGCAGCCCAGCTCCACGGCGACCACATGGCCGAGCGAATCCGGCCACCGGATTGCGGTGGGAAGAGCAGCGATCGACCCCCATTTCTCTATAAGAGGCGCCCGATCTCCTCCCTCTCCCCCTCTGCTTCTGCGTTCTCTTTGAGCCAAACTGTGGTCCTCACTTCTCCTTCTCCGGTGCGCGACCAGTAGACGGTGAGCAGGGGACGCCGGCGATCATTCCGGCGCAGGCGAACGACAGGGATTCCGACTTGGTGAGAAAGCCCCTGTTTTCCTTTTCATTCGCCTGAGTTGTTTCTTCTGCTTACTCGACGTTTCCTCCCTCACATTTTCTTCTTCCCCTCCGGTGCACGAACAGCGGGTGGCGGACGGACGGCGGCGGAGGTCAGCTCCGACGCAGGCAGACGACGGGAGTTCCGACTAGGTGAGAGAAACGACCTTTTTTTCCCTTATTGTTCGAATGATTCCGATCATCTCTCTCTCACTCGACCGTCCTTTTTCTCTCCGACAAACGACAGCGGACGAGCAAGGGGCAGCGCCGGTGATCATCTCCGGCGAGGGCAACGTAGGAACGTCGGCACTGTAAGAACATGACCATTGCTCCTCACCTCTGTTTTCCCTCTGATTTCCACTCACTCGAACCTCGCCTCACCCTTCTTCTTTTTCCCTCTTCTTTGGCGAGCGGACAGCGACCAACGGGCGCAGACGTCGACGAACGTCCACGGCGCCGACGACAGGGAAGGTGAACAGTGGAGACACCAAAGCAGGGAAGGTCTGCCTCTTCTCCTTTTCCCCTTGTTTCTTCCCTGGCTTCGTCGTTCCGACCAAATAGCTCACTGTCATCTTTTCTCTCCGACGAACGGACAGAGGGCGACGGAGCTGTGACACGGACAGACTTGAGGACGAAACACTCACGACTTCACGAAAAAGCTTAGGCATAACAGGTGTGTGGATCGGGATCTTCTTCATAAATCGGACTCTAAAAGAACCATGCATGCCTGATTCGAATCCCCCATGTGTTGATCTAAATATGCAAATGTCTTATGCTCCATCGTATGTGAATATGACGAACTGAGTGCCATGATTTGAGTAGTACATGAAGCTGCCATGAGGAAAGAAGTACACGAAACTACCATGATTAAAGAATTACATGAAACTGCCATGATGATATGTATGATTCACTGATTATGCAAGGATGTAAATGTATGAAAAGAGAACGATTATATGCACGAACAATCTGATCCGAGATGATATGAATGTATGAACTGTCATAGTAGTAGTTTACTGTTAGATGTATGCTTAGGACTGTGGTTTGCTGTGTATTAGACTTTAGATGCTCTACATTTCATGAATGTATGCCAATAACGTAGTTAGCTTCATTGTACTGCGTCGGCGATCATCGGAAGAAGATTGAAACTTAGAACCTATTTTACGACTCGATCGAACCCGGCCCGAGTTCCTCCGAACTCGGCCCGGGCTCGGTCCGGCCGCACCGGGTTCACCCGAGCACGGCCCGGGTCCGCCATGGATGCCGAGCTCGAGCTCGGGCGAACCAGGTACCCGGACCGGGTCACCCACGATCCGGCCCAGATTTCTGCGAAGGGAAGACGATCGGGAGAATCAATTCTCCCGACTCGATCGCCTTCTCAACTCGGCCCGGGTGTACACCCGACCCGGCCCGAGTTTTCCTCTCGGTCTTCACCCTGGCAGACCGAGCCTGATCAAAGTCGACTCGGCCCGGGTTTCTTTTACTCGGCCCGGGTTGCGACCCCGACCCCGATATTGTGACTCTCGATTTTGTGATCAAATGTGAAAAACCTTACTATACTCATCCAAGGAATCTTATTGCCCCAAACCTTTTATGAATTTATGTCTCTTACTGATTATGACTATCAACCTCTCTTCATGAAACAAACCAAATTTGATTATGCCAAGAACGATAATGATTTTCCTGCGAACTTTACTGTGTACGACAACGACTATGATTTTAAAGCAATGATGACCTCCATGAACATGATGAAGAATGACAATGAATGACGATGAATAATGATGAATTATGACATGATGACTAAGCATAATGAAAAGCAGCGACCGCACTCTTTCGGTCAACCGAAATGTTCTCGACAGATGACCCGTGACTTTTGGGCATTCGTCGTGTGGATTGGAAGTCACGACTTTATGATCTTAAATATGATTTTCTAATTGAACTTCCATCCACCGGATTTTTTTTAACAAATCAAGATCCGTCGAAAGACAAAGACCTGCATTTGCCTTGATCGACAAATCGAAAGACAGGCACAGGTACGATGAGGGATGATGTTCTTGCCTCGTAACAGGCCCCCTCATGGGTTACCATTTGCTCTATCTAGGCGGGAGTCTCTCCCACGGATGGTTCCTTTCGCCGGTGGCGAGGTCATCCTAACCCGACGGGGTTCGCCGTGGCACTGATCCCCCACGTGCATATGATGTCTAGATAGTTGTATCATCAGTTTTATGCAATGGTATTCCCCTAAAGATGAAGAGCTCTTCAAAAGATGAAAGTAAAGATGAATGGAAAAATGTAAAGTTATGAATGAATGAAAGGAAAGCATGAAAGTAAGCGAGTACGAATGTATGAAAGTTAAGCATGACAATTGAATATGGAAATGCGTTCTTTTCTTTATTGATTATGATATCCATACATGATGTTATTACTATGCACTCTATCCATGTCATGACTATGAGTTCTATCCATGATGGCTTGATTTTACTCTTTCGTTGATTATCTATTTTATTTCATGCTATGTTTGGATAGAACTGATTTATATGAACCCGCACTTAACTTTATGCTAATGGTTGAGCTTGCTCCCCTATGTGATCCCCGCAGGTACATAATGATTAGACGTGAGGTGGTGCTGCATGTTCGGAGGTCTCGGCGGGGTGGTGTGTTACTGCATATGGTCCTCATGGAGAGGAGTCGTAGTTATTTGTATTACTGTTGTATGTGTTGGGTCGTGTATGGTGATAGGTCTTATCGTGTCCTTATGGACCGAAGTCGTTTCTTTATCTAGACTAGTCTCGTATTCATGAGCCACTACCTTTTTGGACGGACGAGTACACCTTTTTGCTTTCCGCATTGTGCTTAGTAATGAGATTGTTTACTCATACTAAGGTACCTTTTTGAGATGTATTTTGATCATTTTTTGGGCGTATGTGGCTCATGTACTGTCGCCTCTTATGAAGGCTAGTTAAACTTTTGATGTGTTAAGCTTCCGCATTTGCTTTTATTTTGTCGACTTCCTCTTATCGTATAGTCTTCCGCTATTCATATATATGTCTATTGATTCTTTCGCTATGTTATCCATCGTTATATTCATAAGCCTTCTGTTGTAATATTTTATTCATTTATTCTTTCGTTTAGTTCTTCTTTTGTGTTGACCATCCAGTCAACGAATTGGTCAAAGCATGTAAGGTCAAAGAGTCAAAGTAGAGGTACATGATAGCATATGTGGCGTCCCTCGGGGCGCTACAATTAGTCCATACATTTTATCTATCAGACACTTGCTTCCGCGCATATTACAGTCGGGATATTTAGAAATCGGCATGTCACACTTGTATTTTCATAAATTTATAATGTACGCAAATATTAGCCTAAAGTTCTAACTTAAATTGAGTTTTGAATTCTTTTAAAATTAATCTTGACTATTCATCACTAATTAAATTTTTATTAAATATTCAAATTTAATTAAAATCAAATTTTACTAACATAATTATACTTATCAAAATTTATCTCTATTCAAATTCTTTTTCATCTCTTTAATAATTTCTTTCGATCAAACTCTACTTTCATTTTTTTTCTTTTTATTTCTTCTTTTTCTCTAATTTTAAGAATTATTTAATTTCATAATATTTTATCATCAAATTTTTAAATTATTATTTTAATGATTAAAATATTTTTAAGTCATAAAATTTTCAATCCTCCTATAGGTGGGAGTCCTATGTCCATTAAGTATTTTTTAACCTCAAATCAAATTAAAATTTCTAATTCCACTTTCATTATAATTTAATTTTTTTTAACAATTCAACTTAGTTCAAATTAGTTTACGGCCCCTATTAAAATTTTAGGATGGAACTACATTTGACCACGATGTGGCAGGAACAGGCCTCTTCTGCTTGGATGCTATGTGAGGAAATTGTGGAACTTTGTGATGTTGGGGCTGTTAGCAGGGCAGTGGTTTAGGGCTTGTTTAGAGTAAAAGTTTTGAGGGGTGGAATGGTATACGAGAGTAGAATTAGAAATAAGTCGAATTATTAGTAAGTCATTCAGAGCTTAGTTTAATTCGACTTAACATATTATTAAAATAAGTTAGGTTAAAAAATAAAATATTATTATTATTTTTGGATTGGAGTGAATAAAACTTTATAACATTTTATTTTTAATGATTACCATTTTCATAATATTTATTTACACCATCTTGCAATATTAAATTAACTAAAAGAATTAATTATTTCTTGTTAACATTAAATAATACAAAAATAATAATAAGATGTGGTTAAAAGAAATAAAATATGGTTGAAAAAGAAAATAAAGATCAAGTATTGTTATTTTTGCCTAAGACAAGAATAAACATTCTTAAGCCATGATTGAAAAGAAGATGGTTTCACAACTTGTTAGATGGTTTCGGAATGAAGGAAAAAAAATCCTATCTTCTATCTAGCATTATTCCTAACATATAATATAAGTTCATAATCATCAAATTATTCTTCTTCCAAACATTAAAAAGAATCAAATAAAACGAATCGCGCCCCCAAACACAATAATGAACATGCCCACCAAACCAGAGAATTCAAGAAGCAAGCTCACATGGTAAAATTGTCAAAGATGCATTATTGATAATTACTGTAGTACTGATTTCTACGGGGTATTCTGGTGACCCTGTTGCAGTTCATACTCTTATCACATCAGCCAGTCAGGCCTATCTGAATCTGATTCGATTTGTCTCTCAGCCTCCAAGATGGGAAGAATCCCAACAATTCTTCTTCGTATGGTGAGCTCTGCTCTGCATCTCAAATCATCCTCTTCACCATGATAATATCTTTTCAACACTGGGTTTTCCTGTGCACATGCCAAGTTGTTCATTGGTTTCTTTTTTCTTTTCTGCAGAGAAGAAATGAGATACAACAAGTAATAAAGTGAAAAAACCCTAGCCGCCGCCAGTCTCCAAACCCCCCCTTTCCATCCGTTGTCTCCGGCGATCCCCGCTGGAGGCGTCACCTCCTGCCTACAAAATGACAAAACCCCCAAACCCGCCTCCGCTTCTCCATCCACCACCTAATCCTAACTCTAATCGTCGACTCCTCTTTTCTAAAACTCGTGATCGCGTTGTTATGTCTATCAATCCCCTCGACACTCTTCCTCAGCCAACCATTCCGATCCCCACTGCAAATGCTTCAAAAACTCCGAGCTTACCTGCCAATGCAACCAACCTTGGCCCTATGCCAAGACCCTCCTGGGCAAACATCGTCAAGCAGAACCAGCACGGCCAGCCGCCTCTGCTGATCTCGCCTAATCAATTACGTTGTGTCAAGGAATCGATCCTGGATGAAATCGAGATCCCAATTGAGGATGTGCGGGGTCAGTCGGAAGAACTGCAGAACTGCCTTATTGCTCGCTTCTCCGGTGATGAAGCCTGTCAATGATCTTCGCCATGATCTATCAAGCGTCTAGCAGCTCTCCGCACCTCCGTGAATCATCTAGGTTGTGTGTTTTCAAATCATGTTCCATTTTTCATCTAACACTAATCGCATGCAGGTCCTTACTTGTGGCCCGTGGACTGCGGCTGGTCACATTTTGAATGTTTGCATCCCTCGACCCTTCTTCCGACCAGAGGAGGAGTTCCTCTCCTCGGCCCCATGCTGGATCCGCCTTCCAGGCCTGCACTTCGAGTTGTGTAGCTCTGGTGCTATCATTCGCATCGCGCAACTTTTCGACATGCCCCTACGTATCGATGATCTGCGCAACGACTGCTCTTTCGCTCGGATCTGCATCGACCTTGATCGCTCTCGGCTTGTGAAGTAGGGTATCTGGGTCCATAATCCCGACGGCAACAAATACTTTTAGAAGGTTATGTACGAGGGTCTTCCGGTCCTCTATTTCAAATGCGGCATTCCTGGGCACCGGCTGGAGTCTTGTCCGTCTGCTTCATCATCCCCCGGCCCCGGATCAGCCGCGTCCAGTCCTCCTTTTTGGCCTTTGGCTCCAGGTGCCATCGGCCAGCCCAGCTCTGCGTCCTTCTCCGACTCTTAGGTGTCCGGCGATGGTACGGTCTGGGCCATCATCTACTAGGACATCCATCCCCGACCTCAACGGCCCCGGTCTTGGAGCGAACGCTGCACCTGCCGTTGGATCTGCCACTACTGGTGCGGATGTGCTCGTGCGTTCGAATCCATCCAACGGCTCTACCGCTGCCCACGTGGACGACTCTAATGCGTCTCACGTGCGTGCACGTGACTTGTCTGCCTCGATTCTCACTCCCAACATTGTTATGCCGCTGGATGCCTCTTGTAGCTCTAGGGCATACATCGGGTCCTCTTCTCGCTCGCCGACTTCGAACCTTCGATCGGCGAAGGGAACCCCCCTATTGTTGATCAGCGCAATCAACACCAGGAGATGGTCAACCAAGTTCTCTCTCGATTCACGCTTCCAGATCGGGCCCCCGGTGTGGACTCTCCGATCGTCTCGGATGATGAGGCCCCTGAAACTGACCTTGCCCGTCAATTGGAGCCTCCGGCTTCCCCTCGTATCTCCGACTTGCGACGAAGAAGCCCCCAAGAGGTAAGAAAATTGTTCAATCTACATCTGTAAACTCACAAGTACCTTTGTCTTCACAGGAGGGTGCCCCAGCCTCACCCACCGGAATCAAATGAAGATACTAAGCTGGAACTACCGGGGGGCGGGTCGAAGCAAGGTCCGGGACCGTCTCGCCGATATGATTAAACGCAATCGTCCTGACATCCTGGTCCTACTTGAAACTCACACTAATCAGCGTGATTCGGAGCGCGTCATCCACCGGCTGGGTCATTCCTCGACTAGTCACTTCCTTGCGGGCTCCGAGGCTACTGGTGGTATCCTGGTGGTCTGGCGCTTGGGCTCCATCCAAGTGACACCATTTCTTATTTTACCTCAAGTTATACACCTTATAGTTCCTTTCTCTTATCTTGCATTTATGCTAGCACTACTCCTTCTGTGCGTATGAGTCTCTGGTCCCAATTGTGTAGCATTGATATGGATGATATCACCTAGGCCATTATTGGCGACTTAAACTCTTTAATTAACCCATGTGATAAGCATGGGGGTGCAGTTTTCAGATTAACCGAATCCAGCCTTGCCCTCAGAAGTCATTGATTCTCAAGTGCTCACTGATATCATACCTAGGAGGGAAAATATACATGGTGCAACAACCGTTCTGGTAATGCCAGAATCCTTTGTAGGCTAGATAGACTACTGGTAAATAATCAATGGTTCATGTCTTTCCCTCAAACCATTTTAAACACATTACCCCGCACAGCCTCTGATCACTCTCCTATCCTCATGAACACTAATATTCAATTGAATAAACCTAGATCTTTCAAGTATGAAGATTTCTGGTTTGATTATGAAGAACCTAGGGAGATTGTCAAACGTGTGTGGAATCAATGCCCACCCACTAGTATGCTAAGCAATAAATTTTAACAAATTAAGCGTTATACCACTCTTTGGAATAGGCATGAGTTGGGTAGGCTTGAAGAGAGAGCTAGGGATGCTGAAGAGCTCATCTCTTATCTGGAGCATAAGGATGGGCTCTCTGGACTCACTGATGGGGAATTACTCACCATTAAGGCTACTTATAACAGACACCTTGCATATCTTAGACAAATCAGCATCAAATGGTGGTCCAAATCTATGGTCAACTGGCTGTGCCAAGGGGATAAGAACACAAAATTTTTTCATATGTCCACCATTATCAGAACAAAAAATAACCAGATCAATTCTATCACCAATAACGATGGCCATGTCCTCACTGAGGATACCTTGATAATGGATGCCTTCATTCAGCATTAACAGGATCTCTAGAGCCCTGCTTCTCTCAACCATGACCCTTCTATCTAGCCCACTCTTCCAAACCTTGACCATACTTGGTGGGACAACTTGACCTCACCTATCACTGACCTTGAGATCAAAGATTGTCTCTGAGGCCTTGGTCTTGGCAAAGCCCTGGGCCCGGATGGGTTCACTGCTGAATTTTATAAGAATTATTGGGACATTATAGGCTAGGACATTTGTAATCACATTAGGAGTGCCTTATACACTAACACCCTGCCTTGTGACTGGATCAATACTATCCTGGTTTTTATCCCCAAGAAGGATTCTCCTTCCCGGGTGTCTGACTTCATGCCTATCTCCCTGTGTAATGTGTTCTACTCTTCATAGCTTGATTGACCCTTGCTAATCTGCTTTTATTTCATAAAGATCCATCCAAGACAATATCATCATTGCCCAAGAAGTTACTCACTCCATTGCTAAGGGAAGAAAGAAGTTCCTGATGCTTAAGGTTGATATGGAAAAGGCTTTTGCCTGGAGACTATCCTCACTAAAATGGAGTTTCCTTCAACCTTTATTTCCTGGATCACTACTTGCATCAAATCTCCTACCTTTACATGCAATATTAATGGCTCTATCTCTAGTTCTTTTACTAGTCATAGAGGTATCAGATAGAGAGATCCCATCTCCGCTTATCTTTTCATCCTTACCTCTCATGTGCTCACCTCCCTGATCAATCATCAAGTCTCCTTAGGCTCTTTAATTCCATATTCCATTAATACTTTCCAGCTTAGTCATCTGATTTTTGCTGATGACCTTCTTAATTGCACTGCTGCCACTAAATCTAACTGCATCACTTTGAATAAGCTTTTTAAGAATTATGAAAGTCTGACAAATCAAAGGGTAAATTATGCTAAATCTAAAATTTTCTTCCCCTAGGATTGCTCTCAGTAGGAAGCACACAATACTAAACTCTCTTAATTTTAAAGTTGGATCCTATCCATTCCTTATTAGGGTGTCCAAATTTCCTATAAATACATCCTTGCCAATTTCCAAAGAGCCATTATGGATAAAATTACCAAAATGTTAACTAGCTAGAAACAAGTTCTACTTAATCAAGCTGGTAAAGCCATTCTCATCAACTCGGTCATTAACTCCATTCCAGTTTATGCACTCAACTCCTCTTTCACTGCAAATGGTATTATTGATGCTATTGAGAAACACAATAGATCTTTTTTTTGGATCCTGGTGGTGGTAAGAGAGGTGCACACCTGATTAATTGGGAATCTGTCCAGATTCTCAAGCCTTGTGGGGGTCTTGGTATTAAGAACCTAAAGCATATCCGTACTTCTCTTCTTGCTAAAAGATCCCTGGACCTCCTAAATAATAAGAACACCCCTTGGGTGCAGCTTGTTAGGTAGAAATATGGTGTCATTCAACCTTGGTCTTTGTCAAATCCTTCCAAATCCTCTGCTTAGTGCTGGAAAGCAATCTTACATACTCTTGACAACATCAAACTTGATCTTATGGTTCAAATTGGGAATGTGAATAATACTTCTATCCTCCATGACCCCTAGATCTTCTCTATACCCCTTGCATGGAAACCTACTTACATTAATGTTAACCTGATTGTTGATAACATGATGGTGAATGAGCTTCTTTGTGATAATAACTGGAATTGTAATATGCTTGCTGAATTATTTGGACCTACTTTGATGAATTGCATCCTGTCTATTTATCTGTCTCATACTTCCTATGATGATTCCTAACATTGGGTGATGGATACCCATGGTGTTGCTAAAGCTAACTCAGTTTATAGATTCATTGTGAACAGGTCTTTACCACCATACTCGCTTGGTCGGCCATCTTGGAATTACAACTAGCCTACTCAGCCCTCTTAGAACCTCCTTTGGCATCTGTCTATTGCCCCAAAAATTAAAATTTTTATCTGGAAGCTCCTCCATAGGCGGTTGCCCACTACTGATATCATCCTGCGATTCATTCCTTCTAGCAACCCATTTTGCAAATTCTGTGGTTTTCACCTTTTCTTTTCCTGCCCTTTCACCATGCATTTTTGGTCTATTGTTCAATCTAATCTCAACTTTAATTTTGAACTACTACCTCAATGGCCTGTTAAGCTGAGATCTATTATTGCAAACTATTTTTGGGGCATTTGACATGCTAGAAATGAGGCTGTGTTCAATTTCAAGATGGCAACCGCGAGAATGGTTTGGCAGAGAGTTCTGTCCACTCACAATGAATATGATAATTGCTAGGTTCTAAGGCTTTTCAACCCCATGGCCCTTCGTTGGCTAGATGGGAGCGCCCACACGTGGGGTGAAGAAAACTAAACACTGATGCTGCTTTTGGGGCTTTTGGTAACACCACGGGTTTGGGTTTTATTTGTCGCTCTCACGATACCTCTTTTTTGGCTGTAGGTGCGCTTGTTACGCGTTGCCGCACTACAATTGAAGCTGAAGCATAGGCAATTCTCGGGGGGGGGGGGTCAAGTACTGCATTCAAGCTAACATTGTTGTCCTCCATATTGAATATGTCTCTCAGGCACTCATGAACGCCATCAATGATGTTTTGAAGCCGCCTTGGTGCATCCTGCAGATTGTCGCTGACATTAAATGCTTACTTCCTTCGCTTACTGATTATAGAATTTCACATTGTAATAGAAAAGCAAACGTTGTCATGCATTTTTTTGCTCATTTTGCTCGTCGTTCTTTGCACGACATTTTTTGGGAGCTCCAACCTCCTTCGGAGGCCCTCCATCTGATGTATTTTGATTCCTCGCGTTGCTATATTAATACATAATTAGCTTTCCTTAAAAAAAACAAGTAATAAAGTGGATTGGTCCAGTCTGATTGAGGCAGTGGTACTTGCAGCATGAATTAAACAATGAAAGATCTGAGGTTCAGAAGAGTACCCCCTTGAATCGGGTGGATGATGCAGACTAAACGGAAGCTACCTTCATTGAAGTGCTCAAGAGCACCAAAAAGCCTAGCATTCCAGAGGTAGAGATGATGCTGAAGACGCTACAGAGAATTGGGGAGGAAGCAAATAGCAAGTTTAAAAATCGACACGACGCATCTCTCCTGCAGCGACAACATCTTTGACTGAAGTAACAAAAAAACAAAAAAATAAATAATTGGAGCTCCCTTGCAATTGCACGAGTCAAGACTACATCATATTTAATCTCAAATTATAATTTTTGTATTTTCTCTTTGATGATTTGAAACATGTTTTTGGGGCAAACTTAATGTGTTTACAGTATTTCTATTTTTCAAAGAGGAAAGAGCGCCTCCTTAGCGGGTGAACTAAGGAGGCTTCTAAGCATTATCACCTACCGTTGAATCTCATCCGACGGTGCACATTTTTTAACTATTTTAATGACATAATCTACATCATCCGTAACGTCTTGGACGGTCGAGATCGAACGATATCTCTAATTCAACTTTCCCCTTTTTCGCGTGAAGGGTGGAGTGAAGGCGGCGACATTGGCAATGTAGGCATCGAGGAGGATGAGGGCGAAGCAAAGGAGGAGGTGGTGGTAGCATTGGCGGTGTAGGCGTCTAAGAGGATGAGGGCAAAGTGAAGGAGGAGACGATGGCAACGGCGGTGTAGGCGTCGAGTAGGATGGGGGAAAAGCGAAGGAGGAGGAGGTGACGGCGTAGCAGATCGTCGACGACGATGTTGGAGGCGTCGAGGAGGCAAGGGCGAAGCGGAGGAGGAGGCGGCGGCACAACAAATTGACGACGGAGCAAATTGACGACGGTGTTGGGGGCATCGAGGAGAGCGAGGGAGAAGTCGAGGAGGTGGCCGCGCAACATATGGTCAACCTCGGCGGCAATGACATTGGAGGCGTTGAGTAGGGCGACGTTGGAGTTGAGGTGCATGACGAGGGCCGCCCAGTCAGAGGCCGATGAGCTCGGATTGGAGAGCACCGCGGCGGCGTCATATATGATGAGGGCGAGGATGCGACGGCTTTGAGGAGGCGGGCTGCGAGGAGGGAGCAAAGGCGGGCGGGGAGGCGAGGGATTAGACATGAAAAAAAGGCCATCGGATGCCATCCGACGGCCTAGATGTCCTCCGCAGGCTGCTCAGCAGCTCTTTCCTATTTTCATATAAGAATATTCATCTACACATTAGTAAACTATATTTAAAATGTATTTTCTCATAAAATGACTTGAATTAAAATCATCTATATATTTTCTAACTATATCCCATCAATTAAATAATCTAAGACCCTTGTAATACGCTTTTAGTCTTTCCTAATTCCTACAACCTCCTAGTATTTCATATACTACTATGCATTAATTAGCTAATGGTGATTTCATTGATAAATTTTGGAGTTAAAGATTTTTTTTATGGTCGGAACAGTGCGATTCAACTCATCCGACATTAAAGAGTACACTATCTATATATTAGAGGTTGTCCCACTATCAAGATCAACTAATTCGATTAGATCTGTATCGCGTATCTGACAGTGGTAGGTGTGACAAGGAATCGCTTATTACTCGATCTGAATTCTTATTAGTGGAGTCAAAATATTATAGATAGGAGATAAGAATGTGTGGAGTAATATTTGACACATATATATGATGCACCAGTCAGATCATGATGTGAAAGTTGTCTTGAACCGGCTCAATCACTGGTTCGACAGAAGCTAGTTGATTGGTTAAAAAATCCCTTCAGTTTCATCGCCCCCCTCCGCCAGCCCACCCCACACCACCCCACCCCACCGGGCGTTCCCACCTGCCCCAGAAGCTTTGCCACTTTTATGAGCCAAAAGAGCTTTATGTTCCTCTTCCAAGGCTTTAAACTCCATCTCACTGATTTCAATAATTGTAGTAGACCATGAAAGGTTGAGAATTTGCTGTAACAACAAAAAACAGAAATAAAATAAGGAATCCTGGAATCATGGAAATGTTAACTCCCAGCAATAATAATGAGGGCAAAAGGAGTTATTATGAAATAATTTTGGATATCAAAAAATCCATGACGACACAGCTGGCTCGTCTTCGTCTATTTTGGCTCCACTGGTGGCCGATGGCTTGGAAGAGGTCGTGCTGCTGGAGGCGCTGGATGACAGCCATGGAGGGGCCATAGTCGAGATCACGTATTCCTTGAGAGCCTCCCTACCCGACCGGAGGAAGAAGGTTTAATTTTAATTTTATCTGACACATATTTTGTCTTTTTATCCTCACAAATTTTAATTTTATTCCTAAAACGAACGTCACCTTGGCGTTAGAAATGGGTCACATCCTCGACTTTTGTTTTAATGCGTCTTGTAATATTTTCAAAACACTAAAATAAATAAATAAATAAAACTTATAATTCTTTTAAGACCTACTACGAAGCTCATTAAACTAATAAACACTTTTATATGCTCTAAATGTATCACCCCTCTCACTTTCTCTCTCTCTTTTCCTCGCCCCACACTAGAGATCGAGAATCGTGTTGGGCCGGGCCGTGCCGAAATGGCTTCAGGTCAGCCCGGCACGGGTGGGCAAAGTCATGTCGAGCCGGGCGCCTTTTTTTGCACTTTTCCCAAATTGGAAAGGAAAATATGTCAACAATATAAATAGTGTAAGATGTAAAAATTGAATCCATGATCTTTGTAGTTAGTTTTATGTGTAATAACCACTAATTCAAAGTAGAAGATACTATGGTAAACCACATTAAATGTATTAAAAATGGTCAAATTTATTTTTTAATTATAATTTTTTATATTAATATACCTCATTAAAAGTTTTCAAGATTTTAAGGGGATTCGGGCCCAACATGGGTCCAGCCTGCCCTTTTACTTTCTTCTTTTGCTTAATCCAAATTTAGTTTAGTATAATTATATATTAATATATATATATATTTAACAAAAATTAAAAGTGATTGTATTGATTATCTCTCTTTATAAATTGTAGAATGTTGAAGGATCCAAACTAGTCTTATTCTTTTTTTCACTCATAACAATAATACATATAAATAAAAAATCGCGTCACACCAGGTCATGCCGGACCAGGCCTAGCACCTTGCTTGGCAGCACAGCATGGTTTGGCCCGGGCCCGACCCAATTGTTCTGCCCGGGCCGGGCCCAGGCCGGGCCGCGTAGCTCGGCAAAAATTCGTGTAGGCCGCGGGCTAGGCCGTGTGGCTCGCACGAATGTCCATCTCTACCCCACACGACCACCCCCACCTCAAACCCCTCTCTCCATGCTAGTAGACCAATGTTATTGAAATCGAACCGACCATTCGACCTGACGACTAATTGGATCGTGGTTGGACTGGTTTGATCGAATTCAATTGGGTTCAATTGGTTTTATTAAATTAATATATAAATATTATATAATGCTTATAATTCATAATAAAATATAATAAAAAATATTTAATTTAATATTAATTTCATAAAAGAGTTTGAATTTTTATTATTAATATAGTATATTAATACTATTTTAGGGTGATAATATGTTAATTAATTTTGACATATATCACTCTCATGTTTATTTTTTCTTTACATTCATTTTAATATTTTTATTTTTCTATTTCCGTTAATTCCTCTCTCCCCAATAATTCCCATATTTATTTACTTTTTTATAATAAAAAATATTAAAATTTTTAATATTCATAAAAAAGCTTTAAGTTATTATTATTGATATACTATATTAATTCTTTTATACCATTTTGTGATGATAATAAATTAATTTAATTTTCCATACATCACACTTACTTCCTTTTATTTTCTTCTTTATTTTCATTTTAATACTTTCCTTTTTTATTTCCATTAATTCCTCTCCCATATTGATTTCCCACATTTATTTCCTTTTTAATTTTTTCCAATTCTTAATTCAAATACTTTCTCATTTTTTACCTTCCTTTCTAACTTTTTAATTCTTATTTTTACTTTTATTTTCTATTTTTTCATTTTAAATGTTGAACCAGATTTTTTTTGGTTTAGTGGTTGAACCAATTTTTACCAGTTAAACCGGTTTTTGGCCGGTTCAATTTAATTCTATTTTTTAAATTATTTTAGACCAAACCAGTAGCCAATTCGTGGTTGAACCGGTCGGTCCGGTCCGGTTTTAATAACAATGTACTACATGAAAGAAGGAAAAGATAAGAAGAAGAAGAAGAAGAAGAAGAAGGAAGGAAGGAAGGAAGGAATGAAGGAAGAAGAAGAATTATTAAGGTTTTAACTTAAATTTTAAAGGTATATTTGAGGGAATTCAAATCCTTCGAAATCTCATCTCATCTCCCTTGTTGATACTTGAATGATTGGATTAAGAGTTGAAGACCAACTTGGATCTTCTTAGATAACATGATTAAGGTTTAAGCATGATTCACCTTGTATTGTTATGTGCATAATTAAAGTTACTGTTCCATTGCTAATCATGTGTAAAATCAATGATGTTTCCTTTCTATCTATGTTTTAGACATGATAAAATTTCTTCTTGCTATATATGAATACGTTAGTAGTCCTAATGTTCTTGATGCAAGTCCCTATTTGTATTATGCTTATTATGATTAGATCATTAGATTGCTAATCCATGATGAGAGTGCATAGTTTCTTATTTTTCATGAGTAAATGAATGTACACTTCAAAGGTGTTTGTATGAATGTGTAAAAGAGGGAAAAGTGAAGAAAAATAGGGGAGGTGTTGTGTGGAGCTCGGGTACAACCATGAGGAATTGAGGCACGGCCATGACCCTGACAATAGTCTTTGCCTTAGTGAAAAATACTCTAGGTGAAGAAAAAGAAGCTCTCTATCACCGCTGTGACCTTGTGATTGCATGGCCGTGACACCCGGAACGCCCTTGCTTTAGAATTTTTGAAGAACGGGTAAAAAATGGCCGCTCTGGGGCGTGTAGGTACGGACATGGACATTTTAGTCGTATCGGCACAATCGTCAACCCATGAAGACGCATGACCCATGACGTATGTGAGCATGGTCATGACCATGTGTTGTACTTAGAAAATCTTCCAAGTGTTCGGCCGTGCTAAACTATGGCACGCCTGTGCTTATGTGTGGGCGCGACCGTGACCTAACGTGGCACAGTCGTAACCAGACCAAAAAACTAATGAGATGATTGTTTGTCCACACTTAACATGATTTGAAGTATGTATTACCTTAAATAGGATTAAAACATGCTACATGCAAGGTTGACAAACTCAAGTTTCTACGTAAATTTATTTTGGGATTCGTATGGTAGATTCGTTTCATAAATACGTAGTATTTAGGTACATAAATCAAATGACTCAAATTCATAAAAAAATTAAAATAATATAGTTAATATGAATCACATTATCATAATTCATAACTCATAAACTCACAACTCAGAAAACAAATTATGACTCTCTGACTCCAATATAAACATGATAAGACCACATGATAAACTTACAATGAATGAATCATCGAAATACAAAAGTTTTGCCAAAACACAAAATGCAAAGTGCACAACACGTTACATAATTTTCTAAACAAAAAAAAAAAAACATGACAAGGATACCATGAGCAAATCCAATTTCCAACATAATGCATAATAAGAATATATAATCACATAATGCATGGAATATGGATCATCAAAATACAAAGTACAAACCATAGTATGAATTCCAAATTAAGATTTAAGAATTCCGATGCATGGAGCATGATCACCAATTTCATCGCCAATTTCTTCATTATCACTATCATTATCATCATCAAACTGAATCTCAAGATCATCATTAGTTTCCAAATGGGCCAAGCACTCTAAATTCTCTGCTTCAAATGAATCATTTTCAATTGCTCCAGATCCAAATTTAGCTTCATTTACTTCATGAAATTCCATCCATCTTCGTTCAGATTCATCTAGTTCATCTCGTACCCATTCATCACTCGAATCAAAATCTTCAATTTCAAATGTATTAAGATTTTGCTTCCTTGATTTTTCTTTACTAGTGAGCCTCAAGTTGCACATAACATAAACCAATTCTCGCATCTTGTCATGGCACAAACGATTCCTTCTCTTTGTGTGAACCAACAAGATTCAACATAATTTTATTTAAGATTGATAAATTGTGAAATATATGAATAAAATATAAACATTACTAGCTAGTTAATACCCATTCAAATGCACTCCAATTGTGCTAGCATCCATAAGAGCTTCCAGTTAAGCTCAACACTATAATGGAAAAGCATTGTAGCTCAACATAATGATCCCCATAAGAACTCCACCATCTTGCTGGAGCCTTCTTATCTCTTGTCGTGATTGTTTCTTCAAATCCAAATAAACCTTTTGCCTTAGGAAATCATCCATTTGTAGGACTATTTTAGTTCTCTCTTCTTTATCAGGTACCAATCTCCTTAGACAATCATAAAATGCAGCATTTATTTCATGATTAACTACAAAATCAGCATTATAATGATATTGAGGATTCAAATAATAAGCTGTAAAATGCAAGGGTTGCAGTAGTTGATCCTCCAATCTCTCGTCAACTATCTATAATATTGGATCATACCTAAAGATAAGAACAAATGAACAAGTAAGTAAAAGAAATAAACTTCATAATGAAAATAAAAACTAAAACTTAACATGCTAAGTGCTAACAACTAGCAAGAATTATAAAAATCCAATTTATTTTACCTTCTTCTAACATTCCCAAAATTTGCCTTGATGTTTTCTTTTGCACAAGACAATTAATTGCTTGTAAATAAACCCCATAGCTAGAATGTCCTCTGAATCAACGAATCAAAGAACTTTGCCCAGTGGAATAGCAGCTTTGAAGCACACAGTAACATTTTCCAAAATCGACTATCCATAACAAACTGATTTACCTTTTTTCTTTCCGCAATGGCAGCAGCTTTACAAGTTCTCCATGATGCAGAAGTGAACATGTTCATCAGGTATCCTTTTAACTCATGAAGACATCCTAAAGTGAGGTACGCAGTAGCAAATCGAGTAGTAGCAGGTCTAATTATATCTCTTTTATTCGTGAAGTGCCTCAACATGCTAACTAGCAATGTTCTTGAATAGATAAAAGATGTAAGTCTTTTTTCTTTTTCTATGGTTGTTTTATGGATTGAAAGTTTTTTCTCAAAGTCTTCTAAAATCAAATCAATACAATGAGCAGCACATGGTGTCCAGAATAATTTCTTTCTCTTCTCCATTAAATTAGACCTGTTACTTTGAAGTTTGTACCATTATCAGTCACTACTTGTACCACATTACTTTCACCTTCCATTTCAACTACCTTGTCTAACATTTCAAAAACATTTTCTTTTGTTTTAGAAATGTCTGAGGTATCAACTGAAGTCAAGAACATAGTGCCTCTAGGGCTATTGACCAAAAAAATTTAAATACATCTTTTCTTCTTATCTGTCCAAGAGTCTGCCACAATAGAACATCCAGTTTTTTTTCCACTCTTGCCTATAATCTTCAATAGCATTTTCAATTTCTTCCAAATTTCTTTTCAGATACTTCACACGCACTTCGTGATAAGTTGGTGGCTCAAAACTAGGCCCGTGTCTAACAACAATATCAAAAATTTTGATAAATTCAGGACTTTTACACAATTGAAAGGAATGCCACAAGTGTAAAAGAATATGCAAATTTGATTGCATGCTTCCTCCCTTAGGTCCTTCTTTATCTATGACTAATGGTGACTTCATTGCTACTTCCAATACGTGAGCTACTAGTTTTTGGGTCGGTATTGCTTGTTACTCCACTTTGATTTCCACATCTTTATCATTCCTCACAAGGCCCACACCATACATTGTCCTCTTCCTCATTTGTGACTGCTGTTCAATTGATGTCAGGACTAACAACATATTTTGTTTTACTTCATCAGGCACAGATAAACTAGCTTTAGCATCCTTGCGTGTACCGAACAAATGATTCTTGAAACAGAAAATTCCGCTAAATATCTTGCCACAATATTTGCATTTAGCTTTTTTTCCATTCTTGTCCATGTCGATTGAATGTTCCCAACCAATGTCAGATCGATTACCACAAAGATTCTTTCTTTTTTGTTTACCAGGTTACGGTGCATTGCTATTGCTTGCCATTGTTTTTATCACCTAAACTAAATGTATAATGTAGGCAGGTATCAACCACTATAGAAAAATAAAGTAGGCAAATATTTATAAAGTTCAACTTGTGAAATTAACATTTCAGTCAATATGATTCCAAAATTATCTAGCATTTAATTTTAGGAATTAGATTTCATAAAACTCAAAGAGTTCAGACTCAGAGGTATATTTCCATCTCAATAATAGTATAGGATCACAGACTAAACAAGCAGCTCGCAACATATCCAATAAATTGAAAAAGAAAACATGTGTTCAATAACTTCAGTTCATAACATTACCAAGAAACTATATAATTAAACATGAAGGTAGCAACTAGAAATCATTCCAATAAAGTAAATGCTCATATAGTCATATGTCCTGTTTCATTGAGGCTAATTAGCTAGCTACATTTTGAAACCTGAAGTTCTACACGGCCAAACTTAAGAATCTACGAGCATGATGGGGATTGGGGAAGAAGGCAAAGTTGTACCGAGGCGAAGGAGGAAAGAGATTAAGAGAGGTATGTTTTCAAATTCATAAGAAATCAAAGTATCATAGATTCAGAATTCAAAAATAGTAAAACTAAAAGATCCAACTCGCAACTCGCAACTCATAGTGGACACTGATGAGTGGTGAAGTGGCTATTAGTGAATCTAATGAGTAATGAATGACAATTACATATCTGGAAAGTGGAAATTGGAAACCTCTATGCCTCTACGGATATGTGCATTGGTGACTCGACGTTGCTGAGGCTCTAGGCTCTAGCCTCTATAGATGGATGGTCAGCATTGGCGGTCAATGAAGAAAGCAAACGATGTCGGTGCCTCAGTGGCCAAATGGTCAGCGACGATACCGATCGTGAAGAAAGGGTTGGCGGCTTCGGTTGCAAGCTTCGCATTTCAAAGGGGGCAAATGTGTCTGGGGACGAGAGAAATGTAGCGATGCCCTAAACATTATCATGTTTTGTCCCAAAAATACCTTTGAAAATCATAGTAATGCCATCCCCAATGGAACCGCCAATTTCAGTAATAAACCTCTGCGATTCCACATTTTTTGTGCGAGTTCAACGTCTTCGTGCGCATGCAAATATGAGTCTACCTATAATACGATTCCAAACTGAGTTAAACCAGTTTCTTGACCTAGATACATAAACTCGTTTGATTTTAAGTACTGATATGCGAGTTTGACAAACTTGGCTACATGTAATGAATGATTGTATGTATTGATGAATGTAATTAAAAGACGGATTGGTATGAAAATATCTTGTTGTAATCGTGGAGGGAAATAAAGTTTTCACTTGCTAGCTTATATGATGTATTCCCGAGGAAACTTCTACACCTACAAAGTAAGGTTTTCAAAAGTAGGGGCTTACGTGGACCCCATAGGCCTAGCTAGCCAAGAACCCATGAATCAACATAGTCTTCCCAATTATCAAGATAAAAAGCAATCAAAATAAAGATAGAAGATGAAAAGATGAAGTAAAAATGAAAAGTAAATTTTACACATGTATCTACTTCAAGAGGACTTAAGCCTAAGAAGTAAAGTCTTACATTTGTGTATGTACTTTTTAAGGAACAATGTCTCTCATCATAAGGTGTGTGTATTTTTGGAAAGTAAACTCTTACATTGATGTATGTACTTCAAGGGGTCCTAAGGCTAAGAAGTAAAGTCTTACATTTTAAGGAATAAAGTCTCTCACTATTATGGTGTGTATTCCTAAGTATGAATTATGATATAGAATGAAGATTAAGATGGTATTATGTGAGAAAGATGAAAGGATGGTCATATGATGTTAAAGATGCAAATTATAAATGATGCATAATTAGAAACACTAGCAAGCACATTAATCATTCAAGTAATAAAATGATGAGTATAAGTATCATCCCCATGAGGACACGAATAATTACTAAGTCCTCTTACTTATAAATTGAGAAAAGATAATAACTTTGTGTTTTGTGAAAATAAGAAGAGTAAATAATATAAATATAGAGTTATGATCAATGGGGTTTAAAAGTATAGAATTGATGAATAGAATTTATCTTGAATAAACCACTAATCATGTATGAATTCTCAGACAAAAGTTGATGAATAAATAAAATAAAATTCCCAAATTGATTTAATCAATATTTCATATTTTAAATTTTATCTTGAAATCAATAGAAGAGATTAATCCTTTCGGTCTTTAATATAATTATTAAATCTCAAAATGCATTTAACTGGAATATAGAGTTAAGGGCTTTTAACAACAACACAATTGGGTCTCTTGCGATTTCCCCAAAAGTAGCATGCAAGAGAAAAATCAGAGAAGAATTCTAGAGAATCTTAAAACTTCTTTTCAGATAATAAAAAGATTCAAAGAAAAAAATCTCAGACAACAATGAATAAAATCATCAAACATGCTATTGATCCATCAACTAATTGTACGAAGAATTCATAAAGAATAAAATTCAATCAAGAAAATCCTAAAGAACAAATCAAGAAAACTAGAGTACATCAATCTAATTAATGTTTCAGAAAAAGATCAAGAACAAGAAGAACTACTCATAATTCTACCGTCCTCTCTCGAGTTTCCGTCAGAATTTCGTAGTAGCCTCTGGATCTCCTACACTAAGCCTTCAACCTTTGATTTTTGCCCTCCAAAAATGTTTTTCCAATTGATTTGGGGCCTCCTTAAATAATTTTTTCCGTAGCATGGCTCAACAACCTGAAATCTTATAAAAATGTAGATAAAAATGGCCTGGAATACCGTCGGCATGACCGTGATTCTTAAGTGGCACGACTGTGCCAGAAGGAAATTTCCAGCCTTTATCTCATACGGCTATGACAGAGCGTGTAGGTTTCGTCAGAAAGCAGCACGGCTGTGACAAAATGTAGCACGGTCGTGACAGAACGGTCTTCTCGGCATTCTCTTAGCACGGCCGTGAAGGCTAAAAATATGGCCGTGACAGAGTGTGTTTCGAGGCCTTTTTGTGGCACGGCCGTGACAATTGCTAGGAGTTGTTTTTCATAGCTTTTTCGTCCAAGCTCCAACGCATTTCCATTTCCTACCATAAATTTAACCAAGCTTAAGTAGTAATAAATCTCAAGAGAATTTCTCTGTATTTACAATAATTTTCCCACTTTAAAACACAAAAAGACTCTTAAAATTAGAATAAATTGACCTAGCAATTATACATGAATTTCGTGCATCAAATTCCCCTAAGCTAGATATTTTGCTTGTCCTCAAGCAATTTTATCAGACAAGCCCTCGCTCCATTGCAATATCCAATACTTTTCTCATATTGCTCTTTTACATGGCCATCACCGGAATATCTTTTCTCAAACCAAGCTCAGCCTTATAAAATTCTCAACCTTTAGTCATGTCCTTCCTGCATTATTTAATACAATATTCATCCATCTTATAAAAGTATCAATATTGAACCACAAGTCTTTAAGGAGCTTATTTTCATACTACTATCACTTCACATTTCAGCATTGAATTTTTTTCTTCACTTAAGAATTTAGTAGTCTTTCATATTGCACAAAGTGGACTTTCGACCGACGGATCCCAAAGCAGATGCCCTTAGGTCGCCAGGCAAGAATCCCCTACGTGTCTAGTAACCCGGACACACTAAAGTTCCAAATGATACTTTATACTTTTATTTAACTATTGGAGCTCAACCAGCCCTCTTTTCATTTTCATTTTATCATTAAAATAGCATAATTATAAACTCCAAAAAGACTTAATGTTGTTAAGAAAGATACAAATATAATTAGGACTCATATTATAGTAGATAACTTCATAAGTGCATAATTAAAAGGTAGATTCTTTTGCTTGGCAACAAACTCCTACTATTTCCCAATATTCTTGTGATAATCGATAAAAAGAGCAGTAATCGAATTTCATAGAATAAGCAATGCCCTGACACTGAACTTTAAGACAATTAAACATGTAGCATGAGAAAGAGAAATGATGCACTGACAAAACTAAAACAAGACAATGACTCTATAAAAGAACTTACTTAAGACTATAAATCAATACTACTCAACTAAACATGCCATGCAAAACATTTCCCTAAGCTAGAACAACTAAGAGAAGAAAAATATATAAGTGGAAAAATGTAAAAGAGAAGAAACGACCAAAGCTTAGTCTTCTGGACGTGGCGATGGCGAGAATGGTGTTTTGTGTCCAAGTTTGTGATTTGGGTTTGCATTATGTGTCCTGAATAAACAAAAATATGGTAAGGCTCGGTCTTTGTCGTGACTGAGACAGAATGAATATCCTTCAGGTCTTGAGAATGGTCGTGAAAATGGCCATAACTGAAGTTTTTCCTGAACATGAGCACAACTAAGTTAAAATCAAATCTATTCCACAACTAAGAAACTAAAAGAAGTAAAGAGAAAAGGGTTTAAGCAGTGTAGTTATAATCGTTAGCTTGACTTTCAGTCTTGTCACCTTCGAGGGTCTAATAGGGGCACTGAGTGGCCACTTATTAAGGTAATTGCATTCGCTTGCTCTCTTGAGTTTTCCCTGTGTTGCTAGGCAAGCTTCTTGGCTGTCGTCCAGATACCATGTTTGCCAATTGCCCAATCTGTGCTTTTAAGTTTCTGATCGATGCGTCTTGATTAATAAACTTGGTCTCCACAATGAGGATGAATTTTGATAGGACATTTTTCAAATCACTCTTAAGTTCGGTACAAGGTTGATAAGCAGGGGGTTGTGCTATTCACCCAAGAGTAATTAGAAGGAGTCTTTAGCCCAGTGTTGTAAGCATTTCCTCCAACATTATTCCTGAAAGCATTATTAGAGACAAAGTTAGCATGCTCAAAATTTTGTTGATTAAAATTCATACCTGCTTGGCATTCATGATTAGGATGTCCTCCTCCACACATGTCGCATGTGATGTTCGAAACCTTATTGACAGATCTTTGAGTCATCAACATATCCATTTTCTTTGTTAAGGCATCTAACTGGGCTTGAATGTGAGTAGCCTTATCAACTTGATAAAGTCCAGCCTTCTTTGCCTTTGCGTTTTGTCAATTGTTCAAGGCAAGATTATTGAATAACTTATACAGATCTTCGGGAGATCTATCAACAATGGTTCATGCCCCATTGTAAAAGTACTAAATTTGTTGGTAAAGAGGGACGTTATGATTTAGAAATTTATTGACGAGATCCTTGAACCTATCCCACGCTTCATGCATAGACTCTATATCATGTTGACAAAAAGAAGAGGCTTCAGATAAGCATCTAGCAGCTTTTTATGGTGGACAATATTTGTTAATAAACACTTGATGCATGTCGTCCCAAGTCCTTGTGGTGCCAATGGGTAATGTAGTAAGCCAAGTGTAAGCTTTTCCTTTCAATGAAAAGGGCAAAAGCCTTAGTCGAACTGCGTCATCAGTTACTCTTTCAAATTTGAAAGTTGAGCATAATTGAATAAATTTGGTGATATGGCTAAATGGATCTTCATCTCTATCTCCTCCAAACTGTATGTTTAATATCATTTGAACTGTTCCCTGTTGAATTTGAAAATTGTTAGCACCAATTTCAGGAAGTGTAATACTCCCTCTTTCATCATCCAGCGGTCCCATAGTATAGTCCTTCATTGTTCTGTACACAAGTGGAGGTGGTGGAGGTTGGTTCTCAATGTGCCTTTATTGATCTGCCATTTTAACAATAGTAGAAATTTTCTTATTTAATCTTCTGAAAGTTCTCTCTATCTCAGGGTCAAACACTAATGATCCTCTTGAACTTCATGTATTATGCTTATGTCCCAAGGCACTAGTGCTAGAACCTTCTAGGATGTGTAGATTATGAACTCTTCAATTCCTGCAACCACACCAATGGCAATGAATGGTAATAATTCTCAGATTAATAAGTAAGATAAGCAATTAAATATTAACTATGTCCCCGACAATGGCACCAAAAACTTGATGCGTAATTAGAAACACTAGCAAGCACATTAATCGTTCAAGTAATAAAATGATGAGTATAAATATCGTTCACTTGAGGACAAGAATAATTACTAACTTCTCTTACTTATAAACTGAGAAAAGATAATAACTCTGTGTTTTGTAAAAATAAGAAGAGTAAATAATATAACTATAGAGTTATGATCAATGGGGTTTAAAAGTATAGAATTGATTAATAGGATTTATTTTAAATAATTCCACTAATCATGTATGAATTCTCAGACAAAAGTTGATGAATAAATAAAGTAAAATTCTCAAATTGATTTAACTAATATTTCAGGCTTTAAATCTTATCTTGAAATCAATAGAAGAGATTAATCCTTTCAGTTTTTAATCTAATTTATTAAATCTCAAAATGCATTTAACTGGAATATAGAATTAAGGACTTTTAACAACAATACAATTGGGTCTCTTGCAATTTCCCCAAAAGTAGCATGCAATAGAAAAATCAGAGAAGAATTCTAGAGAATCTTAAAACTTCTTTTCAGATAATAAAAAGATTCAAAGGAATAAATCTCAAACAACAATGAATAAAATCATCAAACATGTTATTGATCCATCAACTAATTGTACGAAGAATTCATAAAGAATAAAATTCAATCAAGAAAATCCTAAAGAACTACTCAAGAAAACTAGAGTACACCAATCTAATTAATGTTTCAAGAAAAGGATAAAGAACAAGAAGAACTACTCCTAATTTTACCGTCCTCTCTCGAGTTTCTGGCAGAACTTCATAGTAGCCTCTGGATCTCCTACACCAAGCCTTCAATCTTTGATTTCTACCCTCCAAAAATGTTCTTCCAGTTGATTTGGGGTCTCCTTAAATAATTTTTCCCGTACCATGGCTCAACAATCCGAAATCTTATAAAAAATGTGAATAAAAATGACCTGAAATACCGCTGGCACAGCCTTGATTCTTAAGAGGCACGACCGTGCCAGAAGGAATTTTTCAGCCTTTATCCCGTACGGCCATGGCTAAGTCTCGCACGGCCGTGATAGAGCGTGTAGGTTTCGTCAGAAAGCAATACGGCCATGACAAAATGTAGCACGGCCGTGACAAAATAGTCTTCTTGGCATTCTCTTAGCACGGCCGTGAAGGCTAAAAATACGGCCATGATAGGGTGTGTTTCGAGGCCTTTTTGTGGCACGGTCGTGACAATTGCTGGGAGTTGTTTTCCGTGACTTTTTCGTCCAAACTCCAACGCATTTTCATTTCTTGTCATAAATTTAACCAAACTTAGGTAATAATAAATCTCAAGAGAATTTCTTTGTGTACAATAATTTTCCCAATTTAAAACACAAAAAGACTCCTAAAATTAGAATAAATTGGCCTAACAATTATGCATGAATTTTGTGCATCAATAAATATGTTAAGTAAGACAAATGAATAATATGATGATGAAAATGCATGAATTTTCCCAATTATGCATATTGTTTGATGATGAAAATGCAAGCACTTGAAAGAATGCTAATGTATGTTCCCTTGTCATATAACGTTATGAATGAAAATGCTAAAGTAAAGCAAGATAATTTATAATATGATTTAGCATAATGATAAGTAATGATATGCCTTAGCATAATGTTAATAATGTTATATGCTTATCTGATCTTGCCATAATGAATGTTCACATGTCATGTATAGTGCATATATAGCAAATAGCATGCATATGTTCTATATTTTATTATAATGCTATGCATATGCCATGACATGTAAAGATCATGTTACAGGATCACAGCATACATGAGCCTCAACATACTCTAATGGAAGAAATTCCCAGCACCCCGTGGATCCGTGCAGATATGGACGAGATTTAGGTACGACGGCGGAGATCTCATGACGGAGACATTTCACATGTGATGGTCAGACTATAGCTCAAGTTATCTTATCATCTTTTATATGATGATGAACTCTTAGTGAGTCAAGTATGTATGGTCTATGGGCCTTGGAGTCATTTACTTTTATTTGAACTCGATTATATACGATGAACCCCATGTTGGGTCTTACGTTAGAGGCCCATGAACTAGATATATTATCTTGGGATTTTATTATCTTATAAAGTCTTTCATTGTGTTTTATGTTATTGGATTTGATTATTATTATGTTTTCATTGCAATGTTTATGTAATTAAGTTACAAAAGTAACGTCGCCTAGAGTTGAGGTAATTCGAGTTTCAAGTTTCTGAGATGGTAGATTTCTTTTTTATGTTATATAAAAGATGCAAGTGAATTCGTGGTCCCTGAGAATTGAGAGAAGTGAAATTGCAAATTGAATGAAAAAACTAGTATTTGCTTCATGACAATTTTGCAATATTACTTCTCCTGAGATGTCAGGATTCCTGAATTTTGCATTAGCTTATGATGCCATTTTTTTCTTAATAATAGCATTATTTAATTGTGCAGTAATTGATGTATGCCCCGTGAGGATGATCTATAATTTATGTGTTCCTTATAACTGTGTGACTTCGGTCCACAATTTTCCATACATTGATATGTTGCATACACATCTTGTTGAATGCTTAGAAATTTATGCTGGTGCAAGAGGGATTTTGGTATCACCATGCAGAGACAAGTTACTTGATGCTAGTGTATTGGATCCCTGAGACAAAGCATACTTTGCCTATAAATCCCACTCATAGATTGAGAATTGGAGGTTTTGCAATGAATAATAAAACAGAGGCAATGTCAATTGCTTGTTCTGTATTATTTGAAATCTCTTGAGCCAATCCAATGTTAGGAAGCTGGATACATTTATTGTATGCCATCCTCCAATTAGCTTGACATTGTAAGATCGAAAGCACTAAGAGGAGAGATAAATTAGTGTATAAAAATTTTATCATGAAATCAATTTCGAAAAGTCAATAAATCGATCACAAGCAAATAATGATAAATAATAAATAAGAGATAACGAGCAAACAAAAAGGAGCACAATGTGTTGACAAGGTTCGGCTCAATTCTTTGACCTATGTCCCCGCTCCGACTTCTCATCCTCGAGACCACTGGAGATCTACTAACTTTCTCTTTACACCACAAGCCTTCTTCTCCACCAAGAGGAAAGGTACACCTCTTCTAATGCTCTCAACTTCAATAAATCTCACTACAAGAATTCCCTCTTTTTCTCTCCTTTTACAAATGATGCTCATTCTTAGAATACAACAACAACAAAGCCTTATCCCACTAGGTGGGATCGGCTACATGGATCATACGACGCCATTCTGCTCTATTAGTAAAAGAAAAGGGTGCAACACGAGGACTTCCCAAGAGGTCACCCATCTTAGTACTACTCTCACCCAAGCACGCTTAACTTCAGAGTTCTGATGGGATTCGGTGCATACTCTCGCCCATGTTATCTCATTCTTAGAATATGGAAGAGAAAAAAGCGTGATTTGCAAGTTTGTTATTCAAGAAGTGTTTTGGACCTAGGCAATCTTTGAAGTGTTTACTCTTATTTGAATAATTTTCCTTCAGGCTTTGGCACTTCTTTTATAGGTTTCTTCAAGTGTTTATTACGTCCAAAAGATCTTGCACAAACTTCTAATAAAAAAATAGTGGTTACTTTCAGCCAATGATCGGTCGACCGCATTTATGGACTGGTCGACCGGTCAATATTACTGTTGCGCATTTTTCTCTATTGTATCAGATGATCAGTCGATCGATTCCTCGATAATCATAGTCTCGACGTTTCTTGAACTCGTCTTTGAGTTGATCGATTGAACGGTGCCATGACCGGACCACCGACCGTCATGGTCTCGACATTTCTGGAATTCATTCTTCAAGTTGATTTGTCGATCGGTCCTTCGACCAGTTTCTCAACCGTCATGATCACGACATTTGTTGAATTCATTCTTTTTTAGTCGATCGATCGATGTCTCAACCGATCCATCGACCATTGTTTTCGTGACATTTTTTGCTTGATATCCATCGATCGATTGATCAACCAGTTAATATAAAAAAATTTATATTTTTATACTTTTAACTTGGTGATTTATTTTACAAATGTAGTCATGTCAATCTTACACCTACATTGTCATCACTTAAGCGTAGGTTAGTAACTTCTATGTCCAATTTAATTTGTTATCATCAAAACATATGATTCAACAATCTTCCACTTTTTTATGATGACAAACTAATTGAACGATAGAAAGAAAATTGAACTGTAAGCATAAAGAATAAATAGCAAGCGAGCTCCCCCTACATTCATGCACATTTCACATTGCCTCCCCCTGAATAAGTGGCATTTATGTTGTCATAATAACATGAAGCAATATAAAGATATGACATCAAAAACTATAGGCATAAGATAAATGTGAGATATCAGAGTACGGTCATCATGAAACAAAAGTAATCACATTACATCCATAATCAACACATCCATTATGTTTTCATACACTAACATATGTGACTATAGTCACCACAAAATGGTGCATGATGCTAGTACAAACACATAGCAACTAAAGAACATAACAACTAAGAATACTGCAAACTTCTCACCCTTTTGACATCATCAAAGAGGGAAGCAACTCATTTACATCTCATCGGGACCATCATCATCACGAAGTATGAGTGAAATGAATCCATGTGACTCGTAGTAGGCCTGTAGTGAGATAACATGGTAACGAAAGTCGTGCTCCATCCGTCGAACATGACGATCCATGTGAGTCACCCGATGGTCTATGGCATCCACTTGCTATGAAAGAATAGTGAGGTCGTAGGTGCCATAGAAAGTCAAAGCTGCATGTTGTGAAGATCCAAGATGCTTCACAAAAATGTCGACATCAAAATGAAGTAAAATCCTAGTGATCCAAGTGCCAAAATATAAGGAGTAACGACCACTAGTACTGGATGAGATCTTCTGGAATATATACTCCATGCGATAAGATATGTAGTGGCAGAAATGGAGAAATGAAGCATCTCAAATGCAAATACAATAAAAAAAATAGATCAAAATGGGTGACCTCTGTATGGTGCCCGGCTCGAGGTGTAATCATATGACTCAAAATGTGGTGAGCCATTTTCATGGACGGATGAAGATACTTATGGGCCGAGTCAACAACATAGTGGGCATTCCGTCCACCAAAAACCACATGAATGCCATCCTCAATCGGGAGGTAGTCGTGAGGCTAATCATGAGTGACAAACTAATAGAGGCGTGGTAATGGACAAGAAACATCAAAGATGTCACAAAGGAGGTCACAATCAAAATGAATAGGCATGACAAGAACATAGGTGATAATCTCCTCACGAGTGATCATGTTCGCACAAAAATGACGAACAAGACGAGGATACACACGCTCTACAATAGACAATAGTGGCAACATCCAATGGTTGTGAACAACTCCTAAATATCTGGAATGTTTAGGGAGTTTCAATCAATGGTATAAGCACGTCGGACATCTCGAGAGCCATAAAAAGAATCGAAACAAGTGTCCATGGTTCAAGTAACAAAAAGGTGACGATCAAAATCATCAAGTGAAGATGGGTTAGGCTCATGAGTGGTAGGTGGCCAATGAGCACGAGAACGTCCTCGTCCACATGGGATAGGCTCGAGTTCAAGTTCAGGATCAAGTATAGGCTCATTTTCAACCATACGAGTGCAATAGACACCCAAAGGGGCACGTTGACTTATCAACATTCCTCATATCAATTACTCTTCAATTGTTATTGCCTCCAAATATGACTTTTCTTTTATTTTTCTATTCCAAAATGTTGAAATTTGATCTATCGCTGGTCATATGTCTTGAGCATCCACCATTCAAATATTATTTACCTTCATTTTATTGGGTCAAAGTTTCAATGACGTATGAAATTATATTTTGATGAAACAAACCTCAAAAGATTAAAATGCTAAAAAAGTCCAAAAAAAGAGATAATTTTATGCACAAACTTTGATTACATAATTTACTATGAAATTATTAGATTTTGGATGAATATTCACTAGAAAATTTGTAGAGAATTCTGTTAGCTTTTCATAGACTCCAAAATCATCTAATTTGGATAACCGTGTAGAAAGTTATGATCAAAATAGTGCAGATCGGTCAACCTGCCGGTCGACGCAAAGAAGGCCGGTCGAGACGTACCGATCGACCGAATAGAAGATGCCGGTCGACCGATAACTACTGAGGCCTACTCCGGACGACGTTCGACTGTACTGGTCGACAGTCCGGTCAAAGCACCGATCGACCGATCAACTCAATGGCTATAAATCAAAACTACGAGACTGTACCGGTCGAGACACCGGTCGATAGTCCGGTCGACCGATGAGCTGCGGTAACTGGAAAAATGGCGCAACGGTCACATAGATCGGTCGACCGGCCTCTGAGTCAAATGAACAGTAATGGTCAAATTTGAAGGAGAAATTTGTGGAATGATTTCTGGACGAATTTTCTACACATTGAAGACTATAAAAGGAGTGCCAAAGCCATAGGCAAAAGCACGCATTCACTCATTGAAGAAAAACTTCAAGTTGTCAAAGAGAGATCATTTCTTGAAGTTTTCATTGTATAGCTTTCATTCTTTCTCTCTTCTTCTCTTGTGAGCTTAGCTTTGTAAAAGAGAGAAACACTTTTGTTCAGAAAAATTAGAGAGAGCTCCTGTGTAAAAGAGGTTCAAAATCTTACCTCTTGAGCGAGAGAAATATATTAGCTTCCTAGGATGAGAGGTTGCCTTGCCTCTCGAAGCGGAGAAAAAGTCAGTGGTGTAAAGGGTTTTCTTCCTTGCCCCATTTGGAACAAAGGAAGTGTTAGTGAAATCTCCAACGGTCTCGAGGTCGAGAAGTCGGAACTGGGACGTAGGTCAAGATGTGGCCGAACCTCGTCAACAAACCATCGTGTCCATTTGAGTTTGATTTTCTCTCTCTCTCTCTCTCCCCCCCCCCCCCCCCTCCTTTCATATTGAATTTATGATCTGAATTATAAAGGATTTAAGAATCGGTTTTGTGCTTCCGCGATGGTTTTTGTGAAATTGATATTTTCAATTGAACACCAATTCAACCCCCCCCCCTCTTGGTGCCCTTTGGGATCCTACAATTGGTATCAGAGTGGGTTGCTCTTGTTTTGATCTTTTGAATCTTCTCATTTTCAGATCTAATCATTTTTAAGATTCAATCATTTTGTTTTAAGATTTAACAATCTTCAAGAGCCATGGCATCAAGCGGATTGGTTTTGCCGAAGGACAATCTATTAGTCGTCCTCCTCTTTTAAATGCATCAAATTTTACATATTGGAAAATTAGAATTCAAGCATATATTTGTTCTATTGATATCGACATGTGGGAAATAGTTCAAAAAGGTTTTTTATGTTCTTGAAAAGTTACCTAGTGATTCTAAAGAAAAAGAAAAGATTTTTTCAAAACTTAATTAGAAAGCGAAAAATATATTTTATTGTGCTTTGGATTCGACGGAGTTTAATCGGATTTCAAGTTGTGAATCTTCAACCAAGATTTGGGAGAAGCTCATCACCACTTATGAAGGAACCGACAAGGTTAAAGAATCAAAATTGAATATCTTAGACCATCAATACGATTCTTTCAAAATGCATGAAAATGAATCCATAAATGATATGGTAGCTCGGTTTAATGATATTTTGAATGGCTTAGCCTCTTTGGGCGAGCCAAGATCTAACCCCAAAAAGTGAAAAAGATTCTTATGTCTCTCTCCTCCAAATGGCATACGAAGAGGACCGTAATCGAAGAAAAGGATTTGAACAAATTGGATTTTGAAGATCTTATTGGTTCACTTCTAACCTATGAGATCTCAATCCAAGAAGATCAAGAAGAAAAAGCTCCCAAGAAGAAAACATTGACATTAAAGGCAAATACAATAGAAGAAGACTCAAGCGAAGAGGAAATGGATGAAAAGAAACTCGCACTCTACACAAGAAAATTGGATAAGTACCCCAAGTTGGTTAAGAAGAAAGACAAAAACGAGAAGCCAACAAGAAAATCATACAAGCACCACAAAGAAGAAAAATCCTGGAAAGGTAAAAAAAAATATGAAGAGACTAGTGAAACAAGTAGTTCATCAAGCTCTTCTAGTGATGAAGCATACATATGCTTGATGGCACACGACGATGAGGTACCTTCTAACCCTTCAACTCTTCCGAAGAAGCTCTTTCATTAGATGTGAATAAAGAACTCTCATCTCTTATAAAAAGATATTTCTCACTTAAAGAAGAAAATGAGAAGTTAATACATGAGATTGAAAAATTAAAAGAAGAAAAGGATATATGTCTTATGGAAAATGAAAATTTCAAAAATGAAATTGAAACTTTGGAAATTACACATGCATGTGAAATTGTAAAACTAGCATGTTCTTTAGACAAGGTAAAGAAGGAAAATGACCTTTTGAAGAACTCACAAAATAAGACTATTTCTCATGTAACGGCAAATAATCTTAGGAATCATTTTGAACATGAAAATTTTTATTGGAAATCCAAACATAGAAAATCACATCTCAAATGTTTTACATGCGGATTTCATGGCCATTATGCATATCAATGTAAAATAAGAAAATCATTACAACATGACATGATTTGGGTTCCAAAAGGAACATTATCTAACAAAATCGGACCCAAGAAAGTTTGGGTACAAAAAATTACTTGATTTCTTTTCAGGTGTGTCTCACATGCAAAGGACATATGGAGTTGAAGATGTGAGGGCACAAAGGTTATGATAAAAGTATCATCTATTTTTTATGTCACTCAAAAATTCAAAACTATAATATTTTTTTTAAAAAAAAGAGGAACATATAAATGAAAATTGATAATAGTAATAGGGGAGCATGATTAAACTTTATTTTGACATATCATATACATTATTGTTGGATCAAAGTTTTATGCCATATTTTGATTCTTAATACATTTTTGTTTTTGGCTTTTATAAATTGGTTTTCATTATAAAATAGCCATAAATTTAGGGGGAGTTATCTTTCAAAACTTGCAATACTCTACATATCTATTATATGACAAAAATGGGGAAGAATAATTTTTTACTAAGAGGGAGTTACATATGATTTCTTATATGCTTCATATATAAACTATTCTTTTTTATGAAACAAAAGGGGGAGAAATATAGGAGAAATATGATATGAATATCGCTTTGTATGAAAAGTACCTTATAACTAATATTTATGTGAATATATACCACTGTAAGGAAAGCTACGTGTTAGGGGGAGTAAAATTGCTTGTACAAGAATTTTACAACTTTTTCGTAATTTATATATTTTTCATATTTCTCGGTTTGTCTTCATCAAAAAGGGGGAGATTGTTGGGTCAAAGTTTCAATAACATATGAAATTATATTTTGATGAAACAAACCTCAAAAGATTAAAATGTTGAAAAAGTCCAAGAAAAAGAGATAACTTTATGCACAAACTTTGATTAATAATTTACTATGAAAAGATTAGATTTTGGATGAATATTCGCAAGCAAATTTGTAGAGAATTCTGTTAGCTTTCCATAGACTCCAAAATTATCTAATTTGGATAACCGTGCAGAAAGTTATGATCAAAATAGTGCAAGTCGGTCAACCTGTCGGTCGATGCAAAGAAGGTCGGTCGAGACATACCGGTCGACCGAATAGAAGATATCGGTCGACCGATAACTACTGAGGCCTACTCCGGATGACGTTGAGACTGTATCGATCGACAGTCCGGTCGAAGCACCGATCGACCGATCAGCTCAACGGCTATAAATCAAAACTGTGAGACTGTACCGGTCGAGACACCGGTCGATAGTCTGGTCGATCGACCAACTGTGGTAACTGGAAAAATGGCGCATCGGTCACATATACCGGTCGACCGGATCAGAATTTTGATCGACCGGCCTCCGAATGAAATGAACAATAATGGTCAAATTTGAAGGAGAAATTTGTAGAATGATTTCTGGATGAATTTTTCACACATTGAAGACTATAAAAGGAATGCCAAAGCCATAGGCAAAAGCACGCATTCACTCATTGAAGAAAAATTTCAAATTGTCAAAGAGAGATCATTTCTTAAAGTTTTCATTTTATAGCTTTCTCGTTCTTTCTCTCTTCTTCTCTTGTGAGCTTAGTTTTATAAAAAAGAAAAACATTTTTGTTCAGAAAAATTAGAGAGAGCTCATGTATAAAAGAGGTTCAAAATCTTACCTCTTGAGCGAGAGAAATATATTAGCTTCCTAGGATGAGAGGTTGTCTTGTCTTTCGAAGCGGAGAAAAAGGCGGTGGTGTAAAGGGATTTCTTCCTTGCCCCATTTGGAACAAAGGAAGTGCTAGTGGAATCTCCGACAGTCTCGAGGTCGAGAAGTCGAAGCGGGGACGTAGGTCAAGGTGTGGTCGAACCTCGTTAATAAACCACCGTGTCCATTTGAGTTTGATTCTCTCTCTCTCCCCCCATTCATATTGAATTTATGATTTGAATTATAAGGAATTTAAGAATTGGTTTTGTGCTTCTGCGACGGTTTTTGTGAAATTAATATTTTTAATTGAAGACCAATTCACCCTCCCCCCTCTTGGTGCCCTTTGGGATCCTACACATTTTACTTTAGAGCTCCCTACAAGAAAAAAATTAAGATTCTCATCTTTTTTGTATTTAATCTTGCTTGAGTCCATTTTGATTAGAAATGATCCTTTTCGAGACCCAAATTTTCTTCATCTCTTTACATATTCCTTTCGTAATTCTGCAATCATAAAAATAATGTTCTTCGTATCCACAATGAACAAGCAAGTGATATGTGATCTTGCATAATCATGCGATGCTCTAACAAATAATTTTTTTTGTCACTTTTCTTTTCAAAAGAGTTAAAATCAAGTCATTTTTTATTTGAAGATATTCTAGATCCACTAAGTGTGATATCTAACATATTACTTCCATTTAAAAAATTTTCAAGTTCAACTTTTAAAATTCTCAATTTTTTTGTTCAAGCATGTACTTTCCAAATTTTATTTTTCACAAAATAATTTTAGTGTAGTATTTTTCATTTTCAATTTTTCAATCAATAATTCCAAACTTGAGTTTTTCTCATTCAATAAATCACACTTTTCACATGCTTTAGAATCAACATTCTATTTTTCTTTTATAAATTTGCAAACTCTATTTTTAGACTATCGTATTTCTTTTTTAGACATCCATATTTATCAATAAAAATTCTAAACTCATTATGCATATCAAAGAATTTACTGTTACTAGAATCCGATGAGTTAGATGATACCTCATAATTATTCATTACTTAAAACTCTAATTTTAACTTGACCAAAATACTAATCACTACTTAATACTCTAATTTTTGTGCTTGTCAGACAGTGCCTTTGTATCTTCTCTCTCTCCCTTCGCTATTTCTCCTCCCTCCCCCTCTGTATTTTTCTCCCTCTCCCACTATCTGACTCTCATCTCCCTTCTCTCTCCTTTCTCTATTTCTCCTCCCTCTCCTCTCTCTCCTCCCTCTATTTCTCCTTGCTCTTCTCTTTCTTCCTCCCTATTTGCTCTCTCTCCCTCTCCCACTCTCTATTTCTCCTCCTTTCTCTCTCCTTCTCCTCTCTCTAAATATTTCATAAAATATTTATTATTGTAATTATTTAGAAATTAATTATAGATAAATCATGTAATAAATAAAATTTTTAATATTTAATATTATATATAAGTGAAATATAATATTTAAGAAATAAGTATCTTTATAAAATATAAGATTTATATCATAATCATATAATTTAATATTTTTAAATATGCCTAATATCTTGTGATGAATAATTGGCCCTTCACAATTACCGATGGATAAATCCATCACAAGTTGTGAATGATCGTGTCCTTTGCAACTTACGAATGCTATATTTGCGACGGATAACATTTTTTGAATGGAAATAATCTCTCAAAAAATCCATCGCAAATTGTAATTTATGATGAATTTTGTGAGATTTGTGATAGAAAAATCATTGTAAATTGTTGTTTTTTGTAGTTATAACTTTCATTATGAACTTATTCTTTTATATTTAGACATTATAACAACAAATAAATGGAATATGAAATTCATTTGTGTTAGTAAATAAGAAATAAAATTTGATTAAATGTAACTTTTTGTGGCATTAAGTTAGGGATTATTTTCTTTACATGCAAATAGAAATGAATAGAAATAAATGCAAAAATTGAGCATGATTATTTGTATCACTTTGATAAACATTTTGATGTGTGTGTATATATATATATATATATATATATATATATATATATCATTAAAACTTAAGAATATTTGTTTATTAAGGTTGCATAACTATCTCCTTACACTGTATTTTATTACTTTTTCATTTTTTAGTTGTTTTCCTATTTTTTAATAACTACATACATGAATATAATTATCCCAAGAAAAATTATGGGGTCTTCTCACGAATTTTCTTTTATTTTTTATTTACATTTTGACCCCCCCTTAAAAAAGTACATAGTATGTATTTTGAATTTTTATTTGTCATAATTATCACTAAAACATTAAATCACATAATGGGCATCAAGGGAAGAGGAGAGGCCAAAACATCCCATATAGTTTCTATCACATGATAATATCTCTAAGGGGATAAGGATGGTGAGGGGTAATATTTTACCCATATATCTGGCAGCTCATTAGATTTTGATATGGCAGTCAAGAAAGAGGCGTGGTTTAGTGATATTTTGAGTTATCTTGAGGATCTCGTTCCAAATTGCAGCCTCCTCTACTGTAACTAGAGGTGTTCACGAGTCGGGATCAATCCGACTCAAATGATCAGATTGGATTGAGTGTTGGATAAGGAATCATAAAAGGTTTTAGTATAATATATATATATATATAATATTTTATTTTAAATCATAATTAAAAGTAACATTTTATTTGTGTAGTATTTTTTCTATATTTTAAGAGCTTTATTTTCATATTTTTAAAATTTTAAACACATAAAATTTGTAAAATAAATAATAATAATTAATTTAAATAAAAAATCGAGTCATTGAGTTAAATTGAATCGACTCGGTTTAAAATTTTCAACACATACCCAACTTAGACCTTTGATCAGCATCGTGAATGCCCTGATTGTTACAAGTTTTTCCTCTAACACTCGTTGCTGCCGGAGGATGAGAAGGTCATGCCTTCAGCAACAACATCTCACAGCAACCGCACCCAAAATTAGGGAGAAGACAGCGGACCAACTATTTGCTGATTGAGTTGTCGAATTGCCAGGGATGGTGAACAAGGGCGACAGGGCGTGCAAAGTCTAATTGTCAGTCATGTCATTGTCTTTTCATTTGATGCTTAGGAATCTTGGATTATGTTTAAGGGAATTTTAAATATTTCATTTTCAAAAGAAAATAATTATGTTTTGTTTTTGGACATATGTGAATGCATTTTTTTTGTGATTCACATTTTTTTTTGTGCTGGCCCGAGTTTACGGGAGGTTTTCGGTGTCCGAAATTATTAGCACTCGATTAATTCGAAGCCGGAAAGATAAAGTAGTAAAGACTTATTCTCTGATCAAGATGACGATTTCGAGATTCGAACCTGAGACTACTAACACCCAACGTTCGAAACTCAACTATACTATCAGTTGAGTCAACCACCGTTGGTTTGTGATTCACATCTTTGTTGCCCACGGAACTTAATTTAGATAGTGCGGTGCAAATGTAACGTCCTCAAACTTATCTCCCGCACATGACAAAGACCGATTAGGAGGCGTTACAAATATTATAACTTTGATCAATTATTTGACCAACTCGGTCGATAAATAGGATACAACAACAAGATGAAATATGAAGATTGAAAGATAAAGATGAGAAAATCTAATGATAAAATATGAAAGTCAAAGAGTTGTTACAATGCATAAAAAATGATTATATAATTATTACATCAAGGTTCTATGACAACAAAAGAAAGATAACTAGGTTCTTAAATTCATTTGCTTTATTGTCGTTCGAATGTCGTAACATACCATTTCACCTACCATCACTGACCAAAATATGTATGGATTAAACAGAGGGGAATCAATAATGATAATATACAATGAATATTTTTTAATTAGAATAAGTCAATAAATTCATACATACCTTAAATTTGGGAAGAGAACAATGTATTATCATAATAAAAATCGGTAAACATAGGGTAATAAGCATGTAACAAGTGTTGGATATATGATCGTTATGATCATTATAATAAACATGGAGTCATTATGATCGATTGGAATGTGCAACGGATGCATTTGGTCACTATATAAGGACGTAGTACGGGCAAGGACGGCAGTGAACATACACGTCGGTATAGCTCAACGACGATACTACGTCCCGATGATCCCCAACCCCAAATATTTTTATCTAATTTTTCTTTCATTGGTATCAGAGTCGCTTAAGGGGACTTCAAAGCTCTTCACCGGCTGACCTCCCCGAAGACCATATGTTTTCATTTTGTTATTAATGTCCGCTATATATATTGATTAATTTGCCATCACACAGTTTATAGTCAATTATTACTATTTATTTATTTTGACCCATGTAGCTGTCATTGCGACTCCCATCTAGGGGTGTTCACGGGTCGGGTCCAATCCGACCCGTGAACAAATCCGACCCGACCCGACCAAATTTGGTCGGATCGGGTCTAGGGGGCTTGGGGGTTAGATCCGATCCAATCCGATCTGGTTCGGTTCGGGTCGGGTGGTCGGGTTACCATATCACCCAATTTTCTTTTTTTAAAAATTTTTTCTTACTCTTTTATATTTTATTTAATGTAAAAATTTATTTAATATTATTTTAAAAGCAAAAATATGTTTTCTAACTATTTAATATTATTTCTGCATTTAAAATATTTTATTTCAATTTTTTTAAATTTTTTAAATCAAATATAAGCCTTAAGTTTAAATAAAAAATTGGGTCGGATCGGGTCAAGTCGGGTTGGATTTTTTTATCCCGTACCTGACCCGACCAATGGTCGGGTCGAGTTCAGGGTCGGGTCGGGTCCGACCCGACCATCTATCCGACACGACGGGTCGGGTCGGGTCATCGGGTTCATTGGTCGACCCGACCTGGTGAACACCCCTACTCCCATCTGTAATCTTCTATTTAATCTACTACTAGATCTTGAAGATTAGTTCATTAGCTGCAAATAAATTTTAATCCGATCATAACAAAAAAATGTTTAGATAATTGCATTTTATTAGTAGATAAGTCAATTGTACAGTGATATATTTTAAAATGTTAGAATTATATATCTGCTAGTATATTGTTAGTCATTGTGCAACCATTATTATCATCACAAAAAAGTTAGCCACTATTGAATGATTAATATTTCATTATTTCTGAAAATATTAAAATTACTAGTATGTTTATTTTTTAACTAATTAAGATATTATATTTTAAATAGACATATTTTGTACAAAAAGCAACAATGTTTATATACATATGTATAATTATTAATACATTTTAAGATTCAAACATGACACATGATTTTATGATTAATTTTATTTTTAATTATAAAATTAAAATATACGTTACTTATAGAATCATTGTATTTTGTTTAGGGTACTAGTATATGCTATTCACTTTGGTATATTAAATAAATATTTGTGTATTTTCTTATAAAAAAGGAGGGTAAATTTTTTTCATCAATTAGTCTTATATTAATTTTTTATATTCCATATGAGACCTTAAGATACTTAGAACAAGTCTAAGTATGTATTCTTGATAATGAATTAAAACTTATCAATCCATTATATTTAGAAAATTCAGACAATATGTGATCTGAATTAGCAGTTTTCAGATTAGGAAGGCTGAATTCATGTTCAAAAGTTTTTCGAGAAAATACAAATTGTAAGGCATATGGAAAAATTTTTTAATAATGGGAGCAGAATGATAAGAGTGCTTTCATTGTATACATGAAAAATGGTCTCATGAGGATTCTAGATTTCTAATGAGATGACACATGATATATGAAAATGTCATAAGGACAATGTATGATTTCAAAATTGAAATCGGTGCACAATTAAAGACAATGTGTGATTTTAAAATTGAAATCTGTGTATAATTACTTTTATTCAAGAAAAGTAAGAGATCATGTGAATTATATAATTGTCATGACTAAGAGTAATAATATAGTCCTAAAAGAAGTACTATTTATGAATGGCAACATAATATGACTTAATGGAATAATTAAGTCGGCAACTAATAGTTATTGGTTGAATTAGAGTCTTCAAAGCTAAGGTGGTTAAAAAAAGTTTATGGGATATATTATCGGACATATCTTGATATCTCAAAGTAGTAGTTAATGAGGCATAATGAAGCTTGATTTACATATAAGAATATTTTGTGAGACAAAACTATTCTAAGGCAAGAGTTTTGGACTAGGATACGGTACCAAATAGATGAAATTCTAGACAAGCCTAAGTTACTACAGTTGTCGAGAAAAGAAATGTAACGATAGATGAATTTGAACAATCCAATATATTGTAAAGACCAAAGAAAGGATTGTTACACTTCAAAAAGTTGCATAAGGAGAATGGAGGACCTATATAAGACAACACTTAAGTGTTGAATGCATTGACAATATAAATTACATCAAGGAGTTGGCTTCACCACACTTCAAGATGTAATGTACGTGTTAGGTTCCATCTAGTTGCTTCATCGCACTTCAAGATGTCATATATGCATTTAAAGTATGCTAAATTTGATCTCCATCTCAATCTTTCTTTGCAAAAAAAAAAAATTGAAGTTATGCTTAATGGTCATGTGTATATTAGAAAAAACAAAAGGTTTTGAGAAAGCATGTTCCAATGACTTATTTTTGTCTTCTAATTATCAGAATAATCAATGTACATACTCTATGTCATATGTCTGGTATGAGATTGAGACACATAATAAATTCAAAATTGGAATAAATTATTATGAGATCAATACCTAACATATCAAGGTCAAAGATGATGCTATATAAGCATTATTTGACTCATGAAGTAACTCGAACACCTTCTTTTTTTTTTATAAAGTCGAGGGTTTTATTAGATGATCATTCAGTGTTGCAACACATAGAGAGGATGAATATTTGATAATATTCATTTATGATTATTCTAATTCTCCTATGTCAATCTTTTAAATAGAAAAAGTATTATTAAATTGTTTGAAACTTTTAAGATATGTAAGATAAATGAGGGAAAAAGATTGATCAAATATTAAAGGACTGTAGAAGAGAGAATACACCTCCCGAGAATAAGGATTAATGCATTCAAGTAGGGATATGTAAGATATTACTATTGTCTATGCATCACAGCAAATGAGAAAATATAAGTTTTGAATGCAATAAGCAATATGTTGTCCCACTCAGGATATGATTAAAGAATTTTTTAACGGAGACAACTGTGAGTTACATACAAAGTATTCTCATTGAGTCCATAGTATTAATGATCTTAGTTGAATAACAAGAAGCCTAAGTTTAGGTCATCTCTGAAAATGGGGAAGTAAAATGCACACATTAATTCCTAGACAGTTTGGGGACAAGCTGGACTTGAGGATGGCAATGTGCATATTTATTTGATATTATGATAAGTCCAAAAGGTATATATATTCTTCCACCTGTATAGTGTCTCATATTGAATTGAGATGCTAATTTTCTAAAAAATGAAAATGGAGCATGTAAAAAAGGATGATGATCCTTTAGTAAATTTATGAGATGGTGGAGTCTAACTTCGAAAATACATTGTTCTATCCAACAGTGGGAGTTGAGACTATATATGATGTTATACCTTTGGAAGTAGTGGACTAACACATCATTTCCACAAGTATAATCAAGCAACAAGAGGCCACAGACGAACCTTGCACAACTTGAATATATTGTACGAGTACAAAGTTTTCGTGTTACTCCGTCGATGTTGATATAGAGGATTGTACAAATCCTATTATTTATAGAAGTAACGACTTCTATTGAATCAGAACCATGGATGGCCACCATAAAGAATAAGATGGACTCAATCGATCAGAATGGAGTATTACTGCTACGTGACATACTAGCAAGTAGGCAATGTACATTAGGGTGCTGATGGAAATTCAAGAGAAAGCATCAAATCGATGATACTCTTGATAGTATATAATGAGATTGATTGCCAAGGATTATACTCAACAAACCAGAATAGATTTTTAGGGAACCTATTTTCTATTGACTAAGGATACGACAAGACAATCTTAGCAATTGTGATGTGTATATGAAAATCTTACTTAATGAAAAACTGAGTAAGTGTGTACATTTGAGCATGATTGTTCAAGACAAATGATGAAGAGAATAAGGTAGGCTGAAAATCATAAGTGGCTTAAAGAAACATCATGTAATAGTAGAATACCATATGATGGTGATCGAATTTGTGTTTGTTATAAACATATTGGATGGACATCATGAGTAGTGGGTGCAAAGTTGAATTAGCGTCACTATATGTATGTGATATTTTGCTTATAAAAATGATGTCATAGTGCTCGAGTTGAGTTGAAAATTTGAAATAAGGAAAATAGGAGAAATATCCTATAGTATTTCAAATTATTTAAATAGAAACTCAAGGATATTGAGTTAGAGTCGAATACAGTGTATAAGACACTAAAATTTTTTTTAGCACTAAAAATGACTTAGTAAAAGTTAATATCGCAATACAAGGTGAATCCTTTAAAGGAACCCTATGTATAAGTGGTGTGGGAGCTTGATGTATGTGATATAATGTACATGACTTATATTAGCTTATTTAATAAGCTTGGTTAATAGATATCAAAATAATCACGGTAAAACTATATGGAGTCATTGCGGATTATCTAGGCATCTTACATTCGTTACAAAGCGGATACCCTAAGGCCATAAGTTATATAGATATGGATTTCGATTACAATATATATAAATTGAATTTTCACATGTGGTCACTCATTATTATCAGGTGGTATAACTATTTCTTGAAGTTACAAGATATAAGATATGTGCTCAGACACACACTAGAGGTTGAGCATACACTTGTGATATATGATTCAGATGTTATCATTAGGAACTATGTTTAAATCTAGTCATGAGATTAATGTGTTGTGATAATCAAGTTGTAACAAACTTGGTACGCGATATAGCCAGAAATATATTGAAGTATGTATCACTATACTAAAGACAGTGAAAAGAAAATAGTGACAATAATCTATATGCCTAACAGTAACATGATGTGTGATTTCTTACAAGAGGACTAAAGAAGGGATATTATTCAAACATGTTGGTTTGATATAACTCAAGAATTATTGAGTTAGATAGAAGTCTTACAGATAGTGAACTTTGGTATATCATCCTTAATTAGCACTTCATAGAAAGTGAGAGTGTTAATATATTGATTGATTCTTATAAAGAAAAAATCCACATAAGATTTTCATCAAATATTGATTTGATGGGACTAAAAAATAATTGAGTCAGTACAAAGTTCTACGGATAATGGACTTGAGATTACATCTCTGGTTAAGCACTACATGGATAATGGGAGTGTTCGATACCATGACCATATCGATCAAGTGGGAGATGTTGGATATATGACCGATCATTAAGAAAATGATAGTTATAATAAACATGGGACCATTATGATCATAATGATTGGAATACATAACAGATGCATTTAGCCACTATATAAGAGCGTGGTAGGGGACGAACGGTAGTGGACATACACACCAGTATAGCTCAATGTCGAGCAGGATGATGCTACGTCCGGATGATCTCCAAATATGTTTACCTAATTTTTTCTTTCAACAAGTGAGTCATAGTAACAATGATCTGATAAACAATGATGACAGTGATATAATAACTTGGTAACATATCCGATAATGATAATTTGATATTTGTAACAATGGTTCGACAATGATTTGGTAACTTTATTCAATAATTAATGTGTTTATCAAACTGGTGACTTTGAAATCCATCATCCTTTTATTATAATAGGATGGACCCATTATTTAAATATGGTGTGCACCTAGCGAATGATACAGCCATGTGTCAATAGTCCATGATCAAGACATGACAAATGCCCTCTGAGGAAGGAAGGGAATGACCTTAAACAATGACCTTAAAAAATTATCGTGATCTATCGGGGTTTAACGCACGACAAACTCGGGCCGGGTCCGAAATAACTCAGGTTGGATAGAAAAAATGTCGATAGGGTCTAGCTCCACCGTTCTCTAACTTGGGCCAGGTTTAAGATAACTCGGGTCGGGTTTAGAGTAAGTTGGGTTAGGTTGTGCGAATGCAGATCGAGTTTTGAGGTGCTCAATTGAATTTTGGGATGAACCCGAGTTCATGGAATCCAAGTCGAGTTCTTAGAATGGGTAGAATTTTGACAATCCATCTACTTTATCTTAGCAAATTAATCACGATACCAATCACAACTAGGAGTTCATAGGTGGCAAAAACCATGGTACATGGCATGAATAACAGTTACAAAGCATAAAATCAATAAACAAAAGGATGGCAAGACATTATAACTGCACCATGCACATAACAATAGCATAAGACATATCAGAAACATGTCTAAACACAATACAATATGCAATCATGAAGAACAATCATAGTTCGCTATTTTAATCCCTAAAACATTATGAACCGTAGGGAAAAATAGGCAGGGTTTTCTACTGATTATATCTACCAATTTTATCATATCCTAATGAACATTCAAGGTGATTCCAGTTTTCACCCACTCGTTTCAGCAATTGTTTCCTCAGTGATCTGCCTAAATCAGCGATGCTACTACCCCCTCCCCTTGTGCTCGCGTCTCCTCTCCTAGATGATCTCCTCTGCAGGAGGAGTGCTAAGTAGGGGAGGTACATGGGGAAAAGAAGGTCCTCGGAAGCTACGCCTCACGACTAAGAGCCCATCAAGTTAAACTTTAAAGCTAATATATTTTCCTTTATATCTTGATGTGCAGCTAATTTAAATGGATCATTTACATTCATTTGTTATTCTCTCTACTATAACTTTTGTTTTCCTTTTTTTCTCTCTTTCCTCTTCAACTTTGTTATTTTTCTTATTTGTCTATTATTTTGGTATATTTTATTGCAAAAAATACTTAAAATATGGATTATTTATATTTTATATATTTCCCCATTTTTTCAAATGGACAACTATTTTTCAGATTTTTTTATATATTTCAAATGATAATAAATGGTAAAATGGAATTAGAAAAATAAAAAATAATAAAAGGATAGAACGGTCGCTTTTGCAATTAAGATAATAAAAAATAAGTTTCACAAGAATATTAAAAATGAATTTATTTCATATCGAAAAAGAAATTATAGAAAAAAATTACTATTAATTTATTTATAGGTATTTATAATTTAAGAAAATTTAATTTAATGAGAAAACACGAACCAAGAGTTGAATTATAGGGGGCCTAAAATAAAGAGTAAACTGATTAAAAAAAGATGAGAGGGGCCAAGTTTGAACACTAAGGTGGCATTTGGTTGTGGGTTAATTGATGGATTATGTACATATTCCATGGGTTATAATCAAACACATCTTTTAATCCACAAAAAGTACAAAAGGTAAAGTTATCATTTTTGAAAAAGTTGATCTCGTGAATAGTGAAAAATAAAAGTTAGCATATTTTTTATATCAGATGGAATAGAAGTAATCCAACGTAAAATTCAAAAATTAATTAATCTACTAAATTATATATCTTAACTCATGCAAAACATAATCCCAAACAAACGAGGTCTAAGGGCCGTTTGGTTGCAGAATAAGATAAGAAATGCATGCTTACTTCGGTGAATATCGTCAAACAGATAGGAGAATAAAAATATAATGATGAAAATGCATTTTGAATGAAACCACCTTGAAAATCGTGATATCATTATTATATTCTTGCAAACAGTCAAACTTTTATTCCATCAAAATAAAAGAATACATATATTCTAATCGTTTTCATTTTTTACCATTTCTTTAATTTTTTTTATAATTTATCCATGTATTATTATATTATTATTTTTATAAAAAAGAGTCTCGTGATCCGATTTCAGATGTAGAATCGGACGACGTTTTCCTTTTTTTTGTTTAATTTTTTTTATTTCATGTTTTCTTTTTTCTTTTACAATTTTCTTTTTTCTAACTTTCTTATATAAATTTATTTATTTATTAAATGTAAAATAAATATTACAATGTATTAATATAATAATATTTATTACTTATTATTTCATTAAAAATTAATAGTTCATTAAATATAATTTACTAAAAATGTTTTTATATTAAAATAATATATTTATTAACAAATTTTTTAAATAAAATGTTTCAATTTATACTTTATTTTTATTTTTTAACAAAAATACATTTATATTTATAACACCTATTTTTTATTCAAACAATCAGTAAAATTAATGTATCACATTTATTTTTCTCTATTACATAAACTATTTCATTTTTTATCATTAAATTTCACACTCATCCAAACATACTCAGAATTAATTTATTAATTTAACTATTCACTCAAAATTCCAAACCCCTCTATGGGTGTTAATTTTCATTAATTTTTGGATATCCGAAATTATTTTGTAATAACTCCTTTTGCCCGCCTTATTATTGCTGGGAGTTGACGTTTCCATGATTGATGTGTTCAACGAGTCGAGTCGACCAGCGAACCCGATGATCCGACCCGATCCAAACTAGTTTGGGTCGGGTCGGATCCGTGGTCGGGTACGGGTCGAAATTTTTCGACCTGATCCGAAAGACCCGACCTTTTTATTTTTTTAATTTTTTTAAATTTTCAGCTTATATTTTGTACTAAAAATTAAAGAAAATATTAAAATAAAATATTTTAGATGTGTAAAATATTATATAAATGCATAAAAAAATATTTTATGCTTTTAAAATAAATATTATATTATATTTTTTATATTAAATAATAGAAAAAAGGTAAGAAAAAAATAAAAAAAGAAAGAAAAAATGGTGGTCGAGTAACCCGACCACCCGACCCGATCCAACCCAACCCGAACCGGGTCGGGTTGGATCGGATGTATCCTTCCAAAGAGGATCGACCCGACCCGACTCGACTCGATCAAAATCGGACGGATTGGGTTGGGTCCAAGGTCGGATCGGATTTCAAACCCGATCCGTGAACACTCCTACTTTTATCTGATTTGGTTGTTACAGTAACCTTTCAAGGTCTACTACAATTACTAGTTGACTGTGTGATAATTGGCAAAGCTTCTGGGGAAGTGGGGAGAGGAGTTGATGTAACTGAAGGGATTTTTTAACCGATCAACATATCATGATATGACTGGTGCATCATATATGTCAGACATTCTTATCTCCTATCTATAATATCTTTGACTCCACCTATAAGAATTGGGGTCGACTAATAAATGACTATTCCTCGTTAAAAAAGATATCGAGTTCGAATTTTTATAAATATATAAATTTTTTTATTAAAAGTTTCATCTATTACTATCAGATACGATTTCGATGGTGAATCGACTTTATATATACTTTTTAACGTCTTAAGTTGAATCGTCAGCACTCCTCTAGACAAAAAAAAATCTTTAACTCCAAAACTTATCAATGAAATCAGCATTACCTAATTAATGCATGATGGTATATGAACGACTAGGAGGTTGTATGAATTAGGAAAGACTACAAACGTATTACACTATAGTTAGAAAATATACTGATGATTTTAATTCAAGACATTTTATGAGAAAATACATTTTTAATATAGTTTACTAATGTGTAGATGAATATTTTTATTTGAAAAAATCAGCAAGATCTCATGTTAAAGTGAAATGTTGTAAACACATTAAATTGCCCCCAAAAATATTACGATTTAAACCATCAAAGAGAAAATACAAAATTATCAAGAAAAGATTTGAATCATCAAAGAGAGAATACACGCTTTTTTTATTTTGCCAAAAAAGTGCATAAGTGTTTTACAAAATTCCATACTATATAATAAATAGTTAAATTGTGGGAAGCTCTAATATTTTTTAATGACGCCGTTCATAACGTGAGACGTTTGGAGGGGATCAAGCGCTGTATACGATTGGGCTATCACAAGGTGGATTGCGGCATCGACTCTCAAATCCTCGTGAACATTATCAACAGGAATTCTTCATGCCCTTGACGGATACAGAATATTATGCGATGCATATGGCATCATGCGTCTTTTCTGATTGGATTTAAATGTAACATATATATCGTAACTGCATGCTGCTGATTTTTTTGACTCATCTGGATAGATCTCTCCTCTCATATGCCTTTTGGAAGGAAGACATGTGGGCTTCCTCAAAATTTTGTACCAAGACTATTCCTCTTAATTAATTAAATTTACGTTTTAAACAAAAATAACGTGAGACGTGAGTCAAGGGGGCTCCAATTATTATTTTTTGTGTGTTTTTTTGTTAAATCAGTCAAAGATGCTGTAGCTGCAGGGGAAAAGCGTCGTGTCGATTTGACTGCCCTTTCTTTCCTTTCTTTTTTGTTCTTTTAAAGCTGCTATTTGCTTCCTTCCCAATTCTCGGTAGCGTCTCGAGCAGCATCTCTACCTCTGGAATTCTGGGCTTTTTGGTGCTCTTGAGCACTTCAATGGAGGAAGCAGCTTCAGTTTAATCTGCATCACCCACCCGATCCAAGGGGTACTCTTCTGAACCTCGGATCTTTAATTGTTTAATGCATGCTGCAGGTACCACTACCTCAATCAGACCGGACGAATCTACTTTATTACTTGCTGTGTCTCGTTTCTTCTCTGCGGAAAAGAAAAAAAAATACCAATGAACAACTTGGCATGTGCACAGGGAAACCCAGTGTTCAAAGATATTATCATGGTGAAGAGGATGATTTGAGATGCAGAGCAGAGCGCACCATACGAAGCAGAATTGGTAGGATTCTCATTCTTCCCCTCTTGGAGGCTGAGAGGCAAATCGAATCAGATTCAGATAGGCCTGGCTGGCTGATGTGATAAGAGTATGAACTGCAACAGGGTCACCAGAATACCCTGTAGAAAACAGTACAGCAGTAACTTACCAATAATGCATCCTTGACAATTTTACCATGCATTTAAGCTTGCTTCTTCCTGAATTCTCTGCTTTGGTGGGCATCTTCATTATTGTGTTTGAGTGGGCAAAAGGGGCACGATTCGTTTTGTTTTATTTTATTCTTTTTAGTGTTTGGAAGAAGAATAATTTGATTACTATGAACTTGTGTCAGGAATAATGCTAGATCGAAGATAAGATAGGATTTTTTTTCCTTCATTCTGAAACCATCTAACAAGTTGTGAAACCATCTTCTTTTCAATCATGGTATCAGAATGTTTATTCTGTCTTAGGCAAAAATAACAATACTTGATCTTTATTTTCTTTTTCAACCGTATTTTATTTCTTTTAACCACGTCTTATTATTTATTTATATTATTTAATGTTAACAAGAAATAATTAATTCTTTTAGTTAATTTAATATTGTGAGATGGTGTAAATAAATATTATGAAAATGGTAATCATTAAAAATAACATGTTATAAAGTTTTATTCACTCCAATCCAAAACTAAACACACATGAATAAGGGATAAATTTTCTAACTCCTAACTTTACTTTGTCAGACGAACCTCCAACTTTTAACTTATTTCCTTTTGATCGGGTATCATTGGTTATTGCCTACATGACACGCCATTTAAAAATTGAAAGTAATATAAAAGAATAAAATAACATTATAACGATAATAAACAATATAAAAAGTAAAAAATATTTGTTTTAAAAAAAAGGGGACATAGCGCCCCTTCTTGACTCCCTTATGCAGCTTCTCCGGGTCAAAGTGTGCATTATGAGGAACAACATTTGGGGGACCACTTGTAGGTGGTTAGCGACATTTAGAGAACAACTCGTGGGTTCTCAGGACCATGGACGTCAATGCTACTGCTATAGCGAAGCTGACCTCAACCCTAAATGTGGGAGGGAGCAACGTGGATGGTACCTAAGGGGCCCGATGTAGCTCAAAAGTGGAATCCTCTAGTAACAAGACTTGGATGAGAGTCTCCTCCATTTGCACACAACCTTCGAGTCATCATCGTCGAATGTTGGAGGTGGTGGTGCGCAGTGGTTCCACTAGGCGTGAATCTTACAATGGGAGTCGAAGCAACAATGAGTTGCTGTCGAGCAACTCGATGATGGCCGTCACGATTATTTTCACAGATGCATTAGGGATGCAGAAGAATGAGGGGACCGGTGATGCTGGAGCCACGGTGGCAACCGTTGAAGAGGGGATGTTGTAGAACGCTAAGTATAAGGTGGAGATATTGACATACCCACTCTACGAGCAGATATTGTCCGCGCATGTCACGTGCTTGAGGATCACCACGCAGGTGGACTAGCTGTCGAGGATTGACACATAACTTGCACAATCGATCGTCATCGAGTACTCGACTATCGAGAAATCGTCTGATGGCAAAAAAAGAAATAGGATTACAAACGGCTACACTTTGAGGGCAAAAACACAAATGATTGGACTTTGGCTATTAGATATATGATTGGCACAAAACGTACAAACCTCCGATTCCATTTTGGATGTTGTCCTTTGAATTGTGTGAGTGCGCTATAAAATGCATTGATAGAAACTGGTGACTTGATTCTCGTTCTTTTTCGATGCATCCTTATTTCTCATATTGTATGGATGTCTCTTTTCCTTCAATGATATCGTGTTCATTCCTTTCCCCTTTTTGGTAGGGTCTTATCCTTTTTCGGCTTACCTTGAATGCCAGTCAAGTAGTTGCTTCTTGAATGCCAGTAAAGTAGTTGCTAGAAGTACCAATTGACTTGCCTTTCCGCATGAGAAAGTTACTAAAAATGGTAAACCAAATAAATTTGTTTGGTAATTTTCCAAGAAATAATTCCCAAGGCTACTAGGGTAAGAATCCTTTACCTGGCCAAGCTCCTCCAACTTAGAATAAGAGCTAAAAAGGAAGATGTATATGACCATAGTGGACGTAGCAATTTCCTGAAGGAAAAAACCCTTCCCATGGGCCTTCAGACAACTCTCTGATCATTAAGCAAGCTACCCGAAGAGAAGCTTCTATTTTGGCTCTCCCCTTCGCAATATCACATTCGTCTAGAAGAAATACATAAATTGCATTTTCATTATGGTCAGGGAGAACAACAATCGAATATTGTAGCATCATTTTTCAAGTTGGGATTTGAATTTCAAAATTTCTAATGCAGTAGGCCAAGCATTCTCTTAGACGTCCCCGGCTTGAGAGCCCTATTTGCCTTTGAAATTATTGCGATGAAAGTTTCGGATGTTATTTTTTATTGTCCCACGGACTTGCTTTCTCTATCGATTGAAGTTTCACTAGATGAGCCAATAACTAGAATGCATAAGTCTCTATTAGGACAATGTAAGATATACCCAACTTCTTTTTTTGTTGTCCGGAGGTGCAGAGCTCTTAGTCATTTCGATGTAAGGGAAAATTCTATTTTCAGGTGAATCTCATAGCAAGTGGAGGCCGAAAAGATCAAAGCACATGTGAAAATCTTCTATTGTTATTCGGGATTCACAAGCTTTGTAAAGAGATGCTCGTCGATGAGAACGAGCTTGACCAATTCATGGTAAATTTAATAGAGTTAGATGTCCATTGTCAGTAAGACCCTCCCCCCTCTTTCGCCACCGTTGGCAAGGTCGCCGACCGAGACGAGGAGTGGAGTGACGCCCCAGGTAGAGGGGGAGGAGAGCCCATGCTTTTAAAAAAATCTTTTCATATTTTTTATTATTATACTACTATTTTATTTTTTTTGTATTACTTTTATTTTTTTAATGGTGTGCTAGATACCTGTTTAAAAAGATGGTAAAATAATTTAAAACTTGGAGAAATTACAAAGTAAATGTTAACGACAAAATTGGCAAAGAGTTAAAAAAAAATTACCCGACACATATTTTATCTTTTTATCCTTACAAATTTTATTCCGAATCAAAGACCACCTTCGTCTTGGAAGTGGGACATCTCCTCGACTTCTGTTTTAATGCGTCTCCGTCGCCGCTCCTCAGCGCCGCCTTCTCAGTCGCCATCGTCGTCCTCGCTCGCCTTCGGCATTGCTGTAGGTACTCTTCAGTCTCCTTGTTGCTTCGATTTGGATTCGGTTCGGTTGTTGTGCTGTTCGTTTCGTTTCTTTCTTACCGGGGACATTGTAAGTGTTGAGAAGCCTGGAATTTCCTCAGGGGGAAAAAAATCCATGACGACGTCCGCTGGTTCGTCTTCGTCTGTTTTGGCTCCACTGGTGGCCGATGGCTTGGAAGAGGTTCCGCTGCTGGAGGCTCTGGATGACAACCATGGAGGGGTCATAGTCGAGATCAAGACTTCCATGGACCCTGCAGCTTTCACCAGTTCCTTGAGAGCCTCCCTAGCCGACTGGAGGAACAAGGTCCATTCTTTCGTTCGTTTGCTCGTGTCATTAAAGCTACCAGTTAAAAAAGTTATAAAATGGAAGATTGTAACAGGACTTATATCCATCTCAGGACAAAATCAGAATGTTATTGCATATTTGCTTCCTTTTTTCTTTTGTTCTTACTGAAATGTGCAATGAGCTTTGTTTCCATCTGCTAGCATAAGTTTTCTTGATGCCATTCTCAGGGAATAAGAGGCGTATGGATAAAATTGCCCATTGAGCTGGCGAAACTTGTTGACTCAGCAGTTGAGGTAATTCGAGTTTCATGTTCTGAGATGGTAGATTTCCTTTTGATGTTATATAAAAGATGCAAGTGAATTCGTGGTCCCTGAGCATTGAGAGAAGTGAAAGTGCGAATTGAATGAGAAAGCTAGTATTTGCTTCATGACAATTTCGAAAGATTACTTCTCCTGAGATGTCAGGATTCCTGGATTTTGCATTAGTTTATGATGCCATTTTTTTCTTAATAATAGCATAATTTAATTTCACAGTAGTTCGTGTATGCCACGGGAGGATAATCTATAATTTATGTGTTACTTATAAACGTGTGACTTTGGTCCACAATTTTTCGTACATTGATATATTGCATACACAACTTGTTGAATGCTTAGAAATTTATGTTGGCGCAGGAGGGATTTCGGTATCACCATGCGGAGCCAAGTTACTTAATGCTGGTGTATTGGATCCCCGAGACAAATCATACTTTGCCTATAAATGCCACTCATAGAGTGAGAATTGGAGCTTTTGTAATGAATGATAAAAGAGAGGTAATGTCAATTGCTTTTTATGTATTATTCGAAATTTCTTGAGCCAATCCAATGTTAGGAAGCCGGATACATTTATTGTATGCCATCCTCCAATTAGCTTGACATATATGCCATTTGAATATGTAGGATCCCAAAGGGCACCAAGAGGGGGGGGGTGGTGGTGAATTGGTGTTCAATCTAAAATTGTCAATTTCATAAAAACCATCGCGGAAGCTTAAAATCGATTCGTTAAAACCTTTTAAATGAATGCAATTCAAATCATAAGCATAATATGAGAGGGGTGAGAGAGAGAAAATCAAACACAAAGGTGCACGGGTGGTTGTTGACGAGGTTCGGTCACACCTTGGCCTACGTCCCCGCCCCGTCTTCTCGACCTCAAGAGTGTCGGAGATTTCACTAAACTCTTCTTTAATTTCAAATGGGGCAAGGAAGAACGCCCTTTACATCAATCACCTTTTCTCCGCTTCGAGAGGCAAGACAACCTCTCTTCCTAAGAAGCTAATCTTTTCTCTCGCTCAAGAGGTAAGATTTTGAACATCTTTTACACAGGGAGCTCTCTCAGTATTTTTCTAAAATAAAATGTTTCTCTCGTTTACAATGTTAAGCTCTCACAAGAGAAGAAGAGAGAAATAAAAGAAAATTTAAAAACGAAAACTTCAAGGAGAATGTCTTCTTTTGAGAACTTGAAGTTTTTCTTCAAGGTTTGGATGGTTACTTTTGCTTCTGGCCTTGACACTCCTTTTACAGGCTCTGGTGTGTGGAAAATTCGTTCAGAAATTGTTCCACAAATTTCTCCTTCAAATTTGACCGTTACTGTTCATTTGACTCGGAGGCCGATCGATCGCATATATGGACCGGTCGACCTATACACTTTCTTTTATGAAAAATATGGCCGTTGGCGAATTCTGCATAGTCCGGTCGAACTGTGTTCCGGACCGATCGACCGGTATAGTCTCGACATTCTGTTTGATGAAATTGGGCATTTTCTGCATTGACCGATCGATCTGTGTTTTGGACTGTTGATGTGCCTTGAATTATGTACCCTGTATCCAAAATTCTGAAAAAAAAGAGAAAAAGGAAAAATGAGGATCTGGGGGTGCGGGGGATATGGACCTATATATATGAGGGTTAGGGTTTTATCATTATGTACTCTCTTTGGCTTATAGTGGAATTTTTCTAGCGGCGGCCTCCTTTGCCGTGGATGTTTCTCTTTTTTCACATTGATCAAGAGGGTTTTACTACGTTAAATCTCTGTGTTCATCTTCTCTTTCTTTTGTTGTCTTGATTGTTCATCGATCCTCAGTGTTTTACCCCCAACATGGACCGGTCGATCTGTGTTCCGGACCGGTCGACTTGTGTTCTTGACCGGTCGACCTATTTTTAGCCGGCAGCTCAACCGCCCTGCACTATTTTAGGCATAATTTTTTGCATAGTTATCCAAATGAAATGATTTTTTATTCTATGGAAAGCTAATAGAATTCTCTATAACTTTGATATTTATGATTCAAATCCAAAATTTAATAGGATCATAGTTAATTATTTAATCAAATTGTAGTGCATAAAGTTATCCATTTTTCTTTAAACTTTTTTAGCATTTTAACTTTAATCTTTCGATGCATCATCAAAATATAATTTTATATGTTATTAAAATTTAGATCCAACAATCTCCCCCTTTTTTATGAGAGACAAACCGAGAAATATGAATAATGTATAAGTTGCGAAAAAAGTTATAAAATAAGTTATAAAATCATTTTTACTCCCCCTAACACTTAACTTTTCTTACAATATTGATATTCACGTAAGTATAAATTGTAAGGAACTCTTCATGCATCAAACTCCGCCTATGTTTTATAGCCGGTCCCAAGCCCGGATAAAGGAGGAGGGTTGTGTTAGGCCCCGACAGCCAGCGTAAAACCCTGTCGAATCTTATGAACATGGATCAACGAATATACCGAAAGGTTTGATTACTAATAGAGCGGAATGGCGTCGTATGATCCATGTAGCCGACCCCACCTAGTGGGATAAGGCTTTGTTGTTGTTGTTGTTTGTTGTATATATGTATATACAACAACAACAACAATAATATCCATGATACATCAAAATAAAGTTTAGTATGCTCCCCTATCACTATTATCAATTTTAGATGTTCTCTTTTCAAAGAAATAGTAATTTTGAATTTTTGAGTGAAAATCAAAGATGATACTTTTATCATAATCTTTGTGCCTTCACATTTCCAATTCCTCCTTTACTTTATATGTGAGGCACACCTAAAAAACAATCATTTAAACTTTGGTACCCAAACTTCTTTGGGTCCAATTTTGTTAGTCAAAGTTCCTTTTGGAACCCATATCATCCCATGTTTCAAAGATTTTCTTATTTTGCATTGATAGGCATAATGGCCATAAAATTCGCATGCAAAACATATAATATGTGATTTTCTATCATAGGAATGATTAAACTTCCAATAAGAGCTTTCATGTCCAAAGTATTTTCTAAAATTATCTTTCTTTACATAAGAACTAATTTTATCATTATTTTGTGAATTTTTCAAAAGATCATTTTCCTTCTTTACTTTTTCTAAAGAACATGCTAGTTATTACAATTTCACATGCACGTGAAATTTTCAAAGTTTCAATTTCATTTTTGAGTTTTTCAATTTCATGTAGTAATTTTTTCATTTTCCTCTTTAGTTAAAAAATATCTTTTTATGAGAGAGGAGAGTTCTTCATTCACATATATAAGAAATATTTTCTTCGGAAAATCTCGATGAGTCATTATTTGAAATTGAAGGGCTAGAAATTACCTCATCGTTGTGAGCCATTAGGCATAGGTATGCATCCTCACTAGAAGCTTGATGATGAGTCATTTGATTCATCTTCACTTGACAGTTTATATTTCTTCTTTTTTCCTTTCTGAGATTTCTCTCCTTTGTGATGCTTGTATGATCTTCTGGTTGTCTTCTCATTTTTTTCTTTATTTTTCACCAACTTGAGATATTTGTCAAGTTTTCTTATATAGCAGGTTGAGTCTCTTCTCGTCCACTTCTTCGCTTGAGTCTTCTTCTTTTGTATTAGCTTTCAATGTCAATATTTTCTTCTTGAGGGCTTTCTCTTCTTGATCTTCTTGGATTGAGATCTCGTAGGTTAGAAGTGAACCAATTAGATCATCGAAATCCAATTTGTTCAAATCTTTTTCTTCGATCACGGTCCTCTTTGTATGCCATTTTGAGGAAAGCGACCTGAGAATCTTTTTCACTTTTGTGGGGTTAGTTCTTGGTTCGCCCAAGGAGGTTAAGCCATTCAAAATATCATTAAATCGAGCAATCATATCATTTATTGATTCATTTTCATGCATTTTGAAGGAATCATATTGATGATTTAAAATATTTAGTCTAAATTTCTTAATTTTATCGGTTCCTTCGTAAGTAGTGATTAGCTTTTCCCAAATATCGGTTCTAGTTTCACAAACTTGAAATCCGATTAAACTCCGTTGAACCCAAAGCACAATAGAAAATAATTTTGATTTTCCAATCAAGTTTTGAAAAAATCTTTTCTCTTTCTTTAGAATCTGTAAGTAACTTTTCATGAAGATAATAACATTTTTCAACTATGTCCCACATATCGATATCAATAGAACAAATATATGCTTGGATTCTAATTTTCCAATATGCAAAATTTGATGCATCTAAAAAGGGAGGACGACTAATTGATTGTTCTTCGGCAAAATTAAAACCACTTGATGCCATGGCTCTTAAAGATTGTTAAATCTTAAAACAAGGTGATCAAATCTTGAAATGATTAAATCTTAAAACGATTTGATCTTAAAACAAGAGCAACCTGGCTCTGATACCAATTGTAGGATCACAAAGGGCACCAAGAGGGGGGGATGAATTGGTGTTCAATCCGAAATTGTCGATTTCACAAAACCATCGCGAAAACTTAAAATCGATTCGTTAAAAACTTTTAAATGAATGCAATTCAAATCATAAGCATAATATGAGAGGGGGTGAGGGAGAGAGAAAATCAAACACAAAGGTGCATGGGTGGTTGTTGACGAGGTTCGGCCACACCTTGGCCTGCATTCCCCGCTCCGACTTTTCGACCTCGAGATCGTCGGAGATTCCACTAAACTCTTCCTCAATTCCAAATGGGGCAAGGAAGAATGCCCTTTACATTAACCACCTTTTATCCGCTTCGAGAGGCAAAACAACTTCTCATTCTAGGAAGCTAATGTTTTCTCTCGCTCGAGGTAAAATTTTAAACCTCTTTTACACAAGCTCTCAGTATTTTTCTAAAATAAAATGTTTCTTTCTTTTACAATGCTAAGCTCTCATAAGAGAAGAAGAGAGAAATAAGAGAAAATTTAAAAATGAAAACTTCAAGGAGAATGTCTTCTTTTGATAACTTGAAGTTTTTCTTCTAAGGCTTGGATGGATGTTTTTGCTTCTGACCTTGGCACTCCTTTTATAGGCTCTAGTATATGGAAAATTCATCCAAAATTTGTTCCACAAATTTCTCCTTCAAATTTGACCGTTATTTCATTTGACTCGAAGGCTGGTCGACTGCACATATGGTCCGATCGACCAGTACACTTTTTTTTATGAAAAATATGGCCGTGGCAAATTCTGCACAGTTCGGTCGACTTTTGTTTTGGACCGGTCGACCGGTACCTCAACCGGTACAATCTCGACATTCTGTTTGATGAAATTGGGTATTTTCTGCACTGACCGATCGACCTGTGTTCTAGACCGGTCGCCATGTGTTCTTGAACGGTCGACCTATTTTCCAGCCGGCAGCTTGACCGCCTTGCACTACTTTAAGCATATCGTTTTGCACAGTTATCCAAATGAGATGATTTTTTATTCTATGGAAAGCTAACAGAATTCTGTATAACTTTGATATTTATGATTCATGCAAAATCTAATAGAATCATAGCTAATTATTTAATCAAATTGTAGTACATAAAGTTATCCCTTTTTCTTTAAATTTTTTAAGCATTTTAACTTTAATCTTTCAAGGTTTGTATCATCAAAATATAATTTTATATGTTATTAAAACTTAGATCCAACAGAATAAAGTTCATCAATTTACATTAAATGTTTGCAGCATGCTAGTATTCTTTGTGTGATAATTTGGATTTTAACAATTATGTTCAGGTATTGGTGGTCCAAGAAAAACTTGGCATACTTCGGGGAACAGGTTTGTGGAAGTTTCCCACAGGAGTCCTTGAGCAAGTATATATAAACTGAGACTATGGGGATTTACTGTGTTTCTTTCTTTTGTTCCTTCGAAGTTTTATTTTACGTTCAACAGAAATTCTATTTTGTTTGCAGGGTGAGGATATACACACTGGAGCAGTGAGGGAAGTAAAAGAGGAGACAGGGGTATTAATTACTTTCTTTTCAATCATAATATTTTAACAACAACAACAAAGCCTTATTCCACTAGGTGGGGTCGGCTACATAAATACGCCAATTCGTTGATCCATGTTCATGAGATTCGACACCAATCATAATATTTTAAATTGGGAATAAAAATAATTATGATTTACATTCAAGATTAAGATAGTTACATTTTCTTGGTTTGCAGATTGACACTGAATTTGTTGAAGTTCTCGCATTCAGGTATTTATTTAAAGTTCTTACAGTAATCTTTTAGTATTGTCTATTATGTGCTTCTTATGTTTCTCAAATCTGTAGATGTTTTCTGTCATTGACTTTAGCTTCTTTGCCTCTTCTGTTTCCTGAAGTCATATGGGATCTGGCAATATATATTTGTTTAATGAAAAGTTGAAGGCAGTTTAAGATTGCAGGAAGTGTTGTATTTTCAGTCATTAAAAATTGATTTTGTTGTTCGTTTCATAGTAAATGACCATATTATTGGTTCTCAATCTTTACAAGGTGAAGATGTAAACCCAATGGTAATCTGCTACTTGGTGCTTAATATATTTTTCTATTACATCATGCTATGCACTCTATAGCTGAAATGAGAGTCATGTAGTATGATAATGTTTATTATTCTAATATATTCGAGATGGAAACAAGTTTTAGAACAGTCCTCCAAATCTGTCCAGGAACTTGGAGATGTTATTTGCTTTCAAAAAGATGTGCTTACTGGACTGTTCGTTTGTTTTTTACGATTCTTCTTATCCATGGATAAATTACGCCAAATGCCTTCCAACTTTGATCACTTTCCCAGTGCTATTATCAAACTTCAATTTGTAACAAGACTACCCTCCATCCTTTCACTTGTTTCACCGACTATCCTTTTCACCTGTGATCGACCTGTTACTGTGCTAACGTGGCGCCCACGTAGCAATTTTCTCTCTCCTCCACGCAAGAAACCATCCGACAAGTCATTTCTCTCTCCTACGTGACAATTAAATAATAATATAAAATAAAAATTAATATAATAATTAAAAAAAATATAGAAGAGATGCCGCCCTTCCCGTCAACCTTCGACGGCCTTGCCGGAGTTGGAGGGAGGGGGGCCTCGTCGGCGCCGAACGCGCGGGGGACGCCACAACCCCCCTTCTTTGCCTGCCCGCGCACAGACGACGCGTGCAGAGCAAAAGGGGTGGGGGGGCTCTGTGAGCCCTGGCGTGAGCTCGCCGACGCCGGAGCGCGAGCTCGTCGGCGCCGGACACACAGAGGGGGTCGCGGATGCCCCATCCCCTGCGCTGCCTCGCCGGTGCCCGGGGGGGCTCCCCCTCCGCACGTTGTCGGTGTGCAACACGAAAGATGGGTGGGCCTGCACGTCTGCCGGCGTGTAACGAGCAGGAGGGGCATCACGCGTCGGAAGGGGACGCGAAATGGGGGGCTCTTCGCATCGCATGCTGGTGAACGGGGCCTCCCCCTCGCGCGTAGCTGGCATGAAACCCGAAAGGGGGGGGGGCTGCGCTCGCTGGTGGCGGACCCCCTTTCGCGTCGCGGACCCCCCTCCCCTCCCCTCCCCTTCAGGCCCGTGATGCGCCCCACCCCCCTTGCTCATCGTGCGCCAGCGACGTGGAGCCCCTGCGCGTCTGGCACCGGTGTGGGCAGCGTCGGCGAGGACGCTAGAGAGAGGAGGGAGCGCTCTTTTTTTTATAATTTTTTATTATATATTTTTTAATATTTTGTATTTATTTTATTTTTTTAATAATTTGCTGACGTGGAGAATAGTTTGCGTAGCGGTGCCACGTCGAATGTTTGCCTGCATGGCGAAGAGAGGGTCGTCACGTCAGTCGAATGATAGGGGAACAGGCGATCGATGGTGAAAAGAGCATTCAGTACAACGAGTTAAAAGATGGAGGACATTCATGTTACAAAGTAAAGTTGGAGGGTATCGCTGAACGTCAAAGTTGGAGGGCATTTAGCGTAATTTACCCTCTTATCCATGCTTCCAAGTTGACATCAGAAAAAAGTAATAAAGTTGATCATTTACAACTTTTGTGCTGTATATGTACAACAACAACAACAACAACAAAGCCTTATCCCACTAGGTGGGGTCGGCTACATGGATCTTACGACGCCATATTCGTTGATCCATGTTCATAAGATTCGACAGGATTTTATGCTGGCTGTCGGGGCCTAACACAACCCTCCTCCTTTATTCGGGCTTGGGACCGGCTATAAAATATAGGCGGAGTTGTGCTGTATATGTACATGATGTCATAATTAATTGTGTTCATGTGTGTTTACACTATATGCTAATATTTATGTTTATGTTCATATTTATGCAATATTGTCAAACTCGTGATGTAACTCGTACAATCGGGCGACCTAATTACCTTTCCAAAGAAAATCGAGCTGACTTGCTCTTGTACTCGCTTTCAACAAGCACAAGACCGTAGAGGTGGTAGCTCTGTCAATTTCTTTTACCTTTCTATCACATCGGCCTTATGTTCATGTTTCTCTGGGCTCAATAAAAATCATATGTCAAACTTCTCCAAATATGGTATGAACATTTGATTCATGAAATCCATGAAAGTTGCTGGTGCATTAGTCAATCCAAAGGGCATCCCGAAAACTCATAGTGCCCATATATGATCTTGTATGTTGTCTTTGGCACATCATCATTGGCAATCTAGAGTTTATGGTAGTCACTTCACAGATCAATCTTTGAAAATACTCTCGCAGGAGACAATTGGACAAATAAGTTGTCGATTCTTGGTGGGACACTTGTTTTTTATGGTGACCTTGTTCAATATCCTATAGTCTATGCACAACCTCATAGACCCGTCCTTTTTGACAAATAAGATGGGTGTACCCCACGAAGAAATGTTTGGTCTGATGAAACCTTTCTTAAGGCGCTCTTGAATCTGATTCTTCAATTTGAGCATATCAACTGGTGCCATTCTATAAGGAGCCTGACACCAAGTGAATGTGGAATTCTATCTCCTGATGCGGAGTCAATCCTGAAATGTCTTTTGTAAAGACATCAGGAAACTCTTTCACAATTGTGGTGCTATCTAAATCTACCTTTGTTGTATCAGTCTTGATAGCATTTGACAGGTAACCCTGGCATCCTTTCTTCAACATCTTCTGGACCTTCATAGCAGACACGAGAACTTGGCTGCCTCTGGACGGTTATTATAGTTAGAGACCCTTTTGGTGTTCCAATCTTGATTTTCTTTTCTTTGCAATGCAAGAAGGCGTCATAGTAGGACAATCAGTCCATATCTTACACATTGGGTTGAAACTCAGATGTGCAGAGAAATTCTTTCCTTTCACTTCAACTAACACTCCTGGAATGTACTTCTGGGTGAAGATAGATCCTAGTGGTGTATTGATGTCAAGTGGAAAACCCGTGTCCTATGGCTACATGCTCAACAACGGTGCAAATTGCTCCAAAACAAACAAGTGATTAGCACCTTAATCAAATAATAGAGTAGCATGTAGTGTACCCTGTATAGTGGCATTCTCTCTTTGCTCATAGGCAGCTCATGACACACGACCCTGCACCATCTTCAGAGGTCTATCATTACTTTGTTGTGGAAGTCCAGCTCGCCTAGGCTCATTGCAATCTCTAGCAAAGTGGCTCGTGTTGCCACAGTTTAGGTAGGCTCCTATATAACACTCACTGGGATGCACATTGAGGCTGTGGTTATCTCTTTCACAATTATCTCACTCATTATTCCTTCCCTACCTCCAATTTCTATTCCCAAAGTGATTCGGTTGCTAGTTGGCAACTGCTTGGATTTGCTTCTTAGCATTTGCTATGTCATCATCCTCCAATTCTATCATGAATTCTTCGACGAATTAAAGGGTCTGGCAGTTGCCCCCCTTTATTCTTTTTCGATTACTAGCGTTTGACCCATCGCTTTGCTCTATCCCGCTCTGTCTGCTGCAAAGTACTATACTTCTCCAGATCCAAGAACTTGGTCAAGTACTGCCTGATCGTCATAGTGCCATACAAGAGGTGCAGGTACTTCTGCTTCTTGGCCCTATAGTAGGCTGGTATATAACAATCTTCAAATGCCTTTTTGAGCTGCCTCCATGAAATCACATCTTGCCAAAAGAATGTGGTGGCCTTGGCAGCTTTCTACCAGTCTCTAGAGTCATTTGCTAAATGTCTTGTGGCATATATAATCTCGCGGTCCTCATCACAGTCCATCTCTTCAAGGATTTTCTTTAAAATAGATAAAATCAATGAAATGTCAATTGAGCAGTCAATATAATAATCAATTTAACAATTTAAGCTTATTTAACATAAAATAATTTAAACAATGAATCAGGCAAGGATTAATAGTCCAATCTATACCAATTAACAATTAGTAATAGCATGATCAGTAATCAATTATCAATTCTATAATCACTGGTCATTGACCATTATCAATTCAATTCGATTCAATAGCAATTGTCAATTCAATATCAATTTTTATCCAATGACCATGATCAATTCAATGCCAATTTGATTTAATGTTCGATCTTATACAATTCAATGAGGAACGATCAATCAATTAAGGGGTACCATGCGACTTTCATGTAGACTAATTGGGAATCAGTGCCCGAACAAGTCTAATCAATAACAATTCAATGAAATTGTGTATAATGGGAGACCAATGACCATACCTAGGACAGTCATAATCATTGCTAGGGGTGGACTTACTGATTACCTACTATTTGGCCCATTCAATTCAATTCAATTAGTCCCGGCTTGCAGGCAATCAATTTCATATTTTATCTTGTTTATGTAGGACGCTTATCTTTGTCCTTTTTCAATTAGGTTAGATGATGCGTACAAAGTTGTAGCAAAATAAATCCGCTAGCAAGTGCACTAGTCACTCAAGTAATATAGAAAATAGGAATAAAGAGTGTCGAACCCACGAGGAATATTATTAATTCAATAATTAATTTTATAAATTAATAAGAGAGGAAAACATAAGGTTTTGAAAATAAGTTTTGTAACTATAAAAATAAAATAACGAAAATAAGATAATAATAAATGGGATGATGGTGTTGAAGTAGGTCTTAGGATGAAAATTTCAAAGGTAAAACTTGTATGATCCACTAATATAGTAAATAATAATTTCAATTCTTATGATGGATTAGGACCACCAAAGGTAAGGATTTATGCGCTGATCAAATCGAACTTTCTTATTAAAAAATTTCTAACACCGAGCAAAATCTCCTAATTTATAGAAAACTAAGATGCATGAAATTGTAAATCCTAAATCAATAATTAGCCAACGCTGGGTATAATTTATTAGACCGCAGATAATCAAGTATTACGCTGAATTACAAGATTTATGTTATGATTGAGTTAACCTACAAGTTAAGATTTTATTTTCTGAAAAGTAATATGCCCTAAAATTAATCACCCCAAAACTGGTTTGTAACCTAAGATTAAAACAAGATATTCTCATAAAATAACATTAAATGCCACAATCATAATAAAAAGAAATTGAAAAGATAATTAAATCAATTAATAATAGGGTTCAAACAATTTTCCCTTATCAAATAATAATCTACTAAAATAATAATCCTAAAAATATGGAGTTCATCCTAGAAATGTTGGAGAGATAAACTAAAATCAAAATAATAAAATAGGAAGAATTACACCCAAATAAAGCACGTGCACAAACGGCGAAGCACCAGACTTCAGACAGGAATGTTGGCAAGCACCCTTTTTCTTCAGCCTTAGGCCTCACCCTCTCCTCTTGATCGTAGCTTGCTGCGCTCACGACTCTCTGTGAAAGAAATTTGAACTTCAAAGCACACCTTGGAATGATGATTTCCTCCTCTATTTATAGGTGACGACGGTCTTCATATTAATCACGGTCGATAACATCATACGACCAACTTTAGATTCGTCCGGATACATCCTCGGTTGATAAAAACAATTCCAGTTGTTTACGACTTTATCCATTTGGCGCTTGGTGATAAAACTTTATGTAAGATAAACTTATCGGCCAATAATAACTCCGATACTCCAACTTTGCGCCCATATTTCTCTTCTATGATACGATGAAACTTCAATTTGGCGCCCAATGATAAAGTATTTAATCTTGCATTAGGATCCTTTTCACGGCCGATAATCTCTTCGCATTTGAATTGCGGACAGCTTCAAATGGATGAAGTATTGGCTTTTATGCCTGCTGATGACAATGTCTTGGCCGATAAAACATCTTGATATGCATCACGACCGATAACAGTTGATAAAATATTAGTTAATGATGGTTTTTTTGTATGTTTTGCACTCGTTAAAACTCCTTTAGCTTCGATTCTCGGCCGAGAAAGATAAATGTCAGCTAATGCTATTGTTTTGCATCCAATAATGGATAGAATTTTGGTTGATCCTTGAGTTTATCCCCCAATTATATCTTTTGGGCTTGATTATTTATGCGTCATCTCGGCTTATCTTGCAAAATAATCATGAAAATTAAATTAATCCGCCCACAATTAAAATATTCAGAGAATTAATAATTAGAATTGATAAATCCGGAATTACGACTAAAAACGACCTAAAATGATGCATGCCATGATCAAATTACAGAAATATTAATTAAAATAGTAAACTAAAATATGTTGTATTTTGCATGCATCATTAGATAGGACTCAATCCAGATGCTAAATAGATTAATAATATAATCAATAATATGTTAAAAGATAAGACTAATATGATAAAGAAAAATCAATAGTAATAACAATGCGATTAATTATAAATAAATATAGAAAAATAGGTTTTCAACCTTGGGAACCTGACCCGTGTAGGAGGGAACTCGGGCTGTGTTTCCAAATATCAAATTTACCCTTGGCCAAGCAAAATCAGGCTGGGTATGAATAGAACTCGGGCCGAATCAGCTCAATTTTCCGTGTGTCTACCATTAGAACTTGGTTGAGTAATTCGAAATTTGGTCTGGACCCAGTTGTCGTCGCACACACTGCGATCAGGTTGCCAGAACTTGGGCTGTGCAATGGTGGAACCCGGATCAGGTTCAATAAACTCGGTTTCAATCTACTTCCATTCGCACTTAGAGTCGATGGAATCCAGACCGGACCGCTAATGGGATTTCATGTTTCTGATGCAATTTTCGATCATTTTGTCTATGCGATCACGATGCAAGTCGATTGAAAACTTATACCACAATAATGACTCTATAAAGCACAAGAGTGTAGGGTTCTATATCGTTGAAAACCGTCAATATAGGGATCCCATCTATGTATCTTAAGTTGGTCAAAAGACCAATTAGTTTCTTGTCGTCTGTCTGTTGCACGAATGGCGAACTTTGCATGTCGATTACATTGCAGTGCTGCGTCGAAACCTGTGTACAACACTTAGATGATGATCTCCTATGTTGGGGTTTCGAAAACAAATGTCTTCTACTCACGGATGTGCCTTGGCTCGCATGAAAACGAGAGAAAATAGGGCTTGCAGATATCTATTTTGGCTGATGGGAAATTCTAGCAACTCCTTTAGGCCCTATTTATAATTTTCAGATGGAATTTGACTCCTCAAAGAAAAAAAGATGGAATTTGACTCCCATTTATCCATCAGCTAATTTTGAGTTAATCGTGGCAGTTCAAACTTATTTGACCTCTGCTAATAGTTCAGATTGATTAATTTTAAATTTAACTAATTAGTCCTTTAACCAATCTTATCTCAAATCCAATTCTACTCAAACACTTCTTTATCTCTTACAACTCCTTATCATTTGTCCTTTATTTTCGTAATTAAATAAATAAAATAATATTATCAGCCATATTTTTTAGAATAAAAATAATAAAATATCTTTTTTTTAATTATTTGAAAATATGGGTTGTTACAGTTTTAGGTCCAGTATTGATGTTTGCAATGTTTTATATTGATTTTCTGCAATGTTTTTTTTTTAATTTTATTTTTTTTAAGGCAAATAGGATGACAGTCATGATTACTAGTATCCATTTTATTAATCAATACATCTTTAATGGAGCACTATGTACAATGAAGATATCAACTATATTTAGACCATTCTGAAATGTAGACACGCGCCATGGACACTATATTTTCAACATAGAAATGCTTGTTCCGAAATATGAAAGCATTTCGCTGTCGCCACAATAGCCATAGCAAGCAGATTGAAGTAATCCTTCTTTTGTTAGAGACATATGTGTAGGCACCCCATCTAAATCTCCTCCTTGGAATGATCTCCAAAAGCTTGTTTCTGACGACATATTCAACGCAGCTGCATGCGTAACAGGCCAAACCTCTCTTGTCATAGTGCAGCAAAAAAAATAAGTGATTTGAATCCTCCACTTCAATCTGGCACAGAGCACAAGATGCATCATTGGTTGTATCCCACCTCATCATATAGGATCTTGTCAGCAGCTTTTGTCTTCGTAATAACCAAGCAAAGATTTTGACCCATAAAGGAATCTTAAGCTTCCATATCAGTCGACAGTCCTTTTTTAAGTCTTCATCAATCTGAGCTCTATCCTCTAAGAGTTTGTAGACTGCACGAACAGAAAACTGGCTAGAGTTCCACTTCCATCCATTTCTTTTTGTAAAATCCAAGGAGAAGTTATTAGCAATCTCTAAGAGTAGCAATAAGTATTCCATTCTCTGATCTGACAGATTGGACTGAAAAGAAGGCATCCAATTCCCTCCTTGACTGGAACTATGCCAGCAGTGAGCCAAAGATTGGTCCAGTGCCAGAGCATATAATTAGGAAAAATCACAGCAAATCTTTCCCTTGATGTCCAATCGACTTTCCCGAAATGAAACTCATTACCGGCACCAATGGACATTGAGAAGAAATGTTTGATCATGGGTATAATTCCAGTAACACTTGTCCAAAAGGATGAGCATCCATTAGTTTCCAGCATCCTTGCATCCCAATCAAGATTTCAATCATGACAAGCAAAGAAAATTGAGCAACAAAGGTCAATGTCACATCCCATAACTCGGTGCATCCATTTTGAGAGCAATGAGATGTTCATTGTCCTCAACAAGAGAATACCCAGACCCCCTTCCTTCAATGGCTGACATATCTCGTCCCAAGCCACTAACGCTACACCACATTTGGTCGTACCTGAATGCTTCCAAAGGAATTGCCTTCGTAGTTGGTCGATTCTCTTCAGGCGCAGGCAACCTTAAAACTGACATAAAATACACTGGTAAAGCAGTGATAACTGTTTGAGCAGCACCAGTCTTCCACCGCTTGAAAGAAGTCTTGTCCTCCAGCTATCTAACCTCTTCTCCACCTGATCCAGAACTAGCGTCCAGTCCCTTGATTTTCTTGTCTGACAATTAAAGGCCAAGGTATGCAAACGACAAAGAAGAAGAGCTGGTCCGCATAGCACTCACACACCCTGATATCTCATCGTCACTCATACCAAATGGAACAAAAGAAGATTTTGAATGATTTATCCGTAAACCAGAGAAGTCTTCGAAAATTTGCACCCAGATAGCCACTCGTCGTGCAGCTTCAACTGTACCCTCAATAAAAAAGAGGGTATCATCAGCATATTGTAATATTGGAATAAGAGTATCATGACCTTGGCCTGGTGTAAATCCTGTTAATACTCCAGCACGACATGCCGAGAAGGTGCAACGAGCCAAAGCATCTGCTGCTAGTACAAACAACATCAGGGCGAGGGGGCATGTTGGAGTTGGTGAATACTTTAGGGGAATCTAAGTATTATCCAATTACCTGTGCTGCTGGCGTACGAACAAAAGGAGGGGGGGAGGGGGGGGAGGGGGGGAGGGGGCGCCCCCGAAACCTAGACGGTTTTGGGCTTTTGTTTAGCTGGCCCGTGTGGTGCGGATTAGGTTTTTTATCTATTTTGTTCAGGTTTTGAACTCGTTTGACAGAGACCTATTTAATGCAGTAATATGCGATGGCGGTAACCTAATGAAAGATATAGTGGAATTTTTCTTCGCGTGTCTCCTCTAATTTCTCTGCGATTCTCTTTGTGATCTTCTACTCTTGTTCTCGAATTTTCCCATCAGGGCATCCCTGTCGTACTCCATGTTGGCGTTGAACCCATCCGCCCGTGGGTCCACCATTGATCAGAATCGAAAAGGACACTGTGCACACACATCTCTTCATCCATGAATCCATTTCTCCGAAAAGCCACGACGTCAAAGGGAGCACCAAATAAACGACCAATCTACTGAGTCATATGCCTTGGAGAAGTCTACTTTCCATAGTATCCCTTGTTTATTATGCCATCTCCAATACGACACAATCTCAGACGCAATGCTAAAACTGTCAGTGATTGATCTCCCATGGATAAAAGCAGACTGAACTGGATGCACCAAAGATGCGAGAACCTTACTCAGCCTGTTCGAGAGTACCCTAGCTACTATTAGGTATACAACATTTGACAACGCAATAGGTCGATAATCCTCAATACACTCTGCTGTGGCGGTCTTTGGAATAAGAAAGATGAAAAAGTGATTCAATCTCTCAAATCCATGGTTTCCCATAGCAACTCTTGGATCATTGCCATCACGTGTGGCCCAACCACTGACCAGAATTCTTTAAAGAAGAGAACAGGGAAGCCATCTGGTCCAGGAGAGCCTTCTGCCTTCAATCCTCGTAATGCATAAATTACCTCCTGTTCAGTGAATTCACTGATCAAATTTTCACCTTGTTCATGACTCAGTTGATCCATTTCCCTTCCTTCCCATTGCCATTCCCCTAGGGGTCGTCTCTTAGTGAAGTCTTTAAAGTATTTGGCTGCAGCTTCCCCGATCTGTTCCCGGCCTTATTTGAGCCACCATCAACTTTGATTTTGTCATTATGATTTGTCCTTCTGCAGCTGCTTGCATAGGCATGGAAGAACCTTGTGTTACTTAAAGTCACCGTTTTTTACCAGAGCTGACGAGAATGCTGTCTCCAAAGAATTTCTGTTTTTCTGTCCTCTTCCGCCACTACCTTCTGTCATTTTTTCCTCTCTATCTGTTCTTGTTCTGTCAATTGCCTTGTGTTTTCAAGTTGATCCAGTTCAGCTATGTTCATCAATGCTTCAGCCCTTCTCTGCTCTTTGTTTATCTTGACCTCCGACCTATATTTCTGCCAAAATTTGCGAAGCTGTTCATGTCTCCCAAATAGCGTACGAGTCACTGAACTTCCTGAGGGAAAGCTTTGCCATTTTTCTGCCACTAAGTCCCGAAATCCTGGTTCCAGCAACCAAGCTTTCTCAAATTTAAAATATGTGGTAGCTAGAGTATTTTTCATTAGACTTCCATATTAAAGGTGTGTGATCAGAGAAAGGGCGCTCCACTACCAAGACATCTGATATTTCAAAGGTTTCTAATAGTTTAGTGGATCCAAGAAACCTGTCTAACTTTGATTTCGCATTGGTTGAGGATGAACTGTAGTTAGACTCAATCTGGAGACGTTTCAGCTTATATTCCTACTAATGTAATTTCCATTACAGATGGGCAAATATTCTTATCCGCCGATCTATTCAATGCTGGAATACGACTTGCAATTAATGTGGACATTTCTGTTTCCAGAGTGGGATCCGCAGCTCAAATTAAAGCCATGAAACAAGTAGCCGACAAATCAAAATTGGAACTAGTGCAATTTGTCGAGTTAGAAGCCTTTGCCCAATTCGCTTCTGATCTCGATAAAGTTACCCAGAATCAATTGGCAAGAGGTCAACGATTATGTGAATTGCTTAAACAATCCCAATCAGACCCTCTTGCAGTGGAAGAACAGATAGCTACTATTTATACTGGAGCAAATGGATATCTTGATTCGCTATTGTACGAATTAATATAGCTTTAGAAGAAATGGGCGTCTCGTGAGGTCGGAAGTGTGTCATTTGGATGAAAAGGATCTAGAAGTGTGCCATTTGGATGAAGAGGAATTTAGTGCACTCTTTGATCATAAGGTGTCTTTTTCTATGAAAGGACACTAATTGTACCCCTTTGTGAAGCAACTCTTCAAATCGATAAATAGTTCCAAGCATTTTGTATGTACAAGAAGCAACAACTTGATTGAAGATTAATAAGTTATAATGAGGAAGATTAGACCAAAGTAACAAGGAGTATTAGAACAAAGTGAAGGCTTTCATAGGTCATAGGTCATTTTCAAATTAAAAATTTCTCTAAAAAAATAAAAAAATTAGGGAGTTTCTATTTTTTGAGAGAGAATTAGGGAATTTCTTAACATAGCTAATTAAAGAAAATCAAAAGTTTCATTGTATCCTAGGAGAGTATCGAATTCAGTGAGGGGATGAATATCTCTCTAAATAAAGCAACCTAGTACCAACGGGAGTTGGGGTGGAGTGGATAGCAGCTCCTCACTGCTTAAGCAAAGATCTCGAGTTCGAACCTTTGTGGATGCAGAAAATTCCCACTGGGAGCCTTCACTTGCCATAGCCAGGCATGCTGCCGGGGACGACACCAGAATAGTTAGGCTCGATGGTGGGTCGAGACTCCAACCCATGACCAGTGCGCATAACTCTTAGCGCCAGTTGGGTTGGACGATCGGCGCCACTTCCCGGACACTAGGGTGGCGACAAAAAAAAAAGCAACCTAGTCGTGCCTTGAAGATTTAACATTTTTTTAGGGGGGAATATTTAACATTTGTGATCTTTTATTTTCCTATCCGAGAAGTCTTAACCATTTTAGAGAGATAATTCAAAAGGCATTTCAAGATCTACAAGTTCATTTAAGGTTATGAATTAAATATTCCACATAATATTATGTTAGTTGATCAAATCAATTAGTATGTACTTAATGATGCATTTTTAAGTGGGAACCAGACTTGTTCATTGTTAGATCAAGATTCTAATGATATCCACAGTAACAAATAACGATGTTATTGAATCTTTGGCTTGTCAGATATTAATGAGGATGTAATCATCCCACTAACTACTAATAGAACTATCCTTCGTAACTACTAATAAGGATTATTTCCTTGAACCTCCTTGAACTAGTGTTTTTTTGCGTCTAATCGTATGATGTTCCTAAACTTTACCGCGATTTTCACTTCACTCCTATCTGGTTCTATTAACTTCTCCATTATTTTTTATTTTTTCTATTTATTAAAAGACTAAATCACCCTTCCATGAATTGTTCTCTTTTTTTAATATTTTAGTTTTTTATTATTTATTATTATATTATATTATTATTTTTATTCCTTTAAATATTAAAACAAAGGACAGTCCGTGGAAGGGTATTTTAGTCTTTTCATATATAGAAAAATTGAAAATAATAAAAAAGTTAACAGAGTTAGACGGAATGACTGAATTGGAAATCGCGATAAAGTTTAGAGACGTCATACGGTAAGTTCGTAGTTCAGGGTTAGACGCGAGAGGTTTAAGGAAGTAGATACCCTCTATTTTCTTAATCAGACCATTAAGCATTGTGTAACTAAACTATAATGGATGAAATACTCACGATATTTCAATATTATAATTTATTATTGAATATTACAATATTGTATTTGCAAGAGTAAGAAAATATAAATGTTGTCAAAATTGTGGGTATCCGATATTAAAATATATTGGTGTATACTTTATAACAATTAGCAAATATAACAATTGTGGATACTAGATATGAAAATATATTTGTGTTGTATACTCTATAAGGGTTAGCAAATATAATTAGTGTCAAATTTTACACTCTAACAAAGTGAGTTAACAAACAAAATGTTGGCAAGACTCCTTTGATATATGCTGAAAAAAATAAATATCAAATTATTTTAATGTATGGGGTTATTTGGCTTCAAAGTCAAAATCATTAAAAAGAGTTTTGGGTCATATTATTAAAATGATATGTATGTTTCACACAGACATGGAAAATCGAAGGCAAAAAGTTTCTGATCATGTCATAAATCATAAATGTGCCTATTCAAAGTGGAAAATTAGCAAAAGAATTTCTAGTCATCTTGTTAAAATGAAATGTGCCTATTCAAAGTGAAAAATCGACAAAAGAATTTTTTATCATCTCAATTAAATCATAAATGTCTATTAAAAGTGGAAAGTCAGTAAATGAGTTTAGCCATCTCCTTAAGATGATAAGTATGCTTATTCAAATTGGAAAATCGGTAAAATGATTTTTGGCATCTTACTAGTATAAAAAATGCATGGCCACAAGAGAGGATTAACATTGTGTATGTTAACTATGTATTCCTAGTAAAAAAAATCTAGATATTATATGGATTTGTGAAAGATGTTTATTATCATCCAATCTCAAAAGTTATTTAGCAAGCCCATTGACAAAAGGTATATCGAGAGTAAAAAATTACTTTGTTGCTAATATGTGATTAGACCTATGATTATTAAGTAATGGAAACCCAATCTTATTCTAGTACTCCTAAAAAAAATCTTATTCTAGTAGACCACTAGTTGCACAAGTCTTTTTCATAGTCGAGATATTAAGAATAAGGATCTAGTATCATACAGGCATATAGCAAAGGCATTAAAAATCTAGACAGTGCATAACAAATATGCAGAGTTTAGCATTTGTTGCACATGTGTTCATATTGTAAAAGGTACATTATTAGAAAATGTTCCTTGGATGAAAAGAAACTAAGTATATCCTTTTATTATAAGGTGAAAATCAATTTTCTAATATTTCAATTAATGTGTTCCTTAGATGAAAATCAATTAAGTGCACCCTAAGACGTGTCATTTTGATTAAAAGACATTAATTTCACTCCTTTCTAAAGCAACTCTTTAGAACCTATAGATAGGTTTGCTTCCAAGTATCTTCTATGTACAAGCAATGACAATTTCAACTGAAATGGCGTAATACGAGGAGGGCAATATAACCAAGGGGGAAGCTTTTCACAAGTCATTTTGGAATCAAAGATTAGAATTTTTTTTAACATTACTAGCTAAGTAAATTTAAAGATTTTCATTGTATTATGGGAGTATCATTATTAACTCTATACAACTTAGTAAAATGATGAATCTCTTTAGAAAAAGTGATTTGTTCGTGCTTTAAAGATTTAGCTTTTGTGATCTTTACTCTCCTATCCCAAACGTCCCAACAAAAGTATCTTAATGTTTGTTTTATTTGCAGGCAGAGCCACATGTCATTTTTTGGGAAGTCAGAGTTGTTGTTTGTATGCATGTTACGCCCCCTTTCCTTTGTCATTCATCCACAAGAGTCCGAGATTGAAGCTGCACAGGTAGGTTATTGGATTCCAAAAATAATGTTTCCCTTTCTCTTATTTCAATCAAAGAACACAACTTCTGCAGAAAAGATGCTACTTTCGTAACTGGAGTGAGTACAACCACTTGGCTTCATGTTCTTTTTGTTCTCACGCGACCATGAAGTCTGATATCTGATTCCAAGTCAACTTGAAACTTTTAGCAATTTATCCCTAATTGTTTCTTCTAGAAAACTTTAGTCTCATCTCACATCTCTCGTAATTTTGTGCTTCCTAATGTACTTTGAGTTTACAAGTACTGTACAGTTCATCATTGAACTAACATGTAGTGCTATCTTTCTTTTCTTTTCAGTGGATGCTGATCGATGAATATGCAAGACAACCACTTGTCCAGAAACATGAGCTATTTAAGTATATGCTCGACGTTTGCTCGGCTAAGATAGGCATCGGTTACAGCGGCTTCTCTCCTCTTCGCATCCGATCAGCTTTTTCTGACAAACAGGATTATCTTTATTTTAACACCCACGGCTTCCAAGGGAGCAGCTGAATCCTCTTCAACAAAGTTGATAGTCACTGATTCGTAATGTATGGCCACTGATAAATTGAAAGGGAAACAATTGTCCTATTTGTGCTCAGCTCTTGTGCTCAGCTTTACTGTTATCATCAATGTATAATGGCAGTGCTGCTCGACTTCAACAAAAAAACAACAGCAGTGCTGCAGTGAACTCGTGTCTTTGTTGTAACTGATGATGTAAAGATGATAAACGTGATGCTGGATTGCTAATTGTATTGCAAACAAGAAGATCGCATAAATGTTGAATGCTGCTGCCCAGTTTTCCCATGGAAACACGAACATTTGTCCTGCGCCGTGCTTGGCGCATCCATCTGAAAGGCAGCACAAGACAATATCCATGTGGCACGGCGCATTGGATTACCAAAGGCGAGGGGGGAGTGGATCAGAGTCCAATCAGCAGTGGGCATCTTTCTTGAGCTCAAAATTCAATTCCACACAAGCTTTGATTCCACACCATTAAGCTCTTTTAGATGCATCTTCATGTCCATCCTTGTGCTCTCTCAGTTTCCTCAAAATCCAACTGCCCAAGGCGACAACACCAATGTTTCTCGGGCCCAGGTGCATGTTTCTAGTAGCACTATGCATTTGGTGCATCCATTTTGTTTCTTGCAGGAGCTGAAGAGCAGGTCCCTGTCAATAGTCCTCAAATCCTCTGCAAGGAACCATGCCATGTTCAGCCTTCACGGCTGCCGCCTGAGTGCCTCGCCGCTGCCGCCGCCGTCTCCACCAGTTGGTCAAGTGCAATGCCCACCTGTAGTGGACTGCTGCTGCCAGTATTGTCCACCGTCACGCCCTTCCGTTTATCTGCCGGAGTAGCGTTATCGTTATCAGCCACCACCTCCACGTACAACTATTCGGCCTCGCCGTCATTTTTTTCTCCGGGGCTGGAGCTTTCTCCTCCATTCTTGTCTTCCTATCTTGCTTTTGGTTGACGTTGTCGAGAGGTTGACACGAGATTCGGCTACTAAATGCATGCTTCTTTAACAACATAAAGAACAAATCAATTCACGTATTTTGTAGGAAATGAGGTTCCCATACCTACATGAACACATCATCTTGGGTTGATGCATAGTGATTTTGCCATTTATCATCACAAGTGGAGTGGAGTGCGAAAGATTGTCGTAGATAACACTATTTTGACTTGCGAAATCTTTGAGATCAACAGCTTCCATCTTTGCGAAAGATTGTCGTAGATAACACTATTTTGACTTGCGAAATCTTTGAGATCAACAGCTTCCATCTTGGGGAATCTTCGCACGCAGTCATCTGTGACGAAAATTTTCATCACAAGTGAGCAATAATTCATTACAAAAACTCTTCCTCACATTTGATCAAACCACAATTTTTTTTTTGTGATGGAATCTAGTTGTCACAAGTTATTTGTGATGGAATAATTCCATCACAAAATAAAATATCTAGTCACAATTTAAAAGGAAGGAAAATAAAAAAGAAAGCTTATAATTCCTCACAATTTGTGATGAATGTGTGATAATTATAGTTGTTATAACATGTGACGAAAACACTTATGAGAAATTTGTGACGATTCAATTAGTGATAAGTTTGTGATAGAAGTTTTATCAATTTTGTTATGCGAGAAAATTGTGACTAAATTTAAGTATCTCGGATTATTGGCAATTTATTTTTTTTTATAAACTTTAATAAATGTAATACATAAGAACTTAAAGAATACATAACATTGCGCAATTTAGATAATGAAATATTATCATAAGAATTCAAAATATTAAATTAAAGTTACATTTAGTAAATCAAATAATGCATTTGTCCAAAATAAATACAATAACCTAATGTCTATAAAAAAGAAATACAAAACCTAGCACATGTTTAGGGCTCTCATAAACTAGAAGTCCCAAAAATGTTGTCCAATTGGGATCTTATTATTGGTCCACACAATCCTTTTTTCTTGAATAATTGGTCCGCACAATTTGAACACTAGATATTGTAATGATCTCTTAATATGCACTGCCCTACAAAAATCAGTTTTAATTAGCAATAATTATTATTTAATTAATATAATGATTAATGATAAATTAATATTTCTCATGGATCCCCAATTGCATCCAAATTATCATTTCAAGCATTTCTTCAATGGTTCCATAGCCACCAAATCATAATGTACATACACATAAAAACTAATTAAGAAAAAAATTAAACTACTAATTAAGTGTCAACATGATATCGAATAATCTTAATAATGGATGAATCACATAACATATCACCATATTAAAATCCTAACAACAATATTCAAGAAGGATTTGATAACTAACTCAACTACATAGATCCTTAAAAATGGATTCCAAACATGCATGTCTTCTTAACTCTAAAATGATAACTAATGCAACTTAGTTTAAGAGTTCAGTGCATGACAAAGTATTGAAACTTTTTTGTTTCTGGAATTAATACTTATGATAAATTTGTTTCAGAAGAACAATTCGGATATTAATATCGCACTAGTAAATTGTAAACAATACAAGTAGAATGAATATGTGAAGCACATTTTGTTTCGCACGAAGCAGCATCTCACTCGTCAAGATATGATCCAACGACTCAAAAGAAGGCATGCGATCTAATGATTGTCATAACATCTTGCGAGATTTTGCATTACCCCTCCCCCCTTCTTTCTCTCTCTCTCTCTCTCTCCTTTCTTCTTGTGTGAACGCCGCCGCTGTCGTCCGGAGATGTGCGATGAGGGCGAATCACTCGATCTCTGCTGTCGGAGATGTGTGGTGAGGACGCTGCGATCGGGCATGGAGCATGTGAGGGCTGTGAAGAGGGTGACGACGTCGAAGAGGTCAACGAAAGGACCTTACAGTGCAAGAGAGTCAAAGGAGGGGGATCCTTGCTGGCGATCGATCTCGCTCATCGATATCTCTCTCTCTATCTCGATCTCGCTCATCGAATTCTCTCTCCCTCCCTGATCTCTCTCTCGATGCAACCGATCTAGAGGGATCCGGCGTCGGAGCGAACATGGTTAGGAGAGCCAAAGAAGATGGCACCAGAGTGAACATCGACGGCGGCGACCCGGGCGAAAGGGGTCGGGAACGAAAGTTCTCGTGAGATGGATTACAACAATCTGATCACATTCGGATGGCTGAGATGCTGCTTCACACTATGTGAAGCAAGGAGTGCTTCACATATTCATTTTACCTAAACAAATAATCAATATAATTCAACATACTTATATTGTTAGATGATTATTATCTAGTAAATTTAACAAATTAATCTTGGATTCAAGAGAGTTTGATCTTCAATCACATAATTGTTGATTAATGATACTTTATAAGTTGGTAGAAATAATTAAACCCAAAAAAAGAAATAAAAGATCTTCAAGTTGATAGAAAATTATTCAATTTATGAATATAAAATATGAAATCTTTTCAACTAGTTTTTGGTCCGTATTTTAGCAATTTATACTTATAGCAAGGATAAAATGCCCCTAAGTTGCAGCAATCTCACATAGGGATGCAAAGCAATTTTCCACCGTTCGATCATAGATCCATGGCTATGTGAGAGAACCGTTGGATCGAACTGCGAGCATATGGTAGCTGGACCTCCCGCTCTGCAATCCTAGCGACAAAGATGATGACAACACGTGCACCTGCTCATCTAGAGGAAGAAAAATGTATCTCTACATCCCGACGTCGGAGAGGATGACAAAACCTCCTTTGTCAAAAGGTGAGAGCTCTGGTGACTCGCCTTTGGTTGATCGGAGAAATGAAAGATAAGTGCCTTTTTTTTAGAAGAGAAAGAAACACAGATGCAGAAGAGAAGGAAAAGAAGCGGAAGAGAAACTACATTTCTATTCATAGGTAAAGGTCATTAAACTAACAACCACGGACATGTATTTATACTAATCACTAATTGTTACAAAGTATTAAAATGATATTACATCTGACTAACTACTACAATGAAGTAGGTGACTTTGCTACAAAGTAAAAAACATGAACTCGGTGGTCTGTCACTCTGCAACGAGCTCTGTGATTACGACGATGAGGCAGATTCCAACAGTCCCCCTCAAGTTGACGCTGGGAAGAAGTTGGACGGCTGGACACAGCAACTTGAAGTCTTGGCTTGGCATCATCAAGGTTGTGAAGAAGATGGAGCTCATGCAATTCGTCGAACACTTGGAAGTCATGGCAATTGACAATATGCGACAGCTGTAAAGAGAATGCACGGCAGAGCTTGTAGCAGTTGGCGATGCGGCAACTCGTGGCAATTGGAGATGATGAGAAGCCAAACCTTGCCAATTGTTGTCGAAGGCGATCCACTGGAGATAGTGACTGAAAGATGACGAAGATTGAAAGAAAATGATATTCGAATAAACTACGAGTGGATCGAAATGAAAAAGAGGAGCAGCGAACGCAAAGATCTTCGACAATAACCAAAGGGTGAACGATATGATAAGATCGGAAAGAAGACGAAGAACACAAAGAAGAAAACACAAAAGAGACATTCACGACTGTAAGAGAAGACGCCGAGAAGTGACGATCGAACTTATGATCGGAGATGAGGAGGAGATGCGACTTTCGTCGGAGGAGCCAAAACGGCTATGATTGAATCCCAAAAAGGGAAGAACTCCGATGATAGGTTGATGAAGTAAACAACGGTGTACTCCACCATGAAAGAGCCATGACTCAGTAAAAGAAAACACAAGTGAAAACGGAAGAAGAAACTTGAGGAAAAAGAAGCAATGATTGTCGATTTCAAACAAAAAAACGAAGAACAAAATGAGACGAAGAAATCAGAGAAGGGAAAGAGAAAAGCATGATCAAAGATCGGTCCAAGAGAAAAGCCAGAAAGAAATAGAAGAGACAAGAAGCAAAAGAACATTGAGAGAACAGTATGGATCGGCACCAGCCATGTCGAAGATCAAGTCCGATCTCCAATCGAGTGAAAGAATGTTATCGGCAAGATGCAGATCTTGAAGTTATGCAGAGCAATGATCGGACACAATCAGACACCATTCATACTCCAACAAACTAGATCTGGGGCGTCAACGAAAAGGTCGCCAGCTTAGCATTGGCCAGGATAGATTGGCGCCCGTTGGGGCTTGCTGGGGCCATGTAGGCCGAAGGAGCTTCAGCTGGCAATGGTGAGCTTGAAGATGAACTTCCGGTAGTGGCACAGCGAGCTGACGAACAAGCTCAGCAAGATCTTCAATGGGTTGGCTCTGATACCATGTCAAAAGGTGAGAGCTCCGGTGACTCGCCTTTGGTTGATCAGAGAAATGAAAGATAAGTGTCGGAGAAGAGAAAGAAACACAGTTGCAGAAAAGAAGTGGAAGAGAAACTACATTTCTATTCATAGGTAAAGGTCATTACAACTAACAACCACGGACATGTATTTATACTAATCACTAACTGTTGCAAAGTATTAAAACAATATTACATCTACGGACACGTATTTATACTAATCACTAATAATGATATTACATCTGACTACTGCTACAGTGAAAAAGTAAAAAACATGAACTCGGTGGTTTGCCACTCTACGATGAGCTGAACTCACGAGCTCTGTGATGATGACGATGAGGCAGATTCCAACATCCTTTGATGTAAAACTCTGTTACATCGAAGCGCGACGGCCATGATTGATGCAAGATAAATCCCTAGCTACCACGCCTTCTACACTATGATCCTAGCGATATGGACGACAACGACATGCTTACCTGTGCGCTCACTTGCTCATCTGAAGGATGCACTAAAAAAGGACACTATGTGATCACGGAGAGGACACCAAAGGCTCTGCAATTTATATTTGATGTTTAATGTTATATTTTAATGCTAAGTTATATTTTTTTATCATGTTTAATGTTTTAACATCATTATTTACAATTTATATAAATCTTTGATATGAACTTGGGTAATTTATATGTTAATGAGTGTGTGTATATATATATGTATGTGTATTAGAATATGAAATGATATATTATTATAATAGATAATTAATGTTAATTAGATAGTCGAGTGATTTTTTTCTATATTAGAAAATTCTGAGTTTTTATGTTAAAATAATTATTTTTTTATTAGGTCAGCTCTTTTTTAGATATTTTCACCCATAACTTATGCCATTGTTTAGCATATACAATATTTTGACCAATCAAAACTCTAATTTAGATGTTTGGTAAATAATTTTGTAAGTTAAACTTTAGAAGTTTGAACATAAAACACTATAAACTAATTCCATCAACTTATAGAGTAGAGTACATTGGTTTTATATTTTTTTTATTTCAATATACTCTTGTTCATTTGAATAATAAAAATTATTTAACTTTTTAGCATCATGTTCTAGTTTTTTAATTAAAATTTTACAACTTTAATTTAATTTAAAACATGAATAATGTCTATTTAAAAATAATCAACAATTTTCATATTAAATGATATTTTTAGAAATATTACTGTCCAAATATAATATATTTATTAATTACTATGAATATAAGAATGACTGTGAATTATATTTCATATCCATTTCTATCATTTTAAATTATATATTAGTTCAACTAATATATTTATCAAATCATTTTTATTAAAGTTATAAATAAATCGCTATTCATTAATACCTCTAATCATACCACTATTGCTATATACATACACACACAGCCCATTTATAAGCTGATCAAGAGTAAGTTTCTTACTTGGTTGAGCAAATCTATATCCTCTAAATTAGGAGGATATACCTCATAGTAAATTTATCGACTTTTAGCTGTATCTTAAAAATGTGTGTTAGGAAAATTATTAGCACTATTTTCGTAACTGGACCGGTGATCGAATCGGACGATCGATTGGGTCGTGCTTAGATCAAGTTTAATCGGATTGAATCGGATTTTATTAAAATAATATTATTTATAATTTTTTTACCATAAATAACTCCTATATTTTATTTTTACTTAACTTTCTTTTTTCCATTTTTTCCTTTCTCTCTTCATTAGTTTTACCTTTTTCATTTTTTCCTCTCTCTCCATTAATTCTCTGTGCTTTATCATTTAATGTTATTAACAATATATTAATTTATTATTGCCATAAATCACTCTCTTCATTAATCTTCTCATTATTTTTTTTCATTTTTTCATTCCTTCCTCTCTCTTCATTTAGTTTATTTTCCTTATTTTACTTTTCTTCCTCTTTCTTCATTTATTTTATTTTTTATTTTATCTTTCTTCCTCTCTCTCTCTTCATTAATTCTCCGGCTAATTCTGAATTTGATTTGTTTAATTTTTTTCCTCTTTCCATCTTTTTGGTTCCATTTTAGTGGTTTTTAATTTTTTCACATTTTAAAATTGAACCGAATTTCTTTTAATTTGCCGGTTCAATTGAATTTTGTCTGATGAAACCATTTTTTACTTAAAATAACACCAAACTAGCCACCGGTTCGTGGTTGAACTAAATGAACCGTCCAATTTGATTCGATTTTAATAATATTGATTATTATGTCAATGTTTTAGAAGGATGTATCATTTTCTACTTGGCTGAGCAACCTATTTATCAACTTTTAGGGGTATTTTTAAAATGTGAGTGTTAGGAGAATTATTAGATTGAATATAGCCTCTTATAATAAATTTATCATCTTTTAGGGGTATTTTAAAACCTTGAGTGTTAGGAGAATTATTATGCAGGACATAGCCTCTTATAATAAATTTATCAACTTTTAAGTGTAATTTAAAAATAAGAGTAATAAGAGAATTATTAGGTCAAAATTTTAGGAGAATATATCATTTTCCTACTTGGTTTGGATGTTAAAATTTATTGGAATTACTAATTAAATTCTATCAAACATCGTCCTATCAAAACTTAAGTTCTGGGCCACATTTCCTTCGAATTTTAGGAAATAACTCTCGGCCCAATAATGCGAGCGCTGGAGGCCCATCTTGACGTCGAGAAAAAGTAGTAGCAGCAAGGCGAAAATAATAATAATATTTAATATATAATAATTAATAATGCAAAAATAAATTAATTAAAAAGAGCTCCTCCTTCCCCTCCTCTCTCTCTCTCTCTCTCAACCCTCTCGCCGGAGGCTTCCATTCTACCAAATCGTCGGCGACGACGGATTCGACGGACGTCCAACTCTCTTGTAGTCGTTCTTCTCTTCCTCCTTCACCGGTGTAAGCACTGATGCTCTTACAGAATTATCGATCCCTCAGATCTTTTTCTTCCCTCTCTTCTTTTTTTTTTCTTCTTACTCTTGCGGTGGATGAGGCGGGTGTTGTCATTTTCTTTTACTCCTTTGTGTTCCTCCTGAATTTTACACTACTCTGCGAGGCGTGTTTTAGTCCCCTGCGAATTAAATCCCTTCGTCTCTATTGGGGAATGCTCTCAGTTTTGGTGCAAGTTTTGGGTTGTCTATGCGGATGCCTGCTCTTCTTGAGCTAGGGCTTGCTTAATTGGTGGTGACCTTTTGTGGAATTACTAAATGTTTGATTAACTGCGGTTTGATATCTTTTCGATTTCTTCTGATGGATTTCGAGATAATTAGGTCGCAGAAGTAATAGATTCATGAGGTCATTGGACCTCAGCTATAAGTATCTCTGACTAGAGGGAGAATTGGATCCGTGAAAGTTTTCGCGGACAAACGAAATAAGCATGTACTGGTAAAATTGTTTTTAGATTCAATAAATTCTCTTGATTTTTCATCTCACTAGAAGCATATGCCGTGTAGAAAGCCCTGCTGAGATGACATGAAAAATGAGGGATGCTGGAGTTTAATGCATCTTTAACAAGTTTGCTTTTCACTCAGGTGGCGTTGATAAGTTGACTAGTGGAGCTCATGGCTTCAATTGATGAACCGCTGTATCCCGCTGCTGTTCTGATAGATGAACTGAAGAACGAAGATATCCAGCTCCGTCTAAATTCTGTTAGGAAACTTTCTACTGTTGCTCGGGCCCTTGGCGAGGAAAGGACTAGAAAAGAACTTATTCCGTTTCTAAGTGAGAACAATGATGATGATGATGAAGTGCTTCTTGCGATCGCAGAAGAGTTGGGTGCATTTATTCCATATGTTGGTGGCGTGGATTATGCAAACGTTTTGCTTCCACCTTTGCAAACATTGTGCACCGTGGAAGAAACTTGTGTTAGAGACAAAGCAGTTGAGTCACTCTGCCGGATTGGAGCTCAAATGAAGGAAAACGATTTGGTAGACTGGTTTGCCCCATTGGTAAAGGTAAGATGAGTACTTTCTTAATTAGTTGTCTCCTTGACATTACTCCTTTGAGTTACTTGTGACTCATAATGTTTGAGAATCTTATAGAGAAAAAATTATGCACACATTGACACTAGGTGAAAAGAAAGACTCATGATTATCTTTCAGGTATTATGCTTCTTATGTATTTGTTATGCATAATAATGGAAGGTTCTGTTTATGAAAAATATAATGGAAGCTTCTGAAGAATTTATGTGTCTGTTACTTGTCAAGAGATATGATTACATACGAACAGCTCTCTCAAAAGTGCATAAGAAATAGCATAATCAGTATGCTTAATTTTATGGACTTTGAATGATTTTTTTTAGGGTGACTTTGAATGATTTTAGACTGCCTTTATTTTTAGAGGAAAGTGTGTGGGAGTTAGAAGGAGATGCTAGTATCATGTGGGAGAATGTGGCAAAAAAGGTTGAAATGGTTGCTAAAGTCATTTTAGGAGAATCAAAAGGTTTTGGACCACGAGATAAGGAGACTTGGTGGTGGAATGAAGAGGTCCAAGAAAAGGTGCGTAATAAGAAGAATTGTTTCAAGGCGATACACTTGGACAATAGTTCTGACAATTGGGAAAAGTATCGTTTGGCAAAAAGGGAGGCTAAGAAGGCAGTTAGTGATGCTCGTGCTAAAGCATATGAGGGGTTTTATAAGGAGTTAGGGACAAAGGCTGGTGAACAAAGGATTTACAAGATTGCAAGGAATAAAGAGAAGGAGTCGAGAGATTTGGATCAAGTAAGATGCATAAAAAATGAAGTTGGCAAGGTTTTAGTTACTGAAGGAGATATTAAGAAACAGATGAAAAGAGTATTTCTATAAGCTATTTAATGATGGATGTGAAGGTTCCCGTTGTGATTTGGAGGACTTGACAGTTAGCGAATGTGAGCTTAATAGGTCATTTTATCGTAGAATTAGAGTCTCGGAGGTTAGCGAAGCTCTTAAGAAAACGGAGAATGGTAAAGCCGTTGGACCGGATGGTATACCGATTGAAGTTTGGAAATGTTTAGGAGAAAAAGATGTGTTGTGGTTATGTAAACTATTTAATGAGATTTTACGGTCGAAAAAGATGCCTGATGATTGGAGATTAAGTACATTAATTCCTATTTACAAAAATAAAGGGGATATTCATAATTGTGCAAATTATAGAGGGATTAAACTTATGAGTCACACAATGAAATTATGGGAAAAAGTGATTGAGCATAGATTGAGAATGGAGACTAGTATTTCTGAGAGACAATTTGGGTTCATGCCAGGAAGATCCACTACAGAGGCGATTTATTTACTAAGGGGGATGATGGAGAAGTATCGAAGTAGGAGAAGAGACTTACATATGGCTTTCATTGACTTAGAGAAGGCGTATGATCGGGTACCAAGGGATGTACTTTGGAAAGCCTTGCAAAAGAAGAGGGTGAGTATTGCCTACATTAAGGTAATACAAGATATGTACGATGGGGCATTGACTAGGGTTAGGACACCCGGAGGTGAGACAAATGAATTTCCTATAGGAATTGGCCTACATCAAGGATCAGCTTTAAGCCCGTATCTATTTAACTTAGTTATCGATGCTATAACCGAGAGTATCACAGAGGAGGTACCTAAGTGCATGCTATTTGCGGATGATATAGTACTTTTAGCGGATTCAAGAGAAGAGATTAATACAAAATTAGAAATATGGAGAAATACGTTGGAGTCAAAGGGTTTTCGTTTAAGTAGGAATAAAACAGAATATATGCATAGCAATTTCACAAATAAACAACTTAGAGACGATTTGAAAGTTAAGCTAGGGGAGGATATAATTCCTCAAGTGACAAAGTTTAAATATTTAGGATCAATTGTAAGACAAGATGGTGAGATTGATGACGATGTTAATCATAGAATTCAAGCTAGTTGGTGTAAGTGGAGGAAAGCCACTGGAGTTCTTTGTGATAGAAAAGTACTCAATAAAGTTAAAGGAAAATTCTATCGTACTGCTATAAGGCCAGCAGTGTTATATGGTAGTGAATGTTGGACTATGAAGGGACCACATGAACGTAAAGTGGGGGTAGCCGAAATGAGGATGTTGAGATGGATGTGTGGTCATACAAGATTAGATAAGATTAGGAATGACCATATACGTGAACGAGTCGGAGTGGCTCCTATTAGTGAGAAAATGGTAGAGAATCGTTTGAGATGGTTTAGTCATATTCAGAGAAGACCATTAGATGCTCCAGTAAGAAGAGTAGATCAAATAATTTGGAGTCCGATTAAAAGAGGGAGAGGGAGGCCAAGGCGGACACTTGGCGAACTAATAGAGCAAGATCTATTGGTGAATAATATACCGAAAGGTTTGGTTACTAATAGAGCAGAATGACGTCGTATGATCCATGTAGCCGACCCCATCTAGTGGGATAAGGCTTTGTTGTTGTTGTTGTTGTTTGTGAAATGCCTGATAGGTTACATAACTACAATCTGTACTTAACCTAGTTATAATTTCAGTCTCCTTTTTTTTCTGGGCTCCTTCTAGAAATTATAGTATTTGTTGTTTCAGTTGATGGCTTTTCAATGAGAGCACAATACAAGGACAATAAATAAGGTGCATGAATGGTGATCTGCTCTGCACTTATATATAATGAAATAATAAGCATGTATTCTTGTTATACTAAAAGGAATTTGTTTCTCCCACGCAGATGCATGTGTGCATACCTATCAGTTAACTGAACATAGACATATCAATTTATGTAGTATCATATTTCTGTCATGGCAAAGTCTCTGCTAATATTTTTCTTTGCCTTTTATTTGCTAATTTGAACTCTTAAATGCTGATTCTATTAATTATTGTCCTTTAATTATCCTGTGTCTCTTTACCTGCAGAGACTTGCTGCTGGCGAGTGGTTCACTGCTCGGGTTTCCTCTTGCGGTCTCTTTCATATTGTTTATCCAAGTGCACCAGATCAGTTGAAGACAGAACTGAGGTCCACCTATGCTCAATTGTGTCAAGATGACATGCCAATGGTAAGAAGAGCTGCTGCATCAAATCTAGGAAAGTTCGCTGCAACACTAGAATCTACTCATTTAAGGGCTGATATCTTGTCAATATTCGAAGATCTGACACAAGATGGTACTTTATGTCTTATGTTCTGAGTATGTTTTGCATTCTTGTATTTTCTTCTAAAATCTAAAACTTACATCAAATGTGCTTCAGTTTTTATTTCCGTAAACACTATTTTACATGATTTTCTTCTAAATTTCATCTTCTTCATATTTGTTTTAGAGAATAAAGGACGAGTTTCACAAAAGACACTCGTCTATGTTTATTGATATATATATATGAAGTTACATGGAGCCTCCTTTGTCAGAATTGCATACAACCAACAAAGATATTCAGTTCTCACAAAAACTTCTCCCAATCCCTTGAGAGTTATCATATTGTACAATATTATCAATACAACAGATCTGGCCCCTAAAATTCATCTTCTCCATTAAATTATTGGGCAAACTAAATAAGAACAGGAAAACCTACTTAGTATGTTTTTTAGAACTCCTTGATAACTAAAAAGAATCTGACAATTTTTGCCAAGAAAAGCAATTGATCATAATTGAAATTTCGGTTTCCTTTATTAATTGGAGGAATGATTTAAGACCAAAATGCATTTGTTCTAAGGATTCTTTTTTATTTATTTGTTTGAAATTTTAATTTTGACTCCCAATTTTGTTGATGTTCAATAATCATTTACAATCTGGTGATATGAGTTATAGCACTCAATTCCATGGTTAGACTTTTATATATGATGTAATGTTCTTACCATTTGATATTCATGTCTTCTCATCCAGATCAAGATTCTGTGCGTCTCTTGGCTGTTGAAGGTTGTGCTGCACTCGGAAAGTTGCTTGAACCCCAGGACTGCATATCCCACATCCTACCAATCATCATTAACTTCTCACAGGTCTCCCTACAAAACCTACACTTGCAATGAGCTCGCTGTTATTTCATTTTCCACAAACCCAATTTGTGCGTGCATGCATGCTCTTTTTTTTGTCCTTCAGAGAGTTCATATGCATAACTTAAGAGTTTTTATAAGAGGACAGATTAAGAGTTTCATATCACACTTCTTCTTGTCCTTATTGCATTTCTTTGTAACGAATAGCTGATTGTAATTTGAATCTCTTATATAGGACAAATCATGGCGTGTGCGCTACATGGTGGCAAATCAATTGTATGAGCTTTGTGAAGCTGTTGGTCCAGAATCCACCAGGTGATATTCGTATTGCTGTCTTATTCATGCTCAACTGATTGATGTGTAGGACTTTTGCCATCATGCCAGTTCCTCAAGATTTGATTCATAGTGTTACCATAATATAAAACCCATGTTGAATGCTGAAGTTATATATTGTTTTTTCTTTCTTCTTTTAACGCGTAGCTTTTCGATTTTATGAAGGCTTGACTTAGTACCAGCATATGTTCGGCTTCTTCGTGACAATGAGTCTGAAGTACGTATAGCGGCTGCTGGGAAGGTGACAAAATTTTGCCGAATTCTCAGTCCACAACTTGCTATTCAGCATATTCTTCCCTGTGTAAAGGTGTGACAATTGTGCTAACTGATGTTTTGTACTTTTATCCTATATCAACTTTTTTTTATTGTTTGCCACGCGATTATTTCAGGAGTTGTCATCAGATTCTTCGCAACATGTCCGCTCAGCTTTAGCATCAGTAATTATGGGTATGGCCCCTGTCCTTGGAAAGGTGAGAATCTCAAACACGCAGCATATGATGGGAGATTAACAATATATTTCCCTTTTTTTTTGAGAGCCTATTTCCCATTTATTATGACTCAATGCTCTAAAAGAATTATTATGACTCAATGGTTCTACTTTGACATTTTGTTTTACCAAACATAACCTATGCAATTTTGCTCTAAAAGAACAGTCTTTACACAACGAATTCATTCTTTTACTACTAATAGTTTCTCAGTTCACTTGCTAGTAGAAAGTCAAACGTGATTCTTATATGAAACTTTTATTTGAGGTTCAACTAGCATAAATTTTTTCCTTTGACTTCAGTTTGTGGCATGTAATTCAGATGAGCTAACAGAATGCATATTATGTTGTAATGTATTCTATATCTATCCTGATGGAATTGCATATAACTTTCATTTATTTCTCTTTGTTTTATTAGGAATATAACAGCTTTTAATCTAGAGGTTTACTCCATAATTGAGAAAACACATGGATGTTCTGTCATAGTAGAAGATTACACAGATCATATTTCTCTAGTCCCAATCAGCTTCCAGTAAATCATACTTTTTTTTTTTTTTTGCTTATATAGGATGCAACCATTGACCAACTTCTTCCGATTTTCCTTTCCCTGCTAAAAGATGAATTTCCAGATGTCCGACTTAATATAATTAGCAAACTGGATCAAGTAAATCAGGTACTCTCTTACTCTTGGTAGTTTTAATGAAATTTTTCTTCCCTTTGTTTTTGTTTGCTATTTCTGTTTCTTTCAATCGCTGGTTTATTTCCTCTCAAGTTTGCTTCTGTTCATGGGTACTATCATGGGCTTGTTGTATATGTTTGTCATTGGCATCTCAATTCAGAAGTAAATCAAAAGTCCTAGTTACCAGATTTGTAAATATACTTCATATTTTCTCATGTATGATTTATGTTAGAAAAGTGAATTTAATTTATGTTTAAAAAAAGAGTGCATTTTGACGTGCAATTGAAATGAAGCTAGTGTAATTTGAAGTGCTTGCATCATTATCATTTCTATTAAGTTGCAACCCCTTATTGCTGTGTATGTATTATGAGATATTACACTTTTCATTAAGTGGTAATAAGTAGATTTCATCTCCTTATTGTATTAATTAGTACTTAGCTAACTTTACTTTTTGGCAAATTAGTTTATGCCAGATTGTAATATTTGCAATTTCTGTTCTATTTTCTTTCAGGTTATTGGAATTGATTTATTATCCCAGTCATTATTGCCTGCCATTGTCGAGCTTGCTGAGGATAGACATTGGAGAGTTCGTCTTGCCATAATTGAATATATCCCTTTACTCGCAAGTCAATTAGGCATTGTTTTCTTTGATGATAAACTTGGTGCCCTTTGCATGCAATGGTTGGGAGATAAGGTATGAAATATCTGTATCCAGAGAATGTCATTAAGATGTGGGTGTCAACTCATGTGAATTTTGGGTATTCTTTCTAATACATCTGACATGCATACACAATATTACCTAAAGGTTCCTATTATTTGAAGTACCCATTGAGTTCCCGTTGCCTTTTAACTTGAAGGTCATGATGGTGTCCAGCAGCTAGTTACTTCTTACCTTTGTCAAAAACATTAGTTATGCAATCATTGCCTGTTTGGACTTCAGCAGAGTCATCGCTGGTTTATTTCTTTCCAATTGCAAGCATCATCTAACCAATGCTTCTAGTATTCTCCTAAAAAAATGCTTCTAGTATTGTCACAAGTTTAGTGGTTTGACCAAGATGTGGTTAGTTTACTTCGTTCCTATTGCGAGCAGGATCTTAATCAGTTCAGCTTTAAAATTTACACTGTTTTAGAGTTTGAACAAGATGTGTCTAATCGTGGAGTTTCTAAATAGTTATTTTCCTATGGGTCTAAATCCACAGGTTATCCACTTTCTACATTTTCATGGGTTTGATTTAAGATGGAACTGACTTATAAAATGCAAGCAGCAAAACAACAGATGTTTGATGCACCTGGTAGCTTAAACAATACCATTAATTACATTGCAGGTTTTCTCGATAAGAGATGCTGCTGCTAATAACCTGAAACGTCTTGCTGAAGCATTTGGTCCCGAGTGGGCAATGCAGCATATAGTTCTACAGGCTTGTCTTCTCTAAACTTTAAGATTTCAAGTTGTAAAACGATTATCTTTAAATTTCTCATCTTCTCTAAAGTATCTTCTGAGTTGGAAACAATAAGAAAAGCATCTCTTCTTTCACAAAATTCCTTAGCCTTGAGTAAATTTGTGAAATTTCAGAAATTTACATATTATATGATCTAAAGCACAGTACAAATTTAATAATCTTTTGCATGAAAATGTTGTAACCTTCAAATTGTGGATTTTTTCTTCTCTAGGTGCTGGGAAAGATCAATAATTCACATTATTTGTACCGAATGACCATTCTACATGTGATGTCATTGCTAGCACCTGTCATGGGTGCTGAAATAACATGCCAAAAGCTTCTTCCTGTAGTAATTGCCTCCTCAAAGGACAGGTAATGACTTGCACGTCTTAGTCATGAAAACTTTTTAGCTGACATCATTTTACTGAGAACTTTTACTTTTTGACAGAGTACCCAACATCAAATTCAATGTTGCAAAAGTCTTACAGTCGCTCATACCCATAGTTGACCACTCTGTAAGAAATAGCTTTCTTTATTCTATTCTGACCTTTTTTTTTTTTTGCTTAACTTGCAATTGATGGCATGCACTGTAGGTTGTTGAAAATGTGGTTCGGCCTTGTCTAGTCGAGCTAAATGAGGACCCAGATGTTGATGTCAGATATTTTGCAGGCCAAGCACTGCAAGCATGCAATCAAGTTATGGTGTCAAGCTAAGAATATGTTGAGTAATGCAGATCCTGAAGAATTTGCAGGACTGTGACACTCACGGCATGACACTTGTAGTATGGCTGCAGTCCTCGATTAACTAGGAGTTCATAATCCAGCAGTGAAAATGAGTTTTCCGTCTGCACCTCATTTTATTCAAATGGGAAATTTTTTTATTTTCTATTTTGTTCATGTGGTTGTAGGATTTTTTGGTCGAAGACCAACAAACTGATTGTCCATTAATCATTAGAAGTTTTGATTTTGTTTATGTTCGTCCTGACGGTTTGCGCATACCTTTCAGGACCGATTGAGTTTTGCATTTGTAAATCTGCTTACTTGTATCTTTTTATTTTTATTTTTTTGTATTAAGAACTATTTCATTTATGATGTTCTTCAAACCCCTGAAACTCCGAGCTTTGTTGTTTGAGTTTGTTTCTTGGGTATCTTTGGTGACCTTCTTTTGCTTTCTTTCTTTTGTTCCGCAGAGGTGATGATTATGTTCTTTGATCCAAGTTTATCATGCGTTGTGATGATCGTTCTTAAGTTTAATGGTGCTATTCTTTGTGACTGCATGGAAAACTTAATTCTGTTAGATCACTTTCAATTAAAGGGGTGATGTGTTGCAGTTTGGATTCTTTAGAACATTTTGAGTTACTACTCGGCCAAGATGTTGGGTGATGACACAGCGTCCACTTCGAAAGCTGATGGCCCCTACCACATTGAATCTGAAGGCGCAATGGATTCTATAACTAGTCCAATATGAGGTACAATTATAGTTTGTAGTACTTGCATATGTCTCGTTTCTACTCAAGAATCCAATCTATATGTAAACACCTCTGCTTTACAGATGTAGGCCGACCTGGACAGGGCAGGAGACGCCGGGTCCTGACAGGTATTGTCGCCTCTATTTGATCCTATTTAGCACTCTTCCTCCGGAATGATATTTGGTGGTAGATAGACAATTGACGAATAGATTCAGATATTTAGAAAATAAGTTTGATTGTTTTCATGGGTACGGCAGATTATTTTCACAATCTCGTAAACTTAGAACAGGATGCGTCTTTTAAGCTTGAAATGAGAAGTCAGAATTATTGATTTTCTCATCTTTCAATCCGAATACTCGATCTTCATGGTAGATTTAGATTATTTAACTCGGCTTTCCACCCTTAAAGTTTGTGCACCCTATTTTTTCTTTTAATCCTTTGCATGAAGTCCATGGAGCCCGGATGAAAAACTTGTAACCTGAAATGTATTTTTTTTAGTACTAACTGATCCATAATATCTCCTAGATTATCAAGTGAAATATTGAATAACGGAAAAGCATAGACTTATAAATCACGAATTCAAATTTTAGTTGTGGGATTTGTATATTTCTTTTTTTTTATTTTTTTCCTTTTTCTGCATCAGGTTTCTCTTAGTAACTGAAAAAAAAAGATTCGGGAAAAATAAGCATGAATTTCTAGGGGTGTAAAAATAATCCGACCAACCCGTTATAAGTACGAATATGATTTAAGGTAGTTTTTAATAGATTAAAATTTGCCCGTTAAAATTAGGATTTCATTCGAAAAAATTGTAAGGGTTTGTAAAGTCTGTTTTTTATTTATATTTTTATTAATATAATTAATTCATAAGTTATCAAATTTTTATTATAGATATAATATATTTTTCATATTTTTTATCACATGATCCAACTCTAGTTAGGTAACTTTAAAATTTTAGGCGTATACTTTGTATTTAATATATAATTAATTTTTTTATGTTAATTTTGATTATATAATATTTAAAATATAATTATAAAAAATAGGGCTCCGGAAAAAAATGGAATGATGATTTTTATTTTATAATTAATTCATAAGTTATCAATTTTTTATTATAGATATAATTTTTTTTCATATTTTTTATCACATGATCCAACTCTAGTTAGGTAACTTTAAATTTTTAAGAGTATACTTTATATTTAATATATAATTAATTATTTTTATATTAATTTTGATTATATAATATTTAAAATATAATTATAGAAAATATGGCTCTGGAAAAAATCGAATGATGATTTTTAAATTTTAAAAATAGATTCGAACAATAAATATGTATGTATAATTTGCTTTGAATGTGGCCAGGAAAGTATTGCTTGAAAGGTGTTTGTGGTTGGTAAACATATTTTAAATTTATTTATTTTTAATTCAACGATGAGTCTCTCAAATAGAAAAAAATAGTATCGATCACAAAAAGAGAAAAAAACACAATTAATTATTATTATGCCTCAAAACCACTTCAGCCCTGAAGACTGTGGGCGTGGTAGATCAAAAGCATCAGTATGACACCTCCAATAGACCAAAAAATAAAATATAGCATAAAGCCTGCAAAACAGGCGAATGGTAAATATTTTGGAATCTAATAATACGACGACGTGTAACGTCGTATGCCTGACCAATATGAATATGTGGTGTGCCGTTATTCATGTTGTCACACAATGTGCCACTTTAATTAATTAATTCTGAATTAATTAATGCATGTTACACATCACCCCAGAGAAGACGACGAACGATACCACACGAACTCATGCAGCTCACTTGCTCATGTAACCAACCAATCAATTAATCTTTTTTTTTAATTAATTCATTCATGTTATCACCTTACACTGTGTTTGGGTAAAGTAGGGGAGGGCAAGGGAAAAATTGTTTGGATAAAATTATAAAGAGGAGAATGAAGGGAAAAATTCATTTTTTCTTTTCATTTTTCTTTTTTTGTATTATTTTATTTTAATTTTAAATTAAAGTGTAAAAATTTTCTTCTCTTCTTTTCGATTCTTTTTCCTCTCATTGTCGTTCATTCAAAAGACAACAGTAAGGCACGAACTCATGCTGCTCACTTCCTTGTGGCGTGCAATTACCTAATCATCCCTCATGCTTTCTTTTTTTTATTATAAATATACTAATAAAATGGTACGAAAGATAAGTTGGTATATATGTGGATCGCATATTGTCATGTTTTATGAAAAAAAAATCCTACAAAATATATTGTTAGGAATCTCTTGGGATTAAAAGTTTAATTAGGAGACTTATTTTATTCTTCTAATATTTATTTCTCTTCTGTTTTTTTTTTAAAAAAAATATTTGACTTTTGTTAAGTTTTATGATTGATATTTGTTTGTTTATTATGGACCTCCATCTCTATAGATAGATAGAGACTCAGAAAGATCGAGAGCCAAGAACAGGAGTGGAGTGGCACAGCACCAGCGGATTACTCATGGCAGGCACTTGGCTTAAGGTAATTTCATCTCTGTTCTGCGAAACACCTTCGAGCACCCGATCGATCGATCGATCGATTGGTCGTTTCTTGGATCTCTTAACCCTCTTTTTTTTCCCTTCTTCTTGCTGTTTCATGGATTGAATGGGACGCAGGTTCTGCAGAAGGGCTTCGGACCCGGCGCCAGGAGCTCCCACGCCATCGCGGTGGTGGGGCGCAGGGCCTTCGCCTTCGGCGGCGAGTTCACCCCCCGGGTGCCCGTGGACAACGACCTCCACGTCCTCGACCTCAAGGACGGCACCTGGTCCGTCGCCAAGGCCGTCGGGGACGTCCCGCCGCCGCGCGTCGGCGTTACCATGGCCGCCGTGGGCGAGACCATTTACGTGTTCGGCGGCCGGGACGCGGACCATAAGGAGCTCAACGAGCTCTACTCCTTCGACACCTCCGCCAGCGAGTGGACGCTGCTGTCGTCGGGCGAGGTCGGGCCGCCCCACCGGAGCTACCACTCCATGGCCGCCGACCGGAGCCGGGTCTACGTCTTCGGCGGCTGCGGGAACGCCGGGCGCCTCAAGGACCTCTGGGCCTTCGACGTGGAGGGCCGCCAGTGGGTGGAGCTCCCGGCGCCGGGCGAGAGCTGCCGGCCGAGGGGCGGCCCCGGCCTGGCGGTCTGCGGGGGGAAGGTCTGGGTCGTCTACGGGTTCTCCGGCGATGAGCTCGACGACGTCCACTGCTTCGACCCGGTTGACGAGAGCTGGACGCTCGTGGAGACGACGGGCGACAGGCCGAGCCCTCGCAGCGTGTTCTCGACCGCCGCGATCGGGAAGTACCTAATCGTCTACGGCGGCGAGGTGGACCCAAGCGACCAGGGGCATCTCGGGGCCGGGAAGTTCTCCGCCGACGTGTACGCGCTGGACACGGAGACGTGCGCCTGGAGGAAGCTGAAGGACGTCGCCGGCGAGCATCCGGGGCCACGCGGGTGGTGCGCCTTCTCGACGGGGAAGGCGGAGGAAGAGGAAGAGAAGGAAGGGCTGCTGGTTTATGGAGGGAACTCTCCGACGAACGACCGGCTGGGGGACATCTTCTTCTTCACTCCTGAGCTCTGAGTCGCATCAGCACAGCACAGAGAAGCTGCACAGTGTTCGCTGTTCCCCGTGTCATGAACACAAAACTGTGCAGATGTAGTAATAAAAGGAGCTGCTGCGAGGACGCCATTTGCATCCATCTGTGTTGAACTAATAAGATATATATCGTGTGTTGGATATCTTTCTTCTTGTTTCACGTTTGATGTTTGAACCGGTCATGAATGAACATAGATCATATAGTTGAAGCTAGGTGTGTTGTATTAGTTCGGCTCCATGAGTTGAAATTTTAATGTGTAATCAGTGGCGCTCCCTAATGTCGCTTGATTGGATGATCGACGTCGCTTTCCGAACACGTGGCAATCGAAAAAAATCATAGAGTAAATCTTATTTCTAATTGGATCTATCCAATAAGTCTTTGTTTCATAAATGGGAAAATAATAAAATATTATACTGTTAAAAAATATATTCAGTTTAATCACATATTACATTAATCATATACAATTACACCATAAGTTAAAACTTAAAAACTAATATATATTATCTTAATAGCTAATAAATTTATACTGATATTTAATATAAATATTTTATGTAAAAAATGGTCACAATTAAAAATTGTTGAAAAATATTGTATTATAAATTAAAATGACATAAAATGAAAGTAAAAAGAAAGATGTATATAAAATAGTTTAATATTCATAAATTAAATAAATGAGAAAAAAATATTTGTTACAAAATTGTATAAATAAACGGACTTAATGGGGGCACTGCATCAACTCATGCAGCACCCTGCTGACTTTCAATGCGAGACGTCCGATATGATGTCCAAAATCTCAATCATTCTTTTTTTCTTTTTCTAATTTATTTTATGTTCCAATTTTTAATCACCTACCTCCGATTCGCTCTCGTTTTTGGATTTTCCTCTCGCCCTAGTGCACTCACCCTGACGCCCCGACGCCTCTTGTCGAACGACGCCGTTCGCCCCAATGCCTCTCGCCGTCGTTGCTGCGACGGACGTCACCCCGACGCCATGCCTCTCGCCGGACGACGCCATTCACCCAATGCCTCTCGCAGCGTTGCTGCGGCGACCGACACCACGACGTCGCGCCTCTCGCCGGACGATGCCGTTCGCCCCAACGCCTCTCGTCGGACGACGCCGTTTGCCCCAACGCCTCTCGCAATTGTTACTGCGCCGGACGACACCCCAACGCCATGCCTCTCTCCGTCATTGCTGCGCCGGACGATGCCGTTCGCCCCAACGCCGCTACAGACGACAAACAACATGAGGTCCGATCGCCTCGAGATAGGCAAGAAGCGGCGATCAAGCTCGCACTAGGGACAGGCTCGCGGCGGCGTAAAGCAGCGGTCAGGCTTGCACCGGGGACAGGCTCGTGGCGGCGAGAAGCGGCAGTCAGGCTCGCGACGGTGACAGGCTCGCGACGGCGAGAAGCGGTGGTCAGGCTCGCGGCGGCGACTTCCCCACCCTCTCCATCTCCCTCCTCCGCCACCTCCTCTGCCGCCGCTGACTCCTCCCCATGGAACCTTCTCATCGCCGTCTCCGCCGAGTTCGACTCCCCGATGCCCTCCGCGTCAGCGGAGCGTTCCATTCTCAAATCCTAGCTCGCGACTTGGCCTCCGAAGCTTCCTCTTCACCGGCCTCCTCAACTTCTACTCCAAGTTGCAAGTGCCTGCTCTCCGCGGAGAAAATTTTCGACGAAATGCCCGAGAGAGACGTCACTGCGCACAATGCATCGTGAGCAGCCACGGACGACGCCCGGAGGATGTTTGAGTGAATGGGAGACTTCAAAGCGAGCTGTTTGATTGATTGGGACTTGGAATACTTTGATCTCTGGTTATCCCTCAATATGGATGGGCAATTGAGCAGAATATGAAGTTGAATACGAAGCTGAGCATGATACGATGAAACAAAAGTTTTATAATATGTATTTTGGTACTTGGAAATAAAAAGAGTTCCATTGGGCATTGCCCTTTTGTATATGTATATGTTCAAGCCTTTGAAAAGGATGTTTGATTGATGATCCCTGTGAGTTTAAGCTCTGAAATGGCTATGCATGTATGTGTTGCTTATAAATTGTCAATGTTGCTTTCCTAAGTTGAATTATTGAAATTGTGTCATCTAGCCACGAACCAGAGAATACCTGAGCTGTAGTAATACAACAACAACAAAATCTTATCTCACTAGGTGGGGTCGGCTACATGGATCATACGACGTCATTCAATATATTCGATGATCCATGTTCATAAGATTCGACAGGATTTTATGCTGACTATCGGGGCCTAACACAACCCTCCTCCTTTATTCGGGCTTAGGACCGGCTATAAAATATAGGCGGAGTTAACTGAGCTGTAGTAATAGAGAGAGAAAAAAAAAAAGCACATTAGATATGCATGGTGCTCAATAATTCATCCATGGAGCCACTTCAACTAGGAATTTGACACCAGAAAGCCATGTAAAGTGGGACTCTGCAACTTTTATTAAAAAAAAGCTATTTCAAAGAAAAATGCGGGATATATGAAAATAAGGGAATAAAAGTTCCATTGATGATTTTGATGAGGCATTGCAAGATTGAGGTCTACTTCTGAATGCCGAACATGAAAATGCTGAATCAAGGAAATGTTGACTTCTTATGTCATTACATCATAACAAAAGCATCACAAGACAATTTTAAGAACAAAAACTTCTTATGCTGAAATTCTTCCTTCATTGTTGGTTCCTTCACAAACTTGCACACTGCACATGTCTTCTATTATAAAGTTCATGTCACAACCTTTCTTGCTTCAAGATTTTGATATGAAGCTGCTACTTTGGGGACTAACCAAAACAACTGCCTACATAAATGAAAAATGAATAGTTAACTCTTACTTGCTTAAAAGAAAAGGTAGAAAGCAACAATAAAAGAGGGGAAAATGTTCAAACTTTCTTTGATTTAAAAGGAATGCTGAGAACTTACAATAACATGCATATAGAAAAAAAATCCATATAATCCAGACGTTTATTTTCCTCATGCACCTTGACACTGTTTAAGAAGTTAAAGATGAATAGTCATTAAAGTAAACTAAACCATTATATATGAAACATATAAGAAGCAAATAATTTACCTTTGGTAATAGAAAACAGTGAACATTATGACCATTTTGTCCACAATTTTTGCAACTACATTTATGAGTTTTTTGAGATATAGAAATTTCAATACCAGATTTAATTCTTCTTGGCTTTTTTGGTCTACCCTTAGACTTTACGAGAGTTGGATCCCATATCACAAATTTTGGACCTTATAAGTTGATACTATTGGCTGTAGGATTTGCAGTTGAAGATTGTTGACATGCATTGACAACTTGAAATGATGAAATTTTTTGCAACGCATCTTCTATAATTGAGCCGACCCCACCTAGTGGGATAAGGCTTTGTTGTTGTTGTTGTTGTTGCATCTTCTATAATTGGAGCTGAAAATTTGAATTGGTCAAATGAATGCAAACCTAAATCTTTTATCTTGGAAAGATTAGTTTCAAAGGTCCATTTTTGATATGGAGTCACAACATCATCCTTTGAAGTGCTACAGGTATTACGAGGCTTTGAATACCACGCATCAATTGTCTATCAATGAAGCAAATATTTTTCGGGATAAGTACTTACGCTATTCTTATTCAAGACATGCAAAATATTAGTACAAATATGCATTGTTTATCAAACATTATACAAGAACAACTCACTAAGACTCCTTCTTTGCTGCTATATTCCACAATATTCTTTCTTTTGTCTTCACTTTTAATCAAGTAAACTGAGTAGACAACCTTGCTTGCATCCTTTGAAATTTTTTGTGCAAAGATTGAATTAATTTATTTAAACTCTTTCTAAAATATGCAAAAAATATTTTGAGTGTACTTATTTCTTACATGAACCTCTAGTGGGTGTTCTGAAATTAAGGCAGCCCTAGAATTTAAACACTTAAAATCATCTCTTTCCTCGGCCTCACGATGAGTTTGAACTGCCAAATTATATTGACGCACAAAATCCTATAACGATATTCGTGCATTCACAAAGTCGTCAAAGAAAGCATTAATACTTTCAGCCCTTTTTGTGGTACACATACCTGCAGTAAAAAGATCTTCATAATACATTGGTATTCATTGATGGCGTTTATTATACATGTTCATTAGCTAATGACCATCTGAAATGTCATATTTGTCCTTTAAATAAAGCCATGTGAATTCAAACTCATCTATACTTGTTGATGCATAAATCCAATTCTCAAATTCAGCTTTAAAACCATCACGTGCATATAAATCTTGAAGATTGCACATTGCATTGCGATGAATATGCCATATGCAAAATATATGTTTTGTATTCGGAAAAATTTTATGAATAGCATTGCTCATAGCAATGTCTTGATCAGTGGTAATGCACATGGGGTGTTTTTCATGCATGCATTCTAACCAAGATTCAAACAACCAAATAAATGTTTCTTCAGTCTCATCTGAGAGCAATGCACACCCAAATGGACGAGCGTCTGTGATGATTCACACCCGTGAAAGGTGCAAAGGGCATGTGAAACTTGTTCGTCCTATATGTTGTATCAAATACAACATCTCCAAAAGTCATGTAAGTATCCCTTGCTCTATTATCTGTCCAAAAGAAACTTCTTCAGGTGCCATTTGCTTCCAACTCCAACCTATAAAAAAATTTTGATCCTCTATTTTTTTTTCTTTAAAGTAAGAAATCACACTCATGCACTCTTGGCCAACATTATTTTGCCTTGTCCTCTCAAATAATAATACAATCTTGAGCAATAACATGTGATTCACCATCCATATTTATAGTTCTAACTATCACTGATGGTCCTAATCCAGCATAATGTAGTTTCTTTATAGCATGACAAGAAGTTGTAGAGAACTTTTTGTGAGATCGCATTTCGCATGCCTTTGATGGAGTAGCTAAAGGATGAGTGTGGTCTTCATAAAACTTTCTAACTTCCCATTTTTCATCTTTATTTTCACTAACATATATATTGGCAAGACAATCCTATCTCACTTCTCTTTTTTGTTTTGCGACCTTTCACATGCTCCGTTTCTTATCCTTATGACCTTCTTTTGAACAAACAAGTTTTCTACTTGTAATTTTTCCGCTTTGCTTGCATCTATGAGTATAATCTTTTCGCACCGAAAATCCAACACATCGTGCATACATATTATAAGTCATATATTTCATTCACATTGTCAAATATCATACTAACATATGGCTTTGTAAAAGTATTTTTATCCACAACTTCTATCTCATTGTTAATCTCTTCATCTTCAATATTTTGAATGCTGCAGTAAAAGCATTTACATGCCAAATTAATAAATTTTAAGAGTGAAATAAGAATATAAACACTACTAATTTAATTAAACCTTATTATGACCACAACTAATAAATGTCTTAAAAATCTAAAAAAATTATTACCATAATGAGGTCATAATCAGAGCAGTAGAGACGTCACAATGGTAATGATAATGGTTTAATTTTTTTTTAAATTGATATTGTAATATCCTAATACTTTATATTAGTTAATTAGTTAGTTTGAATTAACTAAGTTGATTACTGTTTTAATATAGTTATGATCCCATGGTAATATTATAATAATTTGTTTAGGCAATTAACTTAATCATGAATTAAAATTTAGTTAATTATTTTCTTGAGGTAGATTTAAGTTAATTTTGACCTTATTTTGTTTCGGAATCATTAGATTGATTAAATATGTATTAGAACTGTAATAACTTAGTATTTTATTTTTAAAAGCGTTTAACCCAATTTAATACTAATTAAATTAAATTTAATCGTATTAAAAGAAAAAAATTAGTGATTTGTAATTGTGACAAGGAGCTAATTGAGTTAGGCATAACTATGGAATCCTAATTTAATAGAGGTTAAATAGTTTGGCTGACAATTAGATTAATCTAATTAATATTTTTTGTCGGATCTAATTAAAATATTGCAAGTGTTAACTAACAGTTAAACAACATAAATGTTAAGTTAAATAGACTTTAGTCTATGTGTTTCCATTCACTCAATATAATAATATATAATATCATCTTTTAACCACAAAAATTGTACGTTGCTGTCCATGCCTTAGTTCTTATCTTTTTCTAGTCACCACAGGACGCTCCACCTCATCTTCTAACCCCTCCACCAAGTGACACTTCATGCTGCCCATGCAAATCAACTCTACCATATGTGATTTGTAAACTAAAAAGAGAGAGAGTGTGTGTGTGAGAGAGAGAGCGAGAGAAGAAATTTTTACCAAGAAAGGAAGCTTTTGCCTTCCTTAATTTTGCTGCCAAACTGAGGGGGAGGGGAAAGAATGAAAAATGGAATAAATAGAAAGGGATTTTTCTATATTCTTTGATGCTGGCCGAACAGAAGAAAACGGAAAACTTGGAGATGAGATCAAGAAAAGAAAATAAATCTGTAAGGTATGTAGGGTTGATCTTTCTTAGCTTTATTAATTTAGATCATCACATAATAATACAACAACAACAAAACCTTATCCCATTAGGTGGGGTCGGCTACATGGATCATACGACGTCATTCCGCTATATTCGTTGATCCATGTTCATAAGATTCGACAGAATTTTACGCTAGTTGTCGGGACCTAACACAACCCTCCTCCTTTATCCGGGCTTGGGACCGGTTATAAAATATAGACGGAGTTAGATCATCACATAATAATGTTTAAAAATAATTTTGATCGATCAATATTCACATGAACAATATAATAGTATAGTCATTTTAAGTTACCCCAAATAGAATTAAATAGGTAATAAATTGAACATTTATATGTTATTTCTAGTCTGATCGAAAATTACATGCTACTAGTAAATGTAAAAACTCATTTAAAAATCATGAGCTTTATACAACATGAACTCACATGAGTCTAATATTTACAGGTTTTGAAATCACATCAAAATGATTTCTATATAGGGAGTTATGTATAAATAAATGAGCATATGTTTTACTAGCCGAACAGCAAGTAGAACCGATTAGACATTAAGGTGTAAATCATATACTTGAGATTAAAATAGGAAATTTATATGTCTTATACCTAGGGTAGCAAAGTCTCGAACCCAATTGGAATCACCTAAAAATAAGTTGGGTAGAAATAAATAAAGAAAAAGCTACGATAGATACACCAATGTCTATTAAATTTTGAAACATAACGAAAGTATGTCATTACAAAATGTTTTTGAGACTTATGTAAGGCAATATAAATTATGAAATCAAGCATGCTCACCCTATTTTGAGTTTAGTTTATTTGAGATTTAGAATCAGGTCAATCATATTTCTAGAGAAAATGTTATGCATTCATCTTTAGAGTTATGTCATTCTGACTATTGGAAGTTGTTACCCGACTTTATAAATTTGCTATTAAATCTAATATAAGTCATAATTATTTGATAATCTATGGTTCCAATAATATTAATGTCAAACTTCATATGCCATTAGAATCGTTTTAATAGGTTATGATTAGCCAAAGTTATAAATTATTAACTAAGCCTTAGTCAGTCTGTCAATAAGTGATTTAGAGAAGATCATTGTACTATTTATTAAACTTATTGTGATCATTTTGTAGTGATATAGATGATAATAATTTTATGATTTAGAACTTAGCAAGACTACTTTTAGATAAAATCCAAAGTATGAAAATAAGAGTCGTTTATGAATTTATATAAATCAGACAATCAAGGTTAGTTAGTTAGTTAATATAGTAGAAAATAGAATTAACTGATGTTGATTTTCGTGGGACCAACTAAAAGGAAATAAAGTCTCAAACTTTTATTGGCTAGTCCCATTTCATTCTACCTTCATAGAAACTTAGATTGATGAGATTCGATTATGCATAATGAAATATAGAAGTTTGTCTCATAAATTATGTAATTTGTCATGATTATGTGATTCATTATATGATTGAAGGCATGAATAATATATAACCTTCATCATCATTGTATATCTATGTAATATATGTTGGCATCCACATCAAGTGTTGATAAGAATATATATTATTGCTATAGGGTTAGATGAATGTTAAGAAAAAGAAATGGAGAAATACCTTGTGTGAGTTTATGTTCTGTAAGTTGATTTCTCCTATTCTATGTCTTCGCCTCTTTTGAATTCGGTGTGACATCGATTATTATATGTATTGAATATATTTTGAAATTCTATGAATTGGTTTTGAAGAATACAATTATGGAAAGTTTATGTGATATGATCTGAATGGATTGAGATGAGTGCAATCTTGTTCATTTTGAAATGATATTGAATATGATTAATCTTTTGATATTCAGAAGATATTTTTATATGATGAATCATGCATCGACATCCATTTGCATTTGTATATATGATGATTGGAGCTAAGTGCTACATCGTTGATCATAATGGGAGTCACCTCTAGAGTCCAATCAATCATTCTGTTCCCCAATAATGGGATGAGATAGGCTAGATCTAAGTGACATACGGAGCTAAGTGCCACATCGTAAGTAGTCGCGATGGGGGCCACCTCTAGAATCCGTAGGGACCACCTCTAGAATTCACCTATCGTTATATGATTTATTCTCCGAAAGGGATGAGGTAGAATGGAGCTAAGTGCTACATCGTCGATCACGATAGGAGCCACCTCTAGAATCCACCTACCTCCACTGGCCAGTTGGTGATCTGTGCATTCATATGAGAGTGTTGCATTTGTATACATATATTTGATATGATTTGAATATTATTAATTGCAATATGAGTGTGATGATTTTGTATTCAGAAGTTGTATATATTATTTTTAAATATATGAAAATACCGATTGTGATATTGTAATTATTTCATTTTTTTTGCATGTCTCTCCAAATTAATTAGATGGTAATACATAGCTTATGAGTTACCAATTTACTGAGCTATTTTTGTTCATAATGTTATTTTTAATATTTTTTATATTCATATAGCTCCTTGGGGATTGTGCGAGGTGATAGTCTTAAAAGTGATTCTGTAACATCTTTGATGGTATGATGAGAAAATTTATGTCTTTCGTATCTTTTTATTAAGATGTCGAGAGATCTAATTATGTTTATGACTTATGTTAAAATAAGTTGTATAAAAAAATAAAGTTATTTTGTGAAATGTACGACTTGAGTATCAGTTTGCTCTGAAATGATCACATATTGTGTAATTTATTTAATGATATACTTTTACTTTTCTGTTATAAAAGAAGAGTAAATTACATCACGTTTCTGCATTTCTTCATAATTTTATTTGATCGTCTGTAATGAGTCGCAAATTCTGGTTTAACTCGCAGGGTCGTGACGGATATGGCATAAAAACCTTAAAAAAACTCCAACCTTTGGGTGTCCGACGAGGAAAGATCATTGATCTCCATGGTAGAGTCAAGCCGTCGGCTGAGCGAATCCGTCACGCCTGACCGCCACGCACCTGACCGCCGTGATCCTAAACGCCACAAGCCTGACCATCGCTTCTCGCCTGTCCGTCGTGTGCACCTGACCATCGTGAGCCTGATCGTCGCTTCTTGCCTGTCCCCACCGTGAGCTTGGTTGTCGCTTCTCGCCTGTCCACCGCGCACCGCTCGCCTACCTGTCGTCTCCAGTGGCTATGGGGCAAATGGCATCATCCAGCACAACAACGACTGCGAGAGGCATTGGGGACGAACGGCGTCGTCCGGTGAGAGGCGTGGTGTCGGGGTGTCGTCCGGCGCAACAACGACGGCAAGAGGCGCGCGTTAGGGTGTCATCCGGCGTCGGGGCGTCGGGGTGAGTGCACTAGGGCAAGAGGAAAATCCAAAAATGAGAGTGAATCGGAGGTAGGTGATTAAAAATTGGAACATAAAATAAATTAGAAAAAGAAAAAAAGAATGGTTGAGATTTTGGACATCATATCGGATGTCTCGTGTTGAAAGTCAGCACTTCAATACAGCACCCCCATTAAGTCCTATTCAACATAAATAATATTAACAAAGTTTTATTCAACAAGTAGAACTGTATGAGATTCATCAAGAAAATGGTTAGACCAATTTTTATTTTACCAATTTTGATCGCTTCACTTAGACCAATTTTGATCGCTTCTATCTAATTTTAATAGATTCTTGGTTAATTCAAAATGATTAAAAATGGTCCAATCTTCATTTCAAAGGTAATTTCCAATAGGTTGGATAATCTTTTGATTCATATTAGCTATTAAATAATTAGGACGGCCAAAGTTGTACGACATAAGAGAAGGGTGACACTATTTCACTTCAAAAATATCATCGTTATTCCATTTTATTAAATAAAGATAAAAATGTCAATTACTCGTATAAGAGTGGCGATAATATAATTATTTTTTAGAATGACGAACTTTAAGGATTTTTTTATTTTTTTATTTTATACTGAAAATATCAATTAGGGTACTATAATTTTCCTAATTTATTTAGTCAAATCTCGATATAAAAAAAAACTAAAGTAGATGATTTAATTTGCACGCCGTTAATGATTATACACGTTGTCTCGAGGTTGAAGTTTCGGTCTATCATCGAATTCAACTAATTTTGTGAACTTTAAAATTTGAAGTACTCTATCATTTTTTTTAAAAAAAAGTCCAATTAAAAACGAACATCTTAAATCTCTTGCAACTTCTCTCTCGGTTCTACATAGTAAATCTTCATTTCACGTTTGACTTGAACGGTCTTAAATGGGCTGATAAGTGGGCTGAATAGCCCAACAAAATATTTGGACCTTGAACATCGGACCACCCTGTTTTAAAGATCATTTTGTAAATTTTTCATTTCACCGAAAAAAAAATCTGGTAAGAATATCTAATTTGCATAAAGCTTTTTTTTTTAAAAAAAAAAAGAGAAGTCATTTAACCATTGATGTCAAAATACAAGAGTTCGAGGACCTCCGAAGGAGGATAGCTCTTCCAAAAAACGTCATGCGACGAGCACATTGGGCAAAATAATGTGCTACTTTGTTTGCTTTCCTATTATAATTTGCATAAAGCTTGGTTATTATTAGTTTCATATATTTGTTTCTTTAAAGGGTTTGGTGTATTACTAATTTAATTAAAACCATCACTTAAATATATTATCACTATTTAAATTATCAATAATATCACATTATAATGCTCGGTAGGTGTTGGTAATATAAATAATAATTAAAATAACTAGAGAGCAATTTACTAAAAATATTTTAAATTTTAATCATATATTATTATAATAAAGTAAAAAAATAGAAAAGTTAATATAAATTAAAAAATGAGGCAAAATGAAGAGTTATTTATAAAATATTCTAAATAATAAAAAAGATGAAGTTGAATAATTCTAATTTTATTAATTGAATATTTAAATTAAAATTTTGATTGAATAGATTTTTTGTTAATGTATTTCATTCAAGTGACAATTTGGAATAAAGAAATGTATTCTCAAATTAAATATTGCAGAAGGAATGTCATGTTTCTTTTTTTTTCCATTGATTACAACAATAAAAAAGTTAACTTAATATATATAGCCCATGTGTCATGCCCCGTTGTTGCACCATGTCCCAGGACAAGGCTAGGACGTGCCACATGCCCGCTACCTTGAAGACTAAGACACACGCGAGCGTGTCATGGCAGGCGAGGCAGAAGATCATCCCCAAGAGTTTGAGATGAGTGGAATGGTATTGGGACATGCCTGGCATGCTAGGGCATGCAGGTGGCATGAACCGATGACCAGCAGGGCATGAAGGTTGCATAATGTCCCAAGACGAATCCTACTATCTCAAACGAGTGCTTGGGATGGGAGATAGAGTGCTTGGGATGGGACATAACGAGCAGGCAGTCAAGCCAAAGGATTCTTGTGCAGGAGAACATTTTGGGACGAGAGGTTTGGCCTGGGATGTTGGGGCGCGCAGGCGGCATGTACTAGCGACCATGGAGGCATACTATCCCAGGACATATTCAGTCGTCCCAAACTCTTCCTTTGAACGTAATATGACAAGCAGGTCATATGGCCAAAGTGTTCTTGAGGAGAACAAGATTTGGGACATGGAAGACTTGGCAGGAAGAATGTTGGGATGCGCTAGGACGTGGAGCAACTATCAGGTGGACACTGCACCAAGGCAAAAGGCTTTGGGACAGTCTGCAGAGCTAAGCAAGCACTAGTAAACAGTAGATGACAAGGAGGTCATTAAGCCGATGCTCTCTTGCGGAGAGGACCGGAGGCGGCTATGGTGCCAAGGTGGTTACCGGTGGCAATTATGGTGGCAAGGTAGTTACCAACGGTGATTATGGTGGCAAGGTAGTTACCAGCAGCAATTATGGCAGCAAGGTAATTACAGGTGGCAATTACAAGTGGCGGTTACAACGGTTACCGACGACAATCGTCATGCGCATTCGCCATGTTATGGCCCCGGTGTGTCCAGGCACCAGGGACGAAAGGCAATTATAAATCTAGCAGTCAGGGGTTGTGGGATGCCTTGGCAGAAGTTCGAGAAAAGCAGTTATGCCTGGGATGTTCCCGAGACGTATGACATATAGGTGGCGCGTACCGACGCCCAATTTGACAATTATGTCCCAGGACATATCCACTCATCCCAAACTATTCCTCATGATGCAGGATGGCATGGAGGCTACCTGGTCAAAAAGATCTTCGTGCAGGAGGATCCCAGGATGATGGCTTGAGCAGTTGAGACGCAATGGCAGTTACCAGCAGCTAGACGGACTTGGCATCATGGCGGGAAGGCCTAGAGGCGCTCAAGATAATCTAGAATGTTGTGATGGCGGGAAGTTCATCCAGGAGTTTTTGCTGAGATAGCACACCAGAGGGTGGGGTGCCATTTGTAATTTGAAATTCAAATTGGTTGGTAGTTACCATGTCCCTCTTGTATAAATACCCATGTAGTGTGTCCCATTTGGGAAGCAAGTGTAGAGAAAGTGTTATGCGGGGAGTGAGGGCAGTGCAAAGATAGTGCACACTAATGCATAGGTCGAGCATGGGGCTATGAGTGTATGGGGCAGCCAGAAGGGACAACCACTTGCTAGGCCATTGAAGATCATTTTGTAAACTAAGTGGGCAGTCATTTGGACGGCCAATAGAGAGTTAATAAAAGTGCTTTTCCCCTTATCTTCTTGTGTGTCTTGTGTGTGTTATATCTTGTGTATGAATATGTGGAGTCATTCCTTTGCAATGCATTCTTGGAGGCTAGTTGTGCGTCACCAGTGCCGCACAAGTTTTTGGTGAGCAAAAAATCAGCTTGTGACACACAGGCTAAAGATACACAATAATGATGTCATTAGATTAAACACATGCAAATATATAGCAAAATGTAACATGAAGGTGGAGAAGAGTGGCTGTCAATTCGGGTTTGATCGGACTTCGTCAAGTTTGGCCCAATGTGTCGGACTAGTCGTGCGTCCAGTTCTTTTTTTTCCCTTTTTTATATATAAATATATTAGGCTCTATAAATCCATAAATTTTAATAATGTAATATTAAAAGTGTTATTATTTGTAAAATGAATAATTTTATTATACTTGTTATTTGATACATAATATTAAATTGTTAGTTTGTAAGTCATTATTAAACATAGTAAATAGTATATAAATAATTTATTGTATTACCATAATAGTATATAAGTATAATTATAATATGTTTAGTATGTAATGTTAACGCAAATTTGATCTAGGTATAATGGATCCCTTACTTTGTTGGGTATGGAGAGGGTGAGGAATCCATATTGGCCCCCTCACTTTTTCTTCTTGGTCCACCCCTAATTATATTATATTCAAATATATAATAAAAAATAGAAATAAAATTGTGTTGCATCGGGTCAAGCTCGTGCTAGGTCGAGCTAAGCACCTTGCTTGGAAGTCCAACATGATCTGAGCTCGGCCCAACCTGGTGGTTGTGTGCAAGCTCGTGCCAAGCCAGATTGACCTCACAAAATTTCTGTAAGTCATGGGCAAACTGCATAGCCTGCATGTAATTTCATCTATAATATATGAATACTAAAACTTTTTTTTAAATGTGCATATTACGATATCATGTGCAATATATAGCAACATATAACATATATGACCACATATGGGGTATACTAATGTACGACCACACATTAGGAGCACACTGTGCGACCACCGGATCTCAGTTGCATGATCTACATCCAACGGTCATGTGTACATGAGTTGTTTCAGGTGTCTTCGTCTTCATGCACATGAGTTGCTCCATGTGTCTTCAGCTTCGCGTATGTATGTGACATTCCCTCCATTCCCAAGCAGCAGTGAGCTCTGCGATAACGTGGATGACTCTCTCGAGGGCGATGGATTCACTAGACGAGTAGCTAGGATGTGGGATCGTCGGTGAACGTTAAAGAAAAAGAAAAGAAATGAGTTTGATAGCAGAGAGCCCAAAGCCCAGGCCCACCAAGTCTAATGTAACCTAAAAGTTAAAAGTAAACCTCTCTCCTTATAACCAAGTCCGCAGAGGCAAAAATCCATTTTGGAGCTATAGTATTGAAAGCTCCTCACTATAGCTAAAGTGATTTCTTTTTTCTGACTCACTTGCTGTCGGCAACTCACCCTCCCCATTTCTCTACACTAGCATGTCACGACTACACTAGGGAGGAGGTAGAAGGAGCTACTTCGGCTGACAGCGGAAGGAAAGAGAAGAGAGGAAGAAGTTAAGATTTAGGGCTTGTTAATCAAGGTAGGTTGAGGGGATCCAACCTCTCTCCTTTAACCACCCTTAATGATGAGTGTTGTTTGGATTAAGGGACTTGAAGGCTCAACTAAGTCTTCTTCATGTCAAGATTAGGGCATGTTCATGTTTACTTTAGGAAGCTTCATGTTTCATGATGAGATTTACTTATTGTTATATATGAATACGATTAGTAGGTTAAATGTTCTTATGCAGACCCTTGTTTATTTCCATTATTATTGTGCTCAAGAAGAATGTTCATATATGAATCATGTGATGATTAGAGCAAAATGTGTACTCCATGTATAGATGAATATATGATTGGAAAGATGAAAATGTAGTGTAAATTCTGTCCCATCACTCTAGAATGATCGACCGAAACCCTTTTGGTCGTTCATTTTTCGGAAGGTCCAATTTCTCGAACATTGACGAATGTCGAATCGACCATTTCAGTTGTCCGACCCTCCTCTAGTGGTTGTCTGAATACGTTTCGAGGGTTTGATTTTAAAGGGTCAATTTCTAATGTTGAATTGACCATTTTGATCGTCTGAACCCCATCTAGTGGTCGTCCAAATAGGTTTTGGACGTTCAATTTAAAAAGTCAAAAATCTTGAACATCAGCGGACATCGAATGACCATTTTGGTCATCTAAAGCCCCATCCAACGGTCATCCAGACAGGTTTCGGATGTCCAATTTAAAAGATCCAAAATCTTGAACATCTGCAGTCCTTGTGATGCCTAGTTCGGACATCTGCATAACCCACAGTGGTAGACCAATATAGGTTTGATTGCTCGATTCTCGACGCAACAGTCGTATGAAAATGGACCAATCGTCCGCTCGGTCTCTAATGCCTATGTATGATGATTGTCTACACTTAGAGTGATTTGAAGTATGGATGACCTTAAACAAGATTAAAACATGCTATACGTATTGAATTATTATATGTATTGATGAATGAAAATTAAAACACGGATTGATGAAATTGTCTTGTTAATGTCGTTCATACAAAGGAGATCATGACCCCATTGAGGGAATAAAGTGTGGCTCCCGGGGAGACCAAGACCCCCTTTGAGTGGATAAGGTGTGGTTCCCCGTGGGACAAAAGGATCCTGGCCTTGCTAACCTAAGATCGACAAGCCAACACTTCTCAATCACAAAGATAAGAAACTATCTAATAGAAGACGAAAGATGAAAGGGTTATCTTCATAAACCAACCTAAACTATCATGATTTTTCACATCTAATCCCAAACTAGGAATTCATTTTTTTATCCCTAAACTATCGCGACTTTTCCAATTTCATCCTTCCCTCGACTTCTGCCATGTTTTCTATTAGTTTCATTTTTTTCCAAGTTGAAGTTACCCCTTTAACTTTTAAAATAATAAATAATAATATAAGAAAAATAGAGGGGGCGACACCCCTGCAATTGAGACGGCTCGCACTCCACATCGCTGATGCCATCATCCTATGCGAGCTCATCGGTGCATGAGCTCTCCGACGTGCGAGGTCTCACAGGGGGGTGCCTGCCCCTCTCGCTAGCGTGCAAGTTTGCATCGAGAGTGTCGAGCCCCTCACGAGCTCGCACAAGGGGCACCGACCCCCTTTTCTTCCTCGGTGCGCGAGAGAAAGAAATAACGAGCTCACACGGGGGGAGCAGGCCCGCCTTTTCTTCATTGAACACCGCGAGGAAGACTCGGGAGGGGGCCAACACCCCCCTTTGCGAGCTCGTTGGCCGCGAGCTCACACAAGGAGTTGTTGGCCCCCCTTCCGAGCTCGTCGACGCAGGCGAGCTCAGGGGGGCCGATGCCCCCCGCGCGTTGTCATCGGGCATTTTTCTTTTTATATTTATTATGTATTATTTTAAAAGCTAAAGGGTAACTTTACTTTTTACAAATTGGAAAAAATGAAGTTAACGAAAAATATAATCGAAGTCGATGAAAGGATTAAATTGAAAAAAATCGTGATAGTTTAGTGATAAAAAAATAAGTTTGGAGTTTGGAGTTAAATATGAAAAATCGTGATAGTTTATGGGTGATTTATGAAAATAACCCAAAATGAAAAGGTGAAGGATGAATGACTTAGGACATAAAGGTGAAGATGATTATAAAATTAGCACCTAAAAGGATGTAAATGAATATCCTCTTGTCATATCATGTTATGAATGAAAATGTTAGTGAAGCAAGATAAGTTCATGATATGCTTAGTATAATGCTTAATGATATTATATGCTTTATTATCTCACCATAATGATTGTTCACATGCCATATACTATGCATAAGTATTTCATGGCATGCATACGTTCTATATTTCCATTATGATGAAATGCATATGCATGCTATGACATGTAAAAAGCATATTATAGGATTATATCATGCATGTGTCTCAACATACTCTAACGGAAGAAATTCCCAGTACCCTATGGATCCGTGTAGGTATGGACGAGGCATAGGCTCGGGGGTGAGGGCCTCATGACGAGAGATTACACATGTGACGATCGGCTCACGGTCCAAGTTATCCTATATTATCTTATGTTATATTGATAAACTCTTTAGAGAGTCAAGTATGTATGACTTATGAGCCTTTGAGTCTTGAACTTTGATATGAACTCATTTATGTATTATGAACCCTATGTGAGATCTTATTTTAGAGCCTATATAGCACATGGGTTAGCTATGTTATCTTGAGATTTATATATTTTAGGAGTCTTCCGTTGTTCTATCATGTTAATTGATTTCTATTATATTATGTTTCTCCTACGATATTTTATGCAATTAAGTTATGAAGAATTGAACAAATGTGACACCGACTAGGGTTCGACCTCTAAATTGGGGCCAAATTTTGTGGTGTTATAATGGAAGACGAGGACGGGTAGGATGCGAGGACGACGGAGGTTCATGGATGAGGGACATGGTGTCATCCATGCAGGGGTGGTCGTCATCGATGTCGTCGGCGAGCTCGCAAGTGGTAATGCATACATATCATCCATGCAGAGGACGTTGCTTGCTGTTGACGAGAAGAGAGGAGTCATCATCCATGCAAGGGAGATTGTCGTCGATATCGTCAGTGAACTCACAGGCGGTGATGCAAAGGATGAGGAGGCAAGGCAGGGATGATGACTACTCCCTCTTCGACTACTCCCATATTATTCGCGACGATGGATCTCTTCCACCCACGCAACGACAAAGCTCTACGCGACAATAGAGCTCTGCACGACGTTCTTCTTCTCCTCCAGCCTCGCCACCGTTCCTCCTCCCTTGTGATCCGAGAGGGTCGTCCAGGCCATCGTAGAGCTCACCGCTGCGTGGGAGTGGAGGAATCATCGACACCAATGGAAACGACGATGGCGAGTGCACTAGAGGAGGAAGAAGACATGTGTGGCACGAGGGAGAAAAGGAGGAAGGCATACGCCCAAGAGAGGAGATGTACGCCGGCCGCGCGTTCGCATGGAGGAGGAGGAGAACACCCCGGTCGCACGTTCGTCTCAAGAAGGAGGAAGATGCCCTGCCCGCGTGTTCACGTGAGGGTGGAAGAAAACGCATGACCCTACAGCAGATGTAAGACGCACGATCCCAATCGTTGATGCACGATCCCATCGCCCACATGAATTGATCACACTATGTGCCCAATTTGTGTGGGTGCACATTAATATACCTATATATATACACATTTAATCCATTTTTTCTTGGTAGATTACCACAACAAGAAAAGGCAATTTATAAGTAAATAATTACCCATGGATAGATACTAATTATTTCACCCTTATTTCCTATTTTTCTTTTTCTTTTATAATTTAGTTTTTTCCCTTACTTTAATTTCATTAACTCGAAGTTCTTTTTTTAAAAAATTATGCCTTACTTAAAATATCATAAATAATTCCTGAAGGTTGAGCGCTCTTTTCAAGGAAATAGAGAAAAAGATAGAGATGATGACGATGTTACCTGTTAGGTCATGTATTTGACATTGTTCTTTTCATAGGTTGGAGGGTGGCATAATGCAACATTTTTTTCCTTCAAGAGGGGGGGACATTTGACATCATCATCATCATAATGATAAGTCTTTTTCAATGAACATTTGGTTAGGTAGGTATTATTGGACAAATATGAAAATCAGAACACTTCAATTATGATCATGCATTGGAAATTGGCAGGTGAGAAATGACCAAAGTTTTGTCATGTCTTCATCCGTCCATTAGGATTTGGAAGTTTTAGCCCACCATTTCATTGATTTATTTACCTTTTATTTTACTATGTACACGTCACTTTGCCTATTGAGTCATGCCATACGTACTGTTTTCGTCCCATTTATTTATTTATTGGCTTTTGGTTTAACAAATTAACTAATTGTTGAAAGCTCGTCAAAAAGTCCGAGTGTCGGCTGCCCCTGTGCTGCACTGCAGAAGTGTTGAACCACATACAAACAATTGATCCGACATGAACGCAGGGATAAATTTTATTAACGATCGGATGAAATTCCATTGGAGGGGTAAGCGACTTCTCCTCGCTTAATTAAGATGTCGATTTCAAATTTTTATGAACGTAAAATATTTTTACCGAAAGTTTTATTTGTCATTATTAGGTAGAAGATACGGAGTGACCTAATCAGATTAGTTGAATGTTCAATCTGTGAATAATGTGTTCTTTAATGCAGTGCAGATTAGATCGTCGACACTGCTTCTCGGACATCAGAACTGACTACCCAAAAAGAAAAATAATCAAGATGAGATAAGACAGAGTGCTAAGTTTAATCAATTATTAAGATTATAAATAAATAATGTTCTTCTTAATGATTTGAGATTTTAGGATATTTTGATCATTCACGTAAGTTAGCATTGTAGGATATTTTGATAAACTTATACATTAAATGGTTTTTATTTAGAATTATTTTCATAAATCTCTTCTAAACTATTACGATTTTTCACATCTCATCCTAAACTTTAAACTATGAACTTATTTTTTATAATTTCTAAACTATCATGATTTTTTTTTACTTTAATCTTTCCGTCTACTTCTATTATGTTTTCCCTACTTTTGATTTTTTTTCATTTATGAAAAGATTAAATTACTCCTCCCTCCATAACACATCAAATAATAAATATAAAAAGAAAAAAAAATTGGGGGAGGGTAATCTAGTCTTTTCATAAATGATAATTTTTTTTTACTATTTTAATTCTTCCAGTAATGTTTTTATATTGGTTATTTCATATTTTTCTATAAGGATGAGTAATTTAGTCTTTTCATAAATGAAAAAAAAGTAAAAGTAACGAAAAACGTAATAAAACTAGACGGAAGGAATAAAGTGAAAATAATTGTGATAGTTTAGGGATAAAAAAATAAATTCTTAATTTGAGATTATATGTAAAAAATTATTATAATTTAGGAGAAATTTATGAAAATAACTCTTTTATTTATTACGATGCAGAAACATCAAATTAATTTATCAATCGGTCAAGATGCTCAATGCCCTTATTATTATTGCCTATATACCAGGGAAACACAAAGTTCCATGTACACAATTATTATTTATTAGAGAGGATTGACCCAATTGGAAATTGTTGTCTTGTGGGGGTGGGGTATCGTTTTAAACTCCTCAAACGCTTAAGCCGTCGAGAAAATTTTTTTTATTTTTTTTATCGTTAAAGGGAAGAACATTTTGATCAAAGCAAATTAACGTTATGATTCTCATTTAATTTAGTGTATACCATTATATCTTCTAACCTCTATAAGTTTACTTAAAATGAAAATTTATCAAACGCCTATACCGGTCCTAGAAAATCAAAGAAAACAGTATTAAACTCACATGATTCCCTGAATGTATACCACAACTATTTTCTTAAATGCACCATACTTTTACTAATCTCCACTAGTTTATATATAGAGAGAGAGGGAGAAATATTAGTGTGCTATCATATGTCTTAGGCACAGGTGCAGCCATTGATCCTGGGTCGTTCGATTGGCTACGAACGGACAGGATTAAAGCATGATGAAATCGTCAGTCTAGATGAATGTTGCGTGGAGGGGGCTGACACCCTCTTTTCACGCTTGTCGGCGTGACGAAGATTTGAATCTACATGACGTGAGCGATGAAGGATTTGCGCAAACATAACTCGACGAGCGACAAACAAAGCTCGAACATAGCTCGGCGAGCAACGAACGTTGCGAGGGAGAGATGAAACTCACATCGCCGTTGTTGGAAGGGAGACCGGAGACGCGTCACCATTGCTGTAGAGGAGACCAGAGATGCGTAGCCGCTGCTAGAGGGGAGACCAAGACATGAGGAACCTGACGAACACTAGGCGAATCGGACGTCGAACCACTGTAAGCCGACGTGCATATATCTTGACCCTCAATCTCAAATCGGATGTCTTTAAAAATGAGGGTGCACAATAGTAGCACACTAACATCCCCCCCCCCCCCCTTCTCTCTCTCTCTCTCTCTCTCTCTCTATATATATATATATATATATATATATATATATATATATATATATATATACACACCAAAATCTTATGTATTTATTTGATTGATGATGAGATAGGGCAAGTCCAGGCTAGTTGAGGGCCCTGGCCATTTATAAGTGTGTGGCTTCAGAAATAGAAACATGTAGTGCATGAATCTCTGTGAGCTGAGTTAGTTGTCTCCACTTTGGCCTTCTGAGAGTCCTGCCTCCAATAATGACCTCCCAAGCTTCAACCATGGTGAGATGTTATGAGAGAGTGGGTGATCATTGTGATTGTGGGACAGGGACCATGTCCATTTGGCCATTTTCTAATGTTAATAATAAAATCTTGACATTTACATTCACAATTTCATTGAACTTGGAACTGCAATTTAAGAGGTGAAAAAGTACAAGTTTAAAAAATATGCTGTCCTTAATCAGCTTCACCGAGAGAGAATGTATTAAAAAAACTTAAATTAAAGAAAAAGAAAATAAATAATAACCTAGGTGTCGGGGTGAAGCGGGCAATAGGTTGTTCTCGTTTAATAACATCTTGAGTTCGAAATTTATTAATATTTTTATTGGAAGCCTCATATATCATAATCAAACATACCACCTAAGAGGAGATGGATTAGCCAGGTGGACTTGAGCTATTGAAAAAATAAAACAAATATTTGTTTAAAATATGTAATATCATATACATTATAAAGATAAAATAGCTAAATTAATTATTGAGCTTGATGATGTCAAATTTATTCAAGCATCTCAAATATTGCCGTATACCACGGTGACAATAAAAAAAAGGAAAAAATAAGTTTTCTTTAAAAATAGATAATCTTACTGTAAGCTTATGATCAATGTGCTTATATCGTTCTTTTTTATTCCGTTAAGAAAATAACTATATGAAATTCAAGAAATGAATTATATTTTTTCCATTTTTTACATTATGATTTATTCCATTCACAATATTTTTTTCAACTAATACGAAACCCACAAGGTAGTTAATAAAAAAAAAGCAAAGATTATTATTATTATTATTATTATTATTATTATTAGAAAATAAATCTAAAGCCCTGAAAATGAAAAAAAAACAATTTTCAAACCTTAATTTCTTCAAACTTATTTACTTATTTTCATAGCTCTGATCGGACGGTCAATGAACCCGCACTGTAACTCAGTCACGACGTGGATGAAACGGACGGCGCAGATTCCGCGTGACCAAATTATTACCGCGCTGATTTCGAGGGATATATTTTAATAATAAAAAGGAAATATAAATGAATTTAACAAATGGGGGCCCAAACTCGGAGGAGGAGCGACCCAAACTGGCGGCGGGGCCCATCACGAACTGTCGGTGGAACCTTCTTGATCAAGCTCCTCTAGACCGTACACGTGGCCGATGGCAGGTGGGGAGCGGTGTTTTGCTCACAGGCTGGCGCTTCCACGACGACCACGTTCCCCCTCCAACTTTGCCCCCTCACGAAATTGACCTCCGCATCCACCTCTAATTGCGGATGTGCCACTGTCGGTAGTTGGAGGATTTGGTAGTGGTTTTATAATTGGCGCGATAATAATAATAATTAATTTATTATTATTGTTGTTATTAGAGTTTAATGAATTTGTACTTAAATTTGAGTTCTTAGTTTCATTTGAGAAATAACGATAAATTTAAAAATTGACCCGTTACAAATAATTTAAATTAATTGATCGCTGATATCTGAAGGCAAGAAATAATAGCAGTGAAGTGAAGTGAAGTGGAGGAGGAGGAGTAATTAATTTCCCACCGTCATATATTAAATAGTTAATTAATTAATTAATTTCTTACGTTTCAGGAGGCCGTTGTGACCAAAAGCACGTGATCCGCGATGGAGGTGGAGAAAAAATAATATGTACCGTAACCGTCGTGTCATCGACCGTGGTGTTAATCTCAAATTTGACCGCAGGGCTCTTATACTTTTTATTTATGTATTTATTTAATTTATTTATAGACTCTGGTTGGTGATAAATTATTATTGTACAGGATTTAATATTATAAGATCTTGATCTCATTAATGGTCTTTGACTCGTTGTTCTTTCTTAAACCTTTGTTTTGAATGAACTTAAAGATGAAACTTATCCAATAATACCTCCATTTTTTTTAATCTGTAAAATTTCATTAGAAACAACAAGGATCGGCGTGAATTAAGGAAACGTCACTTACAAGATTAATATGTTTTTATAAATTTTTACTCTAATAATTAAAAAAAGATGTTTCCTTTTTTTACAAAGAAGCAGATGGTTAATTTTTCTTTTATTAAAAATAGTGGCAATGGCGATATTAGTAATTACCCATCAAAGCGGAGGCCGGTTATATGAACAAGTCTTATTACTAGATCTCTCACTGCTTCACTCAACAAAGTAGCAGCCAGCAGCCTCACTTCGCCCACAGCCCACAGCGCACGCCATCCCTATTCGATCTCGTCCTCTTCTCCAAAGCAGAGCAGACGAGGGAGAGAAGAAGGGGGAGAGAGAGTGTGTGTGTGTGTGTGCGCGCGTGTGAGGGGGAGAAAGGGCACAATGCGGCGAGCTGCTGCCATGTTCGTTCTCGCGGCCGCCGTGGCCGTCGTGCTGTCGGCGTCGCCGGCCGCAGCGGTCAGCTACAACATCACGAAGATACTGGCGGACCATCCGAGCTTCTCCACCTTCAACCACTACCTGACCGTCACCCGCCTGGCCACGGAGATCAACCGCCGGCGCACCATCACCATCCTGGCCGTCGACAACGCCGGCATGGCGGACCTCCTCGCCAAGCACCTCAGCCTGCCCACCCTCCGCAACGTCCTCTCCCTCCACATCCTCACCGACTACTACGGCGCGAAGAAGCTCCACCAGCTCACGGGCAGCTCCGCCCTCGCCTCCTCCGTGTTCCAGTCCTCCGGCGCCGCCCCCGGCACCACCGGCTACGTCAACATTACCGATCACCGCGCCGGGCGCGTCACGTTCGCCGCCGAGGACACCGGCGGGGCCCCTCCGGCGACCTTCATCAAGGCCTTGAAGGAGCTGCCCTACGACCTCTCCGTCATCCAGATCAGCGCCATCCTGTCCTCGCCCGAGGCCGAAGCCCCCGTGGCCGCGCCGGCCCCCGTCAACCTCACCGACGTCCTCACCCAGAACGACTGCAAGGCGTTCTACGACCTCCTGGTCACCTACAAGGTCATCAAGACCTTCCAGGACAGCCTCGAAAACGGCCTCACCGTCTTCTGCCCCGTCGACGCCGCCGTCAATGATTTCGCCCCCAAGTTCAAGAACCTGACGGCGGCGGCCAAGACCTCCCTCCTCCTCTACCATGGCGTCCCCAACTACTACTCCATCCAGCTGCTCAAGTCCAACAACGGCATCCTCAGCACTCTCGCCACCGACAGCACCTCCAAGGGCTACAACTACCACTCCCAGAACGTCGGCGAGACCGTCACGCTCAAGACCAAGATCATCACGGCCACCATCACCTCCACGCTGATCGACCAGGACCCCGACGCCGTCTACGCCATCGACAATGTGCTGATGCCGCACGAGCTGTTCAAAGTTCCCGTCCATTCTCCCGCCGCCGACTCGCCCGCCGACGCGCCCGAGGCCGACGCACCGGCCGCCCACAAGTCGGCGAAGCACAAGCCGGCTGCCAAGTCCAAGCACGCGCCCGCCCCCGACGGGCCAGAGGAGGCACCCGCAGACGACGAAACCGCCGCTGACAGCTCCGACGCGACGATGACAGCCGCCGCCGGCTTCTGGGCGGCCGCGGCTGCCGTGATGGCGATGGTCGTGGCCTAGTAGAGTGCATGCATCCGCATGCACGGTGGAGGGTTCGTTTTTCTTTTGTTGATTTATTCCAACTCAAAATTTTCTCTTTCCTCTTCTCTCCTCTTTTTTCTCTTCTTCTTCTTGTTTTTTCACCTTTTTTTTTGTTATTTTACTATGTAATTTAAGATGGCTTGAAGGGATCAAATAAGGGGAGGAGGAGGAGAGAGACCGTGTGATACATCGGAAATGGACTTCTATCTGCACTCCACCCACTCATCACTCTCTCTCTTTCTCTCTCCTCATGGTGTGTAGATTAGAAATGGGGGGTTTGCGTGATTACAAATTAGGAGGTCGGTTGCTTTTGTAATTGGATATCATGTTAATTATCAGGGATATGATTTGTTGCCACTTGCCACCTTTGTCTGCTTTACATGCTGCTTTCTTAGTCCTAATCAGACTACTTATAATGTGGATCCTAATAACACTTTTATAATTCGATCCATCATGACCACAAATCCACATCTCTCTCTCTCTCTCTCTCTCTCTCTCTCTCTCTCTCTCTCTCTCTCTCTCTCTCTCTCTCTCTCTCTCTCAGAGGTTGCTGTTCATGCATGCAGTCTGGGAGATGAGATAGTGGAGGCATGCAGTGAAGTCGCCAGCTGTGGGTGCTTGGAGCTGAGAGGTGGAGATGAGAAGAGAACAAGATGATGGAGCACATGGAGAAGAAGAAAGATGTGGATTTTGAGATCGACATTGCTGCAGTGCCGGTGGCCACCATTACGTTTGCCAACACAATAATTGCCATAACGAGACTTGGATTGCCTTTTTTCCTCTTTGTTTTTGCCGTTGGAATAATTAATGCTTTCATAGTTTGGTGTCATTGGTGAATGAATCATGGCCACAAAAAAAAAACTTTACCATTTTATCAAGAAGCGGTTAATTGTAGATAGACAGAGTTTACATAATTGGGTTGCGTCATTGAAGTGTATTTTTTTTAACTACGCGTCTCGAATTAAATTAACGTAATTTCCGTTAATGTCGCGGTAGTGCACTGCATCCATTAATTAATTAATTAATTGCACAAATGAGAATATAATTTGGCCTAGGAGGAATTCGAAGTTGTCCGCTTGTACGTGGTCCCCCCGAGCATTATGTCATTTTTTTCAAGGTTTTCTTCACTTTGTTTTTTGTTTGCTTCTTTGTAGCTTTTACTTTTTTTTCCTTGGCTTTGCCATTTCTTTCCGTAAATGGCGTAAAAAATATATTCGACATTATATTATTATTATTATTATTATTATTATTATTATTATTATTATTATTATTATTATTATTATTATTATTATTATCATTACTACTACTACGTTAAGTCCGAGCGGGCCACGCTACATCATTGTTTGGTAAATGATAAAAAGAACTAATAAGCACTTGTTTTAACTGTTTATAAGTTAGAAAAATAAGTTGGGAGATCTTATTTTGTACGAAAAAAAAAGTTGATCAGTTTGATAAATGAATATATTATTTTACTCTTATATATAACTTTTTTTATATATTTTATCTATCATAATGTTAAGAAATTTTTTATTATTTAATTAAAATAATAAATTATAAGTTTTTTATTACTAATACATAATTGTTTATTTTTTAAAATTAACTTCGATCAAAGTACTTCAATTTATCAATTATTTTGTATCAACTGAACGGAGTCTTTGAAGCCAAAATAAATAGAACGCTAGCTAATTAGACGCTCTCTTATGTTATTTGAGAAAATGGAAATTAGAATTAACTTCTAAATAGTTTAAGATAAATATTAATTCTTTCGTGCTTTCAATCTTTTTTTTTGTACGTGAAAGCATGGAATTTAATTGCCATTAATAGTTCATAGTTTTAATTCTTGTACGAAAAAGTAGATTAATTATTTCGTGCTTTTAATCTTTATAGATTTATTAAGCAAGGTAAATTAAGTAAAAAATAATGCAAGTAAGGTTCTTTCGATTTTCTTCTAAAATGCAATAACATTTTAAGATTATTCTGTTTTTCTTACAATTTGGCATGCATATAAAGATCATTTTATATGAAATATTCATCTTTAATTAAATGAAGCAACTAAATAAATATTCATATTATTTTCTGACTTTCTTTTTTAAATGAAGCAACTAAATAAACATTCATCTTATTTTCTTTTTTATTCAACTAATAAATAATGCTTTTAATCTTGTTTTCTTAAAAAGAGAGGATGAGGGTGAAATATTCATCATATTTAAATAAATATTTTAAAATTTTAAAATAAAAGTTAAATAATATATTTATACATAAATATATTTTTTATATATATTTATTCTAATTAAATGTAATAAAAATAAGAAATATATAGTCATCATTTCTTTTTTCCTTCCCAATTCTTTTAAAGTGGTGTTAAGCCATCCAATTCTCATCGCGCTAACGACTTCTTTTGGAGTTTGTGTAACGCTTTCAAAATCGTCCATTCTGTCACGTAGGCAGTCAGGTTGATCCCGGGAGCGCTACACTATCTACTGCACTATTGACTATGACCATCCAACAAAATTACATACGTGACATTAATATAATAAGAAGATATAATAAAGGACTTTAATGCGGAACTTCAATAGTCAAAATATCAAATGCATAGTTCACCCACACATGGGATAATCAGAAAATAAGAGATTATAAATCTCAAGAAGTTCAATAAAACATAAGAAGTCTGATAAGTGGAAAACATGATGTCTATGGATAGCATGGCAAATCATAACACTGAATTCAATTGAGGCAAGCTTGATAATAGAATAGTCATGTGCAGCCATCTCTAAGCTCTGTGCCCTCCAACACTTCATCAGTTATCGTTCTCACCTGCAAAATTCCATTGTAGGGGAATCGAATACCCATGAGTAAAAAGCTCAGTACAATAACAAATAGACGGTGAAATAAGGATTAATGATAATCATGAAATCAATATATTATTTTTTGACAATATCAAAGTCTATGCTTGATTCTTTATTATGACTATTCTTTATCTTTACTCTGCATAATCTTTACTATACTATGTTCCATGCTTCACTGTATTTTACTTTATCATACTATTTGCTTTACTTTACAGTACTCTACTTTACATTGCTTTACTTTACAATACTCTGCTTTACATTGCTTTACTTTACAATACTCTACTTCACATTACTTTACATTATATTATTTTATTGTGAGTTGTACTACGTTTTTTACATTACTATAATATCCTTAAAATTAGTTGTCCTATGCGAGCTCGACTTTATTAGGTTGGGATGCCAGGGGTGCATCTCTGAATCTCTGAAGTTAGTAAGTCCATAAAGAAAAAATGGGTGGGTGTTAATACCTCACCCAATTCGAAAGGTAAGTGGAAGAATTCCTACAATTCAAGAACAGTGGTCAATTAAGAAACATGTAAGTTCACTGTCTCCTCAGCTAGCTACCTGTCCCTCTGACACACTACAATAATCTCTGGGGGAAGGAGTGTGACCATTGCATCACCCTTCATTCGAGATACATGTGAGATAAGACCTGAAATCTCAAGAATAGTGGTCATTGAAGACAGTAGCTTCGCTGTCCCCTCAGCTAACTACATATTCCTCCTCTGCCTTAACTCTGATCTTTGCTTTAACTTTGTGGACAGTACATAGCAATCACATATTTTTATCTTTACATTATTTATCTTTGATTATCATAACATCTATGATTCAGAACTTAACTGGAAGTTAATCTCTGTACAATAGGATTCAATCAATATAGGTGAATTGGTTAGAGTCTCATATTCTGATTTAAAATCATCATTTGATTCACTGTCGGAATCGGTCGACCGTTTCTGGATTGATCGACCGTTCCTATGGGTTTGGCCGAGTCGAATCTGATGGAATTAAACCGGTCGATCGTCCACTGTGAGATCGGTCGACCGTTCTAGAATATCGATCGACCGTTCCTCTTAGATCAGTCTACTTTCGGTGATAGTGGATCGATCGACCGTACATGTCAGTCGGTCGACCGGTCACTCAACTGGATCGATCGACCGTTCTGGTGATCGGTCGACCGGTGACAAGATTTTACACAATGCGCACTGCGCGAGGAATCGGTCGACCGATCAAAAATCCGATCGATCGATTTTATAAGTAGATCTATCTATTCACAGATAGATCGGTCGACCGTCATGGTGAGGCTGGTCGATCGATTATTACGAACTCGCGAGAGTTCTGTGCGTGAATCAGTCGACCGTTGAGGATATCGGTCGACCGGTCTGAACGATAAAATAGAGTCGTCGGAGTTTTTCTGCGAATCCGACGGTCTTTTGGTCGTCAAATCACCACGACATGAATAGGAAAAATATAGATAACAATCTCAGGATCATAATGGACTATTCATGCATATCAAACGATCACTATTTCTTCGTCTAGGGATTTAAGACGCTAAGGTACCTCTGTTCGTCGGTTTTCGAATTCGTCGGTCGCTGTTATCCGTCCGGTCGTCGTCAATCGTCTCTGGATCGACAGGGAAGGTTTCGCCGGATCCTTGCGCACGTCAAGGAGGGTCGTCCGTGCGTCGAAGGGTCGCTCGTTGTTGACGTCACGCTCTGTCCTGTTCGTGCGCATGCATCGTGTGTCGGTCGTCGGTTCGCATGAGAGGAAGAAGAAGAAGAGGTGGTGGCCGAGCGAGGGTATCCAAGGGTTACAGAGGCGCCCCTTATGATCCTTTTTATAGCATCGGCCGATCAGGGTGGCCGGCCGATTCCGAGCGGCATCAGGGGAGGAAAATCCTCCCCTGTCGGCCGTTCCATCTTCAACGTTTCCTTTTTTTTAAATTTGAATCGAATTCTGAATTGAATTCCTATAATTAATCTCATTAATTACCTATTGATTTCACAATTCTAACGTTTTTCCCTTGATGGCAAGTTGGATCCGTTACAGTTTGAACCGATATTTACATTGTTCTATAACTTCAATTGGTAATTACATTATTATTGAAGTTTCAATAAAAAAAGATGATGCAATAAAAAATATAAAAATTAGTAAATCAATAAAAAAAGAGATGATAGTCGTCGTCACCTCTCATTACCGTCGCCACCTCTCATTATTCAAATACATTATTTTTTATCAACTTATCTTATTATTTTCTTATTTTTATTTTGTCATGGGTTAACTATATATTTTTTATATTCATACTTAATTAATTACAAATTATATATGTTAACAAATGAATAAAAATTAAAATAATTAATATTTTTATATAAATTTCTATATAGTTTAACAAAAAATTTATTTGTGAAATTTTATTTTATTTAATTAAGATATAAATAATTTATTTATTATGTCATAATAAAATTTATATAGTGCTTGAGTTAAATAATCTATCAGATGTTTAATTATATTATTTTATAGCTCATTTCACCATTAAGTTTATCCAACATTTATTTATTAGAACTTAATCTTAAACATATCTCGAACCGCTAATAATAATAACCAATTTGAAATCCAAACAACTTCACCGTCGCAAAGCTTTCAGCTTCCTATCGTTATCTTCCCATGTCCCCCTGGTTTATTGTTTGTTCATGCTCTTGAGGTGATCCGATAGCTCCGCATGAGGGATGGAAAAGCGTCTCCAATGACGACGTGCGCCTCCTGAAGCACGAAAAGCGCACGCACGACGAGGATGACCTCGTTCGCCGCTGGTCGGAGGTCACCGGTGAGGCCGTCAGCGAGGTCATCTTCCTCGGCCGCCACGTCGCGCCCCCCCCCCCCCCCCCCCCCCCTCGCCGATGCCTTCCATCCAATTGGTACTTTCTTCCATTTCTCATTTGCGTCTTGCCTCTTGTTTCGACTTCGGTTCGAGAAATGTCAGGGTTTGTTCCTTTGTTTGCTTCGGTGTCTCTCTAGAGGTGTGCTGCACTTGAAGGAGGGGGATCCCCTGCGTTCCGGGGGGCGTCTGGGGGTGGATCGGGTTGCGTAACCCTCGGATCGGTCATTGGTTGCGGCTCGTGAAGAATATTGCCAAAGCCCATGGCCTCCTCCCCGAATTTGTGGTTGGCTCTATTCTAAAGCATTCTAGATTTCAATTGGCATTTAATAATTCATTATGGAAACATTGTGTTGTGACAATTTAATGCTTTTGTAGTTTAGCAGACAACAATTTGTCCCAATCTGGTAACTTTGAAATGGTTACTTTGAGGATGAAAACATTTGATTACCGAGAAAGGTTTAGAACTGTAAAAGGATACTAATGTACATTTGATGAGATTTATCATCGCGATTTTCTGAGAAATACATGCAATATCTGCATATCACTTGGGCGGAAACTCATCACCAGCCTGTCGTGCATGCTCCAACCATGTTTGTAGAAATCAGTATTACTTTTTCTTGTTGAATTTAGTTGGTGACGTGATCCTTTAGGAGGAGAGTTTCCCTTTTAAGCTTTTTTTTATTATTCTAAGAAGCAGAAAAAGCTACTGTGGAAGGCAAGATGTTGCTAATATGTCGTTAATTTTTTAATTTATCCTATATATTACAAATTTTTGTTTAAACTATGATCTTTTGTTGTTAAGAACTATTCTTTTGTTGTTTAAGTTTAAACTACGAATTTTCTTCTAAAAAAAGAACTATCCTTGGAATGAATTTGGTAGATATTTGGAAGATAGATTATTCCCTGTTAGATTGAATTCCCTGTTAGATTGTTGTTCCAACTGTTAATGCTTTTGGAATTATACCAACATTCCATTAATGCATTTATTTTTCACTGTATGATCAACACACGTTATTTTGCTGTGTCACTACAGTTTGCAAGTTGTATGTCTAACAATTTCATTTAACATATGACTGTATTTTTATAGAAAGGATTCATTCTAATTAATACTTAATCCTTTTGTAATACTTTATGAGGCTTATCGCTAGCTGTTGGCGAGAAAATAACTAGCCTGACTTTTAGCTGCTTAGAAAGGACTTGGGCTTGGAGGAAGGCAATGATGTAGGAAATTGGGACATGCAGTGTTGAATAGTTAATGTCCTTTATTTATCTTTACACAACAACATGCTTTGGTAGTCTTGTTTCCATGAGTGTATGCATTCTTCTTTTAATAGTAAATGATAGTGAGAAGAAATTTGAACTTGAAGTTCTCTCTTATTTTCTCTAAAATGTCCTTAAATAACAAGCGTTGGCAAAGTTAATCTTCATCACTCATTCTTAAATTATAACTGTTGGCAAAGTTAATCTTTTTCTGGTCTATAGAACACTTGTCGTCCCCTTCTCAAAAAAAAAAAAAACAACACTCATTTTTCCTTTCCTGCAGCGGCTCTATTAGAAACAAAGTACGTGTTGGAACAGGAGGTGGACATATGTACCCTGTCAAATAAATATTTCCTTGTAAGCGTTAAGACTTGTGGAATCTACTTCAATAGTTTAATACTATCTACATTACCACCTCTAAACACATTATCTTTTCCTCTTTTTTCTGCAATTCAAGAACTTATAATGTAACCTAACGTGAAGTAAATCATTTTATATCCATGTGTTGTTATTTGGGACTTCTTTGGGTTCTATGATTTTATAAATCATTCTATGTTTTCTTTTTCTAAGAAAAGATAAGATGATTATCAGATGCACATCCATCAATCATTCGATGTTGCTGAGACTATATCACTTAGTTTTCTCTCCTAAAAAACGAGGAATAGTTGTTATCTTGATAAAGGAATGGATTCAGCATCATCTACAATCAAGTAGGTTGCCTTTTTGTTATCTTTTGTATCTATCACATGTATTCAGAACCCCTCTAATTTGGCTATCTGATTACTAATTAAAGATTCTAGTAGCGAAACTAAAAATTTCACTTCGCTCTGAAATGATAAGTTCGATAAGCAATAGAACACAAATCAAGATTCTTCATGTTAGAGAAGATGTTCAAAATCATAAGTTCAATAACATCAGAACATAAACTTAACTTTTACGATGCATAACATGCTTATGAATTATATCATCGAGATATAACTTAAGTTTTGCAACGCATAACATGCTTATGCATTATATGATCGAGATATATCGTGTTCCAAATAACAATTAGAGTTTTCTCAACAAGATTAATTTGAAGTCATAAAAATCGAACAATGACTTTATCAAGTTTAGGATAGGTGTTTAGATATTTAGATCTGAATGATAGATAAATAATTACTCATCTTGCCCACAAATTTTAATGTTTAGTTCTAAACAGTGTAACTATGCTAACTATTATTTTGACATTGTATCTGGAGAGAGTGATCAATACTGATTTATCATCAAACCTTTGATTCATATGATCACCATTGTGCTTTCTTCTTCATCTGTGCGTTCTTTTTGAGGGAGATTATGCTAGTCAAACTATCTAAGCATCACATTTCAGTATCTAAAGTGATGTAACTTCAGGAAAGATGGTGTTTGTGTTGGCCACCTTCAAGCTGGGCATTCAGTGTTGATGGATGATCCTAAATCAGCAAAAACAGAAACTAAAGATATTAGTGGCACATGAAAGCATGCAATAAAAAGCTTCTTATGAGGCCATCAAATTGGCTTTTCCAGTAGGAGAAATCCTGGCATATCTTGATCAGAGGTAGATTTGCGGGAATAAATTTACAGTTGGTTATTTCTTCACTCCTTTTTTATTTTTCTTTTCATTAAAGTCAATAAATGGATTGTGGATAGCATATGGAGCATAAAGTAATCACCCACCTGTTAGTGGTTTTTGCCCTTTTTTTCTTATCAGATGAGGGTCTGCATAATTTTCTGGAGATTGCCTTATGTCTCAAGTAACCATAAGGCAATCTCGAGAAAATTGTGCAGTGGTTTTCATCGCCCCTAAAACATGAATGCTAATTTCTTTTCTTGAGTTTATTCAGAAACCTTTATATAACCTCAAATTATTTTTTATTCTTAAATAATAACCCTGTTTCCGAGCCAGTATCTTCATTTATTAGTATATGTCCTCTTTGCACAAGTTATCATCCATGTAATTGCTCATTTTATGCAGTAGTGAAGGGTTTGTTTGAAATGGAATGCAGAGCAAACTAATTTGGTGATTTTAACTGGAAAATATGGACTCCCTGTAGTGCAAAACTTTGATGCTCTGTATCCTACCACTCATAATAAAATATTTACATTTTATCATATAATATATTATGTCCGTACTTACTGATAGCATTTAATCAAAGGCTACTATTGGACATTCTTCTACTGTTTATTTGCTTACAGGACTTTCAATTGTTGGCCGAGGAATGCGATCAACAGCTTCTTGTTTGAGGAGAATATCAAGATTTGGAAACCCAAGGACTTCTGAATTCACATTGCTACTCCTGTCATTTTGGGGCATGCACTTCATTTTGCAGGGGTTTCATAGGTGTTCATATAGCTTCAAGCGTCTGGTCAGAAACAACGAAGCATGGAGATTGCTAAAGCTAAGAAACGCATTGCAACTCGCAGGGCAGTTAGTTCCAGTTCTTGTGTTCATATCCACATTTTGCTAGTTTTTAGTCTTCAGTTTTATCCTTCACCTCGTCAGTAGCTTTACCTGTTTCTGCCTTGATAACGGAAGTCATTATTTTCTAATGATATGCTTATCGCGACTTGTAGTTTAGGGAACAACCTGTCCAGTTTTATACAGATAAAAGAATATCTCATTGCGTACAAGTATCATTTAGCATCTGTCATTAATCACCTCTTAAGTTGTAGAACTAGCGACACCCTTTGAATAACTCCAATCATATCATTGATGTCTTGTTCCTTTCACGCCTTATTATGATTCATAATTTCATACCATATATTCATCAGCTTTGTCGTCAAGAGCCAGAATTTTTCGTGCATGTTGCAGCAAACCAGGACGAAGTTAAGAGGATTAAGACAATGAAGCTGATATTCAAACTTAACATAGTTGTAAGATGAGAGTTAAATTTTTAGTACTCTTCAATTATTGTTATGGTGTTCTCGGCTTGATATTCCTAAATTTTTAGTGCTTTTCAACTTTTAGAATTAAAGTTCTTATCAACTTCTGATGTGATGGTTTTGTTCTACTCGATGTTTGGATGAGAATTATAAAATAGAAGAACTTTAAAAATTGATGTGACATATATATCCCATTTTGAAATTGCAAGTAATGTTAGTTACGAGAAAGTTCTTGTCTTCGTAAGTTCTCGTCTGATAGACGTGTTGACCAGAATTCAAGTTCTGGTGGAGTCCACCAGAACTTCGATACGTGTTTGGTAGAACTTCGTCCAGTTCTGAATGAAAGTTCTTAACCAAACACCGCCAAAATGTTGTATCCCAAACACAATATATGAGAAACGATGGAACTGTTAGGAGTTTAATAAAGTGGCTTAATGTGTGATTTTATGGACTGTGATTTGGATCCAATTCATCATGTCTTTGACCGAGTAAAGTATCACGCTATTCTTTTACGCCTTTTAGTCTTGGAAAAAAACTTTAATGATATAACGTTTGGATTAAAAAAAAACAATTCTCGTCATATAAAAACAATTGATTAACGACATCAATGTTAGAGTTGGTGAATACTTCAGGGCCCCTTGTTTCTCACACCGGGTTCGCCCACGTGAGCTTAGGGGAATCTGAGTATTACCCAATTAACAGTATTGCTGGCGTACGAACGAAAGGGGGGGTTCGGGGGGCCCCGCCCCCCGACGGCGGTCCCGCTCGCCGGTGAGCGGGCGGGGGTTCGGGGGCAGCGCCCCCGAAACCTAGACGGGTTTTGGGCTTTTGTTTAGCCGGCCCGTGTGGTTCGGATTAGGTTTTTTCTCTGTTTGTTTGGGTTTTAAACCCGGTTTGGAGAGGCTATTAATAGCCTAATTTCTGATGTAATTTGGTGTGGCGGCTGTAAACCTAAACGATATAGTGGAACCTCTTTGCAGGACGTAGCCCTAATCTCAAGGGTGAACCTGGGTAAATTTCGTGTGTCTCCTCTATTTTTCTGCAATCTCTCTGCGATCTTCTCTCCTTGTTCTCGAATTTTCCCATCAATTGGTATCAGAGCACAGGTTGTTCGAGGAATTAGGGTTTATTCGAGATGTCAGGAGGATCGCGAATCGAGATAGAAAAATTTGATGGAACACGATTTGATCTCTGGAAGATGAAGATGGAGGATCTCCTTTGTGATCGAGATCTTTGGATGGCAATCGAAAAGGAGAGACCAGGCATGGAGGCGGCGAAGGTCGCGGACGAGGCCTCCTCCAGTCAGGCAGATCCAAAGGCGATCGAAGAGTGGGATCGGATTGATAGAAAGGCGAAGGGTTTGATTCGGCTGTGTCTCGCGGATTCAATTCTTACGAATGTGATGGGCGAACCTACTGCCAGAGATCTGTGGAGGAAGTTGGAATCCCTATATCAAAGTAAGTCGTTAGTTAACAAGTTATTTCTGAGGAAGAAATTGTACAATCTTCGGATGCAGGAGGGTGACTCGTTTTCTACCCATCTTTATAACTTTAACACGGTGATCAGTCAACTTGTATCAATCGGTGTTAAGTTTCAAGATGATGATAAGGCAATAACATTGCTCTGTTCGCTGCCGGATTCATGGGACAATCTGATTGTTGTGATTGGTGGCGGGGATAAAGAACTTTCGTATGAAAGTGTATGTGCTGCCTTGTTATCAGAGGAAATACGGAGAAAGGGATCAGCAAGTTCTGGTAAAGAGGCGCTGGCGGCCAGAGGAAGGCAACCAGAAAGGAATCAAAATCAGAGAGGGAGATCCAAATCTCGTGGGCGTTCGAAGAGTAAGGATAAGAAGGTGCAATGCTGGAGATGTCAAGAGTGGGGCCATCTGAAGCGAGATTGCAAAAACAAGCCGGTTCATAAGAAAGAAGCGGAGTCAACCTCGGACAAAAAGGAGGCTGAGGCAGGAGATATGTATGTGGCTTCTGCATGTACGGCACAGTCAGATAAAGATGTCTGGCTTATCGACACTGGTGCTTCGTACCACATGACACCTCATAAACACTGGTTCTGTGAATATGAGGAGTATAATGGTGGGGATGTCATGCTCGGAGATGACACTGCGGTTCAGATTGTTGGACGTGGCAGGGTGAAGTTGAGGATGAATGATGGCACGGTGAAGACTCTACCAGATGTGATGCATATACCACTTATGAGCAGGAGTTTATTATCTGTTGGTACAATGGCTGACTCGGGTGTTATATTCAGTTGCGATAAGGATTCGTGCAAGATGATCAGAGGGTCGATTGTAATTGCACGAGGGGTTCGCTATGGCACGTTGTACAAGTTGCTCGGAGAGACAATATCTGTGGGCTGCGGATTTATTTCTGAAGAGGCCAAAGAAGATGAAGACAGCAAATCTATGTTGTGGCATCGGAGATTAGGCCATATCAGTGAAAAAGGACTCTCCACTATAGCATCAAGTCAGATGGTAGAAGGAGTTCCGGATTGTTCTGTGGGCTTCGGGTTCTGTGAACATTGCCTCCATGGAAAACAGAACCGAGTCAGTTTTCAACACACAGGTTCAAGAGCAACGAAGATTCTCGAACTGATTCATAGTGATGTCTTTGGACCAACTCCGACTCCATCTATTGGAGGGTCCAGGTACTATGTTTCTTTTATAGATGATTTTTCGAGATACAGTTGGATTTATTTTATCAAGAATAAATCAGATGTATTCGATAAGTTTCGAGAATTTAAAGTTTTGGTGGAAAATCAATTGAGCTGCAAGATCAAGGTCCTTCGTACAGATAATGGAGGTGAATTTTGTTCAGATAAGTTTGAGCATTTCTGCGTGGACAATGGTATTGTTAGGCAGAAGACAACTCCATATACACCTGAGCAGAATGGAGTAGCTGAAAGGTTAAATCGGTCACTCATAGAGAAGGCCAGATGTATGCTGAGTTGGGCTGAATTGGGGCAAGAATTCTGGGCAGAAGCTGTAGCCACAGCAAACTACCTGAAGAACCGCTCACCGACCTCATCAGTGAAGGATCAGACACCTTATGAGGCAATGTTTGGGAAGAAGCCAAATTTGTCTCATGTTCGAGTGTTCGGATGTGACGCATATGTTCATATACCCAAGGAAAAGCGGGGTAAGCTTGATAGTAAATCTGAAAAGAACATATTTGTCGGATACAAGGAAGGGATCAAGGGCTACAAACTGTGGAATCCAAAGTCAAGGACTATTGTTTACAGCAGGGATGTTGTTTTCCGTGAATCACGTTCCCAAGTTGAAGTTCAAAAAGGTGATGAACCTAAGAAAGTGGTAGTGCTTGAAGAAGATTCTGATTCTGAAATTTCAGAGGTGGATGCACAAGATACTTCAGTTGAGTCTGTTATAGAACTGGATCAAGAGGACTCGGTTAATGAAGTTGAAGATGCAGATTCAGATGAAGACCCAGATATTGGTACTACCATACCAGTTCTCAGGAGATCGACACGAGAAAGAAGAGCACCTTTGAGATACTCTCTTAGTGCTCTGAGTTCGTTTCATGCTTTGAGCATCATCGGAGAAGAACCTAGTTCTGTAAAAGATGCAAGGTCTATGGATGATGCAAATCAGTGGGAGCTTGCTATGGCAGATGAGATGCAGTCACTGGATAAGAATGAAACATGGAGTTTGTGTAAATTGCCTAAGGATAGAAAGGCAATTGGTTGCAAATGGGTGTTCAAACGAAAGCTGAAACCGGATGGGTCTGTAGAGAAGTACAAGGCGAGGCTGGTAGCTAAAGGGTACTCTCAGGTTGAGGGAGTCGACTATGATGAGATTTTTTCTCCCGTGGCGAAAATGACTTCAATCAGATTTGTTCTATCTCTGGCAGCAGCATATAATCTTGAGGTAGAGCAGATGGATGTGAAGACGGCATTCCTTCATGGGGACTTAGAGGAAGAGATATATATGAGGCAACCAGAAGGCTTTGAAGTTCAAGGTAAAGAAAAGCTGGTGTGCAAATTGAAGAAGTCTTTATATGGATTGAAGCAGTCGCCAAGGATGTGGTACCAGAAGTTTGATACGTACATGCTCGAACTCAAGTTTGTACGTTCAGATTCAGATCATTGTGTTTATGTGAAGAGAGTTGGAGATCAGTTTGTCATTCTTACACTGTATGTGGATGACATGTTGCTGATTGGAAACAGTATGAAGATGGTGAATTCAGTGAAGGGTTTGTTGGCCAAGAAGTTTGAGATGAAAGACTTGGGACCAGCGAATTTTATTTTGGGTATGCAGATTAGAAGGGATCGGCAGAAGAGAAAGTTGTGGCTAGGACAGGAGAAGTACATAAAAGAAGTGTTGAAGAAATTTAACATGTCGGACTGCAAGCCAGTGGGTACTCCTATGTCTCTAGGAAACAAACTTTCTGCAGAGCAATGCCCGAAGACGGATGAAGAAGCCGAAGAGATGGACCGTGTGCCATATGCAAGTGCAGTGGGCAGCTTGATGTACGCCATGGTTTGCACGCGTCCAGATATAGCCCAAGCAGTGGGAGTCTTGAGTCGGTATATGTCTAACCCAGGCAGGGAACATTGGAATGCTATCAAGAGAGTTTTCAGGTACCTTCGTGGAACTTCAGATTTTGCTTTGTGCTTTGAAGGTGCGGGAAAAGGAAAGATGCTTGATATTGTGGGCCATGTAGATGCTGATTGGGGTGGAGACATTGATAGTAGACGGTCCACTAGCGGATATGTTTTTACATTATTTGGGGCTGCACTAAGTTGGATGAGCAAGAGACAAAGCGTGGTAGCACTTTCTTCTACAGAAGCAGAATATATGGCTCTTACTCATGCTGCAAAAGAGGCCATATGGCTACGGCGATTGTGCTTGGAGCTCGGATTTGAGCAAGGTGCTATAGAGGTGAGATGTGATAATCAAGGTGCTATTCAGTTAGCTAAGAATCCCGCATTTCACTCACGCACAAAGCATATTGACATCCAATACCACTTTATTCGGGAAAAGGTGGAAAAGAAAGAGGTTCAGCTTGAAAAGGTTGATACAACAGAGAATAGTTCTGATTTTCTGACTAAAGCAGTTACAGGTGTAAAGTTTGAGTGGTGCTCTACTGCTGTCGGATTGAAGAAGAATGTTGCTGGCAAGGCTCTCATTGGTGTGAAGTATCCACCAAGTGGGAGAATGTTAGAGTTGGTGAATACTTCAGGGCCCCTTGTTTCTCACACCGGGTTCGCCCACGTGAGCTTAGGGGAATCTGAGTATTACCCAATTAACAGTATTGCTGGCGTACGAACGAAAGGGGGGGTTCGGGGGGCCCCGCCCCCCGACGGCGGTCCCGCTCGCCGGTGAGCGGGCGGGGGTTCGGGGGCAGCGCCCCCGAAACCTAGACGGGTTTTGGGCTTTTGTTTAGCCGGCCCGTGTGGTTCGGATTAGGTTTTTTCTCTGTTTGTTTGGGTTTTAAACCCGGTTTGGAGAGGCTATTAATAGCCTAATTTCTGATGTAATTTGGTGTGGCGGCTGTAAACCTAAACGATATAGTGGAACCTCTTTGCAGGACGTAGCCCTAATCTCAAGGGTGAACCTGGGTAAATTTCGTGTGTCTCCTCTATTTTTCTGCAATCTCTCTGCGATCTTCTCTCCTTGTTCTCGAATTTTCCCATCAATCAAAATGAAACTTTCGATGTTCTTTTATTTTTCTACTTTTAACTTTTTCATTAATCTTATGATTGTTTCATTGAAATTAATTCTGAAGAAATTTTTTTTGAGAAAGTAATTTTAATTTTGTATTTTATTCTATATCAAAATGTAACTTCAAAATCAATCATTTATTTGTAAGCAATGCATATATAGTTTTATAAGCAAAAGTTTTTATTCGTTAATGGAAAGGTGACGTGTACTTGTGTGACATGTAGTGCACAAATTTAATCATAATAAAGTTCATCCGATGATTAAGCTATTGATTTATTTTGTATTTGGATGATATTTCTTTGATCGTTGAATCCATTTTTTTGGTTCAAATAATGTTATTTTCAATTTTTTTGTTATTAACATTTATTCTTTTTTAAAAAAATAGGAACAAAATAAACAATAATAATAATAAACTCGATAACTAAACAACAAGATAAAATTCAACAATCTATATATTTAGGCCAACTGTTTGGCAAATTAAAATAGTAGTTAATATTTGAAGTTGAAGATGTGGGAACATTGTTCAAGTGAACTCAGACGAGTGATTCATTTGACCCAAGGATGCAGCTCATGCGGAGTTCATAATTCGATCTCCTAATCATCCAAATGTGCTTCACACTGAGATATGAGATGCGTTCATGGAATTATGCAAAGCGAAGGAGAAAGAATACATTCATGTTTGGCTGGAATCAGACTCAATGAATTTGGTGCATATTGTCAATTGCCATCAATTAGTCTCTTGTTTCACTTTTATTCAAATGTATGCACACTGTTATTATAAGAAGACGAAATCAGCTGAGGATCACATAACTAGCGTTGGACGGAGTTTACTTTTTTAATATTTTTTGAGAGAAGAATCCACCTCTTAATCTCCTTAGCTTTTTTAACATCGTCGGATGCCTATATAAATAGATGAATGAAGTCTTAAAAAAAAACGTGGGAACACCGATAGTAATAATTATTTTATGTTGTCAACAAATAGCTATTAAGTTACTTTTCTATTATCCTCTTGCTTTTGGCCAATGGGTCCTTCATTAAAAAAGATTCACATTCCACTGTAATTTTCTAATGAATATAACAAAATTAAGTTTATTTCTCTGCATACAGATTTGATTTCGGAGATAATAAGAATAATTAAAAAAATACTTCTTAAGCTACAACAAAAAAATATTTTAAATACATATAATATTATGAATCAATTTATCACCTTATACTCATTGTTTCTATTACCAAACTAATTACATTATTTTTATACTAATCAATTGTTAAATTTAAAAATGTTATTTATAAAATAATTTCTCTTTTATCGGTTAATTATTATTTGTTAATCAACCACCATCAGCTAATTAATTTATATAAAGTAAAATAATCTTAAATTAAATTTCTAAAATTTAGGTGAAAAGTTCATTCAAAATTTTGTCATGTGATACGCAATCACAACACTTTTTTTTTCTCTTTTACAGCTTATTTTTCATCTGTGCCATGAAAACTAATGAATAATTGCATCCATTAGACTGAGGAAAATAAAAAAAAGTGTTCCATTTTAATCATTTTTTTCTTCTATTTATCCAAATAAATTCGAGAGAGAAAAAAAAAACATAGCATAAAGGTGGTGGCAGTGGCAGGCTTGAAAACCAAGCAACCTTTTCGGCTTTCGAGAAACAAAAAAAGCTCAACCGTGGAATATCATCTTGAACGGTCGGGATATCACCAAACTCCACGTTACCAAAAGCGATCCCGTCCATCCGACGGTCGATGCCTTTATTCATTACCTCCTTGCCAAGGAAATTTATAATAAACGACACGATGTGAAGAGGGAGATGCGAGCGCTTGCCCTTTTATTAGCTTTTGGCTTTCTTTTATTTCTCATTATTTTTGTTCTAGATTTCTCCCTCCTCCTAAAACCTCCCTCTCTCTCTCTCTCATCACCGGCTTCGCCTCTGCGCAGCGGTGATCGGTTTCTCTCTCCAATTTCCTCCACCTACTCGATTTTTGTAGGGTTTATATGAGCTGATCAATCGATCGGCATGGCGGAGATCGCCGCCCTTCTCGAGATCTTTCTCCGCGGGGAAGAAGACGACGCGGCGGCCGCCGCCGCCAAGAAGCCGCCCAGGGAACGCGCACTCTCTCTCCTGCGCTCCGACCCCGCCCGCTCGGCTCTCCGACGCCTCCTCGCCGTCCTTCATGCCGGAATCTCCTCCCGCCCCGACGCTGGCGATCAAATCGGGCTCCAGTCCTGGACCCGCCCCCAGATCGAGGCCGTGGTCGGCGTGGTCACGCTCGTCGTCCCGGCCGTGCTCCCGGCGTCAGGTGCGTCCCTGCTGAATATTGAGCTCTCTGATCGCGATCCTGCGCCGTACGGTTCATGGTTAAAGAACCTTGGGAATAATTGTGCCTTATCTCTCTCTCTTTCTCAGCAGCTGACCATGCGGACCCAGTTTTGCTGGCGATTGTTGCCAAGTCGATAGAGTTCTGCATCTGCTTTCTCGAGAAATCGGACTTCGATGGTGATGATTTCAGCCTGCAGGTGTGTTCGAACTCTGCGCTCAGCCTTTCTTTACTTCTGTTTTCCACCAAATCTCGTACACGGAGAACATTCTCCTTAAAGGAATCCTGTGCCCTTGGGAAACGTACCTTTTGACGCTTTAATTGCTAAGGAAGCTTTTTGTTATCCATATTGACATGGTTACCCAACTGTCTATGCGACCTGTAGTTGCCATCAGCATTTATGTTTGTACTTTTTTCTGCCATGTTTCAGGACAAGGCAGCTCGTTTCTTCGAGCTGGCGTTACTCGAATCAGTCAGTAAGGACCACAGTACTATGAACCGGGATTCATTGAACTCCTATGTGACCCAGCTATCAGTTATTCCAGTTGACATTGAGAACCCGGATTTTGGTAGTGCTGCACCCTGCGACCATCAGGGTATTCTCTTATTTGTGCTTTTGCACATGGTTTCATCTTTATTTCTGTTTATCAAATTCCTTCACCGTAACTTATATATGAATTCATTTATTTCCTTTAACTAGCTATTGACTACTTGGGGAGCATCAATCTATCTGAAAGACTTCAAGCTACTTTACCTACTGATCATGGGCAACCAGGATCCCCCCTTTCATGGTTTACTTCCTCACAAGATCCACAATGTTCAGATGGCATATTCACCACAGCACAATACCTAGCAGTTGTTCACATAAAATGTTTCCCCCGCCTCCTTGGTTTATGTAAAAGGCTGATATTAATTGCATCTTCTATGGATAAGCTGATTGATGATGCAAATGTTAGCTTGAGGCTTTCTTTCAGTCAAAGAATCCTTAATGTACTCTTGAGTCTAGCAAGGATGGTGCCTCATAATGCTTGTGATGTTGACTTGTTATGCTCAGTTGCGGGATATATGGAAACTTTTCCAGCATTGTTCATGTTGAAGTCTGATTTTCTGAGCAATGATTCAAGCACCAAGGGGGTCAAACATGGGAGCCTTTTGTTGCAGATACTCGAAGAATTTCTGCAATTTATTCAAATTTGCTTCAGTGATACTGTTATCTTTTCTAATGTCCAGGCCTCTATTGTTGCTTCTATGATGAATACTTTGGATTCCAAGGTCTGGAGATATGATGGATCAAGTTCTTCTTTGAAGATCCCAATAATTTATTGCCCCCGGCTTGTTCTTTTTGTGCTAAAGTTGTTACGAGATGCTAAAAACTGGGTTCATCAAATCAATGATTTCAAAGTGGACTCAATATGTTTTTCTGAACATTATCAGAGTAATGAACCTTCCTGCTGCATCGGTGGTGAGAAGGTTTCTCTGATCCAGAAGCGTACGTCTGAGGAGTATTTTAAATTGATGTTTCCACTGTCCATGCAGTGGGTGGATAACTTAATACATCTTGCTTACTTTCTCCATTTGGAAGTAGTGAAATACAGCGCGTCTATCGAGAACTCACGTGTATGCTCTATGAAGCCTGCAAATATCCCAGATTCAGAGTGCACATCTAGTCATGAGGATGAAGCGATCTTCGGTAACCTATTTTCTGAAACATGCCGGCAATTGGGATCCACAGATGGTCTTGAGCAGCCTACTTCTGCTGTTACCAACATCTCCAGCGATTCTGATTTGCTTATTCAAGCAGCAACAGAATTGCTGGTTTTTCTTAAGGTATACATATTTTCCTCAGAATGGAGTCATTTACTTTTTGAGGATGCTTGCAGAAAAATTGGTGCAGATCACATAGATCAGCTACTCATGATACTCAATTGCAACACATGTTCATCCAGTGAAAGGAACTCCGTAAGTTCTTCACTTTCACATTCACGTCTAGCTCCTCATGTAAATGAGAGCTGTTTCGAACTTCTGTGCAGTCTCGTGTCTCATCGTGTGTTGTCAAATTCTCTGACAAATCATCTCGTTGATCAAGTGCTGAAGATAGAAGATGGTATCTTTATCTATAATGACCACACTCTTTCTTTGTTAGCCCATGCTCTTGTTCTGCATGATGATCTGGGTAGTAATACTTTAATTATGAAGATCTATGAGGGGTACATCAGTTTTGTTTTGGAGAAGGCAGAAAGAAACTGTTACGAGTCTGCTGATGTATATAGGAGTCTTCCGAGTTCTTTCCATTTGGAAATTCTTTTGATGTCTTTTCATCTCTCAAATGATGCTGATAAAGTTTCCATCACTAACTTCGTATTTTCATCACTCAGAAGAGTGGTGGACATTCCTCGAACTGAATTTGGCACAACACAATTATTTTGTTGGGCTTTGCATGTTTCAAGATTGATCTTGATATTGAGGCATACAATCTTACATCCATCTGCGTGCCCATCATGGTTACTTTCACAATTCAGATCCAGATTAAGAAAAATCCCTCCTCAGTCACGAGGCCTCTTGCCTTCTTGGACATCAACTGTTGTAGGGGGTATGCTGAAAACTTCTGTCAGAGAAAATCCTACATACAATGTCTTGCTTTCTCATTTGATTGATGTTGTTCTTCATCCTTCTCCATCAAGTATAGACATGTCTGCCACCCAACAGATTGGCTTGAAGTACCATGACCTGGTTTCTACCTTTTCCAATGTTCTTGATTTATGGAATGGTAGAAAAGCTGAAGCTATTGAACATCTTGTTCTTGAAAGATACCTCTATTCTCTCTGCTGGGATACAGTTTCTACTTTATTCAATGGCCCACAATTCACACCTGTGCAAGGCAATAATTTGCAGAATCTTGACTTCTTAGATACCAGGTCTTTCTATAATTTTCTTTGGGACCTAATCATCCGAGGCGCTGATATCCACAAGGATGCTGGTTTCTCTGAATTAATTTGTAATCAACTTAAACAGTTGCAAGAGGGTCTTTCAGTCCAAGGTTGGGATTTTCTTAGGAAGTCTTCGTGGCTTTGTCTTATAGTTTCTTTGCTTCATGCTGGCCTGTCAAGATATTACACAACAAATGTGACTCATGAAGAGCAACCTTTCTTGCTTCAGCATCCCAACTCTGATGGGCTTGTTTCTGTTGGGGAGAACATTATTCTGTCAATGTTTGAACAGAATCAAGATACATGGCTGCTCAGTGTACTGTCATCTATTCTGAAAATTCTCTTGCAATTTCTTGATAGGTCTTTTGTTTGCATGTTTGAGGACAATCGATCTTCTGGAGATGTCTGTTCACCTCTTATTCTTCTGAAGCACTCTCATTTTGACAAATCCAAGCAGAATATTCTTATAGAAAAATATGGTTGTAATATCTCACAGCTTGAATCGATATATGGTGTTCTGTTGAAATTGGATTTTGTAGCTATGCAGAGCACTGAAAGCACAGGTGATATTATTGCCAGGTGCCTATTACATGGGTTTCCATCCAACCAAGACTCATGTGATGGTACTCTTCTTTCTTGTGCCCTCAACATAAGAGACATCATATATGTTTTTGGTGAGTATCTCAAGGTCAAGTACACAAGAGGGGAAGTTCTGATAGAGGATCACACCATTTCCCAGCTTCTTGAATCTTTGAAGAGAATAAGATCTGATAAAATTTTCCAAGAAATACATGAGAGATGTGATGCTATTTTTAATGATCTGATTGGTCAAAGGGAATACACAGGCTATCTTGACGTTCTTGCTGTGAAGCAGCTTGAAAGTTTTCTGGCAGATATGAACTCTGGGAACATTGAGGACATTGTAATAAAGGAAATGGTTATTGATACTCTTGTTGATTCAATTCAAGGTTTCCTAAGAGATTCTAGTAAAGCACAATCTTTCCAATTTTATCTGGGCTCTGATAAAGATGTGCCTGAAAAGTGCAAAGAATTCTTTGGTCAACAATGTGGTAATTTGCTTGTTCTTATTAATGCATTGGACCAATGCCATTCTGAGATGGTAAATTTGAAAGTTATAAATTTATTTGTTGATCTTCTATCTGGTGGGCTTTATTCCAATCTCAGAGAGAAGCTTCAGAAGAAATTTCTTGATATGGATATTTCATGCCTGTCAAATTGGTTAGAAAAGCGACTTTTAGGAAACATTACAGAAGCTTCAGGATCTGTTACTGTAAACAACAGTTCTAAACCGCTGAGGGAATCGACTATGGGTTTTATTTCATGTCTTGTATCACAGCCTTGTGAATTGCTGTCTAGAGAACTCCGGAGTCGGTTCATTGAGGCAATGCTTATGTCACTTGATAGAGCCTTCATCTACTGTGACATACAGTCTGCCAAAGCTTATTTCAATTTCATAGTTCAGCTTTTAAACGGGGAGCCATCAATGAAGCAGCTCTTGGAGAGGACTGTGCTTCTGATGGACAAAATGACTGGTAATGAGGGTTTACTAAATGGCTTGAAGTTCCTTCTTGGTTTCCTTGGTTCTGTCATTGGTGACTTTGGAGCTAACAGTACCACAGATAAAATCTCATCAAAGGCGGACTTAGGTAATAATACTGGGCACGGACTCGTAGTTTCCAAATCAGTGAATTCTAGAAAGAATCCCGAGAATTTGGTGCTTCCTTCAGGTCGTGAAAGTGGGGCTGCATCAATTGACTGTGATGCGACATCTGCAGATGATGATGAAGATGATGGTACATCTGATGGGGAATTGGGCAGTGTGGACAAGGATGAAGAAGAAGAAAGCAGTACAGAAAGAGCATTGGCATCTAAAGTATGCACATTTACTTCAAGTGGTAGTAACTTCATGGAGCAACATTGGTACTTTTGTTACACTTGTGATTTAACTGTCTCGAAGGGATGCTGTTCTGTATGTGCCAAGGTGTGTCACCGTGGACATCGTGTTGTGTACTCACGTTCTAGTCGTTTTTTCTGTGATTGTGGTGCTGGAGGTGTGAGGGGAAGTAGCTGTCAGTGTTTAAAGCCTAGGAAATTTACTGGAAGCAACACTCCTCCAGCTGACAGCACAAACAATTTGCAGTCATTACTGCCCTTATCTACAGATGGTGAGCAGCCAGCAGAAAGTGATTCTGATTTGGATGATGATATCTGTATGGATACAGATAATTGCTTCAAATTATCCATCCCAAAGAAGGTGCAAGATGAAGTACCTTCAATACTTATCAATCTTGGTTTTGAAAGTCGGCTTCTTGAAGTGTGCAATAAATTACTTCCTGATGTGATAAGCCAGAGAGAATCCAATCTTTCAAAAGACAATAATGTTATTCTTGGCAATCCTAAACAACTGTGTTATAGTACTGATCTTTTTCAGTTGAAGAGGGCATACAAAAGTGGATCTTTAGATCTGAAGATAAAGGCAGATTATCCAAACTCTCGAGAACTGAAATCACTTCTTGCTTGTGGTTCTCTCACCAAATCATTACTCACTGTTAGTGCTAGAGGTAGGCTTGCTGCTGGCGAAGGAGATAAAGTTGCTATATTTGATGTTGGACAATTGATTGGACAGCCTACTGTTGCTCCAGTAACGGCAGATAAGACAAATGTCAAGCCACTCTCCAAGAACATAGTTCGTTTTGAAATTGTTCATTTGGTTTTCAATCCTGTTGTTGAGAACTTTCTTGCTGTATCTGGTTTTGAGGATTGCCAAGTACTTACTGTTAATCCTCGTGGAGAGGTGACTGATCGCCTTGCTGTTGAACTTGCTCTACAAGGTGCCTATATTCGTCGAGTGGATTGGGTTCCAGGATCTCAGGTTCAGCTAATGGTACTTACCAATATGTTTGTCAAGGTATATGACTTGTCACAGGATAACATAAGTCCTATGCATTATTTCACTCTGTCAGATGATATGATTGCAGATGCCATTCTCGTTCCAGCATCAATGGGTAAGGCATTCCTCCTAGTTCTATCAGAATCTGGCCGCTTATATAGGTTAGAGATGTCGATGGAAGGTGATGTAGGTACAAAAGTATTAACAGATGTCATAAGAGTTCATGAAAGGGATATTCATTCTAAAGGCTTGTCACTGTGTTTCTCTTCAACTTATAGATTGGTTATTTTGTCATATCAAGATGGCACCACCCTGATGGGACGGTTGGATGCTAATGTAACTAGCCTGGCGGAAGTTTCATATATTTATGAGGCTGACCAAGATGGAAAACTTAGGCCCGCTGCTCTTCATCACTGGAAGGAGTTGCTTTCTGGTAGTGGACTTTTTGTTTGCTTATCGGATCTCAAGTCGAATGCTGCACTATCAATCTCTCTTGATGCTCATGAAGTATTTGCGCAAAACATGAGATATGGTGCAGGTTCATCTCTTCCATTGGTTGGCATTGCTTCATATAAACCATTATCAATAGACAAGGTCCACTGTCTTGTTTTGCAAGATGATGGAAGCCTTCAAATATACTCCCATGTACCAGTGGGTGCTGATACTGCAGCAAGTACAAATGTGGATCAGACAAGGAAACTAGGATCCAACATTCTTAACAATAGAGCTTATGATGGTGTGAGTCCGGAATTTCCACTAGATTTTTTTGAGAGGACTATGTGCATCACGGGAGATGTGAAGTTTAGTAGTGATGCAATAAAAAATGTTGATTCAGAAGTAATTAAGCAAAAAATGACCTCAGATGAAGGATTTCTTGAGAGTCCCAGTGCTACAGGTTTTAAGGTATGATTATTTCTTGCTTGATGCTCCTCATTGTTGTCTGTTGAACTGTGGACCTCATTATTATTTGATTCTTTGTGAAAATAAACTATCAATTAAAGTAATGAACTGTGAACATCTCCTGGTGTTTCAGGTGACTGTATCAAATTCGAATAATGATATTGTAATGGTTGGTTGTCGCATACATGTTGGTAATACATCAGCAACTCACATTCCCTCAGAAGTCAAAATTTTCCAAAGAGTAGTTAAACTTGATGAAGGCCTGCGATCCTGGTATGACATTCCCTTTACAGTTGCTGAATCATTGCTTGCTGATGAAGAGTTCACGATTTCTATTGGTCAGACTTTTGATGGTTCAACCATGCCTAGAATAGATTCATTAGAAGTATATGGTAGAGCCAAGGATGAATTTGGTTGGAAGGAGAAAATGGATGCAGTCCTCGACATGGAAGCCCATGCTCTTGGTAGAAGCTCTGCAAGTACTGGGGCTGGAAAAAAGTATCAAAACATGCAAGCTGCTCCAATTCAGGAGCAGGTTCTCTCAGATGCTATTAAACTATTATCAAAGATTTATTCATCTTGCAGATCCCATTATGCTACTGAAACTGAGGATGTAGATCTGGATCTAAATAAACTTAAATCCAGGACATTGCTTGAAGCAATATTTCAGAGTGATAGGGGAGCCCTTTTACATTCTGCTGCATGCCATGTTCTTCAGTCTGTTTTTCCAAAGAAGGAAACGTACTATCGTGTAAGAATAATAAACTTGTATAAGGATGCAATTTCTATTGTGATCTTCTCATGTATGATTACACTTTCCTCAGGTAAAAGACACAATGCGTCTGAATGGAGTTGTCAGATCCGTTCCTATTATTATTTCAAGAACAGGTGTTGGAGGTGCTGCTGCTGGGTGGGTGATCAAGGAGTTCTCTTCACAAATGCAGGCAGTGACAAAGATCGCATTACATCGAAGGGCAAACATGGCTGCTTTCTTGGAAACTCATGGTACTACAAAATCCTACTTTGTAACACATGCATCAGAGACAAGTGCTCACATTCTTATCATTTTCTCGATTCCAAAATGAGTATACAAACAAATGTGAAAATTTTTGGTGGACCTCTTTTCTTATACTTTCTACAATAATTACATTGATAATTATTAATTAGTTAGAATTCTTAACATTATAATTAGTTGCGAACAGTTTCAAAGTTTATGCTAGAAAAGAAATACTGTTGTTTTTTCTGCCTGCCAGACTTTGTACAATATACTAGGATTTTCTCTGGCGTATAACCACTTATCATTGTTAGTTAGGCACTGTTGTTGCACTTGTGGCCTATAAGGTTGAACCTCTTACAACAACAACAACAACAAAGCCTTATCCCACTAGGTGGGGTCGGCTACATGGATCATTCGACGCATTCGTTGATCCATGTTCATGAGATTCGACAGGGTTTTACGCTGGTTGTCGGGGCCTAACACAACCCTTCTCCTTTATCCGGGCTTGGGACCGGCTATAAAACATAGGCGGAGTTAAGGTTGAACCTCTTAATGCAAGATATTAGCTTGCCCTAGATATCCCATCCAAAGTGTATTCGCTCTATTTTCTTGATTTTTTTTTGCAAAAATGATGTAGGTGCCGTGCCATATACCAATTATTGTGGGCATTCAACAGATATTTTTGCTTTGAAATTCACTGTCATGCATCCTCTCAAAAAAAAAAAAAGAAAAAGAAATCACTGTCATGCAGACCAGTTTGCCTAAATATCTATTAGGAAGAATGCAGCCTATTTTTTTTTCTTCTCTTGAGAGCAAAACAAAGTAATCTTAAGGGATTTTTGTTCAAAAAGGGGAAATAGTTCTGCCATTCCATTGCGTGGTATGAATATTTGTCAAGTTTATTCTTGTTCAGCACGTTGTTTTTTGGGAGGGATTGTTCTGCAGCTTCTTGTTACTAACAGTATTTCATCTGATATAGGTTCTGATGTAGTGGATGGTTTGATGCAAGTTCTTTGGGAAATTCTTGATTTAGAACATCCAGAAACACAAACAGTCAACAGTATTGTAGTACCTGCGGTGGAACTTATTTACAGCTATGCAGAATGCCTTGCTTTACATGGGGCTGAACCACGCGCTGTTGCTCCTGCTGTCACACTACTCAAAAGGCTTCTTTTTGCACCATATGAGGCAGTTCAGACATCCAGCAGGTTTGTACTGAACCTTGCATTCATCGTTATACTATGTCATTTATTCTTGCCGATGCACTGGATTCCAATACCATACTCAGCTATCTGTGAGCATGTGTTGTTTTACAACAACAACAACAAAGCCTTATCCCACTAAGTGGGGTCGGCTACATGGATCATACGACGCCATTCCGCTCTATTAGTAACTTCGTTGATCCATGTTCATGCGATTCGACAGGGTTTTACGCTGGCTGTCGAGGCCTAACACAACCCTCCTCCTTTATCCGGGCTTGGGACCGGCTATAACATAGGCGGAGAGCATGTGTTGTTTTACATGGAAATTAATATTTTTGGCTCCAAAAATGAAATTTATTGGTTGTGGTGTGTAATGGCAAAATATATGAAACTATGATGTGTGTAATGTTCCTCACACAACTGAACATGCTAACTAATTTCAAAGCCAAAGGACAAACAGTGCATGTTATCTATGTTACACATCCTTTATACAATCGACATCCATACTTTTTGTATAGATTCAATGATTAGTAAAAGTAATAGATAATGGATTTAGTTTAGGGGCATTGCTGATGACTTATCCAACATATATGCAGTTTCCTTCACATGTAAGCAGACGTTCAATATCTATGTTTCTAGTGTTTCCTTTGGTTATGACAGTATAGTACATATGCTAATCCTTCTAATAAAAACACATGCTAATAACTATCATTTTAAATATGTCACACATCTTCAAATATGGTCATTATTTTATCATGCTAAAATTTCAATTGAGTATAATTGTATAAATAGTTTGTAAGATTAACATTGTTATTTAAGAATGTATACCAGTGGTATTTTCCTTTAGAATTACTACACATACTCATTTGGTGGTGAAAATTCTTTAGCTTGGCAATATCATCTCGGCTACTTCAAGTCCCCTTCCCAAAGCAAACAATGTTAGCTACTGATGATATTTTGGAAAACTCTGCAACACATGGGTCTTCTGATACAAATACAACTGGTGTGAATGCACATGGCATGATTGAAGAAGATTCTACTGTGGCATCAGTGCAATATTGTTGTGATGGTTGTTCAACAGTACCGATACTTAGACGTCGATGGCATTGCAATGTGTGCCCGGATTTTGACCTTTGTGAAGCATGCTATGAAGTACTTGATGCAGATCGGCTCCCTCCACCACATTCAAGGGATCATCCCATGTCCGCTATTCCTATTGAAATGGATACCCTTGGAGGCGAAAGTAATGAGATCCACTTTCCGATTGATGAGTTAGGTGATCCAAATTTAATGCAGGTTGCTGCTGATATAAGCATGCAGAATTCTTCTTCATCCTCCATTCACATCTTGGAAACTAGTGAGAGTGGAGACTTCCCTGGGCCTGTGACTGACCGAACTGTAGTGTCCTTATCCGCTTCACAACGCACTTTGAACTCTCTGCTTCTTCGCCATCTTATTGGAGAGCTCAAAGGTTGGATGGAGTCAACATCTGGATTTCGAGCTATTTCTATTATGCAGCTTTTCTATAGATTATCATCTGCTGTTGGAGGGCCTCTTATGGATAGTTCAAAACCAGAGAACTTAGACCTTGAAAAATTTGTGAAATGGTTACTGGATGAGATTAACCTGAACAGGTCATTCCCAGCCAAGACGCGTTCTTCTTTCGGGGAAGTAGCTATCCTTGTTTTCATGTTTTTTACCTTGATGCTTCGAAATTGGCACCAACCTGGGGGTGAGAGTTCTCAGTCAAAATCAGGTGGTTCTGCAGATCTGCAGGATAAAACTGGTGTTAAGGTTCCATTATCAGCAGCTGCTTCTCCATCTTCCAGTGATGATCCAGAAAAGACTGAATTTGCAACTCAGCTTATTCGAGCATGCTCTATCCTGAGGCAGCAAACATTTCTGAACTATTTGATGGAAATTTTGCAGCAACTTGTTAATATCTTTAAGTCATCACCAGGAGATAATGAGGGCAATGTATCTGGTGTTTCTAGTTGTGGTTCACTTTTGTCTGTTCGAAGAGAGTTGCCTGCTGGAAATTTTTCTCCTTTCTTTTCTGATTCTTATGCCAAATCTCACCGTGCTGATATCTTTATCGATTACCACAAACTATTGTTGGAGAATACTTTCCGTTTGGTCTACAGTTTAGTGCGGCCTGAAAAGCATGATAAATTAGCGGAGAAGGATAAATCATACAACACATGTACTGCTAGTAAGGACCTGAAACTTGATGGCTTTCAGGATGTTCTCTGCAGCTACATAAGCAATCCCCATACATCATTTGTTCGAAGATACGCTAGAAGATTACTCCTCCATTTGTGTGGTAGCAAAACTCAGTATTATAGTATAAGAGATTCATGGCAGTTCTCAAATGAGATAAATAAGCTGAACAAACTTGTTAATAAATCTGGAGGTTTCCAAAATCCAGTGCCATATGAGAGGAGTGTTAAGCTTGTTAAGTGCTTGTCTTCTATGGCTGAAGTGGCAGGAGCAAGGCCCAGGAATTGGCAAAAGTGCTGCTTAAAGCATGTGGATCTTCTTTCATTTCTGATGAGTGGAATATTTTACTTCGGTGAGGAATCTGTTGTCCAGACTCTTAAACTTTTGAATTTAGCATTCTACACTGGAAAGGATATGGGTCATTCAGCAAACAAAATGGAAGGTGGAGATGCTGGAAGTAACACAACTCGAGGTGGATTGGTTTCTTCGGATGTGAAAAAGAAACGGAGAGGTGAGGATGGTATGGATAATTCTTCAGAAAAAATTTGTGACATGGAGCAAGCCGTAGACGTTTTTACCAAGAAAGATGGTTCTGTTCTGAGAAATTTTATTGATAACTTCTTACTTGAATGGAACTCTTCAAGTGTCCGTCAGGAAGCCAAGGGTGTACTTTACGGAATTTGGCATCATGGGAGGCACTCATTCAAAGAGGTTTTGCTAACTGCACTTCTGCAGAAAGTGAAAGAATTACCTACTTATGGACAGAATATAACTGAATATACTGAGCTCATGATGTGGTTGCTAGGAAAGGTGTCTGAGAGTAGCACAAAGCAGTATGAGACAGAAATTATAAGCAGATGTTTGTCAACTGATGTGATTAGCTGCATATGCGAGACACTTCATTCACAAAATGAGCTATTAGCAAATCATCCAAACTCCCATATTTATAACACTCTCAGTGGCTTGGTGGAGTTTGATGGTTACTATCTTGAAAGTGAGCCGTGTGTAAGTTGTAGTTGTCCAGAGGTGCCATACAGCAGGATGAAACTTGAAAGTCTAAAATCAGAGACCAAGTTCACTGACAACCGCATAATTGTGAAATGTACTGGGAGTTATACCATTCAATCAGTTACTATGAACGTTCATGATGCTCGTAGATCAAAATCAGTAAAAGTTCTAAATTTGTATTACAACAACAGGCCTGTAGCTGATTTGTCAGAATTGAAGAACAATTGGTCTCTTTGGAAACGTGCAAAGAGTTGTCATCTTGTTTGTAATCAGACAGAGCTGAAAGTTGAATTTCCTATCCCAATCACAGCATGCAATTTCATGATAGAGCTGGATTCGTTCTATGAAAATTTGCAAGCTTCTTCTCTTGAGTCTTTGCAGTGCCCTAGATGCAGTAGATCTGTTACTGATAAGCATGGAATTTGTAGCAACTGCCATGAAAATGCATATCAGTGCAGACAATGTCGAAATATTAATTATGAGAATCTGGATTCTTTTCTTTGTAATGAATGTGGATACAGCAAGTATGGTCGTTTTGAGTTCAATTTTATGGCAAAACCAAGTTTCTTGTTTGACAATATGGAAAATGATGAAGACATGAAAAAAGGATTGGCTGCTATTGAATCAGAATCTGAAAATGCACACAGACGATACCAACAACTCTTGGGATTCAAGAAGCCTTTACTTAAGCTGGTATCTAGCATTGGCGAAAATGAAATTGATAATCAGCAAAAAGATAGCGTCCAACAGATGATGGTATCTTTGCCTGGTCCTTCGTGCAAGATAAATAGGAAAATTGCACTTTTAGGTGTATTATATGGTGAGAAATGTAAAGCTGCTTTTGATTCTGTGAGTAAAAGCGTCCAGACACTGCAAGGGCTGAGGCGTGTGTTGCTGACTTATTTGCAACATAAGAATTCCGATAATGCAACTGGTCATGTCATGCCGATAGTTGCAAGATCACTGAATAACTGTTATGGTTGTGCTACCACATTTGTCACACAATGCTTGGAGCTATTGCAAATGCTGTCAAAACATGCAATATGCAAGAGACAACTTGTTGCAGCTGGCATCTTAACAGAGTTGTTTGAGAACAATATTCATCAAGGTCCAAAGACTGCTCGTCTTCAGGCAAGAGCTGTTCTTTGTTCCTTATCCGAGGGTGATGCTGATGCAGTGTCTGAGCTGAACAATCTCATACAAAAGAAAGTAATGTATTGTCTAGAGCATCATCGTTCAATGGACATAGCTCTTGCAACTCGAGAAGAGTTATTGCTTCTTTCTGAGACCTGTATGTTGGTTGATGAGTATTGGGAAGCAAGACTGCGTGTTGCTTTCCAGCTTTTATTCTCTTCCATTAAATTGGGTGCAAAGCATCCTGCCATTTCAGAGCATATAATCCTGCCGTGCTTGAGAATAATTTCACAGGCATGTACTCCACCTAGATCTAATGCTGGGGATAAAGAACAAGACAAGGCAAAATCCTCCATTTTGCATTTGAAGAATGATCGCAGCACTAAACCGTCTGTTATGTCAAACTGCCCTCCTAGTAAAGTTTCATCTGAATCAAGTGACAGACAATGGGAGGGTGTGAAAAAGGGTCAGGATATACCACTTTTAAGTTACTCTGAGTGGGAAAAGGGTGCATCATACATTGATTTTGTTCGGAGGCAGTACAAGGTAACACAGGCAGTTAAAGGTGTAACTCAGAGGGTTCGCCAGGATCCACTAAAGAATGACTACCTTGCCCTAAAGTATGCCCTTAAATGGAAACGCCACACTTGTAGAAAAACAACTAAGAGTGATTTCACAAAATTTGCTCTTGGTTCATGGGTTTCTGAATTGATACTGAGTGCATGTTCGCAGTCTATAAGATCTGAAGTATGCAATCTTGTTACTTTGCTCTGCCCACAAAGTTCCACCAGACAGTTTCAGTTATTAAATTTACTCATGTCATTGCTTCCTGCTACTTTACCTGTTGGTGAATGTGCTGCAGAATACTTTGAACTTTTCTTTAAGATGGTTGATTCTGAGGCAGCTCGCCTTTACTTGACTGTGAGGGGATGCCTTGCAACTATATGTAGACTGATTACACAAGAGGTTTGCAATGTGGAGTCGCAAGAGAGGAGCCTCAGTATTGACATATCACGAGGATTCACACTTCACAAGCTTATTGAGCTACTCAATAAATTTCTTGAGCTACCAAACATTCGAGTCAGGTAAAAAGTAGTTACTTTTCATTTTAATACTAATGATGTGATTGATGATAATTCCTGCTTCTTGAGCGCCCTTAATGTTGATGGCAGATTTATGCAAAACGAGTTGTTATCTGAAGTTTTGGAAGCTCTTCTTGTCATTCGGGGCCTTGTAGTGCAAAAAACAAAACTTATAGGTGACTGTAACCGTCGTCTTAAAGAGCTCCTGGACGGTCTTCTGCTAGAAAGCACTGCAAACAAAAGGCAGTTTATTCGTGCTTGTATATCAGGCCTTCAAAATCATTCAAAGGAAAGAAAAGGCCGGACTTCATTGGTACTTAGCAAACATTTTTCCTTTCCATTTTTTTTCTTGAAATCATTGTTTCACCTATTAGTATCTTGTGATTTGTTTTAATTACATCTGTTGCATTAAGCTATAAGAGTATTTATTTGTGTTGATCGGGTGCCATGTTCCAGTTTTTTTTCCAATTTTAAAGTTCAATTTGTCTCTGAAGTCTTGCTGACCCGTAACTTTCTTATGCAGTTCATATTGGAGCAACTCTGCAATATTATATGCCCATCAAAGCCAGAACCTGTTTATCTTCTGATTCTAAACAAGGCACATACCCAAGAAGAATTTATTAGAGGTTCTATGACAAAGAACCCTTATTCAAGTATTGAAATTGGCCCACTTATGCGAGATGTGAAAAATAAGATCTGCCATCAACTAGACTTGTTAGGTTTATTGGAAGATGATTATGGCATGGAGCTACTTGTTGCAGGTAACATAATTTCTCTTGACCTAAGCATCTCCCAGGTCTACGAGCAAGTTTGGAAAAAATATCATAGTCAAAATCAGAGCTCTATGTCTAGCACTAATCCAGCATCCACTGGGTTATCATCAAGCAGGGAATGCCCTCCAATGACTGTGACATACCGTCTTCAGGTTCGCTTTTGCATGCATACTCCTCATTGAATAGTTGGTTTTGAGAGCTTGTGATTTTGTTTCTGTTATTATAACTGCTATCATTTTGGCAGGGATTAGATGGTGAAGCTACTGAACCAATGATCAAGGAACTGGAAGAGGAGAGGGAAGAATCACAGGATCCGGAAGTTGAGTTTGCAATAGCTGGTGCTGTCAGGGAATGTGGAGGTCTTGAAGTTCTATTGAGTATGATCCAGGTAGCTATCATGTTTCACCTCAAGTTTTTTTGGTTTCAGTCCGAAATCGTGAAAATAATAGAATATTAATCTCAAGGGTTGCATATTTTGGTATAACTTATTATCATGCTTCAAAATGTGAATGCACGTACTGTCTTGCTACTAGTGCAAAAAATCTGAAATCCTGCAGATTTGTATCTATCTTGCAACTGCCATTTTAAACAACTAACATCCTAATTTTCTTAAAGTTTTGTTGTCATTGTATGAATTTGATTACCAAGTATACTTTGATTTCACCTTCTTATGCAGCGTCTGTGTGATGATGAATTGAAGTCGAACCAAGAGGAGTTGAGTTCAACGCTAAACCTTCTAATGTACTGCTGCAAAATTCAAGAAAATAGAAGAGCCTTATTACAACTAGGTGCTCTAGGTTTACTTCTTGAAACAGCACGGAGGGCATTCTCTGTTGATGCTATGGAACCAGCTGAAGGCATTATTTTAATTGTAGAGAGCCTGACGATGGAGGCAAATGAGAGTGATGTTGGCATTAACCAAAGTGTGCTTACCATCACAAATGAAGAAAGTGGTTCTGGTGAACAAGCTAAGAAAATTGTCCTTATGTTTCTTGATAGGCTATGCCATCCTATGGGCATTAAAAAGTCAAGCAAGCAGCAGCGCAACAAAGAAATGGTTGCAAGGATCCTACCATATTTGACCTATGGGGAACCGGCAGCTATGGAAACTCTGATCCAGCACTTCTATCCTTACTTGCAAGATTGGTGTGCATTTGATCGTTTGCATCGACAACATCATGACGATCCAAAGGATGAAGTGTTGGCTCAAGAAGTGGCTAAGCAAAGATCTGCTTTGGAAAATTTTGTGAGAGTATCAGAGTCACTTAAGACAAGTTCATGTGGTGAGAGGTTGAAGGACATTATTCTTGAGAAAGGAATAACCAGTATTGCTGTCAAATATCTAAGAGAAACCTTTGCAATTGTTGGTCAGACTGGTTTTAAGACGAATGCAGAATGGATATCTGGTTTGAAATTGCCATCAGTACCTTTGATTTTGTCAATGCTGAGGGGGTTGTCGAAAGGTCATTTACCAACACAGAAATGCATTGACGAAGAAGGAATTTTGCCTGTGCTCCATGCTTTGGAGGGAGTTCCAGGTGAAAACGAAATTGGTGCAAGAGCTGAGAATTTGCTTGATACTTTGGCTGATAAGGAGAAAAATGGGGATGGATTCTTGGGTGAGAAGATAAACAAGTTACGTCATGCCACTAAGGATGAAATGCGCCGTCGTGCTCTCAGGAAAAGAGAGGAATTGCTGCAGGTAAACACTTTTTCCTAAGATTTCTCTTGTGATTAGTAGTAGTTTTGCTTATTAGGCTTTTCGCATCCTTGGTACTCTCATTGTGACCTTTCTCAAATACATATATGATGTGTCATTGTTAGTTCTAAGAATATCTTGTGATTCAGGGACTAGGAATGCGTCAAGAATATGCTGTAGATGGGGGTGAGCGTATTGTTGTTGCCCAACCTGTGATTGAAGGCCTAGAAGATGTAGAAGAAGAAGAAGGGGTGGCTTGTATGGTATGCCGTGAAGGTTATACACTCAGGCCAAACGACATGTTGGGAGTCTACTCTTACAGTAAAAGGGTGAACTTGGGTTCGGCAAATTCTGCAAGTGGCCGTGGTGATTGTGTCTACACAACGGTGAGTCATTTCAACATCATTCATTTTCAGTGCCATCAGGAGGCAAAGAGAGCAGATGCTGCACTAAAGAATCCAAAGAAGGAATGGGAGGGCGCAACACTAAGGAACAATGAGACTTTATGCAATTGTATCTTCCCCTTGAGAGGGCCTTGTGTTCCTCTTACACATTATGCTCGATGTGTCGATCAGTACTGGGACAACCTTAGTGCCCTTGGACGTGCAGATGGTAGTCGACTTCGACTTCTTACTTATGACATTATTCTGGTATGAGATTCCTTTCTATCTTGAGCTACTAGAATGCTTTGTGGATTCTCCTTTAGTAAATATTGCCCTTGGTCAGCTTTATTCACTAGAATATAGTATGATTTCCTATGCGAGAAAATCCAATATTTATGCGGTGCCCAGTAAAACCAGCACCACATGAAATTTTCTTTGCATTTGTAGCCATTTAAGTTGTTCAATCATTTTTAAATACCTCACTGCATCCATCTTCCATAGGTAGGGCCTTAGGGGACTGCTATCTTTGCATTTTATAGTTACTTTCTTCCATCATTCTCGAATTTACGATTTTGACATGTTCATTTTTTCTTGTACTTGTTCCCTTTAGATGTTGGCTCGGTTTGCAACTGGCGCTTCATTTAGCACAGACAGTAAAGGTGGTGGTCGGGAGAGTAATTCACGCTTCCTTCCGTTTATGATTCAAATGGCATCGTACCTCCTCGACCAAGGAAGTTCCAATCAGCCACGCCGTGCCTTGGCTAAATCTGTGACTGCATATTTATCTAATGGAACTTCAACATCAGATTCACCCTCAAGGCCTTCCTCTGGGGCTCGCACTTCTTTGTCATCTGATGAGACCGTTCAATTCATGATGGTCAACTCTTTGCTCTCAGAGTCGTATGAGGACTGGCTGCAGCATCGCCCTGCCTTCCTGCAGAGGGGAATATACCATGCTTACATGCAGCATAAGCATGGTAGGTCAACACTCCGGTTATCATCTGATTCAGCTGCTGCGGCTGTTGTTGCTAGATCAGACGAAGGCTCTTCCACAGATCTAACTGATAGTGGGAAGCTCTTCGCCATTGTCCAGCCGATGCTCATTTACACTGGCCTGATAGAGCAACTGCAGAGGCTTTTCAAGCCAAGTAAAGGAACCGGCGGTAGCACGTCAAAGGAGTCTGTGGGTGATTCAGTTAGCAGCAGTTCAAGTGGTGTGGAAAGGTGGGAGATGGTCATGAAGGAAAGGATGGTGAACATGAAGGAGATGGTGAGCTTCTCGAGGGATCTGCTGTCATGGCTCGAGGACATGACATCGGCTGCAGATTTGCAGGAAGCATTTGATGTGATGGGGGCCCTGGGTGACGCGCTGTCCGGCGGCGTCTCCAGCTGCGAGGATTTTGTTCGAGCAGCAATTCATGCAGGCAAGTGCTGACGACGGCTTTCCTTCTGCGATACTTGAAAATGACTTTCTTCACACGCCGGGGGATGGTGCTTCAATTATCTAAACCTGAAAGCGGGGGGGGGGGGGGGGGGGGGGGGGGGGGGGGGGGGGTTGTTGTAAAGAGGGTGGTGGTAAGAGAAAGGAGGAATTCGAAAATCAGTGAATTTTTGTCTCATCTTATTTTGACCTCATCACGAACTTCGGTCTTGTACATTTAATACGTCATTGCAAGTTGTATTCCCCGTAAATTAAAATTTATTCTCTTCATGGAGTTTGTGAACCTCGGAACGGGAAGTGCAACGCCACCCGACTTTGTGGATCGCCCAATTTGAGTAAACTTCAAAAATTGCCCATTCTCTATCCTTCTACGCTTTTTAACTGCGCCAGGTGGTTTTTTGTTGTGTGCAGAGAAAACTGAGGCAAGTCGACAAATGATGATTCTTTTCTTAGTGCATTTATATTCTTCATACATGTCGTGGTTTCATGTTGGCTCTGATGTTAAAATGTGATTTATTTAAATGTAGACAACAAAGGTTAACTGTTTCTACTGGGGTTAATTTTTTATGTTTATTTTCCTTTTGCTTGAAAAATATAAGATTGTAATTGAAGAAATGTATTGGACACCCTTTAAGGTTATTTTACGTACGCCCGTAGTGCCCCGTGGATCCTTCTGTACAATCCTGGAAGATCATTAATTCCAATGAAGTGTAGTGACTTGTGAATTAGTAAAGTTTGAATCTCATTTAAAGCATAAATTTATTAAAGTTTACCTACTTGGGATGGTCGCTCCGGATTGGCATAGCTGGTTCAGTTTTAATCAAAATTTCAAGATTAGCCGATTTGATAACTCGCGAAGATTTTTTTCTCCAAATTTCCGACAAGGCGAACCTGAAAGAACTCAGGCATTTTGGATCGTCCAGTGCCCGTGCAGCAAACTTAAATATTGTCATAATGATATTACCATGCATCTGCCTGATGATGCCTCACAAAGCAAGGCAAGGCTTCGAATTACACACTTCTTCCATTTTAAATTACAACGAGTTCCGAATCGCACAGGAACGAAAGAATCAACCAGCTGCTTCCTGCCCCTCCTACAACATTCGTCTATCAGTCCGACGGGCAGCCGAAGAAGTGTCTCACTCTGGCTACAATTAGGAGTCTGGAGTAGTGGCTACTAACTGTTATTGATCAAGCGCACACAAGTTGTAGCTTCTAACTGTTGTCAACCTTCTGTCTTTTCGGAGCATGCGCAGAATCCTCGCCGTTGTTTCCCGTCTTTGATTCCCCTATGTCTTGCTGATGAATAAGCATGTGGTTATCGTGATCCTGCCAAGAACAAACAACGGAAATCACATCAGTAAAACCTGATCAATGTGTTGAGGTTCACACAGGGAATGCAAACACTCGCACACTCTAGCAGCAGAGCAACAGAAGATGGGAAGTGCTTAGAAAAAGAAATCCAGTCACATCTCACTTGAAAGATAAGTTGCCCCGGATAGGTGATCCAGTTCGACTTCATTGCTAAGAGTAAAAAGAACAGTTAGGCGTGTAGGTACCTTTTCTCCGGGGGTCGCATTGGTAACAGATCTTCTATTAGTGCGCCTACCAAAATTGATTTGCACGGATATGTTTGCTTGAGAAGGATCTATCCCAGAACTTGCCACTGCTTGTGTTAATGCATTTAGTATCCTGCTCACAAATGAGTAGCGGAAAATTGTCACATATACTTGTATAATTTATATATATTAACAGCCAGATAGCTAGAGGTCTAAAAGAGAGAATACCCTTGTGAGTAGACACTAGATAGAGATATTGTGCCCTCATCAATTGCTAGTTCATCTTGCTCATTTAACATATCACTGCTCCCAGTGCAGTCAGCTGCACATGATGATCTTTGCCACTCAGATTGAGACTGAGACATCAAATTATCAGAATCTGAAATTAATCTCTCCGGAGGCTGGATTAAGCCAGATCCCTTTTCAACAGATGAATAAAAGTTCGACTGCATTGGAGCAAGCATAGCATCAGCAACAGTGGGCATGTCAGCTTCAACCACATTATGACTGTTTGCAAGTGATGAGGGAACCATCGGGATGTTATTTTCAACAAACTTCCCCGGAAAGTAAAATCCAGGGTGAGGAAGGTTATTTTTTGGAAGATGGGCGTCCGATATGCCATCCGCGGGACCTTGGTTATTACTCTGAACAAGGTGATAATTAAACATTGATTAGTGAAAGATGCATCAGGAGGATGTTTATAGATGTTTAATCCTCAGGTGCACCCTGATGCCTAAAGTTTAAATATAAAATATTTACCAACCACACATCCTTTTTCCTCCCAAAAAAAGTGTAAATATAAAAAAAGGTATTACCCATGGAATTAACTTTTCATGTTCTTGGCTCCATCCGGTGTCAGCGTCGTACCTTTGTGCCTTCTCTTGTAAGTACTTAATGTATTCAATGACCTGAATAAGGATGTATGTTATGTCGATTACAATTATCTCATCAATTGCAAGGAGTTCAGAAAAGCATAATAATCAAAACTTGAGAAAAAGTATAGTCTACCTCCAGAAGGAAAGAAGCTTTATCCCTCTTCTGATCATTATGTGGTATAAGTTCTCTAAGTATCTGAAATCTGCAATACAGGTGAATAAAAAACATAAAAGGTTTAAAAAAAACTAGTCTTATATCCCCCTTTGACCATTTTTTACAGGTGACCTCAATTTTCTGAGTGAAAGGAACATATAAGTTTTGATACACAGATAAAGACATTGGCTTGCAAGAAACATTTTCCATATACAGATAAAGGCATCAGGTCACCTATGAAAATATGCAAACTTGAATAATGCGAAAAGAGAATTAAAGGCCGAAGTTTCAGTTTTGCATTTGAGTTTTTTTTCAAAAACAAAACTGTAATTAAGGTGTCAATCTGATCCATATGCACTCTCAAAACTTCTGATCCAATTGAAATCATGATGGTGCATTATTGCAAGATCTGGCAAGACACCTACATCATCACAACTTATGATGGAGATAAGTTGATTGGTTAGAACATCCATTTGGATTATTTTTTTTTCAGATACATTTGGGTAAAATATTGACATACTAAGTGAGCATGCCAAGATAAGGAACCATGTATAATGGTGCGGATCCTTGTTTGACATAAATCATATTGCAAGGCTAAGATAGCATTTATTCTATGAAGTTTAGGAACATTAAAAGGTCCTCACAAATACAAATATGAAACACACTGAAAGGTTCAACACATTATAGATGGCCTAGGTATTTCAGCATAGGATTAGATTATGCAACACATTTGTCTTCCATCTAAACTTGAAATAATACGTCGCAAGCCAAACTATTCGAGTAATGTCAATTAAGAAGGACTAGACCTTTGAATATCAACATTACTTATTCTAAAGCAAAACTACAAAAAACTCGAAGTACAATAATAAACTTCAGTATACAAATCAACCATTGCAATGACTAACCTATCATTAATTTTGCACCTCCGGCGCTGCTCTGTCGCAGAATGCTTTGATCTAGGCGTGGTCGGTGTGCTTGGCTTCTGCTCGCCACTCCTCCCATCAACTTTGGCACTAAGCTCTAAGAAGAAAAAAAAACGGAATAACGAGATTGCAGCAGTACTTCCAACGAATTTTATCGCTAGCAAAAAGAAATAATTTTTTTTTCTCTTGACTCAAAACAAAATCAGAGGAGGAATATAGGCAAATTGTAATAACAACAAAACTGCCACCTTCAGTGACGCTTCTCGATTCAAATGAAGAAAAATGCCTCTTTTCTGGTTTAAAGAGAAAGAGTTTAACATATAGTGGGGAAGAAAGCATTTTTATCGTATCAAAAGACATCATTCGAGAAGATAAGTACTTTTCACCGCTCAGACGAGACAATTTCTGAGTAGCAAACCTCTACTTCAGCAAGAAAAGAAAAATGGTTTGTTGAAAAATTAACGTAGAAACAAACTTTTCAACCAAATTAGCACCTCTTTGAGATGATCCATGAGCCCTAGAGAACTCCTCCTCGTCGCCGCTCGATCTGGAGACCGACTCCATAAATCTCTTCCCCACAGCTCCTAAGGCGTCGTCGCCGGTGGTTTCACCACCAACTCGCTGACTACCAACGAGACCACGGACTCCGGCGGCGAAATCGACGGAGAGGATTCGAACAAACCCTACTGTGAACCCTAATAATGAGTCCCTCGAACCCTAATTTGTTTCTTCAAATCCGAAAAAAAGGAACACAAAAAGAAGAAGAAGAAAAAAAAAAGGAAACAACTTTTTTACTCAGCTCCTTAGAGAACTCTTTTATCACTACAAGGTTCAAAATATTTATTAACATTTAACCGTAACTTTACATTACAGTCCTCGTACTTTGGGTGAATTCAAGAGTTGGTCAACATTTGCTCCCCAGATACCAAACAAAAATACCAAATTTGTACGCTCACCCAAAAAATGGTCCATGCTTCTAGGGATCAAAATTAGTTGGGGTTGGATCCAATTTTTATCAAAAAAATCAATCATTATTTTTAGAATTTAAAATTAAAAAATACGCCTAAAAAACATTTTAAACAAATCAAGATTATCTTTCAAGCTCCTACTTTTATATAATTATATTTTAAATATATATAATAAATTAAAACTAATATAAAAATATTTGATTTTATATTAAATATAAAATATACTACTAAAGTTTTAAAGTTATTAAAATAAGGTTCGATAATGTGATTGAAAAGTATGAAATTTTATTTTAAAAAATATTATATCTATAATAAAAATATCATATTCGGTGGGGTCATCATTTTGTACTAAAGTTTTTTTAGGCGAGACCATAATTTTCGATGAATTTTAATTAATTAAAAAGAATCTTAAATCATAATTAAAAACATTGGTCAAGTTGTCCTTACACCCCCTACGTGCGTCCTCATAATTGCCTTTGTTTATCATGTGATTATCTAATTTTTCAATTAATACTTTGGAAAACAGTTTCCAATGATAATTCTTTATATACGTAAAAATAAAATTGAGATATATTTTAAAGTTTGACCACAATTTTTTTATTTCCTAAATAATAAAATACGACATTTGAATAAATTTTTATTTTTGTAAAATTAATATAAATAAGCTCATAAAATAATGTATGTTGGGTATGCTATTAAAAAATAATTAGAAATGAGATTAAATGCATGTCTAATTTTATGTTATATTTTACATGTATCATCTTAAGCCTTTCGTCGAAAACCCTAAAGATTCAGGGCGTGGGGTTTCAAACTGTGCCCCGCCGGCTATCTGTCAGCAGTTCACTAATCAAATTTAAAAAGTGCTTGCTACCCGTATAAAGAATCGAAAAAATGAGTATCTTGTCCGATGTAGCGAAAGATTGAACACTAACACAAGTTGAGAGACAATCGAAGACCTGTGGCAGTTCAAGCAGAAGATTGCTGCAGCTCGAGAGACGTCACTGACTTGAGTGTGGGAGAATGTCCCGGAGGCTTTTACCGTAGACCGTCGAGTTATCTTACTTCTTTGTATTTTCCCTTTTCAACACATTTTTTATTTATTTTATTTTTGTAATTTACAGTAGTGGACCAGCAGTGGCAGTTTTGTAATTTACAGTTCAAAAAAGTGCACCCCTTGGTTTGTCCTCCACATCACACGTCGCATATCTACCACTCGAATCGACGGTATAGTAAGGAAGACCCGCTAAGCTCCCCCGAAGCGTTGTAATAATTTTTATTTACTCAACAAATTTAAGCTTTCTAAAATTTAGCATCGTGCCTCGAGCGTAGAATGAAAACCCGTAAAAATGTCCCAAGCGATCGAGCGTTTCGCCGAGGTGTCCGTTTGTTCACAAACGCCTCCATCGAAGCGTTCACTCGGGACCGAGCGTCTCAAAACTATGACATTTAAGAAAGTGGCATAGTAAGAGTTTGCCTAGACGTTGGGCACGTTTAGACGCCGCACGGACCAGTCGAGCATAAAATGATCCCGTGACACGTGCGTCCTCATAATTGCCTTTGTTTGTCATGTGATTATCTAATTTTTCAATTAATATTTTGGAAAAAGTTTCCAATGATAATTCTTTATATACATAAAAATAAACCTGAGATATATTTTTAAGCGATAACAAGTTGGAAAAAACTATAATATTATGATTTTATTTGACATTTAGATGGTTCAATTGTATATAGAAATTATAAAAAAACGATTCTTAAATTATTATCGATATAAGTTTGACCTAATTAAAATTGAACAAAGTTTGACCACAAGTGATTTATCTATATTAAATTAATTATAACATATATATATATATATATTAGTTTGAGAATATAATGTACGATATATACCAGGAATCCATTATGACTGTTTTTACTGCATCGCTTGTGCCATATAATAATAATAATAATAATAATAATAATAATAATAATAATAATAATAATAATAATAATAATAATAATAATAATAATAATAATAATAATAATAATAATAATAATAATTATTATTATGAACTTGGTATCTGAAAATTATTCACCTCCTCACTTAAGCTTTTTTCAGCAAAACCATTCAAGGACATGATAATTTTTCTTTATTGTGGATTTGATCCATTATCAATCGAACTAATATCCATTTTATAAATTTTATTATTCAAGTTATTAAAATTTTCAAAAATAATAGATATTGTACGATCTTAAAATGATCTATTCTTTATTGTGTCGCTTATTGATAAATAAAATTTTTAATAAATAATTTTTGTAATCACGTGAACTCAAATTGGAGATCTTATTTAACCGTTACTCCGTTATCAATTTAATTTTGACATGTATCGAATTGTAAAAAGGGAGGATGTCACTGAAACCGTTGGATGAAAAGTGGACGATCCAGATGATTAACTTCATCATCTGGACGTAATCTCGACAGGATCTAGCCGTCCATTGAAAAGGGGACGGCCACGATACGCTCTACAACCCCATTTATCCCAAGTTTTTTTTTTGGCGTTGAGATCGCTGGAACCGTCGTAGTCGGATCGGTCGCTGGCTGTGGCGAAAGTTCCGGCGGACAAGATGGTCGCCGGCGTCCCCGCTTCCCTCCAGATCTCGGCCGCCGGTGAGTATGATTTCCTGCGGAGTCGAACGCCGTCACGTCGCCTTTGTTTTCTGATATCTTCTGCACGGTTTTTTTGTTTTTTTTTCTTTTCAAGTTTCGATGCGTTCTTACGAGCTTTCAATTAGTTCTTTGGTATGAACATTTATTTGCATGTAGACGAAGTTTGATTCGCTAGATCCGTCTTTTGTGCGTTTAATTTGAGTTCGCTTGTCTGAGGAATTCACATACTTAAAAAGTTGGGACTCTGCTCTAAAGTAGATAAAGGTGGTGCCTTTTTGTGCTTTTTTCCCTGCTTTTGCAGTGTTAGTTCGCTGTCATCGTCGAAGATAGTCGAAGTTTTTATCTTAATTGAAAGTGATTCCAATTGTATGAAAAAAGACACGAATTTGTTTTCTTATTTCGATCTTTGTTTTGCTTTTTTCTTTTCTTTGTCTATGGAATTTTGGATTGAGAGATCGTTATGTATGTTGCACCCAGTGCTGCTGTTTATGCTGTTGCAAAATATGCTCTAGAGAGGGTAATCTTGAACGATGGCTTGGAAATTTGTTTTTTAAGAACACGATTTATTTTAACGTTGTTTATATGCCAAAATTTGTTCCCTTCCTTGTATTGCTCTTAAGAATCCAGAAGTATGTAACCTTTTCACATTGGGAGTATATCTTTTTCAGTGTCTATAGTTGTTTTTATGTTCCAGTTTTCAAATATTCTTTTTGTTTTAGTGGTACAGGCATATCTTATTATTTAGCATCTGGACGCTTGGCCATGCTTGCTTCCATTCCTTGTTTCGTAGTTCCTAATTTATTTGCTCTCGTGCAGGTCTCAGTATTTACTTTGATTTAGGTTACGAGTAGATTGATTGGCAAATGTAGAGTTGCCCTGCCCTTCTGCCAGTTGCCTACTATCTGTTCTTCTTTGTGCCTCTGCTGCCTCTTCAATTCATGATCTTTAATGTGCAACTTCCTCTTTCCGTAATCGCGTGGGCCTCTGTGTTTGGCGTGCGCACGAGGAAGAGGAGGAAGTTCCAGGCTACGTTCTTATTTCTGGGCAGCCTGTCTGCTTGCCTGTCAATGCTCCGTGTCCTGTAATATGGATAGCCCTGTACAGACTCAGATGGCGGTTGCCATTCCAAGTCATGTGATTACCAGTGAATGTCATGGAAAAAGTAACATTGAGGGGAAACCTGTGGGAAGGCGACGTGTTTTTGTCCAAACTGAGACAGGCTGTGTATTGGGTCTTGAATTGGATCGCGGGGACAATGCCCACACTGTGAAGAGGAAGTTACAGGTAGCCCTCAATTTTCCCACTGAGGAGAGCTCACTCACCTTTGGGGATATTGTGCTCAAGAATGACCTAAGTGCTATTCGTGGTGATTCTCCATTGTTACTCACCAGGAACTCCATGCATCGGAGTTCTTCGACTCCATGCCTTTCCCAAAGCATAAAAGATTTGCAGCAAAAGGACTCAAGTGGTGACATTGAGATATTAGGTTGTTCAAGCCGCTGTGCTCGAATGAATCAGCTCGTGAAGGATGTTATGAAGGCTATCAGAGGTGGTGTTGATCCCATCCCTGTTAGCAGTGGCCTTGGTGGTGTGTACTATTTCAGGAATAGCAGGGGTGACAAAGTTGTAATAGTGAAACCAACTGATGAGGAACCATTTGCACCTAATAATCCTAAGGGTTTTGTCCGCAAAGCCCTTGGCCAGCCTGGTTTGAAACGGTCTGTGCGTGTTGGTGAGACAGGATTCAGAGAGGTTGCAGCGTACCTTTTGGATTATGATAACTTTGCAAATGTCCCTCCTACCGCCCTTGTGAAGATAAGCCACTCTGTATTCCATCTCAATGATAGTGTAAATAATAAGAATCCCAAGACCTCTGATGTGAAGCCTGAAGTTATCAGCAAGATAGCTTCATTTCAACAGTATATTCAGCATGATTTTGATGCCAGTGACTATGGGACTTCAAGCTTTCCTGTTACTGCTGTACACAGGATTGGAATACTTGATATTAGGATTTTCAACACCGATAGGCATGCTGGAAATCTTTTAGTAAGGAAGGTTGATAATGGAGTCGGTAGATTTGGAGGTAAGATGGAATTGATCCCGATTGATCATGGCCTTTGCCTACCAGAGAATTTGGAAGATCCATATTTTGAGTGGATCCATTGGCCACAAGCATCAGTCCCATTCTCGGAGGATGAGCTTGAATACATTGCCAATCTTGATCCAGTTAAAGATTGTGACATGCTTCGTATGGAACTTCCAATGATCCGTGAAGCTTGCCTTCGTATTTTAGTCCTGTGCACTATTTTCCTCAAGGAAGCAGCACGTTTTGGCCTCTGCCTGTCAGAGATCGGTGAGATGATGAGCAGGGAGTTAAGAGGAATAGAAGAAGAGCCTAGTGAGCTGGAGGTAATCTGCATGGAGGCAAGGAAGTTAATAACCGAGAGAGAGCCCCTTTCTCCAAACTCAGAACAAGAAGACGAAGATGATTTCCAGTTTCATATCGATTGCGAAGAGGATAATGACCACACATTGTACAAGTCATTGAAGTCCTTGAATTTTGGGTTCAAAGGATCCAATTTTAGAAACCAGCTTGCGAAATTGGAGGAAACCTTAGAGGATGAAGATGATGAACATGAATATGAAGAGAACAGTGTCAAAAGACCAATTGATTTGCCATATGTTTGCAATATGTTCCCAAATGTTTCTAAGCTATCTGCATCTTTGAATGGTGTTGGTCTCTCTGAAAAGGCATCTAGATACCAGATTGGAGTTCCAAAAAGAGTACACAAAATTAATAAAACTCAGAGTAGGGTTGATAGGGATTTCCAGGGTAGCAATAGTAGGAGTGCTGATGAACAGCTTTTTCGAAGTATTAGCTTTGTGAAGCTGGCGGATATGGGAGAAGAGGAGTGGGGATCATTCCTTGGGATCTTCCAGGAGCTACTGCCCGATGCCTTTGTTGCTCGAAAGGCTGCAAGTTCCCGTCAGAAGCTGAGACTTGGCACTTCTTGCCAGTTTTGATTAGGATAAAGCTCGATAAGAACAAATCGGCTTGCTTTGCATTTCCACTTTGTTGTATGTTCTACCTTTCTTGCAGGTGAATGGCGCAGAGAAAGGCCCGTTAGAATAAAAACCTGGTAGATAAAGCACGGGATGCGAAGGGACCTCAGCATGGATCTTGTGCCACTAATGTATATATTTCATGTGACCAAATTTATGCTTAGTATGTGAACTGAAGCGAGGCCTTCTTTATCCTTGTGATTTGGTTTCTTAGAAGTGAGAATGTAGATGTTTAAAAACCTTAGCAAGCTATGTAATGACACTTTGATAATCCTATTTTCTGTTTTAGCAACTGTCTCCGCTTTATGTGCTCTCCATGTGATGCACCAAAATTGTCAAAGTATGTTAATGCGTTTGTGACCGAGAACAGAAGGCCAAGATGTGACAGTTGGGCAGAACTCTTTTCCTGTTGGAGAAATCATTGAATTCAGCTTTCTTTCAGTCATGGGTCTGTTTCTTCGAGTTTGTGCAATTGATTTGTGGAGGGTCTCGCATTAACTTTCCTGTAGGGTTTCCAACCGTTAAGCAAGAATGCATCTGTGAAAAGCTCATTCTGAATCATTCAGCCAGTGTGAAGTGTGTGGTCCGATTGTGCAAACAGACTCGAGCATTTCTTTTTCCATTATGTATTCATTGTAAAAACCTCATACTATTTCTGTAATAAATTTTGATTCTGTAGGCCCAAAACTAATAATTCTTTGTGTCCTCAGAGCTCATCCAAAGTTGTTCATGCCCATCATACTATTTCTTTGGGACCGCAGAATCCAAGCAGCAGGAACAACTCTGCAGTTGCCAGAGAGATGTGCATGTCATGGATGATGGGAGATCTAAAAGAGAACAAATTTGTTGCGCTGTACGCTGCAGAAAAAGCGTGAAAAAACCAGGGGGCCACCTGGGATGTGGCCAGATTTTGTATGATAACTTTGTCTAGGATTATTAGCACTCTGTTGGATCTCTGAATATTTGATTCTTCAACTAGATTTGATACTTATTCCTGTCTCCGGAAATTTATCCATCCATAATAATGCACAGGTGATTGAAAGGTAAAAGAGAAAACTTTGAGAAAATTAACAAATTGCTAGCTGTGAAGAAGGGTAGCGGCACCAAACTTATTAATATAGGGTTAATTCCTTAAATCTTTCATAATTATAACTATAGTGATTTTTCGCATGCTCCCTAAATTATATCACGATTTTCATTTTAATCCATCCATCGTATTATGTTATTTTTTTCATTTTTTCGATTTATTAAATAACTAGAGGAAAGAAAAAAGTGAACATTTATTTTAAATTATAGGAGGACAGTTTAGTCATTTAATAAATAAAAAAATAAAAATAAGGGGAAAGTTAACAAAATACGACGAATGGATTAAAGTGAAAATCGTGACATAGTTTAAAGGACATTATTATAAGTTTATATATTATGTGCAAACGTGAAAAATTACTATAATTCATTTAAGGAATTAATATATATATATATATATATATATATATATATATATATATATATATATGAAGAGAAACACAAATTAAAGTAATTAACTAAATACATAGACCAAGGGAGGGAGGGTGATATTGCATGGGGCACCTGCAGGTAGCTTCTTGCGAGATGCACTAATCAGTTCATCAATTTATTTTTCTACAGGTACTTCACTGCGTCAAAATTATCTGCTTGCATGAGAAGCAGACTAAGATTCTGGTGTCCCATGCATGCCTTAATATTTTGTCAAGCAAACTACGGTTTGACATTGAAATGCTCTAACGGTGCTTTGTTGTTTATTGGCGGCTTGCCGTGGCGTTTGTTATTGTAATCCTTGTTCATCATTCTGAACATGTCGGCGGCCGCCGGAGATAGATGATCGTGTTGTGATCCATGGAAGGCTACTTCTTCTGATGCTTGTGTGCATCCGGAGCTTGAGGGCGTTGATGAGGCATGGGAAGGTGCTTCCCTGTGTGTGAACTGTGGACCATTTGCTCCTGTGCTCATGAGGTATCTTGATGGCCTTGGAAACACTGCGGCGGCACCATGATCCTGGGAGGAAGAAAATGAAGTTGCTGAAATAATGAGCTTATAAATCATGCTAAACTTGAACAAATTACAGGCCTTGCTGTATGGATTTGACTAGATTCATATTTGATGGCAGCTTGGCATACATATGGAGTTTTGCAAACTTTTAAGTTTGGCTTCAAATTTTTTTTATCTTAATCAGGGATACATCTGAATCCTATCAACTTGCCATCTGTCAAATGAACTAGTTAACCAAGCAACTCAGAACAAAGAGTTTTGATTCGTTTACCTTTATGATTTCTGATCCGAGAGACACGCTCGAAGATGCACCAGCATTTCCTGCAACCAGAAGAACAGATATTCAAATTGAACCAAGTTTCAGTCATTTTAACTTCTGCACCCACACAACAATGGAATTCAAGTCTATTAATTTACTCTGGAAATTTGATCAAGAAGAACAGGAGAGACAAAGACATTCATCACTTGGTGCTAATCAAGTCATTTGCTAATCAAAGAGGTCTGCATACAAGCAACTAAATAGCCTCTCTCCTATATATTTTATCACATACAAAGTATAGGATATAGGAAGGTCACAACTAAAGTTAAAGCTCAAGATGAACTGCGGATAGAACGGCTTCAAATTTGAAGTCCTTTTGCTCTCTAGTTGTTCTTTGGGGGGTGATGTGTTGGAGAGTGGTAATCTGAACTGAAAGGTACAAGGCCATCAAAGTGAACAGCACTAGAAGATGCTGCTGCAGCAGGTTTAACCCCATGATGCCTCAAACCACACCATAAATTCAACTTCCCTTCCTCTCCCTGAATGTGTTTGCCAACAGAATGACTTGCACCTGTAATAACAGCTACTCCTTTCGCATCCTCCGTTACCGCCATCTTCCTTCCACCGAGCCATTTTTTCGCTGCAACACCGGCCACAATGCGGGGTTCCTATATGATAACATTTAGCACTTGAGACAACTCGAACAAGCGCTCGTGAGCAGACATTAATTAATGTGAAAGCATAAGATTAATTGTGATAATGGCATCTACCTCGCTGCCACTGAACATCACATCATTGTTAATCTTGTGCACTGCTGCATCTGTAGTAAGTGAACATTGTCTGTTGGTTGGTACATACAATGAGGAGATACATAAGTGATCAAGATTAAAAGTAGAAGCTTAGCATGAATCTACCTCTGGTGGCAAGTGCGAGGAAGTCCCCGAGGGCGAACAGCAGCAATATCACAGTGCCTGTGCAACTCATCTTCAACTGCACCATGAGTAATACTTCCTTCTGTATGTTAATTTTGTTTCTTGAGGTAATTTTTGGTACGACACTGAGCAAGAAAAGATGCAGAACCAAGTTGGTCTTATATAGACCGGATGGTCTTAACAATTAGCTCGTAGGTCAAAGCTAAGATTCCAACATCGACATCAACTCTTGTTGACAGATTATATATAAAATTGACATCTTGTAGTTGGAACGCTTAAACTTGTGTGCTTGGAGTGACTCGAATCTCTCGTTCTTGTGATCATAAAACAGATGGATGCTCTCTCTCTCTCTCTCTCTCTCTCTCTCTCTCTCTCTCTCGTGTAGAGTACGATGAAAGATATGGATGTTTGAGTCATGTGTGCCGCCATGCATGCAACGAGGAGGTGAAAAAAAAGGGCGAGCTAATCATTTTCCTATTGCCATTGGATATCAGTCCCAATGCATTGATCTCGAACAACGTCAAAATAATGTGTCATCATAAGAACAAGAGTCTTGCTTATGTCTGCAATGGACACTCCTTTCTAGTAATAGAGGGGAGCAGCCTCCACCGTCATGCACCGAGTTCGAGTGAAGAGTACACAATTCCTGAACTCTCTTGACATTACCATTCTACGAACTTGGAGTTGCTTCTGTTCCACTCGAAGTGCTCTCTCTCTCTCTCTCTCTCTCTCTCTGCAAGAGACGTTGGCGTGCCATAATTTGTTGATGAGGATCATGAGTGATTCCTGATCAATCTATAGAGATCAACAGGTGTTATGATTGAAGCGGATCGCGGCAGCACTAAAGTGACAACATCATTAGATAAAGAGCCAGAAGAACATGGGGGCTTCTGGGAGTTCATGCACGCAGTATGACTACCTAGTGGCCTTTTTCGTTCGTATCTCACTAGCAGATTAAGCGGATAGACAAATCTAAAAACTTGGATTAAGCAAAGCATGCATGCTTATAGAGGCTCATGTGGTCCTCCTCGATCTTTGGGGCGATTGAGAACACGAGGTCGTGCCACAGACAGCCTCCATCCATGGCTTGAAGTTTCCACACATTGCACAGCGAGAGACGCCTTTTGATGGCCAGGCCAACTCATGATCAGCTGGTCAAGAAGGCTGGCTGGTTCTGCATTGTATGTTAGTGAGTGTTGTTTATTGCATTGGCCATGGTGCATGATTTGATACTGAACCAACGACATGATCTATTGTAGTTCTCTCTGTAAAACGTGTTAATTAGAAAAGATCAGTGGCAGCTAATCCTGTCTACTCATCGACGGCGAGTTTCCTTGAAGAAGAAGTTGCTAACATCAAGTGGAGTGCATGTGATCATATATATATTATATGCTGCAGCAGGAATGAGGTTCCATTAGTATGTTTTGAGGTATAATATTCAAACCCTCGGACTACATATCTAGGTTTTTTTTTGCACAAATTAATATGCGTGCAGCTTGCACACCTTGGTCACCAGCAAGTACCTGGGGACATGTACCTTCCGTACACACCGTCATACTAGAAAATAAGATAGCTGAAGTTTGAATATGGTGTGTACCACCTCTCTCTCTCTTGGTTTTCTCATTGTGCTTATTGTTCTCCAGTTCCATGGTGCATGCCAAGTGAGACAAGTTTGGATCTCTATCCTACTTGTGCTGTCTTCATTAAGACTATGTAGTTGCAGCTCAACATAAAAAAGAGAACTACACATGCATATACAATTAATAACTAACGCCTTGCAGCTATAGATTATTGTGTTGTCTTCATTAAGATTGTATAGTTGCAGCTCAACATAAGTAGTAGTAGTAGTAGTATTGTTATCAAATACGGCCAACTTGTTACCTCTTATATATATTCTCTTCGACACAAAAGAAGAAGAAGAAGATCCTGACAAGAACTTATCAGATCTAGTGCATACTCTATTCTGCATATTTGCAAATGGATTGTCATTCCTTGTTTGTCTTTAAATCCTCAAAACTTTACATCTAATAGCCTTGGGATAGGATTTAGAGGGACGGTAAATCACCAACTTGTGGACCAGTCACATAACTCGTCAAGTGGAATAGACATGATATGTTTCACAAGAATCAAGCTGGCGAGGTGGTCTTGATTGACAGCAGACTTCCATCATGGCCTGCATCAATAGAACAGATCACCCCTGGTCCTAACTAGCAGAGGGTAGCATACAGATCACCTTAACCAAATGTTGATGCTCCAGCGCTAGAACAAACTTCAGAAGTTCCTGAACTTTTCCACTTGCTCATACAGTCCACTCATGTTTATCTCCAATAACTTTGATCAGCAAATTGTAATCAACTTTCATCTAACCACAACCTATCTTGTTCTTTGCAACTCTCAACCATAAATGAAGATATCTCGTGGCACATATTTCTTCCACCTGAGTCAACTCAAGCACATTGCTGCCAAGCTGATAATGAAATGATGTTAGTGTGGGTTTAAGCCTGTAAACAAACAATAAGCTACAACATGAGATTTTGTCAAGTTTAATTTTTGTTTGTTCATAGGAGAGATCAATTGCAATGCAAAAAAAAAACTATAGCTTAAGAGAATACAATGCAAAATTTTATCAGGAATGTTTCACAATGTAAACCTGACTTATTGCATTTTGCTGCACCAAAGACTCTTTCAGCTTAATGTGTTCAAATAAGCCCCTTTCTATTACCAAAATTGTACTACTGAAAACTAATGGTTCTCCTTTTGAGAATTTTCTTCTAAGATGTTATGATTAAACGCCTGATGAGGCTTGCAACAGTAAACTACTTAACTCTTCAACCATAAAATAGGCTATGTAACCCATTAAAACCTACATATAGTAATAACCAATGATGATCTAGGATCACACAAAACTTGTCATGATCAAGATCAGCTACAACCTAAATGTTGAGAACATAGGACTAGCATCCTTTACAGGTATGCACATATGTGCCATGTTCAATGGAAGTTGACTGGGGTGATGCAGGCTAGAAAGCCATTAATATATATGGCCTTGCATGCTAACAAACTATTGATCTTCTTTATATGAAATGGAATTACTTTTTTGAGAGGACATCCAATGAAGTTATGAAAGATGAATTGCCAATAAACATTGGTCAATTTTAACACATGCTGTCTAACTCCAAGAACATGGCCAGCTATTTTGGTGAAGCAAGTATAGCCTATTATCAACAAGAACTGCACATGCTTGCACACATTAAAAGACATATGAAGGAAACACTTAAGAGAGACAGACACGAGGGAAACACTTAAAAGACAGATATACGGGAAACACTTGAATTCTTTACATTGTTTTTTGAGAGGAAATTCTTTACATTGTTCAGAGGCATAGCATGCCACTGACTTTCTTCTTTCTGATGCCGGAACCCAGCATTTAAGTCTAGTGGTTGCAGGGGAAATAATGTAATAACAGTAATAATATATGTTGCAAGTTAACTAGATTACAAGCACGGATAATCTCGCAATGTGTGTTTGTTATCATTAATGCAAGCTTGATGTATCTTATGAGGCTATAACTTTTCTCAAATATTAATGGATCAATATCCTGATTAAAGCTTAAGGCATCTATTTGACTAAATATTAGGTTACACATGCAAATGCAACACAGAAAAGAAAGAGATGAAGTGATATTTCCTAAATACACTGTCTGATGATTGTATAATCAGATGACCATTAAAGCAGCTCCTTCTAAATTTATTATGGGAGGAGCTCAAGTTCAACTTTAACTTCACAATCTGAATGGCATCAAATAAATGAAGGGGCAATAGAATTAGCCCACATGTTTTCATTCCGAGAAAGATAACAAATAATCAATAGAATGATGTTATAAGAATCACCGTTCAGATATTCTGCATGCTCCGGATTGAAAAGTCATGAATGCAACTGGACAAGATTTTTAAATTTGACATCTAATAAACTGGAGCAAATAAATATGCTATGAAATGGTGCCTTCTGCTGCTTTGTTGAATCCTTCAAGTTCAGGAAATCTTGTCGATAATAGAGTCCAGAGTTTCTTTTTGGCAGTAAAATAAGTAACCCTGGTTCCTTTAGACTTTCTAGCTGCCTGAAGTTACAACAAGTCGACTCAAGGAAATTCTGCTCAAACTAACAAAGGCATGGAAAGCTAGTGCAAATTTGAAATAGCCTCTGCAAGTTTTCTTTGTTACAAGGTTTCTTCTTCAGAGATCCATGTTAGTGAAAAATCATCCATTTTTGTATAGTTCATCAATAAAACTGCAATCAGATCAACAGATTGAAAGCAGCCCTGATACTCGTTCAGAAGAAATAGTCAATTATAATTAAATTTCCAGGTTTCTTCTGGTACAATGTGAAAAATCTAGTATCAATTTATTGTTCAGTAGATGGATGCATCAAATCTTGGTTCATAAAAGGAAACCTGACTGTTGCACAACTGTATTGCGGAACCAGCAATCCATGACCATGTTTTCTTATCTACATCATACAAAAGACCTTTTCCTTGGTTCCAGGATGTGAAGCATATCAGGTTATCTTGCCCAAAACATTCAAATCTTTCAGCTGATAGTCTCAAAAGTGCTCGAAAATGCCTTGGTGGCATCCTACTTATTTCGACCCACACTGACTTGGTATGATCCAATTCCCAAATCCGCATGCTCTGCAAAGTGCTATAGAGCCCAATCCTTCCCACCAGAAATAGCCGCTTCTGTGCACCAGCAACTAGATATCCATCTAACAGAGAACGAGGAAATTTTGCTGGAATATGTTCCCATTGTCCTGCATCCATCCTATACATCATAAGACCTAATGGTGAAAGAGTCTCTAGATATAATCTCGAGTCACAGAACGCCATCTTCGACGAACATAAATTAACAGCTGGCATTGTCTGGTGAATGAACCAGTGGTCAGTTATGGAGTCATATACTTCTGTGGGCAATGTTCTGTCGCCATAAATATCACTTGCAGCAATAACCTTGAAGGAGCGATCCGTCCTGTCTACAACCAAGATAAGCTGCCGTTGTTGGTTATAATGCATGCTTGGCAACACTCTCCATGCTTGAGTTAGTGGATTGCAAACAAGGGTTTTAAAACACAGTCCATCAAATCCAGAGAAGCAGACAAGGCCGCCTGAAGAACCGACTAACCAGAAAGCCCAATCTGGGAGGAACCCAAAAGGAATCTTAAACCATGCTTTCAATGGTAAGCTGTACACTGAACACTGATGAATTTGTGAGTTTTTCCAGAATGTGAGAAGGCAAGGTCCGTGAGAAGGAACTTGGGAGTGGGAGAACAGAAAGCTACTGTCTTGCAAAATGGAATTCCACCTTCTGCACACTGATCTCAGTCTAAAAATTAAGAAAGGAGGCACCCTAGCAAGGATCTCCATAAGCAGATCATCTGGCAACAACGCCCATATGCTATCTTCCATTTGAACATCCGCATGAACGACTTTGGGGAATGTGGCAACGGTTTCCTCATCAAAACCTCGAGGTTTGGTCTTGATCACCTTCTGCCGAGAAGGACTTGTATTCCTCGATCCAGTTCTTGTTGATGGAACCAAATGCTTAGGAGATTCATCATCACCAAAGATGCAACTTTTTACTGACTGAAATCCTATTTCTCCCATTTCATCCATGTTTCATTCAGGCTACAATGCAGACAGTCAGAAACTACTTCCTTACCTGCAGTAAAATGCACAAGAAGACCAATTACACAGAAATTTGATAAGAAGACCAATTACTCGACCATCAAAGTTCAATCTTTCAACGAGTATTTCATGCGTCTAGATGTTCCTAAATCGAAACCCTACATCAACCAAATTATCAAAGACGAAACCAAAAGGAAAACCGGAAACACATATCAATTCAAGCTAACATGCATCAGAACCAAACGTCTTAGCAAGTCCGACCCGATTCCGAGACCAAAAATCCGAGCTTTCCGGAATCCAGCAAAGCTACAAAGACCAGCACCAACAGGCGCATTGCCGGCACCAGAAACAGCGAGGAGAAGTGCTCCACGGATCCCAACCGGATCCAACGCAAGATCGCGCAACGAAAACATTCTGTAAAGATAAGATCGAAGGGAGGGGTTTGGAGATCTTTACCTTCGAATCACAGCTTTCCAACGCGGAAATGAGAGAGAGGTCAGAGGAGGAGGAGGAGGAGGAGGAGGAGGAGGAGGAGGGAGGGGGGGGGGGGGGGGGGGGGGGAGAGAGAGAGAGAGAGAGGAGCCTTCGTTTCTGACGAGCTCACGACCTTTTTTTTTAATTTAATATATCCGGAAGAGAGATCAAAAGAGGTGTTCCTTTAGCTTTGCGTGTAACAATGAGCGGCCCTATAAAAGTTGGACACGTAGGTAGATCTCTTTAAGAAACCATGACCTGTAGGAGGAAGGCGATGCAGGGGAGGTCGGGTCCACTGCGGTGGGAGGAAGGCAACAGTCACCGTAACACGAACACAGGTGAGATCCCAAATTTTGGTGGCCAATACCAACCAACACTTTAAATTCTTAATGATATTTAGTATCTTTCTTAATACCATAATTCACATCATTAAATCAAATAATTAAACTTTTTTTTCTCTTTTGCTCCTAGGATTCTATCAAGTTGCTTAGTTCCGATCAACCCACGATTTTGACTCTCAAATCATTGGAACTTATTCCTCTCTCTCTCTCTCTCTCTCTCTCTCTCTCTCTCTCTCTCTCTCTCTCTCTCTCTCTCTCTCTCTCTCTCTCTCTCTCTCTCTCTCTCTCTCTCTCTCTCTCTCTCTCTCTCTCTCTCTCTCTCTCTCTCTCTCTCTCTCTCTCTCTCTCTCTCTCTCTCTCTCTCTCTCTCTCTCTCTCTCTCTCTCTCTCTCTCTCTCTCTCATATATTAGATACTACTTTTAACATTGTAGACTAATTTCACCCTAAGCATCATTGAACTTTCATTTTCTATTATTAACCATCACTATTGTTTGATACTACGGTTCTGTTTGACAACATCAAAATTAATGTTCAAGTAGCGTTTAGCAATTTAAATATTATTTTTTTGTTTGATAAATGATAAAAATAAGTAGTATTTAGTGTTTTGTATAAAAATATTAAAAAACTATTTCTACTAGTGTTTAGCGATTAGAGGTTAGCATTTTATAATTTTTTTTCAAATTTTCCCTTACTCGAATATATTATTTTTTCTAACTTATCTTATTATTTTCTCATTTTTTATTTTATAATCATTTAAATATATTTCTTTTTATATTCATGCTTAATTAATTACAAATTATTATATGTTAATAATGAATAAAAATGATTTCGTAATTATTTTTTTATATCATGGGTGCACTATATAAAATTTATTATCAATATAAATGTCTATATATTTTAATAAAAAATTAGTTGTGAAATTTTATTTTATTTAATTAAGATATAAATAATTTATTTATTTATTATAATATAATTTGCATAGTGTTTGAATTGAATAATTTGTTGTATGTCTAATTATGTTATTTTATATTCATCAGCTAATTCTACTGTTAAATTTATCAAACACTTATTTGTTACGATATCTAACCACTAATAATCACCGCTATCCGCTATCTACTAGTTAAATCGCTATTCGTTATTAAACCATTATCCATTTATAAAATCGCTAATAATATCAAAAGGATATATATATACACACACATACATACATACATATGGAGAAAATGGATACAACTCACTGGCCCCTTGCAATCCACAACGCACATCCACACCATTCATCTTGTTCAATCACTGCGCTTGGATCTATTTGCTTTTTTTCTCCCTCTGCTAGGCAGGAATCGCATGCAGACCTCTCCCCCTCTTTTTTCCTCTTCCTCTACGATTTAGGGATTGCTTTTTTCCTCTTCCATCACGATCTCTACGGAGGACGATCTCTGTTGGCTGCTTGTCTGAAGAAGGTTCACAATCTCTATTGTTGGTGTGAGGAGGCCAAGCAACCACAACCTCACGCTCTCTTACTGCTGGTGTGAAGCCACGAAAGCTGTGATCTCTGCTGCTGGTGTGAGGAGGGTAAGCAATCCCCACTCACGACATTTTGGTTACAATCTTCTAGGAAGGTTATAATCTACTCTTTTATTTTTCTTTTGACAGTAAAATCACTACTGAAGAGGGTCTCACACAATGCATATGAATTTTTTTCTCTTCCTCTTTTTTCCTATTATTCCTTCCTTTTATTCTTCTCTCATTCTGCTGATGGTTTGCCCATTTTTCTGCATCACGATTAATGAGGATCTCCCACAATATTATGAATTTTTTTCATTTACTGCTCACTTTGTTTACCCTTTTTTGCCACCATGATGACATTTTTTTTGTTCTCATTTTTTTTTCTCTTTCTCTCATCTGTTAAGAAGTTCGTCGACTAAATATGATTTGTCATAAGGTTGTGAATTTTTTTTCTTTTACTAGTTGTTATGCCACATTTTTTTATGGTTTGCCCTTTTTTGGCACCATCGAACAATATTTTTTTCTATTATTTTCAACTTCTAACTCCTTTCGCCACATGGATTGTAGGCCAACGACTAGCGAGTGCCTCTTAGAACTCTCCATTCTGGATTTTACCTTTTTGATTTCCAATTCGAGGGTACATGAGACTGCTCAATTTGAGAATTTTCTTGTGTTTATTACCTATTGTTGTGAAGTTTAATCTTTTTGTTATGATGTTTTTTAGTCTAAGATGTCATCATCTGCTTCCTACATGTCAAGTTCTCGTTTTTGTGCTCCATCTTGTGGTTGTGGAGAAAAGGCTACATCAAGTATATCATGGACCACCAAAAATCTCGATAGACGCTTTTGGGGGTGTCCAAAATATCAGGTAGGTTGACTTTGAATGAAAATTTTAATCAAATTATATAAAGGAGTTTAATGATTCATATGTTTTTATTTGTAGGTGAAATCGTCTGATCGAGATTGCGGCTTTTTTGAGTGGTTTGATCCAGCTATAGAACAAAGTCATAAGAAAATTTTAGTGGAACTGCTTAATGATCTTATGTCGATTGAAGATCATGCTCATAGGCATACTCGAGACAAATATAAGATCGTTTTCATAGGCTTGTTGAATATGGTTATCATTTGCCATCGAAGAAGTAGTATTGAGAAAATAATCTATTTTATGCTTGGAATGTTGTTTTGTTTTGTATTAGTGCATATTTTCTAGAGATGTGCCGATGTAAAAACACCCTTTTTTGTATTGTGAATCTCTTCATGCTCCAAGTAATGAACATTGTAAACTTCACAATGCACTTTTAATTTCTTAATTTCTTGTGATGAAGTGGATCAGTTTAACAAGATTTTTGCACAAGAGGTTATAATAAATTGTGGCAAGGAAAGATTATCAGTATTGTGAATTTGGAATGTTATACTTTTGTTTCACATGGAACCATCTTTCTTCAAACTCTTAGACACTAAAAGAATCTTTTATCCAACTATTATAATCGTCTACAAAGCCTCCTCTTGCCATCAAATCTTTAAGGTTTAAAATGGCATTCTTTTGAATGTGCCATATGCAAAATTTATGTCGTGTGTTTGGAAATACTTTACGAACATCATTTCCCATTACGATATCTTAATATGTGATAATACAAATAGGATGCTTGTCATACATGCACTCTAACCATGTCTCAAATAATCAAATAAAAGATTCTTCTATCTTCTCAACAAGCAAAGCACATCCAAATAATATTGATTGCATATGATGATTTACTCCAGTAAATGGTGTAAATGGCATTTGCAATTTATTAGTCCTATATGTTGTGTTAAACATTACAACATCTCCAAAAGTCATATAGTTATCTCTTGCTCTACCATCTGTCCAAAAAAAACTTCTTTCAACGTTGTTTTCATCCATTTCCCATCGATAAAAGAAGCCTTGATCAGTTCTTTGTTTCTTTTGAAAATAAGATATCACATTTTTATATTCTTTGCCAATATTATTTTCAGGTATTGCTCTTAAATGATCTATGCAATTTTGGGGTGTAACTGATGTTTGACTATCAAAGTTTAAAGCATGGGCTATTTTTGATGGGCCAACTCCAATATTCCATAAGTTTGTAATAATATCCTTAGAAGACTTTGACATCTTGTGATGAGATTGTAGCCACGATACCTTCGATGGAGAAATTAGACCATGTGAGTGTGCCTCAAGGAATTTTTTGACCTCCCAATTTCCATCATTTGTAATGCCAACAAATAAATGAGCATTACAACCCTCTCTAATATTTCGTCTACGATTCACTTCATTTTCAATTGTAATGTTGAGAGGTTTGTGCCCTTGTTTCGAACATACCAACATACTTGATATAACTTTTTTGGTTTTCCTAGACTTATGAGAATAATGCTTGCACACTGAAAAACCAACAAATTTAGCATATAAATTGTAATAATAGTATGCATCCTCCAACTGTTCAAATTTCATTCCAATATAGGGCTTTGTAACTAGACTGCTATGCTCAAAATTCTTTTCTATGACTGCATGTCTTCGATAGCATCATTGTTAGAGTAGGGCATGCTGTTTTAAATAATACAAACATGTAAGGAACAATTTGATCAATTGAGGTAAATAAAATAAATTTATTTTACCTGAGTGCATCTCGATATTCATAAAAGTTGTTATCTTGTGGCTGGATATCAATTACCTCATCTTCTAAATTATATATATTGTTGCCATTTTCCTCATGGTTAGCACTCTTATCGTTGACTTCAGATGAAGCCATGGCAATATCTAATTAGAGTTGAAATGACATGACAAAGGAATTAGTGCCAAGGAATTATATAAATTGAATGCACATTGAGTGGAGTCATATGTACCTCTTTAAGACTACAAAGACAACAAACATAATATATCAAGATAGGATCCTCCTTAGCCGTAGAAGCTCTGTGAATCTAGACAAATAAAAGAAAAAATCTTATCATCAAAGGATACCTACATGAAATCTTATCGTCATGAAATCAATGCAGATATATCAAGCTATATTAAAAAAAAAATCCAAATTCAATCCAAATTGAAAAGGGCAAACAAAGTGAGCAGTAAAAGAAAAAAATTCATAATATTGTGGAGATCCTCCTTAATCGTGATGCAGATGGCAAAAGCAAAAAATGGGCAAACTAGCAGCAAAATGAGAGAAGAATAAAAGGAAGGAATAATAGGAAAAAAGAGGAAGAGAAAAAAATTCATTTGCATTGTGTGAGACCTCATTAGCAGTGATTTTACTGTCAAAAGAAAAAAAAAACAAAATAGTAGATTATAACCTTCTTGGAAGATTGTAGCCACACCAGTAGATTATAAAAGAGATCGCAGCTTTTATCCTTGTTGTGAATAGATTTTACTTTTGTGGCTTCACACCAGCAGTAAGAGAGCGTGAGGTTGTGGTTGCTTGGCCTCCTCACACTAATAGCAGAGATCGTGAGCCTTCTTCAGACAAACAACCAACAGAGATCGTCCTCCTAGACATCGCGATGGAAGAGGAAAAAAGCAATCCCTAAATCACAGAGGAAGAGAAAAAAAAGAGGGGGAGAGGTTTGCGTGCGATTCCTGCCTAGCAGAGGGAAGAAAAAAAGCAAATAGATCCAAGCGCTGTGATTGAACGAGATGAACGGTGTGGATGTGCGCTGTGGATTGCAGGGGGCAAGTGAGTTGTATATCCATTTTCCCTTATACATATACATTTACATGCATACATACATACATACATACATACATACATATATATATATATATATAGCACATATTTATGTTAAATTTGTTTTCTTCCTCTTAAATCATTTATCAACGCCAAAAATAACTTTTCTAGAAGTTATTTTTAGGGAATTTATTTCCATTAAAATAAATCCAAATTTGGATATGGAATTTCATCTCAAATTAGATTATTCATGATCCAATGATTCTCTTTCAGAAGAGTGGGCATTTATTCTTATTAATTTTTGTAACTGTATTCAATGAAAATTTTAAGGCAATGCCCTAATTAGGTAACAAAAAAAAGAAGGTACAAAAATATTCCTGTGTGTATGGGAGAAGAATAATATAAGAATAGATTGATTTGAGCTTCAAGTAATGAAATAAATGGAATGGATACTAAGGGTCCAGAGTGAAGTGGTAAGCGGTTTCTCCACGCTTAAGCAAAGTCTCGAGTTCGAATTTTTATGAATACGAAAAATTATTGTTGAAAGTCTTGTCACTATTAGGTACGCGGCGTGAGATAATTTTATCGAATTAGTTGGGCTTGATAATGATCTAACCTCCAACTTATGAACAATCGTTAGAGACGCACAAATTGAGTCGTTGGCTCCGCTGAAAAAAATCAAAGGCCGACAATAGAAAAAAATGAAATGGATTCATTCTACTCCAATATGATAAACAATTATTCTTTTCATCTTTACCTAACCCATCAATCTCTTTTACTTTATTCTCCCCCTCATCCAAACACAAAGGCAATGGACAATAATTCTAACAGTAATGCTTCTTCCAAGCATCCTCTAATTTGCCTCAAGAGTTGTTGGCATCCACATTCTTGTTTTGATTTCTTAGTAGTAGTAAAGTCAAGTCATACCTTTCTTTAATAAAAGTTTGCTTCAAAGACAACTGTTTCTGTAGATTTAAGATCATCTGCCATAGTTGAGCACATTAAACTCTAATAATTAAGGGGTTATTAGCATCTGTGCACAAGAATGTTACGAGGTATCTGATGGAGGATTCTCTCAAATCTTAAAAGAAAAAAAGGCATCGACATGCATTCAATATGGAGCTCCCTTCATTGAATGGGGAAAATGCTTCCCTGATTGCTGAACTGGACCTGTCTGTACATTTTTTTTCTTTTGTGTCCTGGATGAGATTATTGAGCACCCTGCAAGCAAAAGGAAAGCAGCATCGCATTTTATTGGTGTCATCCACTCTTCTCTTCTTAGTTGGTGCATGCAGTTGATTCAGCTGACATTTAAAACTGTTCAGGTACTGCATTGAAGAGTTTCAGGCAGCTCAGCTGAATCATAATAGCGTGATCGTTTCAGCATCTGTGAGCTCTTTCTTCCATGTCATTCGCATCTAACTCTGATAAACCAAATACCACAGATCTTGCAAGCCCGTCATGAGCCCATTGGGCGCCTTTCATTATTGCAGCAGTCGCAGAACAGTGCATTTATTGAGTTCTGAAGCTGCATAATTGCTGATAGCACTTTCTTTGGAATATGAAATAGAAGTCATTTGATGCCACAGGCCATTTGTCTATCTGTCTTACACTTCCAAATCGGATTTTTTTAAGATTTCTCAAGTCCTAGGAGCTAAATCACACAACAAATTCATATATGATATTCTCGAGCTAACTGACTAATTCATATGATCGACAGCAGCAAAATGGTTAAAGAGTTCAACACCACCACCAAACTTTTCATTCGTTTCCTGCAAGAGTTCTTGCTCGTTTGGAGTTGATCTCTCATTCATATCTCGTGTCCACGGGATTCATAGAATCGGTTTCCAGCCTGCTTGGACATCTAAAAGTCCAGCAACAAATTTCCAAGGAAGGGCTGCTACTTGATGTGTGCATGCGCAATCATGCTGCAAAAGTAGTGCTCCCCTCCTTTGCCTTTTGTTAGCTGTTGCCCCCTCATTGCTGCTGCCAACTAAAGCTTGTCCTGAATACACAGTGTACCAGCAGCATCTAGACTCTACCATGACACCCTACGTAGAGGCTAGAGCTAGTAATCACTGCAACAGCAATGGCGCTCTCCTCCTACTCCCCTGATATTATTGGAGAGACATGGATGAGGAAAGCCTGTGCAGATGCTGAATTCTGCAATAATGCTGCAGCAAGCAAAGCTTAAGCTTCACAGTTTGCCAACCAAGAGCCCCCTAAAACAAGACTAATAAAATAAATTAAAAAAAAAACTATCGTAGCTTGGCGAAGGTTGCAGTTTGCATCCTCAGAGGGAACCACAGCAAACTCATCTGTGAATTCCACTGAGATGCCATGTGGTTTGTCCTGGAAGGAATATAAGATGTGCAAGGGAGAAAAAAGAAGCAAACAAACAGGAGGAGATGAAGTGGATGCATGGATGGCTAGTTTTCATCAGGTTTTGGACAGAGATCCTTTTGCTTTTGCGATTGCATGCCCAAAAATTAAGAAAAAAAGTTATCCCTTTCAGCTCTGATTCATATCATCATCACTCCCTTTTGGACATAATTCAGAAAGTTACAGCCAACTGTACACTATGCATTCCCCCCATGGCCCCCCCTGCAATAATGTATGGATGGAGGTCTATTTTTATATGAAAGGTTAGCAGCAGCCTTATCAGTAGTCTTCCTGCAACTGCAGTATTAATTCTCAAATTCGTTCATGATCTTTTGAGTTGCCATTAATCGGATACATGAACCAAAAAAGAATCTACTTTCAGTAACTTCACATTTACTAATCCTATAATGAAGTATTCTTCTTTTTTTCTTCACAGGGAGTTTTTTTTGGCTTCTCAATCACTTCACAAGGGGGTAAAAAAAGCACAAAATATTCCTCTGTATATACTTCATAATCATATGTGACACATGAGAAAAAACTAAAAGAACTAATTCTGACAGACATAATGTAATGATCTTTTGAGTTAAAATTAACCAGTGACATAAAACAAAAAAAAAAGAATCTACTTTACATAACTTCAAAATTCACATCTACCAATCCCATGACAAAATATTCCTCTGTACTTCATGATCATATTATGTGACACATGAAAAAAATAAGTATTCTGACAGAGATAATGTATTGAGGTTGCTATCTGAACAGTTGTTCCATCCATTTGGTTTTTATCATTTATATTATATGAACATTTATATATACATATCAGTTTGCCTGTATTAGTTGGCATAAGCAATTTAAAGATGGACGTAACACATATTACATCAGTGAGCCCACCAACCCCCAACTCCAACTCCTTTACATACAGTTTTAACTATGAGAGGCCACTTGCTCTCCGGCTTCATCATCTATCATTGATAGCTTTGATGAAATGCGTTCAGGAGAATATTTTTTTTCCTGCTTGGATCTACGAAAGATTTTCGATATTCAGAACTACTAGCGCCCGATTGATTCATATTAATACGTTGATACATATAACATAAGGGTTAATGTTTATGTTATCACTTTTAAGAGATAGTATTGTTATACACTTATTAATTATCGTCTCATTTAATATGAAGGATGGATTGATTAATTGAATAATTTTTTAATCCACCGTCCATTATGAATAAGAGAATAATTAATAGACGTACGATAATGTTACCCTTAAAAAGGTAGCTTTTTTGTGTGCGAGAAATTAACATACAAAATAGAAAAAAAGTTATTAATAATTTATACTTTAATTGGTACACACTGTCAAATGTGAAAAAGTATACTTCTTTTTTCAAAAAGCTTTTTCCAAACAAAACAGAAAAAAATACTATATTTGCAAAAAGATAAAAAAAAGGGTTTCCTAATCAAGGAGGTAACCAAGCTGTGCAAAAAAAAAAAAAAAGAATAATGATGTTTCCGTACTCTGCAATTCGAAGTTTAGCATAACTTGTCGTTCTTGGTTCAAAATGCCCTAATCAATAATGACATGTGACAATAATTTTTGGTTGCTTGAAAAATGGATAATAACATTGTTCTTCATGTATTAATGCATTTTGTTATATATGTGCTTAAATGTGTATTTCATAGAATTTTTTTTAAAAGGATTGAAAATAATTAGCTAAATAGAAGTTTGGATTGAAATAGATTAAGTTTTTATGCATTTTTTTGTCTCCAATTGAATTCGAAATATGCTTACTTAAAAAACACTGGAACTGAATTCAAAATACAATCTTTTTTTAAGGACAGGAAATTCTAACTATAGCTTGATGAAATAAATAAATAAATGGGACATGGAAAAATATTAATGTAAAATAAAATAAAATAAAATAAATGAGTAATAGCTCATTTCCTTTCAAGCACCGAGAAGGCAAGAACCCCTCCAATTTTTTTTAATGATTTATTTACATTTATTAAAACAAAAACAAAAATCTCTTCCTTCTCAGTTTTTTATTTCTTTTTTTTTAACAGTGCGCAATTAATTCATATATTTTTTTGCCTCCCGTCGCCACCATCACTTCCTCCTCTTCCTTGCTCTCCTCCTCCCCTCTCTCTCTCTCTCCTCCCTCGTCCCTTCAATCATCCAATTCCTGAAACTTTCGCTTCGGCAATCAAAATCGCTCCTTTGGCTTCCTTTCGTGGAGCATCCAGCGTTTCGTGTGGAGTTCTGGCGGAAAGATTGGTTTTTTGGTCGATCAAAGTCGCCGTCTCGATCTGTTCCGTGATGAATCCGGTTATTTAGCTCCGTTTCCGGCGCAAAGGTTAGATTTCGTCCGGAAAGATCGCTGCTCCCGACCTTTTTCACGGTGAATCCAGTGTTTTGATCCGACTTCCGGCGGAAAGATTGGATTTTGAGCGGAGTGGGAGATGGGCGGGGTGACGTCCTCCATGGCGGCCAAGTTCGCGTTCTTCCCTCCCAGCCCGCCTTCGTACGGCGTGGTAGTTGCAGACGAAGCCTCCGGCCGGCTGGAGATGACGGAGGTGCCGCCCCGGGAGAACGTAGAGCTCCGTCGGCTGGCGACGAAGCGGGGGACACAAATCGTCGCGATGTACGTGAAGAACCCTTCGGCCAGCCTCACTGTTCTCTACTCTCATGGGAATGCCGCAGACCTCGGCCAGATGTACGAGCTATTCATCGAGCTCAGCAGACACCTTTGCGTCAACATCATGGGGTGAGGAGGTCTTCTCTTTCTCCAGCTTCATTTTTTTGCTTTCCAGAAAAGTTTTCTTTCCCGGATGCATGTTCCTCTTTTCGTGGTAGAAAGTTGAGTTCCCGAAGCCTTGACTTTAGTTTACCATTTCCAACTTTGGTGGAAAAGAACAGGTTTCTTGTATGTTGTTTGTAGTGTTATTGTTGATAAAATGCAAAGTAGCAGCTTTTGTCTGTCGAGTTCAACTAGGAAGTTTGTAACTTTCATTTTCTTTTGTTTGTTCGTGACATGATATATTTGTTATCCCTTTTGAGATGGGACTTGATTCATATTGCTTTGAACTCTTTGTTCGTTGATATGATACCTGCTGTATTTCTTGTCCTTGTTTACCATTTTTGAGATGGGACTTGAGGTTGTAAGTTTCCTTCCATATCGTCTGGATTTTGGTTTCTTCTGCACCCATGGTTGCTCGCATACTTTCATGTAAGCTTGCTCTCATCTTCAAGCAAAAGCAAGTGCTTTGACATAGATTTCCTGATGATTGTTGCATTTTTCATCCAGGTATGATTATTCTGGATATGGACAATCATCCGGGAAGGTAAGAATTAGTTTCAGAACTTGTGGCTTTTCTGAAAACATTTTCCAAGTTGAGTGATCATCTCATTGCTATCTGTCGACAGCCAAGCGAACAAAACACTTATGCAGATATTGAAGCTGTGTACAAATGCCTTGAAGAAACTTATGGAACAAAAGCAGAAGACATTGTTCTCTATGGTCAATCACTTGGTAGCGGACCTACATTGGAATTGGCTTCTCGGTTGCCTAACTTAAGAGCAGTCGTTCTGCATAGTCCTATTTTGTCTGGTCTGCGCGTCATGTATCCTGTGAAGCACTCATACTGGTTTGACATTTACAAGGTCCAATATTTCCATTTACTTCGCACTGGAACTAGTGCATCTACATCTCATATAAAAAAAAACTTGTGTAACAAGAATTTTACATTTTTATTCTTGCAGAACATTGATAAAATCCCTTCTGTCAGATGTCCAGTATTGGTAATACATGTAAGTCAGTAAGTGTATGGCCTACAATTTCTATTTGTTCTTGTTTCATATCAAAGTCTCCTGATTTTCTTTTACTGCAAAGTTTTGTCGGTTGCATACTATTTCCTTCGATAGTCCTAATTATAATTTAAACCCTGCAAAACATCATAATATTTCCACAGCTTGATGAAGTGGAACAGTTTTCAGATCCTTGTATCACCCAAAGACTGCTATTTTTAGGGGCCCTTTACTTGAAACTTGAGGGGTATTATGCAATTCATGGTGCCTTACAGATGTGCCTTACTGATTTGTATGAACATATGCTTTTGCTTGAAACGTGTATCATTCCATTTCTCACTTAGAAAGTAGAGCATTCCTTGCTTTCTGTAGGGATTGGCCGATGAAGTTGTGGATTCATCCCATGGAAAGCGGTTGTGGGAGCTCTGCAAAGAAAAATATGAACCATTGTGGATAAAGGAAGGCAACCACTGTAATTTGGAACTGTACCCCGAGTACATAAGACATCTTAAAAAGTTCATGTCAGCTATTAAGAAGATTTCTCCTGCTACTAGGAATGTGTCTACAGATGATTCAGTTCAACAGGATCGTCCTAGCACAAGTTCTGACCAATTGGATCTACCGAGAAAAAGTACAGACCAGAGGGAGAGGTCAAGACCAAGCACTGAGCGAAGGGAGAAGAGTAGAACCAGTACAGACCGGAAAGAGAAGCCGCGACTTAGCACAGATAAAAAGGAGAAATCAAGAAGGAGCTTCGAGAAAACAGATAAACCGAGGAACAGCGTCGACCAGCAAGATAAGCCGAGGAAGAGCTTTGATCGGTATATGTTCAAACCTGTCAGCATATAGTGTTTGTCTATTCAAGTATACTATTTCTCTGCATTGTGATTGAAACATGTTTCTGTTTCTGTGATGGCAGCATTGGAGGGATGATGAGATCAGTTGGATTATGCAACATCGACTGTTTCAAGGTGACAACGCCAATCAGCTGAGAGCTACATGATACATTTCGCTATAGATCATGTTTATATGACTTAAGATAACAAAAATGTTCCTTTTTTTCTCTTTCTGAGTAATGCAAATGTGGGCTGAAGAGCTGATTTAAGCTGCTTCTCCTTTCTCATATGAAGATCTTTATTTTTGTGCCATGATTTTTTTTCTTGCCTCTCCATAGTGATGTTATTCTGGGGGACCTATAAACAGTAATATATTGAGAATGATTCATTTTACAGTGTTTATTAAAATACAATTTGCTTTCATGCCAGATATGTGTGCTTAAGGATCAATTACTTACACACATGATGGTTGGGATGTTTCTTTTGGGTTTGCAATTCACCTTTGCTTACACTCTTACAAAATGTTTTTTTTTTGGTTCCTCACCATCCATCAACTTAGTTCTTGATGATACACATTGTTGCCTTCTACTTAGTATTTTATGATCATAAATATTGTATGTTAAATTTATCATGAATGGTAACTTTCTTAAAATTTTGATTGTGTTAAAAAAAAATTAATTTGAATTCAAAATTGGTATGTCCAAATTTATTAGTCTTGACGACCTGCCTAAATTTTTTTTTATATATGTTAAAATTTAAATTTTCATTTAATTTGGCATGTCCAAACTTTATTATGTATGATAACCTACCTAAAATGTTGAATTGAAATTCAAATCGAATTAATTTATTCATGAAAGTTAATAAGCAAAAATGGCAATGTTCTATTTAGTTATGTACTAAATTAAAGCAGCAATTATTTATTAATGTTTTGTACAAAACTCTATAATATTATGATTAGTTAGTGCAATTATATAAAACACAAGCAACCTAGTATGATATTAAACAATGCAGGACTAAGTTAGTTTGAAATTTCATATTGTCATAATAATTGGTATCTTTTCTTAGGGTGGTGCATAACATAAGGTGCATCTCTAGAAAAATTTCTTTAAACTATTTTAGTGCATTATTGATGTAGTATCCGGAAATAAGGTTAATTTATGACGATGACAATACATTTTTCTTCCTAATTTGTTGGTAAGAAAAGGATAGTGAGCGATTATTTAATTTATACGATTTGAAAAAGAGCACTAATTGCACTAGTTAGACTAGAATGATTTAGTGTAATAAATGAGATGAATTTTACATGGTTTTGAATTGTGAGTTGATTCAAATTTGATATAATAAATATTTTAAATTATATGTTGATTCAAAATTTAAAATGTAGATGATTTTTTCGTATTATTAATATAATGGACGATAAAGTATTTTGAAGATAATAAGAGATCACTGAGAGTATAGCAAATTTTGATGTCATTAATTTGTAAATATTGTCGAATCCTTATTTATATTTTATGTGAATAAATTATACCATGGCATTGCCTTCTACTTAGTATTTTATGATTAAACTAGATAATGATTTCGCAATGTTCGGATGTAAGAATTTGAGTTATTACATATTTTCAAAAACTAATTGATTAGAGAATTAAAATATTTTAATTTGGTGTTTAGATGAAAAATAATAATAAAGAATTGGTTAGAGAGATAAGTTCTAATATAATTTGGAAGAAAAGATAATTGAAAAATAATTTTCTAATGATTATTTATTATTTAAATGTTCAATTATTGTATTAATTGATAATGTAATTGTGGTTCTAAATAATAATGATTTATTTTATTTAACAACTTGATTTAATAAAAAGAATTATTAACTTAGTGCAATATATTTTGCTTAAATAGTTCAATTCAACTATTAGTTATTTAAAGGACAAGTTAATTAAAAATTATCATAAAAATTATATCAGCAAAAATAAAGGAAATAATCACAAGAGGAAAAAAAATGAAGCAAGTAAAGAAACTTGACGTCAATTAATAGCTAAACAAGTCACCATTGAAAATATTTGAGAAACAAATGATATAAAATAGAAAAAGTTAGTTTGGTAAAAATACAAAATAGATAATACAAGAAAAAAAACATAACTTAGCATCTGTATGTAACTTAATTGAATATAAAAACCAAACTAACATATTAATAATAGAATGCTTTAGATATTACACTAGTGAGTGATTAAAAAATAATTTAATGAAATATAAATCCAACAAATAAAGTTAAGAAAATGAAAGTAATGAAAACAAAACAATAAAAAAAGGGAAATACAAAAAGAAGGCTAAATTAAAAAAAAATAGTTCCACACATCAATCAAGAACCAAGCAAGAACTTCTAATTTGAGTAATGATGAGAACTAAGGCCATTAACCAAAATCACACCTCATGTCGTCAATTCAAATGCAAGTTTTAACATTAGTTCTAATCTCCAAACAATAAGAAAATTATTCTAAATCATCTTGTTATGTTCAAGATGATTGAAACATGATTTTTAGTATACCAACATTGCTTGATTAATTGAAAGAGAGGTCAAACATGAGGCTTTAACTTAACCACTATAAGATAAGTGAGTTTACGAGAATTTAGGTTAAGTCTAAAAGGAAGATGACTTAATTTAAGTTTCTCAGTGCATGCTTTTGTTATAACTTGAACATACATTATGGTGGTGGTGGTGGTGGTGGTGGTGGGGTGGGGTGGGTGGGGGGGGGGGGGGGGGGGGGGGTCTTATTATAGTACATGCGTTTAGTAACAAGTATGATAATTATGCGATCTTAAGACATGATGAATTGATCGATTAAGCTTACATTATAATTTGAGTTTCCAACGGACATATTTTTACTTGAAAGTGCTCTTAAACTATTGATTACGAGGAATCAAATTTTGTGTTCTTTTACCGAAATATTCAAAGGCGAAAAGTAGTGCATCAAGTCATGTTTAGAAAATAGCCAATTCATAACTTAAAAATATAAGGGCAAGGGGAAGGACTATTATTATTGTATAAAACTTTCACATGTTGACTATTTTCTTATGTTGAAAAAAACATTTTGTAAAATTAATAATAGAGTCGAATATTAGATGTTTGACTATGCTGTAAAATAAATCTCTTGACTATTTTGTAAAACATTTTCGATAGAATCCCTAATAGGCATGATATACATACGGATTTAAAAATGAGTTATTTTATCTAACCACCCCTAAACTATCGCGATTTTTCACATTTAATCCAAAACTACGAACTTCATTTTTTGGGTCCCTAAACTTTCACGATTTTTTTAATTTGATCTTTTCATTTAATTTTGTTGATTTCTCCGTTATTTTTTTATTTTTCACATTTATAAAAAGTCCATTATTTTTCACATTTTTCACTCAAGTCAGGGGTATAATGGATTTCTCATAAATGTGAAAAATAAAAAATGAAATTGGACGGAAGGATCAAATTGGAAAAATCATAAAAGTTTAGGAACCCAAAAAATGAAGTTCGTAATTTAGAGTTTGATATAAAAAAATCGTGATAGTTTAAGGTTAGAGGAAATAGCTCTTTAAAAATAGTTGGATGAATATGAATCTTACCAAGTAACTTTCAAATGAGCTTCAATAAAATACGTGTGGGACCCACTTATTATTGTTGGACGAGAGGTCAATAGGATTACTTCCGGGAGGCCAGCAGCAACCATTGCTCCTGTGATTTGCATGGTTGATACAATTTTTGGCCGGTCTCCTTTGACTCACCATCCCTTTCACTATGGAAGAGGGGCCAAAATTGAGAGATCTTGGATATGCTTTTATTATACATTCGTTTCTTTTTTCAAATTTTGATCCTCATCATGAGATACAAATATATCCATCAAGTGTTTGTATAAAAGTCCCAATCACCTCAACGTTAAGAGCTATTCGACGACCTCTAAATTTATGTATATTATAGTTCCTTCGTATAGAATTTAGTATCAATACAATAAATCCAATAACAAACCAGAAATAACACCTTGAACCACAACTCAGACGCCTCGCTTGTCTATTTGGATAAATTAATTGATTCACAATATATATATATATATAATGGAGGTGTAACACCTTTTGGATGAAACCCTTTGTAAAGCTTCAATCTTGACCGTTCATTTTTCATTTTTCATCGACGGCTGAGATTATATCTTCTATCTCATGCTCTCTCTCTCTCTTCTCTACGCTCACTCTCGCGCGCTCTCTCCTACGATAATCGCCGTCGCCTCCCCTCCGTTCTCTCTTCTCTCCTCCAATCGCCGACCTCGTCCCCGATCCGTGCCATCAATGTCGATCCAGGTCCTGCCGAGCCCGTCGAGCACTCCTTTGCGAGCAACAAACGATCCCCTCCTCTTCTCCGATCGTAGCTGCCTTTGAGCCTAGATCCCACCGCCTTTGAGCCTAGATCCCGCCATCGTCAATCTCTGACCTCCTCCTGCCTTTCGAACGCCGGCAATGCACTTGTAAGTGCTCCGATTAGGCGTCCTCTCTCTCCCCCTCCTATCTCTCGTCGTTTCCTTCGATCGCGCCCTCGGTCCTCCCCTCTCTCACCACTTCCTCTGATTCCTTCGTCCTTCCCTCTCTCACCCCTGCCTCGATCCGTGCAACTCCATCATTGATCTACGCTGTCCTACTATCGATTTGCCTCAATCCGCACCGCCCTACCATCGATCTACCCCCGAGTTGTGTCGGCCCACTGTTCCCGCTTGCACCGCCGACTGCCAACCATCACCGCCGCCGTTCTTGACGCCAAAAGCCCTAATCCCCTCATTTAATTTAGACCGTTGGCTAGATCCAATGGTCGAGATTTATGCGTTACACAGAGTTTTATGTAAGGGGTGTTACACCTTCATTAATCCCTATAAATATATATATATATATATATATATATATATATATGGGCATAATGGCCGTGCAACACCCAAAGGTGGAACGTCGTGCAACGCCCGAATTACAATCGTCCGTTTTATTTTGACGCTGTAGATCACTCGCGCATGAACACCCATATCGCAATCATCCAATATGATATCGACGTTGCAGATCAATATGCCCAAAAAATAATTGCCTAACCCACCCCCATTTCAGATCCGCATATTTTCTCTCCTTGGTGGAAGAATGCCCTAGCTCCTTGCTCTCGGCTGCTATGGAAGATCAGGATATCACGATCGTCGACGTCCTCCTAGAGCGCTCACCTCCTGCATTTGCGCCGGCGACGACATTACTTAGCAGGAGCGGTGAGTTCCTAGCTGCATTTTTTGTTTCTTTTCCTTTCCTGCTTCTTTTTCATTTCATTTTTTTCTTAGATCTCATTCGTCTCTGGTCTATTTGGTTCTGCACGTTGTGATTTTTGTTTGATTTTGATCTCATTTTTTCTAGCTGCATTTGTTTCTTTTCTTGCTTCTCCATTTTTTTTCATTTCATCTCTGATCTGTTTGTTTCCTAGTTGCACACTTTGATTTTGTTTCTTTTCCTACTTCTCCTTTTTTTCCTTTCATTTTTTTCTTCGATCTCATTTGTTTTTTATCTGTTAGATTATGCACACGGTGATTTTTGTTTCTTTTCTTGCTTCTCCTTTTTTTATTTCATTTTTTCTTTGATCTCATTCGTCTTTCATCTGTTTGATTCTGCACGTTGCTAGCTGCTCACCATCGAAGCTATTGAAGGTTATCAAAGGTTCCTCAGAAGCATTGAATGCTATTTAAGCTTCCTCAGAATCAGTGAGTTTCCCATTTTTGTTTCTGCAATGTTAACTTTCATCGAGCATTCCTATTTTCTGCTATGTTTGCATGCTGATTTGTGACCCAGATGCCATTATGTTAAATTTCTTCGAGAGTAAATTTCATCTAGTAGTTATTGCGCCTCGATCTCTCTCACACCAACACTCAAATTAATCTCGCCTTATAAGACCTCACGTTTACCTTGGTTATCAATTGGCATAATCTCTGAGTTCTCATGTTATATTGCTTTTATTATAAAATTGTACATCATTTTTTAGTTCTGCATGCGGCTAACAAATACTATTTCTCTTTGTTAAGTTTTTTCTTTGTGCTTAAATATGGATTGTGCTATGCATGAAGTTGTCTTAGTCAAATTTGGAGTTTCATGGATGGTGATTGCATGTCTGAACAGTAGAGGTATACATATGATCTTTATTGAAGTTAAAATGTTTATATCACATTTAATTTCATTAATAAGTTACATTTGTAACAACTTTGAGAATGATAGTAATGATGATGTGCAAGTTGAATATTATGATCTTGTGAAATCCAATGAATTTATAAAATCATTTGTCGGCATGACTTTTCTTACTGACGTTGAGATATATAAGTATTACAACATGTATGCCAGATTTACAAATTTTTCTATGCGGAGATCTTATTCTCATAGGTCAAAAGTATCAAGAGAAATCGTTAGTACAAACTATCTGTTCTAAAGAAGGACATAAGGATTTGAAACGTAGTAGAGGAAACACAATGAAACAAAGAAGAGAGTCCAGGGATGGCTGTCTTGCTCATTTCTATGTTGGTGAAAAAAAAGATGGAAAGTGAGAAGTAAGACAATTTATTGAAGAACACACTCATCTTTTGGCTACTCCTTCTAAGGTAACATGATTACGGTCACATAAAGAAATATCCGAAGCATATAAACAAGTTATGTATACTTTGCATATTAATGGAATTGGCCCATCGGTAATTGCTAAAACTCTTATTATTCAGGGGAACCATCTGTTACAACACAACAATGTATTGATCAATTAAGAGGGAAAAGGAAAAGCACTATTGGTGAAGAATGCATTAGTGTACTTTCTTATTTTCAAACAAAAATAAATTGTGATCAAGATTTTTTCCATAGGTGGGAATTAGACTCTGATGGTGTAGTAATGATTTTTTTTGGGCAGATGGTAGAGCAAAAGAGAGTTACATGACTTTTGGGAATGTGGTAGTATTTAATATCACATATAGAACGAACAAATTTCTCATGCCATTTGCACCATTTACTGAAATCAATCATCATAAATGATCTTGTCTTTTTTGTTGTGCATTATTGATAGATGAAACTGAAGAGACATTTATTTGGTTGTTTAGAAAATGGTTGAAGTGCATGAATGGAAAGCATCCTAATTGTATAATTACTGATCAAGACATTACAATGGGCAATGATATCCGTGACGTGAGACCTTCAAGCATGATTTCAATGCATGGATAATGTGATCAACGTGTACAGATGAATTTGAAGAGAGATGAATTCTATTGAAGCAGAAGTTTGCTATTCCCAATGGGCATTGGATAGATTATATGTACAATAAGCGACACCAATGGATAACATTATATTTGAATGATATTTTTACTGCAGGCATGCGTACCACTCAAAGAGCAGAGAGTATTAATGCATTCTTCGATGGATTTGTCAATGCACATACCTCGTTATATAATTTTGTGCAACATTATGATAAAGCGATACAACATCATCGTGATATGGAGAAACGTGAAGATTTCAGCACTTTGAACACTAAAGCTGCCTTAATTAGTAAATATCCGTTAGAGGCTCATGCAGGAAACATATATACTCAAAATGTCTTTTCCAGGTTTCAAGCAGAATATGATGAATCTTCGTTGTTATCAGCGCAAAGGATAATAAAAGATGATGATAAAGTTGTGTATTCTGTGTTTCCATTAGAGATCAAAGATACTGGGAAGAATATTGTCGAGTACAACCATAAACAACATATTTTAGTAAGTTGTTCTTGCAAAAAATTTGAACAAGATGAAATATTTTGCTCTCATATTTTACATATACTTTACAAGAAAAGAGTGACGAAATTGTCCGATCAATATATACTTCATCGTTGGACGCAAGGTTGTCAAGATCGGGATCTTATATAAGATCGGAGGTGGGTCATAAGATCGAAGATCGTAAGATCGGATCGAGGATCGTAAGATCCTACCTATTAATAAAATAATATATTTTTAAAATAATAAATATCTTTTTGACAAAATTTTCGCATTGAAATCTTAAATGATATCCCACTAAGACATTTTTTATTGATTCTTAAGTCAAATTATATGAAAACATATTAAAAATAAAAGAAAATATATTTAACTTCATATAAATTATTTTTTATTACCATAAATATATTTTAAATTAATATTTAAATGATTATATTAATCATATGAGATCATATATGATCGAATAAGATCGTATGACCAAAATTAAGATCGTATTAAGATCTTACAGATAAGATCATCAAGATAAGATCGAGATCGGAAGGGGTTCGTAAGATCATAAAATCATAAGATCTTAAGATCTAGATCGAGATCTTGACAACCTTGGTTGGACGATAGATGTAAGATATTCCAAATCATGAAAAATTCCTCATAATACATCCCAATTGAAAACCGATGAAGATATAATAACTCTCATGCAAAAGTAGACTTGGCATAGCAATCTACATAGAGTTGAAACTTTAGGGTTACTTTCATATGAACATTTACAGTTTGGGGCTTTACTGGTAGATGAGGTCATCAATAAGTTGGAAGCCTTCAAAGTTTCTAAGAAAGAAGTTATTACATCTCAGCCGAGTACGAGTGATGTTCATGCGAACTCCACCGCGTTACAACCATCTCAATTTGACATACGTGATCCAACTCGTGTAAAATCAAAGGGTAGACCAAAAAATATGAGAAGAATTAAATCCGGTGTTGAGATTAGTACATCACAAAAGGAGGTTAAAAATATGAGTTGTGTCGTATGTGAAAAGAATGGTCATGACAAAAGAAATTGTCCTATCTTTAAGGTAAAGATATTTTTCTTTAATTCTGCATTAAGTTGGTAGTTTATAAATTTAATTGTTTGTCTTTGTCTCAAAATAGGCCAAAAGGTAAAGCAAGGTTAATTTGCAAAAGAGAGAGATTGAAATGTGGTTTATGAAAGGTAGATCTAATTCTTAAATGCTGTTCTAATTCATTTAAGCTTCTTTTCTATCTGATTTAAGATTCGATTTCTAATTGTTCTGCTAGTTTTCAGGACTGTGTGAATAAAAAGGATTTCCTGGTATGAAGGCCTATGTCAAACATTGTTTCTGGTATGAAGGCCTATGTCAAACTTTGCATAGGTAAGTTATTTCCTGAGTTCCTAGTTTACAATACTAACTGTTGCTAAACTTTTTGTATCAATATCAAGAAAAATTCAGAACTCCATTAAGGGCTTCCATCTTGTAGCTGAACTTCTTGTATCAATGACCGGAAGATCAATTGTTTAATTGGAAGCTTTTGTAATTGAACCTCTTTGTATCAATGGCTGGAAGTCCATTTGTTTGTTTGTATTGAATGTTACCTTTGTCGAATGTTAAATGTGGAAACTTTATTTTGAATGTTATTTGTATGCTTGATATGAATGTTATTTGGATGCTTCATATATGAATTGTCGGTAATGTTATCTGTCCTATGTTAATGTAGAAACTTTATTTTGACAATTTTTTAACTATCGGTTGTCTCTTGATTCTGACAGTTTCTAACTTGATATACGAACTACTACTAGAATTCCATGGAATATAGTTCTATAGCATTCGAGCTCCTATGCAGAATCTTAAATATGACTAAAGATGCATTGTAAATGTTAATTGTTAACAAACCATTTTTCATATGGCGAACACCAAAATACATCACAAACACCAATACAAATGCCACAACTGCTAGTGGTCTCTTGCTTCAGCCAATTTTGATGTGGACACATGTGTGTTGTTATTATAGAGTACTAAGCAGAAAGAACATGAAAAAACACCACAATTGAAAATCAAAATATAAAGTAATAATGTATCATTCAATAATAACTAATCATGATTAATACAAGTACACATGATTGATACAACTACAATATGACTATTACAACCATAATATCAACTAAACATGATTAGTACAACTACAATAATAACAAATGCACCAATTAATTTTCACATAAATTTGTTCCTTTCATTCATTGCATTAACTTTAGCTAGGTATGCAACTTCCACTAAAGCTAAATTCCGAGCTTCGACATCTGAAACGTCAATTCATTGTAATAGTTCATGTATCACTTCCTTGGGTCGATGTCCAAAGTCAACATCCAACCACTTGAAATAATCACATGCCCCTGGTTGCTAAAAAAGAATGCGCTTCAATTAAACTATGAATGCAAATAATAATGGAATTGAGTTAGATGACTTGAGTAACTCTAAAATCTCACTCCATAACGCCGACATCCATAAAATCTCCTATCGGGATTCCATTCAGTCCAAGAAGTTTTTATTATAACTTCTTGTTGACAATAGCATTTAGGAAAAGGCATGTCCTAACATCAAAATGGGAAACATTAAAAGTTGGAAAACACATATCTAATCTGAGATATTGTGCGAATCTCACGATTCTGACAATGATTTGTTCAACTTGGAGATGAGTCACGACCAGAATGTCAGGGCAATCGGTTGTTTTAAAAAAAATCACAAGGATATTGCTCCTGTGATGGGGTGTTAGGGCTCTTGAATGAAAAGGTTGTGGCAGATAGTTGGTGGTGACACCAAATTAGAAGTATAAAAATGAAAATGAGAACCCCAAATTAGAAGCAGAAAACTTAAATGAGCTATTTAGGGATGAGAAAAAGTCACAAATCAGCATGCGAACCAGTGCTCAAGAATTAAAACTAAATCTATCTACAGAAAATGAGAATCCACACAACTCCTGGAAAGTACTAACAAAGCAACATTCGAACTCTACCATGTTAAAACCAGAAAAAAATCTCCATGAAATTTAACATAAATGGGCTTTGAGGTCAGAAATTAGCATGCACACTCTACCACGTTACAACTAGGAAAAAAACTCTAGAATAAATTTAGCAATAGAATATGTGGTCACAAATCAACATGCAAATAAATGAGAAATGAAAAAGAAATGAGAAATCAAGAATGCTCGATGAAATTTAACACTGCAGAAAAAAAAAATGGAGAACTCACTGCTTCTAAGGAACCTTCAATAGAAGTAATGGAGAATGATCGATGAAATTTAACATTGCAGAAACAAAAATGGGGAACTCAATGTTTGTAAGGAACCTTCAATAGCATTCCAATGAGAAGTTGGCAGCGTGCATAATCTAACAGATAAAAAATGAATGAGATCAAAGAAAAAAAATGAAATGAAAAAAAAGGAGAAGCAGGAAAAGAAACAAAATCAAAGTGTGCAGTTAGGAAACAAATAGATTAGAGACTAAATGAAAAAAAACAATGGAGAAGCAAGAAAAGAAACAAATGCAACTAGGAAAAAATGAGATCATAATCAAACAAAAATCACAACGTGCAAAACCAAATAGATCAGAGACGAATGAGATCTAAGAAAAAAATGAAATGAAAAAAGAAGCAGGAAAAGAAATAAAAAACGCAGCTAGGAACTCACCGCTCCTGCTAAGTAATGTCGTCGCCGGTGCAAATGCAGGAGGTGAGCGCTCCGGGGGGACGTCGGCGATCGCGATATCCTGGTCTTCCACAGTAGCCGAGAGCAAGGAGCTAGGGCATTCTTCCACCAAGGAGAGAGAATATGCGGATCTGAAATGGGTGTGGGTTAGGTCATTATTTTTTGGGCATATTGATCTGCAACGTCGATATCACATTGGACGGTTGTGATATAGGTGTTCATGCGCGTGCGATCTACAACGTCAAAATACACACACAAGCGGCATACTGCTTTGAATCTGTGATGACATGCATCATCTAATAATTTTAAGTAGATGTATTAGATTAGAAGACCCTAATACATAATATTATCTTGATTACATGAAAAAATCATATATATATATATATATATATATATATATAAACCTAATCATATATATAAGATTACATAAAAAATAGTAATATCAACTAACAAAATTAATATATTTAATAGCCCAAATCTATCCCAAATCCTAATGTTGGACAAGGCTTCTTAAATTAAATATAAGAAAATCAACACAATTCTAATACCATATAAAATCTATGAGTCAATAATGTAAATTACAAATTAACATCAATATGAAACTTTAATATAAAGGAATCTATGAAATTTTAATCCATTCATAAAATATATGATTCAATAATATAAGTAATGAAATAATTTATTTTTTCCAAGTTAAAAAATCTATTTATATAAGGATAAGTAAATTAAAGACAAATTATAATATTAATATATAATAGTAACATCAAAACAGTTCTAACTAGAATAAGTCTCTACTTTGCAGAGTCAATGTGTTGATTAGGGTCAATTAACCACATAAAATACGACTATATTTTCTATTATTGTGTACATTAATATTGATGACATATATAAATTAAATAATTTGTCACATTCAAAATTTCACCAAAATAAATATTATAAATAAATTTCCATATCCCCACCTCATATATATAATAAATTCTTTTTATATTTTGTCTCTTTGAAAACTCATTTCTCTTTTTTATACAAGAAACAAATGACTATACAGGAAGCATTGGGTCATAAAATTATACATTAACAAATTCTTTTGAGATTATTTTATCCTATTTATTTAGGCTCCGTATCTTATATTTTTAGAAATTCATCATTATTTTTTAGAAATAAATTGAATCTGTTAATTTGATAATGCCAACTTTAAGAGTTCATAATTTATGAATCCTTACATAATTATTATTTGTTTAGTTTAATTAAATTAAAATAATAATTTATAGTCACATGGAATAAAATTCATTAATTGATATCATATTTTATCTTAGATGTTTCTAACTATTAAATACAAATAAATAATTCGTCCATTTAAACTATTTTTGTTCTCATGGATCATAATTATTTTATTTTAAATCTTCATTTTTTAATGCTTTTAAATTTTAAATTTTAAAAAAATTAATCAACTATAGTTTGCACCCATATACAGTGGGGTCCTAGGTTCGCCCCTAACTATAAGATAGTCGTTTGATTAGGTAATATCAGTTAGATATCAATAGATAGCGAATAGTAATTTGTTTGTGAATTTGATAAAAAAATATTTTGTAACGATTGAACTAATGTATACATCTAAAATAACAAAATGGATATAATAATATAATTTATGCTAATTTTTATATGCATAATTCATAATAATTAATTTATGATATTTTATTGCAGATATTTTTAAAAATGATATTTATTATAAAAATGATGGTTATTTTAAAATAAAATAATTTTCATGTCATAAGTAAAACTAAAAATATGAAACATAAAAAAATAATATATGATATTTTTTAAAATAAAGTATTTTATTAAAATAAATGAGAGTATATTAGGAATAAAATGTTGAAGTCCTATATTTAATGGGGGTGGGTAGCGCCATACTATACCCTTAGTACACGGTCTATTAAAGGTCCCATGGCTTGAGTTATATGTGCATGTTAATATGGATTAAAATCAGTTCAGCTTGTTGAACCGCATTAGCCACAATGTAGGATTAAAATTCAAACATCGATACTCACAATTCCTTTTCTACTCTCCTATGAAGTTTTCGTCTGATCACACTGCCCTTGATGTGAGAATTGATAATGATATAGTTAGTAAGGACACTAATTGCTCAAGTAATAAAGTGTAATGAGTAGAGTATCAAACCCACGAGGAATCAACTTACTTAACTAAATAAATTTTAGAGACTAATAGAAGACATCATGATTTATCCGAGTTGGGTAAAAGAGTTGCATAAATTAAAATTACAGAAAAGTAAAGACAAACTAAAATAATCTACTGATGTATAGGATGTTAAAATTATTAAGAACAAATTTATTTCACTTCTCTAACAATTGATTTAATCCAAAGATACTCATGTTCAACTTTTAGATGGATTAGGAATTCTAGCCGGGTAAATCAACTATTCTTAGTATTAATAAGATGAGAATACTCCACCCGACTCTACTCTCATTCCTACTCATATTAGAATGCTATAAGTTATGATTCCTACACTACCCAACCGTTCATCCAAGTCAACTTGGCAGACAACAAAATCTAATATTCCTCACAACACTATTAGATTACGACATGAATTATTTAAAAAAATTATGAATTAATAAATTGATCATACTGCTCAGTTAATAATCAACTAATAATTCAAATAAAACTAATGAAAAACCTTAAAGACAACAATCATGTTCTTAAAAGTTAAACAAATTATAATCAAACACTAAGAAGATTCACAAGTTGTCTTAATTGCAAAAATAAATTAACTAAAAAAATTAAACTACAAATTTTATATTACAGAGATTAAAAAGATAGAACTTTTAGAGCATGATGATGCATCCCAACATGAATTAAAATTGGAAGTACTATTTGAAACGAAACCAAAGACTACTGCGTGATCTTCATCCGGTTGTTCTTTAAGTTGTTCCACGTTTTTGCCTTCAAAGCATAGGTTGTAGGCCATAACATTCTCTTTTATGACTGTAGAAAGCCTCTATTTATAGGGATTCAAATTTTTAAGTAATCGGAGAAGAAACAAAAATCATTTTCTTTCAAAATAAGAAAAATTCATAGTATAATTGATTCTAAAATTTTAGTTTTGTCAAACTCCAAAACTTGATTCATAATATATTTTCAAATCATCTTGGGATCATATAATATGAGCTGGAGTCCTTGTGCATTTGAAATACTTCCAAGCATTCATTCAAATATCGAATTCAGACTTCATCATAGGTCGTAATAGTAATTTCACGATCTAAACAATGCCCGAATTGGATTAGAAATGAGTTTTCACGGCCCGTGAAAGAATTTTTAAGTCCTTACAATATCCGATTCGCATAGAAACTGTAAATTTCATGCCATGTGATAGGTTGGTCAAGACTGTGCCTCAAGTAACTTTCTAGGGTAAAAAATATATTTCACGGCCCTGAGACAATGCAATTCCAGCCATGTCAACTTCACTCTTTTGACTTTTTGACTCCATTTTAATTCCGATTTGAATGCATTTTTTTTTTGTTGGCTTCATAATTCAGTTTTATTGCTTCTTAAATAATAAAATACAAATTTTGATAGATTTTTATTTTTATAAAATTAAAGTAAATAAATCCATAAAATGATGCATGATATTAGAAAATGATTTGAAATAAGATTAAATACAATACTAACTATATGTTAGATTTTATATGCATCACGCAACCACCGAAATTCCCTTCGATCTCGTCACTGCTACTAGAGTTCCGCCCAATCTGATCGTTGACATCGGAGTTTCACTTGATTTTCGCTGCACATGAACTCCTCGAGTTCCTATTGCTACCTGCCTCCTTGACCTTACATAGCCTGCTGGCTCAAGAGTTCAATAGGTGAGTGGCAAAGTGGTTGGATTGCACGAGAAAATGACAATGAGCGTCGAGCGGCATTGTCCTCAGCGATGAGAAAGTCAGGCAGTGATGTTGGACTATGAGTAACGAAAATATAAAACGGCACAAGCACACGACGGGGAGGTTTGGTAGGGAGTGGTAGCGAGGTCAGATTGATGGGCACTGATGGAGAAGATGACAGGGCGAATGGTGTGTGTGTGCGAGGGAGAGCTTTTGATCCCATATCGCTTTTGTCAATCGGTTGAAATTACTTTTAATTTAAAGCGGATTGAATTATTAGATCAATCGTTCAATCGTCAATATTTATTCCGATGATTGGTAATATGGTGCTACCCAATAAAGTTAGTGCTACCCAATAAAGTGAGTAGCACCCCATTAAAATCCTATAATTATTATAGTTTATAAAATTTTATGGTCAAACCTCTAGCGTGTAAGAAAAATCTGATTTATTCGAAAAATCTACTCGACCCAAAAAGTCGAATAAAAAAATTAAGAAACTGAATACGATTTAGTGTGATGTTTTAATCGAGCACAACCTACCCATTTAAACTAGAATTCCATTAAAAAAATTGTAAAGACTCGCGGAATCCATTTCTATTTATCAATTTTTATTTATATAATTAATTTATAAGCAATCAATTTTTTATTATTGGTATAATAATTTTTTATATAGTTTAATATGTTCTTATTACATTATGAAACTCTAATTTATAGTTTTAATACTATATCCTATATTTAATTAAATATATTAATATGAATTTTAATTTATTATATATTTTTTGAAAATATTATTCCACTAAAATAGGAGTTTGAAAAAATTGACCCCTCTCAAGAGTGGTTTTTCTTTATTCTAAATGGTTTAAGAGTGGTTTTTGTAATTTAGAAAATCAGTAATGGGTGATTTTTTGAACAAAAAACTGACACAATTTGAACCACTTTCACCTATACAAATCCTCTAAACATTTTAAAAAAATATTTACCAAACACGTATACTAACATTTTGATTCGATCAAAACTCTATCTTCTACATGATATTTTGCTATTTTTATATGTCAAATAGTGCTTAAAAGATAACAATTATATATTGACTAGTAAACAATTTATTTGCAGATTTAATAAAATTATTTAATAAATATAATGATTGAATTAATGTATAATTACAAAATAATAAAATGAACATAAGAATACAATTTATGCTCATTTTTATATGCACAAGACATTCACAATAGTTAATTTATGATATTTTATTTTAGATATTAATATTTTTTAAATATTATTTTATTATAAACATGTTACCCATTTTAAGTAAAATATTATTTATGTTTAAAAGTACGTTTAAAGATGTGAAATCATAAAATAAAAAAATAGTACATAAGGTTTAAAAATTAACTTTTCTTAGTAAAAAAATGATGGTATATTAAAAATAGGATACAATAGATGTGACCCTCGATGTTCCTTATATTTTTAATCTATTAGTTAAAAATTTATGAATGATATTTGATTTGTTTTAATTTAAGAATTTTTAATTTGATTCATGATTTTTTTACTGCTGAATAAAAAAAATGAAGAGACAGGATGTTCCTTCTTGTAAAGAGGAACATTATTATTAAATCTTTAAAATTAAAATATCAAAGAGGAACATTATTATTTATTAGTTAAAACTTTCTCTACTCAATCTTCTTCCTTTGGACGTGCAAAAGAATGTCCTAGAAAATATTTGGTTCACAAAAATAACAAGAACAATTTACTATTAATATTTAAACAACGAAAGTTATTAATGAAATTAATAATTGGTATAACATATCCGTAAAATTGTATTTTTTGCCTAATATTGATGACGATGATGGATAGATAATGTATTTTTGTCCAAAATGGATTCATTATCAACTTTAATTGCTAAGATATTAATTTGATCATTTTTAAATATCATCTTATAATAATTATCGAATTTAGCGTTAGTATATAATAATAAAATATAGAGTGTTAGTAAACTAGATTCTTTTTTATATTCCTTTATTTATCATAGTTTGGATGAGGAGTTGTAGGAGTGTTTCCTTACAACTAAGCTTTCTAAATTACTTAAATTACTTAGACTCATCATATTATTTTATTTACTTTTTTTAATTTGTAGACAATTTGAATTACATAACAATACAGGTTATTTATGAAATTAACAATTTATAGGTAATTAGGAAAAGGTTGTCCGATTTTATTTCTTTTTATTTTTGTCATTTTCAATCTTAAATAAAAATATAAAAATAATATAAGAAAAATATATAACAATAATAAAGAAATTACGACACCACTGTTATCACTTACACTGTTGTAACTTTATTTTATTTCACGGGAATAAAAATGTAGGACACTTTCAACATTTACATAATAGAGTGACAATAATATATTTTGAAATGAAAATAGTGGTGCCAAAAAATTATAGTCATAATTAATATTATTAAATTACTATTCTATAACTATTATTCACACAAATTATACATTATTATTAATTATTATTTTGAACGTTTCCATATATTTATTACCATTATTTTCATTTAAAACTATATAAAAGATATATAACTCTATTCATTCAATTTTAATTTTCTAAGTAGAAGAGAAATATATAAATGAAAAAACATAAATAGTTTTCTAGAAACTTCTATTTATGTCTTCGGGCTCCAAAACCCTTATTATAAAACCCCTTTCTCTTCTCGCTCTCGCTCTCAGCCCATTTCTTATCGCATCGAAGCCAGGAGAGTACGTGCCATGGCGCCCGTGTTGAGCCAGAGCTTGGGCGCTCGTTCCGTGGCCTCTCTGTGCCCCTCTTCCCCCTCCTATGCTTCGCCGTCCGCCGCCAAGAGAGCGCTGAGGCTTCCCACTTCCTTCCTTCCACAGTCTTTCCTCCGCAGGGGCCCCTACTCCTCCGCCGCCGTCAGATGGACGGCCAAAAGGAACGCCGGAAGGATGGGTGTCCGCTGCGATGCCGCCGCCGTTGTCGAGAAAGGAGTCGAGGAGGCTTCCGGCGAGAAGTTCGAGTACCAGGCGGAGGTATATGTTGCCTTGTGACTCATAGATTGGGATCCGCTTCTTTCACGTATGGAAATATCGTCTTTGGGAATGTTGACGCTGTTTATGCTTTTGGCCTTTCAAGTTAGAATCTTTGCGCTTCTAGGGTGGTGAAGTCGGGATATTTGAGCGCATACTTGATGAATTCTGTTTCTGAATTGGTTTTGTTGAAGCCTTGCAGCTGTTAGCTTTTGGTGTTATATTAGTGTGGGTTTGGGTTAAATGAACATTTATCCTTGATAATTTTGGAAAATTATTGATGTATTTGATGAACATTTAAAGGGCCTTGCCAGAGGGACTTCTCCTAATCGTCCAAAGGTTGTAGAATCCAAACTAACATTTAATTATTTAATCAAATGGATGATGGGCAACTTAAGAACCTTATGTAAATTCTTAGGTGTAACTCCCAGTTTGAAGCCTCTTATTAGTTCTTTTATCATTGTCTCATATCTTTGAAGAGGAAATTTGGTACAACGTTATTATGAGCTTTCATTAAAGTAAGCTAGTTGTGTTCTTTACATACAAAATTTTATTCAAATATTTGGAATTTATCAATAAATCAGGATTCTTTTCCCTTTTTGTGATGATGAATGCCTCTTCAGGTTGAGGCTAAAAAAATGCAATACCTTTTTGCACACTGGGTGAATCTCATTTTTGGCTGCTTTTATGCCATAATAATTTGGTTTCCAGATGTTATCAGCAAATAGAGAACTCGAACTGTGAGAGTTGTCCTCAAAACTTTAGATGATTTCAAGGTCATAAGCTTCATGTGGTTTATTTGTTTGAATCAATGAGAATACTTCAAAGTACTCCTATTTTGGCTGATTGGATAGGCACTTTAAGTCCTACTTCTCTTGCTTGAATCTTTCCGTTAAACAGTTTTTCTTGTCAAACAGTTTTTGTGCATTAAAGATCGACCGATTCATTCTTTCATGCTGCTTGAAATGTCCCTTTTGTTTGCTCATCTTTTGTAGGTTAGCCGCCTGATGGATTTAATTGTTCATAGTTTATATAGCCACAAGGAGGTGTTTCTTCGGGAGCTCGTAAGGTTTGTTCGAGTATGCTTTGTTAATTTCTAAATTGGTTCACTAAAAAAATTATAGATTGCTGACAAATCAGAAAGGTTTCTTTTCATAGCTCATGCCCTAATATGTTATTGTCCCCCCCACCCCGAGGCTGCAGCTACCTTCTTTCTCCATGCTGATGCATTTTGGCATCTGTTGATAGTTTATGGGGAAACTGTTGTATTGATGACTAACATCTTTTCGTCGCAGTAATGCTAGTGATGCCTTGGATAAGCTGAGGTTTCTTAGCGTAACCGATTCCACTCTACTTGGTAATACTGGTGACTTGGAGATCCGTATCAAACCTGATCCTGATAATGGAACAATTACGATAAGGTACCTTGTCACTTGTACTCAGTTGTGCGTGGCATGAATTGATTTATTGATGGAGCTGTTTGAACTTGCAGGGATACTGGCATTGGAATGACAAAAGAAGAGCTAGTTGATTGCCTAGGGACGATTGCGCAGAGTGGAACATCAAAGTTTTTGAAGGCTTTGAAGGTAACTAACTATACCAGTAATTTACATGTTCATGCATTTCCAAATTGTTGACTTCCTTAGATACTCTTTTGCTTTTGTTTTTCACAAGTTCATCGATGTATGATGAATAGGAGAACAAAGATGTTGGTGCAGACAATGGTCTGATTGGTCAGTTTGGTGTTGGTTTCTATTCAGCTTTTCTTGTTGCTGAGCGGGTATTGCTTCCTTTATGCTGATTTTACGTAAGTTTGATATGATGTTATAATGATAAGCTTGCAGCTAAGTATTATGTTTTTACTGTGATCAGGTCATTGTATCAACCAAAAGTCCAAAGTCAGATAAGCAGTATGTTTGGGAAGCAGTAGCAGATAGCAGCTCGTATGTGATCAGAGAAGAGACTGATCCAGAGAAGTTGATTAGCCGGGGAACTGAAATTACTCTATTTCTAAGAGTATGCATGCATTCTGCTTTATTCAACCCATCTCCTGGATTGGTGTCACTCTCTGTTTTATATTCTGCAATTTGATTCCAAGTCTTTATCATTCTTGTATGATTCTGCACCTCCAGCCGGATGATAAATTTGAATTTGCGGACCCAGCACGAATCCAGGGACTCGTGAAGAATTACTCACAATTTGTGTCCTTTCCTATTTATACATGGCAAGAGAAATCAAGGATGGTAGAGGTACACAAAAATTATAATTGGATACTGATATTTTTTCTATGAAACTGACTGTTCACTAGGAAAAGCAAGTTTGACCTTAGCATATATACTTGTAGTTTCCATGGTTCATTTATCTCACTCATCTTTATGGTGCCTTGCTATTTTCACTATATGGGTCAGGTTGAAGAAGAAGAGGAGCCTAAAGAAGGAGAAGAAGCTAAGCCTGAGGTGAATATAAAATTTGTGGCTGATGAATAATTTGCTAATGTTTACTCTTCATATTGCGATATCATAAATAATAAATAATAATAGATTTATTAATAGATTTGTCTGCTGTTTGTTGCCAGGGAGAAAAGAAAATGAAGAAGAAATCAGTAACTGAGAAATATTGGGACTGGGAATTGGCAAACGAGACGAAACCTATATGGGTATCCACAGGCTTTTAGCTTTGCAAAATATTGCATTGGTTATCTGATTTATACTTTTCCTGAATGACTTGATTTAAAATTGATGTAGTCTTACTATTGTTGATTCCCAGATGAGAAATCCAAAGGAGATTGAGAAAGAAGAATATAATCAATTTTACAAGAAGACCTTCAATGAATTCTTGGACCCTCTTGGTTACACACATTTCACAACTGAGGTGTGTCACCTGATTTAGCTGTATCAAATGCTGGTGCACAGAGAAACCAAACTAACATTTTGGTATAATGTAATTTGTGCATTAACTGAACAGGGTGAGGTGGAATTCAGAAGCGTTCTCTATATGCCTGGCATGGCACCTCTTAATAATGAGGACCTGATGAATCCCAAGACAAAAAATATACGCTTATATGTTAAGCGTGTGTTTATTTCAGATGATTTTGATGGTGAGCTGGTAAGTGAATCTGAATTCATTACACCCTGATTTTATGGAAGTGACATATAATTTATTCTTATCTATAATTCTAATGTAAGGTCAACATTACAGTTTCCTAGGTATTTGAGTTTTGTGAAGGGTGTCGTTGATTCAAATGATCTTCCTCTCAATGTCTCTCGTGAGATCCTTCAAGAAAGTCGAATAGTAAGTTTGAATTTGTTTTATGTGCTGGCGGCTTAAATGACTTGCCTGACTGGATTGTAAATGGACGGACTGTGTTAGAGATGTGATACATATGGTAGCCATGTGCTTAAAACTGTTTGTTTTATTCTATGCAGGTTAGAATTATGCGCAAAAGACTCGTTAGGAAAACATTTGACATGATCCAAGAGATATCTGAAAGTGAAGACAAGGAGGTACCAAATGGCATTCATTATCTTTGTGCCAGCAACCACCTAATTTTACCAATTATGGCAACTTGATGCAGTCATTATCTTCTATTCAGCAACAACTTAATTTAGCCAATTATATCAACTTGATGTAGGACTACAAGAAGTTCTGGGAGAACTTTGGCAAACTTCTAAAATTAGGATGTATTGAGGATTCTGGAAACCACAAGCGACTTGCACCTTTATTACGTTTCTATTCATCAAAAAGTGAAGAAGAATTGATAAGCTTGGATCAATATGTTGAAAACATGGCTGAGAACCAGAACGCTATCTATTACTTAGCAACTGACAGCCTTAAAAGTGCAAAAACTGCTCCATTTTTGGAAAAACTTGTGCAGAAGGATATTGAAGTAAGATCACATCTTAGCTTACTAGGTGATAGCTTTAGATTTTTCAATTATGTTTTAACTGAATGCCCTTTGCAGGTTTTATATCTTGTAGAACCCATCGATGAAGTAGCTATCCAAAATCTTCAGACCTACAAAGAAAAGAAGTTTGTTGACATCAGCAAGGAAGATCTTGAATTAGGTTAGTCTATTTCCATACATTTATAGAATGCTTTTGCTAAAACTTTTGATACTTAATTGTTGATTTCTTTTGATGTATCCCTGATTTCTATTTAGGCGTCGAGGATGAAGTAAAAGAAAGAGAAAATAAGCAAGAGTTCAATCTTCTTTGCGACTGGATAAAACAGCAATTGGGAGACAAGGTAGCCAAAGTCCAGGTCTCCAAGAGGCTTAGCTCTTCACCTTGTGTGCTTGTTTCTGGCAAATTTGGTTGGTCAGCAAACATGGAAAGGTGGAATCAAATCATAGTTACACGTCTTGTGTATATGGTTCCTTATATGCCCCCACATATTCTGACAAAGACTTCTTTTTTTGTTTTATAGGCTGATGAAAGCCCAAACCCTTGGTGATGCATCCAGCCTGGAGTTCATGAGAGGGAGACGAATCTTGGAAGTCAACCCGGAACATCCGATCATCAAAGACTTGAATGTATGATTTCTATGGATACATCACCATCCTGATCTACTCTCTCTGCATTGAACCATATAAGATTTTGCTGGGCGCCATTTTAAAACTTTGTACTGCTAGTTTTTCAAGCATGTTGGTAAAGGTCGAAACCTTGCTATTTCAGGCGGCATGCAAGAATGACCCATGCAGCACAGAGGCTAAAAGAGCTGTGGATTTGTTATATGACACAGCCTTGATCTCTAGTGGATTTACAGTAAGTCCTTGATCAGCTTTTCAGTGACGTTTTAATTTTACTTCTCTTTTGGGCTAACGCTGCCAATTTTTTTTCCAGCCTGATAGTCCTGCTGAATTGGGCAACAAGATTTATGAGATGATGGCTATTGCCCTCGGTGGAAGATGGGGTAGATCAGAATCGGAGGACGCAACTGAGTCGCAGGATTCGAGCTCAGGAATTGGCTCCCCCGAAACTACAGAGACGGAGGTGGTGGAGCCTTCGGAAGTGATCACGGAGGTTGATCCCTGGAAGGACTAATTGCAGAAACTTTTACTGATTAGGACTTTGAGTTTTTTTTCTTTCTTTTTTGGTTCTTGATTAAAAAATAGAAGAGGGTAAATGAATATTTGGTGAAAAGGGGTTGTAACAGCGAGAAGCGCTGTTATTACCACTTTCTTTTTGTAGTACTTCATATGCTAATGGGAAATCTTCTTCAATGTTCTCCTACTTTATTAATCTCAGGATGAGTTCAAACTAAATATGCCATACAGAATCAATTGCCAGTTAATTCTATTGACATAGAGAAAAAAATGTCACGATCTGAAGCTTGAACGATGATATAATTGTTACTGTATTGAATTACATCCTAAAAGAAATACATATGATGTTCGAGTTACTACTCCAACCATAACATATTCATTTTATTACCACAGCCAAAGGGTGCCTATTAGAACAAGATGTTCATCAATGAAGCACAAGTCACACGTCCCTGGTAATGCTCAAGTTGATGTCTTCTTCGATCTGCTGATGGAGCTGACATCGCTGTATATCGCCACAGAACTTGAGACCACAGCAAGCACAATCATCACAACAGACAGGATCTTATCGCGCCTGGTGGCGATCTCGTTGGAGTCCCTGATGATGAGAGAATGCAAGCAGTGGTCGATCAGAGATGGATGAAACTGATCAAGATGCAACCTTCTTTTCTACTTCAGATGAAGTAACTATTACCTCAGAGCAATGCATGCTGGAAAGATGAACCCGATAAGGACTGTTGCGGTTGCGCCGGTGATCTGAAAGACGTCCCATATGCTGGGAACAAAGTTTGCAACCAGGTATATGACTGCAAGGAGTATCACTGTCACAGAAACAAACCTTCTGGGGTTCGAATCCAATGGACTCGCCTTGGGGAAGAGCAGGCCATCAAAATTCAGCCTCAGCGCGAAGAAGACGACAGGGAAAACCAGCATAATGTGCAGAGCATAACTAACTCGGACGACATCTTTAATTGCAGAACCGTAAGGGATGCCGAGATCATAACTGGAATCGAAATTGGCCAACACATCGCCGAGGGTGGAATCACCAAACAGGAGGAAAGCAAAGAAGCTCGTCAGTATGTAGATGGCGGAGCAAAGGAGTATCGATATCCGCACGACCAGATGAATCTGGGAAGAGTGACGGAGCTCATTGTCAATGCTGTGAACTGCCAAAAACCACAAATACTGCATAAGATTTCAGAGAAGACAAACTGAGGTGGTGTCTTTCAAAGCAAAACATGAATGATTCTTGTATATCTTACTGTTGTAATGGCAGACGAACGCAGTGATGAGCACTGGAACAGCAGTAAAGATGTTCCAGATGGACGCCCAATCCGTCAATTGAGGAAACAATCTCGGCATTTGTATGCTTCCCTCGACTAACCTTAGGATACCAATTCCAGCAGTTATAACAACGAAAACAACTGCGAGAGCGACAGATACGGCCGATGAAACTCTAAGCGAATCTGCACAGAAAGGACAAGTTCGCATATACAATGAATTGGAACAATTTGTTCTTCTACATCAACACTTGCAATGCTGAAGTTATGGCACGTACCTACACGCTTGAAGCTTGTCAATGGTGCAAATACAAAAAGAGTTGTTACGAGAAGAACGACTCCGCGAGAATTCCACTGGCGTGCCCCGAACCACTCTTCCAATACGCCGGAATGATGCTCGGCGCCGGCAGAGGTTCCAGAAAGCACATCACCTTGCAGAAAATGATTGTCAGTAACTACTAAGAAGAGCATGAAGCATAGGGTATAGTGGACAAATATTAGAATGGACATTAGATAGCATACCGATAATGATCATGTACACAGTCATAATTCCAGCATTGTTCACAACCACAGAAATTTGAACAACCCTCCTGCCAATCTTCCTGTATGCATCCTTCATGACCCCGAAGAAAGAATTCTTCTTCGCGGCCCGGCTAAACCTGATTAGCATTTCAAGGGAAGCCTCTGTGAGCAGACCAACAAAGATGATCATGATGATCCCTGGTACAAGCCCAAGGACTTTCATGGTGGCTGGCAGAGCCATGATTCCAGCTCCTATGATGCTCGTGGAGAGATTGAACACAGATCCGGCAAGTGAAGCTCCCACATAATCATGGCCTGTCCGATCTTCCCCGTCGTGCATCGTCGGCAACAGCGGCGCAGTCTTCTCATCTTGAAATTCAGAGTCTTTCCGGCCTCCATGGTTCAGACCAGGAGCAAAGCTTTCTATAGTCATCCCTGAGCTCTTCAATTTCAGACAGACAGCACGAAATCAAATCCGTTGATGGTTTTCTTGCAGAAGATGACAAGTCTGACAACCTCTGAGGTGCAAAAGTTGTAGTCTTACGTTGTTTTCTGTCTGCAAATTGGAAGATAATTTATTCTCTGAATTTTATGGACGCAAACAAATTCTGGTAGCAAGGTGAGATTTTTATGGCAAAAATATCGATCGAAATCGTCTTTTTTTTTTCTCACAGAACAAATGGTCGAGCCTTTTTCATGCCAAAAACCAAGAGCTACCTCAACCAACTACTGAACAAAGTAAAGACATCAGAGCAAATATAAGCAAATTTCTGTTGTTAAGTATGCAAGAAGCGATCAATGGAAACAAACTTTTTGTGATCCAAGAAACGTTTTTTACCACCCAAGATGCTTCAAATCACCACTCTGAGAAGTTCTGCTGGTTAAGATGACAAAAAAGAGGGCCCAAACAAGATTGAGAGAAGACATAAATGCCAAGAACTGTGCTGCTCACCTTGTGCAAATTGCAGAGGAGATAATGTTATGTGCACAAAGCAAGAATCAGAAGGAAAGTTTGATACGTCTCGTTCACTGCTCCACGTTCCAATCCCTCCGGAAATTAATGAGAACAGGGAACAAAAGAGGGATAAGCTTTTCGCGGCGAACAAAAACCAAAAGGTTGCTACTTTTTTATGCTTCGCATCTGCATCAGCAAAAAGGCGAGGCCTTTTTTTTTTGTTCTTCTCGCGCTCCTACAAAGTGGCAACATTTATTAGTTATTATAGCTTGGATAATTGAATTAGTTTGAATCACAAATGGGAAAAAAATATGAAGTAGATATTGGGAAAAAAAACGAATCTTTAATTTCATTATTCAGTTTGAAATTGATAAAAAAAGCTCTTAATGACGTTTAAACGGAGAGTAAAAGTTGTATTTTTTTATGGATTATAATAATTGAGAAAATAATCAAGTGGAATTTAGAGTGTAATATATTGACAGAATCGTGACCCAGTTGAATTTTAAGAACCACAAGGGGACAAAGGAAAAAAAAAAAGAAAAGAAAACGTGGAATTGGTGTGACATTTTTTTGATCATTAATAATTAGAAAGTTGACAAATCAGATTGACGTCATCTTCTTGTTGAAGAGTTATCCATGTCCTTTATTATTTTATCCAATTAAATTACTACTTAAATTGTTTGCCGAGTAACATTCATATAAAAAAAATAATGTAAGCTAATTAATTCATATCCCACTTATTCTGAAATGTTAATGTCAATCAATAAAAAAAAATCACCATTATTTTTTTCAAAACCATTATTTTTTTCAAAACCATTATTTTTTTTCAATAAAAAAAATCAATAAAAGAATTCCGGTGGATTTCAAAACCATTATTTTTTTCATCTATCACCATCATTTTTGAATAATAAAAATTTCAGTGAATCTCAATCTCAAAGTTAAATAAAAAAACTGTATTACATCTCTGGTTTACCTTAGGATTAAGTAAGTATGAAATGACCACAAGAGCAAATGTATGATAAATTAAAATTAATAAGTTCATTCATTGTTTATATTTATTATTGTATTTTTCCATATTAGTATCCATGCTTACTTAATTATGCAATATATGGACGATTTGAAGAACGGAGAAAATATTTTTTTGTTCAAGTTTAGCCAGTTGAACTGACAGATGACTGAACTGAATTTTATAACATAAATAATTAATATAAAATTACACAAAAAATATTCAATAACACATATCCCTCAAAATATTATCCAAAATATTAATTCAATTTACTTAATATATAGCATAATTTAACAAGATAAAAAAGGTCATATTAATAGTCCTTTGACTAGAAAAATAGAATCTAAACAAAATTCAATTAGTGAGAGATAGAATATGAGAAAAATATATTAACTTGACAAATAATTCCTAAATACAATATTATCAGGATCGGACCGGATAGCAATCCGGACAAATAATCATTTTAGATTGAACCGTTGGACTAGTCGATTAAACTGGATAACAAAAAAACTATTATATTTAATATAATTTATTAAATCAAGCTATAGTAAATAATGTCAAAGTCATATACATATGAGCTATACATATATACATATATAAATAATACCAAAGTTCAATTATATGGAAGAAAAATTAACAATAACAAATCATAAATTAATAAAATTTGATTTTAAGTGAAATGCTATATTAAAAAAATATATTTCATATTCACAAATATTACAGATCAAAATTATACACATGTACTTCATAAATTAAAATCTTATTAAATTTATTTTTTGTTAAATTTATTCTTATTAATTTTGTGTTAGTTTAATATATTTGTTTTTATGTTAAAATTAACAAAATAAAATTTTATAGGCCACATTATGATAAGATATATATTTTGTAATAAATATACAATATAATTATGGTAAACTATTAAATTTAAACTTATTAACATTAAAATTAAATGAAATTATAATTTGTGACATATATTATATACATAATACTATTCTATGCTAACTATATTATAGTACTATTACATATTATACATATGACAAAAAAGTTTGCCCCTCCATCCATGACCAATTTATCTAATATAATAAATTTTATTTATAATAGTAAATATATAATTAATTTATATTATATACATATATGACATTAAGAAAATTTAATATAATTATAATTCATTAGATAAAAATTAAAATTTAACAAAGTCTGAACTATATGAAGGAAAACAAACAAACAAGTATAAAACATGTTAAAAGTTTTATGAGGAAAATTCATCTGTGATTCTTTTACCATATTTAAAATAAAAAATTTGTCAATTATATTTTTAAAAATGACTAGTTAAAAAAAATGATTCTACCCTATTTCGTTTGGTTTTGACACGTTCTCACTAGTCTTGATCGGTTCAATTTGACTTGAGTGCATATCTCATTTTGAAGCATGTTATGGACCGTGTTAGCACTTGGTCCATGGAGTCAAGTTCAGTCCTCACAACAATGTCTAAATATAACCAAATTAATCATTAACTATATTAAAAGCATAGATGAAATAATGATTATTGTTCACATAAATTTTGTCAAAATTGGACTAGGGATAGGACAAGTGTTTGTTTTAGATCGAATCAATCAGACTGAAGAATAATAAAATGTTATATTTAATATGATATCTTAATTAAGCTATCATATTTTACTTACATAATATATGAATGATGCCAAAATTTGATTATATAAAAGAAAAAAATGATAATAAATTTATAGAATTAAATTTTAAGATTCAATGTTTAAATTATTACACACTTGTTAAATTGAAATCTTATTAAAATGTATTATTATATATAAATTTTATACTCGTTAATTGTATTCCATATCTTTGTTTTTTTTATGTTAGAAGTAAAAAAATAAGTAATTTTCTAGAAACATTATGACATGATTATATATTCTATAAATAAATATAAAATATAATTAGCGGTTAACTATTTAATTTGAAATATTACTTGTTAAACTAAAAAAAATTAATATATATATATTTATATATATAATACTATAACATAGTTATTAGTTTATAGTGTCATTACATATCATACATATGACAAAGAAGTTTACATCCTTTGCCCATAACTAATTTATCTAATATGATTAATACTATATATAATATGGTAAATATATAATTAATTTATATTATAATATACATTTAAAAATAAAATCATAATCCATAAGCTAAAGTTGAAAGTTTAACAAATTCTTCTAGACTAATGAAGGAAAAAAGAATAAATAGACAAACATAGTCCCACATTAATGATAGTAGAAAGATGAGAGTAAATGGACAAATGTTAATTAGGGAGGGGAACAATGGACCAATATAATTATTTATGGAGAAAGTTCATTTTTGACTCTTCTTCAAATTTAAAATAATATTTTTTTTTTCAAATTACCTTTTATGAAAAAAAATAATAAAAAGAATTGACTGGTCCAAAAGACTAATTTAACCTAGTTTTACTTGGATTTGAGTGATTTTGACCAGTCTTGATTGGTCTTGATAGGCTCAAGCTGATTTGACTGCGAGTTCAATTTTTTGAGTTTGCGACATACCATCTTACTGGCTTATCAACGGTCTGACAGTCGGCCGGTCTGGTTTAGCCCTAACAGTAGTGGTTCTCATCTAATGATTAATATTTCAATCAAGTTGAAGTTGTCTATGGATAATTAACAAATTAGTTCAAACTCTAAATAATGTTCTCATTTAATTAAGTTGAAATCGTGCATGCTCATTAAGAAATTAATTGAAACTTGAAATAGTAATTAATATTCATATTAGTGATTATTGTAATTAAGTTAGGGTCCATACTGACATGGCTTATTAATGTCATGTCCTTGGTGATAGACTCATTTTCCAGTGAGCTAGTTCATCTTCCCTTCTTATTTTATTTTTTTGTTGAGCTGATTGGGGTTTAGTTTATACTACATTTGATTGTTCCATGTAGACCAATTTCCGGCTCGACTTGATTAGTACAATACAATTATATTCTATTGAAGAGTCTAGTCAACATGGCTTTGATGCTTGGGATTGGAGGGGCAATGCACCTTTCATAATGCTTGCTTTCATGTATGTTTCTCTCATATACAAGTTAACACCCACTTGAGTGGTCCTAGAGGCATTATCTATATTTACTTACTTTTACACTGATATAAGTACAATAAAGAAAACTTCTAATAAGCAAGAAATTGTGTATATAAGGAAATCCAAATTAGTGTATAAAATATGCATAGATGATTTATGTGGCGCTAACATTTGACATCAAACATACATAAATTAATAAAGAAGTCATCGATCAACATAATGATCATAATTAATAACTTACGATCATAATAATCAATTATCAAATCCTACATTGATTTGTCAAATATTGATATCAATACTCAATAATTATATCAATAATCAATTATTAAGGTTAATTATTAATGGCAATTATTAATTGATATCAATGTAAAAGTTATTATCATTTAATTTCTTTGATCTTATCAATTCATGTGTATTTTTCATATTAACAAGCATACCATTGCAACTCTCCTAATGAAGCAAGATCCAATATATCTGAGATCCTTGAGATTCATTGCATAATGAGTGGGAATCTTCATAATAGGATAATAACAATTTTACTTGAATACACCATCAGCTACACTACTTGTCCCAATCAATTAATAGTAATAATTCAATCATAGAAACTATCAGTGGACATGATGGTGCATAGTTATGTTTATCTTGTTGATTTAAGATGTGTATCATTTATATTTCAATTTCTGTTTGCATGATTTGAGTGTGTACACAAAAATTATAAATAAATCACAATAAAGAGAACAACAACAATAATTCATGTCTAAAGTATTGACAACAATGAATAACATATTCAATTTGAAATTTCCAACATAAAATATTCCTTCAAAACTCGATCGATATCCACTTGGAACCTATGCTTTAATAATTTTCCAAGTGCCCTCTAGTTTTGACTTGTCCATGTTCTCTTGAACCCAAACCCTGTTTGAGCTTAGAAATGAACCCCACCCTGGCCCTCTGGCGCCTAAGCAACATTTGATCCATGATCTCTCCCGAGCTCAAAGTGTTATAGAAATATCATCAACTTAGGTTGAGCTGCTGCAAATTTAGGCAGGGTTTCACAACACGCACCAAGATGAATCTTCGGGGTCATTTGGTTATTGGATATGGATGATGAGAATAATTGGAAATATTTGAATGAACAAAGGTTATCCGTGGTGTTGAGACATTGTAACACAACGTCTTATTCCGCCTATGTTTAGGAGGACGTGTAAAAAAGACCCTGCAAAATGAACATCGAACCCTTTGGTGTGTTTAAAAGTGGAGTCATTACTTACCCCTTCTCTTCCATCTTAAGAGTATTGCTCTAGGTTCTGGATATGGCTCTTCATCGCAACCCTAGTCCGAAGCCGAATGTTTCTACTCTCTGGTCGTTAATGGCGTGCTATGTGAACATTAAATTTGAAGTGAGTTATTTTTTCTTTACCTTACACCACTTACAATAGTTTTTCTTTTCACTTGACACAAATATGAACTATAACCTTGACCAAGAGAAATGTTGGTGAAGATATGATATAAAACACTTTTTTCCTTGTTTTTTTTTTCAATGATTGCTGGGTTTATAAATATGTTTACAACTATTTTTTTTTGTTTATGAACAAGGAACTTTGACATACCTATTGTATCATGTGAAGAGTAACAATGTATGCTCCATTTTGTCATTGCCAAGATTTAGGCATGTTGAGGACATCATGGACCGATACAAATCCAAGTAGAAAATTCTGGAGCTCCCGACATTTTGATGTTCGTATGCAACGATTCAATTTGTTGTGAGTTGTTTGGTAGTTCGTTAGCTAATCGTCGTTGTCTCTTTACAGAAAAGTACTTCGCATGGTGCTTGTGAATTCTCATATGGTGTGATCCTCCAATCGAACATCAAGACACAATCATCATATCTCGATTGCTAAGAAAGTGTGAAAGATTGAAAGAATCGTCAAACGGCTCAAGCGAGGGAGAGTTATCTACTTTCTTTTAGGATTCATATTTGCTATGATGTTAATTAAGTTTGTATAAGTAGATGATGTTCTCACTATTTGATGTTCATTATCTTTTGGTAGTTGCATTTTCTGATGTATTATGTACTTTATTTTTGTATGTTTATCCAAACTATGTTCATTTTGGTTATCACTATTTCGCTGAGCTACTTTCAAATAATTTAGCTTGTTGCATCATGAGTCCAGAATACAACTTCATATCCCCCTCTTATATACCCATCTAACAATGGTATAATTTGCAAGTGACAAGTTGATAACAAATTTATGAATATGCACTTCTAGATGAGAGCATTAGGTGCATATTTCATGGCAATAAGGATTATTTGTAGTTAATCATGCATATCACTATATGGACATCAATATTACTATTACTACCTTGATCTTTCCAATAAAGCCTCGATACTTAATATGACATAACTAACTGTGTAACAGGAATGAGGATTGATTATATGTTACTCCATGGTACAAGTAAACACGGTACAACATTACATAGTGAAATATTTTGGATTGATGACCTTAATCTTCCAGCAAGCACTTCAAGAGTTGAGAGTTGTGTCATAGGTTGTGATGTGCAGAGTGCCATGTAAATGATCTCGAGTGCATGCGCCCCACTAATCCTCATGGCATCGTCATTTACTATGAATAGGGTTCTGCTTTGTGTGGAGGCCATAAGAAAATCATATGCCCCAGGGAAGGTTAACGTGAAGAGAAAGAAGCAACGACAAGTAGTGGACTTGTTACGAAAAGGGGGAGAGAGGGATCACACGAAAATACAAAAGAATGCGAAGAGGAAAAACGAAGGCGGCTCTTTGTTATGGAATAACGAAGATTATAAGGATGAGTATCTGTCTAGACCCCTAGGGAGTTTATATAGGCACTCCCTTTGATAGATGATAGGAATTACATACGGACTGAGACTCTAAATAAATCCCCTGAAAATAAGACATCTATCTCGTGATAAGGAAATAAATCAAATCCGAATCACATACAGAATATCCCTAAAAAATTTTTGCTCAGGGGGCTCCGCCCCCTTGCAACCCCCGCAGGGGATCCCCCATCGACCCCCCACAGGCTCGCTGACCGGGCAGCGAAACCCCGTAGGGGAATTCTGCTGAAGCGCCTGACTATGTAGGGGGACCAATTGAGTTTAGATTCAAGGCATTATTAACAAATCTCCACCTTGACTTGAATCATCTTCAGAGCACACAAAATCATACCACGCCGCCTCCAACCCCACCTCAGGACTATTATCAAGTATTGATGTTAAGCATGTCCAAGCAGTACTGGAACTTGCCATGAGGAACAAATTTGGTGAACATATCAGCTGGATTGTCTACAGTGCCAATCTTCTTCACCTTGATCCTTTTCTCAGTGTGGATGAAGTGATATCTGACATCAATGTGTTTGGTTCTTTCATGATGTACATGATCCTTGGCTAAATATATTGCACTCAGACTGTCACAGTGCACTATAGCATGCTTTCGATGTAATCCGAAATCTCCAACTAAGCTTTTTAACCAGATGCCTTCCTTGGCAGCTTCTGTTAGTGCCATGTATTCAGCCTCTGTGGTGGACAATGTAACTGATGACTGAAGTGTGACCTTCCAACTAATAACTGAACTGCTCAAAGTGAAGACATAGCATGTCATAGATCATTTTCCATCAACATCTCTAGCATAGTCTGAATCTGAGTACTCTGCAACCAAACACTCTTTATCACTTCTGTAGATGAGGCCAATATCATATGTTCCTCTCAGATATCGAAAGATTCGCTTCACTGCTTGCCAGTGCTCCTTTCCTGAATCGCTCATGAACCTGCTAACAACACTAACTGCATGAGCAATGTTTGGTATTGTGCAAACCATGACATACATCAGACTTCCAACTGCACTAGCATATGGAACCCGAGATATGTACTCCTTCTCTACTTCTGATTTTGGTGCGAAAGCAACAAAAAAATGAACATTTACAGCTGATGGAGCATTCAAAGGCTTCGCTCCAGACATTCCAAACCTGGATAATAACTTCTCAATATAACTTTCCTGAGATAAAAAGAGTTTATCCTGTGTGCGATCCCTTAGGATTTCCATTCTCAGAATCTTCTGTGCTACACCAAGATCCTTCATGTCGAATTTTGCACTGAGGAGCTTCTTCAGATTCTGAATGTCTGTCATGTCTCTGGAAGCAATAAGAATATCATCGACATACAAGAGCAGATAGATGGTTGAGCCGTCCTTCACCTTCTTATGATATACACAACAATCATAAGGACTTTGACTGAATCCTTTACTGATCATGAAGCTGTCGAACCTCTTGTACCATTGTCTGGGAGATTGCTTCAAGCCATACAGAGATTTTTTCAGACTACAAACTTGATTCTCCTTTCCTGGAATGGAGAATCCCTCTGGTTGGCTCATAAGAATGTCTTCTTCAAGTTCTCCATGGAGGAAAATAGTCTTCACATCTAGTTGCTCGAGCTCTATATTCTGATGTGCTATAAGAGCAAGTAGCACCCTGATAGAAGTATGTCTGACAACAGGTGAGAATATCTCATTGTAGTCCACACCTTCTTTCTGACTATAACATTTAGCAACCAACCGTGCTTTGTATCTTGTGCCTTCAACTCCTGGAATTCCAGCTTTCTTCTTGAAGATCCACTTACAACCAACAACCTTTCTGCCTTTAGGCAGCTTGACCAGCTCCCACATCTGATTTTTGTGAAGAGATTCTATCTCCTCACCCATAGCAGTGATCCACTGTTCAGATTCGGCACATGTGATGGCATCCCTATAAGAGGACGGCTCTAGGGACTCCACCTCTTTAGCTACCTATAGTGCATAAGCAACCATGTCCTTGAAATCATATCGTTTAGGAGGACCCACTTCTCTGCGAGGACGTCTAGCAGCAATTGACTCCTCTTCAAGTTGCTCATCAGATTCTTCACCTTCTGGTTCTGCTTCTTGTTGTGATCCTTCAGCATCATCCTCAGTTGGAGTGATTTCAACCTCCACCTGTTTACTGACACTACCTTTAGCCTCCACCTTCAACTGAAGCATTGATGCTTCATCAAAGGTCACGCTTCTGCTGTGGATGACTTTGTGTTCTGAAGGAGATCAGATTCTGTAGCCCTTCACTTCTGCACCATATCCCATGAACACTCCTTCTTTGGCATTTGGCTCCAACTTCCCTTCACTGACGTGATAGTATGCTGGACAACAAAAAACTTTCAGACAAGTATAATCAGCAGGATTTCCTGACCATACCTCAGTTGGAGTCTTGAGTTCAATCGCAGTCGCCGGACTTCAATTCACCAAGTAGCAAGTCGTGTTAACAGCTTTAGCCCAGAATGTCCTATTCAGACCAGCATTAGAGAGCATGCACCTTGCCCTCTCCAGAAGTGTCCTGTTCATTCGTTCTGTAACTCCATTCTACTGTGGAGTATCTCTGACTGTGCGATGTCTGGCAATGCCTTCATCTTTGCAGAACTGGTCGAATTCAGCAGAACAAAACTCCAAATCATTGTTAGTGCGAAGACGTTTCACTTTCTTCGACGTTTGATTTTCCACCAGAACCTTCCACTGCTTGAAGACCTTGAAGAACTCACTCTTATGTTTCATCATGAATACCCAAGTCATCCTAGAGTAGTCATCAATCACGGACAGGAAGTACCTAGCATCTCCTAATGATGAAACACGAGAGGGACCCTAACAATCGGAGTGGATGTAGTCGAGTGTCGCCTTCGTCCTATGCACTGCCTTACCAAACTGAAGCCTTCGCTGTTTGCCGAATACACAGTGCTTGCATAAATCAATTTCAGATATCTTCTGACCTCACAGAAAACCTTGTTTGCTGAGAATATTCATCCCGTTCTGACTCATATGCCCAAGACGCATGTGCCACAGCCTGGACATTTCTGATTCAGATGAACTAGCCACTGCAGCAACGCTAGAGACTGTCTTGCCTTGTAATATATACAAGGATTTCTGTTTGACTCCCTTCAGAACCGTAGCATCACCTTTAATGACCGTGAGGATGCCTCCAGCAGCATTGATCTGACACCCTTTAGAGTCGAGGACTCCAAGTGATATCAAATTCTTCTTTAGTTGCGGAACATGGCGGACATCTGTCAGCGCCCTCACAAGATTGTCATGAGTTCTGATCTGCACAGAACCGATCCCAACTATCTGACAGGCTGCATCGTTGCCCATGATGATGTTTTCACCATCAATCTTCTGATAAGTTGAGAACCACTTTTTATTCGGAGTCATATGATAGGAACACCCTGAATCAAGAACCCAAACATCCTCCAGACATCCCTGATCAGAAGTAGCCAGAACCAAATCATCTTCAGAATTTTTTGTTTCTTGTGCCACCACAGCGACGGGGGCCTTCTTCTTCTTCGGACAATCCTTCTTTCAATGACCTGGTTCCTTGCAGTAATTACAGATATCTTTTGCAGTGATTTTCTTCTTCTTCGGCTTGGATTTCTTCGAATTCGAGTATTTTCCTTCTCTGCCGTCGATATCAAACCCGCGGCCTGAGTTTCTGCAGAATTTCCAGATGCCCTATGTCGAAGTTCACGAGTATGGAGACTCGATCTTACTTCTTTCAGACTTATAATTTCCTTCTCGGTAATCATAGATTGAACGAAATTCTCATATGATGGAGGAAGCAAAACTAACATAATTAGGGTAGCATCTTCATCCTCGATTTTAACATCGATATTTCTGAGTTCCATCAACAAAGAATTTAACTGATCAAGATGTTCCTTCAGAAGGGTACCTTCCTGCATGCGGAAAAAGAACAGACGTTGCTTCAACAGCAACTTATTGGTAAGAGACTTTGTCATATATAGACTTTCGAGTCTCAATCACAGACCGACCGTCTTTTCTTCATCTGCGACATTGATTATCACCTCATCCACCAGACACAACAAGATCATCGAATGCGTCTTCTCCTCCTGTGCCGCCAAAGTTGCGAGGTCGATCTCATTTTCTTTGCCCTTCGAGTCTTCCTCATTTTGTTTGTTCTTCGACACGTTTGAGAGCGGCGCCCAGACTCTTTGTTGCTTCAAAAGTGCCCGCATATTGATCTGCCACACCCGAAACTATTCCGACCGTTGAACTTCTCCACGCTCACGTTGTGTGACGCCATCTCCCTGCTGACCGAGAATCGCTGACAAACCCTAAGGCTCTGATACCAGTTTATTACGAAAATGGAGAGAGAGTGATCGCACGAAAATACAGAAAAACGCGAAGAGAAAAAACGGCGGCGGCTCTTTGTTATGAAATAACAAAGATTGCAAGGATGAGTCTCTGTCTAGATCCCTAGGGAGTTTATATAGGCACTCCCTTTGACAGATGATAGAAATTACATACGGACTGGGACTCTAAATAAATCTCCTGAAAATAGGACACCTATCTCGTGATAAGGAAATAAATCAAATCCGAATCACATACAGAATATCCCTAAAAAATTTTCGCTCAGGGGGCTCCGCCCCCTTGCAACCCCCGTAGGGGGGATTCCCCCTTGACCCCCCATAGGCTCGCTGACCGAGTAGCGAGACCCCCGTAGAAGAATTTTGCTGAAGCGCCTGACTATGTAGGGGGACCAACTGGGTTCAGATTCAAGGCATTATTAACAAGACTAATAAAAATAACATATCATCTCTACGACTGAATCCACAAGAAATAGGTCGATTTTATGGCCTAACTAAACAATAGTTCTTGGAGTGTTAGCAACTATATATGAACTACACAAATGTCTCTTTCAACAATCTAGAAGAAATAGTTAGCATATTAGAATAGTTAGAAGGAATTAATTAGCAAGCAAAAAATAAGCAAATGATCGTTCCAACACCAAGAACTACAATCAAGTGACGCCAATAAGAAACAATACAAGGTACTCAATAACTTGTACATCTCACACAAACCAGTGGCAATGACATAATTTTTACATTCACTTCCAACTATACTAGTACAAATAAAAAAATGGAGAAACTAACATAATCACATACGACAAGAAGGAATTGTTTCATTTTCAATCGAGGTTCTTTATCATGAGCCACAAAGAGGAATGACTAGCAATCAACAACTGTCACATAGCATGGACTCGACAAGCATATCTCAATAATTTCTCATAACATAAACAAAGTTCCAACAACATTTGGATCTAAAGTAAAAGTATTCATTTTAGTTATAATTACTAAAATGTCATGCAGTGCAACATCAGAGTTCCAATATTATATATTTAATACACATAAAAAGTTTGGACGGCTAGATCCGAATGGGTCATGCCAAAAAATGTATCGAGTTAGTCTAAGTATCTTCAAATTTTTATTTTTTATGTTTATTATTATTATTTTAAGTTTTTAATGATGATCGTGATTGAAAATTTGAAAAGTTGAATGACCTTATCTGAAGTTTTGAAAAGTTGGATGACCATGTAGATACAAAAGAATAGTTTGGATGGAGCAGAAAGAAAAATGCTGACGTGATATTTTTTATTTTTTTAATTTGATGTGGAGGAGAGAGAAAATACTGACGTGGTGCCACATAAACATCCACGTCAGTGATTTATTGGTTTACTGGCTATAACCGATCGCGATGACCTTGGCTGAAATGATTCTAAAGTTGAAAGACTATCGTGTTACAAAATGAAGTTGGATGACCTTACTAGGAATGCCCCTAAGTTGGATGACCATCAGTGAAATTTACTCCTTTAGTAATGTGAACATAAAAAGGTACAACACAGTTTCACCATGAAGGCAAGGCAAAAGCATTACATAGCTAATCTTATCGTATCCCATTTCTACTACTCATATCTCTAGGACTGCACATGTCACTGATGTTGATATCATGCGGAAAAATTACACCAAATGTCCTCCAACTTTGACGTTTGCTCATGATACTGTCCAACTTTATTTTGTAACAAGAATGTCATTTATCTTTTAACTCATTTCACCTGATGCCCTCCTTATGTACATCGATGATCTCCCAATCACGGAGCTGACGTGACGCTGACTCTCTTCTCTCCACATTGCCATTGCAATGACGTGAAAATGATAAAAAATTAATTAAAAAAACAAAAAATACCACATCACAAGGGTTGCACGTCGGAGTCCCTTCCAGAGATGGAGGTCGACCCTGCGAGCTCTCACCGGAGCTCGCGGGGATGACCCCCCTTTGCCTACGTGCATCGCCGGTGCATGCACGCAGGTGAGGGGGGCGGTGACACCATCTGCCTGCGTGCGTGCACCAGCGTCGCACGTAGATAGAAGGGGTGGGGGATCCCCATGCGAGCTGACCCCTCTGCCTGCGTGCATCGTCGACGCATGCACATAAGGGGGGTCGCCCCCCCCCCAACCCGCCCCCCCGGAGCTCTCGCCAGGGCTCGTAGGGGGGCGACACCCCCTCCACCTGCGTGCATCGCAGGCGCACGCAGGCGGAGGGGGTGGGGTGTTGCTCCCCCGCGAGCTTTCCGTAGGGGGGCGACCCCCTGCCCTCTGCCTGCGTGCATCATCGGCGCACACACGCATGCAGGGGGTGTCGCACCCTGTGAGCTCTAGATCACCGGGGGTCGACCCCCATTTTCGACGGGGGTTTCGACGCGCAGCTCTCTGCGTGACGTGGCATTTTTTATTTTTTAATTTTTTAATATTACCACGGCATTGCAATATCAATGTGGAGAGGAGAGAGTCAGCGCCATGTCAGCTCCGTGACCGGGAGACCACCGATTGTAGGTGAGGAGTGCATCGGGTGAAACGAGTTAAAAGATGGAGGGCATTCGTGTTATAAAGTAAAGTTGGAGGACATCGCGGAGCAAACGTCAAAGTTGGAGGGCATTTGGCGTAATTTTTCTAATATCTTGCACAAGAAAAATGTTGATGGTTATTTCACCTAACAAAACTGTGAGGTTTATGCATAAAAGAAAAGCGATTTAAAATAACCTCGTTGATTCTGATGAATATTTGATAGCTAAACAGTAACACCACTACAAAGTTGATCACTCTTTCTCCCTTCTTCAATTCTCATAAGGACAATTATGATTGGCTCGTTCACATTGTTGTTGTCATCACGTTGAAGTTTTGCCATATTAAAACACTCATAATTTTCTTGGTAACATTTTATGAAATTGTGCAAGACACAACCAAGACAATGTGTTCTTGTGTGATGTAGGAGAGATAAGATTTATTCTATTAGTTATTGTTGTTATATTTATCTTATTAGATTAGTTAGATTATGTTATTTAGTATTGTTATCTTTTAAATTAGTTTAGATTTGATTGTAAAATGCCTATAAATAGGCATGAACTCTTTTTATTGGTAGTTCAATTATTATCTTATTTCATAAACATGTGTGATTTTATTTCTTGGTGGATTCCGAGCATCGGTGGATTCCGAGCATCGGTGGATTCCGAGGTTATCAAGTTATTGATGGTGCTTTGAACCATCAACCTCTTTTAAGATTCGTCCAAAAATTATAATTTTCTCCACTTTGCGATCCCTTGCTACGTCACGTGGTATTAGAGCCTTCAAGGAGATTTATCTCTTTGTCCCGATGCTCGTCTTCTTTTCCATTCTCCATTTCTTATTTTATTTTATATTCCTTCCTAACCAAAATGTCTCAATTATTTTTGTTTTTTTTATTTTATTATATGACTACCTCTTTATTCCTTTTCTTTCTATTTCTTTTCTCTCTCATCATTTGTTAGTTACATTATTTTTATTTTATTTTATTTTTCTTTTTATTTAACTAACAAGATGAAGATAGATCCACCTTCATTTAATGGGTATTTCAATATCGATGAATTTTTTATTAGATTCTAATGTCGATTATTTCTTTGATTATTGGGATGTTCCAAAATTTTAACAAGCCAAATTAGTTGCCAACAAATTTACGGATAGAGCACTTTCTTGGTGGAAAGATAATAAATAATTACGAGTTGAAAAAGCTGAAAAAATTACTCATCGAATATTTTTTTCTTCATCATATCATTATCTTATTTTTTAGCAATCAAGCAAAAATCAACAAAAGAGGCAAAATTTATTACACTTGACACAACGGGAGATCGCAAAGTGAAGAATATTACAACTTTCGGAGGAATATGGAAAGAAGTTGATGGTTCAAAGCACCATCAATAGTTTAATAATCTCGAAGTCCACCGAGGCTCAGAATCCACTGAGAAATAAAGTCACACAGGTTTGTGAAATAATTTGATAATAATTGAACTACCAATAACAAAAGAGTTCTTGCATATTTATAGGTATTTTACAATCAAATGAAACTAATTTAAAAGATAACAATACTAATTAACATAATCTTACTAATATAAAAAGATAAATATAACAACAATAACTAATAGAATATATCTTATCTATCCAACATCATTGTGTTTCTATGGGATAATGCATCGTAGTCCGAAGAATTTTGAAATGCGACTTCAGAATATCAAAAGTCTTTTCGACACAATCGCGAAGTTGTGAATTCCTATGATTATAAACTCAATTGGATTTTCATATCTCCTTTGAGTATCATTGAACATGAAATGTTAATTAACACCACAAAAAGGAGCGAGAAACTTCTCAATATTAGCATATCCAGAATCTACAACATAAAATTTACCTATCATCCATCGAACAAAAATTAGTTAGTGTTGAAATATGTCATAACCAACATCCAATTTTAGTAATGAAATCATTAAAGTTGGATAACATAAATTGCATACCTTCCGGAATAAAAGAACCCACCATTTTATACACACCAATTAAGACTCTCATATCCACAGTGGATCCCTACCATAAATGAATGAGTGATGGAACAATGTTATTGCTATCACATATTAAGAAGTGAATCCCTTGCAATTCCCATTGTGATGTTGGTCAACTTTCTTAACCAATGTAGTAACATGGGTTTCGTTAATAAATCTAAGTGCATTCTATAGCAAATGTAGTCGCCTCACATGACTGTTTTGTTATCAAAATCACTAATCATGAGATAAATAATTTTGACTTACCGCAAAATATGAAAAGAAATCACGACTGTTGCAAATCCATGGATGCATGTCCATTGTGTAAGATAATGAACTTTTAGAAAGGGAACATATCTCTCGAAGCACATGCGAGAGATAGTTTCATCGAATTGTTAAAATTTTTCTACCATGTTTCTATTTGATATGTTGTGTCCTAGCTAATGTAATAAAAAACACTAGTTGCTCGCATGATCTCATGTGTTGTGTACTATACATTAGGATCCTCAACATGAGTAACTCCAACTTTGTAGGAGACATCTTAAATAAGCCATAACATTTTTGTGGATGACCATTTAGTATGTCTAATATGAGTTGATACCAAGAGAAAGATCGAGTTCTACACAGAACTCTTCCAATTGGTTCCAAAAGACCTATTTCAATTGTACTACTACCCATCATGATTTTTATCATATCCTCATAGAATCTCTCCTCCTCAATAAGCAGTTGTATAACATATGTTTATTGTCCTACACATAAAAATATCTTTAACTAGCATGTTAAGAAATATGAAAATCACAAGAAACAAACACATACAAAATGTGTTATACGAGACAAAATCTTTATACAATATAAAACACAAATTGGATATATAAAAATAGCATAAATAGATAAGCAACTTGTCAGGCGTCAACATTGTCCAAAAAGTGATACGACATGAATAATAAGTTTTGATTAAGAAATATAACTTTCCAACACGAGGTGAAAGAACCGCGGACAATAAATGTTGTGGCAGAAGTGGTACATAGAATTGATGGTGATGACACTAATGCTGGAGAGAAATTTCTATTGGGAGAAAACATTGAACCAAATATAGCGGGTGGAATAGATGTTGATGCTACTCTAAAGTTTCTAGCTCGTATTGAATGTGAGGAGTCAACAATGACACTTGAACTCATGCACCCAAAGTAGCTACATGATTGATCTCTTTGTGGCCGCTGTCTACGATACTCCCCTAATTGTTCCAACATTCATGACTCTATCATGTCATCTTCATAAGTCATAAAAGACCAACAATTGATTTCATTCTTGAATGCTTCAATCATAGTTAGCTTGAATTTTAAATTGCAGTTAGTAATAACCTTCTCACGTAGTTTAGCCCAAGATTTTGTCCTAGTGTATGTGTTGGCTTCCTTATCACATTGTACTATTTCATTCAACAATAGAAGTCTCTTCTTGCCTTGCCACTAAATCTAACCCTCTTTTCGGTAGTCAGTTATAGCAAGATACTAGTGAATGGGTCTTAAAATGCAGTAGCTCATGAGGGATTATTATAGATGTCTTGAAATCCCCACTTGGATCATTGCTTATAGCGGCATGGAAAAAATTTATAGCATGCAAGGTGATTTCAATGTCCTCAGAAGATATTTCAGACATGGTCGTAAAAAAAACTTTGCTCTAGATAGTTGTGCTCTTACAAAATATGAATGATAATTCATCAAATAGGTAAAGACATCCTTAATTTTGGAGTATTTCTTGTTTGCCTATCAAACTAAGATCAAGAGTAATAAATGAGGAGTATAAATTGTTGCATAAATGAAATTCCCACAAGTTGGCATTCCGTTTATTGTCATGACCTCTTTCCACATGCCAATTGTTCATTAGGGGTAGTAATCTTTTCCCATGATTTCATCCCCATCCACTTCGATTAAATAGACTTTGGTGCATGACTCTTAAGTTTTTCAACCTATTTTTAAGTTCATCATATTGTAACTCTTCTTTATCATCTCCTTAAATCTTAGCAAGATGCACTTCCATGTATGGATGGAGAATACACCATTGACATAATTTTCATCTTGATGTTCAAGTTTCATGATTTCCATGAATACTTTATCCAACTCATCATTTCAATTGGCTAGTCGCTTTTTTTTTAATGAGCCATCATTGCTTCTAGAGTAGAGTTTTGAGTCATTATGCTAAATCCTTATAACATTTTACATAGATGATAGAGTGACAAATGAAATTAATAAAATGGCAAGAAAATTAATAACTAAATGAGTCATGATCCTACTTAAGATTGGGTGCATACTTGAAATGAAGCGAGGTTTTGCAGGTACTAGTATCACGACCAACTCTATGTCACAATAAAAAGAAACTATCGTTTCTTTCATAACATTAGATAAAGAGGAACTAAATAGCTACTATTATTTTCTAAGTTATCCTTAAGCACATTATTGTCAAGGCCCCAAGAAGTTAATAAAAGTTATAGATCATAGTTATGCCGAGGAAAGCATTTTTCATACATGGATTATAAAGAAGAACATGTAACACTTCATTATTACGACATACATTTGCATGCATGTAATAAAATATTTCTTAAGTGTAACACTCCATTATTATGACAACACGATATATGAAGCAAAAGATGATATTCAAGTATTAAGGAAGAATTTTTTTCTTTGGTCAACCACAAAAAAAATGCTGAAAGAATTTGAAACCAAAGTAAAAAAAACAATATGGAAAAATGGAATCAAAGTAGGAAATGAAAATACCTCCCGCTCATGATGTCCAACTAACTCCAATAGCACACCATGATCTAAATCTGCTCAAGAGGAGATGGAGTTGGATTTGTGCTTAGACCAATGCTTAAAATCTCCGTCGAAGATGAGGACACATTGTGGCCCAGGATAATTGGCATAGAGATAATCGACGTAGATGTTGGCACGGGAAAGAAGGAATAGGAGAAGGCTTCAAAATTTTTTCAATCACAATTAAAAGAAGAAATAACCAAAATGGAATGGAGAAAATGAAGCCGAAGGAAAGGGGGACTTTGGAAGTACCTCTTGGTCGTGATGTCCAACTTGCTCCAAGAGAAAGGGGAACTTCGCAATAGTGTTGTGTCATAGGGCAAGATAAGTAGTTGTTGGCGAGGGAAAGAAGGAACATGAACAAGCTAAAAAATTGTTGAAAACTCTTCAAATAAGAAATAATGAAAAAGGAAAACACAAAAGCGGACAGACAGGGTCGACTTCTGAAATACCTTTCACAGAGTGCGTTGGTCATCATTGATCCAAGGCTTTCTCCAAGAACTAGTGAAGACAATGACGATTTCTAGCCTAGGGCATGAGAAGATGCTGTTGGCAATGGAAAAGAGGAAAAAAGAAGACGCCTCAGCTACTATCAAAAGATAAGAAAAAGAAGAGGGTTTTCTATTTAAGTCATATCAATAATAAAATTACATTACTATCCTTGACTACATTGGAAAAGAAGTTATATTCTACAAGTTTGGAAGAGTACCGTAATTTAAAAAATAGGTCCTTGACATAAACATGCTTCCAAGCTTGTGCTAGTCATGTTGTTGGGTATTCCTATCTGATTCAGGATTATTCAATTGAATAAAGGAATATTCGATCACATAACTCGTAAATAAACGGCCCTTCCAGTCACATTTTTATCTTGGTTTGTGATTCCTCTTTTATGGGATTTGTTCTAGCAATAATAAAACAATAGTACTACCATGTGAGGTTGTAGGCGAGGGGTTTGTATTGATAAAATCCTTGATACATGGATCCTTATAAATACCTTAGTTTTATGTGCCCTTGGGATTCAAGCACACAAGCACGTGAATGTGAGCCACATGGAGAGCCACATTTTTATTCTAGAAAAATAAAATTGAGAAGATGATTTGGGTTTAATGCGCGTTATTTATAAAGGTTAAAGATCCTTAGATATCCACTTAAATCTTATTGATACTTCTATAAGTTTTTGTTTGAACTAAACTCTAGTTATCTTTTCCTATCATTTTTTCTTTGAAAAATTTACACCAAATGCTCTCCAATTTTGACGTTTGCTCAGCAATGCCCTTCAACTTCACTTTGTAACACGAATGTCTTCCATCTTTTAACTCGTTTCACCCAGTGTCCTCTTTACCTAAGATCGGTCGTTTCCTGGCCACGGAGCTGACGTGACGCTAACACAATGTCTCTCTCTTTTCCACATTGATATTGCAATAACGTGATAATATTAAAAAATTTTAAAAACATTAAAAAATAAAAATGCCACATCATGCAAACGCGCGTCGGAGCCCCCCGCCGAAGCTGGGGGTCTCCCCTTTGCGAGCTCTCACCGGAGATTGGGGTGGGGGGTTGCCGCCCTTGTGAGCTCTCGGCCGGAGCTGGAGGGGAGGCGACCCCCCTTTTGCCTGCGTGCGTGCGCCGGAGAAGTTCTCACATGGGTGGCCCCCCTCTTTGCCTGCGTGCGTGAGTGTGTGCAGCGACAGGTCGCCCCCCTTTCGCCTACGTGTGTGCGCCGGCGCACATAGGCAAAGAGGGGGGGGGGGGTCACCCCCCACCCTTGTGAGCTCTGACAGAGGGCTTCAACGCGCATCTGTGCGACTTGGCATTTTTTATTTTTTTTAAATATTGCCACGTCATTTCAATGTCAATGTGGAGAAGAAAGGGAAATTATATCAGCGCCACGTCAGCTCCGTGATCAGAAGATGACCGATCGTAGGTAAGGAGAGCACCGAGTGAAACGAGTTAAAAGATAGAGGGCATTCGTATTACAAAATGAAGTTGGAAGGCATCGCTGAGCAAACGTTAAAGTTGGAGGGCATTTGGTATACTTTTTTCTTTTTCTTTTATTTTCTATCACAATTTAACTCCCTTTCAATATCTCATCTTATTTCTTTTCTAACTTTCCCGATCAAGATAGTTTCGATTCAACACTAATTAAATAAAAATTAAAGTATAATGTAGAAGCATTTAAATATGATATAATATAGTACTAGTTATATGAAATATATTATAATATATGTTTGAGATACATAATAAGATACAAGAACTTCAATTAATATTAATATATTTCATAGTGTATAAGATACTCTGATATTATATAATCGGGTCAAGATAAAATTCAAATTTTTATAATCCGGACCCAGTTTTAGTTTAATCTCGACCGTGTCTTCAAGATATTAAATCACGCCAAGACAAAATCCCTAAATAGTGTAAGGCAAAATCCTTGCAACACAAAATTCAAGTCGATGTAGGCAATGTAGTAAGATGTGATCCACATTGGTCGACGAGCCAAGTCATACTAGGACGAACCAATTAAATAGGATGGTAAAATTAGACAATAATAATTTGATACAAAATAGTAAAATAAATATAAATCAACACACATAGTAACTCAAGTCAATGCATAAAAAATTGTATTTCACTAATCATAACACAAGACTTATTACAATGAATGATTGTCTAAGTGAAATAAAATTTCATAAAAAATCAATAAAAATTTAATATTTTACTAATTTATGATATCTTATTTGAATTTGCGACTATTAAAATTTCAACTCATAAAATCAATATTGGAGAAGAAGATGTAATAAAAAGAGTAAAGAAGGATTTATAATTTATTATATTACCATCGATATCGTCGGTTTCTATCATATGCGGTCAACCACTTATTTGAATTTCGAGTGATCCATGAACCATTTTAAACTCTAGACCATGGTTCACAAGCTCGCGAGTTTGAGATTTAAACTTTTACGAGTACACAAGTTTAGCCATGAAATCGAGTGAACTCGGAGTGAAATCGAACTTCGTGGTAAAAGCAGGTAGACTTTGGTGGACTCAGGTAAACTCGGTAGAGTCTACATGTAGAATCACCATATGCAAAAGTTAAACATTTAACTAAGATTTGAGGTCAAAATTGAAATGAAAATAGCATTAAACATTCATGATTTAATAACTAAGAATACTTTATATTTTAATTTGTATGACTCATGGACTACTTTGGTAATTTGATGTATAAACTTTGAACTTTTTACGTTTCAACATGTGTTGCATCGACTTATCTATTATACTTGTAGAGTGTAATGAATTGTTAAAAATAATGAATGGTTATGCAATTCAATATGAGTGAGTTGAAATATGACCAATGAACTCATTATATTTGAAACTATCATATAGAAATTATATTTCACAAATATTTTATAATACATAATGTTAACGAGTTTACGTTTCAAGTTTACGTCTTGAATTTACAGGACGTAAAATAAGTCAACATAAACTCTCGAATTTGAAATTCTCTGGACACTGATCCAACCGGTCGGACTAGGTTGGGTTTCACAACATTGGGTGTGGGCTGGTACAACCCACAAGCATACCACAAGAATATATCTACCTTAAATTTTAAAACATTAGTAGAACATAAATAGTATGTGGATGCATATACTTAAGAAGGTTGTAACCCCTCAAAATCCAATATTGCTTATCAAATGCAATTTTTTTCCTAAAAGTTCAAATCAAAACTAGGTCCCTCCTACTAAATCCACTATAATATTACTTTTATCCTTAATGGGCGCTCATTCCATGGCTGTGCCATGGCCATGGAATTGAATTGCGAAGTCCTACTGCCGGATATATAATTCTGATACACCACTAGCAGCAAAAATCTTCCAATCATGGAGTGCCCAATAATGAGAGTGCCTGCGCCTCGAGAAATAATTGCTAAATTGAGCTTACTTTTCTTGATCCCTGACATGTCCCCCGTTGCTGTTTCTGTTGTCATTGTTTGTGACCACACCACCACAACACAGTACAAGTGTGGAACAGCACCTGCTATGCTCATATTTCGTGAAAGCTGGCTGCTAACAGGAAATGGTGGTTGGCTGGTCACATTACACATTAGGAGCTTCTTCCTCAGAGATCTGACCATGCACTGAAGGCTCATTTTTGGATGTGGACATCTCATGGTCTCCGACCTAAAACTTTTGGTTCACCAGAACCGCAGGACGATTGAGTTAATGTGCATTATGCAAACAAAACTGGTGTTACAGTAATCTGCTTGTGCAGTACGTTTGCGTCAGGATTTCAGGTTCTTATGAAGTGGGAGAAAAAAACAGTAATCGAGCTCCATGCATTAACATGCTCGTGAATTGATCAGGAATTTGGAGATCTTTTGCCGACCTCACCTAGTGGGATAAGGCTTTGTTGTTGTTGTTGCTGTTTGTCGACGCAATTCAATGATGCATTGAGCGAATAACTCTTCATGAATTGGATGCATAATGCATTCCATATCGCCATTGGTTTGATTCCAAGGACCACAGGATTCAATCATATCATGCAGGAACCCCTCCATCTCTACGTGGATCAGATTAGACTATTGGAACAAGAATATGCAAGTATGCTGAAGAAACCAGATAATTTTTTTGCTTTAAGATTCAAGTGATATATTAGACTTTTTTTTCTCTAGGCTGATAGATAATTTCAGAAAATGTATTTTCCTTTAAGTTCCAACTGAAATATGATTAGAGATTCAGAAAATCAGAGGTAAGAAATCGAATGCATAGAAAAGAATGCTATAACACAGGCACCATCTTTAACACATGCATGTCAAAGAATAATGTGAACTTGCATTTGAGTGATACAATGATACTGCTCGGATGCGTTCGAGGTTTTCTTTAGCGATAAGTAAATATCAGCTTTAATGAAGATATTACAGCAAGAGAATCATTTATCAGAAGATATTATGTACAATAAATATATATACTTCTAATAATTGAATTGCCCGTGCTGCATGATGCCAAAACTTCATAACGCAGAGCTGATTTCATTGAATATACAGAAGAGAATACACATCATATATTGCTCCTCCATGTTCAGATGAAGAGGGCACACTACGTACGTTCTGATTGATGAACTGTAGGAGAAAATTATCAAAGGCTTGACATTTTGATTATCTTCATGACACTGTATGCATGTTCTCTCGCATCAGCATGGAGTTGTTTTCACAAGGTTTTCTGCCTGGCTCTTGGGCATTGAGAGGAGCATTTCTATCATACGCCATTTGCTGCATGGAATTGTTGAGCTCTTTGTTCCAAGGGTCTTGCATCTACAAGAAGCAAAAGGCAAAAAATCAGATAATGCAAACAGCTGCGGAGTTCTCAATGTTGAACTGACAGAATTGCATTGGTTGTTCTACTGGAGAACAAACTCGCAAGCTGATCAAGTTGTCCTCAACAAGAGAAACATTGGCAATACTGAATTCATTCATTCATCCAACTTTCTAGAACACTTTGAAAAACATAAACTTGCTTAATGATGCTTAAAATTTTAATATGTGAATGACAGATGAGCATGGGATGCTGATTGTTGAGGAAACACGATTGATAGGCCATCAACATGCTGCTGTACATTGGACAATGGTTATACAGTTCTGTTCCAAATAATTTGAGAATGATACTTTAGCTTTCAGTTACCAGCATTACACTTCATTTTTCGGATAAAATTAAAATAGTTTACTTACTACAGTTTCATAAGCTCATGTCCATCAAATATTGATTCAGATATGTAACTTGAAGGATTTCATGTCGGCTCATTAAGAGTACCTGCAATGTAGGGTCTGTATATTCACTCATGATGTTCAGTTGAGCTTTCGTCACTTTTCGACATGCATCTGAAGGATTTACCATGCAGGAGAACCCGTTGGGTAGAAAACCTTGTTGGCATGGATGCAACTGAGGTTTAACCACGCCCTGTGAGGCCACGAGAATGAAGAATCAGTTTTACTGACTGCTAATCTCAAACTAGCAAATAAAACTTCGGCGCATACATCTTTCGCAAGGAGATTCTCTATGTTATAGTTGGGCCTCGGATTAACAGCTGCAAGTTTCATGGAGAGAAACTGCACATACATGATCTGATTGTTAAACTTTCCCTAGCATGAAAACCCAGAGACAGGACATGAAGGTGAGAATTACTGAAAACACATACCTCAACCTGTCTTTGAAGTGATTGAACATAATTTATGATCTCATCAAGCATAACTGCTTTTCCAGTGACCTAAGATATTGCAATGAAAGATTTCAAATCTCAGCATGCAGAGACTAATTCAGTTCCGTTTACAACAATCACGGCAAGATGTTTTAAACCAACCTTGCTGCAACCAGGCACAAGATCTTGCAGATATTTCATCCTTTCACTTATCTTCTCCCTCCTTACCTGCAATGGAGTCATTTAAAGTGCTGAATTATGCCACCACAGGGAGTAGACTGTGAACTATGTCAATTTCCAGATAATCTGGATCACAAGACAACATACTCTTTCTGCAAGGCTATGACTGTTAGTTGCCTGTCCGCGCCGAGCTCTGACGTGAACATAATCCTCCTTCGGGGCTCCCGGGGAATCCTTGCTATTCTTGCCATTGGATTTAGCGCTGTTCTCTTCTGCTTTGATCAGCTTGGCGTCAGGTCTCTCGTCGGCGGCGTCCAAGGATGACGGAGCGGCCTGTTGCACTTGGTTCGTATCGATATCCTATCAAGAAATGAACTCTCGACAGTAAAGGTGTTGCAGGAGGTGAAGACGAGAGAATTGACACAGGGACGGCGGACTACCTGATTGATCCGTTTCCTCTTATTGGTTCCGAGATCATTTGGAGATGAATCACCAACTGCAGCAGATGAGTTCGCATTGGCGCTTCGGCTGCCTTGGATGAATCTACCTTCGCGAGGACCTCCGACGGGAACCGCAGCGGCTGCAGTTTGCTCGACTTGGTTCATAATCATTCTGTGTTCAGTCTTCTTCAGCTGATACGGAGCTCCTGCCGGAGTTGGTCCTAAGGATCCGACGAAGCTACTGATATTACCGCCATTGAAGCACGAAAACCTCGCCGCACGTTCGACGAAGGCCGAATCAGTTGGGAAATGAGACAGGGTGGGATGGAGGACCGCGGTGGCGGCCGGTAAGAACATCCCCCTGGAGGACATGGCCGGAGGTTTGGCAGTAGCCACACAATGTACAGAGCTGGAAGCGCTGAAGCCCGAGTTTTGAGGAACCAGAGGGTGGCCCCAGAGGGCGTGATTGAAGAAATCGGCCATGGGGACGGGGAAACGATCCATCGGAGCCGCAGAGCCAATGCCGACGGTGGCGTTCGGCGACGCCATTGCGAATTGCCAGTCAGAGGACTTGGCATTCTGATTCATATCCATATCTTCTTTGTCGCACCGCAAGATGAATGCAGCAAAGAAAGATTCGGACTTTGTTCGATTGCAGATGCCGAGATCACAGAAAAGAGAAGTGGAGTGCGGCTGCGACGAGAGTCAAATTGGAAAGCCAGCGCCGAAGGTGAACCCAAAAGGAGGCTCCTTTTTAGCAGCAGCAGAAGAAGCGCCAAATCCGAGTTCAGCAGGGTGGCGAAATCAAAACAGTCTTCACTGGTGAATCCTCAAAAGGCACGAAGACCGGCCACCAGTGACAGAAGAAGACATCTGATAGCAGATGTCCATGAACAGCTTTCCCCGCTCACAGGTGTACTTCCCGTGAGGAGGAGGTCCCTGGAGTGAACCATCAGCAGCAGCTGCCCTGCCAGGTAGCAGACGACTAAAACGCAGTAGAGCTCAGGGCGTCAATGATAGCCCATGTGTGTCGCAGTCATAGAGCAGATGCCAGAGACGAGGAGGGAGAAGAAGTCTTTGGAGCTGTTGGAAGTGAAGTGAGAAGGCCTCGCGCTTCATCATCATCGTAGGACGAGGGAAGCCATTGAACCGAGACGTAAGGAAAGTGATGAAAAGACAAGGCGATCAGAGAGAATCCACCACCACCACCCTCCAATGAAACTTGTGATGAAGTAGCAAAGATTGCATTGGTTTCAGCAACACAGGAGAGAGAGAGAGAGAGAGAGAGAGAGAGAGAGAGAGAGTTCAGAGCTCACATTTAAAGCATACAAAATCCAAACTCAAAACATTGTAAAGTGGGAAAAATGAAAGATACCCGCCACAGATTCCCCACTCGGCTCTCCATTGGAGGTCTCTTTTTTTTAATGTCAGCATCCTATTATTAATTTATAATGGGTGAAGTAGTAGATCCGAAATTAGATGGATAAAGCATCACCAGAATAATAAAAAAAAGAAAAAAAGAAAAAAATATATTGAAATTAGATATGTTTATTAATTTTATAAAAAAATTAGATCATTAAGAAGACTAACATCTTTAATTTTATAATATTACTCTCAATCACATCTAATTGAAGTTTAAATTTGAAATTATTATCCTCCTTTAATGTGCTATTGAAAGAAATGTCAAAAAAAATGTTTCCTTCTTTTTTTTTCTTGGTCTTTTCATTTCCAATATTTTTTTTCAAAATCTAAACGAATTTAGAATTTTTATTTTTTTATTTTATATTAAAATTTTATATATAAACTTTGACAATAATATTATTTTGTATCTTTATAATCATCAATATTTTACCTAAAAAATATTATCGATTCATGACAAATATTTTCTTTTTCCTAACATAAAGGTGTTGGGTTGTTTTTTTTTTCTTCAGCAATAATAAGTTGTCAACAAATTACATAACATATTATTCAACTCTATTATTATATGGACTATGAGAAGTGGTCGAAGGACATTTTCCTATAAGTAATTTTTGTAGCAAATTGATAATACGAAGTAAAATTATTTGGGCTCCTCGTATTATTTTTTTTATTTTATTTTAATTTACAGGTAATTCGAATTATTTAGCAATGCATATTGTTTATAAATCGGCAATCCACATTTATAGGAGAGGGTGTCACTCAAATAGTAATATATTTGTATTTTCTTTTTATTCTTGTCTTTTTCAATTTTAAACAAATAAAACATAAAAATAATATAAAAATTCATATAACAACACCAAATAATATTATTACCAACATAATTAATAATATTAATTTATTTTATTATTGTTATTCATATGAATTGCATATTATTATTTAGTTATTATTTTAAATATTATATGCACTACCATTATTTTCATTTTAAAAAGATATGAAATCTTTATTATTTAATTTATTGATTTTATGAGTTTTTAGTTGTACTATATAATATTTAACTTAATATTAATGATAAAAAATATTTTAGTAAAAATTATATAGTGTCATTTAAATTGCCAAAAATACTGCTTGTATATAATAAACAAAGTAATACATATTATTGGTAATTTAAATAGTAACAATCTTTCTATTAAATAACATAGATTGTTAGATAATGTAAAAATGTAATATAGTAAACGTCCTCGAGTGAAATTAATTTTTTTTACTTTTTTTATTAGACTAATTATCTCTTTTTTTAATCAGGGAACAAAAAATATATTATATATATAACCGAGTACATGCATATATAATTTTATTAAAAGATTCGGATGTTGTCATCTTACGGAGTACGTACAAGTAGTCAAGTACGATACGGAGATTTCTACTTTAATATTTCGCTTAATACATTTTTTTTACTTCAAAATTTTAATTTAATGATTGCAAAATATTTATTTGTGAATATAAGATTAGGGTGGACCCAAAATATTGGACTAATGTGACTTGGACGTACCAACCAAACATTGCAATAATTAAATCAGATGACTAATACGTCTCCATCCATCATTTTATATTATTTCCGGAAATAGATAAAATAATATAAATCATTATAAGTGAAACTAAAATAAAATAAGATATGAATTAATAAGAATAAAATAAGAAGTAATACAATATAATATAATAAAATAAGAAACATTTATAAGTGTTTGCTTACTGCCATGTAATACTCGGAATTATAAAATCGTAATTTTTTGAATATTTGATGAGTAATTGAATCGAATGTATTTAAATAAAATTAAATGTAATCATATGAATTATTAAAATTTTAAAAAATAATATAATAAATTAATATCGATCATTTTTTTACACAAATCGACAAAACCAATTGAATATTGACTGACCAGGAATTTATTTTATAATGATAAAAGAGGTTTTTTTGTGTTAGGCAGTTTATTAAATCAGTATATAATTAATTTAATTATAAATCATAATTTTTAAATTAATCAAATATTAAAAATAATCACTCTAAATCAAGGTGTAGAATTAGGTTCTCTACATATTCATTAATCTCAAAATGATACGGACTTAATGTTTTTTGACATTATCCAGTTTTTTTTCAATAAATAAGAATTTATTTTCAATAAGTAATATTTTTTTTGCATTATAAAGTCCAAAATAGTAATTTCGGACCCGCCTTATTTTTTCTATCACAAAAAGGAAAAAATTAATTTATCACTATATTATCATTTTAAAAATACTTTTACCATAGAAAAGCATATTTTCCCTTATCCCTTTTACAACTTTAATATATTATTCTGTTTTTTATATATAGGCGATGGCTGTCAATTTACCATCCTCCCTGTTCAAAATAGGTGGTAAAATTATTGGGGTGTTTGTTATTGGTTGTAACTTTTTTTTCATAATCTAAGATTCGAAATTACCAAATCATTGAAAAATCAAATTGCCAGCTAAATGATTAGCAATTGAATTAAAAGTCATTGAATCAAACATTAAAAAATATTTTTTATAAAAAGATAAATATAATTATTTATCCATATTCACCCTTTTTTATTTTTCTTTAGGATAACACGTGATCAAAATTTAGAATAATTTTTAGTAGTACATTATTAATAATTAATGAATTGTTAGTGAGTAAATAATAATAATAATTTTTTTCAATGATGATTTAAATTACATACTAATTAAAAATGACCTTACAACCACCTTATCTACAAGATTCCGAAGTTTGATGAAAAAAATTTTGAGAAATATAAAATCATTTGGCATGAATAATCTATGACTATTTTATTTAAAAATTTCAAGATCCGCCACCATATTATCATAATAACCATTCAATCAATTTCTAAAATAGATTATTAATAAATAATATAATTAAACTTCATATTCTTTCTTTTTTTAATCTTATACGGACAACTCTTGTTCTTGCATTCATATTTATTCTTCTACTTTTTTGTTTGTTTATGTATAGTATTATGTTCTAAAAATTATGATATTTCATTTATTTTTAAAAAAATTTATTTTAAATATTATTTACATCATCCCTAGTTACTAAATACTATACCATGATATTAACGATAATTTAAATAGTGATATGACCTAAATTATTGATTAATTAAATGAGGATTAAATCTCGTGTCCCACTAGACATCATGAATGAAATGAACGGCATGGTATCCGCGGAAGAACGCCATTCAACTTTTAGAATGGAAAAAAAAAACGAGTCCATATGTAGAACATTTGACACATAATACTAATTTTACCTATTAAATTAATAAAAAATTATATATGTTAATTTAAGGTGTATGTTAAATAATGTGTGATTAAGATGATTCAAAGTCATGCTAATAATTATGACTAATTTAACGACTATAATTTATTTAGTCGGTACTTTTTTATTATCAAATTATTTGAATAAATATATTATTTCACTTAAGAGTATATAATCAATTTAATCTTAAATCATAAAATTAATAAAAAATAAGTGATTAGTTGGGCTATATTTTTATTAAGTAGAATATTTTTATTAAAGTCTCACCTAGCTACTATCAGATACACGACTCGAAACGAACATAACCGAATTAGTTGGGCTCGATGATGTTGAACAATGTGCTATCGCACGAGCTGAATTGTTAATATCGCTTCCCAGACAACCGGGACTGAACAAAGAAAAAAGGGGGCCAAATGCATGCCATGCAATAATTGATGAACATGCTCCTCTGCTAATCATGTAGTAAGGTGGCGAATTAGTCGCCAGTGGTACACATCTGGTCCAGCTCGGTTGGTGGACAAGGGGAGCCAAAAATTCTCAGATGTCTTCTATCCACTTTTCATCTTCAAGTTATTAGCCTAATTTATATGAAAGATGAGGGCATTAACTTATCAAAGCTTGCATGTTTTGGTGATGTGAACTTTGAATAAGATTAATAATCCAGGGTTGATCAGTGGTTGCCAATTATTGGAGGGAGTTTGCCATCACCAAAGAGCTGTCCTATTCATCTCTAACTAAGATTTCATGGACTTTGGCACCTTTGCGATGGATGGGTGGATTACAACTCGACGAACGATGGAAAAAAGAATAAAGAAAAGCAAAGTTTGCTTTCTTCAATGTCTCAGTTAGCACAGTTCCATTTTAACTAGAAGAGTTTTCATTCCATGGATGAACTTTCCCAGGTCTGCTTGGTTGAACCATGAAAATAACATATGTCTGTGTCACAGCTGATTCATCCAGCAAATCCCCTGTGCAGTAAAGGGTAAGTTGGCGGACACAGAAGTGAAACTTGGTGGCAAACTTCCAATAAGGGATAATAGAGGTTCTGAAAAATCTGAAAACTGACCATGAACAAGGTAACAAATAGGTAGCTAGAAATTTCTTCCAGAGCCTCATTAAGGAGGACATGAGTGGCAGAATACTTCATGTTTTCAAATAACTCCAGATTTGGGTTACAAGCAGTAGTAGTATTAGGAAAGAACTTGGTTTCAACACAGCAGAGTATTTTCATTTTTTTTTTTCACCAAGGCGCTGCCAGACCCTGTCTTGGCTTGTGGGTCCTAGCATATCAGCATAGATCAAGCAAATAACGCACTTCAAAGGACATGCATTTGCTTGGAAAGGCACATTTGCCAGCTGCCCCTGGAAATATGAGTTCAGCTATGGAACCGGTTTATGGGAATCCCAAAGCAAGAAGTTTATACATAAACACTGTCTCTAGGAGGAGAACCAAACAAGCAAAGACACTTATTGAGACAGCAACTTGGAGTCGCATGCTACAATTTTCACGCGACCAACATGTTCTTGCGCTTCCTCATTCTTGAAGGTTGCATCTTGTAGGATGAACGTCCAGACATTGTCACAAAACCTGTAAGTGTGCAAATGGCCCTGAAGAAGAACATGACAGAAAGCAGCAAGGCCCTCAATGAACAGCTCAACATTAGTGTGGCCACAATATTGATAAAAGCACATAAACGAAGATGGAACTGCAACTTGATAGGCATCCATAGAAATTCAGATGTCCAACATAAGGTAAATCATAGCTATACAGGAGCTATAATAGTTAATGTCTTATATCATGGGTTGGGAAAGCAAAGCAGCCAAACTGATTTGACAAATAGTATATTTATTAAGTTACAAGCATAAGCTAAACCCATGATTAGATAATGCCTGCATACATAGAGATCCAATAATTTACCTTGATTGTCACTTTGCTTTTCACTTGGTTATCCAACGCTTCTGTCATAGACTGGAAGGTAAAATTGCAAAAAATGCAATTAGTGATACAACCATCCAAAATACTTTGCTAAAGGTAAAAAAGTTACCTTATCAAATTGCACGAGGACTTGAATAGCAAGCTCTGGATTAAGTGTTCCACTAGAGACCATCTCATCTAGTGTTTCGGTCAAGCACATGCCAATTGTAGATCTCCTATAAAGTTCAAATGTAGCCATTACCTATTTTCAGAAAAGCAAATAACCAAGGATTATAAACAAACCTGGAATGGAAGAGAAAACAAGAAAAATGGAACCAAAATGTTCTCTTGTTCAAGAAGCAAAAACAAACTCTTTGCTCCACTATACCATAATCCAAAGCTTGTGCTCAAAACATGTATACAACGAAGATTATATGTTTCTTAAACAAATTATGAAATTACCACAAAATAAAGTATTATAAGCCATGATATAGTTTAAAAAATCAACTAGAAAAGAGTCTAGAAGTATATATTTTTGGTGGACAACCACATAATTAGTCCCCTCAGAATGGAGAGTCAGGAAATTAATATAGCCACCAGATATGTATTTTATAACATGAGGATGATAATTCTGAGTTTCTCACATGAACATTATGCCTCCTGTTCATACTAAAGAGTTCATTATGAAGAATCAGATCAATCAGTGGCAAAAGAATGGGATAAGCTCATATCGGAATGATGTTTGAAGACCGATGGTTCAAATAATCCAAATTGGCATATAATTCTTATCCTAGATAAACCACTCCAAAATAACCTGACAATCGATGATGATTCCTACCACCCCTTCCAAGTAAATAGGTAATTGCCAACATAATCACTAAAAGGGTTGTCATGAAAACCTCGATTCATCACTATAAAAACTATAGCAGATAAGAAGCATGAACACTGTAATCAGCAAGTCAACAGGAACGTCGCAGTCTCAACTATGGAAAAGAGTTTGCCCTTGCAGTTGCACATTTAGACTTCCGAGAGATCATGATCCTAGCGAGTAGCATTTTAAGATGGTCTGCTTTTATTGTAACTAAGCCTGTAAACTCAATTAAACATAGTAACAAGAATTTTCTATCGTTTTAATAAAACAATACATGAGAAAACAGACCAAATGATACATGTAACATGACAAGAAATCGAAGAAACAAACCAAAGAAAAGCAGAGCATTGTCAACTGAAGGACCCTAAGTTCATGTGACACATGAGAAAACATACTACTCAATTGAGTACTATTGTTTTTCTTTTCTTGGGAGAGGAAAGGATGCCTACCAAGTTTGGATAACCATCCGCCAATTGAAAACTATAGGACTACTGTGGTACTACAAAAAAAAATCACAAGAAAAAAGAACACAAAAGAACATAGCCACCTCCAAGATCCAACATTAAGAATATTAACTTAGGTTTACAATTGTAACACCCAACCTTCATAGCATACATACATAACCTGTAGTCTTACAAGTGGTAACTTATGAAAGCAAACCAAATAGCCAAGAAAAATCCAATTTTACTGGAACTAGAAGGGTGACAAGGAAGTTGTGAGTGCACAGACTAGCAGGAAATTTTTGTAATCCACTTTTTGTGAACAAAAATCAAAATAATCCAAGGCCAAAGACAATGCTTATCACTTTTTTATGATGAATATAAGATGGAAGAATACATTTTTTTATGAAAAAACAAGTTTTTGCCCATATATTACTATTGTACGCAGAAATATTCTGCAATGTATTGCAACATGCAAGTGTTAACTGCTGGATTCCTGGCCTTGCGTATCATTAATTTGCTAAAGCAAATAAGGCAGTTCAATTGTTGTGAATAAAATTGCTGCAACAAAACTAGAAAACAATGACTACAGTCTGAACAGTAGCAACAGATTTTGTTGTTCCTAAATGATAGCCATCATCCATCAGAGAAGAAGGTCAGATAATCAATTCAAGTAACAGGAAACAAACAAAGTTTGCAGACGATGCCGCCCCATATAAATTGAACGAACATGGAACCGGAAAAATATACTACATGCGCCACCAACTTAGAAAAGGTAAAAGGAGGTACAATCAAACAGAAAATTAATCCTAGAACGAAACGTTAGATCTTCCCGACGCATAGGGTCCTTAAAAGAAGGACCCCATGCAATCTCATTAGCAAACCCTGTTTCAACAGCATATCAGCGTGAATCACTAGCAATCGAAGCAAAGATCGCTCTTTTCATGCGACAAAATCCAACAGATGATAAGCAACCAAATCAACCAGAAAAAAGAACCATGTCTCAAGGGTTCTCGGTTCCGGCAGCGCGAGAAGGAAAAATGCAAGCTCAAACAGAATGAAACAACCTCAGATCAACGGATCTCAAAGCTCGATTTGGACCGCCGGAACCCTAGATTCCACCTGAGACAAGCAAGCAACTCGATGGATCCAAAAGAGCGGTGACGAAGGTGATCACGGAGCGGAGAGGGGGAAGTGGGAGTGAGCTGCAGATGGTGAACGGGTCAGAGCTCTGCTCCTCTCTGGATTCAAACGGAGGGTTTTATAAGCGACGCCATCGGGAGAGACGTATATATAGAGAGAAATATGCCGCTCACAAACTAATCCATACGAGAAAGGCGTATAAGAGTTATATGCGCGAACTATAATCCGCCGTCCATTAATACAGCTTAAATGATCGTGTCCGTTCGTTACTGGGCCGCTCTAAAGGCTCAATTTGATGAAGTTTCTGTATTTTTTTTAATTATTTTTTCATTTTTATTTCTCCCGTTTGAATTGGGCCTACATAAGGGCCTAATTTGATTGAGCTTTCTATTTTTTCTATTTTTAACGCTAGTTTTGGTGTTTTTTTTTTATTTTCTTTGCATAATACTTTTTGCCTTTCAAATTGCTGAAAGTTTGATAAATTTGTGGGGAACTTTGTAATATTACTAAAATTTGGTTGATTTTGAAGATAAATGTCAAGTGTAAATGGTAAAATTTCTTGCTTGTCCATGAACCTCCTTTTATAATTGAAAAAAAAATACATTAATGTTCATTATGTTTATTGGGAATTAAGAATCGTGGAATTATGGTTTTGTCGCTTTTGTTGAGAGCAGTAATTACAAGTTTTCATCTTCCAAAATATTTGTCTAATAAAAAGAGTAGAGAATCGACCTCGTATCGAGAATTCAGGTCAATTTATTATATAAAAAAAGGAAAAAAAACTCTTATAGCTTAAGATTCGAAACTAATCATGCATTGATCGAGCTCATCGATGCATTGTGTAAAATGGCACAATTGCATTGTACTTGCCGAACAGGTATCCACCCGAACACCCTTAACTTCAGAGTTTTGATGAGATCGATCCGCATCCGAGATCGGTATATTAGTGCTGGTATGATCGCACGACAGAGTTACTTTGCTTTCAACTAGAAGATGCCAATGGAGGGCAGATACGCCCTCTAATTCTGTTAATAATGCTTTGAATTTAAACTCAATTGGTCCCTCTACATAGGCAGGTGTTTCAGCATAATTCTCTTCTACATAGGCAGGTGCTTCAGCAGCACTGCTCGGTCAGCGAGCCTATAAGGGTTAGGGGAATCTTCCTGCGGGGGTTGCAAGAGGACGGAGCCCCCTGAGCGAAAAAAATATTTTGTATGTGATTTAGATTTGATTTATTTCTTTATGACGAGATAGGTATCCTATTTTCAAGGAATTTATTTAAAATCTCCGTATGTAATTTCTATCATATGTTAAAGGAAATACCTATATAAACTTTCTAAAAATTTAGACAGACTCATCATTGTAATCATCATTATTCTATAACAAAGAGAGTCGCCGCTTTTCGAGAACGTAATCCAATTTAGGACGAACCTCATAAATCTCCGTGTTCTTCTGTGTTCGTGCAATCTCTCTCCCTCTTATCGTAACAAATTCTATGCACACTTTCAGCAAAACTCTGGTCAAGATAGCTCAGTGTAATAGCCAGACAGCACAGTACTTGATCAAGAATGACAGAATGTTATGCCAGAGTTACCAGGGAATTTCTGGAAATAAAAATATGATATCCTGCTGCATATTTCTCACAGATTATAGTTCAAATGTACACCATTTTTGGTTTCATTGGAAGTGTTAATCATTCGTACAAGAAAGTAACTACTCAAACAGATTTCATCAAAACAAATATGGCGAAGAGGTCCTGCTGACCGAGCCGAGGACGAGGGAATGTACTAAGCCTTTATCCGCACCACGAACGAACCTGTTGATGTCAAGATGAGGGAATTCTGGCATATTAGAAGATAAAGAAGATGTATTTTCTATTCTCAGTGAAAAGAACAATTGAAAATATTATATAGACATTATTCGAGGGAAACATTTCGAATTAAAGCGCTATCATTTCATCTCTTCATGGAGTAATTCCTTGACGCACAGCGTTACACAGCCAATTGGTCGTTTGGTGTTCCATGCCTGAAATTTCCCTAAGGCTAAAGTAGGTTCACTTTAAGAAACTATTGAAGAGAACAATGGGCCTGTGAGCTAGCAGAAAACTGTACTTTCATTCAACAAAGTTAGACTTACATGCTGGGAGATTTGATATGTCAGCAGAAACTGCACATGAGATTCCCAAGTTTGATAAGGCTCCCCTTATGAGCCCGCATGGAAAATATAGATGCATGCTTGTAGCTTGAGCTGCTTTGCTATCAGGTGTTCCTTCGGAAGAGTCCTTCTGAGAGGCGTCATTAGCATCTGCTGATGGATCTAAAGATACACGTGTAAGCCAACGGAATTTATTGTCTTGCAGCACAAAAGTACCCTGCAACACATAGATGTTACAAGTCTTCATTCATGATACAAATACTTCAGAGTTTATCAACTATCTTTTTGAGGATATACCCTGTGATTGGTTTTTAGGTTATCAATCTGCTTTTTGAACACCTCTGACCAGAAATCTTTGCATATGAACTTGATTGCCTCAAGATGATCGCTGAATCGAGGGCGCTCCATAGTATACCTGACAAAGAAGTGAACACTGACAATTAGGCCCTGCACATATTCCACATTTTCATAAAGCTCAATAGTTAAGGAACAGAAAACAGGCATGTGATGAAAGGAAAGACAAAATATGTCAAAGATTTACAGAAGAAAACAGCATTGCCCATGACTGTAATGTAAAATAGTGCAACTAAACATCAAGAACAAGTTTACTTCTAATACAAAGTCAGGGTAACCTGAAATGTATTTTCATTGGTGCAGAGTACATGGTGACAGTGAATTCACTATGTTCATATCGAGATTTTAAATAATGATGAGTTACCACACACTTGCGCAGAGTAATGCCTGGCACTTAGAAACATAAAGATCTATTCCAAAAATGAAAGTACACATGCACATAATTTCAATCCATACCAAGATATTAATAGCAGTAATAATCAAAATCTTCTGGTAGGACCAACGACATGGCATTGGAGGAGAGTTACTGCAACTTCCCAATTACGCATGCTATACATTCTCAAAGAATCATATCAATGCTTCCAATTAAACCTAGTTCCCATTAATTCCGGCAAACATCCTTATGTTTTTACCCCAGAGTCCCCAACAGTTCGGGTTTCTCATTCCATCCAAACACCCATGTGTTAAACATTCGCACTCACAATATTCAGAAGAACAACATGAAGACTAGATCGAAATTCCGCAACCAAATCCAGCCACTAACGAGTTATGCCAGAGAGCAAACATGAAATGGACAATTCCCCAGCCATGCAAAACCAGTCTTGTCGTGCGTCTTCGAAAATTCTGACCAAAACAGGAGATCCAAGATGATACAGTAACCTAATTGATTGGGACAAAAGATCATAACTTTCGAGATGTTAAATAATGATGAGTTACCGCACACTTGTGCAGAGTAATGCCTGGCACTTAGAAACATAAAGATCTATTCTGAAAATGAAAGTAGAAATGCACATAATCTCAATCCATACCAAGATATTAACAGCAGTAATAATCAAAATCTTCCAGTAGGACCAAAGACATGGCATCAGAGGAGAGTTATTGGGACTTCTCAATTATGTATGCTGTACATTCTCAAAGAATCATATCAATGCTTCCAATTAAACCTAGTTCCCATTAATTCCGCCAAACATCCTTATGTTTTTACCCCAGACCCCCCAACAGTTCGGGTTTCTCATTCCATCCAAACACCCATGGGTTACACATTCGCACTCACAATTTTCAGAAGAACAACATTAAGGCTAGATCGAAATTCCGCAACCAAACCCAGCCGTTAACGAGTTACGCCGGAGAGCAAACATGAAGTGGACAATTCCCCACCCACGCAAAACCACAGTCGCACCGTCTTCGAAAATTCTGACGAAAATAGGAGATCCAAGACGATACAGTAACCTGATTGATTGGGACAAAAGATCGTAACTTTCGAGTTCCATGTGAGGAGGCATCACAAGAAGGCTTTGAATTTGACGTATGGAATAGGAATTACACCACATCATAGCAAAAATCCATTTTTTTTAAAACGAAGAGAAACGATCAGCCTTCTGGAATTTTGTAGATTAATCATGCATCAAGACACAGATCTCTGTCTCTTCTCTCTCTTAAGCCGAGGGCAAAAAGACAAGGATCTAAAAGAAAGTAAGAGGAGGGACGCGAGGAGAGTGGGAGCAGAGGTAGAGGAAGAGTAAGCACCTCTCAGAGAGCTGGTGGCCAACCTGGTAGCCGATGGCCTCGATCCGGCGGGCGGCGAGCTCCGGCTTCGTGGCGTAGAAGCGATCGCAGTACGCCGAAACCATCTCCATGATCACCCCATCCACGCAGCTCTCCGCCACCTCCCGTCCCATCTCCGCCGCCGCCGCTGCCTTCCCTTCCGCCACCACCGCCGCCTCGAGACGAAGAAGTCACGGCCAATTTGAACAATTCGGTATGCTGACTCGCGACTCAATGGAAGAGTTAAATGAAGGCGACACGTTTTTATGATTTATATATATATATTTTTTAGAAAAAAAATAAAGCTCGCAGCGTCCCTCGTCAAAAAATTAACCGGCATATTTAGTTCTCTATTGATATTTGTGAATTTAAAAGTTAAAGTAAGGGTTGTTTACCTTATCTAGTACAAAATAGTTGATAAGTTAAAGTATTGATAAGTAATTTAATGATTAAAATTAATTTTAAAAAAATAAGTAATTATGTATTTGATAATAAAAAAATTTATAAGTTATTATTTTAGTAAAATAATTAAAAAGTCATTATTATTATGATAGATGAAATGTATGAAAAAAAGTTATGTATATTATAAGAACAAAATAGTACATCACCCAGCTTATTTTTTTAATTATAAGCAATTAAAATAAGTGTTTATCAACTCTTTTTGTCAGTAACTAAACAAAAAGATATCTTCAAAACTGTTTATACAAGCTTAGCCAGAGCCCTAAGCACAAAATGCGAGCAACTTACTTGCTGCTTTCCGTAGAAGTCTAATGAGTCAGAAGGGTAAGAAATGATGAGGTAGCCATCTCCCAATAATGTCACACCGCAATACCCAAATATTAATCTCAATATAGGGCAAAATTTCCTATGAGTGGTATCAACATACAAGAAGTGCTCATTAGAATTGAGTAGTATGTAACGTGCTCTCTGTCCTCACTCAACTTTGTAAAGTGTCATCGTCATTTAAGATGAATATCGAGGAGGTAGAAACCACCGAGATCTAGGGAGGTCCGAGAGAGAGGGAGGTCGATCTCCCAAACTATTGAAAAACATCATAAAATAAAAAGTGAAGTCCGCCAAGACTTTCTCTCAAATAGCAATAAAAGTAAGGATATCGATTTTGAATTGCTAAGGTAAAGTTTTCCCCCTCTTTCAGCCAAGACCCAAATGGCATTGATTGAAAGAAAAGGAAACAGTAATTGATTTGTTGTTAGAAAAGATATCACAACCAAACACTACAGGGATAAGAAAAAAAAATAGGTGCTCAATGGTTTTAACCTCACGATCACATAGGGTACATGGCTAATAGAGTTATCAAAGGAATGTCACATAGCTTTTGTGAGTAATTTGTGGTGTAAGAGCTTCTATAAGAAGCTGTGTACCTTAGGGGAACCTTGATGTGCCACAACCTTCCACCATCTCTGCGCAAGGTTAGTGTTCAATTGGAAGTCAACTTTTTGCATGCAGAATGTCATGTGAGTCAGCCTCCCAAATCTAGATATCATAATGGGAACATGCAAGTATGTAAATAAAAATAAGTTTTTTCTTCAATTAAAACAAGGACAAAGAATTATTGAAGCTTGCAAATATTTCAATTGTTGTGTTCAAGGACATCACATATATTCATATATATATTTTTTAAATAAGGTTACTCATTCATTAATCAAAAGAGGGGATGTGTCCCAGTACATAATATTGAGGAGTCCAAAAGGCGGATCCTCAGTCCAAAAACAATCCGAGTGGTGTTCTCGGCCAAAATTTGCTAAGAAGTCAGCAGCATGGTTTGCTTCTCTAAATATATGTTTACATGTAAAGTCCTGTAATTGTGAGATGAGGTGCCATATATTCCTGATAATATTGAGCATTTGCCAAGGGCATGTAGCAGTTCGATTAACAATCTGCGCAAGAGTAGTCGAGTCAGTGCCGCAAGCAATCTTCAAAAGTCCCAGTTGAGCACAACAATGAAGCCCCTTCCATAATCCCCAAGCCTCCATCATGAGGACTGAATCAGCCATGTCGCGACCGAGCGCCCTTGCAGCAATAAGATTACCATTAGTTGAGCGAATAATATATCCGGCACCCCCACAGTGCCCATGGCCGACAAAGGACCCATCCGAGTTGAGAGATACCCAACTCGGGGGCGGGGGCTCCCACTTGACCGAGGCGCAGTCGTGGGGGGAAGGTGAGGAAGAAGAGTAAGATAAAGATATTGAAGAGGAAGATGAAGAGTGTGTAGATGAAGATGGAGATGCCTCAAGTGTAAAATGTCTAACATATTCACTATGCCCCCGCTAGGGCCCTCTCAAACACTACGGAGATGGGAGCAGTCTTGGACTGGAAGTGGGTCTCATTCCTCACGAGCCAAATGTTCTAGAGGACAAAAGCGATAAGCAACTGAAGGATGGGCCTGGATCGGCTATCCAGACCATCGCCCTAGGCGATCCAGTGGCCATGATGCCAGAGGTGGCGATAATGGAAAGTGTAGTGAGTGGAGTTAGCTAGCAAGTTCCACAAGGATTCAGCCATAAGACATTCAAAAAATAGGTGTGCTAAAGTTTCGGTAGAGGTGCCGCATAAGACACAAGTGGGGTTTATGGCTGGGTTGAAATGGTTGATAAGAGTTAAGGTGGGTAGACGATTATGCATGAGTTTTCATAGGAAGTGTTTGACTTTTTTAGGAGCGAGGATCCTCCAGATTCTAGTCCAAGAGTGCTCCGGGGGCTCCGAAGATGGAGTTGCCCGGTTGCAGCAATGATTATAGACAGATTTTGTGGTGGGTATTCCATGGGGATCCATGGTCCATACCCACCGATCATCATCGGCAAAGATAGGTAAAAGTATACGCTCAATAGCAGAGATCAGAGTTGGCCCGAAAAGATCGTGAAGTCGTGGCATGTTACAAGATTGATTATCAATGAGATCAGCAACATAGAGTCCATCCATAGAGGCATTGACATTAACGAATGTAGGCTTAAGGCATAAGGGAACAGAAAAAATCCATGGGTTAGATAGGAGTTTTGTAGAGAGACCATTACCAATATGCTTGATCATGCCATCTTTAATGTGATATAAACTTAGAATGATTGCGCGCCAACACCACGCATGGCCCCTCCCAAGAGTAACGGTATGCCAAGGGTGGGGCGTTCCTTATTTATTATTAATAAGATTTACCCACGGGCAATCGACCATGTTTAAGACTTGAAAATTTTTTTTAGCAAGGATAGCCGATTTGACTATGCCAATATTCCTGATACCAAGACCACCTTTGGTCAAAGGCAATTGGACAGTGTTCCACCCGACAAGATGAAGCCCCTTTTGTTGGTTACTTGGTTAATTGTGGACCATAAGAATTTTCTACTAAGCCGCTCAATCATCTCAATTGTGGATCCGAAAATATAGGACGAGCCAAGAATATGAGTAGGAAGAGCACCAAGAACGGATTTAATTAATATAGTGCACCCAGCTTGATTTAAAAGCTTACTTTTCCATCCCGAAAGACGTACCGAGATTTTTCCAATAATATGATGATTTTTACTTGGGATAAATTTGTTGGATATGAGTGCACCTAAATACAAGAAAGGAAAGGAACCGGTCTTGATGTTGAGGGCGTTTATGATGGCAAGCTTGCGATTACGCTGTAATTTAGGTGGAAGATAGACTTGTGATTTCTCAGGATTAATCATTTGGTTTGTTAGCAAAAATAATTTTCAAGGATTTTCTTAACATTTCTACAATTTTTAACATTTGCAGCAACACAAGTAAGGAAGTCATCAGCGTATAATAAGTGACTTAAAGAAAAGGCGTTGATAGTAAAAGGCTGAATCTTACCAAGAGCAGAGCTGGCATTAAGCATTGTAGGGAGCACCTATGTTACGATTACAAATAAATATGGGGATAAGGGGTCACCCTGACGGACCCCAGTATGACTAGCGAAAGCCGATGATGAGTTACCATTTATATGACAGTAATAAATGGGGGAAGTAACACAAGTCATGATCCAAGCAATGAAATTTGAAGGATAATTCATGATAGTTAGAACATTAAAAATAGCATCTCAAGATAATTAGTCAAAAGCTTTTGCCATATCTGCCTTAAGAATCGTATATTTCCTGTGGCCCCGATTCATGGAGTGTGCAATTTCTTGAATCATTAAAATATTATCATGGATTGAGCGATCAGAAATAAACTCCGCCTATGTTTTATAGCCGGTCCCAAGCCCGGATAAAGGATGAGAGTTGTGTTAGGTCCCGACAGTCAGCGTAAAACCCTATCGAATCTCATGAATATGGATCAACGAATATGACGTCGTATGATCCATGTAGTCGATCACACCTAGTGGGATAAGGCTTTGTTGTTGTTGTTGTTTGGATTGAGCGATCAGAAATAAAGGCCGTTTGAGATGGATCAATAATGGATTTAAGCGTAGGGCAAATTCGTGATACTAAGATTTTGGCAACAACACGATACAGAACATTGCAAAGGGCAATAGGGCAGTAATCAGTGATACAGGAAGCACAAGTGATTTTCGGTATGAAAATAAGATTAGTCTTGCACCAATCATGAGGAAGATGACCAGTGTTGAAAAAATTCATGATTTCATCCATAATTTTTGGCCCAATGATGTCCCAGTATTTTTTATGAAACTCAATGGTGTAGCCGTCCGGGTCGGGAGCTTTGTCGAGTGGCATATTCCAGAGGGTAGTTTTAATCTCCTAGGTGGTGATGGGGGAGAGGCGGTGATCATGCCAATCATTTGGGATTTCTGGAAGGTCAGGCCAGAGGTTTCTGGGGGGTGGTGGGGTATCTGAAGTTTCCAAAGTTTAGTATAATGATCAGCAAAGGTCTGGAGGATCATGGGTTCATTCGTGATGGTGACCGGTGTGGTTTCAGATGTAATGAGTTTGGATATTCTATTCATTCTCTGCCTAGTAATTGTTGTGGCATGGAAGAAACGTGAGTTTTTGTCACCATGCTCAAGCCAACGAACACGTGACTTGCTCCACCACTTTATGGTAAGCTGGCGAAGTAGAGCCGCATGCAGATGATAGAGTGATCTAAGGCGTGTGATATTAGGAGTAGGCAGACCATGGGTATTATCTAGGTTCCCAAGTCGCGTGATGTCATCCTTAATAGACCTCAGTCTGACCTCAAGTGATCCAAGGACCTCTTTATTCCACTTAGTGATCTTTTTCTTTATAGTTTCTAGTGCTTTAGATGAACTATGTGAAGAGTTCCAGTTTTGCTTAATGATGTTATATGGTTCATCATACTCAAACAAAAAATGTTCGAATTTAAAAGTGTGTGCTCTAGGTTTAGCCAATTCAGTGCTAAGAAGAAGAGGAGAGTGATCAGAGCAGTAGCGAATCAATTTAGTAAGATATAAGTTCGGGAATTGAAAAAGCCATTGTGGATTGATAAGGATACGATCAAGCCTGCATTTGATCCTTGCAGCCCCCACCCGGTTGTTACACCACGTGAAGATCTGATCATTTGTAGGCACATCCATGAGACCCTGTAGTGAAATGAAGTTGTTTAGTAGGTGGATTGACTTAGTATAAGCAAATGGCTTACCTCCCTGCTTCTCATTATGCGCAATGATCGAGTTGAAATCGTCCGCCAACATCCAAGGCCTGTCATTTAGATGAATCTTTGCAAGCTTGTTCCAAAGATCCTGTCTGATTACAGGAATGACACTAGCATATATACAAGTTAAGAGGAAGGAGAAATTCTCATAGGTAACTACAACATGCAGACATTGAGTTTGTTGACCCACCACCGAGACCTGGATTGATCCGTCACGCCAGGCAAGGATGATGCCACCAGAGTGCCCGGTGCCCAGCTCAAAAGTACCTTTCCAATTGCTACCAAGATGTCGAATTACATTTTCCGATTTTCACTTACAGGTGTGAGTTTCAAGGAGGACAATGATATCAGGCTAGTGCTGTCGAATCATGTCGGAGAGGCGCATCCACACCTTGCTTCGAAGGGCGCCCTGACAGTTCCAACTGAGCAGCTTCATGAGTTGAGATCGAGCCCAGATCCCCCCACCCGAGTAACCTGAGCCAGATATTTGGTGTTAGTATCAAGTTTAGTTAGTGTTTTTTTACCTTTATGTGGCAAAGACTTGTCCTTCTTTGTCAGGAGAGGGGGAGCCACAGGCCGCCTGCCTCCACCCCGCCAGAGCTCCGATCGCGTCGGGGGGGGGGGGGGGAGGCGGGGCTCAACCACCAGCTCTTCATCAACCTCCTCATCCTGCGAGTCCGAATCCGGGTCATCAGGCTGATCCGTCGTGGCATGGACGCGCTGGATGTCAGTGACAAGCTGAGGATGATCAAGCCGCTGCAGGGCAGGGGCAGAGGGAGGAGAGATTACGTGGAGAGGACCCGACGGAAGAAGGGGGGTGTCTGAGCGAAAGGAAAGGGTAAGGGCAAGGACTGTGTTGGGGGTAATAGGGCGTGAAGTGATGTGGGAGTCGACCATGATGTGGGTTACAAGTGTACAACGATCAGCGTGTTGTGGGGGGAAAGGGAAATCCAAGCCGTTGATAGTGGAGGGTGTGAGGGGGTCGGCAGGACGTGTAGTGCGGTTTTGGGGTGGAGATGTGACACGTGGGGGCGGATTTAGGGGGTGTGACAGGCTAGAAACAATCTGACCGTTGATAGTGGGGGGGACGTCGAGCGCGACGTACGCGCAGATAGTGCTGAGTGGAGGACAGATGTATTAGGGTTAGAGATATGAGAGAGCGATAAAGGATCACAACCGTTAATGTCCAATAAAGGATCCAACGGACGAGGAGGAGGTATAGCATCTGTCGCAAGATTTAGATCAGAGGGTGTATCAGGTGTTACCGTTAGGCAGTGAAGTGGTTTTCAATGTGAAGCAGTTCGCATCCCCGATCCGATACCAATGAGGAAATCCGGCGACCTGGACCGGGCCGACCGGGCAGATGCCGAAGCTCGCAGTTGCGCTGAGCAGGGGGCCGATGATCGGCCATGGCGTGTAACATCCATCGACCATAGAGGAGAACATTGGAGCCATTCCGATGGGCCACCGAGCAACTGTCAGCGCCATCCAGGCAAGGCTCCGGTGGTGCCTGAGAGCAAGCTTCAAAATGATGACCTATAATGCCACACTTGAAACAAAAAGTAGGAAGCTTCTCATATGTAACATGCTGAAAATAGCGTGAACCATTTGGAAGTGAAACCCAGATCCCTTGTTTTATCGGAAACCTTAAATCCAGCTCAACGCATATGCGCGGGGAGACACGACTGTTAAGGGCAAAAGAGCTTTCGTCCACCTACAAGACAGAGCCGAAGGAGGACCCCATCCGACGCAAAGTGGCATCAGTGCACAGTTCCCATGCGAGCCCAGGCAAATGCATCCAGACAGGGATAGTCATGGGGCGTTCCTCTAGTTGTCGGAAAAAACTTTTCGCTTGGGAGATCTATAGCATGTTATCTTGTAGAGTCCATGGTTGGCCTGTCAGAACCTGCAAACGATCTTCCTCATTAGTAAACGCAAACATATAATACATATTACCCAACTCCGTGATCTGCAGTTGTCCGTGGAGTTGCCAGAGAGAAGTCAGGTCATGACACAAGGCATTCATATCGACATGGCTACTGAAGTGCCCCATCAAGCACGATGACAGACGCTATGATCTCAGCGTCATTTCTTCCTCCGAGATCACAATTTCTTCCGTGGTTGAACGCTTAATGCTTCTTATCTAGTTTGGGGTTACGAGGAGGGAGATGCCGACGATGGACCATGCCCTCTGACCACCGCAGCCCAGGATGTTTTGTTTGGGGCTAGGGCTGAAGAGGAGGCTGGGATTAATCGTGGAGGATGACATAGATCGCCAGAGATTGGTGGTGGAGGAGGAAGTAGGGCATCTGGATGTGGTGAGGGAGGGGGATGGGCGCCTGAGGTTGGTCGTGTTGGTGGGGAGAGGGGAGGCCGAGAGGAGGGGTCAGGAGCTTCCATAGAGGAGGAGATAATAAGGTCTTTTTCCAATGCTGTGGTTATCACAGATATTCATATTTAATAGTTCTTGTTGAGCAATAGTTATATAGGTAGGCTTCCAAGCAAGTGGAATATTGAAGAGCCATGGATCTGTAGTGACTTTTGTGATAGTGCCATTGCCAATAAGCTTTATTAAACTAGTTTCAATTTTATTTAGGATATCTAAAATTATCCTTTAGGACCATGCCATGTTATCATAATTAAAGCACGACCAAAGTTGAAAATGTCCATATTTGTTGAGAAACAACTAAACCCACTAGTTCCCATTCATAACAACAAGGACACATTTAGCAAGGGCAATTTTGAGGTTAGTCAAGCTTTTAATATCTAGCCCCCCTTTGACCTTTGAGAGTTGTATAGGGTTTGAGTTAATTAGGTGCATTCCTTTCCTATTGTCATCATGCAGCCATAATAAGTGTCTAGATTGCTTTTCTAGTGACCCAATGATACCATTTGAAATATGAATGTAGCTCATCAGATAAGCAAGAGTTGAATTAAGGATAGATTGAATTAAAGTAGTCTTCACAGTTTGTGATAGGGTCCTAGCCCTCCATCCACTCAGTTTGTTAGAAATTTTGTTTAATATGGTATTATGGTGGCATGTTCCTTTTATGAACTTTATATGGAGGCCTCGAGGTAGGTAAATGAGAAAGAACAAGCCTTCATACACAAAATGTGGAGAATTTTATGTTTTCTATCGCTATTAAACTTAAGTGGGAAATAAATTTCTTATTTAGAGAAGTTTATCTTTTGATTTGTAAGGTTACCATATAGCTGAAAAATTAAGTGATTTGCAGTTGGGTAGTGTTGTTGCCATGGAGATTAGTGTGTCATCCGCAAATGGTAGGTGGCTAATAGTGTATTGATTTATCCTAAATGGTTATAGAGAGCTTTGCACTCAGTGCATGAACATGGAGAAAACTTGGAACAGACGAGGAAATAGAATCTCCCTATTTGATCCCACAAGATGCTTTGAAGGGCTATGAGATTTGGCCATTAATTAAGTAGGAAAAAGGGGGTTGTGGTTATAAAGGCCTTGACCCATTTGATAAGCATAGGAGGAAAGTTCACGGGTGAAGGAGCAATAAGTACAGCTTGCCAAAAGACACTACCGAAGACCTTTGCATGTCCATTTTTATTAATATATGTTTTCCCTACCAGATCGCATACTGTGTGCAAAGTTATCTTGGATTGATTTTCTAGTGACAAAAACTAATTGTGTTAGAATTTGCTTGCAAGGAGCTTGAAAGTCACTGGGTAAATAACATTACATAAAGCAATTGAAACTAAAGTACTAATGTCCATAAAGTTTTCTTAATGATTTCTCGCATCTAACCGATGAACTCCCATAATTTTCACTTTAATTACTTTGTCAAATTCTATTAACTTTCATATTATTATTTTTATTTATGAAAAGACTAAAATATCCTTCTCCGAATTAAAACAAATATTTTTTTGTGCTTCATATGATAACTCAAAATGATGAAAGGACATTTTAATCTTTACACAAATAAGAAAAATAAAAATTAACAAAAAAATGACTTAAGTGAAAATAGCAATAAAATTTAAAGATGTGATAACTTAATGGTACAGAATTAAGTACGAAAAATCACTATAGTTTGAAAATTAGCCTTTCAAACAGCAATAATGCAAAACCGACGCAAGGTCTCCCTCTAATAAGACCATTGATGATGATGTCAACGAGGATTACAACATTGTGATTTTGGTAAGACACTGTTCTTTTTCTTCAAAAAAATTGGTAAGGCACTGTTCTACTCATGCAGATGCAACTCAAACAGTAATAATATGATTCCGGAAACATAAGACAGATCACTGCACCATGAGAGCTGACTCGTTAGCACCAGCAAGTAGAAAACTTCCAATGTGACGATGGAAGGAAGGACAAGCATACAAGAACAACTGAGCTTTCGCTGTTCCTTTTTCTTTTTCTTTTCATGAATGAAGCAGACAAGAATAGTAGTATTAGAGGACTCTAATCATCCAAGTTAATTTAAGTAATGTACTGTATTATGTGTGCCGTTTTAGCACCAAGGCTTACAAGAAAATTATTCATATGATCTTGTGCTGTTCTTTTCTTCTTTTTCCCCTTCATGAAGTCGATGCTATTAGAGAACAGTAGTCATTCAAGTTAACTATGAATCAAGTAGGGAATCGGTACAACAACAACAGCAACAACAAAGTCTTATCCCATTAGGTGGGGTCGGCTACATGGATCATACGACGTCATTCCGCTCTATTAGTAACCAAACCTTTCGGTATATTATTCACCAATAGATCTTGCTTTATTAGTTCACCAAGTGTCCGCCTTGGCCTCCCTCTCCCTCTTTTAATCGGACTCCAAATTATTTGATCTACTCTTCTTACTAGCATATCTAATGGTTTTCTCTGAAGATGATCAAACCATCTCAAACGATTCTCTACCATTTTCTCACTAATAGGAGCCACTCCGACTCGTTCACGTATATGGTCATTCCAAATCTTATCTAATCTTGTATGACCACACATCCATCTCAACATTCTCATTTCGGCTACTCCCACTTTACGTTCATGTTATCCCTTCATAGCCCAACATTCACTACCATATAATACTGCCGGTCTTATAGCAGTACGATAGAATTTCCCTTTAACTTTATTGGGTACTTTTCTATCACGGAGAACTTTATAGAATTTCCCTTTAACTCCAGTGACTTTCCTCCACTTACACCAACCAGCTTGAATTCTATGATTAACATCATCATCAATCTCACCATCTTGTCTTACAATTGATCCTAAATATTTAAACTTTATCACTTGAGGAATTATATCCTCCCCTAACCTAAAACTTTCAAATCGTCTTTAAGTTGTTTATTTGTGAAATTGCTATGCATATATTCTATTTTATTCCTACTTAAACGAAAATCCTTTGACTCCAACGTATTTCTCCATATTTTCAATTTTGTATTAATCTCTTCTCTTGAATCCGCTAAAAATACTATATCATCCGCAAATAGCATGCACTTAGGTACCTCCTCTGTGATACTCTCGGTTATAGAATCGATAACTAAGTTAAATAGATACGGGCTTAAAGTTGATCCTTGATGTAGGCCAATTCCTATAGGAAATTCATTTGTCTTGCCTCCGGGTGTCCTAATCCTAGTCAATGCCCCATCGTACATATCTTGTATTAGCTTAATGTAGGCAACACTCACCCTCTTCTTTTGCAAGGCTTTCCAAAATACATCCCTTGATACCCGATCATACGCCTTCTTTAAGTCAATGAAAACCACATGTAAGTCTCTTCTCCTACTTCGATACTTCTCCATCACCCCCTTAATAAATAAATCGCCTCTGTAGTGAATCTTCCTGGCAATTCATTGATCCATGTTCATGAGATTCGACAGGATTTTACGTTGGCTGTCGGAGCCTAACACAACCCTCCTCCTTTATCCGGGCTGGGGACCGGCCATAAAACATAGGCGGAGTTTATGGAATCAGTACAAAATGAACAAAAAACAAGAAAGCAAATTTCTCCAAAGTCTACAAAGGTTATTTCCATTTTAGTTGGGACTTCTAACAATGCCCAAGATTCTTCAGTATACAAAGGTTGTATCAAAGGATTGAATACGAAATCGTGATGCCAAAGTCCTAATTCATTTAATGTTGAATTATTTCCATTTTCGTTGAGGAATCTAATTTATCTCTAACCGTCTGAATACGATATCAAATTTTGTTTAATCAGATCTATTCTCAAACTTCCAAGAGTAAATCGTCAAATAGATTTGTAAAAGGCCCAAAAACTGGCAAAAAAGATCGCCAATGTCACACGTCAGCCTTGCCGCTACCCGGCAAAACTGCCCTTACGAGATACTGGACACTCAGAAAAACAGGTGAGCTCTGCCTTGTGACATAGGAAGCAAGATGTGTCAATGTGGTGTGCCACTGCATGAGCCAAGAAAAGTAGGGGCCGGAAGAAAACGGAGATAAATGCTGCAAGCAAAGAAGGGATCTGAAAGCCAAGTCCACCCATTCGACTTGGAGGGGTTTGGTCGAAAGGATCCTCTGATGGAGTGACATGAGTTCTAAAATACATAAGTTTGGACGAAAGGATGTGATCCTCTGGTGAAGTTGGTGAAGTGACATGAGCTCTAAAATACGCTGATCCGAAAGTGTAGATATAAAGAGGAGGATCCATGTCGGAGCCCGGACTGCCGGACAGTACTCCGTCACCAAATCACACACGTGAGTAGCAAAGGCCCACAACAGCAGGAACGCCACCGCCAGCATACCCCTGGTAACCAATCCTGCTCCCATTTAATTTGATTTTTTGTAACAAAAATCTGATTTCTATGAGTTCTTAGTTCTCAGTCATATTTTGTTATTTGTTTCATTGCATGAAATAAAGACTTGGTCCTTGTCATTACCCATAAACTCAAATGATAATAGTAGAGAAATGCAATTCAGCATAACAATTTGGCCACATAACAAGAGTGCTTGTTATACACTGTTGCTACCCGGACTCTTCATTCTACTTTTTTTTTACTAGAAGGTTTCCACTCTACTCTTCATAGACTAGTCAGGCATTGTAGCTTCAAAGTATCGAGTTTCAAACTTGAAACTAGCATTTATCCAACCCTGCACAGAATTAGTACCTAGTTGTGGTAATGCAAGATGTGATACCTGTGCATTATTCTTACTGGCAGACTCTTGGCAAGAAAGGTTATATGTATTTTGATAATCTGAATTGACGATGACATAGAAATCCAATTATCAATCATGAGGTATTCAAGTCATGTTGGCTCATGTATTGCTAGAAAAAGCACCATAATCATTAAGCATGCTAATGTTAACACTCTCAGGATGTTTGATGAGTATGAGTATGTATATTATCATAATGCTGAAATACTGTCGAAGACCAACAATTTATCTACATTATTAACAAATCATAACATGCTAAAATTCATGAAAATACATACTTACTGAATTGACAAAAGATATTTACAAAATTCATTAAAGGCATCTTTAAGAATCAACTTTGACCCTGTAAAGATTCTCCAAACTAAAACTTATATGATTAACACTATAAGACTCTAAATTAGGGGAAAGAACAAACAAGAGATCCAATTTTTCCATCACAACCTTAATATATAGCGAAGACCGCAAAGTCGCAGCATCCATCACATCACCACATTAGCGACCAAGTGAAGAATGCTGCATCTGAGCTGCTACAAAAATATCCGCAAAGCATTTCAAAATCATACCTAGCACGCAGCTAATCGGCAGATGCACCAGCAGCACCGTCAGTCCTTCGAGCTCTCCAATTCTCATACTCGGGGTTGTCAGTGGGGAACTCATAACGACACACGGGACATGTGTTCCTTAACCTGAGCCATGGCAAGATGCAATCTCCATGGTATCGATGGGAGCAAGGAAGCTGCTTCACCTCCTCCTCCAGAGAAATCTCTTCCTTACAGACTGCACAAAGTGTGTTATTGTTTGCCACATCCTCTTCTGTAATGGTGACTGATGGAAGGCTCTCAAGAACTGATTTTGCAGCCGGAGGGCTCCCATTGATCGGGCTGACATGCTCAAGGAACTGACCAAACAAGACCTCGTACTCTGAGTTGTCCAGATCTTCCTCCATGTAGGCTTCAGCATCATCCGTATCCATCATAAAGCCAGTGGCAGTGCCCCCATCTCCACCAGCATCAGCCTCGTCACCTCCTCCCATCCCCAAAAGAACCTCCCAATCCAAAGTCCGGATTGGTCGACCGATACCAACGTCGTCGACCTCAGAATCATCCAATTCCTCTCCGTGGATTGATATTGATCCAGACGCCGAGGTCGAACCGTCTTCGTCTTCTCCCACCAGCATGCTGATGGCCGCCCGCTCGTCCAGACGCCCGTCGACCTCCTCCCACTCGAACTCCTCCTCGACCACTTCCTCCTCCCTCGGGTCCTCCGGCCCGATCCGGAGCGTATCCCAAGGAAGTGACGTTCCGAGATCGTCGCCCTCGTCTCCGAGAGTCGAATCCATCTCGTGGCCAACAATCCCCTCGTCCTCCGGGTCGGAATCGGATTCGAAGCCAACAATCCGCAAGCCCTCGCCGCCCGGGGAGGCCGAGTGGCCGTCCCCCCTGCCGACAGCCTCTCTCACGGACCGCTGGACGAGGAAGTCACCGAGATCCGCCTCCGGACGTTCATCGGCCTCGTCAGTGTAGACATCAAACGCCGCGTCCAATCCGAAGTAGTCGGAGCCCGTCTCGTCGGCGTCCTCGAAGAGGCAGAAATCGCGAGATCCCAGAGGTTCCAGTAGACCGCCCACGACGGAATCAGCGTCCCCCGCTTCCTCTTCTTCGTCGTCGTCGACGGAGAAGGACCAGAAGAAAGGGGACACGGCGCCTAGGGTTTCATGGAATTCCTCGTCCACTCCGGCTTCGTCGTAGGCACCGGCGATCTCCTCTTGGAAGTCGACCTCTCCGTCACCCTCGTCGCAGTCGCCGCTGAGATGGTGGAAGAAGAGATCGGCGACCTCCGCCATTAAAACTCGAGCGATTTGGCCAGAAACAAAAATCCAAACGAGGAAGCGAAGCGGAGGAAAAAGGAAATGAGGGGGAGCTTTGTATAGTGATATGAATGGACGGCTGAGATGGCGTGGAGGAGAGGAGGCCCCACGCGGTTGCAACGTGGCAGTGCCCTTTGACCGAGTAAGTTTATTCACAGTTAAAGATTATTCCACTATTACAGTAAAAAAATGTAATAATAATTAATTAACTATCAATAGATTATAAAGAATTTAGATAATAATAATATTAAAATGGATATAATGGACGTCCTCTCTACTTAAAGAGGGATTGGATCACACATGAACGGATGATCAAATACAATGCGGTTCAAAGAAAAAAATTGTGTCATCCACCTATGTCACTTATCGTCCTGCTCCACCGTCATGCGTTGCCTCCTACCAGCGTGCGTCGTGCTCTGCCACCTATCATTATGCATCGTTGTCATCGTGTGTTGTTGGCTCTACACGAACGAGGTGAGCTCCTTCCAATCCTCATGCAAGAATCCTCCTCGTCGCCTGAACAGATTCATCGTTGAGATGACGAGTGAGATCTTCAACCTACAAGACCTTGCCACCCTTGATGCTGCTCCAATCTGACGCTTGAGGGAGGACTCTCATCGCTCCCTAATTTACTAAATGTTGGATGACCATGAGAGGATTATCAAATGCAACGGGTTCAAAGAAAAAAATTGTGTCATCCACCTCCCCTGCCACCTCTGTAGCTTGTCGTCATGCTCTGTGCTCTACCGTCGTGCGTTGCCTCCTGCCAACGTGTGTCATGCTCTGCCACCCGCCATCATGCATCGTTGTCATCATGTGTTGTTGGCCCTGCACGAACGAGTTGATCTCCTTCCAATCCTCATGTAAGAATCCTCTTCGTTGCCTAAACAGGGGCATCGTTGAGGTGACGAGTGAGATCTACAACCTACAAAACCTCGCCACCCTTTTATACTGCTCCAGTTGATGCTTGCCGCCCTCGTCATTCCACCTCTCATTACCCTCGCCACTCACTAACGATCCGAATTTTTTAAGAATAAATATAAGATATTTTAATTAATTTTTTGGATCTAGAAAATTATTATTTAATCATATGAAATTATTTAATTCCAAAATTTGATGAAAATTAGAGGAGAAGTTGGAAAGATAACATAGAGTTTGAGAAGAGGTGAAAATTATTATAAGTATGATCATTTAAATTTAGATTTAATTAATCCTAAATAATTAATAGATGACTAATTAACAACGGATGATTCAAATTAATTCTAATTGAGTCCAAGACCCAATAGAAGTCGAAACCTTAGCTTACAACTACAAATGACATTAAAGGGTAGCTGAAAACTCCTATTGCCAGATAGAATTTTTGCACCACGAATCCTACTTTGTCTCTTATTTTCACGCAAACCCGGATGTTCCAAAGGGCACCTGCTGGATTCGAAATTGACTAGGAGATCCTCGTCCAAGTGTTGGTCGTGTGTTTCGAGACGTGGACAAAGAGGAATCACTGTCCAAAGTTTGGTGTTCATGCAGATTTCTAGCATAGAAATTTTAGTTAGTTTTTCAGTCAACTTGAAGTACGTAGGAGGATCCCCATGGCGTTGATTTTTTGTCACGTATAACCATATTCTCTTCTCCTTCGTACTAAGATTTCATTGATATATATTATACATAAATTGAATATCATATGATATAGTTATGGTGGTCAAAAAGTTACATCGGAATGTCACTTCCCGTCGACGGCAGAATCCGGTCTTGGTTCTGCTCTGCCTGGCCCGAGTTCCATAGAACCCGGTGCTATTCGTAGTCGAAAGTGGATCGAGTTCATAGAACCCGACCTGAGTTGCTAGTAGCTCGGCCCTCGGGTTGCGGTGTATCGAACATCAAACGTGAATCGAGACCAACCCGGCCTGAGCTCACATCATACCCGATTCGAGTTTATCTAGACCGAAGCATATTGAATGTTTCCCAAATACAATCGGAATTCCACTCGACACGGGCCAAGTTCTAGAGCCAAAAAAACATATTTTTGGCATATTGGATTATAGTTAGTTGGATTGTTATTGTTATTAATTGTTTCGGATCATATCATTGTTATACATGATTTTATTGTCATTATCTTTGATGTTATTATTGTCATAGAAATCATATTGTTATCATATTTGATCATGTGATTATTATCTTATCTGATTATAACATGATCAAACCTGACTTCATTGTCATCATTTTGATCCTAATGTTAACATATCCGATCATGTTGTAGTATTGATCTAGTAACTTTCTTTTGATTGGATATTGTTAAACCTAAACTAAATTGTTAGAAGATAAATTTTTTAGGTAATCAAGATAAAAGCTGAAAGATATTGGGTCCAAATGTCTTCTAATTGTCTCTAAGCCCCTTAGAGATATTGTTATTGTATGACGCAGATAGTATATGTAAAGGTTTGAGACGTCATCCTTTAGAGAAGCTATGATTGGTCATATTCTCTCGGCATCACGAATCATTGTTAGAGTTACTATTGGAGGGCAGCTTGTTGTGGGTTGATATCTCTCACTGGCCTACATGAAGGAGATACGAAGATTTTCTTAATTAACTAAACACTCCCTATTATATTAGATAACTCCGAAATAATTGAATTGAAATTAAAGTGATCATTAGATTGAATCGAATCGAATTGAATTGTATAGATCATGATCATTTGGATATTGGCATTAATGGCAATTGCATATTGGCAATTGCATATGCCCATTGAATCAAATTGATTTGAATTGTTATTGGTTAATGGCCATTGATTATTGAATTGAAAATTATTAACTGAATAGTGCCATTTTGATGAGGGCCATTGAATTGTTAATTGATAATTTATTATTGTTATTGATTGGTCTTCTGACCTTAGTCCTTAATCTGATTTGTCATATTGATCCATTGTCTTATTGATATATTGATCATTTGTCTCATTGACTTATTGATTATGACATTGTATCATTTTATTGATTTATTGTCATCGTGCTCCATTGATTATCGTATAGTATTGTTTCATGTGTTCAATTGATTTATTCTTCATGTGTTGAGCATTATTGATTATTGTTTACTGATCATGGTTAGACTCTTCGTACTGAGTAATTTTATAGTCATTGATTTTCTCTGTACTTGGATCTATGCAGGTGAGATGATTGATATAGAGGATGGTTTTGTAGGTGCCTCTGCTAAGTGACAGATGAATGTTGCACATGGCATAGTGGGGACTCTAAATTAAGTCATATTGAGTTGTTTAGTTCCTATTATTTTGCATTTTATAATTTATATTTTTGTGAAATTATTTGATAGGAAATTTTATAACATCTTTGAGATGACTCTGAGCACTTAAAAGTCATGTGAGTCCTGGAGCATTACAAAATGTGTCAGAGCTTAAGGAGAGATACTTCTTAGCTGTCTCTAAATAGATATAATAGAGTCTGTGTGTAACTGTTACGAGCAATCACTGCAACCATCCAGTAGGGTCAAGTAAATTTTAAATTGAGATATTGGTTGTGGGACCAACATTTATTAAATTGTATCGTTTATTATTAGGTGAATACAAATAGATTCTAATTTGGTGACCTTTCACCAATCTCGTCATGGCCCGAGAAGTGGATCGCAATAGGCCAACCAACACTTCTAAAGTGCACAGGCGAATGGCCAAGCAGCCCAAGGCCCACGAATAAATGATATGGGGCCCAATGGACATCAAGATGAGCAACCGAGACATGGATCATCATTCCATGGATTCCGTTCAACTCATACAGAATATAACAACACTTAAAATTATAACACTCCTCCACACGATGATCGTGAAAAGACCGTTAATTGTTTTCTCAAATTGCAACCTCCTCAATTTGACGAAAATGACGACTTCGAGGAAACCTATAAATTGGAGGAAATTAACCAATCCCTGGTGAAAATAAGCTATGATGAGAGCTGCAATACTACTTGTGCCACGAGACCCTTTACAAGTAATGCTAGGAATTGGTGGAAAATAACAAAAGCGGGCACATTCTCCAAGTATGATGTAATTCCTTAGAGAAAATTTAAAAAGACATTTAAGGATCGTGATTTGCCTGCTTCCCAAAGGGCAAAAAGATAAGAGGACTACATGAATCTACAACAAGGTACTATCCTCGGCAACAAACAGAATGGAACTGTGTCAAGCGGTTGGTCAAAGATCTCAAGCCGAGCCTCCGAGGAAGGGTAAAGTGTTGTAACTGTCAGATCCTTTAAGTTGCAGGAGAGCTCGCTACCATGCTCGAAGATGACGAAGCAAAAAGACCTAACCCAACTGAATCGGGCATATAACTATGATCATATTCGTACTCTCAATAAAGATAGAAGACGAGAGAAGCATTGTCAAAACAATCGTAATCAAGGAAGGACATATCCAATGAGGAATGTGCCTCAACCATTCATATGCAACCACTGCCACAAAATACATTCCAGTAAATGCTACCGGAAGACAAGAGCATGCTTGAATTGTGGCAAGATAGACGATTTTACAAGAGATTGTGAGGAACCGAGACGTGTGCAGGAATCGCCTAAATAGATTGACATGTTAGTACTCACATGGCTTGAAACTTAATTAAGTTTAAAATAGTAGCCTACATGTCATTTAGACTTTGGATAATTTATAGTACCTAAATAGCATGTGTTATATGAAATGGATATAATTCATAGTTTACTTCTCATTAAAATGATCACTTAATAAAAAGTGGAGGGACTAATTGTTGAATCCTATGTTTTGATGATAACAAATTAAAATGGACATAAAAGTTACTAATCTATGCTCAAGTAGTGATAATGCAGGTGTAGAATTGATATGAACAGATTCGTCAAAGAAATCGTCAAATTTAAAGTTGGAAAAAAGTTTTCAGCACGACCGGTCGACCCATCGGTCGACCGACCAGAAGCACCGATCGACTGATATTCGGTGGAAGAAAAGACGAGAAGATGTCGGTCGACGTCGAGACTATACCGGTCGACAACAATATAGATCGATCGACGTCGAGACATTATCGATCGTTGTATCAGTCGAAGGACCGGTCGACGGACAACGTCAAAGCGCAGAAATGAGACAACGGTCACATAGACCGGTCAACCGACTCATCCCAGCGGTCGACCGACCATTCAGTCAAATGAACAGTAACGATTAGAATTTGAAGAAGAAAATTGGGGGAGACCTTTTGAATGAATTCTCACCTCTAAGAGCTTATACAAGGAGTGCCAAAGCCTGAAGAAAATTCATCCAAGCAAAAAGGAACATCCTAGAGCTCCTCTCAAGTTTTTGTGCATAGAATTGTAAATTTCTTTCATTTTCTTTTCTTAAGTCTTGAGTGTGAGAAAAAATTTTGTAAAAGAAAAGAGTTAGAGGGAACAATTTCTTTTTTAATCTAGTGAGATTGAGAGCTCCTTGTATAGAGGTGTGCCTAGCCTCTTGAGCGGAGAAGAAAGCGTGATTGTTTAAAGATGGTTATTCTCTTCCTAAAAGAAAAGAGAAAGATAGTGAATCTCCGACGGTCTCGAGGTCGAGAAGTCGGAGCGAGGACGTAGGTCAAAGTTTTGAGGCCGAACCTCGTCAACATATCGTGGCTTTCTGTGTTTGTTCTTTATTCTTCATCTACGCATTATACTTATTTGCTCGTGATCGTTTTTATTGATTTTCTCCGAAGGTGAATTTTTGAAAATTTAATTTCACCAATTCATCCCCTCTTGGTGCTTTCGATCCTACAATTAGTACTAGAATCAGGTTGTTCTAGCTTTGAGATTTGAAATATCTTTAGAGCTATGGCATCAAGTGGTTTCAGTTTTTCCGAAGGTCAATATATTAATCTTCCTCCACTTTTTAATGCCTCAAATTTTGCTTATTAAAAAATTAAGATGCAAGCCTACGTTTGTTCTATTGATATTGATATGTGGAATATTATTCAAAATTGTTTTGATTTAAGTAAGAAAAAACCTTCAGAATATACCGAAAGAGAAAAACTTTTAGTAAAACTAGATTGGAAAGCTAAAAATATTTTTTATTGTGCTTTGGATACAACAGAATTTAATCGAATTTTTAGTTGTGGAAGTGCTAATGAGATTTGGAAGAAACTTATTATTACTCATTAATGAACGGATAAAGTTAAAGAGTCTAGATTAAATATTTTAAATCATCAATATGACTCTTTTAAAATGCTTGAAAATGAATCTATAAATGAGATGGTTGTTCGTTTTAATGATATTATAAACGGCTTAGCCTCTTTGGGTGAGCCAAGGACTAACCCTCAAAAAGTAAAAAAGTTTCTCAGGTCTCTCTCTTCCAAGTGGCATACAAAGAGGACGATGATTGAAGAAAATGACTTAAACAAGTTGAACTTTGATGATCTTATAGGTTCACTATTGACCTATAAGATCGGGATCAAGGAGGATGAAGAAGCAAATACTCCAAAAAGAAAAACACTTGTATTGAAAGCAAACAAAGATGAGGAAGATACAAGTGAAGAAGATGAGGATCTTGATGAAAAGAAGCTTTCTCTATATGCAAAGAAGCTTGACAAATATCTCAGGTTCGCTAAGAAAAAGAAAGGCTATTCCAAGAGAAGATCATTAAGCAAAGGCCAAATAACTTGTTTTGAATGCAAAAAGATTGGACACTACAAAAATGAATTCCAAATTTGGTCAAAAAGGGAAAGATGGAGAAAGATCAAGAAAGAAGAAAAAGGCACTCCAAGCCACTTGGGACGAAAGCGAAGATAAAGAGAATGACTCCAACACATCTTCCAGTGATGACGAGAAAGCCTACATATGTCTAATGGCTAATAGCCATGAGGTATCATCTAACTCCTCTAACTATAGTGATAGTGAATCTTTCAATGTGCATAAGAAGTTTAGAGGTCTAATTGATAAATATGGATGCCTAAAAAAGAAATACGATGAGATAAAAATAAAGTTTGAAAATTTGCAAAAGAAAAATAAGAATGCTAAAGCACGTAAAAAGTGTGATATATTGAATAAAGAAAACTCTAACTTAGAACTCTCAATTGAAGAATTGAAAACGGAAAATAATGCACTAAAATCAATATGTAAAAGACAAATTGTAGAAAGTGCATGTTTAAACAAAGAAATTAATCAATTGAAACTTGAACTTAAAAAATTCTCAAATAGAAGTAAAATGTTAGACGTCATGCTTAGTGGATCTAGAATATCTTCAAACAAAAAGGGACTTGTTTTCACCTCTTTTGAAAAAAAGAATGACAAAAGAATTTTATTTGTTAAAGCATCACATGATTACACAAGATCACAAATTGTTTGTTTTCATTATGGATATGAAGGGCATTATTCTTATGATTGCAGAATTAGGAAAGGAATGAAGAAAATTTGGGTCCCGAAAATGACCATGACTAACCAAGATGGACCCAAGCAAGTTTGTGTACCAAAAATATGAAACTCCTAACTTCTTTCTTGTAGGAAGCTTCTATGTACAATGAAGATAAATTGTATTTGGATAGTGGATGCTCAAGACATATGACCGGCGATGCCTCAAATTTCATCAATTTGGAAAAGAAAAATGGAGGTAAAGTCACTTTTGAAGATAATAGCAAAGGAAGAGTAATTGATATATGTAATATTGGTAAGAATGACAAATTGTATTTAGAAAATGTTTGACTTGTTGAAAATCTAAAACATAATCTAATTATCATAAGTCAACTTTGTGATAAAAATTATTTAGTTAAATTTTAAAAGGACAAATGTTTGATACTAGATGAAAATAACAAAGTTTTACACATGAGATTTAGGTACAATAATGTATACAAAATTGATTTTGATAACTTGAAAAATGAAAAATGTCTTAGTGTCATGCATGATGACATAAACTTGTGGCATAGGAGATTAGGACATGCAAATTATAAATTGCTAAATAAACTCTCAAATCATGAATTGGTTAGAGGCTTACCTAAGATCAAATTTGAGAAAAACAATGTTTGTGATTCATGTTTAAAAGGTAAATAAACTAAAAGTTCTTTTAAATTAAAAGGAGTTATTAGTACGCATAGGGCCTTAAAACTTTTACATCTTGATTTGTTTGGGCCTATTGATGTGACTAGTTTATGAGAAAAAAGATATGTATTTGTAATTTTTGATAATTTCTCTCGTTTCACTTAGACAATTTTTCTCGCTAGTAAAGATGAGACGCTAAACATGTTTTTCAAATTTGCAAAAAGAGTTCAAAACGAATTTGAACAAAAAATTTCAAAAATTAGAAGTGACCATGGAGGAGAATTTGAAAATCATAAATTTGAATTATTTTACGAAGAAAATGAAATTACTCATAATTTTTCCACTCCTAAAACATCTCAACAAAATGGAGTAGTAGAAAGAAAAAATAAAACTATACAAGAAATGGCTAGAACAATTTTAAATGAAAGCAAATTACCAAAATATTTTTGGACGGAAGCCGTAAACACATCTTGCTATATTCTCAATAGAATTCTACTTAGACCTCTTGAAAAGAAAACATATTTTGAAATGCTATTTGGTAAGAAACCTAATATCTCCTATTTTAAAGTTTTTGGATGTAAATGTTATATCTTGAATATTAAAGATAAACTAAGCAAATTTGATGATAAATGTGATGATAGTATTTTTCTTGATTATTCTAATACAAGTAAAGCCTATAGAGTATACAACAAAAGAACATTAGTTGTTGAAGAGTCTATTAATGTTAAATTCAATGAAACTAATGATTCTTTGAGCAAACAAGCATAGGATGATGATGAAGAAATAGTTGAAGTACAATAAAAACTTGAAGTTGTGGACATAGAAGAAGCAAAAGATAACACTCCAAAGGTGGAAGAAATGAAAGTACCTCAAAGAGAAGAGAATCAAATCATCCCAAGAAATTGGAGACATGCATCATCACACCCACTTGATCAAGTTATAGGTAATTTAAATGAATGCATAAAAACTAGAAATTCTTTAAAAAATATATGTGTTTTTTCGACTTTTCTTGCAAATTATGAGCCCAACAATATAGATGAAGCACTTGAATATCCAAATTAAATAAATGCAATGCATGAGGAATTAAATAACTTTGAAAGAAATCAAGTGTGTAAACTTGTAGAAAGACTCAAGAACCATCCTATCGTTGAAACCAAATGGTCTTTCGAAACAAGTTAGATGAAAATTGTGTCATTGTGAGGAACAAGGCTAGATTAGTGGTCAAGTGTTACTCACAAATTGAAGGGATTGATTTTGATGAAACTTTTGCTCCTGTTGCTAGACTTGAGGCAATTCGAGTGCTTTTGGCTTTTTCATGCTATAAAGGTTTTAAACTTTTTCAAATGGATGTTAAATCGGCTTTCTTGAATGGCTTTATAAATGAGGAAGTTTATGTCGAATAACTTCAAGGTTTTGAAAATTCAGATTTTCCCCATCAAATTTTCAAACTCTCAAAAGCTCTTTATGGATTGAAACAAGCCCCTCGAGCTTGGTATGAAAGATTGAGTTCATTTTTAATTGAAAATGATTTTCAAAAGGGGAAAGTTGACACCACATTGTTCTTAAAACATTTTAAAAATGATATTTTAATAATTCATATTTATGTTGATGATATTATTTATGGTGCTACTAATGAATGCATATGCAAAGAGTTTGAAACTCTTATGCAACAAGAATTTGAAATGAGTCTTGTAGGAGAACTTAACTTCTTTCTAGACCTACAAGTAAAACAATTCAAGGAAGGTATTTTTCTTAATCAAGAAAAATATACAAGGGAACTAGTCAAAAGATTCGGGATGAACGAATGCAAGTTGAGCACAACTCCTATGAGTACTACTACAAAATTAGATAAAGATGAAAAAGATCAAAAAAGTTACAGAAGTATGATTGGTAGTTTGCTCTACTTGACGGCATCTAGGCCGGACATAATGTTTAGTGTATGTTTGTGTGCTAGATTTCAATCCGCCCCCAAAGAATCGCACTTAATTTTTGTAAAAAGAATATTGTGACATTTAAAGCATACAAGTGACTTAGTCATTTGGTATGATAGAAATTCACCATTTGAATTGCATGCCTACACCGATGCGGATTTTGTCGGGTGTAAAGTTGATAGAAAAAGCACTAGTGGGATGTGTTATTTTCTTAGTAGTTTTCTCATTTCATGGGCTAACAAGAAACAAAATTCCATCGCACTTTCTACCGCCGAGGCCGAATATATAGCCGTCGGTAGTTGTTGTGCACAAATACTATGGGTAAAACAATAATTACTTGATTATGGTGTAAATTGTTCAAATGTACCCATGAAGTGCGATAACACAAGTGCTATAGAAATGATCAAAAATCCAATTAAACACTCTAGGACTAAACACATTTACTTACGGTATCATTTCATTAGAGAACATGTCTCCCTTAAGAACATTGTCATTGAACATGTGTCTACCGAAGTTCAACTTACAGACATATTTACAAAACCCTTAAGTGAAGAACGATTTTGCATGCTTAGAAGGAATTAGGAATGATTAACTCTTGATTACATATCAATTCAAAGTAAAAGTGACTTGGTTATACAATATCACTTTTGACATGAATTGAACATTAAAAGTGTTGCACAACACTTACATTTGTATGATCTTTTTTGGAATATGACTTTCTTGATTTTTTATGAGTTTAAATGGTTCGAAGTTTAAAAAATATAGGGACCGATCGATCAACTTACATGATCGGTCGACCGACTGAAAGGACCGATTGAAAGCTATAAAGTTCAAAATACGTAGACAAACGATCGGTCGACCAACATGATACAACCGGTCAACCGGTACCAAAATCGCGCAATATAAGCAATCGACCACTCGAACCGGTCGACCAAAATCCTTTCACTTCGCAAGACCACCGCCCCTATGACCTGTCTTCCTTCGACAATCGTGCTTCGCCCAGCCGCTCTCCGGTGAACCCACAGTCGTCTCCTAGGTCAACCATATCCGTCTCAGTCGACTCTCCTTGACCGGCCACGTCCGCCGCCCTCTTCGACCGCTTTTGCTCACGTCACCTCCTAGGTCAAATCGCCGGCCGCCGACTCCCTTTCTATCTCCGACCGACCTCTCTCTCTCTCCGGCCAAATACACCCTCTCCGGTCGCTTTCTCTCTCTCCGGCCAACTCTCCATTTCTGGCTGCTCTCTCCTTCTCTCTCTATTTCTGGCCGCTCACTCTCTCCGGCCAACTCTCCGGCCGACCGTCCCGTCAGCCACATCTCTCTCTACCTCCCCTCTCTCACTGTTCATCGGAAACACAAATTTCGGCTACCCGCTCACCTTTTGCTCTTTCCGGATTTCCGACCCTCTTCAATCTCGACAGCCCGACACACTCCTTTCGACATTCGCCTCAGTTCTATTCCCACCTTTCGTTCACGTCAGACCACCATTGTTGAATCCATGGCCGACGACGATGGACATTCACATGTTCGGATGGTCTTTCAGCGTCGTCGTCGCTTTCCCGATTCCGGTGGTACCATTCATATCCTCCCATCAGAACCTGAACTCGAACCCGAACTCGAGCCTGTCCAACATGGATGAGGCCGTGGACGAAGACGATCCCGTAGACGTACTCGTCAACCATCCTCTTCCGAGTTCCCTGAGTTTGACAGTCATCTGTTTGTCACTCGGGACGTCTCTGTTAGGTTTGAAACCTTGTACGCCTCTCGCGAAGTTCGGTGTGCATATACCATTGACTGGGACGCTCTGAACATTCCAAATGTTCAAGAGATGTTCGCAACCATTGGTTGGCTGCTGCCACTTCTCTCCCTCACAGAGCGTGTGTACCCTCGTCTTGTTCGTCATTTTTATGCGAACATGATAATCACTCGAGAGTCCATTATTACCTATGTCCTTGGCATGCCCATTCGATTTGATCCAGACCATCTTTGTCGCATCTTTGGGGTTGCGTGTTCATTACCTGGTTTTTATTCATTTGTCACTCATAGTTGGCCTTCCGACTATCTTCCCATCTCAGATGGCATTCATACCATTTTTGCTGGAAAAAGACATCCAATATACTGTCGAAATGGCCTATCGACATCTTCATCCACTGATGAAAATGACACATCACCTCCTTAGCCGAATGATCACTCCTCGAGCTGGGCACTATACAGATGTCACTCACTTTGATCTCTTCTTTCTTCACTGTCTCTATATACGTGATGCCTCATTTCTTCATTTCGGTCATTATGTCTTCTATCACATGGACTACACCTTTCAGAAGATCTCTTATGCTGCTCTTGGACGGCACCAATTATATTTTGGTGCTTGGATCATGAAGATTTTACCCCACTTTGGTGTCGACATCCCTATTGACGAGGAGTACATTCGACCTCGTCCCACTGACGTCATTGGTTCCGGGACTTTACACCGGATGGGTCTTAAGTTTAGTGAGCAGGCAGCGCCAGATTTTGATGATAGAGATGATGCCACAGATGGCGAGCCAGCACCGATGGACACTCAAGAGGCTGGCCCTAGCTTCCCTCCACCATCTGTGCCCACTGAGCATATTGGTCCTTCTCAACACAGTTCTTCAGACTTTCACGGCACCTATGACTTCATAGCTCTTTCACAGTAGGTGGCTGCCATAGATCAGTATGTGACTTAGATGGATCGACGTGTTCGACGGATGGAGCATGATTCTCATTACCTTGTCGGTTCACTACAGGCATACTACGCATCACAGGGTTTTATTCCGCCTGTAGCTCGTGAGGATGATAGTCCCGATGAGAAGTAGTAGGGTTGTCTTCCTCTTTGATGATGTCAAAAAGGGGAGAAGTGTAAGACGATATTATGTGTCTTAGTATGTTATGTGTCTTAGTGCTTACATTTGTATCGTGCATATCGTGCACCATTTTTGTAGTGACTTCAGTCACATTTGTTAGTGCATGATGTTTTATTGACTATGTAATGTAATGACTTTTCTTATGTGATGATTTTTTTTTATTTCACCTTTGATTTCATATTTATTTTTCGTCATACGCTCATATCAATTATGGAACTATAAATGCCATCGATTTAGGGGGAGAAAAAGTTAAATACACATAAATGTAGGGGGAGCTTGTTTATTACCTTCTATGTAAAACTTACATTTCATTTCATTTCTTTCTTCTCTCATCAAAAAGGGGGAGATTGTTGAATCCTATGTTTTGATGATAACAAATTAAAATGGACATAAAAGTTACTAATCTATGCTCAAGTAGTGATAATGCAGGTGTAGAATTGATATGAAAAGATTCGCCAAAGAAATCACCAAATTTAAAGTTGGAAGAAAAGTTTTCAGCACAACCGGTCGACCCATCGGTCGACCGACCAGAAGCACCAGTCGATTGATATTCGATGGAAGAAAAGACGAGAAGATGCCGGTCGACGTCGAGACTATACCGGTCGATAGACAGGTTGACAGCAATATAGATCGGTCGACGTCGAGACATTATCGGTCGTTGTATCGGTCGAAGGACCGATCGACCGGACAATGTCAAAGAGTAGAAATGAGACAACAGTCACATAGACCGGTCGACCGGTCCATCCCAGCGGTCGACCGACCATTCAGTCAAATGAACAGTAACGACTAGAATTTGAAGGAGAAAATTGGGGGAGATCTTTTGAACGAATTCTCACCCCTAGGAGCTTATAAAAGGAGTGCCAAAGCTTGAAAAAAATTCATCCAAGCAAGAAGGAACATCCTAGAGCTCCTCTCAAGTTTTTGTGTATAGAATTACAAATTTCTTCCATTTTCTTTTCTTAAGTCTTGAGTGTGAGAAAAAATTTTGTAAAAGAAAAGAGTTAGAGGGAACAATTCCTTTCTGAATCTAGTGAGATTGAGAACTCCTTGTATAGAAGTGTGCCTAGCTTCTTGAGCGGAGAAAAATGCGTGATTATTTAAAGAGGGTTATTCTCTCCCTACAAGAAAAGAGAAAGATAGTGAATCTCCGGCGATCTCGAGGTCGAGAAGTCGGAGCGGGGACGTAGGCCAAAGTTTTGAAGTCGAATCTCGTCAACATATCGTGGCTTCCTGTGTTTGTTCTTTATTCTTCATCTACGCATTATACTTATTTGCTCGTGATCGTTTTTATCGATTTTCTCCGAAGGTGAATTTTTGAAAATTTAATTTCATCAATTCACCCACCCTCTTGGTGCTTTCGATTCTATACTAATGGATGCAGACTTTAGATAATTTATAGTACCAAAATGGCATATGTTATATGGGATGGATATAATTCATAATTACTTCTCGTTAAAATGATCACTCAATAAAAAGTGGAGTGATTAATGGACGCACAAATATAACAACATTTCTAAAGAGGTTATGGATTACTTAATGCACCCATTGTTGGATCCCAGAGGACACCAAGAGGGGAGGGCGTAAGATGAATTGGTATTTAAATCAGAAATATCAATTTTACGAAAATCATCACAGAAGCTAAAAATCAATTCTTTAAACTTTTTAAATTAATGCAATTCAGATCACATCAAACACAATAGAGAGAGAGAATTCAAACACAAGAACACAGGTTGTTGTTGACGATGTTCAGCCACACCTTGACTTACGTCCTCGCTCTCACTTTTTGACTTCGAGACCGGAGATTCCACTAAAATATCTTTCTTTATTCCAAATGGAGCAAGGAAGAAAAGCCCTTTACATCAATTACCTCTTTTTCGCTTTGAGAGGCAAGACAATCTCTCATCGTAGGAAGCTAATATTTTCTCTCGCTCAAAAGGTAAGATATGAAATCTCTTCCACACAAGAACTTTATCAATATTTCTGAAAATGATTTTTTTCTTTTACAATAGAATGCTCGTAAGAAGAGAAGAGAGAAAGAAAGAAAACTTGAAAATGAAAACTTCAAGGAAACTTAAAAATGAAAAGTTCAAGGAACGGGTCTTCTTTTGATAACTTGAAGTTTTTCTTCAATGCTATGCCTTTACTTCTGATTTTGACACTCCTTTTATAGGCTTCAGTATGTAAAAAATTCGGCTAGAATTTATTCAACAATTTTCTCCAAAATTGACCATTACTGTTCATTTGATCAGGAGGTCGATCGACCGCACATCTGAACCGGTCGACCGATCTATGTATCCGTTGCGTGATTTCTTCAGCTTCTATGTTTGATCAGTCGATTGGACCATCAACTGATATCGGTATTGCCTCGACGTCAATTAGGGTAGGCTCAGTTTTGATCAGTCGACCGACATCTTCATTCGATCGACCGGTATTGTCTCGACCGACCTTCTTTGCTTCGATCGGTAGGTTGACCGACCTGCACTATTTTGAACATAACTTTTTGCACAGTTATTCAAATTAGATAATTTTGAATTCTATGGATAGCTAACACGATTCTCTACAATGATATTCATCATTAATCCATAATATAATAAGGTCATAGTCAATTATTTAATCAAAGTGTAGTGCATAAAGTTGTCCTTTTTTCTTTAGACTTTTTCAGCATTTAATTTTAATCTTTCGAAGTTTGTATCATCAAAATATAATTTTATATATCATTAAAACTTTGCTCCAACAATCTCTCCCTTTTGTATGAAGATAAACCGAGAAATATGAAAAATATATAAGTTGTGAAAAAGTTGTAAAATGTTGTAAAATTAATTTTACTCCCCCTAAAATTTAGCTTTCCTTACAACGATAGATATGCACATAAATACTAATTATAAGGTACTCATCATGTAAAGTTATATTCATATCACATTTCTCTTATATTTCTCCTCCTTTTGTTTCATAGAAAGATAATTTGTATATGCATTATATAAGAGACCATATTTACCCCCCCCCCCCCCCCCCCCCCTTTTTTTAAACATGTAAAATGTTGCATCATAAAGAGTTAAAAATTATGCAGAAAAATAGCTCCCCCTAAATTTATGACTATTTTAGAATGGCAAAAATCAAATTGATCTAGAGATTATAAAAATCACAAGTAAAAAAAATTGTATTAAGAAAAATATTTCATAGAACTTTGATACAACAATAATATCAATGATATGTCAAAGAATAATGTTGGAAGATTTTAATATGCTCCCCCTATTATTATGACCAATATTTTTCTATTATATATATGTTCCTCTTTTTTTCAAAGAAATAGTAGATTTGAAATTTTGGATGAAATAAAAAAGTAAATGATATTTTTACCATAACATTTTTGCATTCACCACTTGTCATTTGTTTTGCATGTGAGGCACACTTGAAAAGCAATTATATAACATTTGATATCCAAATTTTTTTAGGTCCTATTTTGTTAGACAATGTTCTTTTTAGAACTCAAATCATGTCATGTAATGATGATGTTCTTATTTTGCATTGATATGCATAATAACTATAAAATCCACATGTAAAATATTTAATATATGATTTTCTATTATGGCTGTGTTTGGCGGGGCAGAACTTGACCAACACTTGGCCAAGTTCTGCCAAACGCTGTACGTGACTAGAACTTTATGGTCACGTGCGGCCATATTCTCGCAAAGCGAGAACTTATTTTTTTGGTTTTTTGTTTTTGTTTTTTAATTCTTTATTATATTTTAATTAAAAAATATTATTAATTACTATTTAATATTAATAATATTTATTGAACGATTTTATATTATCTTAAATAATAATCAATTTTAATATTTTATTTATTAATATATTATTATTCAACTTATAAAATATTTTTTTAAATTTAATATAATAACATAAGAAAATACTAAATTATAATATTAATATAAATATTTTTCATAAATTATAAATTATCATATTAATATAATTATTTTTCATAAATAATTATTTTAACTAAATAAATCATTAGTTTAATTTATTATAAATTTATACTTGATAAAATAATATATTATATCCTTATTTCTTACATTTTATTCAAACACTCACTAAAATTTATCTATCAAATCAACTTTTCAAATTCTCATCATTACATTTTTCATCCAAACACCATACCTAAACTTTTCTATCAAAACAATTAGTTCCCGAGAATTAACGGAAACTTTTAGTTTCCAATCCAAACACTGCCTATAGGAATGTGATACGAGAATTAATAACAATTAAATGCTAGCAAGTGCACTAGTCACTCGTAATAAAATGTAATGAGTAGAGTGTCGAACCTACGAGGAATTAACTTACTTAACTAAACTAATTTCAGAAGTTAATATGAGAGAATATAAATTTGAGTAAAAAGAAATTGCAGAAAATAAATTTACAGAAAAGTAAAGATCTAAAATTAACTTAATCTAATCTATTGATGCATAGGTCTTAGGATGATAAACTAAATTGTAGACAAATTGAATTGACCAAATATTACAAGTTAGTTTGTAACGATGGATTATGATCTACTCAAATTATTGATTTCCATTTAGGATCAATCAACCTATCTTAATTCAAATTAGATTAAGATTATTTCGTCATGGATCAGAATCTAATCAAACTTGAGATTAAGATGCATTAAAATGTAGTCTCTAAATTATTATCACACATATCATGGTAATGATTACTAAACTGCACAACTAATATTCCACCAAGGATCATATGAATTGTGACATGCAATACTTAAACTTAAAAGTCAAGAATCAATTTCATAAAAATCATGCAATCAAAAGTAACTACTCCTACAATGATGATAGCTAACAATAAAAGGTAATTAATCTCTGAAAAGCATTAATAATAGCGTGCATATTCAAAAGAAAACTGAACTATATTTGATTATGAAATAAGGTTTAACAATTTACCTTTATCATTAAAACTATTACATAAGTCTTAAACAAAAATAAAACTAAATTATCCGGATTACTGAATATAGAAAGATGTATCAATTAAGTATGAGATCATCCCAACATGAAATAGAACAAAGAATACTCTCAGAAACGCTGTTGAATTACTGTCCAATCCTCTTCTAGAGTCAATCATGCAGAAATATTCTCGGTGAGCCTTCTAAATTCTCTCATATTCTTGACTTTAAAACTCTAGTTGCAGGTCCTAGCATGCTCTCTTCTGATTGTAGAAGGCCTCTATTTATAGGGGTTCAGATTTTCATGTGATTGGAGAAGAAACAGAAGCATTTTCTTATTCAAAACAAGGAAAATTCGGAGTTGACTTAGTTTTCAAATTTCGACCTTGTCAAACTCCGAAATTTGATCTATAATATATTTTCAAATCATCTTAGAGTCATATAATATGAGTAGAAATTCTTGTGCAATTGAAATTCTTCCAAAAATCTATCCAAAACTCGAAGCTGAGCTTCATCACGGCCTATTACGATGATTTAACGGCTTAAACAGTGTTCGAATCACATTAGGAATGGATTTTCACGGCATGTGAGAGGATTTTTACGGCGCTTACAGTGTTAAAATTATGATTTTCACAGCCCGTGAAGGCCTGATCACGGTCGTGACTCGAGGCAACTTTTAATTAATGCATTTTACAGTCCTATAATGGCCCATTAAAATCCCTTCACGGCCCATTAAAGTCTACTTTCAGCTTTGGCAACTTCATTGTTTTTTACTTTCTAACTCCGTTTTAACTCTAATTTGAGCGTGATTTTTTTTCGTTGACTTTGTAATTCAGTTTTCTTGTTTCCTAGATAATAAAATATAAAATTTGGATAGATTTTTCATTTTTTGTAAAAATAATGTAGTAAGACCATAGAATGATGCATGCTATTAGAAAATCATTCAAAATGAGGTTAAATGCAATACTAAATATATGTTGGATTTTACATCAGAATGATTAGATTTTCAATAAGAATTTTTATGTTCAAAATGATTCCTAAGATTATTTTTCATTTATGAGAAATAGTCTTTTCATTATTTTATGCATTTTAAAAAAAGTGTCTTCTTGTTTTATTTTTTCTAAGGAACATGTTAGTTTTACTATTTTGTATGCATGAGTAATTTCCAAAGAATTTATTTCATTCTTCAATTTTTCATTCTCCACAAAACATGTACCCTTTTCTTCTTTTAGTTTCTCAATATCATGTAGTAATTTCTCATTTTTCTCTTTAAGTGAGAAATATCTTTTTATAAGGGAGGAAAATTCTTTATTTACATCTAAAGACATATTTTCTTTGAAAGAGTTCGATGAGTCATAATTTGAATTTGAAGGCTGGAAATTATGCTCATCATAGTGTGCCATTAAGTATAAGTATGATTCGTCATTGGAAGAGCTTGATGAATCACTTGTTTCACTTAACTCTTCATATTTTTTTTCTTTTTCTCATTCTGAGATGTCTCTTCTTTGTGTTGTTTGTATGATCTTCTTGTTGGCTTCTCATTCTTCTCTTTTTTTTTACCAACTTGAAATACTTATCTAGTTTCTTGTGTAGCGTATGAATTTCTTTTCGTCCATTTCCTCTTCTTTTGAGTCTTCTTCTTTTGCCTTTGCTTTTAATGTCAATATTTTTTTTTTGAACTTTTTCTTCTTAATCTTCTTAGATTGATATCTCATAGGTTAAAAGTGAACCAATAAGATCATCAAAATCCAATTTGTTTAAATTTTTTTCTTCAATCACGATCATCTTCGTATGTCATTTGGAAAAGAGAGACATAAGAAACTTTTTAACCTTTGGGGAGTTAGTTCTTGGCTCGTCCAAGGTGGCTATCATTCAAGATATCATTAAATCGTGCAACCATATCATTTATGGATCCATTATCATGCATTTTAAAAGAATTAAATTGGTGATTTAAAATATTTAGTATAGATTCCTTAACTTTATCAATCCCTTCATAAGTAATAATGAGTTTCTCCCAAATCTCAGTTGCACTTTCATAACTTGAAATTCGATTAAACTTTGTTGAACTCAGAGCATAATAAAAAAAATATTTTTGACTTTCCAATCAAGTTTTACAAAAAAAAATTTCTTTCGTTAGAATCTCTAGGTAATTTTTCATGTAGGTAATAATCTTTTTCAATAATGTCTCACATGTCAATGGAACATATGTATGCTCGAATTCTAATTTTCTAATATGCAAAATTTAATACATTTAAAAGGGAAGGATGACTAATTGATTATCCTTCGGCAAAACTAAATCCACTTAATGTCATAGATAAATAAATCTTAAAACAAGACGATTAAATCTTAAAATAAGAGCAACTCGCTCTAATATCAATTGTTGGATTCCAAATGGCACCAAGAGGGGAGGTGAATTGGTGTTTAAACAAAAAATATCGATTTTACGAAAATCATCGCGAAAACTAAAAATTGATTCTTTAAACCTTTTAAATTAATGCAATTCAGATCACATCAAACACAATAGAGAGAAATATAATTCAAACACAAGAACACATGTGGTTGTTGACGAGGTACAGCCACACCTTGTCCTACGTCCTCGCGCTAACTTCTTGACCTCAAGATCATCGGAGATTCCACTAGAATATCTTCCTTTGTTTCAAATGGGGCAAGGAAGAAACGCCCTTTACATTAACCATATTTTCTCCGCTTCGAGAGGCAAGGCAACCTCTCATCTTAAAAAGTTAATCTTTTCTCTCGCTCAAAAAGTAAGATATAGAACCTCTTTCACACAGGAGATCTCTCAATATTTTTAAAAATGATTTCTCTCTTTTACAGTAGAATGCTCATAAGAAGAGAAGAGATAAAGAAAAGAAAACTTAAAAATGAAAACTTCAAGAAAATGATCTTCTTTTGATAACTTGAAATTTTTCTTAAATGCTTGGATGGATGCCTTTTCTTCTGACTTTGACACTCCTTTTATAGATTTCAGTATGTGAAAAATTCATCTAAAATTTATTTCACAATTTTTTTCTTCAAAATTGATCGTTACTATTCATTTGACTAGGAGGCTAGTCGACCGCACATTTGGATCGGTTAACCGATTTATGTGACCGTTGCGTGATTTCTTCAGCTTTTGTGTTTGGTTGATTGATCGAACCATCAACCGATTAGTTGATCGGTATTGTCTAGGCATCAACCGGGGTAGGCTCAATTTTGATCGATCGACCAGTATTGTCTCGACCGGCCTTCTTTGCTTTGACCGACAAGTTGACTGACTTGCACTATTTTGAGCATAACTATTTACACAATTGTCAAAATTAAATAATTTTATATTTTATGGATAGCTAACATGATTCTTTACAAGTTTGATATTCATCATTAATTCATAATCTAATAACGTCATAGCCAATTATTTAATCAAAGTGTAGTGAATAAAGTTGTCCCTTTTTCTTTAAACTTTTTCAGCATTTCACTTTAATCTTTCGAGGTTTGTATCATCAAAATATAATCTTATATGTCATTAAAACTTTACTCTAACACCCATAGCCTTCATGGATCTGATTAATGGAGTGTCCTGATCATATCTGGGCAAGCTTGCGATAGCATTCATCGACGATATTCTAATATGTTCGTCGAGCTCAAAGGAATATAAAGGCATCTGTGGGCCATTCTACTGACCTTGAGAGAGCGCCAATTCTTGAAGTGTGAGTTTGATAGGATGAGATAATGTTCCTCGAGCATATCACCCGCAAAGAGAGTATGCCAATTGATCCTACAAAGGCCAAAACTTATTGCCAAATGGACCCAGACAAAGAATGAGCACTGAGCAGAAGCTTCCTTGAATTTGCAAGATGCTATTGGAGAGTCACATCAAATTTATACAATATTGTGTGACGATTGACGAACCTCACCAAGAAAGGCATCAAACTTGAATGGTCTAGGAAATGTGAAAATGGTTTTTAGAAATTGGAAAGGAGATGAACGATGATGTTTATTCTGACAATGCCTTTAGGTCAATGAGGTTATGTCATTTACAATAAATCATGTGACATTGACTTAAAATGTGTCTTGAGGCAACGTGAAAAAGGGGTAGCCCACACATCAAAGCAAAAGAAATATTCAATGCATGATATGGGATTGGCAATTGTGGTCTTCGCTCACATTATTTTCACAAATCACAAGAGATTAAAGTACATCTTCTCATAGAAGTTTGTACATGTGCCCAAGAAGATGGATTGAATTAATGAAAGACTATGTGTTTGCAATTAACTAGCTACCATTGAAAAAAAAACTTGATTATGCCTTAAATGGAAAATGAGAAAGGTCACTTGGTTGCTTGAGGGTGAGCCGATTGAATACGATAGATTAAATCATCCGAGTCAGTTCGGTGACTAGCGATGATGGTGCAAGGATAATGGCATACATCGGCAAGAAACCAAAATTGCTATTGAAAATTGATAGGACACAATCAAATGATGTGGAGTACAACCACCTACTCATCTTGTGTGACGAGATTTCTACAAACCTTCGATCATAGATGAAGCGATTTAGATATATGAGATGATCATGAGTCCCCAAAAATAAAATGAAACTTTGAGAAGACGAGTGTCGGATGAATGCCATGAGGCAGAATTCCCTATCCATCCTAGAAGCACAAAGGTGTACAAGGACTTGCAATAGACTTTATGATGGAACAACATGAAGAAGCATGTAGTCGGGTATGTTAAAAGGTGCCTAGCATGTCAACAAGTGAAAGTGGAGCATTAAATGCCATATGATGCATTAGAGAGGCTTAGGACCCCACAATATGAATGGAAAAAGATAATGATGAATTTTGTTGCAGGCTTCCAAGAACGTAACATGACTACAATGCGATATGGGTAGTAGTGGATCGATTCATAAAGATAGCTCACTTCATACCTATCAAAAGGGAAAACTTGATGGACACTTATTTTTATGGAGGTTATCCGACTACATGGAGTATCCATTGCGTCAAATATGGATCTATCATCCACATGTGCAGGCATTGAAGTAATAAGTACATTTTACATACATCACAACTTCTCTGTCGATTTGGTGGTTACAGCCAACTACTCTTACGAATAAAGTTGATTTAATTCTTCAGAGAGTGAATCAACTTGTTGAAGAAAGTGCAAACAATTCAAAATATTGAGATAGCAAACAATTCTATTTTCACCACTCTCAGTGACATCCAGTAATTCACTGACCGTCTATTGGAGCTTACACCTCCTCTGAGTCCCTCTTCCTTTGATTTTAAGCTTGGGAGAAAGCTGGTACATTTTTAATCCCTTCTCTTTTTTTCACATTATTTTTTTGGAATAATTTAAATTGGCCTAAAAATTGAAAAAATATATTTTTATTAATTCCCATGTTTTCAATATAAAGTTTCCACTAAATTATCCCCCTTGAAGCATCCATAGTTGAATAAGTAATGTCCCAAATCGCCTTCCTAATTGAATGTTCTTGATTATCATGCATGAGCTAGAAGGCAGGTAGAGTTAATTAAGTTTATTCACAGCATGCTTCAATCTATATGACCACTTAGAGCTTCCTTCAACCTAAACAATTCAAACATTAAAAGGACTCTGGAATCTAATCGAAACAGATATATCATTTCATAGTAATTTTTATATCCCTTAGTCCTGATGATCTCTAGTAATTGTTGTAAAAAGCCCATGACTAAGACAAATCAATTGAACCCCACCTTAGACTTTGTGGCCGTGAAGATTATATCAATTCTGAAAAGAGTCAGATGCATGTAATATACTCAGCTGCTAGTTATAATTATTGTTGAAAAATGCATATTTTCAAAAAGCTATATCAATTCTGAAAAGAGCCTGATGCATGGAATATGCTCGGCAACTATGGCAAGAGACTTAAGATTTTCTCTTTGATATCTATTTCAGTGGTTAATATTCCAGAGATAAGCTATCAATTAATCTACATATTGGATGCTTGAGATGATCATGTGCATTGAACTCCTTGTGTAATAACCTTTTCTCTTTTCATGTGGTTCTTATTCTTAATTTTCTACTTTCTTTTGCTCGAGGACAAGCAACAATTCAAGTTTGGAGGAGTTTGATAATCTCTTATTTTATTCATTCCAATTATAATCTGGATGACTGTTTTGTCACCTTTAAGCTAAAACTTTGGCTACGTTTGAGGCAAAAATTATGTAATTGTCAGTTTGAAATTTTTCGATAATAGCACAACTGATTTTTAAATTTTGAATGTAGAAAGAAAGAAAAAGAAAAGTATGAGACAATAAAGAGAGGGGGCTAACACAAGATCAAAAGGGGAGGAGAAAGGGCGATCGGAGAAGAAGGTGAAGAACAAGAACTAAAGAACAACGAGGAGGATCAATGGAGAAACTTTTTGGAGTTTGTTTGAAGCCAATGTCTGGCTAAACACGTTGCTTCCTCTGTGATGGATTGAATAACTGGTGTGATTTAATTCCTATTGCTGAATTCTTAGATGTTTACTTGACTTGATACATGTTAGATTGTTAATGATTCTAATGATTCTTTTAATCGACGAATCATTTTTGTTATTCTATCTTGTTCGAGAGAAAAGGTAGATCATATATCATGAATCATTAGCATATGATAACTTTCTAACTTTGGAGAGGTCGAGAGGTCCATTTAACTATATTGTGAGGCGAGAGATTGCAATGTTGGTAGTCATCTAAGGATTGATTTTCATGCAATATTGAATCATCTATTTTTAATTACAAAGAATCGAGAGATCAACTTTCAGAATATCTAAATCGAGAGATTGACAAATCATTAGATTCTAACTCGATTATATCCGGCATAATCCTTATCATTCAAAGAGAGATCTTTGAAAGAGAGGATAGAGTTAAATTCTTTTTCACTGTTAGAATTAAGAGATCATTCACTTCGTACATGAATTATATTCATGATAGTTATCAATTCATCACAAAGAAGCTTTCTTCTTATATGAACCCTTAACAATTGTTTATCATTTCTTCCTTTTATCATCCGCTCGACTGATTATTGTGACATTTCAAAATATATTGAATCATAATTAGTCAAAGTCAATGGGGTTACGACACTCATAATTTCTACTTGAAATGTATACTTGTAGATATGTAGACTCTAGAGTATAAAATTTAATTTGAATGACATTTAGTCAGCATGAGAAATCAAAGCTACAAAAGTCTACATCACTATGTAACGACTGACAGGGTTGTCACGACCATGCTCAATCCTTGTAATGGACGTGACAGAATCGTCACGAGCATTACAAAGCATGTCAATCAAATTTTCTTGTACTCATGGTCGTGATCAGGTTTTGGCCTCATAACAATCTTGGCGGAGGTGTCAAGGATTTTACAGAGAGGTCATCTTTCTTGGTTTCTCGCTCATGGTCGTGACCAGGTTGGTCACATTTGTGTTTGGTCCTATAACAATTGTGATAGAGGCGTCACAAGCATTACAAAGCCCTTTCATCGGCATGTCTCTTGTCTGCTCAATCCCATTCATTCCTAAGGTTGGTACGACTGTGCCAACGTCTATGACTTCACTTTCTAGCTTCGAAATTCATTAACTTTTTAGTAGTAAATTTTGATAAAACATTTATATCATGGAGAACAATAGAGGCATGATTTTCGTGCATCAAGCATAATAATAACATGCTTAATAACATCAAAATCAAGTCATCTTATTGATCTAGGATTTTTCCCAAAATATATGAAAACATAAATCAATAACAATGGACCAATCTAAGTGTATTTAAGCATGAATATCAATTAGATCTACTTTCAAATCTATGCAACCATCATTCACAATTCAATATGTGAAAAATGAGTTCTCAAACTTTCAATGCATCACATGAAAACCATTGAGAAAGGAGAGTGAAGTTAGATTTCTTTTACATACCTTGATCAAACCTAATTTGTCCTTCTTCTTCTTCTTCTTCTTCTTCTTCTTCTTCTTCTTCTTCTTCTTCTTCTTCTTCTTCTTCTTCTTCTTCTTCTTCTTCTTCTTCTTCTTCTTCTTCTTCTTCTTCTTCTTCTTCCACTCATTTTTTATTCTCTTCCAACCTTAGCTGACAAGTGCACATATGATGAAAAGAATCTTTTAAAAGAAGATTTGGACTTTAAATAGGGGAAATAATAAGAGTTTTGGTCCAAAGATCAAATAGCCCTTAATAAAAGAAATTTAGAGTTGTTACATTATGTTTCAAAAAAATGTTAAATAAATTTAATGATTGAGCTAGTTAATAACTATATAAGAATATAAATAGACATGAATATAGAAATTACATTCTTATATGTATAAGATTTATTATTATTATTATTAGTAGTAGTAGTAGTATAACATAAAATATTTTAATTTTTTATCATAAAAATGAAACAAAAATTATTTAATTTGAAATAATGTTAAAGTGCTGATAAAAAAGACAAAAGATTTAGAATATAGTATTTAAATATTAAATAATTCTTTTAGATAAAAAAATGATGGATTAAAAATAGTCAAGGAACACACTAGCTAGGCCTCGGAGATAGCTCCCTTTGCTCGAAGGCGACTAGGAACACACACTGAGAACCATTATTCTTGAAGGAAATGGATACGCACAAGTTGTTCTAACAATCATTATTATGTCGCTCAATCTTCAAATTTTAACCTATTTACAAGGGACATGCAATTCATGTATCTAACTATAATATACAATCAACTTTCATTAATATATAATAGCCATACTTTGAAAATAAGCTCTAAAATAACATATGAAGCTTTTCAACCTTGGTCTATGACTAAGTGGTCACGCCCGTGCCAAGGTCTCATCATGCCGTGACCCATCAAGTTCACGAGCATGACAAAACCCTTTATTGGTCGTGACCCATCAGGTTCACGAGCATGACAAAACCCTTATATTTAACCCCTTGTCTCCATATCTGTAACGACTGTGACAAGATTGTCACGACTATGCTCTATCCTTATAATGGTCATGACAAAATCATCACGGGCATTACAAAGCCCCTCAATCGACTTTTCCCGTGCTCACAGTCATGACCAGGTTTTGGTCCTATAACAGTCATGACGGAGGTGTCAAGGGCGTTACAAAGTGACCGTCTTTTTTCATTTCTCACTCACGATCATGACCAGGTTAGTCGCACTCGTGCTTAGTCCTGTAACAATTGTGACAGAGACACGTCATGAGTATTACAAAGCGGATATTTCTTAATACAAAATAATAATTCATAAAAAAATATAAAATAATAATTTCTTAATCCCGGAAATTTATGCGGTATATTCTGTTGTTGGATATTTTTCTCTCTCCGTGTCGATGGGTTCAACGTTTAGTGAGATTTTTGTGGTTGTGGAGCCCACACTGCAATTATGCAATTTGGTCTCTTTTTTTATTGGCCCCTAAGGCGGTGGAGCCCAACCCTGTGGGCCGTTCACTGAATGGGGTACCAAGTTGCAATAAGATCATTATCCAATCTCTGAGAAAAAGACAAAAAAAGAAAAAAAAACATAGTAATCCCAATCTCGGCCTACTAACCCAAACAGGCACCACCACCGCTTTCTCTCATTATTACAGAGACCTAAAAAATCTTAGAAAAAAATGTTGATTCAGTCTCATGATCAATATTTTTAAAATCGGACCGAAAGATCGATCTATTTAATCGGGTCAATCGAATTAAATCAATTTTTACTAAAATATTATTTATTTATTATTTTAAAGATATATTATGAATAAAATTCTAGAAAGAATATGGAATTTACTTACAAAATATTTTTTAGTATTGAATATTAATTTAAATATTTTCTAAATGATATTTAATTAATAAAATCATCCAAAATTTGTTCTAATTTTTTTATAAGATTAATATACTTGAATGCAAATAAAAACATGAAGTTTAGACTCATCATATTAAAATAATATGAAATATTTATACTATTAAAAATATGTTCATTCTTTGTAGTCCATTATATTTAAAAAGTAGTAAGTTGAATGATTTAATTTTATTTAGATTTATTATTCTAGTATAAATATTATAAAAAAATGAATAAATTATTTAACATCGAGAAAAATTAAATAATGAAATTGATCCCTATTCTTTCAATTTATAAATACATTGATTCTTGTTATCAATACAAGAAGTGTTCATAAATCTTATTGATATCTATGTCACGGTCTATAATTTCCCATTATGTTTTAAGTGTTACGAGTGGACCTCTTATCCATGTTTCCTGTTCTATGATCCCACTGCGGATCTGCTTGTTATAATATTATATATATACTATTATATATACTCTCCTTCTCAGTCTCATCGGATGAACAAACGAGGAACAGATCAAGAATAATAAACAAGAAGTATATATCTCTCTACGAAGGCAGCAGATCAAGGGGTACGCGACTCAAATCCTTCTTTTGTTACTTAATCTTAATCTTCTGCTTTGTTGTTCCTAACTTTTACGCTAATTCTGCTGGTGTTTCTCCCCTTTTAATTAAATCGCTGCTGCTGGGAGGAGGAATAAGAAATCGTTTAGCAGGTTGTCCGTGCAGCATTCACGCGAATTTCTAATGTTCTCTGCGTACCATTTTGCAGTTTTTTTGTTATCTGTTTGGATTTGAACTCAATGGATTGTTGAATAAGCAACGCGCTATAAAAGTATAAAAGTTGACAGCGGCTTGTTTGGTTATATGTCCTGACACAGTGCAGAAACGCGTGATTTTTTTTTTTTTGCTTGCTTGTTCGAAGGAAGCATCTGATTTCATTTCTGATAATATTCTCCCGAGTCTCCCTTGTATTATGCAAACGAAAGAAGAAAGGATTTCGCTGTTCAAAGGATTCTCCTCCCTTGTCCTCAACGCAACGCGAGTTGTAGAGATCAGCACTTGGTTGGTACGAAATAGAACTTGTTCACGTAATCTGGAGCAATTCTCAACATAGTTCGACAGTGGTAAGAAAAATGATCTATCTAACCATGAGTGTCTGTGTAAAAGAGTGAAGAAAGAACAAGCCTGTGTCTTTTCTTTTCGTTTCTTTGTTTTGGCTCCAGGGCTCCTTGATTTAAACCCTTAACGAGGTAGGAGAGGCTCAACCAATTAACAATTTGAAATTTGTCACCGATGTGAGGCTATGGGCTCGTGTCTTGAAGTGGTGGATTCAAGTTTTGATGATAACATGCATGTGTGAGCAACAAATGAAAATTACTGCATATTTCATCTGTATTATATGTTTATTCCCTTTTTCCAATTGGGAGTGATTTGTATGATGACAGTCTTTTAATGCTATGGCTAACATGTATGCTCAAGTTTACTAAATGCGATGAATGAGTTCATGGAGAAGAAATCTTCGATAGGCCGAGATTTTCTTCAAGCAGATTCTGAGCCCATGAATGTGTATATATGGGACATGGATGAGACCCTCATCTTGTTGAAGTCCTTGTTAGATGGCACATATGCAAGGACATTTAATGGTCTGAAGGATGTGAGAAAAGGCATTGAGATTGGGAAGCGTTGGGAGAACCACATACTTCAAGTTTGTGATGAGTTGTTCTTCTATGAAGAGGTTAGCTTGATTTGATTCTCGATACTTGTGTTCCCCTTCCTGTTATCATAATTTCTATATTGCCGTCTGTTTGGATCTTTATCTGCTGCTTGCATATTCCATCAGAAATTACTTTACCTATCACACCAAATATCTTTGAGCGCATAAGTACCACCATATTATTCATCCGTTTAATTTTCTCTATCTCAGAAAAAAATGCATTGTTATCTTGGATAGATAAAAAATATATGAACCGTTCGACGCCACTTATCAATTTGATATGGAATGCTGAATTAATAATAATAGGAATCATGGATTATTCCTGTACATAAAGAAAGCTGATTTGTTCTAGCTTTTTCCATGCAGATTGAGAATTATAATGAGCCGTATCTCAATTCTTTGATTCGATTTGATGATGGAAGAGACCTGTCTAATTATGATTTCACCATTGATGCCTTTGGTACACCATTTGATTTTATCAGCAAAAGGAAACTTGCATATCGACATCGATATATTGGAGAGAAGTATGCACAGGTTTGCTGTTTCTGCCATATGGTACTTAACATAGGTTTTGGTTAGTCAATTATCATTGCTGATATCGCAGTCCCACCTCCACAACTTATTTTTGGCCTTTCAAATTTGTTTCAAGTTGCTTTTACTTAAAATTAAAGATTTTCATTTTTACCATAAAAAAGAATTCCACAAAAGAAAGCTTTATTTATAATATTTTTTTCTTTTGAGTAGGATAAATTTCTGCTTTGGGGCGATATTGATTACATTTGGCTAATTCTAAAATTAGTTGTCTTCAAATGGATACCATTGGTGCTAAAACAGTTTGTATATCTTACAGGATCTGATATAGCCATCCCTTGTTCATTATCCTTCGAAATATGACATTTGTGAGATCTTACGATGTGGGGATTATCATTGATCTGATTTTGTCAAGTCTGTTCAGAAGACACTTTCTTAATATATGCATATTCTTTTGGTCACCAAAAAAGCAATTTTATGTGAGGCTTGTAAGTAATGGTAATCATAGCATTGGGTTTGACCAGGTTTGTGTCTTTACAAATTTATTCTGGTTAAGCTATATTTTGGGACTATAATTTAGATGCACAGCAGTACAACCATATTAAAACTTATTCCATCCACCTCCATATGTTAATTAAGTAGCAACACTGATATTTAGATGTTTCTTTATTCCATCTATCTGTTTTACGCTACTTCAGCAACTATAGCCGTGGGGGGTATGAGATGAATAATTAATTTATTGTTCTTTCAGGGTTTACATAAGGCACTTGACAGAGAAACAATTGAAACCTGGAATGATTTATACAGTTTGACTGATAGTTACACAGATGGATGGCTTTCTTCAGGTACTTGTCAGCAACTACGATAGTCTGATTTAGTATTGCAACATTTAACTGAGGCATGATTCTCTCTCTCTCTCGCTCCTGCTGTGGAAGTAGTGCCTACATTTGACAATGTCTTTCATTTTCTGTATCTGACATGTAAAAGCAGTTCACTTCAAGTGATTTATTTTAGCTAAAAATCTTCTTTTCTGAGATTGTTTTTCGGGGGTGTGAAAAAACCTCGTTTCTTAATTATATTATTAGAACTAAATTGTAGCTTCTGAGCTATATTTTGGTGAGAAGATATTTGGATTAGTTTATAGCTTGACAATGTTATGCTTTGTCCTAGCATCTAAATTCAGTAGACTAAATGAAACTTACATAGTACTGATATCGACCTTTTTTTTTTATAGTCTTGATACTGACTTTTACAGTCAATATATCCCCTCAAAGAAAATTTACAAGAAACTTATTATAAGTGAAAGAAGTTCATATATTCATATGTGATTATAAACTGGACACAAAAATGGCAAGTGCCATTTGAAGCAAATCACATGCTTGCCATCGAAGTTAACTACCAGATTTTCCAAATAAAGTCATCTGAGCGACTAGACAAATTATTGACAATCAACAAACAGAATTTAAAAGCTCTCAGCTACTAAAACTGATATAGATGTGAATCCTGAAGTTTGATTAACTAAATGACAGAACTGAGGACTAAATTGAAATCAAATATTTGAAGCATCCAAGCTGTTCGAAAAGAGTTGAATGTGCTTTTGAATGTGCTTTTATACCTATAAAAGTGCAACAACACAAAATGATTAATTTATCACCAAAATTTTGACTACTATGACTGACCACCATAAAATAGATGGCAAAGACTTCTAGTAAGAAAAAATATAGTAAAAACAAAATTTAAATATTTATTGTACAATCTTATTTTCCTGGATCAGGTGGTCATGACAAACAAAACTACAAACTAAATGATTTCCTGTATTTTTTTTTGAAAGTATGTATTCCTGTAAAACTTACTGTAGAAGGTTTATTATTTTCTAAACTAATCTCACTCAAAAAACTCTGAACTAATTACTTGATTTTTTTTTCCTTGTTCTTTTCCATTCTCTCAAGACTTTGTTGCTCAAGCACTCTGAAAAAAGTAAGATGTGACATATTCTTCTGGGATCTTCATCAGCACGCATGAGGAGCTCATCAGAAATCTGTTCTTGTTTGCTGAGAAATTCAAATTGGTACCCCTGACAAGTTAACTATTCTTCACATCTTCTTTGAAGTCAATATGACTTCATTATAAATGTTCTTAAGTAAAGGTTCACAGGTCGACCCACGGGTTGGGTCGAGTTGAGCGCTTTTTGGACAGCAAAACCCCATCGGACCCGCACGGTTCAGGTGGGGATGGGTCAAATTTTTTATTTTAAAAATTTTTAATTTAAAAATATATTTAATATTTTTTAAACCACGAAAATAAAATTTATTTTTTTAGTATTTTTTCTATATTTTAAGAGCTTTGTTTTCATATTTTTAAAATTTTTAATCATATACAATCTCTAAACTGAATAAAAAATAGTTAAAAATAGATTAAAAAAAAAGTGGTCAGGTCATTGGTCGGATCGACTCTTGTTGGAAATTTCCAATCCATACAGGTTGACGGGTTCAAGGTCGAAAAAAGTAAGATGTGACATATTTCTTCTGGGATCTTCATCAGTACCCATGAAGAGCTCATCAGAAATATATTTGTTGTTTGCTGAGAAATTCAAATTGGTACCCCTTACAAATTGTTGACGTTTCTTCACATCTTCTTTGAAGTGAATATGACTTCCTTATAATTGTTCTTAAGGTTCTTTTTTAGTGCACTATCGAAATTCAAAATTTTATTTCATTCCAAGCCTATAGCAGATACAAATGCAAGCAACGCTCATGATACCTTGCTCTTTTTTAGGGCGTACTCTGTTGAATCAAGCATTGGGTAGCGATAACATTTTGAAGAATGGTTCTCTATCCGAAGTGATATCTGATTGCATCACCACAAGATGCAAAAGTGTAAACATCCTGGTTACTTCAGGATCCCTGATTCCAAGTCTTGTCAAGTGTTTGCTCTATCGGTTGGATGATGTTATCTTGGCTCATCACGGTTTGTTCTTCTAATATCTAGGCATTTTAGCTTTTTTCCCTTTTCTGATTTATCTTACTGTGTTAGCGAGTTTATATCTCCTTATAGTTTAAATTTAGTATATAATAGGATCCTAATTTAACTAGAATACTAAGTTGATCACTTGAAGAGAATCAAATCTTTAGTAGACCACCGCGAGGGATCAAATGAATATAATTTCATAGTATAAGAATAAAAGATTCCAAGGGGCCCCTATTTATAGGAAAAATTCCAAATAATTCTAATCACAATAAAGCACTAAAGCAATTTAAAAAAGGTAAATAAAAAGAATCCTAATTAACTACAAAATTTAAATAAGGAAAATATATTTATCCTCTTTGGATCTCATGAGGTAAATTCAACTCCATTGCTCTCATAGTGAAGATCTGTATCTGCTTGTTTCATCCATGGCTAGAAATAATATGCATAAAGAATACAAAATGCTTACTGAATGATGCCTCTGCAGAAATCTAGAAGGAGTCGTATTCATTTAGATTGAATCTGGAATTGGCAAAAGAGAAACATATAATTTTAGATTGTATTGCATCATTTCTGTTAGCTCCCCTAAGATTACGTAACCCTTCCTGTTTCAGTTTACAGCTCATGGGAAGCTGGAAAGTTGCAGTGCTTCTCATGGATCAAGGAACGCTTTACTGGTCCAAATGTTCGGTTCTGTGTGATTGGAGATGGAATGGAAGAATGTAAAGCTGCAGAGACCATGATGTGGCCTTTTGTCAAGGTTGATCTGCAACCTACTGTTAGTTCTCACAGATTTCCCGATCTCTCGTTGAAAATGATCCAGAGTTATATCAAGGTCGCTTATGGACTGTGTGATTATTCTGCCACTGACAAGGATGATGAAGAATGACTTGAATGTGATTACTGTTGTAATGTTATCTGTACATATGTAGTAGCCTTTGTATATTCTGAAAACGTTCTCTTCGTTCCTCCACTCTTTCAAACTGCTACAGTATCTGTAATCGAACTACCAGGTTTTCCTTCAGTACATAGCTCATAGATTTCCTCTAACCCTTGGGAAGCGCCGATTTCTTGTCTACATAGCTCATAGCATATTTAATTGAGTTATCAAGTAATAATTTTACTGGTTGGTTTGCTTTATGAATTCTCATTATTGATTTTTGTATTAAGCTCATGAGAGCATGTTGACAAAAAAATCCTAGGTCAATTCTCTAGCTCTTTTTTTCCTTTGGTCATCTCCCTACTTAAAAATCGTGTTTCCTTCACGCTGGATAACGATAAAGAGGATACACCAAGATCATATAATTTGTATCATGGCTACATCATTTGGCAGTTTATTTCATGAGAAAACATGTTACAATGCAATGATCCTGCAGGCAGGCTCTACCTCTTACAGATAATCAATACCGAGCTCCAATATTTTGCACTGATTCAGAAAATAGACTATAATTACAGGATGTTTCAAGGACAGGGTCTAAAAGAGCAAAGGAATCCACAACACCAGCAGTATAAACCATTTGGTTAGGAATTTCAAGCTTTAGGCTTTCACTTTCTTGTTTGTTGCAGCTCTTTCATCCTTTTCCTGATCAGCTTTCTTCATTTTTCTTATGGAGTCAAGAAGAGAAGACTTCTCTTCGTTCTTTGTTGTTTTGGCAAATGGATTTGCAGGTCGTCGACATTGTTTCGCATCGGCCGGATTCTCTGAATTGTTATCGGACGTGGTCATATTCACATCTCTGTTGGTCCTTTCTGTTGTGGCGGAAATGGTTTCAGGTTCCCTTCCCTCTTTATGTTGGTCTTGATCTTTCTGCTTTGCAAATGGATTTCTTGGTTGCTTCATATGATCGGCTCGAAGCTTTAGAGTTTCATCACACGTAAGGCTTCTTTTTGTTCCCACCATTTTAGGCTTTTCTTCAGCCTTCTCTTTATTTGAAAAGGAGGGCTGAGGCATTGGTGTCGCAGGTTCTACCGTTCTGCTGGTATCTAATGAAGAAGATGATCTGAGCAGTGGCACATCATTTGCCATGGCAGTGGTGGAGATGGCGCTTGGAACCACATCCTTTGCTTTAGATGCATTCAACAATCTCTCCTGGAAATCAACACTAAACTCAGAAAAAAGACAATGTCCAAGACTCCAAGAGAGAGAGTCATGGCGTTTTATTTCGTAGAACAGTTATTGTGTTCACCTCCAGTATCCCGTTGAACCGTTCTGCCAGCATGGGAAGTTTCAGTGCAGTAACAAGCTTTATGGCACCCTTGACTGACTTCTCCAGAGAAAGCATTTGAGCCAGCTCAGTGGCCCTCACGAGCTTGTCGCCTACGACAGCCATTACAATAAGTAAATGTCAGCAACAGCAACAGGCTTTAGCATACTACAACTCCAAGTATTGGACTTTCTGTGCATACCATAGCAACAACTAGCAATAAGCCTCAAGATGCACCGGTCAATAGCGGCCTCAGCGTTGAAGGCTTCGTCCTCAAGTGCATCAGTATCCTGACCAGCCGCTGCAAGCGCACCAATTGTATTTTGGACCTGATGTTTGAGTACATGCAACAGTCAGTAAAAGACAGCCTGAACAATTTGAATTGCCCCTAAAAAAAACAGCAAAGCTAACCTGTGAAAGATGCAAGTTATTCTTTATGAATTCATTTTCAAGATCAGCAGCGCCAAGGTCAGAAGAGGCCAAAGGAAATGAAAGGTTGAATAGCTCGAGCACAGGCTTAGGTGCCACCTGGAGCAAGAAGAATTGAAAGTGAATAAAAGGTGAAATTTACAAAGGTTATACGAGGCAGGTAAGAACTTTTACCATTGGGTATGATTCAGGAGCCTTGCATACAATACAAAACACCTTGCTGGCGTTCAAACCCACTACCCAGTGGTATTCCTCATCAGATTTTTTGGCTTTGGCAGCACTGCATTTAATTGTGGCATATTTAGTGAAAGATGAAAACTTAGTGTGCATCTGCCTACAGTTTTGGTGACAGGAATGATTATTGCACTGTCAAATTTCAAAGCAGATAAAAAATACCTGAAGACCGGAAGCCAACTGCCCCCAAATTGGTGATAGAACACTCTCAACACTCCCTACACAAATAACTAGAAACATGAGTTCTTATTATGAAGAAATGAAATACGGAAAAAAACGAAAAGTTAATTTTGTATTGGCAACCATTGAATCATATAAACTTAGTTGGCCTTCCTCGGTAAATCCAAACCATGTTAAACAAGAAGCAGGGCTCAATGGAAGACGACATTCAACAAGCTTGGTTCCCTCTATTATGTTGAAAAGTTTAACATCCAACATCTGCAATGAAAAGAATAATATAACACGATTAAAAAAACCATTAAATGTTTATTACCTCAGGAAAATCAATTAAATACAGAAAGGATAAGACGACGATGAAGAGTCTAATAATTGAATATTAACATTTTTGTAATTTCTTGGGTGATTATTGTCCAAGGTAGTGAACTTGGGAAAACCATTATTCTCCGACACATTTCATATCATAATAGTAGTATTTAGTGAATGCTTCTGTGCGGGATTGCTAATCCAGCCTGATTCAGTTATGAGAACACACCTGATCCCCTGAAGGAAGACATTCTGAAGCATGAGTGACTATTGCCAGCTGATCTTTATAACCAGCTGCGGTTACCACTGGCCCATGGAGACAAAGGATATGTCTCTGCACAAAAATTGAAATCATCAGCTTTTACAAGTCAGAGTAGTGGGTGTGAATTCAAGATAACTGTAGAGCACTGCAATCTAGATGTGAAAGTTCGATGAATCCCAACAGTTATCATGAACCCCTGGTGCAATTTAGAGTAGAAGAAATTTCATCTATTTCATCCCCATGGGCGATTAAAAGTTATATTAAACATGAAAAGAAACTGTTCATGGGAATACCCAAAAAAGGCAAGTTGTCCACTAGAAATATACAGATACATTGTAAAAATTAATTTGAAGTCAAACAATAATTATAACCATCAAACAATATGTTTCGCTTAGTTCACTTTAGTGGTTTTTCAATTGAATTTAATTGGGTAGTTATTAAAATCAATACTTGAAAACACAAACCTGCAAGCCACCTTCTGTGAAAATTCGAAGAAAATTAAGGCTTGTAACTGCAGCTACCCAACCAGTACCTAAAGCCACAGCCCTCACTTCCTCTCCTTCAAACCGCATTGACCACTAAAGTCACATTAGATGTAAATTAATGAGAAGAAGCTCAACTATCACACCTTGGCAGCAGATATTAATAATCATTACCTCGCTGTTATTAGCCCAGCTACTAAAGGGTCGATACATGAGAGTGCTCATGTTCTTTTCACCCTTGCAAGCATTTGCAAAAACGCCACCATTTTCGCTTAGAGCAGCCATTGTGAAACCAAAATAGTCGGTCATAGCAGGAACTCTGGGACCTCTTCCAGTGTCATGGAAGTCAACCTGTAAAAGAAATTAAAGGGTTAAATTTACAGAAAGATAATCCAGTGCATCATGTAGTAATGCATATGATTAAATCTACTATTGAATCTTCCACATGTTAAATTATCCAGGATGCAAATGCGATGTCAACAGTACTAGAACAATCTAATATGAACTATATACGAAAATCTGCATCACCTCTATGTGGGAATAACCCTCATTTTCAAATGTCGTGATACTTCCGAGCATATTGTAAACAAGAAATCGGCGCTTCCCAACCTGTGCAGGAGTAGATCCTGGCTGAAAAGCACTCTGCATCTTTGATCTTGAAAAACCCAAAGAATCCTCTTTCAGCGACCCCACATGCCTATGGCTCCTAGCTGAGGTTCTCTTGCGTGATTCAATCTGGCGCAACAAGTCATCCTCTCCTTCACACTCTTCATTAGAATTCTCAGGAGCTACATATGATTTTCTTAATCGTTTGTGACTCCTAGGAGCTGATTCACCATTGGACTCTTCATATGCACCTTCCAAACTTCCAGAGTCACTTGGACTTTCCTCATCCTCATCAAATAAAAGAAGACCATTTTTGTTCCGGGCCTGTAGATTTAAGACACCATCCGTTGGCGACTTCATGGACAGAGGAACCGAGGATTCCCATATGCCAATCTTGCCCATTATGTCAATGACAGCCAAAGCATTCCCGTTTGGCTTCCAAGCCAAAGAACACACCCTATCCTCAAATTTTTGCCGTTCAATATCCTGTCTGAGATCCACATCCCATATCAAAACCTGCTTGTCCAACCCTGAAGTTGCAATATATTTTCCATTAGGAGACCAAGACATAAAACAAATAGACCTTTCATGGTCTCCTTTCAAAGTAAACATTTTTTCAGCTGTATCCCTGTCATACATTACTACATCATTTTTCAAACCTGGAACTGCCAATAAATCACCACTAGGACTCCAGCTCAACATGTTTATCAATGACGAATCTGAATCACAATTAGGAGCAACAGCTCTCAGTGTATGCAGCTGCTGTCCTGAAGACAGCTCCCAGAATATAACAGTGCCAAATGAATCTACAGATGCCAAATACTCATTTATCGGATCAAAAGCTAAACCAGTTACAGATCCCTTATGTCCCTTGAGAACCTTAGAGATCGTAGAGTCAATAGTCGCAATGAGTTTGATGCCATCATCATCACCCGCAGCAGCCAACAGGCTACCAGATTTGTTGAAAGCAAGGGATTTGATCGGCAGAGTGAATCTTGTGATATTGCTTTGGAATTCTCCATCTAAACGAAAAAAAAGAATCAGGAAGAAAAATTCTAGGATCAACTTCAGTCCAATGCTTGAAAAAGGAATGAGATATCGCATTTTTGTATATAAAAAAACAAATTTGGTACCCGAAACCAAAAAAAAAAACTCTCATTTCCACGAACAAATGCTAAAACAGATGCATCCAAATGTTCAAGGATAATGAAGTTTATCCCTCCTTGTGAACATCATTAACAATATAGCACCAAAAAATCGACAGCAAGGTTATTAAGCAGTGATACTAAACAGGTGGAAAAGAATTTTTCAATCACGATAAATGCTTTTGCGACATAGACCACAATTTTTGTAACTCACACTCATCGGAATCAAGATTTCTTAAATAAATACGATCACTCAGATTGAACAATGTAGTGGGCGATGTATGACAACCAAAATTTATGTCTAAAGTACCAACGGAAGCAGTACGTCGATCAGTTTATCCGGCGGATCCGAGCAGTCCCAAAAAAATTGAAACGGCGCAGGCGCGTCTTACCGGGAAAGGAATAGAGCTTGACGGAGTGGTCAATCGAGCAGGATGCGAGTGACGCGAAGTCGGGACTGAGAGCGAGGGCGGTGACGCCTTCCCTGTGATGGCGGAGCTCCTTCAACGCGGGCTTCGACAGCTGGGAGGCGTCGTGGATGGAGACGGTCAGATCGGCAGACGATGCGGTGACGAGATGCTTCCCGTCGCCGTCCCAGAGGACCGAGCACACCGCCGGCGATCCGGTGCCCTTGTGCGCCTCGCGAAGCTTCAAGACCTTCATGGCCGCTTCGTCCTCCGCCTTCCGCTGACTAGGAACTCTAGGTTTCGATTTGGGTACGTCGCTTTATTTTTGGGGGGGGTTAAATAGAGTAGGATTATTTTGGCGGGAATATAACTTGTAGCGTTTTCGCGGGAAATGGACGGCAATTTACTGTATATTTAAGCTTTATTATTTTGTAGTTGCTAATGAAAAAAAAAAGTTCTTTGGAAAAATAAATTTACTGTATATTTAATAAATAAAAAAAATTTAAAAAAATATATTTTTTCATTTACGAGGAAGATGGACACACCACTTTCACACTTAAGAATCACTTAGATTTATTAGTTGTGGAATGAAATAGTGCATCACATATTTATTTCCAAATAATAAATATTTTTTTCTTGGATCGTAGAATTTTTTTTTACCATGCCACTTCTTTTAATAATTAGTAATAACAAATGAGATTTAAGCAAAAGACAATACGGCCCAAATCCGGCCAACCTCAACTTTTTGATATTTTCATTATCTTTTTTTTTCCTTCTATCACAATTATAAGAAATTTCATTATACCTCAATCACTCGTCTCTTTTTTTTTCTTACCATGCCACTTTTTGTATGCCTCTATTTTTTTAGTTAAGCACCTTTTAATTTTTTTAACTATATACATATTGGTACATTAATTTTAGAATTAGAAATTAATTTGATCTTTCTAAATACTTATATTATGGCATTAAAATATAAAATATAATTAATTATATTAATGATCACATTCCAAAATTATGAAGTGATCATGATTTTAAGTTTTCTTATACCTTTCATAATAATAAGTCAATAACATTCTAGAATATAATCCAAGTTTAAAAAGGTACCCTAAGAACTGATTTATTTGTAATAAGGTAGATTTTTTGTTAGATTGCTTTTTTTAAGTAATCAGCCTTCAGTATATAAAAAGTAATGTCGAGATCCAATTTGCGCGACGTTAAAAAACGCATTATTTACGTATTAAAAATTAATCCACAGTAGAGCCAACTAATTTGATTACTCGGTTCACAATATTTCTTCTTATATATCCCATTTGAGACATCCTATACACGTCGTGTGCCTCGTGACACGTCACTCTTCGACAGCCACACAGACGAAGCAAACTCATCCGATCTCGACACCAACCAAAGCCCCCTGACCCCTCTCTCTCTCTCTCTCTCCCTCTCTCTCTGCTCATTTTTCCTCCTCTTCCTCGTCTACACCTCCGGCGAAACGATGCATCCGCACGGCGTCCTCCGGCACACCACCTCCTCCTCCGTCTTCTTGTCCTCCTCCTCGTCCAATGCTCGGCGCCTCGTCTGCCAACCCTCGTCCGCCAAGCCTACGAGTGCCACGGCCGCCGCCCGCAGTCTCCGGGTGCTCTCCGCCGCCACCTTCACCGTCTCCGACGCCGAGCTCGAGTCCCGCGGCTTCCGCGTGCACTGCTCCCGGTCGGGACTCGACATACCGGCCCTGAACGACGTCTTCGCCCGCGTCGGCTTCCCCCGCCGCGACCCGGGCCGCATCAGCCGCGCCCTCGACCACGCCGGGGGCGCCGTCGTGTGGGTCGAGGACCTCGGGAGCAAGCGAGAGGAGGGGGCAGGTGACCAGGGCGGGGGGATGCCGGTGGCGTTCGCGCGGGCGACGGGCGACGGGGTGTTCAACGCGGTGGTGTGGGACGTGGTGGTGGACCCGTCGCTGCAGGGGATGGGGCTGGGCCGGGCGGTCATGGAGCGGCTGGTGGCGGAGCTGCGCCGGCGGGGGGTGTCCAACATCGCGCTCTACGCGGAGCCGCGCGTCATTGGGTTCTACCGGCCGCTGGGGTTCGCCGCCGACCCCGACGGCATCAGGGGCATGGTCTACTCCCGATACAAGAACCAGCAAAAGAAGAAATAGATGTTATAATAATTGTTCCTACATCTACTTTTTTTTTTCGGGGATAAAATATTTTTTTATCACAATAATTTCTAATGAAGTCTCTTTTTCTTCAAACGTTATTTCTTAATTATCAAGGTACCATACAATGAAATTAAATGTGTAGGATATGAAAAACCATGTTTTTTTCTTTCTTTAATAGAAAAAAAAACACGAATGGAAGAGTTTACTTTAATTGGGCCAATCTTGTTAGTGGGCCTTTTCAATCGTTTACTTTAGTTGGGCCAAAGATCGTCCAATTGCAATATTATTATTATATTTTCTTCCCAGTAAATAAAATATCATTATACAATATAAGAACCTCCTTTTTCTAGCTTGAATTACTTATTTTTAATTATGAGAAGAAAAATTCAACTGAATATATATATATATATATATATGAGAGGAATTCATTACACAAAAATGATGCTAGTAACTTCCTTTAGTAAAAGGAACCCCTCCAATTCCTCATCCAAGAGAAACAAAAAAGGATAACAAAGACTCCAAGAGAACACATGAACATATATAACTAATATTGCGAACAATCTCAAAAATAGTCGACGTTTATCCCATGCATCTCAGTACTTGATAAGCATCTCCAAGATCCATCCTTTTTTAGCGCTTGTCACCAGCAACAATGTCATGTCTGACCTACAGGAAAGAGAGAAAAAAATAGATCAGATATGTTAACTTTGTCAAATTATGTACAGCATCTTGTCAACAATCACCTTGGAACCACTGACACCATTAGCTTGACCGGTTGACACCATTATTCCAGAAGAAACGCTTCTTGCTTCCTGCACTATGCACATTCTCTTGGGGAAGCCGTGCTGTGGAGGATACCTGATGCTGCAGCACTTGACTTTCTCAAATCCACCGTGCGCTTCATTACTGTCTCCTTCCTCGTTATCATCATCACCATTGTCATCGGTGGCACCAAACTGCTGATCACATGAAAGATTTCTCTGTATACCTCCAGTTGAAGCATCAGAGGCCATGGAGATGGAGTCATCATCTTCATCACCTCCATGTATTCTCTTGCTGCTGATGCAGCTGACTTCAGCTGATTCCATTTCACTGTCATCATCATCATCAGCACCAGCAGCACCACCATCAGCATGATGTGCAGGGGAAGAAAGGTACATGGTCCAGCCAGACTCACAGCTGCTGCATTCCTCAGCAATGTCTCCAATCACTTGGGGAGCTTCCATCGCTAACATGAGGAATGGAAGCAAGATTTGTGAAGGAAGGTGGACGGCACGGCACCGAGAAGCTGATGAAGAGACAGACTCGTGATAACAAGCAGATTGGTGATGGCATTAATATATATAGGAACTTGGGAACTCTCACTTCCTATGAAGAGCTAATCACCTTTGCTCAGCTTAGGCCCTTCATGTTTCTGACCTCTACACAGTGGGAGACCCCAGGGTGGCATTTAATGGGGATGGTTAATGCCCACCACCTGAAAACTGAATGCATCTTTGAATTCTCTGTCAGGTTCTACTTAACTTCGGGGCAAGAGACAAAGAGCGATAAATTTTTCAGAAAAAAAAAAGAGAAACGAAAGAAAGAACACAACTTTTACGTTTCCTCCCTCCTTACAGACCACATGATCTTAAATAACAGGGACACAACAGCACCAATCCGCGACATCTCCCCTCCCCGGCCGTTCTCAACACCTCCTTTCACAACTTTCAATTCTCTGTCCTGTCATGAGCCCCAAAAGTGGTCCTTTGTTTAATGAGAGACCAATCCTGAATTCAGGATTCCTAAATATTGAGCTGGAAATAAGGAGTAAAAAAGAAAAAGGCTCTCTCTTGCATCACCTTCTTGAATTCATTATCGTCAGCAATGGACACTTAAATAAGAGAGACTGATCAGGAAGACCTCCAAAGCCACGTTCGCTAATGCCACCATATTATGTGCAACACGCTGACATCATGCATATGGCTTTAATTTGATGCTTGTATGCTGCTATATATATGATATATGATATATCTCAGGTCGTCAGGCACTCCCCGGTCTTGTTCATTCAGTTCATATATCTTGTCATTGCTCCCATGTGAAGTGTGAACGACATCGATAAACTATTATTATTAGTATCAAGGGAGAGGCGTGACATGCCCCTCAATCTTAGGGTGTACTGACAATAATAGTTGGCCTAGGAAAAGGTGATTCTCACTGGACAGACTGATCTAATTACTTCAATCTGTCATCTCTTGTTTGAATATGTTTGTCAGTGGTACTTTGTGCTCTCTTCGACCTTTGCCATCATGAAACTAATAGATTAAACTGCTGTGTGCGCGAGAGGGAGAGAGAGGGGGACAGAGAGAGGCCAAAGCAGCCGTGGGAGGTAATGTGAGTGAGATATGGGGGCGTGCATGCCAGAATTGGCCTAATGGATCATGCTAGAGCTTGTATAGAGAGATAGGACTGGATTGTAGACATTTTATATAAAAATTCTGTGAAAGTGTGGACTGCAACGTATTGATGATGAGACTGATCGATGGAGCAATGGCTCCACCTTGGACTCTTATTCCCAGAGGGCGATCTCCATCTTGCAAAAAACCCTGCACACTCAATTTATTCTTCCGCATCTCTCTGATCATCTCAGCAACTCATTGATTAATGTAAGAACAAGGCCTTTAATCATGCAGCAAAAGAAAGAGAGAGAGAGAAAATTTTGCTGCCCCTGGTCAGAGAGTCAGAGGCCATTGCACCCAACGTGGTGATGGTGGGATGGCGAGGTAGGACATCGGTACACAGCAGCCATGACTGTAACATCCAAGCAGCTAGACGAAGAACTGCATGAAGATGGAGATTGGAGATAGTGGCCAGATAGGGCCACCTTGCCGACATATTTTCCATCATGCGTCACTGAGAGTACTTCCAAAATCCCCCAGTTACCTTTTGCCCTTTTCACTTGTCTTTTCTTTTTAAAATATCCAGCGGTGATCAATTAAATAAATATCTTAATAAAAAACATTTTATTTTAATTATGTTATTTTATATTCCTTTGAGACGTAAAACAACTAATCAAATCCTCAATAAATTTAGTTTTAAATTAATTATTGTCTAATTACATAATTAATTAAAAAGAGACAGAGAATAAGATTAATTTGACAATAAAAATAACATGCACATTGCACACTTATCATCAATTGATTGATAATAATTTTACATTAATATTATTGTATGCCAATTGAGCTCTCAATATTCAGAATTTTTTAGGATCCCTCTAATTCAAAAGATAAAAAATATAATAATATCCCTTGAACATGTTTGGGACTCGATAAATCACCCAATGGTACTAGCATTTGATAGACCAACGTGAAGCAACCCTATGTTTATATTATAGGAAAAAAAATTATGCCAAATACAAAAGTTTGTGTTTCCTTGTAAACCATGATATATTTTTGAAATAATGAGATTACGTTTGGCATCTATTTGAGCCCCTCAGTTTAAAGAAGAAATATGGGCCTTGGGCCTAATTGCTTTCGGAACAAAGGATTAGGATTTGCATTTCTTTTTTTTTTTTCCTTCTTCTAAGTTTAAATTTTATTCTCTTTATAGTTTATTCTCTTTTGTTCTCTTTATACTTTTACTATCCTATATTTTATTCTCTTTATAGTTCCACTTCTTTTGTTCTTTAAATTTTGTTGTGGATTCGTGTGATATATTCGTTTGCTTGGCTCTTGCATGGGCGTTTGGGTCAGGAATCATGGGCATAATAACAAGTATATGAGGGAGTGGGTTCTTATTCCTGGTCTATTTGAACTCCAAAACAACCTAAATGCATCATGCACCGGCCTAAACATATGCCAGATCGAGTTCCCAACAAGTGGAAGGATCAAATAATTTGCTGGTGCTTTGGATTTAGGGGTGTTCACCGGGTCGGGTCGACCCGGTGAACCCGAAAATCCGACCCGACCCGACCCTTCGGGTCGGGTCGACCCGACTCGACCCGATCACGACCCGACCAAGGGTCGGGTCGGGTTCGGGTTGGAATTTTCCAACCCGAGTTGACCCGACCCGACCCGACGACCCGATTTTTTCTTTTTTTTTAAATTTTTTATTATTTTTTAGTTAAATATATAGTTTTATATCATTTAAAATCTAAAAAAATATGAAATAAATTATTTTAAATGTAGAAAAGTATGTAGATATTTAAAAAAATATTTTTGGTATTTAAAAATACTTTATTTTGAATTAAAAAAATAAAATAATAAATACTTTTTATATTAAAAATAAACAAAAAAGTTAAAAAAAAAGAAAAAGGGACCCGACCACCCGACCCGACCACCCGACCCGGCCCGGCCTGGATCGGGTCGGTTCGGGTCTCAGCCCAAAAAGGGCAGAGACCCGACCCGACCCGACCCGGCCAACTTTGGCCGGGTCGGGTCGGGTTTGTTCACGGGTCGGGTCAAACCCGACCCGTGAACACCCCTATTTGGATTGGTGACCAACATCTAAACAGTATATCGCCATCGTTGGTACATTTAGAAGTCAGTCATTTTGAACCATTTTTTGAAATATTCCACCCATGAAGTGGACGCCTACACAATCCTCACGTCCAATTTGGTTCGAGATTTTCTATTCCCGTATTATCATATTTTAATCCATTTCTTGATCACAATCAGATAATCACATTGGGGTATCAAATTCCACCTTCATAAAAAAAACTTAAGGATAAATTACACAAAAGTATGCAACTTTAATTTGTAACTAGATTATATTTTAACTTTATTTTTTTTTACACATGTAGTCCTTCTGACCATCAATAACTAGTTCCCAATTACATTATTGACGTGACACAAAAAATAATATAATAAAAATATTAAAAATTAATATAAAATAAAAAGGCTCGACAACCATGAAGTTGTCGCCCCTCGTCAGAGGCGTTGGCCCCCTATGCAAGCTCGTCGTCGTTCAACGAGCTCTCACGAGGGTCAAGTCGAAAGCGGGTTGTCCCCCACCCCCTCTTGCCGGCTCTCTTGCACGTGCTGCGAGCACATGCGATAGAGAGGGGAGCGCCGACCCCTCTGTGGGAGCTTGTCAGCTCCGGTGAGTGACAACAGCCACGAGGCTATCACATTTTTATTTTTTATTATATATTTATATTATTTTATTATTTTTGCGTCACATCAGTGAGGTAATAAGGGAATTCATTATTTCAGGAGGAGTAAGCATGCAAAAAAAAGTTCGGAGATAACCTAGTTACAAATTAAAGTTTAGGGACCATCTAATTACCGCATCTAAAGTTGAGAAACGATTCGTGTAATCTACCCAAGAACTTAATAATATTTAATGTCATGTGTCCCACCAAACGAAAAAATTAGCTATGTGGTAAAAAGTAGGCTTAATCCAAATATTATTTCCTGACCAAATAGGCTTAAATGTCTCTTTTAGCATCAAAATTCTTGTATTGACACTTATTAAGTTTTGTTATGTCACTCTTAATAAGAAGCATTAGAATTAATAAAATTTTCTTAAACTATAATGATTTTTTGCATCTAACTTTAAAATATGAACTTACCTTGAGATATTCCTAAACTTTACTGCATTTTTCACTTTAGCTCTTCCGTCAGATTTTTTAACTTTTCTATTATTTTTTCTTCTTTTATTTTATAAAAAGACTAAAGTGCCCTTCCTTCGTATTGTCCTCTTTTTTAATATCTTTTTAAAAATAAAATAGTAATAAATAATACAAAAATATTAAAAATTTAGAGATATGTTGAAGCCCTATCTTACTCTTTAATGTCGATGACTATGGCGTCTTCAGTTAACCAATATTCGAATGAGATTTTTCCAACATCCATCCACATCTGACCCTTTCATCATCCAATTGCACCGACTCCCCTTCGTCGTTCCTCGGATGTCGACGATGATACCATTGTTACTCTCGAGCCGGTCGCTGCACCTAGAATTGCTGGCCTAAAGGACTTCGACCTCCACCATGCCGACCTCAAGGCCCCCTTTTGAAAATGTCCTTCCATATAACCATTTCCAATTCCCCCTTTGGCTTTCCTATTGAGTAATTCATGTTGATGAATTTTCATCATTGGATTTCTAAAGTTGATCATTTTTTTTATTATTGGGATATTATTTAATCTCAACAAGTCAAATTAGTGGCCAACAAATTTTCAAATAGAGCTTTATCATAGTGGAAACATATTAAGCACTTTCGAGCTTATCATGAAAAATAACCTATCGGGCATGACAAAAGTTGAAGAAATTACTCATTCAATAATTTTTGTCTTCATCGTATCATTATCTTATTTTTTAGCAATCAAGCAATCATCAACCTGAGATGCAAAATTTAATACTAGAAGTGCAATTTCATTTGAAGAACATGAAGAATTTGATTGAAAAAGTTCAACAACGATTGAATACAATCAATAAAATGTTTGAGACCGACATTCTGTGCAATCTTGTGAAGATTAATTATTTTTGGAAATTGTATTCTACTCCAATTGAAGAGTCACAAGAATATATGAGAATATATCAAAATACTGAAGAGTTTGTTACTTTGGATTTTTTTCTTGAGCAAAAAGAAGATACATTTTATTAAGGAAGTGAATGAAAAATTAAGGTTAGCTAACAAAGGAGATTTGTTCCAAATGATTCATATGGCCGCGAGTTGCATGAAAGTTTCAATCGAAGTAGATATATTTTTCTGTAGATTACATGGTCAAGTCAAGTTCTTAGAAATTTGGTTTAACTAATTCATTTGACAAGTTGAGAAAGAAGACTCGACCTCTGTTAGATGTCAAGCATGATCCTCCAGATTTATTTTTCACAGTTTGAGGTCGAACTCTTTTGAAGAAAGAGAGATCGATGTAGGATAGATAAGATATATTCAATTAGTTATTATTAATTTAATTAGATCAATTCTCTAATTATCAATTCGATGAATATTTTAATTATGAGCGTATTAATTTAATTTTTATAATTATTTTGTAGGGCATTAATTTTCAACGAATAAATAGGACATACATTGGAAATCAATTTACTTAAAGCTTCATCGCCAGGTGCCAAAATTGGAATCTATCTTGATGGGGCACCAAAGATTTTAATTGCAGGGGCAATTTTGGGAGCTAAATGCAATTGGTTATGATTAAACTTATCATTCCAAGGGAGCCAAAGATTTATTGGGAGCTAAACATGGGCCAACTAATTTTATCAAGCCTATACTTTATCCAATATTGGGTGCAAAATACAATTGGAGTTGTATATTGGCCAAAATTCAAGGGAGCCAAAGATTAAATGCAAGGTAATTATGGGAGCTAAATGCACCTTTGAGTCATCAGTCGAGCATCACATTACAGGGCACCAAGTTTTAATCGTCATGGGAGTGATGTTGTTATCGGTCGAGAATCATATAGGAGGAGTTTATTGAGCGCTAAAGTGAGGTTAATCACCCTCCATCACAAAGAGAGAATGTAATCAAGGTGATTATTGGGCGCCAACTTCTCCATAATCTCCCAAGAGTTAAATTTATCGGGTGCTATCACATCAAGTCAAATTTTATATATGGCAGAATCTTATTGGCTTACAGTTTGAATTGTGACGTTTAAACTTTATCGACCAAGTTGATTGAATTTTGGTTGAGATTAGAAGGACGTGAAGCTGAAAACAATTATTCGGACTTTTATCCAGCTGAATTAAACTCACCCATATGATTGTCCATCTTGATTACTTCGAAACTTCTTTTACACCTATAAATACGTGAAAAGACCATCTCAATTCGTGCATTGAAGTCTAGGTTTTCTGCATTGCGTGTTTCTGCAAACGCAAGAGGAGAGAGGTGCGATGATTGAAGGTTGATCGAGACTATGTTCAAGTCCGAAAGGTTGCCGATTGTTTGCTCATATATGCGATCTCTATTTTTTTTTCCGAGTGTAATTCTTCCTATTTTATTATTATTATGTTATTATCCCTCTAGCAAATCTAGGATGAACTCCATGTTTTTAGTTATTTATTTTAGGAGATTATTATTTGAAAGGGAAATATTGTGAACACTTATTTTATTATTAAATTTCTTTCGATCAATTTTTAATTATGTTTAATGCTTTTGATTTAATTATTTGAATTTTTGAGTTAATTAATTACTAGTTTGTGGACTATTTGATTTTAAATTTCATTTAGTTAAATTAAATGATTTATTGTGAATCTAAAAATTGACATAGGTCTAATAACTAGTATATAGAGAATTAGATATGTGTGGTTTGTTAGTTTATACTAGTTTGTGGAGTGATTAATAGTTTAGAATTTTCATTTTAATGCATCTTAATTTTTAATCTTATCTGATTGAATATCAATTTGTGAGGCTTTAGTTTTGATTAAATTTAAGATAGTTTAATTTGCTTGATTAAATAATGAATATACTAGTTTGTGGAGTTTATGATTTTAATCTTGCCAGATTAATAATTTAGAATAAATTTAATTCATCTTAAGAAATTTAATTTATCTTTTTTGGTTCACATATTTATCCTTAATTTGTTATCATCCTAAGACCTAACTTCATACTGCCATCTTATTTTTAGTATGTTATTTTATAATCACAAAGCCTATTTTCAAAATATATATTTCTTCTCTCTTATTAATTTATAAGATCATATATTGAATTAATAATATTCCTCGTGAGTTCGACACTCTTTACTCCTTTTTATTATATTACTTGAGTGATTAGTATACTTGCTAGCGAATTTATTTTGCTATATCATTTTACGCATCAGTGAATTCTAACTTTATCAAACTATTGATAATACTTTGAATCATCAATCTCTTTTGGAATTCGTTCGAAAGTTATACTCTCCTACACTTTACATCCCTGTTGTGTCAACTTGCTATTATATGATTGACATCTTCATGTCCCTCTACCCATTGTCTAAATTTTGGGTGTGATTGCTTGTTCTAGAATTTTTCTTTGATGTGAGCCCCCTTAGGAGCGTGACAAGAGACTAATCACTAGTACTAATCACTAGTAGACGTGGACCTTTGATAGCAACAATGTAGTTGCTCCGTTGATGAATTTCAATTACAGAAAGACACCTTGGTCATATATGGAAAGCACTTTGATCATCAGGCTTGATTGGTGCACCAAAGTAGTCAAAAGAAGTCCAATCCAAACGCAATATCATGATTGTCCATTGGGATGATGGTTCAGTCAAAATGTCATGACCATTTGCCAAAGCACACCCAAATTCCTTAGGCATTGTTGATAGTTGACATTGCTTGAAGATCGCCTTAAGCTTCATTCTATAGTTTGAGAGGGCGAGAATGAGTCTCTCCATGATGAAGATGAAGATGCTGGAGGCTCTAGTCTTGATAAGGACATTGAGTCTTTACATATTTTTTTGGTGAAGAGAAGGTTGCTTAGCCGTCCGTTGAGTAGTTGATATAGTGTTGGAAATGTCTCCCTTGCACTTCGACGATATAGAAGATTCTTATTATGAATCTTCCTATGATTCATTATCATTGTCATTGCCACATAACATGGCATTGATTTTTTCCTTCTATGATTCTTATCAGGTGATTGCTCATCCAACGTGGATTCTTGTGAATATAGAAAAATTTCAATGGTCTTTCCATCTTGTTTGATCTTCTTACTCTTCTACGCTTTGGCCTCTTTGTCTTAATCCCATCTATGAGGGTTAGTTTTCCCATCAACATATGATTTTGATGTACCTCATCCATCAATACTTTTGTTGGAGGGCTTTGGTAATGCAATGCTTGATTTCAAGTATTCTGTTAGAGCTTCAATTGAAAGTATAATCACGTAAAGATTGCAACGTTATAACAATCTAACTCTAGATGTTCCAGTGGCTTGATATTACAGACGAAGATGGCAAACATGATGTCATCGTTCACTCAAGGGTTCAAAAGTCAAATATTTGTAAACTTGTTGACGCATTGCTTCAATATCTTTTATTGAAGGTTGAACAAAACTATCTTTATTTTTAATCCAAACTTTGTGAAATAGGAATTGATCTAGAGTTCTCAATAGAACTTGTCTCATGTCCGTATGGAATCAATGATGTCATGATCAATGTCTTAACAATAATATTGCCACCGTAAGTTTACCCCATTCTAGAATTAAAACGATATGGTCTTTAATATTCTTTCTCTTAAGGTCATGTCAAAGGCCTCCAAATATCTTATAACATTCTACAAGAAATCATTTATCTTCATTCTACAAGAAGTCGATGGATCACCCTTGTAATTCTTTGATTTCAAAACATTGATTTTGGGTTTGTGAGAGACTCTATCTTTCTTTTCATTGTCATTCAATCATCTTCGACTTTGCTCTTCTTTCTAGACGATATTGTGCATGGTTTGAAAACTATTTTCGAAGAAATGTTGTCATGGTCATATTCATTTCCTTGAGTTACTCATGGTGTAGCACTACAAGAAAAACACTGATTACAGACGATCAAAACCGTCTATAATCAGCCCAAAACTGTCGGTAATATACTTTTTGATGGTTTTTCAAACGGAACCGATCCGTCAGAAAAATGGTCGTCGCAAATTAATTTGTGACGATTGAAAAAAATTCGTTGGAAGTATCGACGGTTGTAATTGTCAGAAAAGTTCGATGGATCCAACCGTCGAAAGTTTTCGACGGCCACAATTGTCGAAACTTTTGACGATCATGCAACCGTCGAAACGTTTAGCGGTCAAAATCGCCGAAACTTTCAACGGTCGTCGCAACCCGTCGAAACCTTCGGCAGTCATAAACCGTCGAAACCGTCGATCTTTCGGTGGTCGCAACCGTCGCAAAGATTTTTTTAAAAATAAAAAATTAGCGGTCGACCAAATCTGACCTCCTGGCGGCCGAATCAGGCCGCGGCCGGATCAGTCCGCGGCCAGATCCGGCCGCCCACAGCCACATTCGACCACCGATGGTCAGATTCGATGGCCAGGCGCCAGATCCGGCCGCCCGCGACCAGGTCCGACTAATATGGCCGCCTGCGGTCAGATCTGGGCCGCCAGGCGGCCCATCCGGCCGCTCGCTGCCAGATCCGGCCGCAGGCAGTCGATCCAGCAACCAGCGACCGGTCTGGCCCCCGCGTCCAGATTCGGCCGCGGGCGACCAGATCCGGCCGCTAGGCAGCCAGTTTGGCCTCCACGGCCAGATTCGGCCGCCAGCGGCCGGATCGATCGCCTAACAGCCGATCTGGCCCCTGCGACTAGATTCTGGTGGAAGAGAGAGAGAGAGAGAGAGAGAGGAGGGAGGGAGGGAGAGAGAGGGAGGGGGGGGGGGAGAGGTCTCTGGCGGGTCATCCTCCGATAGGGTGAGGGTCGCTGGCCGGGAGGTCGTCGATGGGTCGGGTCGGCAAAATAGGAGATAGAGAGAGGGAGGAGAGTGGGAAAGAAGTGGAGAATGGAGAGTGGGAAAGTAAAAATACATATATATATGGTAGAAAATTGGGAAGCGGGAAAACAAAAAAAAGGAGCGGCGGGAGAGTATTTTTAATTACCGACTGCCATGATCGTCGAAAAATTTAATTATTTTTAAAATTATCGATGGTCGAAATCATCGAAAAGTATTTCATTATAATAATAAAATATTACTTACATATATATAATATTTATTTTGTTACTTTATCGACAGTCCGAACCGTCGGTAATATGTTATATTAATAAAAAAACTCCTTATATTATATTATTTTTAAAGTTACCGATGGTCAAAATCATAAAAAAATATTTAATTATAAAAATAAAATGCTATATTTAGTTATATATAATATTTATTTTTTATTTTACCTACAGTTTGAACTATCGCTAATTATATTAATAACATACTCCTCATATTATATTATTATACATTTACCGACGGTTACGACCGTCGGAAATATCGACATTTGTAATCGTCAAAAAATAAATAATAATATAAGAAATTACATAATTTATTATTTTTATTTCCGATGTCTTTAACCGTCGGAAATTCCGTCGGAATTTGCGACGGATGGATATCCGTCAAAAATATCGACGTTCCTAATCATCAAAAAATAAAATAATAATATAACAAATTACATAATTTATTATTTTCATTTCCGACGGTTGTAATCGTCGGAATTTGCGACAAATGGATATCCGTCGAAAATATTGACGTTCCTAAAAGTTGAAAAACAAAATAATAATATAACAAATTATATAATTTATTATTTTCATTTTTTATGGTTATTTTTTTTATTTCCGACGGTTGTAACCATCGGAAATTCTGTCAGAATTTGCGACAGATGGATATCTGTCGAAAATATCGACGTTCCTAATCGTCGAAAAATAAAATAATAATATAACAAATTACATAATTTATTATTTTTATTTCCGACGGTTGTAACCGTCGGAAATATTTCCGTTGCAAAATTCGTCGTAAATTACGACGGATTTCTATCCGTCGGAAATTGCCCGTCGAAAAATGATAATTTTCTTGTAGTGTAGAGAGAGTTCTCAAACCTACTCAACGTCCACCAAAGACTATAGGGCATGCTCATTAACTTCAAGTTTGTTTTGCATATCATCCATGACCATATGGAATTGTCCCAATGCTTGCAAAATACAACATATTTTAGATTATTATTTTAGTTAATTTTTCTATAATTTGATCATGGCATGCATTGTTTAGGTCAATTTTGATCATAATTTCGAATTTATTTGTTATTCTACCAATTCTCTGAATATTTTAATTGTGAGAGGATAATATAATATAATTATTTTGCATGGCATTAATTATTAATGATTGATTTTGGACAAAAAAGTGGAAACCAACCAAGCATATATTGTGCGCAAATGGATGGTTATGCAGCCGGATTATATCACTTCAAAGCTTGCGCTAAATTCATCCCTATGTTCTTCAAGTAATAAGAGCTAAAATATTTGGATCTAATCTACCACCTCTCGAGATTTTATCGTTACGGGGGAGAGTATAAGGCGCAAAACACCAATGGAGATTTGTTAGAGTCGTAATCACATTATCAGGCACTAAGTTGATATTATCAAGTGACCGATGATCATCAAGTAAGCCGATAAATTTTGGAGGTGCCAAAGATTAGAGATGTGGAGGGCATTTATGGATAGATATCGAGCGCTAAGTGGATGGTTAGTTTTATCATTAGTCGATATTTTCTCACATGTGGAGTTTTTATTGGCCGAGAACTCTATTACCTATAGGGTGCCACAGTCGATTAAGGGAGCTAATCACCATTAAACTCAAGGGGTTAATTAGATAAAAACTTATCAATTCGAGGCGCCAATTTCCCTGGTGGTTAGGAGTTATGTTTTATCTTATGATTTTGTCGGGCGTCACATGAAACCTAAATTTCACACATGGCCGAATCTCATTGGTCTAGAGTTTGGACTATGATGTATTAAATTTTATCTGCCCTAAATTTTGGCTAAGACTAGAAGAAAGGCATGAAATTGGAAGAATTTTTATCCGGCCGAATTGAAATTCAATCGTATGATACTAATGACCTAATAAACTTGGAGCACCCGTCACACCTATAAATATATGATGAATTTTTTATTGCAATTCGTGCCTTGGAGTTTGATTTTCTTCCATTGTGAGTCAAGAGTTCGCAAGCTTCGACCAAGGGAGAGAGTTGATCGAACGACTGATCTAGATGCTCTAACATCCCTAATTTATTTTCATGGTGTAGTTATTTCAATTATAATTTATATTTTATCATCTCTCCATCAATTCCAGGATGAAATTCATGTTTTTAGGATTTTTATTTTTAGGAGATTATTATTTGAAAGGCAAATTTCATGAACCCTAATTCTACTATTAAATTCATTTGATCAAATATTATATTTAATGTTTTTGATTTAATTATTTGAATTCTTAAGTTAAGTGATTACTAGTTCGTGGGCTATTTAATTTCATATTTCATTAATTAAATTAAATGATTTATTATGGAATTAAAAATTGACACAGTTCTGGTAATTAGTTTGTGAAGAATTAGATCTGTGTGATCTATTAATCTATACTAGTTTATAGAGTGATTAATAGTTTAGAATTTTTATTTTCAAGTATCTTAATTTTAATCTTATATATGATTAAAATATTAGTTTGTGGGACTTCAATTTTGATTAAATTTAACATAGTTTATTTTTGCTTGATTAAATAATGGATATATCAGTTTGTGGAATTTATAATTTAAGTCTTGTCAAATTAAAAATTTAAGAAAATTGTAATTCATCTTAAGAAATTTAATTTATCTTTTTTTATTCACATATTTATCCTACCTAACTTCAACTTTATTATTTTATTTTATTATTATCTTATTTTCAATACTTATTTGATAATTAGAAAATATATTTTCAAAACTTACGTTTTTTCACTTTTGTTAACTTATAAGATTAGATTTTGAATTAATAATATTCTTTATTAGTTTGAGACTTTTTACTCATTTTACTATATTACTTAAACGACTAGTGCACTAATTCATACAAAATATAACATATTTTAGTCTATTATTTAAAGTAATATTTCTGTAATTTGATCATGACATGCATCATTTTAGGTCATTTTTAGTCGTAATTCCAGATTTATCAATTCTAATTATTAATTATCTGAATATTTTAATTGTGGGTGGATTAATTAAATTTTGATAATTATTTTATAGGAAAAGCCGAGAATCAATAGAGTTGATCGATCAAGTTTATCATTAACCAAGGAGTTTTTCCATCACCAGTTGCTAAAGGAGATGCTTAGTTATAACCAATATCTTATCCATCATTGGATGCAAAAAGGGATAAGAGGTTTTTATCCTTAACCAACGGTCAATGAAGGGGCGCAATACACCATCGTTAACCATCTATGTAGATCGTTGATCGTAAAATCCAACCATGAAGGGAATCATTAGGCAGCAAAGCAATGAGAAATTTATCCTTAACCAACATTTGAGTATTATCGACCTAATATCATTGGGTGCAAAACTCTATCATTAACCAAGGTGATATCTCTATCATTGGGTGTAAAACTCTATCATGAACCAAGGTGATATCACTATCATTAGGTGCAAAAATCTATCATTAACCAAGGTGATGTCACTATTATTGGGCGATAAAGTTTTCATCATTAACCAACATTCAAGAATATTGGCCGTAACATCCAAGAAGTTTATCATTAACCAATACTTAGTAAGTATCATCGGCCATTAACCAATCATTGGGCGCAAAATCATCATCATTAACCAAGGTGATTATTTGGCGGCTGAGAATAAAGAGGAGTTTAAGGCGTAAAATAGATAACTTTTTATCATTAACCAAAGTTTTATCGGTGACACAAAGTTTATATCGCGAAGTTAAACGCAATCGTACAATATTCACGATCATGATCAACTTGAAGATTGTATTTTTTATAGAGGAGGAAGCCATCGTCCCAACTGGTGCTTTGAAGTCCATGTTCTTCCACTGTGGAGTCCTGAGTCTACAGGCTACGACCAAGAGGAGAAAGGTGCAACAGCTGGAGGTTGATCGCGACTCTGATCAAGTTTGAAAGGGTGCCCGACTGTCTGCTCGTGATCCGAAGCTTCGACTTTTTTTATCTCTCTAGGTGTAATTCTTCCAATTATTATTATTATTTTATTATCTCTCCAACTTTTCTAGGATGAACTCCATATTTTTAGGATTATTATTTTAGAAGATTATTAATTGAAGGAAAATTATTTGGATCCAATATTATTTGTTTTAATCTTTTCTGATCAATTACTTAATTGCACTTAATATTGTAATTTAATTATTTTGATGTCTGAGTTAAGTAATTATTAGTTTGTGGACTATATGATTTCAGAATTCATTAATTAAATTAACTGATCTATTGTGAAATTAATAAATGACATAAATTTGATAATTGGTGTATAGATAATCAAGTTTGTGTGATCTGTTAATAGTCTAGGGAACCAACTTAATACATCTTAATTTTAATATGATTTGATGGGATGCCAGTTGTGGAGATTTCAATTCTTATTAAATTAAGATAATTTTGTATACTTAAGTTGAGAGATGTCAGTCGTGGAGATCGCAAGTTAATAATGTAGATTACTATTTTAGGAAAATTCTTATTCATCTTTAAAGATTAAATTTATTTTTTTATGATTCAAATATTTATCATGATCTATTTTCATCCTAAGACCTTACTTCAACACCATTGTCTTATATTATTATTATTATTATTATTTTATTTTCTCTATTTTATTTTATAATTACAAAACTTATTTCCAAAATTCCATGTTTTTCTTCTCTCTTATTAATTTATAAAATTAGACATTAAATTAATAATATTCCTCGTGGGTTCGACAATCTTTAATCATTTTTACTATATTATTTGAGCGGCTAGTGCACTTGCTATTGAATTTATTTTGTTACATCATTTTACGCACCAAGATTTTGACGCCGTTGCCGGAGAATATTTATTAATTGATTTCTGATTTTTATAAATTGTTATAAGATGTAAATATATTGTAAATAATTTTCTGAAAATAAGTCTTTTGTAAATAAATTTTCTGTAAATCTTTCTTTTTCGTAAATATGTATTATTGTACTATTTGTTTTAATTATTTTTATTTGTGTAAATAATCTAACATCCTCTTTTGCAGATAAAGGTCATGGGCCAAGTTTCGGATTAAAATTTGTTGGCTTTCGACTAGAAATTTATTCTTGTGCGATCTATTTCATCTGAAATTTTATATCACGAGGATTCATATTCTGATTTTCTGGTTTACACCGTAATTTGTCTCTCTATGTTTTATGCCATGAGTAAGCTCGATTGAACCCATGATTTTCACGCCCGTGTTACTGCTGTGAAATTAATCGCCTTATGTTTTGTCAAGATAACCAAATTTCTTTTGCACCTCTGTTTCATTTGACGGCAGCAATTCTCATAATTTTTATTTGTCTTGCGCCCTATACCAATCAATCTTTTGATTTCTATTATTAATCATCCTCTGATCTCTTGGTTCTTTAGTGGCCGAAACCTTTTAAAATTACTTTTTGCTTTGCGCGTATGGTTTTATTTCGAACCTTCAACATGTCAATCTAATTTCGGCCGAGATGTGGGATAGCTTTTTGGCGGCCAAGCAAATTTGTCTTATGATCACGTTGATTAAATCTCTCTCTGAAATGTTTCTTGTTATTCTTTTGTGCCTCTGGTTTAATGTCTAAGCATTTGATTAGTGCATGATTTTGGCGCCCAAAGTGTTGATCTAATTTCATCTCGTGCCGTAATGTTAATTGTTTTCAGTTTGGCGACCAAGCAAAACTAGTTCACGTTGGCTAACCTCTCTGAAATTATTTCTTGATCTTTGGCATCCAAAGTGTTGATTGTTCTGTGTGCCTTCAGTTACGGTACATTTTTCTTTTTACCTCATATGCCATAAATTCTTTTTTTTCTCTATCCTTGAAATGACGCCCAATGCCAATTTTGTTCTCTCCGTGATGCTAAAATTTTGGGATTGTTTTATTTTTTTTCATGTTTGGATACCCAATTTTTCTTTGCAAATTTTTTATATCACCCTAATTTTTCCATGATATCCAATTTCCCTCCTTCTTTGGCTCCCAATTCAGTCTCGATTAATTACTGATTGCAAGTTCGCTTTTCAAATATTGCACTCGTAAATTCGATTTCTTCTCTCTCTATGGGCCAAATTTGTTGGATTATCCTTTTTTAATATTGCGCCCCATGTCTGATTTTATCTCTATATTATATTGTGCCCGTAATTTCGACTTCTAATTGGGCGTAATGATTTTTCTTCTCTAACTAGCCTATAATTTCGAAATTTGTTTTGGCGCCTCAATTTTTCTCCGCCGATATCACCCTGCCTGACTTTGCCTACGCATATCTCTCTCTATATATGGCACCAATCTGATCTATTATTTCTCATGATCACGCCCATATTTTATCCCCCAGTATTCCTTTTCTTTTTCTACGATATTATGCCTCTTTCTATTTTTGGCGTCCAATTCAGATTTTTATAAGTGCCGATTATTTTTATCTCTCTATATAACACGTCTTCAATTATGCCTTCTCTACTTGATACGGTGTAAATTTGAACTGATTTGATTCATTTATTTTTCTCTCCGTGAAATGGCGTCCATTGCCAACATTATGATCTCTTCGTGATCCAAGGATTTCTTTATCCATGTTTGGCGGCTTGAATTTTTCTTTGCAGATTTCTTTACCAATTACGCCTAGTATCTCTATCATATATGCCCGCAATTTCCTAATTTAATGATGACAAATTACGTGAATCAAGTTTGTATTATTTTCTCTCTCCATGATATCACGCCTTTTGATTCAACTGGGTATTGACCGTGATGTTACAATTCCTTATTTGGCGCCCGTAATGCATAATTTGCTAAATTTAGATTTGACTTCGTCTCGGCCGTGATTTTCCTTCACCACAGATTTAGCTGATTTCACGCATTGATTTTATTCTCGTACGGTCGTAAAATGAATACCCAACAACCCCAATGATTAACTAAGTTGATTAATTTCCTTGAAGCTGTTGGTGACTTAAAGTGTCGAATAATTTATCTTTTATGTCACATTTAGTTCGAGATTCGGATTTTCAAAGTTGTTATGACATGATATATCTCTAAATTTTTGACACCTTCATTATCGAATACTGAGTCAATTTGATTAAATCTTTCGATATTATTTTTTCATTATGAACTTCACTTATATCTTTTGAATCATAATTATCGACTTTTGAAAAAAAAAATCATTTCAGCCACCATCAACAAAATAATTTTTAAACTTATTTACACTATTCAAACCATGACTCATTATTTGTATTTATTCATATTTATTTTTGTATATTCTTTTTCTTCTCTCTTATCTTATTGAAATTTAGTTGTTGCAGGACTTGAGTGAAAATCTAATCACAACTAATTTAATCATTTGAATAAATTTATATCTCACACATTCTGATCAGATGTTTAATTCTTTTTTATCTGATACTTGGTTGTTGCAGAAATTATTTGAAAATTATATCACAACCATTTCTTTTTCGACTATTTTTTATTAAGTTGTTTAGTCTTTTAACTTAATTTAATTAGTTTAGTTAAGGCTTTAGTTATTTTAGTTAATTAGATGAAGATTAGTTAACTTTTAACCTCTTTCTTTAGTTCATAGTTATTACTTTAGTTAGTTGTCAAGTTCTATAATTTATTAATTCTTGTCTTTAGTCTTGGAGTCATCTAACTCTTTTTCGTGCAAGGAGAGAATTTCGGACAAGCAAATTATTTTCGGATACTTGGAATCAGGACTTCGCCATTGCATGCATGAAGTCTACGTGAATCATACATGCTGCCACCTGATAGACATCACAACGCACCTCGACTAGCGGATCATATGCTAACTTATCACGACCGATACATAGCCTCAACGATCTCGAACAAGATGTATTACGGGCGCAAATGATGAATCGCTCACCGTCCCGAAGTTCCACTTTTTTTGCGATCGAGACACTCCACTGTCCTTCCTTTCATGGCCGAGACTCCGCATTGACATACATTTCGACTATCATTCCACCTTCGCCGTCACACAAGACAGTAAATCCGATTGTGTTTTTTCCTTCGGTTGTGTTTTTCCCTTTTCTTTCTTTTTCTATTTTATTGAGTCTATCTTTTTCCCTTGTTGGGCTTAACACTGGGGACAGTGTTTAGTTCAAGCTTGGGGGAGTTTGCATTTCATGCATTGTATTTTTATTTATTTATCTGTATTTGTCTATGTATGCATTTTTATCAAAAATAAAAAAAATGAAAAAATTTCCAAAAAAATACCATTGCATGCATTTATTTTTGCTATTATCTTACTAACTCCTTGTCTTACTGTTTTATTTATCTTTAAGTAAAGTTCAAAGACATGTTATTAACTGATGAAATTTAAATGTCTTTCTCTCTTATCACTTGCTATTTTAGCATCAAAATTATGGACTAAGCATCTATGCTAAGTAGAATTATGGATGTCTAGACTATAAGATCATGTTCATGCCTTTTATTTATTTCTATAATGTCTTGATAGTAGTAGTCTTTTTATTCACCATATTAAGTACTCCTTGAGCTTTTAAAAAAAAGTGTTGAAAAAAAATATAAAAAGGTTTTTTTTAATAAAGTTATGTGTAGGTGCAAAAGTGTTATCCGGAACCAAAGTGTGTTCGGGTAATTAGATCCATATGGATTCATGCTTGACGATTTAAGGGCAACTACTATGGGATCCGTCGATCGAAAGCCTATTACAATGATCATCTTGTGGAATATGGAGAAGCACAGGAGTACTGAATCATGACTAAGTTTGAAATCTTTATTCAGAATCTTGATTGTTCGAGCAAGTAAACTCGAGGGGTGCCTTATCACCTGTTGCCCTAAGGTCATTTGATCTGGGAGTCATCAGTCCAAAGCTTGCTACATGGACTTTCTTGTACAATCCTGCTTGAAGATTATAACTCTTAAAGTGATTGAAAAATGTGTAAAAAAATGTGTCAAAATAGAAAAAAATAAGCTCAATTAGTACTTATGTGTTCAATATTAATGCTATTATTTGATAGACTATTTATTTTTCTACAAGGCTGAATTTGAGATTGTTTAAATATGTGTAGCATTCAGAATCACTGTGAAGTTAAGTGCATGGATACTGGTGAGATGCTAAGTAGCAAGTGTGCGAAAGAATTGTGTGAGAATTAGTGAGCTCATAGTGTGGAAGCTATGATGGAATTTTCTTGAGCCTTGTTTTAAAGTTTTTGCTTGAGGATAAGTAAGACTTTAAGCTTGGGAGAGTTTGATGCATGCAAAATATAACATATTTTAGTCTATTATTTAAATTAATATTTATGTAATTTGATCAGGGTATGCATCATTTTAGGTCATTTTTAATCGTAATTCTGAATTTATCGGTTCTAATTATTAATTCTCTAATATTTTAATTGTGCATGGATTAATTAAATTTTGATAATTATTTTATAAGAAAAGCCGAGAATCAATAGAGCTGACCGGGCAAGTTTATCATTAACCAAGGAGTCTTTCCATCACCGGTTGCTAAAGGAGATGCTTAGTTATAACCAATATCTTATCCATCATTGGATGCAAAAAGGGATAAGAGGTTTTTATCCTTAACCAATACTTATTATCGGTCAATGAAGGGGCGCAATACACCGTCGTTAACCATCTATGTAGATCGTCGATCGTAAAATCCAACCATGAAGGGAATCATTAGGTGGCAAAGCAATGAGAAATTTATCCTTAACCAACATTTGAGTATTATCGACCTAATATCATTGGGTGCAAAACTCTATCATTAACCAAGGTGATATCTCTATCATTGGGTGTAAAACTCTATCATGAACCAAAGTGATATCTCTATCATTAGGTGCAAAAATCTATCATTAACCAAGGTGATGTCACTATTATTCGACGATAAAGTTTTCATCATTAACCAACATTCAAGAATATTGGTTGTAACATCCAAGAAGTTTATCATTAACCAATACTTAGTAAGTATCATCGGCCATTAACCAATCATTGGGCGCAAAACCACCATCATTAACCAAGGTGATTATTTGGTGGCCAAAAATAAAGAGGAGTTTAAGGCGCAAAATGGATAACTTTTTATCATTAACAAAAGTTTTATCGGCGACATAAAGTCTATATCACGAAGTTAAACGTAATCGTACAATATTCACGATCGTGATCGACTATATTTTTTATAGAGGAGGAAGCCATCATCTCAACTGGTGCTTTGAAGTCCAAGGTTTTCCATTGTGGAGTCGTGAGTCCGTAGGCTACGACCAAAAGGGGAGAGGTGCAACGGCTGGAGGTTAATCGCGACTCTGATCAAGTCTGAAAGACTGCCCGACTGTCTACTCGTGATTTAAAGCTTCGACTTTTTTTTATCTCTCTTGGTGTAATTCTTTCAATTTTTATTATTATTTTATTATCTCTCCAACTTTTCTAGGATGAACTCTATATTTTTAAGATTATTATTTTAGGAGATTATTAATTGAAGTAAAACTGTTTGGACCCAATATTATTTGTTTTAATATTTTCTGATCAATTATTTAATTGCACTTAATGCTATGATTTAATTATTTGGATTTATGAATTAAGTAGTTATCAGTTTGTGGACTATTTGATTTCAGAATTCATTAATTAAATTAATTGATTTATTGTGAAATTAATAATTGACATAAATTTGATAACTAATGTGTGAAGAATCAAATTTGTGTGGTATGTTAATCTATACCAATTTGTGAAGTGATTAATGGTCTAGGGAATCTAATTTACTACGTCTTAATATTAATATGATTTGATGGGATGTCAATTTATGGAGACTTCAATTCTTATTAAATTAAGAAAGTTTAATCTGCATGCATAGATGGAGGGGATGTCAACTTGTGGAGACCGCAATTTAATCATGTTAGATTAATAATTTAAGGAGACTTTAATTTATTTTTAAATATTAAATTTATCTTTTATGCTTTAAATATTTATCTTGATTTATTTTCATCCTAAGGCCTAACTTCAACACCATTATTATCTTATTTTCTATATTTTATTTTATAATTACAAAATTTATCTTCAAAATCCATGTTTTTCTTCTCTTGTTAATTTATAAATTTATATATTAAATTAATAATATTCCTCGTGAGTTCGACACTCTTACTCCTATTATTATATTACTTGAACGACAAGTTCACTTGCTAATAATTTTATTTTGCTACATCATTTTATCCATCATGCACTTATTAGCTAATCTATTTTACAACTATGCATCACTTCCACTTTCACCTCTCTCAATCAAGTGTTGGTCAGGATTTGTGTTGCTTGGAATCACACAACAACTCATGGACACGAGACCTACAATGTTGGTTCAAAGAAAAATGTTGGCTCTAATGTCAATTTGTCACTATAGTACTTCTTGGAATGTGTGCAATGTTTAGGCAAAGACGACATTTAAATAAGTCTAATATCTTATTTAACAGCATAAGTCTTATTGCTGTAATTTGTCAAATATCTCTTAGTTTGGGGTGATTTGTTTCTATGTTGGATGAGGGAGTGAGCACTTCACTTCTTTGAGCAATCCCAGATGTTGGAAGAATCTCAATTTGTGGATATCAAAGTCATGCTTGAGATAAAATTATAATAAAAAAATTAGAAAAAATATTGATTTATTTTTAAAATATAAATAATTTCTACTTTTAGGCTGTTCTTTTTTACTACTTGATATATTCATATGTTGGCATACCTAGGTGTAGTATGAAGGATTATTATAATTTTTAAGTGCAATTATTATAAAATCTCATTGACCTACTCCATTGTAAGACTAATCAAGTAAAAAAGTGTGATAAGGAAATGTAAAAAAGTAGTAAGATAGTGAGGCGTGGCACACCTTGACCAAAGTTGAGTTGATGTTGTTGGTGGCGATGCAGGGTCATGTTCCAAGAATGTGCAAAAATAAGAAGACAACCATAATAGAAAAAAGAAGAAGAAGAAGAAGAGCAAATGGATGCCATCATTGGCGTTGCAGACTGTTCCCTCCATTGAGGTCGACGTGGGTCGTGCAAGGATGTGGAGCTGCCAATGAGCTCCCATTCCACATATAAAAATTCATTAAAATCAAAGGGAACTGCCCCTTCATGCACTTCTGCAAGTGCATTTCTGAATCAAAAGCTCCAAATAATTCTTCCGTTTGCACCACCCTGCGGCAGACAGGCCACGACCAAGTCGCAGTGCTATGTTTGCTGCACCACTGCATTCTGGCCCTCCCATGAGAGAGACAGCACACCATATGCCGCACCTTCAAGCCGCCACTTCCAAAGACCCAATAGAGAGAGAGAGAGAGAGAGATGCTGGTTTATTATGACTTTTAGCCCTTGAGAGTTAACATGCAAATTATGTGTCTCGTTGCCTTGCACACGCAGTCTGAAGTACGTTCCTAAGTGCAGGAAAGGAGGGGAAGATACAGCAGGATATGTATGCCAGCTCTCATTGTGATTGTATAATTGCTGTTGATTGGCAGTGTACAATTCTTGTATGATCGTGGGCGACAAGATCTTGATGTGGTCAACTTACGCTGATCCGATTTGTCTATTGTTGATGAAAACATGGATACACACAGATATGTACAGAAGAAAAGTAATCAGAGCCGATATTATAGTTATGAATGGAGTCTGGTGAGTATTATGTGCCATTTCTTTTCTTTTTGTAAGTTCTATTAATTATAATGAGGCATTTATCCAACTAATCAGCTTTAGATATGTTATAGATTATGTTCTGAAATATTTAAGGCAAGATCTCCCTGCAATTCCAGGGATAAACATTCAGGTTTGTCAACAGCTAATCTATGCTAAGATCGCCCACAATCTTTATCTTAGTGTTACCTTAAATAGTCACAATTTGCCATCTTTTTTAGTTAAAGTGGCATATTTTAGGAGGTGCAAAGTCGTATCTAATTAATCTTATTCAGGGATCAGATGCTACACCAATGAGAAGCAACATTGGTTGGCTTCATACAGCAGTATTCTGTTTCAGAAAACAGTTTGGCACTCAGTTTGGCAGCTATCAAACTCGTGATTCCTTCTGGAAGATGTATACAAGCTTTAGCAGAATGTGGAATAATATTTCTCTCTTCCACAAACTTAATGCAATAATGCAGGCAGGGAGAAGTGGCATGATGCACCTGATTTGTGCATTGTATATGCATGGTGGAGGCTGACCTCAATTGACACTTGTGTCTAAAGAAAGATCCAAGAATATGTAGGTGAAATAAATGGAATAAATTGCATAAAATAGTAGAGCAGAAAGCAAGGAACCTCTGATGCTGTCCTTCTCGGATAAGCACAAATCTTTGCCCCACCCCAAAGGAAAGTTGAGAACAGTGTTTTGTTCAGAGTTAAGATCATGAACCTTCATGGGAAAAAAAGTTTGAGTAATGGCAATAACAATAGTAAGCTTAAAGATGATAATAAGTATGCTGAAAGCAACACATTGGATAAATCAAATACTAAAAGGACAAGTTGCTGCATATGGATTTCAACCTCTCATGAACAAATTAAGCTGAGAATGCTACTTGCAAATAGGTGATACGATATGATAACAGAGATATGATTATGATGTGAAGAAAAAATGATTTCGGACAACACAAATATAAGATTTTGAGCGTAAGATTATTACTATCGGGGACATATGGAATTCAACAAAATGGCCTAAATGTTGAAGGATTTGGTTAACTTAAAGGAATTAGGATTCTGCCAATATGAGTTCATGGTTTCTGAATAGAGAAAAGGGAAAATGCTGCACTCGGATAAGGTCAATTTAGCTACTTTACAGACCAACTTTCCATGTCCATTTTCTGCTTCAAGTCGTCTCGATCTCTACGTAAATCCAGTTGGCATTGGTAAATCCAATCCCAAAAAGTGTTCCAATTGGTCAATTAAAGATACGAAGCATTTAGGAAACCAAACCAGGGCTTCTTAGAAGCAGAGGTACCAAGATATGAAGCTAATTATATGAACTTTTGATTCAACTCGGGCGTTTAATTTACAGGTGACGCCGAAACAAAACTGAAGAGAAGTAAACAAGTAGTCATTGACATGATTCATATAGCTCGCAAATGAAGGTTCATGGCGCTCCGTTCACAGGAGTGGGCAACTGGACCAGTGTAGGAGCAGCAGCTGAGGAGAAAGGCTTGGCCAAGTAGGTGGGCTTGTCATCCCCGGCCATGATCACCACGATCCTCGGCTCCATGTCCAAAGGAATCACCGCGGCCTTCTCAGCCGCCTCGGCCGCCTCAGCGCTGGCGCGGCGGGAGGACTTCCAGTGTGAGCACGCAAGAACCAAGAGAGCAACTGCAATCAGCACCATCATGGCGCCCATGCCTCCGAACAGGTAAGGGATGGGAGTGTGCCACGGGTCGGTGGCGCTGGCGGCTCTTCCTGTTGAGTTCGGCGTGCTTCCAGGTCTCATCCCTACTGCTTCTTCCTCTCGCTTGCTAGTTGTTACTCGTGCTTTGGGTGTATGAACTCGGTGCAGCTGATGATGAGGGGGTTGGCGATGCAGCAGGGCCATTTATAGGGAGGAGGACGCATCACGCATGTGGTGCTTGCTGATGGTGCTGGATGGAGTGGAAACTGGAAACAACTACAATAGTTTACGCCTGAAGTGGTCTGTGTGTGTGTGTTGTGGGTCACCTGTGCTGCAATTTGGATGCTTGCACTTGGGCGTTTCTTTAAGCGTCTGCCTCACTATTCGATTGCTCGCCTAAAGGTGATGCCTCCCCTGCAATTCTGCAGGAACTGGTGGATGATGAGTAGGATTTGCTGATTCATGTCAAGGGCCACAATCTTGTCCTCGATCACTTGGATTTGCGCACCCAGAGTTGATTTAGCAGTCAATTACATGGACTAAACGTGCCAACTGCAATCTGATGTCATCTACAGTTGCATGCAGATTACTGATTTCTAGTCTCAAACTGTCAAAGAAGCTGATGCAAATCCCCACTAATTACAGCTTGCTGTAATCATGCATGTGCCTCCTTTCTCTAATTCACATAAGCTTTTCGGAGTCAAAAGTACTACTAAACAATGAGGCAATTCTGAACTGGTAAATTTTCTCTCTATACGCATGTCTGATGGCTCCTTTCGGTCGTCAAATTAGTGCATGCAAAACCGACGACCATTGGCGCAATGGTAGCGGGTTGCATTTTAAGTGGTTCGATGAGTCCTAGTAGTCCCATAATCGATTCTTGGAGTCGCCGAGAGTATTAAACCTCTTCCCCTTCTACTTCGACACCGAATTAATCAGGTGCTAGTGGTCCTCCGGTGTGATTGTTACCGAAAAAAAATAGTGCATGCAAAGCAAGGGGAGGTCTCCCTTTAGTCTGTTATAGGGTCACATATACCTCCGGATATTCCTGCACTGAAAATCTTAATTAGCAGCCGGAAGCCGGAAGGTCATGAGAGCCATGATTGAGGGAGTCTTTCCACTTTGAAATTAATGAGAGCACAATGTTCAGGAAGCTCCATCTGATCAAGGGAATCGACCTTAAAAGAGAGAGCAATTAGAGCCTCCAATTTTTACTTGTTCAAAGACACAAAGTAGAAAGCACTAAAACCGTGGATGTATCAGAGGACATGCAGTGGACAAGATATGGTGGCAGAGGATGCCATGATGTGTGCTTCAACCAAACCCCACTTTGCACCTTCGAGGCGCCGCGTCCAACAACCCAAAAGAGAAAGAGATAAAACAACACATCCACACACAGAAAGAGAGAGAAAGAGAGCGAGTTGACGCCTTTGTTCGGAGAAGCGAATTTGTAATAGGAAACCTTCTCTTGTGCTGTAATTTTTATTTGGAATAGGGGAGGCCTTATCTAATGAAATATGAACTGATATGGCCTTCATGCAATCAGTTCATAGTATACTCTCTCTCTCTCTCTCTCTCTCTCTCACACACACACACACACACACACGAGTCTTCTGGCTAACAATTAACAAGAAGTGATGAGTTCAGTAACAGGAGGATGCTGTGTTCTGCACATATTGCAGAATGATCGAAGTACAACATTTCCATTACTTTGTTTCCATCGAGAAAATTTTCGATCGTGTTATGCATGTATGCTTAGAGCTACGACACGAATATTCCATGGTTGCAATGAGCATTTATGTGACAAATGATGGTGGAGGATAAACATGATGATGACCCTTCTTCCCCATGGGCGATGTGGATGGTGTGGAAAACTGCAACCTGCAGCAGCCAAAGATGCCTCTTTTAGCAAATCAATTCGCAAAACCATCTCTTCATGTCAACTTCACACCATCGAAACAAAAAAGGAGCGAAAAAGGAAGCAGAATGCAGTACACCCACCAAGAACGAACGCAACTCTCCAATGCGCCGCTTCCGCGGAGCACTAGAATTTAAAACCAATGAAGTCTTGCAAACTGTTTCGGAATAAAGGAAGAACAGCTTTTTGCAGAGTTCTCCTGTTGGCTCTTGAGCACATTGCAATCTCGAAGTGGGAACTCGTGAATTCTATAATGTTCGCAAGAAATCAGGCGACACAAAAAAGGATCGATTTGATAGAAGTGGAGAGGTGACGACGATTAATGTGATTAATAAAACGCAGGAATTGATTCATGGAGACGATTTTTTTCCCCCTGTGACTGCTAATGATAATTTATTCCCACACACAAAAGAAGCTTTTAGTTAAAATACTCGAAAAGCATCGCATAAAGATAAAAGCAGACGTTGTATTCGAAGTGACGAGCGTTATTAATTTGATCCAATGCTGTTCCTGTTGGATGTTTTCAAGTGTTGCTGAAAGAGAACAGAAAGAAAAAAAAGGAAGAAGCTTTATTATAAATGAATACATATGCTTGCAACTTTTGGAACTCAGCAGCTCTCTGGAATTAATTACTGCAATGAGTTCCCTTTGTGAAATCTGACACCGATATTTACAAGTGCTCTTAAGAATTTGCAGACTCCATTATTTTTAAAATTTTTACTTACTGATCATATGGCCCAGAGATTGAAACGATTCAATCTTTCCTCTGTGCGAAGATATGATTTTGCAGACTTGGATTTGTTCCGCAGATCAAGTAACTCGTGCCTAAAAAGATGGAAGCAGCTGAACAGAAGACAAAAAAAAGACAGACAAAAATCAGAAGAGTAAATATGGGAGAAAATTAAGCTTTGATTGATTCGTCGTTGCAACAGAATGCAGAGAGACAAAATTAAAAAAGATTAAAAAAACAGTAAAAATGCTCTCTTTCCGGCTAACCATGTCCTAAATTCCCTCAAAAAGGAGAAGAAAGAAAAAGCAAAAAACAACAAAAATGGCTCCCCAGAAATTGGAGAATTAGGGGAGTGCAGCAGCATCACGCTTGCTGCTGAAAACTGCTACTGGCGGCCATGGGCAGCGGCTTCGCAAGGAACGTAGGGACGTCATCTCCGGCCATGACCACGACGATCTTGGGCTCCATGTCCAGCGGGCAGAGCATGGTCGGCTTGTCTGCCGTGCACGGGAGAACTGTACTTTGCTCGTCGGACGAGGTCTTCCGGCGGGAGCATGCAAGCACCACCAGGGCCACGGCGATCAGTCCTAAGATTACTCCGAGACCCCCGAACACGTACGGGAGCGGCGAAGTCCACGACCACGCCTTGGAAGAAGACATGGCCGATGAGGTTACGGGCCGCATATCTCTCTCTCTCTCTATCTATCTCTCTCTCTCCGGTGTGTATGTGCGTGTGCGTTCTCTCTCTGTTGCGCGCGTTGTTCGCGCGGCGGGACGTGTTGTTTATGTTTGAGAGCAAATGAGAATTGAGGTGACTATTTATAGCAGAAAAATGGGGGAGGTGAGAGAGAGAGAGAATTGAAATAAGCAGAAGTTTCAAGCATGCGCCAATCTAAGATATCAAATATGTAAGCAAATAATGCTGGATTTTATTATATCATCATAATGATAATTATATCAGGCATTAATTCTTGAGTAGGTATTGGGGGAGCCTTTTTCAAGTTTCTCTCTCCACTTACTTGGTGGGAGTTCATGCACCAATCAATGTTTTTCCAAGAGCACTGAAGATGGGACGGCCACGTCAATTGCATGATTTAATGAGAGTCAATTGGAAAGTACCAAGTTTTCCAAAACAATATTATTTTCATAAGATTTTAAAGTATCACATTTATTAATGCCCTCTCCTCTTTTATTTTTCATATATTAATATTCATTTCTTTAATTTCTTTAATTGCACAATCTATATGTAAATCATCAACCCGTAGTCCTCACATATTTAATGTTTATTATTAGAATTGATTTTAACAGATGTTGCATGTGTGCTATTTTCATTCCCATCTCCATGTGCCTTAAATTTTTTTTCCTTCCTCTTATTACATTCATAATTCTGCTAATGAATCATAATCACATATTTCAAATCTAATCATTGAAATTAATTTTCACACTATGCCAATAAATAACTAATTCACACAAATGAACTTTTTAGGGTTTAATGAGCATCTTACCCATTCATATGGTAGGACTGTCCTACCTATGCACTCGGTTGTTCGATCCGTGATCGACGAATGATAGAAATAAAGTGTGGTTCAATCGAATTTGAAACAAATTGTCGACAATGCACTGATGGGGGTGCAATTCATTGACATCAGTCACATTTTCGTCCTGGTCGTTGACTGGTGTGCTACCGACGATCTAAAGCCTCGCCCTCGTTGCTGAAATTTAGTGGCCGATTAGTAGAGGCTGATGTAGGGCTCGAGGTCATCGTGTTTGGATTCAACGACGACCTCACGTGCTCGTCCTCGCGCTTGGAGTTCTGTCATCGTTGATCTTGCAGTCGTCGTCGCCTCCACATCACCTAAGGCACGTAATATCGCCCTTGGAGTTCTGTTGTCGTCGTGATCGAACTGCCGCACGGCCTCACCTTCTTCGTCAACATCGCAACCGTCGAGGGAGTTTTGTTGTTGTCGACCTCGTCTTCGTCGTCGACCTTGCAGTTGCCAAACGAGGAGATGTGTCATCGTCAACCTCGCAGTCATCGCTATCTCAATGGTCACATCTTGGAATCATCCTATATTCATAATCATCATGAATTTTGGATCACTTAGAAAGAATCCTAAGGATCTAACATAATCAAATATCATGGATTAAGAATCATCATATAGTCATTTAACTTTTGAGTGGAAGACATAACTTACTTGACTTATATTGATCTGTTTCTTGCAATATCAGATCATATAATTTCATAGGAGGCCAGTGGCTATATATTATCACAATAAGCTCTTTCCTTGAGTATCTTGAATCACTTTGAATCAATATTAAGGTCGAATAATATCTACGATGAGGGGTCGAACATATAGTACAATCTAGTTCTCAATGAACAAAACCATTTGTGCACATTATCTAACATAAGTCCTTAGTAAAACATCATGAATGCAAGTGAACACAGAATAAATTCAAACAATTAGACAGGAAAACCAAACAATCAACAAAATAGACGGCAATCAATCATTCTTCTTCTTTGCATATCATTTCATTATCCTTTGTATTAACGATATCTTATAGCACATGGGAAAGGGTCGGGATAACTTTAAGATCGAAAAGGGAAAATCGATCCATATATAAAACTTATGATCAAATCATGAGTGGTCCACTTGATCAAGACAATTTTTTTTCATCGTATTGACGTTGAAGCATGTAAGAGAACGTTCTACATCTTATATCTTGCATTTTAGAGAACATTCTATGTATTATCTGATGGCTTGCTTAACTCATTATCTAAACATATATAGGTTTTTATTTTCCCTCTTGAACTATCAATCATGATATATGATTAATTACCCCATATGATTTGAACATTATTATGAAAACTAATAAATATATCCATAGTCAAGATAATTCAATTAAAATTTATAGTTTATTTCATAATCATCCCTCTCAGGTGCATAACTTACTTCTTCAGTAATTTCGTAGGGGACTTATAAAATTTCTCGTACTATATCCTAACCCCTCATACTTTCAAAAATTTTCTCACTTAATGTTTTGATCTTTTAAGACAATGTTGGGGGCTCATATCGTCCTTAAGCATGTCTCAATTAAGAGACTTTAAATCTTTTCAAAATTTCTCATATTCATTTAACATTTTCATGCTTTTTTGTTCTTATATAATTCTTTTATCAACCATATTAGTCTATTTTGATAATATATTTACTATGCGATGATAGAGCTTTAATAATGGCTATATAAAACATATACTTCATATTAATAAATTTTCAAATCTACTACATACTAAACTAAGTTAATTAGGTCTATTTATTTATTGATCTTTATATATTTATAAGTATGCTATGTTATATGTACATATGTGTATGAGTATGCTAGATCTAAATGTTCGATTAACTCAGACGGTCGCTTACTTATTGAAAATTTCGTCTAACATTTATTCACATCAACGTGACCTCCGAACCTTTTAAACTTCTATATTTGCCCATCCCTACATGATTCTTGGACAACTCACTAATACTTAGATTCTTGTCTAATCAATATTACATACTTGAACATGATTAATAATTCTAATTCCTATTTCCAATATAAGAGAATCTAACTAGAAATTTGTATAATTAATTTGAATTTGCTTAGGACCTTTTATATAGGGGTCATATGAAGTCTAAGGCGCAAAAAGCGTTATGGGTCTCTACTTATCAATATAAACATATAAGATAATTCATTAAACCCCTATCTTGGTGAATCAATAGAATCACATGAGTTATATCAATAAATCATAACTTAAGTATGCTTGATTTCATATCATCTCACACCTACTTGTTGTGTGAGGCAAATCTTTTGTTTACTCCTATAATTCCTCGTTTCTTTCTTAAATCTATATCTCTTTGCAACTGATATGCCTATTCATTTTCCTCTTCATACTATTGCAGTCAGCAGAAGAAGTCCGTGAATAAAGCGATCATGAAAGAGATGGAAAACATGAATTATAAGAAATATAATCGTTTCTTATATTTTATTCTTTAAATATCTGTAAGACTCATTTTTCACGTAGGTATATTTATTCACATGCTTGTTACTTATTCTGTTCTAATTTGTTTGTAACATTTATGACCCTTTTTGTCTAATCACTAATAACACTTAAGTTGATTCCTACCATACAGAATAACCTCTTTAGGAATCAACCACTTATGTGAAATACATATCAATACATCAATAAAAAATAACTCAAAGCAAGAAAGATCTTACTTGTACTTTACGGTGGAGGGTGTGGTGACTACTCGGCTATAACACATGAACTAATATCATACTATTCTATACACTAGGACGTCAAGAGAGTCCTGACTTTAGGCTCTGATACCATAAATGTAACGCCCCCAAATTGACCCCCGCCACGTGACGAAGACCAATTTAGAGACGTTACGACATGCTATGACTTTGACCATAATATTGACCGTATCTCAGTCAAGAACCGAGAAACGTCAACGAAAGAATAATAAGATAAAAGAAAATAAATATGCGAAAGTCTAAAAAGTGGCTATATCATTGCTAAGAAATAAAATAAGTCTTTACATCATGATTCTAAAATGCGAAAGGTAAATGAAAATTAAAAGACACTCTAAAAAGCCTTATGATTCATATGTTATTCTATCGTCAGAGCTTCATCACCACACGTCTACCCCACTACGTCACTGACCTAGTCTTGTGGAAATCAGACACAGGGGAGGATGTCCTTCCCTAAACTTTACAACCTAGTGAGGAACCACATAATATACAATGCATGACATGAATATAATAATCAGCAATAAATAATCATGCTTGACTTGAACGTGAAAGGATAACATATATAGATCATAATAGGAATGGGAGTAATAATCAGCATATATCATGAATCATGAAAATCAAATAATACTTAGTAAACTTGGAATCATGGTATTCTTGACTCGTCTTAAACATGCTTCTTCATCTTAAATAATCATTAGAAATCAGGGTGATTTTAGGTGCTTTTAATTCTTGGGGTATGCCAGCAAACGATACGATCTTGTGCGGGTCAATGGGTGTTCAATCCATGACCAAAGGAGCTATCCTTATCTTACTGCACAGCTTGGAATAGCAACCCATGATTAATCTTTCATATGAACTTATTAATCATTTTTTAACAACTTATGGCTCTTTGTTCTTAATTCGATAGATACGAGAAGATCAATAAGAAGTAAATCAATAAGATAGTAGATCATGTAAATCAATGGGGGATCTCTGTGAGGTCAGACAATATGATCAATGGTACATAGGCAATATTAGGATTAAAAAGAAAAATAATTAATAAATCTAATAAAAAGGTTTTTTGGGGATCGGTCGACCGGTTCAGGGGAACGGTCGACCGGTTGTCTGTGGGTCGGTCGATCGGTCTATTAAGATCGGTCGACCGGTAGGTCAAGTCGGGTCTAAATAGGTCGGTCGATCCGTTCAGTTGAACGGTCGACCTGGTGGATAAGGATCGGTCGACCAGTGACAGGGATCGATCGACTGGTTGATGTATTCAGAAAAACGATAGTAAGCAGGTTATCGGTCGACCGGTTGCCACAATGCCTGCGGACCGATCGACCGGTCGGCGTCCAGAAAATTAAGGAACTCTCAAATTTCATCAATTCTTCCATGTAATCTCAACCTAACCTAGTTCCTATCTCCTAACAAATCAATCACACAACATGAAATGAATTATGCATGCAAACAATCAACCAATCAAAGAATTCAAGAACTCAAACAACTAAAATGATAACTTGAAACCTAGTCTTATTTTTTTCCTTTCATAATGATTAGGGCATGAATTGGGACGATTCAGAGGTCATGCAAGGTGATTTCGATTCACCCACCTCCGTTCGCGAGTCCTTCGATTCGTCAAAAAATTAACAACGGCGCCCCCTGTTTCCTACGCTCTCTGCCCCTGCTCTTCCTCTTTATTTTTCCTCTTGATCTCTGCATGTAGTTGGGACGACCAGGGCTGTTTCTTCTCGCACAGGATCAGCCATGCAGAAGGGAGGGTTCGTGAGGTGTTCAGGGAAAAACCCCTTAATTTAATTATGTATTCTTTTATAACAGTTTTCTCCTAGTTAGATTTGATATGATTAAATTTTTATCCCCACTTCTATACGGTTCTTTCCTTTAATTCTGTTTTTATCCATTAAAATCTCCTCTCCTTTAAACCCAATCTGATTAAAGTAATCAGATAAGTTCTCTGATTTGTAAAAGTCATCAAATCCCTTAATCCCTTGACTTTGAGTGAAATATGGACTCCTCTCTCTCAGCCGTCCAAGTCCATCATGTTTTCCTTTTTCCTTTTTTTTATCTCTTCTTGTTGTCGGTTATTACATCTGTCATCGTCGATCTCGCCTTCGTTGTGAACCTCACAACCGTCGAAGGAGGAGATCTGTCATCATCAACCTTGTAGCTGCCAAAGGAGGAGATATGCCATTGTTGACCTCGTAGACACCGAAGGATCTCTATTGTCATTGACCTTGCAGCTGCCATAGTCGCCTCAACATCGCTTAGGGCACACGAGATCGCCAATCATTATGGTCAAATTGTCGAAGACCGCAATCAAATCGTCGGCATTTTTCATATTTTGATTTGAACCGTGCACTTGTTTATCATCTGTTGATCATGGATTGGACGACCATGAGCATCGGAGCATGGAAAGGACAGTCCTACCCATTTTCCTTTCTTATTTTCGTGTGTTAAAAATTCCTTCACTTTTTTTTGCCTTCGCCCCCACCTCCACACACGCACCCGCACTCGAGGTAGCCTTTGTTTTTCCATTTCCATTTTCCTTAAAAAAATGAACCATGATTTTTTCGCGGTTAAATAAAGTTTTGAGTTTTTGTTCGGTTTGAACGGTCCAACATCACTTCCATTATTTGAATGTAACCAAACCGAATCACACGTCAATTCATGGTTAATTATTTGAACCGGAAGGTCCGATTCGATTATGAAAACAGTTATACAAATTATGAACTTTGGAAATTAAGAAAAGATCAAGTCTCGTGTAATTCAATGCAAAGTTGTAGCTAATGTGTGGCTCAATGGTACCCACATTTAAGTTGACGCCATAATTTTAATATTTGATTCAGTTTATTCTTAGTATTTTCTAACTAAATTTAAATTATAAAATTGTATACACATTAATGTATGATTTCTTCAATTTTTTTTATTCAATATTAAAAAATAATTTGTAAACAGAATATTTTATTCAATTTCTTGTTTATTTCCTATATTTTTCTTTGTTGCCATAATTCTCTATTTCTCTTATATTTTTCTATTATCGCTACATAATCATCTTTCCTCACACCTTACATTCTTCTTATTCTCGTTCAAATATTTATGTAGTTACTAGAAGCAATCAAACATTATTCATATGAATAAAATAAATTATCTTTTGGAAAAATAAGAATTTGTAGATGAAGTTTATTTTTTTAAAAAAAATGGAAATTTTATTAAATGCATATTATGCATTTCGAAATTTCTTTCATTTCGTTTCGTTTTCACTTTTTCTCTCTTTCCATACAATCATATATTAATATGATTAAGTTCTTTTGAAAATACTTTAATGATCTTTTTTCTATATATTATATATATACAATTGTTGATTTTTTTATCAAGTATAGTTTATGTCATCTATTAGAGTAATTCAGATAAAAATGAACATTTAATATTGTCGGTATTCCCTTCAATAATCTATATAAATATTGCACTAAACTAATGTTTTAAGATATTATTATTTGAATACGGATCGTGAACCTTTGACGATCCCATCCAAATAATATCTTTTGATATTATATATTCTTCCTCTTTTTCAAGTATCTCTTATTTTCTTTCATGAAATAAGTTTAGAAATATCAAGTATCAAATGTTTATTATTGTTCAAAGATTTTTTGTTTAGTTAATTAGTGAAAAACTAATAAATTCTACTATTGTTAACAAAAAATGTAAAGGTCTATTTGGTAATTAACTAATGGAGGGGTAGGATGTGATGGTGTGGTGTGGTGAGAGATGAGGTGGTAGAATGTGGTGTATCATTAGAAAAAAATCATATTTGGATAGTAAGTTGTAAAAAATATAATATGAGGAATAAAAATTTTATTTATTAAAAAGTCATTTTTACCCTTTATTATATATAAATGATTTATAATATCTAATTAGTAATAAATATTTATTACTTTACCACTTAATTTATTTTTCTCTTTTATTTTTTGTTTTGCCTATTTTTCTATTTTTATTATATTATTTATTTTTTAAAACTATTTATTCATCTATTTTTAAAAGCAAAAAATAATAGATATACATTCATATAAGAGGAAAAAAAAATTATCAATGAGAATGAGAGTACGTGAGAGAGATGGTTTAACTTAGTAACAAGAGAAATTATTTTATTTGGTAATAAAAGAAGGATTAATTTGGTGTAAAATTATCTCTGCCTCCTCGTTCCATCAATTTGGTGAAATGAAAAACGTGGCATTTGAAAAGCTTAGCTATTTTACCTCATTCCTCTTAAGTTGAATAAAAAAATGTAATAAAATAAGGCGTACCTAATTTCATTCCTGCATATTCCACCCCACTCTTTCAAATACCTAAATCCAAACATAACCTTAGAGTGTGCATGCATACATAGTAACAATATTTTTTATCCTATTACTCAGTGTTTTTAAAATCGGACCAAATCGACTGATCTAATTGGTTCAATTGTGAAGTCCGATTTGGTATTAAAAATCGGATTGTAAACAAACATTGGGTCAATTCGATCATAACTGAGTTGAATTAGAAAATCGATACAATCCGATTTTTTTCAAAAAAAGTAAAAAATCCAAAATAATAGAAAAAAGAAAAGTATATTATAGTATTAATGGTGGAAGAAAAGGAAGAGGAGAAAAATATGGAATCGTATATTATAGTATTAATGGTGGAAGAATATGAAGAGGAGAAAAATAGGGGATTATATTTTATAAGGGGAGAAAAATAAGGGATTAGATTTTATAGAATGAATGTAAAAAAGGATATTAGTAATAAGGAAATTAAATTTGAATTTGAAAATAAAAGGTAAGAAGGTAATAATAAAGTCAAATTTAAATAAAAGAGAAAATTATCATGAACTTAAATAAGATGATAAATTTTAAATAATTATAAAAATTTGATTAAAACATAACTAATATAATAAATTTTAAAACATGAACATGAAAAAGGAACAGATGATATGAAGAAAAATTTGAAATTATATAATAAAAAGGGGAATATAGTAATAAATAAATATTTAAATAAAGAAAATAAAGTTATTCATGAAATTATTAAATAATAAAATTTAATTATAAATAATATGTATTTTAAAAATATAAAAATAATTTATTACTATTTGATTAATTTAAAATCATGATTAATATGATTTTTATTTTATATTTATTACCTTTTATGCTTTAATTTGTAATATATTTTCTTGAAGTAATAAAATAATATTATCTTAATAAAAATTTGTTTCAATCCGATCAAATGAATCAATCGAACTATGACCTAGTTGGCCGACCATTCGATCACCGGTGCGGTTTTAAAAACATAAGTATTACTGTAATACGTGGTATTATGAAGGTGTCACCTGATTGAATTTTCTACTCTCCTTTTGATAATATTAAAAGTACATATGTGATATGTAACTAATTGTATCTATACTTTATGTGAACCATACAAGTATTAAGAGTTGGGTTGTCAAAACTCTAGGATTTTATAATCCTTAACCCTAATCAATATGCATAATAATCTAGCTAATTTAATTTGTATGATCTTACAATTTTATCTTCTGCACTCTCATATCATAAATATAATTATTCAAATAAAGATAATCTTTGCAATAACAATGATAATTAATTTAAGTGCAAATTAATTATCTTTCTTATCATTCATTTTTTTATGAAAAAAATCAAATTATTAATAAAAAGTTAATAGCCTTTTTATTTCAATCTTTTTTAATATGCTCACAAATTTTCGCCAGATAAGAATCCTTCACAATTTCAGTCGACATTTAAAAAATCCTTCTGAAATATCGAAAGTAATTTATCGATGACCGGGCCATTGGTAATAAAATTAATAATATAATATAATATAAGCATATGCTTAATACTTATCGTTGACAATTTCGATGGAATGGATTGTTGGTAATTAAATTAATAATAAAAATTATATAATATAATATTAGAATATGATTAATATTTTATTATTAATATTTATGATGGTTCGCAGGCCATTGGTAATTCTAATCTCGTTCCTGCCCCACTTCCCCACCCTCTCTCCCTATATTTCATTCTTTCTCTGCCTTTCCATATCTTCATCTCCCTCTCTCTCTCTCACTCCCATGACTCCGGTGTCCTTTCCATCTCTCAACTCTAGCGACTCCGGCGACTCCAGCTCTGGCTGCCCTCTCCCTCTCCCTCTTCCACTCATGATTCAGCCTGGAACGTCCGCGGAGACCGGATGCGGCGCCCGCGGCTGATCCGGGCGGATGGCGCCATCCGCAATCAGCCGATCTATTTTTTATATTTTAAATAAATTTTTCGATGGACAAACCCATCAAAAAAGTCTTCTGACGGGAGTCTTCCAATGGGAGCCTTCCCATCGGAGGTTCTGACAGGTAGCTCCCGTTGAAACTGCCTTTTCCCGTCAGAATATTGACAGTTCGATCTATCGAAACTTTTCGTTGGAAAATCTTTGTGAGTTTCTTTCCGTCGAAAAATGATATTTCTGACTGATTTTTTGGAATTAACGAGGATTCAGTCGTTGGAAAATCAATTTTTTCTTGCAGTCATGTATATAATTTTATGATACTTGGTGGTATAAGATTTTGAAACTTAATAACATGTATTAGGACTATTTTTTTCTTTTCCTTTACAAATTATATATTAAAACATTATTACAGTTTTTTATTCAAAACATCTTGGTTTGTTATATTTACATATATAAAACACCTTATAAATATACAGATCGATCCAAAAAAATAACAAATAATTGACCATTGACAAAAAGATCTAGTAGGCCATAATTAAAGAATGAATCATGAAAATGAAGTATATATATATATATTAAGATCCTTCAAAATAAATAGTGAATCGTATATAACTAAAATCAAGGAAGGATTAGTTCAGTGAGGATAAAAATCATAACTTCAAAATCAAGCTTAATTGACACAATTGATTAGCAAGATTGTGCCGAAGAGCTAGTAATCTTAAGTTTGTTTTCTGAAATCACCACTTGATTAGGATAATATCGCTCTTCTTTTTCATCCCAATTCCCAAAATACTAGTAGTTCTATATACTGGAGATCCTGCAGGGGTATCTAAGAAACAACTTCAAGGTGTGATATCTAGTATCCGAGGTTGTGATCATGAATATCATAAGGTGTGAAGAACAAAATGAATGCAAATTGACGAACTTAATTTTAAGATACACTACAAGAAAAATAGCTATTTCCGACGGCCTATGATATTCCGTCACAAATGTGAGTTTTCCACGAATTTTCCGGCAAAAGTGAACCGTCGGAAATTTGCTCGTTGCAAACCTTTTCCGACGACTCTATCACAGCCGTCAGAAGTTCCCACAACCGAGAAAATATTTCCCGCGACTTGGACCATGGGAACGTTCCCACGGCACGGGCCGTGAGAAATGTTTCTCACAGCCCGAGCCGTGGGGAATTTTCCACGGTCTGAACCGTGAGGAAGTTTCCTACGGCTCGGCCCATGGGAAATTCCCACGATTTCAGCTGCTTGTATATGATTTTCCGACAGTGGGACCGTCGAAAAGGTTTTTCAAATATTAAAAAAACAATTGCCAACTGGATCGGCCATCCTGGGACAGCTACGGTTGCGACTGTTCCTGACCACGCGTGGCCGATCTAGGAGTGGCACCCGACCCTGTTCGGGGCAGGTGCCCGCCCCGACCCCGTTGACCGGCCCTCGCTCCCGTACCCGCCCCGAATCCCCAGTCCGAGGGAAATTTTATCCCCTGCATCGATCCTCCGAGGCCCCGAATCCCCGCGGGGACTTGATTCCCTGAATTTTTTGATTAAAAATGTGAAAAAATTAGAAAAGAACCAATTATTATAGAGTATTCATGCACACAATTATAAATATATCACTATTATAAATTTCACAACATAAACTTCAAATTTAATTATAAATTCTACAACATAAAATTCAAATTTTGACACAAATTCCACCACAACATAATTTTCAAATTTTACCACAACACAAACTTTAAATTTGATACAAGTTTCATAACATAAAGTTTAAATTACAACACCAAATATTTTAATAACATTTGTAAAAGATCAATAAGACATTCATCATTTTTCTTCATTTCATCCTTCACCCATTTGCAAAGTTTCCTACAAGTTAATAAAAAAATGATTAGTACAATAAAACTAAATTGAATAAAATTAAAAAATGATTAGTACATTTCATAATTTCATTTCGTCCTTTTTTGTTTGGACTTCCTTCTTCCTTCTCATTTTCATTTTCGGAACTTGCCGGGGTATTCTCGGATTGAATTGCATTGCTTTCAACTGGAGTGATAGATTGATTATCCGCTCCATCTATTTCTGCATAAAAACTTAAATTGATTAAAACGTGAGTAATTGAAAAAAATTACAAAAAAATATCAAAATTTTAAAAAAGCTAAATGGACATTAATTCACCTCTGCACTGTGCGTAAAGGTGAATCACCTATGTGCACTATGCGTAGAGGTGAATTGCCCTTGTCGATGATGACGAGGACCGCCCTCGACGATCCACGATGACGCCGCCATCGACGCCCGAATCGATCGGATAAACGATGCCTTTGACAACGATCGGATCAACGATGATGCCCTCAACGACGAAAATGCCCTCGACAATCCACGATGACGCCGTCACCACCGTTGACGATGACCAGATAGACGATGCCCTTGACGACGACCGGATCGACGTCGATGACGACAATGCCCTCGATGATGACAACGCCCTCGATGACGATGATGACACCACCTCGATGATCCACGATACGCCACCGCCATCGACGATGACCAGATCGACAACGATCGGACTGACCTGCCCGGATCGATGATGACCAGATCAACCGGATCGACGGCCATGCCCTTGATGATGACAATGCCTCGACGATCCACGATGACGCTGCCGACGATGATCGGATCGACTGGATGGACAACGATCGGATCGACCCGCTCGGATCGACAATGCCCTCGATGATGATCGGATCCACGATGTTGCCCTCGATGACGACGATGACACCGCCATCGACGATGACGCCGCTTGGGCTCCAACGCAGGCGGCCGCGACGGAGTGGTGAGGGAGAAGGATGCCGCCTGGCCGCCATAAACTTCATATGATAAAGAAAGAAAGGAAAATGATACCTTGTGAAGACGGAGTTCGATTCATCGCCGGAGACGACATTGGTGACCAGTGAAGGGATGCTGGCGGTTGGCAGCCGACGGCTAGGCGATTGTTAGACTTGGAGTGGAGAGTTGAATCTTGAGAGGCTGCAATTTAGGCCGATCCGCTTGTGGCCTAATCCACCCGCTTGGAATCGGATCAGGCCACGAGGATCCAGCCGCTAGGCAACCAACCGGCCGGATCTGACGGTCAGGAGAGAGAGGGTCTCCGGGCACGAGAGAGAGGAGGAAGGATGGAGGGCCGCATGCACCGATCATCGAGGGAGATGGCCACCGTGAGGGAGAGAGAGGAGAGAGGGAATGAGGTAGAGAAAGGGAGAGGATGAATAAAAAAAGAGGGAGAAGGAGAAAAGGAACAAAAAAAGCGGATGAGTTTGGTGGAATTTTTTATTTGCTAACAGAAAATGTTTCCCACAGCTTGGGCTTTGGAAAATTTTTCCCACGATCGTAGCCGTGGTAAATTCTCATGACCGGAGTCGTGAAACTTCCCAAGGCTCGAATCGTGAGAAAACGGGTAAAGTTTCCCATGACTGGAGCCGTGGGAACTTCCACGGCTTAAGAAATATTTTCCATGGCTTAAGCCAAGGAAAATATTTTCTATAAGTCCAAGCCGTCGAAAATACCGATGGAAGATAATCCATCGTAAAATACGTCGCAAATTGTGAAGAATTTTTTACCATCAGAAATTATTTTTCAGAAATACATCATTTTCTTGTAGTGATATCTGATGCACAATTACATACACTTTGTAGTGCAAAAGGCATTGAATCCACAAAAAGGATCAGATGTAACTATCAGTACTCAGCATATTCAACTGAACAATGAATTAAAAGTAGAAAAAAATCAGGATATAAAAAGTTGAAACTATAGTTACTCTATAATATTAACTATGAAGAAAGTGTTGATTCAATGATAAAAAATGTCTAAAGTTAGTCTTTCCTATAAAAAGATCCGAATATTCAATTCATGAACCATAGAAACTATGATAGTGCATCTAAACACTTGGGGGTGTTTGATATGGGTTAAAATGAGAACGCTTGTTCCTTGTTTTTCATTCAAACACCATTTTAAAAATTGTGTGAGCCATTTGTCATCATTGCAAAAGTAAGAAAAAATGGAAATACTTTTGTTCTTTCTCCCCACTTGAACAAGTTTGTTATCAACCAAAGAACAAGCTTGAGAATAAAATTACTTGTTCTAAAATCTATTGACCCCATACAAACACCCCGGAGAACAACTCTCGCATGCAAATACAGATTTCTACATATCATTATTGGAGGATATGCTTCAAACTTTAAGATATGATCTTTTACACTCCAAAAAGATTTAACTCTATCTTAAAGCATTACATTCTCGAGATTCTTTGTTGATTTACAATCCATGTCTGGAGATAATTAGCCTATAAAGCAGTGAAATGGAACATAGATATATACATGTACATATGCAATCCTTGTCCTTGTTCTCGTCTACAGATCATGCATGGAAGTGATGAAATTGGCCAATATATCACTGCTAATTTTCAGATGCTAACTCGTTAATTGGCTGATACTGCTGCCATAACTTATCAGAAAATTTCAGACATCATGCACCTGAAAGAGCTCACGTACATTTGTCACCTCCCATTTGTTTGGACCAAAACATAAATGATAAATCTCAGCAACATCTTTTGCCTAGGTACAATCAGGTTTCTGACAGAGTGCATGAGAAGAAAAATGCGACAAAGCTGATGAACACAACACATGTACAGTACCCATTCCAGAAAAAAAAAAAAGATTCCGATGGGATTGAATGATTGCTAGCTAGTTGTTGCATGCAGGTACTATTTATTCTGCAATGCACAGTGAATGGCCAGAAACCTTTTGATCATATTTTAAGGAACAAAAGTGTGCATCATTTTGGAGCATATTCCAAGTTATGCTGCTGACGAGCAATTGATCGGCTGCACTGTTGCTCAGAATGATTGGCCACTGCAGCATTGATGAGATCCTGCTCTGTATAGTAACGGTGCCACAAGGATGCATGTTTATCCCAATCGCATCTGACAATTAATTATTTGAGCGAAAACAATGCTGCAACATATATATCAATTCATCCTCCTGAAACCTGATAAAGATATGCTGATTACAAACGCATCAAAAAGAAATTATATGTACAGTTAAGATCGAGAGCATGACCTGTAACAAAACAAACAACGGTCCACAACCAATATATATAGCGAAGAAGAAATAATACAACTTTCAAGTATCTTGGGAATGGAGGGAGGGAGGGAGGGAGGGAGGGGGGGGGGGGGGGGGGGGGGGGGGGGGGGGGGAGAGAGAGAGAGAGAGAGAAAGAGCTAGAAGGAAGGTACAATGCCGTAGCCTGAATCAGCAAGGACGGAGGTGGAGAACATCTGGTCCACCTCGACGTCCATGTCGGACCTCTTGGCGAAGCGGCCCTTGATCCGTGGCCGCGTCTCGGCGTAGGCCTTCCTGGAGGCGTACCGTATGGTCTTCTCAAACTTCCTGGTCTTCCTCTTCTCCCTGTACCTGAGCACCCGCGCCTCGCGGTCCATGGGGTCGAACTGCGCCGGAACCTGCAGGAACGGGTGGGCGGAGAAGAGGTCGATGGTCCCTTTGGATGGCCTGACGTGAGCGTTGGAGATCTCGGCCATGGCGGCGTCTGGCACCAGGCTCGCGTCCATTGATGAAAAAGAAGCCTGCATGCATGCATTCGTGCATGTTGTAGTTGAACAGAAATATGTAATTCATCAATGTCATGGAGCAACTTAGCCGCCTACTGCACGCATGCACCTTGCACACGAATTATTCCAGGGATATCATAACACAGACCCAAGCACTCGAAATCACACAAATTAAAGAGCTCCAGTTAATAATTCCAATTTCCAATAGGTCACAGAAGACTCAAAACCTTATGCAACTCAGGCAGCTTGCTGAACAAAGAATCTGCTATATGTGTGCATGAGAGTTTAATTATGAGCTAAAGTTCTTCTCAGCAGTAATGTCTCTTGTAACTGGATAATCACCTCATTTTAACGGTTCAATTCGTCGAACTAACCAGTTAATATATCGAGTATGATTCATTCAAACTTTCAGAGATTGCATTAATCACAATTCATTTTTTTGCCCATTTGAAACTGGTATTTGAGACTTTATAAAATTCTAGATAATGTAGTTCGAAAGATTTAATTTCAATACAATTGTTAGATTTTTTTTCGATTGACACTCGGTGTCCGGAAAGTGGTGCCAATTATTCAACCCAACTGACGCTAAAAATTATGCGCACTGGTCACGGATTGAAGTCTTGACTCATTATCGAGCTCGATTAATTTGACGTCACGAGCAGCATGCTTGACATGACAGGTGAGACTCCCAACGAAAATTTTTTTACATTCATGAATATCCAAACTCGAAATCTTTAATTAACCATGAAACGCTGCTATCCAGTACGCTAACTCTAATTGCTATACAATTACTATTAGACTTTTTGAAACAAAAAAAAGAATACAGTGCATGTTATCGTATATAAGGCACAACACTCGAGACACACTGTTGGCAACGTTGGATCATGCATATATGGCAGAACAGGAACTACTTTCATAGGAATTTTTTTTGGGAACAGAGCTCGATCGATGTGACCAGGAGGTGATTAGTAAATAATGGATATGAGGGGCAAAAGGAAGCGATGCTTACGCTGTGGTTGAGTGAAGAGGAGTAGCTGAAGCCATGGGAGCTCTCGAACTGATCCATCATGCGGTATCCCTTCTGCTGCGGCTGCTGTTCGTTTGGCACCAAGCACTCGCTCCCGACGTCGACGTCGCTGCCCCCGCCGCCATGGCTGCGCTGCGCGTCCTCATCCTTGCTCTGGTTGGTCTCGTTCTTGTTGCCGTTGTTGTAGTCCTCGAGGTCCAGGAACTCGTCCCCTTCCTCGCCGAACAGCAGGCTGTGGCAGCTCTGGATGCTGTTTCCCTTCATCGGGTTAAGCAGCATCCACGACGCGTTGGCCTCCTCCTCGTCCTCCTCGTCCCCGACCGGCACGCCGACGTGGTAAGGCAGGTTCAGGCTCGGCCTCACGACGAGGCCGGCGCCGGCGCCGCTAGCCAGCGCCGGCACGATGGGTACGCGGTGATGGCGCCGCGCCAGCAAGTTGGCGGAGTGGATGTTGGCGTCGCAGGCGGCGCAGAGCGCGGCCGCGTCCGCCCGGCAGTAGACAGCGCACGGCGCCGACCGGCACGACTCGCATGCCGTCGGCGCCCACGCCCCGCCGGAGCTCCCCTCCACCTTCAGCATGAAGGCAGAGTTGTTCTTCTCCTCCTCCTGCTGCTGCTGCTGCTTGCTCTTCGTCTTCCTCTGCTGTCTGCGATCGCAGAGCAGAGAAGAGCTGAGAACTCGACGACGCAGAGGAGCGCAATTTGAGGAGGAGAGAATCTGACGGGTGCTACGTGGCGAGATGTTTGTGGGGGAGAGCGGCTCATCTCGTTATCTTGTGGCTGGGTTTGGCTCCGGGTTGGGACCCACGGGGTGCTGACGTGTCCCGCCGCCTTGGTGGATCATCTGAAACTTTTCTTTTTCGTGATCGAGTGATCGGAATTCTTATTCTTATCATCATGGTAGTAATTTTATTTATTTTGAGATTATTTTTGTTTCGGATTTGTTGTCTTTTTTTCCTTTTGTCTTATAATTAAATCTTAGTATAAACTCAGCGAAATCTTAGCATAAATATTAAGGAAAAAAATCTGACCCATTCGAAAATTGAAGAGTAGAGTGATAGAAGATAAATTTTCGATGTATATAGCTTTATCTTTTACAAGCTAAAGTTTTTTTTTTCTTTTTGTTTAGATTTAGCACCTTCATTCGATGTATTTTCGATTTTCCTGCAATAAAATTTAATATACCTATACGATAAAAGAATTGTATAATATTTTTTTTCATAACTGAAAAGAAATATGATGATAGAAATTTCAATGACATAAAGAAATTATTAAATGAAAATAGAAAATTTATAAAGTTATAATTCAAAATCACATGAAGAAAGGCGAAGGGACCCTGTGATATTTTTTTATTATTTTATTTTATTAATATTGCCATGTCGACAAGTGTTTGCGTGGAGAATAGAGAAATACCACATTAGCAAGGCAATCGAATAACGATTGATAATCGGTGAAAAGAATATTTGGTGAAATAAATTAAAAGATTGATGACAGTTTTGTTATAAAATAAAATTTGATAATAATTCTAAAAAATATCAAAGTTAGAGGACATTTGGCGTAATTTATCTTTTGTGTAAAAATTTGATTCTTTTCTGACTTTGTGTTTATGGCTGTTGTCCTTTAATTTATAAATAATTGATAAATATTTTTTTTTGATGGATCCCTATGTTCAAAACTATTAGCCTCGATTAAATAAATTTTAATTAAAATGATGATTATGAAAATCGAATTTTAAATTATTAGCACACATAACTTCGCTATTCAGTTGTGCTTTTTGTTAAGCCAATTAGATGAGCTCTTACATTACGAATGCATGATGGATACTTGCAACTACCACAACCCTAAAAATGTTGCCTTTGCGTGTTTCCCGTCATAAATGTAATATTTTTTTTGAAAAAAAAAGTTTTCTATTTTAATTGCATCAGAAATTGGTAGAAACAATTTGTAGGCCAACTATTAATTATTATATAATGAATAGCGAGAATAACATGCGCCGTGAAATGTGGTTGAAAAAGAACATGGAGAAAAATTATACCTTTTAATCTCAATTTTATTTTTTAAAGTAATAATTCTATATTGGAGTGAGAGCAACACCAATAAAAACTTATAAAAAAAATTAAATCAACAATCCCTCACTCAATCAACTTGATTTACTAGCAATACAGTTTCTTTTAGTTGTTAGTTTTGGTGTTGGAAAAAATAATACTGACAGTTTAACTTGCGTAACATTAAAAATTATATGCACTATTCATAAGTTAAAAGTCGACCTATCATCGAATTCAAATTAATTTAGTCAGATCATTTTACATACTTAATATTGACAAGTGAAAACACAATAAATTTTTTCTAAGACGTGCATGCTCTTCTCTTTGGTGCACTCGTGTGAACTTTTAAGTGCATGGCCAAGAAAAAAGAGGAGACCAAGAATTAATTAAGCAAGAAAAAAATAAAAGAAATAACGTGCCATGCCACGTTACCACATTAATTCGATCTATTTATCCACACAGAAAAGAAATGGTGGAGAAGTCATTTTGTAGTGAAAGATGCGTCGATGACATGGACGAATTCGTTGTTTTTTTTTCTTAATAAAATAATTTAATTTCCTTCATTACATAATTTTAATGTAGCACATAAAAAAATTATTTATGGGAACTTCACTAGTGTTGTGAGTTATTAATTTTTTTTGTTTATGGGAACTTACAAATTGATTAATATTTTTTCTTTACTTTTCATGCAGGTGGAAAAATTATATTGCTTTTTATGCATATATTAAGCATATAAATAATAATTTGAATTCGAATAAAAGAAATTGGTCCCAAACGATATGAACAATATTCATCGCCCGTATAAAAACGATGGCATGAAGTTAAAAAAGCGAATCTTTTCGCTCGATAAATAATGTTTTTTTGTTTAAATCTTAATAAGATAATTATCAAAATAATAATATTCTAAGTTTTCAATAAGATAATTTTTTTTCCTAGTTCGTCTCTTTTATCATCTGCTTAATTATTATTTTATTTTATTTATTTTATTAATACAGAAAATAATGTTATACAATAAGATAATTTTTTTTCTTAGTTCGTCTCTTTTAACATCTGCTTAATTATTATTTTATTTTATTAATACAGAAAATAATGTTATACACTAATCCTACATCGAATGTTCTATATAAATTCATTTTTCTAATATGTATGTATATAATCAGATTTTAAAAAGTATTTTATTTTAATATTTAAATTTTATGCATATAATTGTTAAAAATATATGCCAATTAATTTGTAATATTTTCTTATTTAATAATCACATTACAAAATTTGTAAATATATGATATCATTTTTGTTATTGAGTATTTTTATTTCTAAAATTTTTAATCATAATAGATACATAGTGTCATAATAGAATAATACTTAGCTTTTTCTCATACCACCACTACCTGAAACTTTCTTTCTCTAGTATATACTCCGCATGATGCTAAGATGCTACCAATAAACTTATCATATAATTCTATATTCTATTTTTAATTTCTATACACAATTGACTTTATTTCTCTATATTATTTTTAAACATCCACATAAAATAATATAAGTAAATATATTAATTTATATTTATAAACATGTAGATATGGTTTTAACCGATAAGTTAGATAGTTTAATAATTTGCGTATGCTCATAATAAAGTCCATTCATATGATTTTCTAACTTTACCTAATTTAGTAGGATAAAAGAAACTACTTAAATTATAATTATAATTCTTAAAGTATCTAAGTTTATAATAAATTTTGCTTAAATTATAATTATAATTCTTAAATAAATATGCATTATTTTTCCAACTAATATATATCTTTTTTGTAACTTCTATACTTTAAAGAGCAATACCTATATTATTTAACATATTACAGTCTTAATGTTTTCAACCATATCATATATTTATTATTGTTAAAATATTTACGTTGAAAAATTTATTTTCATATACATGACTTTGTTATTAAATAATTAAGGTAAATATAAATATTAACGATTGAGAAATGATAAAGAAAATATACTATATAACCATATATAGAGTAATTGAGAAATTATATAGTAAATGATATCTTATAGTTATCAATTATAATTATTCATCCAATAATTTGTTAGTTACTACTAAACCATTCCATTAGCATGTATAAATTGACATTTTAATTAGTTATAACATTTTATCTAACTGCCTTACATTTGCCAAATATCTTATTCTCCTTGTATGTTATTGTATAAGATATTATATGCTTAATAAATTATTTTCAACATTCAGTTAAAAAATTTATGAACATCATGAGCATGGCATGGGACATATGACTAGTTTTATTTTATATGTAAATAGTTATTATACTTTTAATGTATAGATTGTTGTTGTTCTACAAATGTAGGACTAATTAAACAATATAAATTTCTTTCCTTCAATTTTAATTTTCTTTATAATTAAGTTAATTTTTATTGTTCATTTTAATAATATACACAAAAATTATCTATCATATATAAATTAATTTTTTGAATAATTATTTTAAAAGTGTCACCTAACATCTTTTACTTCTCCTTATATGCAATATAAAATTATATATATATATATATATATGGCTTCATGTGAAATTAACACATCAAGTCTATCGTCCTTCTAATATAATATATAAACGATATATGAATGTTATGTTTAATTTTTATACAAATAATTATTAAAAATATCTTTATTTTAGTATCAATCATAATTTTTTTATGTAAGTTATATAACTTAGATAAAAAATTTGTGATTGATATTAAAATAAAAATACATGAGCATTATTGAAAATAGTTTGATTTTATCTCACAAGGTAGCTATCAAAATTATAAATTCTTCATCTTTTATAGTGCCACTCTTTCCTTTCGACTTTGCATACTTTAAATGTAGAACTAAAGTAAATAATATCAATTTATAATATTTATGTCATGTTAGTGTAACACTCCCAAAATGCACCTCGTAACGTGGCACAATGCGCCTTAGAGGATGTTACGGGTTATACATACGTGGATATCATATTGATATTTTTTTTATTGGTCAATTAATCATATGCAAAAGAATGACATAAAATATGCAGAAGATAATAGAATCATCATGAGTCATGAGAAACTCATCAAATATATCATCGTGATTATAAGAAAAGATAAACTATGATATGAAAGTAAATGACTCACGACACACATTTACTGTCATCACGAGCTCGTTCTGTCACTGTTGGTCATCTTCATCGTTAAAACATAGTCTTGCACATATGAAAATTAGGGGAGATAAACATCCCTATGAGTTTTAAAACTCAATATATAAATAAAGTAAAGACATCATAAGATCACAATATTAAACATAAAGATAAATCATATGAACATCATCATCATATAAGGAATAAAGATGTGATCATATGATATTCATGAATCAATTTGACATATTCTTTCAAGGTAGATAATAATAAATCATTACAAAATGATGAGTGTCGATCATCATGATTATGATGCCATGATTATGTAAGGGTCCATGAAAATCATTATAGGAGCACAAGTAGATAATCATGACATGAGTAATCTTTATTAAAGCATATTAATATAAGATCAAGAGATTATAGAAAAGTCATCATAAAAGTTCCAAAAGTCAATAATCATAATAAAAGTGGCAAAAATCAATAATCATCATTAGGAATGTTGCATTATTTATATGATTTTATCTTCTTCATCATCTTATTATTCATCTTAGACTTATCATGGGGTATGCTTCAACTCATAGAGGAGAAATGTCTCAACCCAACATCATAATTATCATAACTGATAGAGACAACCCATAACTAATCATCGACAATCCATCGTCATAAGAGCTTTCATTTAATATTTTTCGTCTTTTATCTTGCAGCTTTTAATTATCTTTATTAAAACATAAAAACCATGATCATGTCATCAAAAGAAGATAAGGAGATTGTGAGATCATGATAATTAAGGATCCTAATAGCAACATCATCATCATAATGGTTTAGTAGTTAATCAAGGCTATAAGATAAGATCATGATGAGTAATCAGAGATGCACAATCATAATAATCATCATAAAATAGATCATGATTCATAAGTCATGATCAATGTAATCATGATTTAATCTAGATGGAAGCATCATATGGAGTCATAAATCATAGGTTCACGTTGGACATCGTCATTATAATCAAATATAACATTGTACTTAAACTCATGGTACATGGAGAAAAAATCAAAGGTGTATAATCATAGGAAAAGAACAATAAGATCATAAAATTATTGTAAATCAAAAGGGTCATAATTAAACATCATCATCATAATCATATAGAACTTAAAATAAGACTACAAAATAGGATAGAGTACTCAGAGGTGCATGAACATGATTATCATCATCATAAGATAGATCAAGATTAAGGACATAAATCAGGAGACAATAGGTTTAAAAATTATCATAACAGAGTCAAAACCCGAGCCGAGTATAGGCAGAACCCAAGTCGAGTTCATATGACATCTTTAAAAAAAATGATGCAGAAACTCACACCGGGTTCAGGTCACCCCCGAGCCGAGTTGAAGCAACATCTTTAGAAAATAACCAAGAGACAAACTCGGGCCGGATTGGACATTCTCGGGTAGGGAGAAAGTCGCGCCCGATGTAGCTTCGACGTGGCTAGCACCCGGGCCAGGTCTTCATCAACCAAGGCCGAATTCATCTTGGACCTTCCGAGCTCCGACCATGGTGGATCCCAACCAAGTGATCCAAAGAACTCTATCCGGGCAAGGTCTTATTTGGGTGGGATTTCATCATGCGAAAAAATTACGATTGTTCAGTGGACATTTCGGTCGATCTTTCTAGCAATTGTCGGTGGCATGCATCATCATATAGCTTTATTTACGAATATGGGCTATTCAAAATTGCTAATAACATGCTATAATTCTAAAATCAAGATTTTACGATGAATCTACCATAATCACGTATCTTGTGAAATTTTTATTGAAACCTCATGTTCCTCTTCTTCTTCCTCTCACATGGTTCATTCCTTCGAACTTGGTACATGGTCATCTTCCTCCATACCCTCTCATCCATCTCATAGAGTGGGGTGCCATCAAATTTTATGGAAGAGAGATAGCAGGCACGAGGGCAAAATAACTAAGGGAGGGTTCATTTGATTTCTTTTTACAGGAGAAAGGAAAATTTAATTTAACTGGGACTTTATGTTTTATCCTCATGTGATTTTAATCTTTTGTTCCTTTATCCTTTCTCTCTCCTCCTCTTATTTTTTTTTAAAACTTTTGTCAGTATCGTTTTTTCTTGATGGTGTTACAATTAGTTTTCAACATTTTTATTATTTATTTAAGTAATATACATTATATATTATATATCATATTTAAACTATAAAATTATTTGGACATTATGCAAAATAGTTTGCCTACCAATAATCATGTCGACATATTTTATAACTTTATCTAATCTCATTCCATTAATATAAGATGATAATAAAAGAAACAACTTAAGTTTATTATAACTTTTATTTAAAATTATATTACAATTCTATATGCATTATTTGCCAACTAATATATATAATTTTTATTTCTATTATACTTGAGGAACAATATCTATATTATTTCAATTATTATTTAACATATTTTAATCTTGATATTTTCAACTGTATCATATATTTATTATTGCTAAAATATTTACGTTGAAAAATTTTTATTTGTATATACATGACTTTGTTCTTAAATAATTAAGACAAAATATAAATATTAATAGTTGAGAAATGATAAAAAAAAATACCCCTATTTTCATTAACAATTGTGAACACACAGCTATCTTCCATTACGAGGTACTCTAAATACCCCTATTTTCATCAAATTATAATGTAGGAAACAATACCTTGTGCCAATTGCAGAAAATGAGTTCCATAAGTTACAAATAAAGCACCCTCACAAATTACATAAATAAGTTCACAAGCTTTAGAGATAAAAGCAGCAGGGCTTCATGAAGTGACAAGTGATTGCCGGAGACGACCAGTTATCTGAGGCTATGGAGAGGAAAGTTTCGTAAAGGATTTTCTTTCAGCATTTCCGTTTCCCTGTAAAGGAACAAGACCTCTGTTAATCAACAATACAGTGAAGTTTGAGAAAATCGCAAGTATCAGGATGACTGGAATTTTTACTTCTTAAGTCTTTCACTGTTTCCTAGTTTAAGCTTCCCAGAAACTGGCTTCCTGGCAACCTCATCTCCTGGCAATCTGATTCAAGATAACAGAGATATGAAATTGGACACAAAATGGACATAGCAAACATTAAATGGACATATCACAGAGTAAAAGATGAACATTATTACATGTAAGGAATTCAACAAGAACCATGCACCCGTTTAGCTACTATATTGCATTATCTTTTTCAAGCCTGTCAAAATCTAGCTCTACAGTTATTATTTGTAGCATACTGGTTGTAACATGGCTCATGTAAGGCTAATGCAATATATGTTCAATTTCTGACTTGATTTTTTGTTACCAGTACAATTACAACATGTATAAACAGACTTGTATATTATATCCAACGGTACTCGTTCAAGAAAGCCATATATAAGTGTGTGACTATCATACTCTGAGCATTCTTCATCAACATACACTTCGATGCAAGAACTTGATGCAGATGAACTCGTTCTGGTTCCTATTTTCTGTGGAACCTGACAAGGAAAATGGAGAACTTTTTAAAAAATAGTTCTGAAATTGAGAACTTTTGAAAAATGTTTCTGAAGAAAGGTAAAAGTGATTTTGACATAAGAATTGAGGAGAGCAAACCTTGTATGATGTCCATTTGGCAGGGATGGACGAGTTTTCCTTATTTCGGTCTGATTGACTTCCTAGAGTATTCCAAGTGTTTTCGTTGACCTTGCGTCTAAGGTGTTGGTTATTTGCTCCAGATTTTGCATCATGATAAATGGAAATTGCCCTGTTAGTATCAATCCTGGCAACAAGAAAGGATATGCAAAATCAAAAGTTCGTCATAATCAGGAATTGGATAGCCAACAAAGCACAACAAAAGGCTTTCAATTAATTTAGAATTTTGTAATACTTCCACACGGAAGATGTAGAAAATAAGATTGCTTATTTCTACTAGTTGAAGAAAGAAATGTTGGCTATTAAATTGGCTTTAGAATTTTGTGAATAATGTCACATGGAAGATATGCATATTAATAGACAAACCTCAACAAAATGACATATGCTATTTGCAAATAAGGGAATAAATGCCATGAGTTCAAATCCTGGAAAAAAAGAAAGTAATTAACTTGTTACTTCTGTCATTAGTGCCACGACCAAAATAACCCTTCCCTTCCCTACTGTCCTACCTCCTCATGCACATCCCTCCCCCTCATGAACCTATCTTCTGTCATTTGCTGGATCAATTGCAGCAGAGGAGAAAGGCAACAAAGGAGAGCTGTTGAACGAGATTCAGGTGGAGATCAAAGACAAAAGGGTCAAACTAGAGGGCATTGCGGGAACGGAAGTCCAGCATCGGAAATGTGGGTTCAACAAAATCAAAGAGTGAATGATTTTCTATTGGATTAAACAATAGGGAAGATCTGATCATATGCTAGGATTTCCATTCGCATTTCATCATGTTCATTAAATATAAGTTCTGAAGTGCATATTTTAGCACTCCAGATTTATACATGATAGAGTTGTCCAATCTGCTCGAATTGAGTTAATCCATTGTATTGTCCATATGAAGATAATGATTCAAGTGTTTATATGATTTTGTGATAGTTGTAAACATCTCTCCATGATGAATACTCTTAGTGTTGATCTAATTAATGCGCTAAATAATCCTCAATGTTTTTGCTTGGCGTGCCTGTGTTTTGTTGAGGGAGCCATGTAGTAAATGGTAGATGTCCTACATGTACTGATGTGGTATAGAAACCCGAACCCAAAAGCTGTACAATTAAGTATTTGCTTTAAATTTTTATTAGTGTGAATAAATTATAGCCGGTCCCAAGTCCGGATAAAGGAGGAGGGTTGTGTTAGGCCCCGACAACCAGCATAAAATCCTATCGAGCCCACCGCCACTGCTCTTTTTCTCCCAAATCGCTGGAGCCCTAAATCATTTTCGTCCTCTGCTCTCTCAAGCCACCACGCCGCTGCTGCTGGGTTCACTTCCGCAATCACCCCTTTCTTGCACTGTTCACCGCCTACAGCCGACGCCCATGCTCGTGCCACTGCTGCTCGGTGCTGTTCGCCCCTGCTCATGCTGCTGCTGCTCAGTGCCCCCTGCTCGTGCTGCTGCTGCTCAGCGCGGTTCGCCCCTGCAGCCACCATCCTCTCGTGGCTCATTTGGTTTCTTTCGCTGCTGTACTCTCTCTCTCTCTCTCTCTCTCTATGTGGCTACTCACTGTGCCATCTCTCTCCTTTCTATGTGCGACCTCACTGTTCGCCGCCTAAGGACGCCCTGCTCGTGCTATTCATCCCTGCAGCCACTGCTGGCATTTTCCCTCACTGCTGACCTCCTGGAGTACGCCTTGCTCATGCTATTCATCCCTGCACCCACCAGTTCGCCCCCATGGATGATCTCCTGCAACCGTCCGCCCTCCCTTTCTACCGCTGCCGGTATGCCGTCCCTCCCTTTTTCTCTACATGTTTATGATCGTAGTGTCTGTTTGCATCCTCCCTCTCTCCATCCATGTGTATGCAAACAGAGGCACAAAGGAACCTCCCTCAGTTCCTCCCTTTCCTCTTTGTGTTTGCGAACAAAGGAACCTCCCTAGGTTCCTCCTCTTTCTCTATGCGTATGCAAACAGAAGAACCGAGCTTGGTCCCTCCCTCTTTCTCTGTGTAGGAACTGAGCTCCGTGTGTGATTAGATGAACCGAGGGGTTTAGAACTCAGAATGTTAGACTTAATCTAATTGCATTAGTCTTGTAGTTGTAGTATGTATGCATATGATCAACAATTTGTTATTTTGTATGAACTTGGTTGATGGTTTGATGATTTTAAGTTGAAAATTTTGCTTCGTTTTAAAAAAAATGTCATATCTATGCTAGTAGTAGAATCGGCCGTGTCGTGTTACGTATATACAATTTCGTGTTTTTCTGGGTGCTCCGTGTCGTGTCTGTTTTACATGTTTGACAACATTGACTACGCCCATGTCTGATTTTCTTACCTACTGATACTTAGGATTTACCGTAGAGATCTGATATAAAATGTTAACTCTACTGTGTTGATGATTGAATATCAATTGGGTAAATGATGAACAAATTAATAAGATGACTGGCAGTCACTGGGTCGCTATATAAACCAAGTTCATCACTGCCATTGGTCATCGATAAGGGTCCCATATTAAGAATATGTTGTATCCTTCTCTTAAAAGGAGGATAGCTCAACCATTGACCAAAATCATGTACTGAACATCGTTAACACAAATTTGCTTATTTATTCTAATTTGGAGATTTATTCATTGTTCATTTCCCACCAACACCCTATTTTTCTTTCACACCTGAAATGGCATGCCTTGAATTAGTCTCATATATATAAATCATGGAAGAAATGTTGGGTATATATGGTAGCAGCTTTAGCTTTATAGGATACGTTTTGGTAAAATTGTATGGGCCAAACCCCAAAGCAAACAATATCTTGTGCAAGCGCAAGGATATTACATACAATATCAGAGCCATGCACTCCGCATGAGCTTTCGTGCATGGTGGAATGCGTTTACTCAACAAGGATGTTAACTCTCAAAAGTCAATGCCTGTCTTGGATTAGTTCCAGCCAAGGTCCAAAGTGGACAATATCTTGCGCAAGTGCAAGAATGGGAGGACTAATGATTATATATTTTCTATTTTGATCATATCGAATTCTAATATAGATATATGGACATATTTCTTCACAAAAAAAATATTAACTTTTATTCTTTTAGTTGCTTCATCCAAACAAGATGAATATTTCACCTCCATCCAAACAAGGTCATGGTCCTAGAGTCCAACATCAAGAGGAAAAACATGGCAAAACTGGTTCAGCCTAAGGCATCTTAACAGAGATAGGAGCAGCAGCAAGTGTCCTCAAGCTGCATCAGCACAATATTGAAATACTCCAGATATGCCTAATCGAAGAATCTTTTAATCCGATTGGAGATCTAGCAGACGAACAATTAGCGCTTCTCTCAACTGTTGGAGCTGACAAGGCGTTCCACTTGTCACAAGTTGGTCCCATGTTGATAGCCCTACTCTTACCTTCAGTCCAATTAAGGTAGACTATCGCAACCACCTGTCTGAGGCTCCAGAATGGAACCATAGTTGCCTAGCAAATAGTGAAGAGGCACCGATGGATCCATATTGTCAGCCAAGACCAAGAAGATTTCTATCTCTTCACCTATTATGTTTGGAGACTATGGCCTTTGTTGCGTCATTCAGTCAACTTCTCTTAGAACTCTCGATGCTTGGGTCACCAGACCTCACGCGAGTTCCGGTGATGGTGGAGGTCAGCCCCGGAGCCAAAATTGCTGACTCTTTAGTCCATTGCTTCGTAGGCTCACGCATCCTACTATGCATTCGTGCCTTCCTGGCAACCTGAGCTGCGACAATTAGCGGGAAGGCAATAGGCTCGAATTGGAAGGCAGCAACATCTCCACCGAGTTCACAACCAAGGGCTACATTGCCAACTGGGAGGGAAACCAGTGGCTCATCAACAACACAACACAACAGGACTGCAGAAAAGGGAAGATACCTGTGGACAACTCAGCCTCAGGTCCCTCCCCTTCCCCTTTCCCTGCCCCCTCCAAAATTAACACTCTCACTCGAAACTTCTTGGGTCACCATACCTCACGCGAGCCCCAGTGATGGTGAAGTCAACCCCAGAGCCACAATCCCCGACTCTTTAGTCCTTTGCTTTGTAGGCGAGCATTCTACTATGCATTCACACCTTCCTACAACAACATCTCCACTGATTTCACAATCAAGGGCTACCACTGCCAGCTAGGAGGAAACCGGTGGCTCATCAACAGCACAACAGGACTGCTGAACAAGGCTGCAGAATAGGGAAGACACCTCTTCAGGAGGATGTTGATGTGGTGGACAACTCAGCCTCAGTTCCCTCCCCTGTTGGAGCTGACAAGGCGTTCCACTTGTCACAAGTTGGTCCCATGTTGATAGCCCTACTCTTACCTTCAGTCCAATTAAGGTAGACTATCGCAACCACCTGTCTGAGGCTCCAGAATGGAACCATAGTTGCCTAGCAAATAGTGAAGAGGCACCGATGGATCCATATTGTCAGCCAAGGCCAAGAAGATTTCTATCTCTTCACCTATTATGTTTGGAGACTATGGCCTTTGTTGCGTCATTCAGTCAACTTCTCTTAGAACTCTCGATGCTTGGGTCACCAGACCTCACGCGAGTTCCGGTGATGGTGGAGGTCAGCCCCGGAGCCAAAATTGCTGACTCTTTAGTCCATTGCTTCGTAGGCTCACGCATCCTACTATGCATTTGTGCCTTCCTGGCAACCTGAGCTGCGACAATTAGCGGGAAGGCAATAGGCTCGAATTGGAAGGCAGCAACATCTCCACCGAGTTCACAACCAAGGGCTACATTGCCAACTGGGAGGGAAACCAGTGGCTCATCAACAACACAACACAACACAACAGGACTGCAGAAAAGGGAAGATACCTGTGGACAACTCAGCCTCAAGTCCCTCCCCTTCCCCTTTCCCTGCCCCCTCCAAAATTAACACTCTCACTCGAAACTTCTTGGGTCACCATACCTCACGCGAGCCCCAGTGATGGTGAAGTCAACCCCAGAGCCACAATCCCCGACTCTTTAGTCCTTTGCTTTGTAGGCGAGCATTCTACTATGCATTCACACCTTCCTACAACAACATCTCCACTGATTTCACAATCAAGGGCTACCACTGCCAGCTAGGAGGAAACCAGTGGCTCATCAACAGCACAACAGGACTGCTGAACAAGGCTGCAGAATAGGGAAGACACCTCTTCAGGAGGATGTTGATGTGGTGGACAACTCAGCCTCAGTTCCCTCCCCTGTTGGAGCTGACAAGGCGTTCCACTTGTCACAAGTTGGTCCCATGTTGATAGCCCTACTCTTACCTTCAGTCCAATTAAGGTAGACTATCGCAACCACCTGTCTGAGGCTCCAGAATGGAACCATAGTTGCCTAGCAAATAGTGAAGAGGCACCGATGGATCCATATTGTCAGCCAAGACCAAGAAGATTTCTATCTCTTCACCTATTATGTTTGGAGACTATGGCCTTTGTTGCGTCATTCAGTCAACTTCTCTTAGAACTCTCGATGCTTGGGTCACCAGACCTCACGCGAGTTCCGGTGATGGTGGAGGTCAGCCCCGGAGCCAAAATTGCTGACTCTTTAGTCCATTGCTTCGTAGGCTCACGCATCCTACTATGCATTCGTGCCTTCCTGGCAACCTGAGCTGCGACAATTAGCGGGAAGGCAATAGGCTCGAATTGGAAGGCAGCAACATCTCCACCGAGTTCACAACCAAGGGCTACATTGCCAACTGGGAGGGAAACCAGTGGCTCATCAACAACACAACACAACACAACAGGACTGCAGAAAAGGGAAGATACCTGTGGACAACTCAGCCTCAGGTCCCTCCCCTTCCCCTTTCCCTGCCCCCTCCAAAATTAACACTCTCACTCGAAACTTCTTGGGTCACCATACCTCACGCGAGCCCCAGTGATGGTGAAGTCAACCCCAGAGCCACAATCCCCGACTCTTTAGTCCTTTGCTTTGTAGGCGAGCATTCTACTATGCATTCACACCTTCCTACAACAACATCTCCACTGATTTCACAATCAAGGGCTACCACTGCCAGCTAGGAGGAAACCAGTGGCTCATCAACAGCACAACAGGACTGCTGAACAAGGCTGCAGAATAGGGAAGACACCTCTTCAGGAGGATGTTGATGTGGTGGACAACTCAGCCTCAGTTCCCTCCCCTTCCCTTTCCCACCCCTCCAAACTTTACACTCTCACCACTAAGCCTATAACCCCAACCGCCAGCCCCCAAGCCCAATGCCAACTTCAATCTTGTGCCGGCACTCATCTCAAGACCAAGCCACTCCCCCTCGATACAGGCGGACCTTGAGTTTGAAGCTAAACTAGATCCTATCCTAACTCCAAAGCTTGAACCAAGTACAGGTTTGATTCATGTCCTCTCAAACATAGAGCCTGAAGTTGAACCCAATTCTTCTTTGAGTTCGTGCCATGTTCCTTTTACTAACCTCATTCTAGACTCTGACTAAGGCCAAGTACACACCACTCCTTACTGACCCTCCTAGAGCTTGACATCCCTCCTGAGCTTTGTTTGACCCCATGTGTATGAAAACCCAACTGCATCCTAGATCCCATCATAACCTTCAGCCCCGCACTTGAGCTTCATTCAAGTCCAATCAAACTCCAAGCCGAACGAGGAGCCCAACTTTCTATCCCCCACTACAAGTCCTTTCTCCTTCTCCTAAATATTGTGACTACTGCCGTCACACAAATCTGATGAACCAACCTCATCCCGCTGTCACCCCATCATCCTCCATCCATCTACACCTCCCTCCCCATCATCTAGCACCAACCACCAGCCAGGGGCAAGGGCTACTACAAACTCCCTAGTCAATGGTAGTGATGATGCAGAGGTACTCTTGGTCATTGGGGCTACATTGTTTCAGAAATGTAGATCCCACAAGACAAAGAGGGGAACAAGTCATGGCCTGGAGACCATCCAGACAATGTTCCTTGATGAAAGTCTTCGCATGGATTGTAAGGAGACTTTGTGATACAGGGGTGTAACATTCTTGAGTAGAACACCGTAGTAGGCAAGGCTTTGACATGCCTGCGGAGACATGGTTATTGTCTTGCCCTCGATTGTGATTTTTTGGAGGTTGTGTGGCGCCACTGTAGTTATTGGAAATTGTTGTCTTGGTAGCCACTGGTTCTCCAACTAGCAGTGCTATGGGCATGGTGGCTTCAATGAAATGACTTTCTTTTGGGGCAATGGTGTTACGTGGAGAACATAGTGCATCATGTAACCTTTGAGTATTTTGGAAGAGACTCCATGTGGTTCATGTTTTATTCGTGTTTCTTACTTATTTCTCTTAGATTTTGTTCTTTTTGGGCACCCATATTATACATTTATGCGTGACCATTAATGCAAATTGGACGATTGTCGTTTGTCGCAATCATCCTTCTTGCCTTAAAAAAATGCTAAACCTCGTGAAGTTCGATTTTTATTAAAGAGTATAAATCGAATTTCTAATATGAATATTTATAACTCCGCCTATGTTTTATAGCCGGTCCCAAGCCCGGACAAAGGAGGAGGGTTGTGTTAGGCCCCGACAGCCAGCGTAAAACCTTGTCGAATCGCATGAACATGGATCAACGAATAGCGTCGTATGATCCGTGTAGTCGACCCCACCTAGTGGGATAAGGCTTTGTTTGTTGTTGTTGTATTAGTGTTTGTACACATTGAGCTACAAGACTCACGGAAGAATTGCTCCCCTGCAAGAACATGTTAACAGTGTAGTGCAACGACGATACTCGAGGGACGATGTTGCACATGACGTAACCATGATGTATTTTTTTGTTAGGAACTTTTGTTTCTTTTTTTCTTTGTTAACCTTATGAAAATTTCAGTAATAATGATTGCAATTTTAATTTGAGACTTTGCATTAAGTTTTTGTCTTCTGCAATTTATGATATTTCCTTTTTATTGGTATTATTTTATCATCATTTAGTAAATTTGCTGATGTTGCATAATTGTTGACCCTTCTTAGTTAAGTTATTTTTAAATGTTTACTGTTTTCATAGCATCTTCTAGGCAATCCTAGCCATGTGATCAGGGCTGCTTTTGGAGGGGTTACAGTGAAGGCAAACGATATGGTCAGGGAATCAACTTTATCGAGTCACTTAACATTTTCAAGAAGAAGCTACATATTCGAAATGAAACTCAACATCAACATAGGCCCAAATAGAAATCTGATCACCTATAAAACTCCACTAGTGCGACCTGTCACCAGATCCATATACTGGGCTGTAAAAGATAATAGTTGCTTACCTTTGTAACTTTAACGGTTTTGTGCCGATGTGGAAAGTTTCTGCAGGCTCTCGTCCTGGAATATTGGAGGACAGTTAATTTACCTGGAAATTATTGAGAACGAATGTTATGAAGCCCACAACAAATCTAAAGGACGTACTAGATTCTGCCGATGTCAACACACTGCCAAAGTTACGAACTGGCAAGGTGTCATCTGCTATATCTTCCTGTGGAGAAAGCATATAGGAGAATTATATGCAGATAAAGTGAGAAGTGGGCTGCTACTCGATTAAAGCTTACCTTAGTGCTCCCTTTCTTCTGTGTAGAACGCATGAGGAATGTTCTATATGCAGCTTCCAGAATTTCCAATGGTTGTGCTTTCCTGAACATGAAGCCAATAGTATTATTTATAAACTGAATTCATTGTTTCGTGTCGTAAGGATTGTTTGCATTTGTTTAATTGGTATGATAACGTAGCCACATAGGTGACTATCATCCACATTCAATTCATTGATTAGGGTCGTAAGATTTTTTTGGGTTTTTATAAATGTATGCGACATTGAAGTTTGAACAATGAATCCAATATTGCCTAAGGTTGTCTCGACATAAATATCAATTGCCCGTTTTATTTCTTGGTCAACATGACATCTAATATGACTATAAACTCACATTTGATTGATAAGTACAATTGAACGATAAGGTATCAAAATTAGCGATCCTGCAATCACTAAGTTGAATGATCAAATTTCTTTCTTTATAATTCACAAAAAAAAAATTCTTTCTTTATAGCTCATAAAATAAGGCCAGATGTAAGCGTCTGGCAAAGTTAATGAAAACAAAAGGGGGTTTTGTTCCTAACATGAAAAAGGCATGTAACTTGTTAAACTGAGTAAGATGCTGCCAGTTAGTTGACAGAAACAATCAACTCAGTAACATATTACTCATATCTGGAAAGAAAACTCATGATTATCAATGTATGGCCTGCGAGAAAAGCTCAACTTACAAAAAGTTTGAAATACTTTCATGTCATGGAGGTCTTCCTTACCTCGCTATTCCAAGACTGTAGATGTCATCAGCCCTTCTCAACTTATTCTTGGATTCCATGTAGAGGGCGTACGACTTGAAGAAGATGGAATGACTTAGCCCAATTTGGTTCGACTCCAGGAAGCTAAATATAACTTCGGCATCAGCACAGCTCCGTGCCTGTTATGTAGCCGGGATTAGGGTGAAACAATGAGTTTAGAACATCGACCACCATAATAAGTGTAGAAATCTCACATATTCCAGCCAAATTTTAAGGTAACGCAGGTCGTCTCGGTATCGGTCATCATGCCAGAAGCTTCGAACGCACTGCTCGTATATCACGACCAAGCCGGAACACTCTCCCCCTGTCGGAAACGCCTCTTGAACCCATTTGATACAGCTGCGTTCGAGACAAAGCAAGGTGGTGGTGATGATGATGACATGGTTAGGGGAAACACAGAGCGAGTTGATGCCTCGGGCGCAAAGATTGAATCTTTCCACGGTAGAGCCGTTCAATTGAAAATGGTATGCACAAAGAGATCGAAACTGAATAAAGAGCAACTTACTCGAGCCACGGCTGGAGAGGATCATCTCCTTGGTACTCGTGGATGGCTTCAATCATCCGCCTGCAGATAGAACAGCCCAAATCCAAAGAAAGAAGGTCGAATCAGTTGAGGCCATCGAAGAGAGAAAAAAGAAAGATAAAAGATTTGCCTGCGGGTCTGGAGGAGGGAGCGGTGGTCGCGGCCATTGGAGCGGAGGGCGCGGTTGAGGAGCTCCACGTTGCGGCCCCGCTTCAATGGCCGGACGTTCTCCTTGTAGACATCCCACTCGAAGCCCTCCGACGCCGTCGTCGTCTGAGGCTGCTTCTCCTGCTCCCCCCGTTGCCGCTTCAGCCGCTCCAGTGCCAAGAACTCTGTCTCCGGGTCAAGATCGGCGCAAGTCAGTGCCGCCTCCGCGTCCGCCACCGACACATCTCCGGTAGTCGTGATCTCTACTACTTCCATTCTCACCTGCGCTCCGAAGCAGATCGCAGAGCGATGACAAAATAACTGCGGACGCAGATGAGGAGGAAACGGGAAGGTAATGATAAAAGTTGGAGAAAAGGGAAACAAATGAGAGCCGCTTATTTCAAAATGGACGGTCCATGATTCGTCTGGTTGATGGGTCTGTGGATTAGAGGCAAATATTTCAAAAAATTGTCCTAATCCGACGGTCAATGCTTCAATTGATTCGATCACACTATTTTATATATATGGTTGGTATCTTTTGTAATAATCATAAGAAAATTATTATGCGTAAAACACTATAAAATGTTAAATATCTAAATAATGATCATCGGATTACGATTTTTTTTAAAAAAAATCTGAAATATATTACTAATAAAACAATTCAAATTTTTTAATCGATAATCATAGACTCATAGTTATATGTTATCTCTTTTATCATTTTCTTAATATATTATCTCTTTTTTTTCATTTACTCCTCTCGACGCCTTTCCTTCTATTTTATCCATTTAGTTATTTCCTTGTTTATATTTTCTTTCCCATAATTAAATATTTCCATATTCTTTAGCCATTATTTTGGCACGCTATTACCTTTTTTGGGGGAAATTAAAAGAATTGAGTTAAACCTGGTTTACAAGGTTCAACTTGGTTGTTTCTGGGTGCAAGTGCACAGTGCACTCACCAAAAAATTAGGTATGTAATATGTAGTCATAACTTTTTAAAATCAAACAACATGAATTGACCAGGGAATTATTCTGGGTGAGCAAAACCAGAACTTTTTTATTGTTTCGGTTCGATCATAGTTAATAAAAAAATTTAAATATAATAGTAAAAATATAATTAAGATAGTTAATGCTATTATATAAATATATTATCAATTAAATTACATATATATAATATAATATAATGCATCTTTAACATATATAACAAAATATATTTTTTAAGTAAAACAAATATAAATATAATATTTTAAATAATTTAATATATTAATATTATATATAATATTCGGTCGGAACACAGTCCAATTTTTTATAACTCGGACCTTATCTCAGCCCAAGACCTATCGGGCCAGAAAAAATTTAAAAAATTCCGGGATAGGATGATGCTCAACCCTAATTCTTTTTGTGCCCTCACATTACTACTCAATTTCAAGCATTTTTATTTCATCATGCTCATATTTGTTTCTATAGCGGACCTTATTTCATGCATTATTCAATTCCATCATTTTTTTTATCATGTTCATATTTCAATATCTTTTTATTTTATTTTAACACTCATTATCTTTTCATATTTCAATTTTAACATATCCAATAATATTTTTTATTATTCAAATATATACAATACTACAATGTGGACCCATTCTTCTTATTTTTTTTATGGGTGGGGTGGAGTGGTATGATGAAGAATGAAGTTGTGAAGTATGATGTATTATTAGAAAAATTATGTTTGGATAACAAATTATAAATGATGTAGAGTGGGATAATGAACTCTTATTCATGAAAAAGTCATTTTTATCCTTCATTATATATTAAACTATTTATAATATTTAATGACTAGCAAGTATTTATCATATAGTTCTTTATCATTTATTTTATTTTTTTCTCTATTTCTTGTTTGACCTATTTTTTGTTATATTATTTTTTCTTGTAATTATTTTATTCATCTATTTTAAAAAGTTAAAAAAGAAAGATAAATATAAACTAAAAATAAAATATAAATAAAAACTTTTTTATCATAATATTTGTTTACAAATTGGGATAAAAATCAGAACTTTTTTATTATTTCAGTTTGATCATAATTAATAAAAAAATTAAGTATAATAGTAAAAATAGTTAATGCTATTATATTAATACAATAATTGTCTATTAAATTTCATATATAATAATATTTAATATATAATTGAAATAAATAGAAATATAATATTTTAAAATATTTAATATATTAATATGATATATAATATTCGGTCGGGACACTGTCTGAATTTTTATAACTCGGACCTGGTCCCGATACCGGGTCGGGACTCAAAGAATGAGATCCGATCCCGAGCCGATTACCTATCAGGCCGAAAAAAATTCTGAGAATTCTGGGGCAGGACGATAATCACCCCAAATTCTTGTTGTGCCTCCCATTACTACTCAATTTCAATTTTTATTTCATCATGCTCATATTTGTTTCTATAGCAGACCTTTTCATGCATTATTCAATTCTATCACTTTTTTTTATCTTGTTCATATTTCAATATCTTTTTATTTTATTTTAACACTATCTTTTTATATTTCAATGTCAACATAACCAATAATATTTTTTACTATTCAAATATATACTAAATCTTTTTTTTATTCTACCACTGGGTAGGGTGGAGTGGTGTGGTGAGGTATGTTATTAGAAATTTCATGTTTCGATAATAAATTATAAAAGATGTGGAGTGGAATAACCAAAATCTTATTTACGGAAAAGTTATTTTTACCCTTCATTATATATTAAACTATTTTTAAACTTACAAGTATTTATCATATAGTTCTTTAATACTTTTTTTTCTATTTCTTATTTGATCTATTTTTTGTTATATTTTATATCAATTTAGCATCTTTATATATTAGAAAACATTCAATGAATTAATATAGTGTCTTGCATTAATATAGCCTACACCTGATGGAGCCTTCCAACCTGTTCCCCTCCCTTCCCTACTCCTCCATCACCCCCTCCCAAGCCCTAGCCATCATCGTGCCCCTCCTCCTCCCTCCTGAAACCCTCCACTGTCACTATCATTTCCCCTGCTTTGCCACCACCTTCGTCTGGTGCTCGTCATTCTTGGGCGAATGTTGTCGAGGGTAGTCGACAGCTTGGCGAGCAACCCGCACCCTTGATCTCCCCGAGGATTCCACTACTAATGAAGTTGTCATCCTGGTGGATGAGATCGATAGTGTCGATGTCCTTCATCGATGTCTTCTTGGTTGTTTTGTAGGCGACTTGGATACCCTACATCAGGGGCTCCCTAACCTTTGGCGAACTTCGTCCCCTTTCCGAATCTCTACAAGGTAACTCATTTTTCCTCTTTGCCTTATCTAATGAGCTTGATCTCCTACAGATCCTTACGAGGGGACCTTGGGAATTCTACGGCCACCTTCTTTCGGTGACCCAAGTCTTGTCGTTCTTTCGGTTGGACAGTGACCACTCGATCATCACCCCACCATCGCTTCCTCAGCCTCGCACTTGAACTGATGAATCGACGCTTGTTTCGCTTGCTTGCCACTAGGTTTGGCACCCTCCTTTAGGCTAATGAGGAGGTGCTTGTAGTTAACAATCACCCCCTGATGTGCGTATGCATCGAGCTAGATCTTTCGATGCCTATCAAGCAGGACATCTAGGTTTGCTCCCCAATGACGATCGTCAATTTTGAAAACCTTCATATTCTGTGTTTCAGTTGTGGAATCGTCGATCACCATTTTGAAGGATGCCTCGGAAGCTTGCGTCGAGCGAGGGCAAGTTGGAGGTCATACTATTTGGCCCTTGGCTACGTGCCCGTCATGATTCTCCTGGTACCATCTGGCAGACTATTGTGATCCTTCCTCCTTCTCCAGTGTCGGTGTGCTTCTCCAATCCTGTTATCTCACTTGATCTTAACTAGTCAACCTAGGTTGTGGACCCAGCTCTCATGCTAAACTACCCACAGCGCCAACGGTCGTCCACTAACGGTAACATTCTCACCACTGATACACTATAGGTAATGTTTCCCGTCATCATCATGCTACAATTGCTGACCACCATCACCATCGCACTGAGATGGCTCCCAGCTCGTGCATGCATTGTCAGCAACATCCGCCACATCATTGAACCACACCTCTCCTGACAAGCTACACCATACCACTGCTAGATTTGCCTCCAAGAGTTGACTAACATAGCCACAACAGTCATCCACTCGCCTCTACGCCTCAACCACCCCAACATGTCACTCGATCCATTAGTCCCTTGCACACATAGGATAATCTCAACGGTTCACCCATCTCACATTCACTTAAAAACTAGTTTTTGTTGTTGTGTCATTTCTGCCGCTCTCCTTCCCCTTAATTCCCCCCAAAAACCCTTCCTCATGTTCTCCCTCTTCCATTCCACCATGTTATAGTGTTGTGCTCATGTCGACACAAACTCCGTGGACACGACCTAGCTAGTTTGGATCTTCCACACCAAATCAACACAATATTATGGCTGCTCAGTCACTCAGAGCCTCCTTGCCTTGATGTTGCCAGTGGTTCTGTCCGCGAATGACACTGCCACCATAACCTCGTTCGACAATGAGCAGCCCAACGTCGATCTCTCTCCCATTCATACAGAAAAAGAAGTGAAGGATTCACCGGCCCGTTGATTCCCTCCTAATCCATCGTCACTTGGCGATTCCCTTTCAAGAACGCCCCAAAGGTAAAGTCACCTCTATCGCTCTTGTAAATTTATTGGCTCCCCCATATTTCCAAGGTCACATGGCACACCCCCTTGCATAATGTGTCATCTAGCATGAAATTGTTGTGGTGCCTTTAGGGCAAATGTTAGGGATATGCTTATAAATCTTGTAAAATCGTATTAGTTAGATTTTGCAATTCTCTTAGAATCGCATATGGATCCTGTAAAAGCTAAATTGGTTACCCATCGTCTCATAATCACCTGGAATGGCATCTTTTGTGTGGCTATAGGCACATCAGGCAGCATTGTCTTGGCCTAGCGCGGTCGGAACACTCAGGCGACTTTGCTCCTTAACTCCAACCAAATCTTACATGTTATAGTTACGCACAATAATTTCTTTCCTACTTTCCTATGTTTCCACTAGTACGGACCCTGCTTTACGAAACTCCCTTTGGAATGACATATGTAACCTTGATACAGGTAACATTCGATGGACCTTCACTAGTACGAACCCTACTCTACGAAACTCCCTTTGGAATGACACATGCAACCTTGATATACTTAACATTCCATGGACCTTAATTGGTGACTTTAATTTCCCTCTTTCATCTGCCTACAAGCTCCGCGGTTCCCCCTTTCGGTGACCAAGTCTGTTAGAGCCTTTAGGAACCTCCTTAGTCGGCAAGGTCTTTTAGATGTTGACCCACTTCAAATAAAAAACACATGTAACAACTGCTCGGGCCACGCTCAAATTCTCTGTAAATTAGATCACCTTCTCCTCAACCACCTAGATTGAGCAATTCCCAGATCTACAACTATCTACTCTTCCCCTATTGTGTGTCTGATCATGAACCCCTCCTTTTCCAAACTGAAACCATTTCTTACCATTCTCGAGCTTTTATGTACCAGCACTTTTGACTCCTCCACCAGGAAGCTCGCGATATTGTTGAATGCAATTGAACATCAAACACTCTAAATAGTTAACACCCATACACAATCAAAACTAACACACTATACTAGAACAAACATTCCCTTGGCTAGCTAGAAGATCGGGCTGAAGCTGCCCTCTGTCGTATTTTCATGCTAGAGGAGCTTGACTCTCGTCGGGGCCTCTATACCTCTAAGCTTGGTTCCCTTCGTGCAACCTACCACTATCACGTGGCCCTACTCAAGCAAATCAACATAAAGTGGTGGAACAAATCTCGTACTAGCTAGATATGGCAAGGGGATCAAAACACTAGATTCTTCCACCTCTCAGCCATTATTAGACGATGACAAAATACAAAATTCGCTTAATTGAGGACTGTGATGGATGCACAATCACTTATGACAGCACAATTAAAACCCTGCTTGTAGAATATTATAAAAAGGTTATGGCAAACCACACCATCGACCTTGATCCCTTTATATTGCTATCCCATCTTCCTTCCCTTGACCCATCTTTTGTTGCATCACTCGTCACCCCGAATGAGGTGCATAATGCCCTCAGGAGCATGTGGCAAAGCTCTGGGCCCAAATGGTTTCACAATCGAATTCTACCGACGCTACAGGGATATTGTTGGTGCTCGTATTACAAATACTATCATCTCCTTCTTTGACAACAGCTCCCTCCCTCTTGTCTGGACCGAAGCCCTTTGGGCGGGGTAGAGTCCCACTCAAGCTTTTGAGCCGAAGCTTGCTTGGCAAAGAATAAGAAGCAAAAAGCAACTAAGCTTTACCTGCTACACCTCGATCATTTTCATATCTAAAACCAATAACCCAAAAACTATGAAGGACTTCCCTCTATTTCCTTGTGCAATGTGTTCTATCATGTCCTCTCCAAAATTATTCTTAATCGGCTTCGCCCTATATGTAACAATCTAATAGACAAATCTTAATCGGCCTTTATCCTTGGTAGGAGTATATAAGACAACATCCGTGCACTCCCTCATCTCGGAAAGGTGCAAGTTCATGCTTATTACGGCGGATATGGAAAAAGCTTTCGACCACATTTCTTAAGACTTTGTAGATACTATTCTTACATGCATGAACTTCCTCTCAAAATTTCACCTAGGTCAACTCGTATTCGATCCCCCAATTTCTCTTGTGTCATCAATGGCACGACTCCCACCTTTTTAGGCATACCACGGAATTCGTCAGGGTGACCCCCTCTCACCCTATATCTTTATCCTAGTTTTATAGGTTTTTTCCTCCCCCATTATACTCCATGAGAATTTTGGCCTTATCTCACCTTCTGCATGAACTCCTTTTTCCTTGAGTCATCTCTTGTACGCAAATGACTTGCTCATCTATTTACGAACGACCAAGAAAAATTGTCTCAACAAAAAAAAGGTTCTTAGCATTTTATAACTACCTAACTGATAAAAAAGCTCTACCTTCCCGCTACCATCAACATGCATCTGATTATCAATACTTGAAACCTGAAAGTCGAAACCTTCCCTTTTGTTTACCAAGGTAGACCTATTTCTCCAAGGTTCATCCCCATGAGAAATCAACAACCTATCATTGACAAAGTATCCCAACGTCTCGCTAGATGGCACAAAAGGCTTCTCAACTGGGCTGGCCAAGTTATATTAATCAAATCAGTCCTATCATCTATGCTTATGTACTCCCTTGGTACCTCTCCCCTCGCCACTAGCACCCTACACATGCCGAAAAAGCTCTCGCACACTTTCTTTTGGGACCCTCATCATGGAGCCCACCTTATCAGCTAGGAGGTTGCTCAGTTGCCATATGCGGAGGGCAGCCATGGCATACAATTTGGGCCATGCGTTTCTCCTTGATCATCCGTCACATTCTTGACCTCCAAAACAACACTGATTCTTCTTGGGCTAGCCTCATCAATAACAAGTATGGCCCTTTTCAATTATGGAACTTCACACCCACGTGCACGAACACTACTCACTCTTGGCGTCTTATCTTGAATGCTCTCAACGACCTTCAGGTTGGTTTTTGCAAAACCAATGGCTCTAGCAGTAGTACTTCCATCCTTCTTGACCCATGGATCTTTGATATTTCTGTACACTAGAAATCACCCTTCATCAAAACCTATTACTTATCGGAGAATCTTAATGTCAACCATTTGATCCTTGGAATAGTGTTCTAGTTTTCAATATTTTTGGACCTACTCTCTGTAGCTTAATTAATCGCATTTACATTTCTATTTACGACAATGATGATGCGTGGGTCTGGATGATGGATGCCTGATTGTGCTAATGATAGCTCAGTTTATAATTTTATCTATTGTCGCTCTTTACCATCGCGTCCTCTGGTGAGTTGCCATGAAGATTGTTATGGTAGATTTCAGTAGTACCCCCAAGATTCACATTTTTCTATGGAAGCTCTTTCACCTCCGACTTCCAACCTTGGGCACCATCCTTTTTTATTATAGCATCAACCCTTGTCCTTTGTGTGGCATTGCTCTTGAAATTAACATACTTATTTTTTGAGTGCCCCATTACCCTTCAGATCATCTTGACATTACCTTCCAATTCTCATCCTCATGGCATCTGGGCTCCTGGGTCCACGAAGGTGCTGATTTGAATTACCCTTCCAAGCATCACTTATTATCCCTTTTTGCCTTCTCCCTTTAGGAGATCTGTCTATGGAATAACATTCACTTCGAGGCTCGAAATGCAATCGTGGGCATGGCCTGGCAGAGAATCCTGCTAATTTTCAAAATTATTCTAAGGCCCCACTCCCCTAAGGTACAACAACATCACCCCTAAGATCCTCGTGGGTCCGGTGGGTGCTCCCACCATAGCATTGGGTTATTCTCAACACCGATGGCTCATTTTTCGAAGCTTCTAGCACTACAAGAAAAGCCCCGATTTTCGACGGTTCTTTTTCGATGGGCGTAAATTCGTCGGAACTAACGATGAATTTTTTGACGGATCAACTTATCCGTTGAAATTATCGTCGGATAACTTTTCGACGGTTCTAGCCGTCTGAACTTACGACGATTAAAAATTCGTCGAAATTTTTCGTCGAAAGTTTCGATAATCATAACCGTTGGAGATGCGAAAACTGGGTGATCAGCGAAGATGCTTGTCTTTCGACGGTTCAGACTGTCGAAAGTTTCGACGATTCACGTATCCATCAAAAATTCTTGCGATCTTAGCCGTCGAAATATCTTAACGTTAATTCATTACCTATAATTTCATTTTCGATGGTTCTGGCCGTCAAAAGTTGCGACGCTTCATGATATCATCGATATTTTGACGGTCGGAATCTTCGGAATGTTAACTGATTATATAATTCCATTTAAATCTTTTCAATGGTTCATCCAGCGGGTTTGACCGTCTGCGTTTGACTTAATATTTTATTGTATTTACCAACTTTTTGACGGTTCTGACCGTCGAAAATGGACTATATAAATATCCGACCCCACTGCCACTATTTCGGTTTCCCTCTCTTCGAATCACGAGCGAAAAAAGTCTCTGGCGACCTCTCAAGAAACCAATCCCGGCGCCTGCGCTCGGCCAAACGCAAGCCACCTAGACCGTCGGCCGCCAGCTGCTGTGAAGGAGACCGTCCGCCACCCGCATTGCGCTCGATCGCGTCCCGCCGCTGCCAGCAGTTCCACCAGTCGCCGCCTCTGCATCCTCCGTCTCCGGCGCAGGTAGGCTCCCCGGCCCTGTCTTCCAGCCTCATTATTTGCCTCCGCCCTCCGCCCTCTCTCAATGCGCCCGCCGCGGCGACCAGATCCGGCCACGGCGATTTGATCCGACCGCCGCGGTGGACTGATCCGCCCGCCGCGGCGGACTGATCCGCCCGCCGCGGTGGCCAGATCCGCCCGCTGCGGTGGCCAGATCCGCCCGCTGCGGTGGACTGATCCGCCTGCCACGGTGGCCAGATCCGCCCGCCGCTCGCGGTTCGATCCGCCAAAGTGGAGGCTAGATCCGGCCGCGGCGGCAGCCAGATCCGCCCGCCGCTCGCGGTTGGATCCACCACGGTGGAGGCTAGATCCGGCCACGGCGGCAGCCAGATCAGGCCGCAGCGCACTCATCCGGCTGCGGCGGCAAACTAATTGGCCCGCCGCGCGCAGCGGTAAGATCCAATTAGGATTCTTATTTTATTTTTTTCCAAAATATGAGACATCTCTATATGCTTTTACATTTCAAAACAAAACAAAACCTTTGTAGTTATTAATTAGTAATTTTAAGTGACAGATATTGTAAGTGTCATTTTACAAATTAGTAAGTAATGTATGTAGATTTACTTACTGTTGTGGATATTAGTAAGTAATGCATGTATCCTTGTTGATGCATACATGATAGTCCATGAGAGTTCTCTTCATTTCAGGTCCTCCCTGAACATGGAAACAAACAACATTCTTTAAATTCATTTCCTCAATTCCTATACTCCATAGAAACAAAAAGGAATCATGGCTGCATTGATCTTAATATGAGACATACTAACCAAAACAGTAGCAATCAATATCAAGTAGCTCCATTAATCATAACCAAAATTGATGTCATTCATATTCATGCTTGTTGTTAGTTTCATCAAACTGCAAAAAAATATGTACAAATACTCAAAGTTTTATGAAGGTTTCGTAGATTTCCATCAGATATCTTACTAAATGCAAAACAATAATTTCCACAACCTTGTAAGAATGCAAAACAAGAGTGTATCATAAATTTGGTCTTCATATGTTTTTTTGTCTTATGTTTGATTTACATGCAGGTTTTGGAATATAACATTGTGGTCGTTGTCACTCTAAACGACGCAAGTCTTTAAGTCATTACTATTTACATGTGTTGGCAATGATTACTTTAATTCTGTCACTCCAAACGACGTAGAGTTTTTAAGTTTGTTCCTTTAGATTTCATTCATTAGTTCTTATTTCTTATTTTATAGTGCAAATATAATTACTTTTAATTAGTGTTTACGATGTTCCTGATTATTTCTAATTCGTATTTATTTTTAGTTCATATTAATGTTTATGATTTGTTCCTTATTAGGGGTGGCAATATTCCCCACCCCCGCGGGCCCCCGTGGGGATTCCCCATTCGGGGCCCCCATTCGAGGATTTTTTTCCCCGCGGGGGCGGGGATGGGGGCCAAACTGCCCCCGCCCCCTCTTTCGGGGATCGGGGCGGGGGTAGTGCCCCCCGCCCCGTCGGGGCCCCAAAATTTTCGATAAATTATTTATAATTAATAATTATATTTATTAGATTACATTTGAACCGTCCATTTTACATATATATATATATATATATATATATGTAACATTAAACCCTAACAACCCTTTTCTTTCTCCTTTTTCTCTCTCTTTTCTCTCATATCTCAGATCTCAAATTTGCATCCGCCGCCGTGCCGTCGCCGTCGCCGCCCCTCTGCGCGAAGTCGTCGCCGCGCGCAGCGGCAATTTCGCCTCGCCGCTACGTGCAGAGGCGATCTGCATGCAGAGGCAAAGTGCGCGAGGTCACCTCTGCGCACAGTGTGCAGAGGTGAGTCACAGTGCACACAGTGCGCAGAGGTGAGTCACAGTGCACAGATCTGCATTCAGGTTCGGGGAATCGGATTCCCCGCGGGGATTCGGGGCCCCGCGGGGATCGGGGCGAGGGTTAAAATTTCCCCCGAACCGGGGATTCGGGGCGAGATCGGGGGTCATGTCCCCCGCCCCGAATAGCGACGATTGTCATCCCTATTCCTGATTAGTTGTAATTGGTGTTTACAATGTTTCTCCCATGTTTTATTTAAAGTTCAATATGTGAATCTTTGGATTGATTGTCAATTTTTGACCAGTTTTATTACAAAATTTTTAATTACTATAACTTGCAAATAATGCAGACATTATGTCATACTTGAACGATCGTCGATGAATGTACAATAGAAATAATCCTAGTCGTAGAGGTTTGACACAAGAATTCATAGATGGCATTGACTATTATGTTAGTGTGGCTTGTTAGTCTTTGCAATATCAGCGGGATGGAACAATTAAGTGTCCTTGCTTGAAATGTGTCGGCACAAAGTTACAAACGCTAGAGACAATTAAAGTTCACTTATATAGAAAGGGTTTTAAACCCAATTATTGCCAATGTGATGATTTAGGTGAAGGAGCACCTTCGACAAGCGTACCAAATTCAGGTCTTCATTTTGTCGATCCTCAAGAAGGATTTACTTCGCAATATGAAAAACTAGTTTATGGCGTAGCTGCAACTGAGTATGAGAATATTAGATTTAAATAGGATGAAGAGACACCAAATCCAGAAGCAAGAGATTTTTATGACTTGCTAAATGCATCGAGCCAACCCTTATGGCCCGAGTGTGAAAGTCATTCGGAACAATCACTTGCTATTAGATTGTTGAATCTGAAAGCCGATCACAATATTTCACAAGCATATTTTGATGCATTTTTAGATATTTTAAAATAAAATATTTTAAAGTGAGATGGTTTGGTCATGTTCAGAGAAGACCATTAGATGCGCCAGTAAGAAGAGTAGATCAAATAATCTGGAGTCCGATTAAAAGAGGGAGAGGGAGGCCAAGGCGGACACTTGGCGAACTAATAGAGCAAGATCTATTGGTGAATAATATACCGAAAGGTTTGGTTACTAATAGAGCGGAATGGCGTCGTATGATCCATGTAGCCGACCCCACTTAGTGGGATAAGGCTTTGTTGTTGTTGTTGTTGTTGTTGTTTTAGATATTTTAAAAGATGTCACACCAACTGGGGCTCACATTCCTGAAAATTTTTATAAGACAAAAAGATTGGTTAGTAAACTTGGTCTTGACTCAACTAAAATAGATTATTGTTGTGATGGTTGTATGTTATATTATGGTGATGACATCAATCTAAATGAATGCAAATTTTGTGGGGCCGAACGATATAGAGTGACTAACAAGACTCAAGTGGCTGTGAAAAAAATGCATTATTTGCCTCTTATTCCAAGACTTAAAAGACTATACTCGTCTATAGGGTCTGCGTCGCAAATGAAGTAGCATGCACAGCATAATACTTCTGAAGGTGTCATGCTTCACCCATCGCATAGTGAAGCGTGGAAATATTTTGATCGTAAGCATCCTGATTTTGCTAGGGACGAAAGGAACATAAGGCTCGGATTATGCGCGGATAGTTTTACACCGTATTGTCAGACTTCAGTTTCTTATTCTTGTTGGTCGATCATAGTAACACCATATAATTTGCCACCTGAGATTTGTATGTACTCACCTTATATGTTTCTGACATGCATTATTCCTGGTCCTCACAGTCCTAAACAGAGGATAGACGTGTATTTACAACCTCTAATTGACGAGTTAAAAGAACTGTGGGATAGTGTCGTCGCTTATGATGTGTCGACCAAACAAAACTTCACCTTGAAAGCTGCCTTATTGTGAACCATTAATGATTTTTCTGCCTATGGGATGTTGTTTAGTTGGATGACCGCAGGGAAACTAGCTTATTCATGTTGCATAGAACACTCAAATGCGTTCACTTTGAGAAATGGGGGTAAAAATAGTTGGTTTGACTGTCATAGACAGTTTCTTACATCTGATCATCCGTATAGAAATAATCGAAATGCATTTCGACAAAATAGGGTTGTATAAGACATGGCTCCGGTTAGACGCTTAAGAGCTCAATTACATCGCATTGTCAATGCTTTATGCAGAATTATCGATGACCAAAATGTAACATATAATGAGTATGGTGTTTCTCATAACTGGACTAAATGAAGTATATTTTGGGATTTACCTTATTGGTCTGATTGTTTGATACGTCATAATTTGGATGTCATGCACATTGAAAAAAAATGTGTTTGAAAATGTATTCAACACTGTAATGGACATTAAGGGTAAAACAAAGGATAACCTAAAGGCAAGACTAGATTTGAATTAGTACTATCGAAGGCCAGAGTTGCACTTAGCTAGTTTACCTAATGGTAGATTATCTAGTTATGCTCTCACTAAAGAGCAGAAAACTCAAGTGTGTCGATAGATCCAAGAGCTGAGAATGCCGAATGGTTATGCATCAATCTAACTCGATGTGTGGATATGAATAACTTACGTTTGTTTGGCATGAAAAGTCACAACTGTCACATATTCATGAAAACTTTGCTTCCTACTGCATTTTCATTACTGTCGGATAAGATTTGGAAGCCGATAATGAAATTAAGTCAATTCTTCAAGGAATAGTGTTCGAAAACATTAACGATGGAAAATATGATCCAATTGGAATGTAATATTTTGATAATATTATATAAGTTGGAACGAATATTTTCGTCGGGATTCTTTAATTCCATGGAGCACTTACCTATTCATTTGCCATATGAGGCAAGGGTAGGTGGACCAGTAAAATATAGGTGGATGTATCATTTTGAAAGATATCTTAATCGAATTAAAAGGACAGTTAAGAACAAAGCACGTGTCGAAGGATCCATATGTGAAGCCTATATGATTCAAGAGATTTCGTACTTCTATTCCTACTATTTTGAGTCCCATGTTAAGTGTGCGAGGACCAGAGTTCATCGAAATGATGAAGTTCTACAAGAACAGTCTATTGTGGCATCCTTGTCGATCTTCAATCAGTTAGGATGATATTTTGGGAAGCCAAGAAGTAGATGGTTGAGTGATGCAGAATTCAAGTCTGTCACGAATCATGGCCTCCTAAGCGCGCAGGAGGTGCAAGGGTACATTAAGTAAGTTTACTCTCCTTGCGTTCTTTTTTTTTTTTGTCTTCTCAAACAACATTTTGATTTATCCATCACTTTTTATGTAGTGCTTTCTTGCAGTACTACAATGTCCCTGAATAACATGTTCAAGATAGAATCGAGAATGACTTCGCACATGTTGGTCAATTTGAAGTCTTCACGATCTATTCTTGACATTTATTTTCATTTTAGGTTTTCAGTATCGGCACGATTCTAGTCTCCATAATTTGGCATGGGGACCGGCTCGAGAGGTGAAAAGTTGGCCGGTGTATTTTGTGAACAGTTATAAGTTTCACATGAAAACTTGATCGATCGGGAAGAAAATCGTAAACAATGGAGTTTGTGTCAAAGGATCCATGGACGAAGAAAATGAGCGTGACTACTACGGTATTCTCAAAGACATAATTCAGCTAGAATACACTGGAAGTAATAGAGTGATATTGTTTGAGTATAATTGCTTTGATCCAAAGGAAAGGAGAGGGATACAAGTTCACAAAGATTTCAAAATAGTTGAAGTACGTCACAATAGGTGTTATGAACGTTTTGATTCTTTCATTATTCCATCTTCTACAAGACAGATATATTATGTGCCATATCCAGAGAAGACCAGGGACAAAGCACAATGGTGTGTTGTAATAAAGACGAAGGCAAGAAGCATGATAGAAATTGATGGTGCATTGCAATGTGCATACCAAGATGACTCACATACTTCTGTGGCCTCTATTATAGATACTGAATTAGTCGATGACCTACATGATTCAGAACAACTATTTGAAGACTTCGATAATGTCGACATACAAAATGACGAGAATGCTTCGGACGAAGATGAATTTGAAACTACGTCATCTTCAGATGATGATGATGAGTATCAGTCATGTGGTAACTCAAATGATGACTAATGTTATTATTACCTAATGTCATGTTCATGTAATATTTACGACTATCGGGATCTTGTATTACGACTGTTGTTATCTTACGAATTGTTCGTTTATGACTAATATTGATGTTGTATCATAATGGTTTATTCAAATTACCATCTCTCGCCATATTGTTTGATGCGTTAGCGATGCATGTTGACGATCATTCGGATCGACGGATGCCTGACGAGGACGGTGCATTTCCATATTCGCTTCCATCTCGTGATTGTTTGAAATAATGATCACAATTTTACGCATAAACTTAATCGAATTAATTTGTTTATTTTTTATAAGCACCTCCAGATATTAGGAATTGGTTCTCGAGTTATACGTACAATTCTGTTCCTGAAGATGCGACACAAGACGTAGCCGAACATAGTCAGGTCGAGACGTTGTCAAATTAGAGTTTTGTATCAATTGTAAATTTGACTTTCATTAAATTTTGTATCATGCAGATGTTTCGTTTTGGTAAAAAAGATAAGGGAAAGGAGAAGGTCGTCCCTAGAGATAATTCTACTTCGTCGACTCCTAGATCAGTCATGGACATTTGCATAATAGAACGACAATCTCCTCCGCCAGCTCCTTCCTCTCACGCTGATATTGCGGATCTAGAGACACAATTGCCGGAAGAACCTATTAGAGCTCCTGATTCTGTGGAAGGCTCAGATCAGGCTTCGTCAAATTGTGTGCACAAAGCATACTTACAGCCAGATGGTAATTTAGGGTAACTATTATTTTATGTATTTCGAATCCTTATTCATTTTGTGATTCACCCATCGCATTTTATAATTTCGTATTTTTCCAAATTTGTACTGTCGAAACTCGCGGCTGCCGCAGTTACTAAGGTGTTGCGACATAGGTATACTAATGCATGGCTTACCTAGAGGGAAGTTCCTTATGCCACGAGACAGATGCTATTTAATGAATTTTAAGTATTCGAAGAAGCCAACTTGGTCATTAAAATTTATCTTCATACTAATTTAATTATTTTTATATACATGTAGGCTGATGTGTGGTGGGAGCCCGAGAATATGGAACAAATGTGGAAGGCTTTTAATTCTCGGTGCTCAAAGGGATTGTCCGCGATGCTTTCGAACGCTCGAGTTGCTGGAGAACGGCCCAATTGGATCTCCGAGGTCGTTTGGATCGGATTGCTACGAAAGTGGTCTACCGATGAGTACAAATCAAAGTGCGAAAATGCGAAAACAAGTCGAGAGTCCGACCAGGGAGCATGCTTGCATTCGGGTGGTTGTGTATCCACGAGCACGATTGCTAAGAAAATGGTAAAGTCTTTTAATATTGTGTCGACAAAATATTATGCTTTATTTGACATTTTTAATTGCAGAAGAAAGAGACGAATAGACCACCTACTCAGGACGAAGTATTTCTTCGAACTCATTAGAAGAAGAACAAAGAATGGGTTTCATCATTTGCTCGGGAGACATATGTATGTAAATCTAAGTGCCTCTTTTTTTTATTTCAAGTAAATCTATAAGATAGTAAAATCGTCATTGATTTATCTTATTTTTTAGTATCGTTGATTTATCTTTTTTTCTAATTTTAGAAGTCTTACAAAATAAGAGAAGTCGAGCACATTACGCAAGCCACGCAGGAGGGGACCACACCGCTGACCCCAAGATAACTTTGGACGGACCACGTCGAGGTGAAGAAGGGTCGTATTTACGACCTTGGATCTTCTGTCAGTACTGTAGATATTGGACATGGTCGTGAATCTACTTCATGTTCAGGTTCCTCTGGTCAAGGTCAGGAGATTAGGCAAGAGATCACACAAGAGATCAGGCAAGAGGTTACGCAGGAAATCAGAAAGGAGTTCGAAGAACGTGAACGTCGTACCAAGAAAGAAATGGAGAAAATGGTGTGTGACATCATGCGTGGCGAAGTCGACGATCAGGACAACGTGGACGATTTAGTTTTATAGTTTTTTGTATGTTGTGTTGCGCTCCGACAAGGTGCTAACTTCCTTCCCCTGGTTTTGTACACATTCTGCATATTTGTTCTCTTAACTCACTCTCTCCCGACTCTTTGTGTTGTGCAGTGATGATCGAGGTGCCTTGCGAAAAGGTGGAACAAATTGCCAATTCATCAAGTTCTTGAGATCCGACGGGAAAGGCGAGACCACATCTCTTTGCTTGGCCATCTCTTTGCTTTGCTTTGCTTACCATCTTTATGTTTCCAAAACATTATAATGTTTGGCATTTGTGTTGGACAATTGTTATGTTTGGATATTATGTGTTGTATTGCATTTCTTATGTTTGGATATTATGTGTTGTGTTGACTCATAATTATGTGATAGACAATTGTTGTGTTAGATATTATGATCCAAATGGATCATTTGTTGTATTATCTGTTTGGACAACCAATTTCTGTCATTTTTATTATTATTTCCGACGGTTAGGACCGTTAGAAATAGGAACAATTAATTTTTTCGATACTTATCGACGATTCTAACCGTCTGTGCAAGGTTATAGACGGTCTCAACCGTCACTAAGCATTGACGGTTTTAACCGTCAAAAATTAACGACGGTTTGAGCCGTCGAAACTCAACTGTTGAGTCGATGGCTCAAACCGTCGATATGAATTTTCGACGGTTTAAACCGTCGATAGTATCGACAGTTCAAACCGTCGATACATATCGATGGCTCAAACCGTCTTAAATCTTCAACGTTCGACGGTCGCACCCACTAGCTAGACCATCGAAGATGTCAACGGTTCAGAAATAACCGTCACAAATCATTTGCGACGCCTCACTTTCGCACGAGCGCTATCTGTCAAAAAACCCATCGGAAAACATCATTTTCGACGGTTCTGGCCAAATTACATATGATTCTGACCGTCTGTAATAAGTTATTTTCTTGTAGTGTAGGGTGGGCGGTATTAATATCTTCTCTGCACTAATACTAGTCTTTTCATCTTTGCAAATGCCTCTCACCATCTCTCTGATTATGTTCGAAACTGAGGCTCACAATTTGCTGCTTGGGCTTCAGCGTTGCACTGCTCATGGGATCACTCGAATTCGGATTTGCTCGGACTTTGATACGCTTGTTAGAATCATCAATCGCACCTTGACGAATCCAAGGCATCATGACTGACATTTGGGGCATTCTACCTAACCTTGTGCCTACATCTGTAATTCACTATCCGTGCAGCCTCAACTTGCCAGCAGACAACTTAACAAATTTTGGTCCCACGATCGCTTACGATAATTTTTGGGAGGAGTCCCCTCGTCCTTGGCTCGTCCACCTTTTGTATTATGATTTATCTCCTTAATAAAAAATAGTTTTCTTAAAAAACATTAATATAGTACACATTTTCTATAATTTTCGTCTAAAAAGTTCCATCGACATTATCTTTCTTTTATTTGTAAACAATTATGTAAATTTGGGGGCTTTTAAAAAAACAAAAACTCTGAGTCACAGATTAATCTATATATATATAAAGCTGGTGCATTGGGAGGCTTGACATTGCAGGATTGGAGTTTATCTTTTTTTTCAAGTATTTTGATTTTTTTATATATTTATATATGTATGGTGTCAATTTGATCCGACCTTTCTATCTTCCATGTCATTTATTTATTATGTAACCTCCACTTACTAAAACAGTAAAATCAATTATTATTCCTTCGTGTAACTGCCTGATCCATCATCAATTTTTTCTCATCCAACATCAATCTTTTTTCTTATTATTTATTTATTTATTTATTTATTTAGAATATGAAGCGATGTATAGAAAATATTTATTTACCTTCAGTCCTTTTTTTTCTTCACTTATAGCTTCAAGCGACACCCGTTTTTTTACAAATGAAAGTTTAAAAGACCATTAGAACTGTCCACCCACAGCAGCATCACGACATCAACCAAGTATTCATCCTACCTTTTTTTATATTTTCTCTCCTTCCACCCTCCACCTCTGCAGCCATAAGGGGATTTTCCTTACGTGCAAAAAGGGGAATTTGGAGGATGAGGGAGAGAGATGCCAAGGTTTTCTTTTTGGTTTTTTTCTTGATCCTCTATTTAACTTTTAATCTTTTTTTTTTTTTTGCAGGAGATTAGTTGAGTACTCTTTCAGCTTTTTGGAAGGTGCTCCTTTTCATCTTCTTTATTTAGTATTTATATTTTTCATTATTCTTATTCTCCATTTGTTGTTTTTTATGTTGAATACCGCAAATACAATTGTTTTTTATCCTCTATTTTGTATTTCATTTAATTTTTCTTATTTATCTATATATCTTATTATTTCTCTCATGATTCTTTGACGAACTCTGCAGTGATGAAAAACATGCCTGAGGCTTATTTTGACGGGTATCTCCTGAAGGTAATTTGTAGGACATTTTCCATCTTTCCTTTTAGCATCAGTTATTTAAACTTTTAGACGATTTTGGGTCTTATGTTTAAGTTAAAATTGTGAAATTATTAAGTATTTTTCCTTTTACATTCTTATTTTCATCCAAACTGAAAATGATTTAACTTCAATTAATATCTTGGGCACCTCTCCTCCCATCTCTCTCTATTCAAAACTCTTTACAAAATTAAAACAATTCAATTTCATTTAGTCTCTCTCTCTCTCTCTCTCTCTCTCTTCCTTCTCCGGTTCAAACAATAGCCATGTATTTCCACTAAGTCTCATTGTGTAAGGAGATGAAGAGATTCTTATTGCTAGTGAATTAAAGTTTTAAACTTTAACTACCATACAATAAGTTGCCTATCAAGTTTATAATGATGAATACAATTCAATTTTATTTAATGTTCTCTTTGTCTTTGTGGACAATTCAAACAATGGCTAAATCTCTCCATTAAACTTCATTATGTATTCAACGTCCACCTCAAGAGAATCTTATAGCAAGTGGGAGTATTTTTTCGATAATAAGTCACCTATCAATTTTATGAAGATAAATTTTCATAATGATGAAATTAGTTGAATATGAATAGGCTTTTGGTAACCTCTAAACTTATAAAATCCCAGTAACACTACTCTTGAAGAGAACGTCACATTACGTGTGGAGAGAACATCACCATAATTTATTCAATTTGGATAAGACAACAAATTTGTTCTATTAATTTAATGCTTTTTATTTTTAAATTGAAATATTTAAAGTTGAGGCATTAGGGTAGTTTCGTAATTAGCTATAGGAATTAGGTTCATGAGATTTTTAAGAAGCACGTTAAAAATCATTTTAATACTTTTTGTATATTATGGAGATTTAGTAAAAGATATAGTTTTATTAGTAAGATTCATAATAAATTTTTGCTTTCTCCTTTTGCAATATTTATTTGTCTTTTACCTTTTTTAATTATCTTTTATCTCTTTTCTTTCTGTTGATGACATCTCATTTAGCCAATTAAATATTTTATGTCCCCATACTCTTTGATTAATTGACTTATTTCAATTAAACACTATGACTTATGTAATAATTCATTATTAAATGAAATAAATAGTTTAGCTATTTTATTAATCCATTAATTAATATTTATTTATGTACTTATTTATTTCCTCTTTTTTCCTCCCCGTCTATGATATCTTATTTTGCAAGAAAATTTTATCTAAAATTATTTTTTACAAGTATTCCATCATTTCATAATTTCACTAAAATAATCTGTTAATATTTAAAATTATATCTAATGTAAAAAATCATTATTTATTGTAGTGAAAAACTTAAAGTTTACCCTGGCCCGTAAATGAACAATAGAACTACAAGTAAATTCCAAACATTTCTTTTAATAATAATATATTTATAAATGATTTTGTGTGTGTGTGATATAAAAACATAAAAGTTTCTTCAATAAAATACAAATAAATCAGTATTTTTATAGTAAAATATTAATTAGTAAATTAATTTATGACCTTAAATGATGGTGTATTTCTTTTAAAGAAGGGACATAATATTTCTTATCTTTTTATTTATCAGATTCAAATTATGTCAGAAATGAAAATAAATTAAATATCAATAATAAAATTTTAATTCGGTGATTGAAAAAGCACTTTCATTTTATTCTTAATATAATATCAAATATTTATAAATTAGTTAAATTTTGTGCAAAGCGCGAGAACGTTCCCTAGTTTGTTTAATAATCTAGGTGATTATTATTATTATTATTATTATTATTATTATTATTATTATTATTATTATTATTATTATTATTATTATTATTATTATTATCTTAACGTGTTTGAGTATTCTAAAGACGAATTAAGCCTAAACAAAGATGAACTTATTGAACACTTAGAATGGTTTGAATACTCAACTTGAAGTTATAAACGCACTCATCATATCTTGACACCAACATTTGGGACTGTAAAAAATCGGCATGCTGTCTTGACCAGATCGTGCGTAGTATATTATATTGATTAAAACTTGGATATCTTCTTATATATCTTAAAAATACACCATATTACATAATTACATTTAATTATTAAATGATTCTACTTTATTAATTGTTATATAATTCTTTAATTAATATTAAATTCACTGGGGGATATTCACATATAGTGCAGCCCACACTTGCATTTCAATCTAGATGAAAAATAAAATAAAAGGGGTTAAACAACCCAAACACATCTGTTAAACCTTTGAATATATGTAAAATTCTAATAAAATAGAAGCCAAATCATTATGTATCTTCAGTTTTCTTGATCGGCTCAGTTTAAAATTACATACGAAAAAAAAATGGAAAATCGATTTAAAACCATGTCGGATCGGATTTTTTGTGGCATGGATTTCAGCATTTTTCGATAGACTTTTCTTTTTGTGTATATATTATTTTCTAAAATATTGTTTTCCTTAAACTATAGTAATGCTCAGAGTAAATAAGATTGAGAATTATCGAATATTATATGTTTAATTAAGGTCATAATTTCAAGCTCATCTAGTTTTATATCAATATACATCTTAAATGCAATTACTCATTTATATCCGTTTTCTTGCATTAATTTGAATATAAGTATATTTTAATTATGTTTCCATCAAATTCCCAACGATTTTTATTTCAAAATTATCCTTTTTTTTTGTTTTACTACGAAATTTTTATGAGTCTTTCCAGTGTTATCAAACTAACACAAAATTAACCTTGCAATAAAATAGTCGGAGAATGTATGGTTTCATTGCTAAAATAGAAGATATTATAGCCCTATGAGATAGAAATCGAATATGTGGTGTCATAAAATAATTCACATGGGATCGAGCCAAACAAATTAGGGCAAATGTTCAATCTATAATTCTGTAAACCCAGATGACAAATTGGAAACAGATTTAATTTCTTTTGACAGATATAACAATTATACATTACCAAATTATCTTCAACCTGTAAAAGATAAATATTTGTGCTTAATTTGACAAGGATAAATATATAGGACGACCAATTGAATCATCGTATGTAAGGGCACAAAGGTGGCGAACTTACAAAGAGTAACTAATGAAAACTACCTCTTTTTGTATATTAAACAGAGAACTTTGTGATGAGCTTGTCAACATGGATGATGATATCGTCAATGTTGGGTCGCATTGCAGGTTGAGGTTGTAGCATCCATGTTACAAATTGACGAAGAGGTTCCGGATAAGGCGGGTCAGGTCCGGCTGGCCACTTTATTTGGGCATTCATAATGGCCAGCTGCAAGCTCCCTCCTGATTCACCAACTGCATACTCAAAAGGAGATACCCCATACCTGCCATGAAGCCACACAATGTTATGATCAAAATGCACTTGCATAATTCATATTCGCATCTTGCTTGCTGTACCATTTCCCTTAACCACAAAAGTTTTATAAATTCCTTGCAACTTATCCAAAGGGGCATAAAGTTGTAAATGTTTAATTCTAAAATTCAAAGTGTGACAGCTCATTGCATGCAAATGTAACAACCTTAACCCAAGCAAAGTGCATAGCATCTGTACTATATCAGGCAAGAAATAAGAAGAAAAATAAACAACAGAACTCACATTATTGCATACAACGTACAACCAAGTGACCATATATCTGTCCTCTCATCAACATCAGCATGACTCGGGCAGTCCCACAATTCAGGAGCTCGGAAAGGTGCAGAACAATGCTCACTAGCCCACTCCTATGGAGAAGTTAATGGAGAACATTCTTAGAACTACATCATATGACTTTGACACACTTCAAGACCCTAGAAGATTTAACAGATTGCACCCCAGTAGATCGATTTTGCAACAAAATTCTTTGTACCTGTAACTGTAATGCTTCCTGTCTAGAGCGAATTTGTCTCCTCGAAGGGCGAGCACTTCCAAAATCCATTAGGATCGCAACAGGTGGTTGGCCTTTCCTGCGGGTTATGAGAACATTACCAGGTTTCACATCATTGTGAGCATATGGAGGATCAAAGCTGTGCATGTGCTTCAGGCCGGCACAAAGCTGTTCATAAGAAGGAGCCAGATAATCATTCTACCTTATCCAACTAATAAAGATGAAGCCTTCTCAAGAAACAAAAGAGGATGATGAATCACACTCCAAGTGAAACAGAAAAACAGAGAACACGATTAATACAGCGACCAAGGTTGGAAAATAAAGAATGAGAAAAAAGGTCCAAATTTGCAATCAAAATATAACTCAACAATCATAATTCTGAAACCAGGTAATTAAATGAACTTCAAAATCGTGGCACATGATTACACAACATTTTTCTCAGAGAAAAAGGATGACTCCTAAGATTCGTGATTATCATCCATGTATATAGATCACTATGAAAAGGTCAATATGTACAAGTGTGGGGGCTCTCGAGGGGAGAACGACAAAAGAAGTACCGCCTCTGTCTGAATCCCTACTTCTGAAGAATAAGAGACACGGAGTACAATATTCTTGACATGACATCTCTTCACACAAAAAATGACACAATTACATTGGAGCCAGATATTACAAAATCTCCAAAAGAATTCAACAACAACAACAAAGCCTTATCCCACTAGGTGGGGTCGGCTACATGGATCATACGACGCCATTCCGCTCTATTAGTAACCAAACCTTTCGGTATATTATTCACCAATAGATCTTGCTCTATTAGTTCGCCAAGTGTCCGCCTTGACCTCCCTCTCCCTCTTTTAATCGGACTCCAGATTATTTGATCTACTCTTCTTACTGGCGCATCTAATGGTCTTCTCTGAACATGACCAAACCATCTCAAGTGATTCTCTACCATTTTCTCACTAATAGGAGCCACTCCGACTCGTTCACGTATATGGTCATTCCTAATCTTATCTAATCTTGTATGACCACACATCCATCTCAACATCCTCATTTCGGCTACCCCCACTTTACGTTCATGTTGTCCCTTCATAGCCCAACATTCACTACCATATAACACTGCTGGCCTTATAGCAGTACGATAGAATTTTCCTTTAACTTTGTTGGGTACTTTTCTATCACAAAGAACTCCAGTGGCTTTCCTCCACTTACACCAACCAGCTTGAATTCTATGATTAACATCGTCATCAATCTCACCATCTTGTCTTACAATTGATCCTAAATATTTAAACTTTGTCACTTGAGGAATTATATCCTCCCCTAACCTAACTTTCAAATCGTCTCTAAGTTGTTTATTTGTGAAATTGCTATGCATATATTCTGTTTTATTCCTACTTAAACGAAAACCCTTTGACTCCAACGTATTTCTCCATATTTCCAATTTTGTATTAATCTCTTCTCTTGAATCCGCTAAAAGTACTATATCATCCGCAAATAGCATGCACTTAGGTACCTCCTCTGTGATACTCTCGGTTATAGCATCGATAACTAAGTTAAATAGATACGGGCTTAAAGCTGATCCTTGATGTAGGCCAATTCCTATAGGAAATTCAGTTGTCTCACCTCCGGGTGTCCTAACCCTAGTCAATGCCCCATCGTACATATCTTGTATTACCTTAATGTAGGCAACATTCACCCTCTTCTTTTGCAAGGCTTTCCAAAGTACATCCCTTGGTACCCGATCATACGCCTTCTCTAAGTCAATGAAAGCCATATGTAAGTCTCTTCTCCTACTTCGATACTTCTCCATCATCCCCCTTAGTAAATAAATCGCCTCTGTAGTGGATCTTCCTGACATGAACCTAAATTGTCTCTCAGAAATACTAGTCTCCGTTCTCAATCTATGCTCAATCACTTTTTCCCATAATTTCATAGTGTGACTCATAAGTTTAATCCCTCTATAATTTGCAAAATTCTGAATATCCCCTTTATTTTTGTAAATAGGAACTAATGTACTTAATCTCCAATCATCAGGCATCTTTTTCGACCGTAAAATCTCATTAAATAGTTTACATAACCACAACACACATTTTTCTCCTAAACATTTCCAAACTTCAATCGGTATACCATCCGGTCCAACGGCTTTACCATTCTCCATTTTCTTAAGAGCTTCGCTAACCTCCGAGACTCTAATTCTACGATAAAATGACCTATTAAGTTCACATTCGCTAACTGTCAAGTCCTCCAAATCACAACGGGAACCTTCACATCCATCATTAAATAGCTTATAGAAATACTCTTCCCATCTGTTCTTAATATAACCTTGCCAACTTCATTTTTTATGCATCTTACTTGATCCAAATCTCTCGACTCCTTCTCTTTATTCCTTGCAATCTTGTAAATCCTTTGTTCACCAGCCTTTGTCCCTAACTCCTTATAAAACCCCTCATATGCTTTAGCACGAGCATCACTAACTGCCTTCTTAGCCTCCCTTTTCGCCAAACGATACTTTTCCCAATTGTCAGAACTATTGTCCAAGTGTATCGCCTTGAAACAATTCTTCTTATTACGCACCTTTTCTTGGACCTCCTCATTCCACCACCAAGTCTCCTTATCTCGTGGTCCAAAACCTTTTGATTCTCCTAAAATGGCTTTAGCAACCATTTCAACCTTTTTTGCCACATTCCTCCACATGATACAAAAGAATTCAATTATCCTAAATCATTCATGAAGGAATTAAATACGGACCAAAACTACTGTTTTTGAGGGAAAAGGATGTCTACGAATATGTGTAGACATCCAAATTTATTTCCATAATCATGTTATATTACAAAGATGTCCTCATATTCAGATAAATCTTGTTGAACTTAAGTAGCCCCCAGCCACATTTTTTCCAAATTTGGAGCGAACGATCAAACATTATCCACATAATCTCTCATTTCTGAGTATATTAAAGGTACTCTTAATTAGAAGTGCATGTTTTTTTTCCTTAAAAAATAAAAAATAAAGTGCATGACAGAAATTCTATCTCAAGAATACAGCATAATGCAATTGCAAGTAGCAACAACATATGTACCTGACGGAAAATCTGGAGGACAGTGCTCGCAGAAAAGAATTCCTTCTTTGGCTGCATAACTTTAGCAATATCAAGTAAGGTACCATCCAGATGAACTGGGAACAATAAGTAGGCTTCATGGTTGCGCGATCCATCTTGTGCACCCTATCAGAAAATTATTAGTAAAGCGAACTGCAGATATTTCATGTTATGAGGCAATTTCTTTTGAGAATATGTTATGAGGCAATTAAAGCCATGGCATAAACAAATAAGGATTATCTTGAAGTACCATAACATCTAGGACAACAAATTGCAGGACTCGAATTTCAGTTTTTTTTCCAAATAACTAACAATTTCAAGCATAGGCAATGACTTGAATCAGTTTGTTAAGCTTTTTTTAATAATAATTATCAGCATCATATTAGTCTCAAATCCGAGTAATGGAATACTGCACCAAATGTATAGAGTATCATTATAATACCATATAGAGATTCATGTAAAAGAGAAACCTAATGAATAAAATGAATGCACTTGGGTACTTGTCTAGACAGTATGCCAGGCAGGCAGGCATTTCCTTTGATCAAAATACCTAAATTTGACCAAATTTGTGCACTTAAGTACCTTAACTGCAATAATAGCATGGTCGAGCAAAGGAAGCAAATTGGGATGATTAAAGAGCGAAGAGACATGGATCTCATGGCGAACCAACTCCAACTGCTCCACGGATTGAATTATAACTTTCTTCATTGCATATGTTCCATCCTCTGGATAAACAAGGGAACTTGAATTAGGTCAACACATGGCACATATTCTCCAAACGTCGTGCAATTTGAAACCCCAAAATTTATGATCAAAGGAAAAGAAAATTCGTACTGTTGGACCAATTTAAAACTAAAATTCAAGGTTTCTCCAAAAGGGAAAAACCTCAACAAAAGAGTCCACGTCCACTTCGAAGTATGTTGTAATGAACCACACTAGAAACTGTCAAAGGAACGGTCATATTTTGGGTGAAACGAAGGACCAAACACTTTGAATTCAGCATTGTCGATTCCCAAAGACGGATCCACGAGCACGATCAATCAAAGTTAAAACGACGGGCTCCATGCGAGATCGAAGTCAATTCGCACCAAGAATTAGGCTTTTTTGTGAGGGGGGGGGGGGGGGGGAGGGGGGAGAGAGAGAGAGAGAGAACACTGACCTGAGACGTGAGCGGGGTTGATAGACTTCTTGCGGGCGAGTCCGCCGGTGGAAGCCCCGTCGGCAGCGACGACCTCCTTGACGAGGTAGACGAAGGCGAATCCGCCCTCCCCGAGCTGTCGCACCACCCGGAAGCGGTTCTCGTTGATCCAGACGTCGCCGCCGCCGTTGACGGCGTCGTAGAAGGCGTTCAGCCCCGAGATCGAGCACCCCATGGCATCCTCTCTCCCTCCCCCGTCCCCTTCTCTGTTATTTGTCCTAATGGTTTCCTGCTCCCAGGTCCCGGCCTATATTAGAAATTTAGAACTACTATTTTATCAAATAAACAAATAAGAAAAAACATATTTTTATTACTTTAATTTTCTTTTTGCCTTTGATAGAAAACAAAAAAATCCAACTAGAAAAGGAACAAAATGGTAATTTTAACGAGAATTAAGATTTATCGGATTTATTAGACACCAACAACATTTAAAAGTCAATTTTCACTGAAAAATAAAAAAGGTCAACTCTTAAATTTCCTTTCTCGTGCAAATCAGGTAGTATTCAACTATCCAAGACGGGAGAGTAATATTTAAATCTCTTTGAATGCCCTAACTAGTTCAAATAATTAAAATATTTAAAACTTAACCCTAAAAAAAGTTAAAAAAAAGTTGTATAATTTTTCTAATGCAGATAAATATTCTTTTATTAAAAATGAGGTTGTCAATATAAACAAGTAAATTTTAGTAATGATCATTCACTATATTAATAGTTCTATTTCGAGTGTACTTGAGAGTTTCTTACTTTATACGAAAAAAGATTATTTTTTTATGTTCCATCTATCTTAATTGAATTAGATTTTTCAAAGAAATGAGTCGTCACCCAAATCACGAGTCCATGCCCTATTTGGGATTCACGTTCGCAATAGATCATCCAATTCCATTTTATAATCTTATGATCGAACTTTATAAATATTTTAGTCACAATAGTCTATCATCCCGGAGGATTGCTTACGTGGATGTTTACGTAGAATCACATCACATTTTTTCTCTCCTCCACATCAAATTTTAAAAACTGTTACATCAATATTTTCTTTCTCCTTCACCCAAATTTAATTTTATATCTTTTTAAAAGTTTCAATAATGTCATTCAATCTTTAAAAATTTCTAGTCATGGTCATTGTTCAAAAAAAAAAAATAAAAAGAGAGAAAATAAAAAAGTAAAAACGGAACAAGAAAAGAGAAATTGCTAAGATGACATCATCACTTTTTATTTCATTATATGGTTAAAAAATTTGAATGACCCTCATAAACATATTTTTTATTATTTATTCTATTATTCATATGTCTCTTTTTTATTGTTTTAATTATGATGACTATGATTGGAGTTTTTGAAAAGTTAGAATGATCATGATTGAAATTTTCAAAAGTTGAATGGTAGATATAAAATTATGTTTAAGTAGAGGAAAGCGAAAATATTGATGTAAAATTTTTTATTTATTTTTAAATTTGATATGGAGGAGGGAGAAAATATTGACGTGGTGTCACATAGGCGATTCACCGATAAATGGACGAGTGACTGAAACATTTCTAAAATTTTATGACCATAAAAATGAAGTTGGATGAGATATTGTAAATACCCCATAATTTAGATGATCATTGGTGAAATTTACTTCAAAAACATAGTCTAAAATGAGTAGTTGAAATAAAAGATAACATTTTAATTATATATTTACTTTTTAATGGAAATAAAAGATACGTCCATTAAATCTCAATGAGAAAATGTCACAATATTAAAAAATATATGAGATTTTGATTTGAACACTCTTTTCTTCTTATGTTCTAATCAATAATCATTGAATCATGATTTATCAATATGGTTAAAATTCATATATACCTTTTATTTTGTCAATTGTCAATCTAACTAGATTCAATATTTCAAAAGGATCAATATATCTTGGACTAAGTTTTTATCTTTTACTAATTTTTATAATCCCTTTTGTAGAGGAGATCTATTTCCTCATGCCAATATGTATTAGTATAAAATTTTATCGTGCCTCAGATGTCTTCGTCCTCTTTTGTATCAGCTTCACTTTTTTTGTATATGTTCTTGTTTGTATAAGCTCTTTGGCATCCAAAAAGTTTCTTTCACCTATCTTATTCGAGCATGCAGGTGAGTGAAAGATACTCTTGTACGAGACCTTAAAGGAAGTCATGTTGATGCAAGAATGATAATATTATTATATGAGAATTCAATCACTTTGCCTTGTCAATTTAGGGCACAAGCTTTCAACATATTCTCAATTGTTTGGATGATCATTTCGTGCTACAGTTAGCCTTGTTCCAAAAGAAGTATTGCAAACTCCTCCAAAACTTAAACTGTAAATTTATTGACTACCTCCTGATAAGCAAAAAGTGTGTAGACTTCATCAAATGATCAACTACTACCCCTACCCATATGACATTTTCATTGTGGAATTGTTAAGATAATCTTTTCATGAGGCTTCTAATGTCCCACCTTCACTTACTAGAATACTAGGCATTAGACACATGTTCAGAAATCTCATATTTCATATCATTCCATGTTTGTACATTTCTATACATCTTTGTGGTTTTCGTATGAATCACAAATTTAGATGGAAACATTAAGGAGAGTTGGCCTCCTAGCTAGCAAGGATTGCCTCAAATGAGGAGGTGTGGATCTCAACATGTCCAGTCTAATGCCTCTTTCTATTAACTTAGGAGTGTATTCATATCTGGATTGATGACAAATAATTATGAATGATGATAAATTTAGTTCAAAAGACCATCTATTTCGCGGTGGGATTTGTTGATGAAATTTCAAAGATGAACTTGGATTATTGCTTAGTTCTTCTTGCTGGTTAAAAAGGCGATTGATCCTTGGCAAATGAGTGTGGGGTTTCAGTGTATATGGAGATGGAGTGTAGAGAGAGAGAGATGGATGGCTTAGTCAAATATCAATCTCAACTAAGTACTACAGAAAAGAGGAAGGTGATTGGGGTGTAGTTGGAGTTAATAGTTTAGTGTGGATTCGATAGGTAACAGTTAAATAGGGAGGGTAAACTTAGTAATTTTATTTTAGGTCCGGCTTGATTTGAATGAATTTGGCCAGTCTAATTTCACCAAGTTATCATATTTGTTCTAAATCGCAATGTAGTGGCATTTGATACACATGCTTCAAAAGTGGGAAAAAAGGTGTGATCATGATCATCCTTTACTTTCTTTTAACGATTGTTCCTTATTTGCAAAAATAAGAAGTATGATAATTAGTAGAGAAATTTGGTTTTCAATAACCATAATTGATCATTGAAACATGTATGCAGATTTAAAATATGTCAACTTATATGAAAAACACTTAGTGTGGGATAGAAATTCAAATTTATCATTCAAGTAATCATAATGTGAATTGAACTAATTGAAAATGATGCACAATTATGGGTCAAATATTTTTTAATAAAAATTCACTGATCCTGGAAGAAATTTTTTGATGAGTGTGGACTGGATCAAGCTTCGTCTTGGTTTATTTTTGTACAAAATAATAGAAAATTAATTAACTATAGGTTTGGATTGCCTTCCAAGAAGTGCTTTATTTATTTTCTTGGGTTGGACATTATTAAAATTCAAATTTAGATTTCAATTGCATGTGGAGTAGATAGTTTCAACATTTTTTTTCTAAATTTTCTGCTATCGGAATATGCAAATTTAGCCTTACTATTCACTTTAAAAGACACTAACCACCTTGTTTCCAAATTTTCAATAAACAATTTAAGTCTTGAATTTTACAGTAATACCATCTAAGACTGACTCCATACTTTCTCAATAAATAAATTCTCAAAATTTCTATCAATGAAGTGACTTCCCCATCATAACTAAATAAATAAAGTTCAAATCTTAGAAATATTATAACTTTGAACAACTTAATTACATATTTAGAATTAGCATCAATTGTTGAGATTGACTCAATTCATTTGGATACATAACTAACATCTAAGAGGGTGTACCTGTATCCAAATGAGCTAGAGAATGAACCCATGTAGTAAACCATCTAAAACATAAAAAAATTAACTTTTAGGATTCCATATTAAGGCATTTCATTCCTTCTTGTGCCTGATCTTTGACACGTGTCATAGCTCTTCACACAAAATTGAGCATTCCTGAACAATGTAGGTCAATAGAACTCAAAGCTTTTGGAACGTATCTTTTAAACATACCATCAGATGAATTTGTGAACAAAAATGGATCATCCCATTAATAATCCTTGATATCATGAAAGATTTTTTGGGTTGGTATAGTAATCTAGTGGGATAATTTCACAAGCTAAATAGTTAGCTATATCAACATACTATGAATGTTTATTAGTTGAAATTGCCATCAGAAAATCATCTGAATCATTAAAAGAAATTGTAAAAAAAAAAAATCAAAACCTCCTTCTAATCTGGATAAATGATCAACCAATAAGTTTTCAGTACCTCTTTTTGTCACGGACGTGCTCCACAAATATCATTTTAATATAATCTTTCTTTTCATTATCATTTTAAGTAAGTTTAAATGCTTATATAGTCATGATTACGTGTAGCAACTAATCCTTGGATTAAAGCATAATCAAAATTAAATTATCGATAAGCGTTATAAAGAAATTATATAAGATTATTAGGAATAAATTCTAATATTTGTAAATATTATAATAAACATATTTAATTATGATTAATTAATTTTAATTAGAAGTTTAACATTAACTTTAACTAAATAATATGATTGGACCTCCATTTCAACTAATAGGGTTTCAAGTAGCTAAAGCAGGCAGTTCACTAGCTGCTTAGAAAAAAATTTCTGATTTTTCCAAACCGTCATATGACGTGTTAAAATTTTTAAAAAAATATAAATCATTTATTCGTATTATCTGCAAGCCGAAAAATTTCCAAGATCAGATCCATTGTCGAACAGCCTGAGGAAATTCGACAAGGTTGCTGGGTTAGGGTGAATCTGCGGATCCGAAACCGATCTTCAACTTCATACGATCATATCTTCGTAAGTAATTCTTCATAAATCCTGAAAATGTTCATGGTTCATCCTCTCGATGTTAAATTCCATGACCACAAGAATCATGTAAAAATGACTTCCTTAGAGAAAGTTATGATCCGAGCACCGTAGGTTACTCACTCTGTCACGAGTCAGAGATATGTCTACTTTGTAGATTAAGGTATGATTATGATAAATAGAATTAGAGTTTGAAATTTATACATGTTAAATTATACTTCACAAGGGTTCAGTGAGAAGTGGAATCATCCAATTTGAATATGTAGAGGTAGATAAATGAATTTTTCATTTCATAGTGAGGCTTCTGTGAGATTCCAGGACATGGACAGATCACGACCCTAATTAATTATTTTTGCTATAAGGAAATACAAGTTGTTAAATTCTACAATTTTTATTTCTAAACGTTACTGAAGTCTAGATTCTAGGAAAATTAGGGTCTTGAAAAATGAATAAGTATTGTTAAAGATATAAATTAATAATTCAATGACACATAGTCTGTCAGGACATAAACCCTAGATCAGATTTCCTGGGATGTTTTGAATTACTCACTTGGACTTATTTAATGATATTTGGGGAATGGAAACCTTAGTAAGTATAGTTTCTAATTTATCCAGAATCATGATATTTGCCTTTGTGGTTAAGAAGTTATGAATTATTCATTGTCAAGTACTCAGTCTGAAATTCTAAGACAGCACCTAGTTAAACTTTGGAAAATTGAATAATTGGAAGTGTGAAGTAGCATATGAACATAAACATCTGAAATTACACATTAGTATTAGAAGGGATTATATGCATTTTAAGGTGAATAAGTGTTCATGCATGAGCATGCATTGCATATTGTTATTATTAGTAATTGGAAAGTGAAATAGCATAATTGCTTGTAGGAAACCAACAAGCTATAAGTGAAATGAAGAAAATCTAGTAAACCTCCTTGAAGGGATAAAGTACAAGGTGAGTGGGTAAATTTACAACATAGCAAAATGTTATATGTTAGTTCTTTTATTTATGATATTATCTCAAGCAAATATTATTATCATTATTATTGAAACATATCTTGAGTTATGAAAGATGTTTATGATATGTTTCAAGAATATCATATGAGGTGGAGTAACTTTTTTCACAAAAATATTTTCAGGGAACAATTCTTGTGAAGATAAAATAAGTTTTATTTGATAATGATATGTGATTATGATGTGTATTTTGATATTATTAAATCACATGTGTTCATTAACTATGTTGTTTGAAAAAGGTCTTTGGGACCGCATTCGATATACATGAAGCCTTTGGGGCGTATATCGGGTGTCTTTGCCCTTTGGAGGCTGCTCTGCGTGCACGTATTGACCCATGATTACTCTGCATATTTGAGAATCATGATTGGGGTGACACACAATCATAATTGGGATACGTATTTACCCATGATTTGCTCTGTGTATATGAGACTCTTGATTGTGAAGCTCTACTTAACTGTATGACACATAATCCTAGAGGGATACGTATTGACCCATGATTTGTTCTGTGTATCGGATACTCTTGATTATGAAGCTCTGCTTAACTGTATGACACATGATCATAGAGGAATACGTATTGACCCATGATGAGTATGTGCAATGACACATGTGTGAAGTTTGACTATGAATATGATGATATCTTGAATAATTTGTATTTATGTAAAAGTTCATATGATTTGGAAAGTTATGTGATAGTAGTTATGCTTTAAATATTTTCTCATATGAATGAAATATGATTATTTAAATGTTATATGCACTCGTATTGTTCCCCTATGTTGTACATTTATTCCACTCACTGAGCAAATGATTGTTGCTCACATTACTTTGTTGAATTTTTCAGATAATTATAAGTTCTCGAGTTGAGTCGACTCGAAGCTTACCTTTGATGCATATAGAAGAGGTCGAGCCGTTGGAGCACTTTTATTTTTTCTCCACTTTTATTTTTAAAAAGCATGCATGTAATAAATAAATTCGAGAGTTGTACTAGAGTTTATTAGAATCATTTTGTAAGATTGTATAAAATTTGATTTTGTAGGGTGTTAAATGTGAAATGGGTTGTGAAATAATAGTGATAATATGTGAATGTGATGTCTTATAACTGTTTATTTAAACTTTGATGAATATATATAGGCATCCTTTGTATGTATTGGAAAATAACACAAAAATAAGTAAGGGAGGAGGTTTTGCCAATTTTATTTATAGAATTACTAAATATAATTAAGGAATGTAATATTTAGGATTACAACTTAGTCACAGAGTGGGGTGTGACACTTTTATTCTTTATATATATATATATATATATATATATATATATATGTATGTATATCAAACTCTTGAAATAACAAAATCCATCTTATCAACATTGGTTTTGATTTATTCTTGCCAATTAAATTCCTTAGTGCTTGATGATACACATACAAGGACTTTAGCTTCAACTAAATATAACTTGAACTTGTCAAAATGAAAGACCATAGCTACTAGTTCGCTTTCGGTAGTAACATAATTAATTTGGGATTTCTCAAAGGTTTTGCTATAATGATATCTAACATGGTGCTTCTTGTTTTTCTTTAGACCAAGGACTACTATCGTTTGATTAGAATCATCACACGAATAGTCCATAGATAGTGCAACTAGAGTTGATGTGAGAGTTTGTTTCATTTGATTAAAGACCTTAGAAAATTTTCATCAAGTAGGAAATATGAGTTTTTTGCTAAACATTATTTAAGAGGTCTAGGTATCAATGAAAACTTTTAAATAAATATAATATAAAAATATGCATGATTGAAGAAACTTATCAATTGCTTCAATTTTGATTCTATTCCTCTTCTAGAAATAACATATCTTTAAATCACTATTTCTTGGACTGTGAAATGACACTTTACGTGAATGAGAATCAAGTTAGACTCTCTATATTATTGAAGTACTTTTTTCAAGTTCACCAAACAGTTATCAAACGAATTTTTATACACATAAAAAATAATTCATAAATACTCTCATAATGTCTTCAATGAAGTATAAAAATATAAACATTGTAACACCTTGGAAAGTGGTTGGGGCATTACATAAGCTTGTGAAAATGTTCCATATGTACATGTTCAATGAATTTATATTTTGCAGAAATTCTGAATATCCATCCAAATAATAAAAATAAGAATACTTGTCCAATCTTTCTAATATGTGTTCAATAAATGAAAGAGGAAAGTGATTTGTGGCCTTGTTTAATTTTATAAAAAACAATGCACGTTCTCCATATCGTCACCGTACTAATGAAAATCATCTTATTTGAATGAGATCATTGTGATTATACCTTTCTTTGCCACAAATTGCACTGTACTAAAATTTAATACATGATCCCACCATTAATGATTTTAGAATTTCTTTTCTCACAACTTTCTTCATTTGTGGATTCAATCATTTTTTTGTTTTAAAATTGTGGGCTTATAATTATCTTCCATAGGAATTCTATGCATGTAAGTTGAAGAATTAATTTCCTTAATATCATCAATTGTATATCTTATGACCTTCCTATAATATTCCAATCTATTGAGCAGTGCACTGATTTGAACTTTAGTCAAGTTGGCATTAGCAATTACTCGATATGTAGAATTCTCTACAAAAAAATATACTTCAAATTACTAGGCAGTGGCTTCAGCTTCAATTTTTTTAAAAACTTCCTCTTTAGTGTCAGCGATAAAAATTTAGTGCATAATATTCTACGATTCTATTTTGTCAATTAATTTAATAGCATCTAACACAAAATGACTTGCTTTAGCTTCTAGGCCATCAAGTTCTCTTAAATGGTAAAATATCAGACATCTTTGTAAATGGTCTTCAACTTGCATTATTGCAAAACTTTCTCTACAAGATGGTCATTTTGTCGATCCTTTAATCTTCATCTTGAAAATTAGGGTTATCGATAATTTGAGTTAAATTAAAGACTATCTTATTTTTCCTAATCTAAAATGCCAATCTTCCTTTCTTGATATCTATAATTGCTCCAACAATAACTAAAAAAGGTCATCAACAAAATGATAATGTTCAAATTCTCATCTATGTCAAGAATAGAATTTTTCAACTTCATGTGGATATTTAATTGATCTATCGTCAAGTTACAATGATATGTTAGTAGGCTTCAAGTCTCCTACTTTCAATTTTGTAAATAGAAAGTGGAATCACACTAATAGAAGTTTCTAGATCGTCTATATTTTTTTATTTTCAATCTCACAAAGAATTGAAAAACTTTTTGTATCCTTCCATTTTGAAGGAAGCTTATTCTAAATTATTGTTGAAGGTTCTTTAATTAAAGTTATATTTTCATGCTTTAAAATTCTTTTTTTCTTAGTCATTAATGTATATATTCGAGGAACTTAGTGTATGAGGACATTTCTTGAATAGCTTTTACAAATTGGTTAGCTTCTTTAGAATTTTAAAAAATTTCCCAAATGATGGTCCTGTTTGACTTTAACCAATATCTAGGAAAATGGTACAAATTGAAAACTTTTCATTGCCTTCTTCATTTATAATTCTAGGCCTTTGTAGCTATTTATGTAGTGTTTCTTTGTCAGGTTCAACTTATATTGGAGTTGTCTTAGTTGAATTATCTTATACAAGTCTGATAGTTCTTTAGTAGTTTTACCACTTCTGAACTTTATGGATTGTACTTGTTCTTTATAATTTATTTCAGGATGTCCTAAAAATATTTTCAAAGTTATTGATGGAGTTCTAACTTGTTGAGCGATGTGATTCTTAAGCATCTTAGTATGTGTACCGAGATTTTCAATTTGATAAGCTAATTTCAGCATAACTTCATCTTATTTTTTAAATCTAGCACCATCATACTTTTATTACTTCTTCAGTAGAATTTCTAACATATCTTCCAATTTAGGTTCATGAGGTACTTAAGTTTATTGCTTATGAGGTGGCCTTAAGGTCTAAACATTAGGAGGATTGAAGGGATGTTGAGCATGTTGCTAATTCTTGAGGAAAATTCTTAATTGCCAATTAGCACTTTGAGCTATCTGAGTTTAAAAGTGCTCGTGCTTATATGAAAGATAATAATTATTCCTCTTTTCTAGAGTGTAATATTTATTTGGAGGATTGACAATATAATTTTTCACTGCGTTGACTTGATCATATTGTTGTTTACATGTTTGCATAATCAACTCTCTCCAACAAATGGTCTTGATTTTCACAAACATCATATCCATCCCATGACACAATGAAGATAGTAAAGTGGAGGAGATTATAACTTTCGAACGAATCCTGAAAGATGTTGATGGTTCAAAGTATCATTATTAGTTTGATAAACTCGGAATCCACAAATGCTCGAAATTCATTGAGAAAGAAAATTATGCATGTTTAATAAAATAAATGGATAATAATTGAACTAATTAATAATGAAGGAGCTATGCCTATTTATAGGAATTTTAAAATCAAATTTAAAATAATCTAAAATATAGAAAGATAAGATAATAATAATAATTGACAAAATCTAAATAACCTAAAAATCTAAAAAGATAAATATAACAATAATAACTAATAGAATAAATCTTATTTCTCCTACATAAGCATCCCTTTCTCTAAAAGACTTCGATCTCAAACTTTAAAAATTATATTTGGAAGATGATGCTTCACATCTCATAGCGGTCTCATCTTTTTTCTCAATTTAGCAAATGAATTAGTTAAACCAAGCATATTGTAGAGCAATACCAAATAATAGGATACTTCTCTAAGAATTTGATTTGAAAACGTAATTTGTAGAAAAATAAACTTTTTGGTGTCAACTAAAATTTTCACGCATATCAAGTCAACTTGAAGTATTCAGAGCAAATATTTTATTAGTTGATGAATTTAATTCCAACTTTTCATCCATCTCATTAATAATTTTTTCTTCTTTCGGCTCATAGAGAAAATTCGAAGTAATCATCTCTTTAGTATTTTAATAGATTATGATATCTTCAATAGTCTCTTGCAACTCTTAAATTGGAGTAGACATATTTTGAGATAATTGATCTTCACAAGATTGCACAGATTCTGAAGAAGTCTCAAACATTTTATTAATTATATTCTCCAATCATTATTGAACTTTATCAATGAATTCTTGATATTCTCCAAATGAACTTGCTCCTCTTGTATTAAATTTTATCTCTCTGATTAATGTTTTCTTGATTGTTGAAAATATGCTAATGATAAAATGAATACAAAAAGTGTTGGATGAGTAATTTTTCAACTTTTGTCATGTTCGGATAGGCTATTTTTCATGAAGTTCGAATGCGCTAATTATCTTTTCACCATAATAAAGCTCTATGTGAACATTTATTGGCAATGAGTCTAGCATGTTGATGTTCTAGAATATTCCAATAATCAAATAACTGATCTACCAATAATCAAATAACCGATCTACTTTGAAAATCTAGTGCATAAATTCATCAACATCAAAATATCCATTAAATGAATGTGGCTCTACTTTCATTTTGTCAAAATAATAAAGGTATAATAAAATATGATAAAAGGTATTGGGTTAGCAAACTAATAGGATAGAGAAATAAAATAAATATATAATCTTGTGGAAGAGATAAAAAAGGTTAAAACAAGAAGAGAACAATAGATGGATGCCGAATGGAGTATTAATCATTAAATGAGAGAACAAATATTATGGATAAAATCATGTCGAAAATCAAGTTATGGATGCATAATTGATGGTTGGTGTGCCTCTTAAAAGCAAGGAAGAAATGAGATTAAGAATCTAGTAAAGATAAGTCGAATTGACTTGTAGAAGGGAAAAAATTAACTTTTCTAAATGATGATAGTCAGAGAGAAAATAATTAACATTCAAATAAAAATATAAATAATAAAAAATTGTATAAGAAAACAAGTGAAAATTTGAGTCGAAAGGTGAGCAGCAAAACGAAGAGGTAAATCTTCTTAAAGGCACCGATACTACTTGATGTAGCGAAGGATCGTAAAGTGAAGGAGATTACAACTTTCAGATGAATCTCAAAAGAGGTTGATGCTTCAAAGAATGATCAATATCCGTAATTCGTCGAGGCTCAGAATCCACCGAAAAATAAAATCACACATGTTTAATGAAATAATTGAATAATGATTGAACTAGTTAATTATAAAATAGTTAGGCATATTTATAGGCATTTTACAATCAAATCTAAAATAATCTAAAATTTAGAAAGATAAGATAACAAAAATTGACAAAATCTAAATAACCTAAAAATCTAAAAAGATAAAGATAACAATAATAACTAATAGAATACGTTTTATCTCTCCTACATCACCCCCATTTTTTGTTATTATTTTAACATTGGGCACAGTGTTGAACCTTTTCCAATGGTTCCTATACAACTTCCTCGACCTTAGCAGAAATTGTGTCCATGTTATTTATTTGATTTTCACATTATGGTCTCCTTGTTCTATCATGAGTTAAATGATGATTGTTGACCAAGTTTTCTATAAGCTTATATGCTAAAGCTATCTTAGATGGATAGTTTTGTCCTTTGTAAAAATAATTAATCAATTGTCATTTTTCAAATTATTAGTTTGGACATGCCCTTAGTAATGTTTGAAGTGTTTGTCGAGCTTCACATGTGTTCTCTTTATCCATATGATAAAATTTAGCATTTTGATCCATATAATGGTCACTTTTATTAGGAGAAAAAATTCAGTTACAAAAGTTTGAACTCTTGAATCCCAAATTGCAATTTTCTTTAACAACAAATTACTTATATCAAAATTTAGCTCTATCCCTCAATGAAAATGAGAACAATCTCATATATATAACATTAACATCAGAATTCTGCATAAGCTGAAATTAGAGATGTTAGTTCTAAATAGAAAATTAAATAAGTTTGAGCAATTCAAGATAAGTGTAAAAATACAAAATTGATAAAGCCTAGTAAAATTCAATTGGGAAAACAAAGAGAATCAACTAATTAGAGGTGAAACTAAGGGAAAGCAAACTATATAAAAAAGAGAAAACTAACTATTAAAACTAACCAAAGTGAAAATGTGAGAAACAAAAAAAATGAAAATGACATAAATTGTGAAAAGCATATTTAATTAGTCCCAAATCCTCGACAACATCTTAAAAACAAGTGTAAGTAAACCAAGTGTAAATAGGAAAATGAAAGAATTAAAAATCCAACTTAATATAGCCAAAAAAGAAATCCTAGAACATTAACTTCTCACTGCATTCGATTACAAGTACACATGTCAAAGTAGTAAATTCAGTTATCTTATCGATAATGACTTGAGGTTAAAGTTTACCAAGCTAATCTAGTTAATTTCAACACAAAGTTGATCAAGTACAAAAATAAGACTGAAATCATGAAATCAAACTAGTTAGTTAGTTCTTTTTAGGTTTTGTAATAATAGGAATGACATAGAAATTGAACTAATTAGGTAGAAAACTCAAATGGGATCTCACTCTCGAAGGATTTCCTCTTATTTGCTATTATGGTTAAATTATGGATGGTGATTGCAATCATTTGATTGAATTAATTCTTATGAAAGTTTATTCTCATAATGGATTTGATTAAAACTAAGAACAATATTCTCATTGATAATTGATGCACGAAAAATCATGCATTAGTTTAGGCCATTTGATTAGCATTTTGGAATGTTTTTATGTTTAGAAAAGGAGGAGTTTTGATTTGTTTTCACATAATTTTATTTAGATTTAATTTCTACCTAAATCTGAAAATTATTTATGGTAGGATATGAGAGAACGTCGAAATCAAGACAAGAAAAGGACTAAAACAGTTCAGAAGACTATCACAGTCGTGATAGTTCTTATCATGGCCGTGATAGGAAGATTCAGCAGGCAAAAATGTGACTAAGTTACTGTCACAGCCGTGACAGTTTCTGTCATGGCCGTGACAGACATTTTTTAGCAGAAAAATTGGCTCAGCCTTGACAGCCTTTTGTCACGACCGTGACGGAGCCTTTCACGGTCGTGACGGCGATCTGTTACACCATTTTAAAGTCGTTTTTATCCACTTTTTGAATATATTTTCGATTTCTTTCCTTGGAGAATGAGAAAATCTATAAAAGGAGACAGAAGAGGGCCTGGAAAAACATCCCTGGAGCATAGTTTTAAAGTCTAAAAAGAGGAGAAGTGCGAGGACAACAACGAAGCTTTGCCGAAAACTCAAGAGAGAACGCGCTTAGCCTATGCCAGAGTTCTTCATTTTCTTTTCTCAATCTTTTACATTAGATTTGATGTTGTTATTCTCATATTTATTCCTTTATTAGGGTCATCCTAGTTGAACTCTATTTATGTATTGGATTCTTCTTAATATTAGTTTGATTTGAATCTTTAATAGCATTGTAATTTCATGTTTAATGCTTTCCTTTGATTCCATAATTTATGATTTGGTTGCTATCTGAGAAGAAGTGATTATCTTCATAATAGTTTCTAGGATTGATCTTATTTACTACATGCCACAATTAGGGAAATCGATTTTTAAGAGACCTAATTTGTGTAGTTATTAAGGTGACTTGAGAAAGCCCTTAATATTAATTCCAGTTTAATGCATCTTATGATTAATTAAATAAGTTAAAAACTGAAAGGATTGATTCATTCTAATTATTTCTTAAGATAGTAGTTAAAGCCTGAAATATTGGTCAACTAAATTTGGAAATTCACTTTGTTATCGATTCAACTAATTCTAAGTTGAGAAAATTCATTGCATTTTAGTGGTGATAATTAGATGCCTTAATCATCAAATCGTTATTTCTCCAGGTGATCATTTCCTTTATTTTTATTATTTTCCTTTTATTCACATCTGAAATCATATATTTTCTTAATTTCTCAATTAACAAAGTCAAAATAAAATATAAGTTATTAACCGTCCTCGTGGAAATGATAACTCTACTCATTCACTTTATTACTTGAGCGACTAGTGCACTTGCTAACGTTTGCTATCAATTCTATACGCATCAATAATTAGATAGAATGATTCAATAACTGACTAATTGATATATGCAGTTTAGAAATATAATAAGGGTTAATTCCTTAAATCTCGCATGAACTATATTGATTTTTCGCATCTAATCCTAATATATGAACTTATCGCAGTGTCTCTAAACTATACTAAGATATCCGCTTTAGTCCATTTGTCTAGTTTTGTTAACTTTTCCATTTTTTCCATTTATGAAATGACTAGACTATCCTTTTGTACATTTTTTAATGTTTAATATATATATATATATATATATATATATATAATAAAAAGAGGGGTGTACTGCCCCCCTCCCCTCGCCGACGCTAGAGGGAGGAGGCGACACCCTATACGTCCCAGGCAAGGGGGCCATCACCCACCTTTGCAATCTCATCAGCAAGGTCATAGAGGGAGGCGACACCCCCATTTTGGCTTCGCGTCCCCAGCGATGCGGAGCGAAACAAGGGGGCGTTGCCCCCACTTACGATCTCGCCGACGAATTGTCAAAGACGGGGAATAGGGAGGTGTCGGGACACTCGAGCAGCAGGAAGTCGATTGTGACGGCTTCAAGGAATGATGCCAAGGCGGAGGCTTTGGCGAGGTCCTTCAGTGTGTACTTCCTGAAGTCATCCGCGTAGTGCAACCGCAGTCGTCGGACGTGGCCAAGCTACTCCGCCTAGTGGAGGAGCTCTGGGAGCGAGAGTCGCAGCTCCAAATGCTGCTCCTAGAGAGATCTTCAAGGAGGTTGTGGCCATCCCCTTCCTAGAGAAGAAAATCACTACCAAGAACAACCAGCACGAGCTCTGTCTTGATAAAATCCACCTCATGGAATTGACGAACTGCCGACAGATAGTTGGGGGGGGGGGGGGGGTGGGGCACTGCCCCTCCCCTATTTAAATTTTAAACATTAAAAGAGAGTATAGAATGGTATTTTAGTCATTTCATAAATAGAAAAAATAAAAATGAAAAAATAATACAACTATAAGGATGGACTAAAGTGAAAATCTCAATATAGTTTAGAGATGCGCTATGTTAAATTAATATATTAGGGTTATACACAAAAATTGTTATAGTTCAGTGGAGATTTAAAAAAGCAACCCATATAATAATAATCAAACATGAGAGATTGTTGATATCTTCTTAGATATGAGCAAAATAGTAAATTTCACTTTTCAGGAGTCTCAACATAAGCAGGATATCAACTAACTAACTATATAAATAAGCATATGTCGACCAAAATAATAAGCATAAAGCTCATATAAGGTTATTGTTAGTGAAGAAAATTCATGATTCATGTCCGAATAGAGATGGAATATAAAAATAGGCTTTCGATCAACAATTCAAATAAGGTTCACACTTACATCAATAACTATTAATAGCACAACATGACAAAAACATATTGATATCAATAGCAAGTAATACAATTTCATTATTTTTTTAGAAGATCACATTCCATTTTTATTCATTATAAAAGCTTGGATCTATTACAAAATATCTTATAACCTCGCCCACTCATTCGCCAAATTTCTAGCTCCTATCACAATTTTATCAATATAATATTTTTCTTCATTGAAAATGTAATCATTGTATTGACATCATATTGCCCATAAAATTGCAAATGTTCTTATTCGTTATCTTTTTCATACATAGAATTTCATTATTCATCCATGGCTAGCAAAAAATAATCTACATTCTTCCTTAAGTGAGTTAAACATTTAGCTTGTAACATTCTTAAAAAAAGAGAAATAATAAATAAATAAATAAATAAATAAATAAAAGAACCAACAACTATTTAAGAAGCCCAACTTCTGAAGCAGCCCAACAACCCATTTCCTTCTCCTAACTAAAGTCTAAAAGGCAAGTTAATACCCTAAAAGCATCTTACTTTTCCTCCTCTCTCACTCCTCTCACTTCCCTCTCCCAAAATCTCCAGCCGGCAGCATCATTGAGCTCCCCATTCCCTCCCTCTCTCCCCATCTACTCTCTCTCTCTCTTTCTCTCTCAAGCAATAGGAGCAAGAAGAGCAGCATCTTCTACCTACATTCTCTCTCTCTCCCACTCCCTCACCCTTGTGACCACTCGGCTCAACCAAGGAAACACCAAGGAAGGGGGCGTCACAGCAAGAAGAAGAGGAGAAAGAAGGAGAAGAAAAAAAGGAAGAGAAGGAAGAAGAAAGAGATAAAGATTAGGAATAGGATTTTAACTTAAGCCTAAAGGTATGTTGGAGGGGTTCAACTTTAAACTCTCTCCCAATATATTGATTGTTGATTGGATGGGATTTAGGAATAAACTTTAATTCCTATATGATGAGATTTGGAACATTAGAGTAGAATGCATCCTAATGTAGGAAAATAATATTTATATTGAAAGAATGATATCTATAATATTCTTAAACTAGCATGAGATCTAAATATGCAAACATAAATGTTAATAGGTGCATATTGAAAGGATCCAAAACCTTCCCAATCTCTCCATAATGATGATTGAATGTGTAGATTAGGGCATGAAAAAAAAACCACTTGTTCTTGAAATGAATGATTAGGGGATGTGCATAATGGTTTAGGTTTATGTCATCTTTCATCATGATTACTGTTTCATTGATAATATGCTTGGATTCACGATACATTTATGTTTATTTCATGGTGAAATTACTCATCTATTATATATATGAATGTGATTAGTAGATTTGATGCTCTTTATGCAAAGTCCAAATTATGTTCATGATTATTGTGCTAAAAGTGTCATGTATGACCTATATGATGGTTAGAGTAAATGCATGCTCCATGTATGAATGAATGTATGATTTGAAGATGTATTTGTACTTGTCGAAATGTTTTTCTACACCCCAGACCGGTTGCCTAAAACCCTTTCGGTCGTCCATTCTGGAGCAAGTCATCGGGTCGAATCTGTTTGATCATCCAATACCTCCTCAGCAGTCAACCAAACCCTTTTGGACATCCAATTTAGAAAGGTCGCTACTCTTTGTAACTAGCGGTCGACCAAATGACTAACTCGATCATCCAAAAGCCTTGTAGTGGTCGTCCGAAACCCCTTCGATCGCCCGATTTAGATAGTGGTTGATCAGACGACCAACTTGGTCGTCCAAAGGACATGAAGCGGTCGTCCGAAATCCCTTCGGCCGTTGATTTAAAAAGACCACTCTTCTATGTAACTAGTGGTCTATCAGACGATCATCTTGGTCATCCGAAGGCCATGAAGCAGTCGTCCGATTTAGAAAGACCGTTCTTCTCTATAACTAGTGATCGAACAAACGGCCAGTTCGATCATCCAAGAGCGGTTCCACGACAAGTTCATCGAGCTGGAGGAGGAGGCGGTGGAGCACGCCCGATAGTACCACCTCCACGTCATGGCCCTCTCCGACTAGCTTGCTCTAACATGGGCCATGCTGTCGTCCACTGACCTCCGCCACGACCTTATCAGCGCGCCGAGATTGAACAAGCAATAGTAGCTGAACACTACATGTGCCAAGCTGAAGCATCTATATATCCGTCTGTGTATGTCGTGCATGACTAAGTTTGTAAAGGTTATAGAGATATCTAAGGATCTAGCTTTACTTGTTTGGATTTTTCTTCTTTGTAAATATATTATGAGTGTGTTTTATGTATCTCTATCAGCTTTTGATCCAAGAGCTTCTTCATGTGTTCTTGCTCCTAAAATCAGAAATATTTTTTTTCTTGATAAACAATCAAAAACTCAATTTATGTATTAAAATATGACAAAAAATAAAAAAAAATAATGCAAGAAAATATAGAAGGAAGAAGTTGGACGTTTCTCTATAGATAATTTTGTATTTTCACTATTGTTGTATTAAATTATCTGTACCTATCACATTATCATATTCACTTGTGTCAAATAATAGATAATTTACATTATTCAGACAATCTACATAGTTTATGAAGTTGCAATACATATTGCGGAGACAATCCAGATTGTCACCTAAGTTACAATTTTTTTAATTTCACTTTCCATATTTGTTCTTTACAGTTTATTTAGATAAATTATAAAACTCATTAAATAAATGATAAAACTAATTAAATTAATTATAAAATTAATCAAATAAATCTCAGATAATTATTATGAATAGATTATTATCATGGTTTAAAAAATATATTAATTATTTTATAAATTTTAATTTTATGGGTGAGAATATATATTTGTAATTTAAGTTTACGAAGTTAAAAATAATTTATATATATAAACATAATTATTTTGATTAAGGGTATATTAGTAAAAAGTATATATTAACCCATAAATATTTATTTTCTTATAAATAACTAATATTGATTGTCAAATAAATTATTTATGCATACTAAATAAAGTAATGTACATTGTTGGTAATTTAATAAGTAACAATCTTTCTGAGTGGCAATCCACATTGCTAATGTTGAATGGTAACGCAATGAACACAACTTAAAAAGAAAATTTGAATGTGCTACCTAATTTTCACATTGATTTAAATTATTGATGTATCTTGAATTATGTACTCAGTATTCAAAATTATGAAAAAAATGAGAAAAAAGAAAAATGAATATGTGACAGAAGTGGAAGGCTTGGACTGTTAGGGTTTTATCACAATGCATGCTCTATTGTTCATAGTGAAATTTCTTTTGACTATGACCTCCTTTGTCCATAAATGTTTCTCTTTTGTTCACACTAATCAAAAGAGTTTTACTACATTAAATATTTATATTCATTTTTCTATTTTTCATTATCTTGATTCGATCATCAATATAATATTCCCAACATAAACTTTTTAGACAGAATAAAATTTATGATTTTGTTTTGCACAAAGTATATTTGCTTACCTCAATGTTTTGGTAATTTCATACGGTTTAAGTAGAATGATTAATCTCTTCAAATACCATTATTTGATAGAATGAGAGGAAGCCATGAATTGTCCGCGTGTCGCCATCGTTCTATAAATAACTTTCTCTATTATTTTGCTCCTTCGTTCCTACCTTTTCATCCCCTCAGGTTGCCCACAATATACCTTTCTCTCTTCTCACCTTCTATGACTCACTACAAGAAAATTAGTGATTTACGACAAATAATTTTTTACTGATAATAATTCTTTACATTTTTCTATGGTATTTGCACCGGATAATAAAAACCTTTCGAAATACCAAAGGCCACAAAGTCCTTCACCACTACGGACGGCAAATTCCCGTGGTAAACTACCGTCGAGCCTACCCTTCAGTATTATCGACCGATTTGAATCCGCTGATAATTTCGAAGGGTAGGCCTGTCCATAATTATTTTGTTACTAATCTATATATAATATAATATAAATATATATCTAATATTTTATTATTAATATTACCAATGGGCCCAGCCGCCTAGCAATTGGAATTACCAATAGATATAGATCCGTAGGCCCATTGGTAATTATATTTATAATATATATATGTAATATAATAAAAATATATGTTTAATAATTTATTATTAAATTTATTGACAAGCCTAGTTTTCAGAATTACTAGATTGAAATTCGTCGATAATTTCAAAGGCTAGGCCTGTTGGTAATTAATATTTTATTATTGATATTTATAATATAATATAATATAATATAATACATATTTCTCTTTCTACATTTACTTATATTCTTTTCATGATGCATTAATAAAATAATATATATTAAATAAGTTATCATTATTTTTCATAATTGTATTTAATATTTAATATTTAATATTTTTACTCATTTTCCTATTAATTATTTATAAATAAATTTAAAATATAAAATGGATAAATATTATTAAAATTAAAACATGTTAACCTCTTATCAAATATATAACTAATTTTAATCATAAGTATAAAGTTTGGATTACATCTTGGATTGACAAAAAAAAAATTTCTATACAAAGTACAATTACAATTTTTTTATCATTATAATGTTACTCATAAAAAAATATTTTCTAAAAAGGTAAATTTAAAAATGGTCAATGATAAGTATTCTAAGTTCTAACAATTCACTTATTCTTTTTCTATTTATATTTCCTTTTTTCTCATGCCTCTGCCTTCTATATAAATCAGAGATCCATTATTTGTATCAATGTTTTTTTTATAATATGTTTTAAAGACTATGCACTAATTTAAAACATTATGAAAAGTAAGAACATAATGCTACAACTATACGACCCTTCAAATTCTATATCAATTAATGACAAAAAATTAGGATAACATTAAGATACATAATATTGTTAGTATATACACATATTGATTAAGATTAGTTTCATATAAACACGTTATAAAATTAGTTATAAATTTTCTTGAACTTATTCCCGAGTGATAATTAGATTCCTTTTAATTATTTTTATTGAAAATTCTATTAAGTTACCTTTTATTAATTGATAAATGCCGATTTAATATTTACTATCTTATTACAAGAAATATTTATTAAAAATAAAATAAATAAATATGAATAAATTGTTTATAAAAAATATTATGTCTTTTATAATATGCCCTTTTATATATTTTTAAAGAGGCATATTGCGATTTATAAGAAAATTAATCATTATGTTGAAATTTTAATGCACTCTTTAATTGATATGCATTATAATATGAAATTTATCGAGTTGATATTTTATTCAAAATACTTTAATTGTTGAAATTTATAAAATACTTTAAAATTTCAACTATTAAAGATGCATTATAAAAAATGAAATTTATCGAGTTGATATTTTATTCAAAATACTTTTACTAAATTATCAATTTTAATATATAATTATTATTAATAATAATATCAATGCTTAATCTTATTGACCATTAATTTCATAATTTACTCATGTTAGACAAAATGCAATTGTTATCCCTCAAGAATTTAAACCAAGAAATGAAATATAAAATGTAACATAATATGATTTATTATTGTCTTAGTATTTTTCTCAATAAATAGAAAAAGCGATCTTATACTGAAAGGTTTGTTATTTTAATATTATATTTTGATATTTTAATATTAAATAATAAAGAATCATTTTTATTATATAATTTGATATTCTAATGTAATTTCCATGTCATTAAAAAATCCATCAATTCATCCAATTTATATTATAAGTAAAATATATGCAAAACATTCATTTTATTATAATCTACACAATGGTATCTTTTAACTTCCAGATTTTTAAAGGATGTGATCATTTTTTTAATATCTAGTCACTTTTCATTATTAAAAAATAATTTCAATGAATGTTAAAAATCATAATATCATAATTATATATATATTTTGTAATGTTCATGCATCTCATGCGACTTGGCACTAGTATTATATATAATAAAATATAAAACAGAAGATTAATATTTATTTATTATTATTATCGATGGGTTGGACTTCCATCCATTGGTAAATATTTTTATAATATATAATATAATATAATATAAAATAGATTATTAATATTTTTTATTATTATTACCGATGGGTTAGGCCTTCGAAAGTACCGGATCTCCATTTGTTGGTAAATATTATTATTATAATATTATATATATAATATAATATAAAATAGAAGATTAATACTTTATTATTATTATTGACCTATCCATCCGTGCTACCGAAGGGTAGAACTATCAGTAAATATTATTATAAAATTACATATATAATATAGGGTTATTTTCATAATCCTTCCCTAAAATATTGCGATTTTTCGTATATAACCTTAAACTAAGAATTTTTTTTTGTATCCCTAAACTGTTATAATTTTTCCACTTTTGTCCTTCCACCTAGTTCTATTACGTTTTTCGTTATTTTTACTTTTTATTTATGAAAAGACTAAATTACCCCTCCCTCTAGTAAAACATGAAATAACAAATATAAAAAAAATAAAAAAATGCTGGAAGGATTAAAATGGTAAACAAAAATTTGTCATTTATGAAAAAAACTAAATTATCCTCCCCTCGATTTATTTTTATTTTTTTATATTTATTACTTGATGTGTTATGAAAAAAGGGGTAATTTAGTCTTTTCATAAATGGGAAAAATCAAAAGTAACAAAAAACGTAATAGAAGTAGACGGAAGGACTAAAGTGAAACAATCGCAACAGTTTAGGGATACAAAAAAATAAGTTCATAATTTAGGGGAGGTTTATGAAAATAACCCTATAATATAATATAAAACATAAGACTAATACTTTATTATTATTAGTGACGTATAAAACAAAGGATTAATAATTTATAATTATTATTATCGACAAGTTTGACCTTCAAATTGTCGATAAATATTATATATAAAATATAATATAAACTAGGGAATTAATATTTTATTATTATTATTACCAATGGGTTGGATATTCCCATCCGTTGGCACTACCAAAGGAAAGGGTAGAATCGTTGGTAATTATTTTTATAATAATCCATATCTAATATAATATAAATATATGTTTAATATTTTATTATCAAAATTACTTATGGGACTAACACCGATTTAAGTGTAAGGGTATAAGAAAATCTGACCGAACTAAAAAACCTACCCGATCCGAAGAAAAATCGAAAATTAGGAAACTGAATACGTTTTAGGGCGATTTCTAAATAGATCCGACCCGCGTAAACTAAGACCCCACCTGAAAAAACTGTAGAGGCTTATCGAGCCCATTTTTATCTATTAATTTTTATTTATATAATTAATTTAGATTTAATCAATTATTTTATTACTAGTATAATAATTTTTTATATAGTTTAATATATTCCTATCACATTATGAATTCTAGTACTATATCCTATATTTAGTTATAAAATTAAATAAGTTAATATTAATTTTAATTTATTATATATTTTTAGAATATATTATTTATTAAAATAAGGGTCCGAAAAATCACCTAAAAATCCAACCCGCTAGAGGGTGTTTTTTCTTTTTTCTAAATAGTTTTAGGATGATTTTTGTGATTTAAAAAATTGACCCCCAACTCGATCAGAACTACTTTCACCCCTATTTAAAGGTGTGGAACCGCTATATTCTAATTTATTCAACACACACAATCCCCTCTCCCATTCTCTGCCTACACTCTTACTTATATTGTGGTATTTGCCAACACATACAGAAGATGCATATATATTCATCAAAGTTTAAGAAAAGTTATAAGACATGACATCCCCATGTCGTTAGCACCCCACAGGATCAAATTTTATACAACCTTACAAAAAGTTTCTCACAAACTTAATTACAACATCCACAATTATCGATTACATGCATGCTTCCAAAAACAAAAGTGAAGAGGAAATAAAAGTGTAGCGGCTCGACCTCTTCTATATGCAACAAAAATAAGCTCCGAGTCGACTCAACTCGAGAACTTAGAGTATCTGAAAAATTTAAAATGAGTATTGTGAGCGATAATCATTTACTCAGTGAGTGAAATAAAAGTATAACATAAGAGAATAATACGAGTGCATATAACATTAAATAACCACATTGTCTGTACGATAAAACATTTTAAGCATCATACATTAACATAAATTATCAAATCATATTAACTTTCACATAAGTAAAAGTAACTCAAGGTATCATCATTTTCATAATTAAACTCCACACATGTGTCATCGCACATACTCATCATGGTCAATATGTATCCTTCCATGATTGTGTCATACAGTTAGTACAATTAAACAAAGCCTCACAATCAAGAGTATCGGATACGTAGAGCAAATCATGAATCAATACGTATCCCTTCATGATTGTGTCACACAATCATGATTCTCAGATACGTAGAGCATATCAGTAGTCCCTAAAGGACAAAGACACCCGATGTACGCTCCAAAGGCTTAACGTATATCGAATGCGATTTCAAAGACCTTTTTTCATTTAGCATGATTACACATGGAGTTTTATAATAGCAAAATGACATATCACCATCATATATCAATATCAAGTAAACTTATTTTTAAGTTCTCAAGCATTGTTCTCTGAAAACATTTTGATGTAAGAGGATACTCAATTTCATATGAAATCTTTGAAACGTGTCATAAATATCTTTCTTAACTCAAGGTATGTTTCAATAACAATACTAATAATAACCTTTGTTTGAAGTAATATCATAAATAAAAGAAATAACATATATTATTTTTCTATGTTGTAAATTTACCCACTCATTTTGTACTTTATCACTTCAAGGAGGTTTATTAGATTTCCTCCCTTTCACTTATACCTTGTTTTCCTACAAGTAGTAATGTCTTTTTACTTCCCAATTTCAACAAAGTAATATGCAATATATGCTCATGATGCATGAATGCGTATACACCCTAAAATGCATATAATCTCCTCTCATATCATTTTCTAACTTCAGGTATTTATGTTCATAAGTTATTTCACACTTGGGACTTCTCAATCCTCCATAACTTAACTAGGTGTTGTTTGATGATTCCAGTGTTTATCAATTAATAATTCATAACTTCTTAATCACATGGGCAAATCTTATGATTCCAGATTAATTAGAAATTATAAATAATAAGGTTTCCAACCCCCAAAAATAATTAACTAATTCCAAGTGAATATTCATAAAATCCAAGACAATCTGACCAATGGTTTAAGGTCAGGCAGACTCTGTGCCACTAAAAAATTGATTTATATGTTTCTTCATACTTGTCTATTTAATGAGATAACAATTTTCCTAAAAATAGACATTCTTATTATGTTATCATGAAAATTATAGAATTTAACTCATTGCATAACATTATAACAAAAATAGTCAATTCGGGTCATGATCTATCCATGTCCTGAAATCTGACAGAAGAATTACTATGAAATGAAAAAATTATTTCTCCCAAGATACAAGTCCAAGTAAGATGATTCCATCTCTCACCGAACCCTTAGAATGTCTAAATAATTATATCCAAATTTCAAACCTAATTCATTATATTCTAATGGTGCTCTAATTTACAAATTGAACCTATATCAGATTCGGGACAGAATAAGTGACCAGAGAATAGAAGTTCATAACTTCCTATATAAAACTCCTTTTTAGTGATTCTAGAGTCCATGGGAAGCTAACTCTTAATGGATTAATCATACAAAATTTCATAATTTATGGTTCAATAATCACGAAGGAAAGATCTTCTCAATCAGAAGGACAATTTTCGAATCAAGAACTTACCTTGGACAACCTATGTTCCTGAATTTCCCTAGTCCAATTCGCTCGAGTTCTGCCTCTGTTAAATTTCCCCAATCCAAGTGGCTTATATTTTTTTTAGAATTTTCGGACGTCATAAGGCGGTTTGAAAAAATATCCCTTTAAGCAGTTGTTCATCTGTCTGCTTTAGCTGCTTGGAACTTAAGTGACGACCAATCAATTTTTTTTGTCATAACTAAATGTTTTAACCCTAATTAAGCTTACTTAATCCTATTTGAACATATATATTATAATATTTAGAAATGTTATAATTTATTCCTAATAACCTTATGTAATTACTTTGTAAAGTTTATCGATAATTAAGTAATCATTATGTTCTAATCAAAATATTAATTACTATATATAAATATCACTAAATGAACGTCTAACCTAACTTAATATGTTAATTAAATGTATGATTATGCAGAAATGACATTTATAGAGCATGTCCGTGATAGCTTCGATGACTACGCCTCCAGCCTCCCTCTTCGTCTCCCTCTCTCTCGAATCCAGCCGCACGCTAGCCAGCCTGGCCGCTGCTGACTCGGTCGCACGTAGGCCGGTAGGCATCCGACCTACGAGTGGCTCGACCATAGGCTGCTAGATCCAGCCAGTTGCTTGTAGGCCGGATCAACCACAGATGGTTGGATCCGGTGCCCGCATGCCGGTTCGGCCGCAGCTTGTCAGATCCGGCCGCAGGCCGACACCAACCTCAAGATGTCGGATCCAACGACCTGACCAGCTCGACCTCAGGTTGCCGGATCCGGCCGGCCCTGATCGGCGACTGATCGGCCGCTTGCAAGAGACCATACATAATAGGAGACAATAGAGCGAATATCAGATGAGTCACGTAATAGCTTTAGTATATTGCTTGTAACAGCTTTAGCACATAACAACATAAGATTTTAGTTGGTTGTTTTGTAACAGAAAAACTATAAATAAAAGGCTAGAAAGAGAAGGAAATATATTTGAGCCATTTTAGATATTCATTTGTGGTTCTTGGAGCTTGACGTGCTTGAAATTCTCATTTGTGTTTCTTATTTCTGTGTCTTTTCTCACTACAAGAAAATGAGCGCTTAGCGATGCAAGTTAGCGCCGCCAAAAACCACGACGCTATATAGACGTCACTAGCGCCTCATTAGCGTGTACTTCGCATCACGCGAATCAGACGCTACTTGTCTCTCGATAGCGTCTCATTCGCGTCTTCTTAGCTATTCAACGGGTTGACGTTAACTCTAGCGCAATCGAGACGCTACGTAGACGCTATTATTTCACGTCACGAACCGCAAATGCGCGGCAGCACCTAGCGCCGTTCTGGCGTCGACGACTTTAGACGCGACACTAACGTCTCATGTCTGAAGACTCTAAAGCGACGCTATATGACGTCTCAAACAAAGGAGACGCTATTGATACACTACTGTATATATTTAAACACTATATTATATATACTATATGTCAATCAATAAATTCATTAAATATTATATTAGTATTAATTACACGATTATCAATATATTATCAATAGCATATTATCAACATATATATGTATTAATTACTAAGTGACGACCAATCAATTGTTTTGTCATAACTAAATGTTTTAACCCTAATTAAGCTTACTTAATCTTATTTGAACATATATATTATAATATTTAGAATTATTATAATTTATTCCTAATAACCTTATGTAATTACCTTGTAAAGTTTATCAATAATTAAGTAATCATTATGTTCTAATCAAATATTAATTACTATATACAAATATCACTAAATGAATGTCTAACCTAACTTAATATGTTAATTAAATGTATGATTATGCAGAAATGACATTTATAGAGCATGTCCGTGACAGCTTCGACGACTACGCCTCCGGCCTCCCTCTTCGTCTCCCTCTCTCTCGACTCCAGCCGCACGCTAGCCAGCTTGGCTGCTACTGACTCGGTTGCACGCAGGCCAGTAGGCATCCGACCTACGAGTGGCTCGACCATAAGCTGCTGGATCCAGCCGGCTGCTTGTAGGCCGGATCAACCACAGATGGTTGGATTCGGCACCCGCATGCCGGTTCGGCCGCAGACTGTCAGATCCGGCCGCAGGCCGACACCGACCTCAAGATGTCGGATCCAACGACCTGTAGACCAGCTCGACCTCAGGTTGCCGGATTCGGCCGGCCGCTGATCGGCCGCTTGCAAGAGACCATACATAATAGGAAACAATAGAGCGAATATGAGATGAGTCATACAATAGCTTTAGTATATTGCTTGTAATAGCTTTAGCACATAACAACATAAGATTTTAGTTGGTTGTTTTGTAACAGAAAAACTATAAATAAAAGGCTAGAAAGAGAAGGAAATATATTTGAGCCATTTTAGATATTAATTTGTGGTTCTTGGAGCTTGACCTGCTCGAAATCCTCATTTGTGTTTCTTGTTTCTGTGTCTTTTCTCACTACAAGAAAATGGGCGCTTAGTGATGCAAAGTAGCGCCGCCAAAAACCGTGACGCTATATAGACGCCACTAGCGCCTCCATAGCGTGTACTTCGCGTCACGCGAATCAGATGTTACTTGCCTCTCGATAGCGTCTCATTCACGTCTTCTTAGCTATTCAGCGGGTTGACGTTAACTCTAGCGCAATCGAGACGCTACGTAGACGCTATTATTTTGTGCCACGAATCGCAAATGTGTGGTAGCACCTAGCGTCGTTCTGGCGTCGATGACTTTAGACGCGACACTAACGTCTCATGTCTGAAGACTCTAAAGCGACGCTGTATGGCGTCTCAAACAAAGAAGACGCTATTGAGACGCTACTGTATATATTTAAACACTATATTATATATATTATATGTTAATCAATAAATTCATTAAATATTATATTAGTATTAATTACATGATTATATATATATGTATTTTTACATGATAAGAGTGTTCCTAAATATATAATTTGTTACCTATATTATTTATGTTATCTATACATATAATACATAATATCTTAATTATGCATATATTATTATTATATACTTAATCATGAGATTACGATTGTGAATTAAGTGAGTGATATTTTAGCGTCACACTAGACACTCAATAGCGTCTACGTAGCGTTTAACGAGAGCCGCAGCTTATGTCGATGATATGGTGACACTATGGGCGTCTCTCTAGCGTCGCATGTACGAGACGCCATGTGGTTTTAAATGCTAGTTCGACGCTACGATGTCGCTAAATGAATCTAGCGACTCAATGGCGTCTGTATTACGCCTCCTAAGCCGACTTTTTACCCCTCGCTCAATCGGGGACATATAGACATATAAATACATGTATATGCTGATACTTATATATAATAAGTGCATATATACATATTATTATAACCTACTATGACACATATAAACAAATACACATATATATATTCACTTCGAATACGTATACATATACACGTTATCTATATATATATGACTCGCACATGTATAGACATATACATACATATATAAATTTATAATACATATAGATAAACACATTGTTGTAATTTAATCTCCCACACGTAGACATATATATACATACGCATATATTACATATGTATATATATACACACACAATTGTATTATATACACATATACATACATATTTATAATTTTGTATACATACATGATAGATTATCGGAAGAAAATAAAACAATTGGAATGAGGCACAATGCGATGAGACGTTACATTGATAAATAAAATTTCATACACGCTAAAAAAATTTGAAAAAAACTTTTAATGAGCGTCTCAATGGCGTCGCGATCATGAGACGCTACACCGTTGAGACGCCCCGACGATGCTATGGTGTCGCTACGTTATTTTAGCGACACATTAGCTTCTCTATAGCGCCTCTCTAGCCATATTTTGATAGTGTCGACGCCTATATGGCATCTACGTAGCATCGCGTTCTATTGCGACGCTAAAAAATTACATAAATCCCTAACCCCTCTTTTTCATTTTCACTTTTACTGTTTACCTTCGTTTCATCCCGCCCGCCCGACACGCCCTGACGCCCAACCTCCGACGTCCTCCACTGCCGCCTCTGCCCTTCGCCCGACGTCCGACGCCCGACGACCGCCCTCCACCGCCGCCGCCACCCTTCGCCTCCGCCTCCCTTCGCCTCCGCCGCCCTCCGCATTCGACCGCCGCCCTTTGCCTCCTCCTCCTCCCTCCCCGACGCCCGCCCTCCACCGCCGCCGCCGCCCTTCGCCTCCTCCTCCTCCCTCCGCATTCGACCGCCGCCCTTCGCCTCCTTCTCCTCCTCCTCATCCGCCCTCCACCACCGTCGCCGCCCTCCTCATTCGACTGTCGCCCTTCGCCTCCCCCTCCTCCTTCCTCCGCCTCCACTGCCCTCCACCGCCGTCGCAGGGTGCCTCCATCGCCCTTCGCCTCCGCCGCCACCTCGTCCGCCCTCCGCCTCCACCGCCACCCTTCGCGTTCACCACCGCCTCGTCCTCCCTCCACCGCCGCCGACGTCCGCCTCCGCCGCCACTGCCCTCTGCCTCCACCGTCGTATCGGTCGTCCTTTGCCGTCCTCCGGTTAAGAAGGTACTAGCCCGCCACCATGTAAATTAAGTTAATTATTAATGCATGAAGTTAAATTAAATTAATTATTCATGTTAAGTTAAATATTACTTATTCATGTTATGAATTAAGTTAAGTATTACTTAAGTTAAGTATCATCTCTTTGGATCAAGCTAGCCTTCGCGGAAGAACAGAAATTATAATATTAAGTATCATCTCTTAGGAATTAAGTTAAGTATTACTTAAGTTAAGTATTACTTATTCGTATAGAAACGATGAAGTTAACTTATGTTAATTGTTAAGTTAACTTATGAACTAATTCATATACTTCCACATTCTTGATGATAAAATGAGATTATGATTCGACGATGAAGTACTTGAAACATGTGATTTCGGACTTAATTCGTAAGTTCAAAATCACACGTTTCAAGTACACGAATTTAATTACTTGGCTTAATGTTCTCCGTTACAGAAATGATAAAGCCAGATCGTTGTTGGATTCGTCGTTGGAAGGATAAACATGGCGTCATAACTGAAGAATATAAGGATGGTGTCGATGAATTCATTAATGTGGCATATCAAAATGAAGGTGTTGCTTCTTCATATGGTGAAATCTTATGTTCATGCCGGAAGTGCAAATGTTATCAGTGGAAAGTAAGATATGATGTGCAGAAGTATTTATATTACAACGGTTTCTTACTTACATACACCAATTGGTTCTTTCATGGCGAAGAAAGATGGGCTAAAAAAACAAGTAATGTAGATACCGTTGTGGGCGACTCGAGCAATCCGTACAGGGACATGATACGAGATGCAATGTTAGGAGAAAATGTTGGCGAAACATCGATTGAAGAAGATCCGAATCCTTCGGCTTCAAAATTTTATAATCTTCTCGAAGAGGCAGATGAACCTTTATGGGATGGATGCGCGAAGCAAACTACACTTTCTACAGTGGCACAACTAATGAACTTAAAATCAGAATTTAATATGAGCGAAAGTTGTTTTGATCGGATGCTTGCCATTATTAAGAGTATGCTTTCAGTTTCTGGAAAATTACCGGGACATTTTTATAAGTGCAAACGGTTGATGAGAGATTTAGGGTTGGAATATCAAAAGATTGATGCATGCCGCAATCATTGCATGTTGTACTACAAGAAAAACAACTCACTTATGAGTTGTTCTATTTGTGGCGAGCCCAAATTCATGCCGAAAAAGAATTCTCAAAGTTCGAAAAAAAATGTGGCAAATGCAATATTTAGATACTTTTCGATTGTTCCAAGATTACAACGACTATTTCTTTCTGAAAAAACTACATCATTTATGAGGTGACACAGAGAAGGAGCACGTGAAGATCAAAATTTAATTACACATTCTTCGGATGCGGAGGCATGGAGATGATTTGATGCACTTCATCCGGATTTTTTTGCAGAATCACGCAATGTTAGATTAGGACTTTGCACCGATGGCTTCAACTCATTTGGCTCATCGAATACTACTTATTCATGTTGGCCTATTTTTGTGACACCATATAATTTGCCTCCAAGCATGTGTATGAGACGAGAGAATATACTGCTTACCTATATGATCCTGGGTCCTCGATCTCCTGGTAAAAGTTTAGATGTTTACTAAAGACATTTGATTAACGAATTCAAGATGTGGTGGGAGGATGGCGGAGACAGAGATCTCACCGCCGTTGATAATTATGTTCTTGCAAATTGTCTCGAAGTGACGCCATATCTCGAGTAAGGCAATTTGTTCTAATTTATTATATAATTTAAATCTAATTGTTTCTATATGATTGTATTAATTGAAACTATGAATTCAGGAAATTCAAAGAATTACAACGAGAAATCAATCCGTTAGTTTCAAACGATGAGTTATTGAAACTACGAGAAGAACATTTTGCCGATTGGTTGAGATGTGAAGTGAGAAATCTTTCCGCTTGTTCTTAATTGTTATAAGTTCGTAACTTTTAATAAAATTTTTAATTATTTTTTTATAGGTTATTAATGGCTCAGTCATAGAGAACAAAATACGAGATCTCGACCATGGCTCGAAAAAACAAGTTCTTAGCTACTGCGGCGTCATAGTCAATGGATATCGGTTCCATAGAGAAGAATATAGCCGACAACATTCAACTATTAATCGCAGCATATGTGTTCTAGGAAGAATGTACGGGGACGACGACTTTGATTACTACGATGTTATAGAAGACATCCTAGAATTATCTTATTTGGGAAAATTTAACAAAGTCGTGGTGCTAAAATGCCGTTGGTTCGATCCAGAGAAAGGAGTTCGGATCGATCATAAGTTTAAATTGGTGGATATTAACCATCGATCGAAACTTCAGTCATACGATCCATTCGTATTGGCGGAACAAGTACAACAAGTGTACTACGCTAAGTATCCATCGAAAAGAACCAAGGATGAATGGTGGGCATCATGCAAGGTGAGGAGTAGACTATTCTTAGTAGAAATAATGGTAGATGATAATGAAACATCATCCCTACACAACGATGTGCCCATGGATGATTACTATCAAGAAGATAGAGTGAATGAGACGATTGATGTGGCCGATGGAGTTGAGAATTTTCAATTGGTCGATGACGCTGAGCCAATGGAAGAGTTCAATTTAAATGACCTCTTGGATGTGAACTTCGATAATTTCATTGATGATGACTCAAATCAAGATTATAACGATGATGATGAAGATGATGAAAATGAATCAGAATACGAAACAAGCGAATGAATCCCGTAGTTATTCTAATGACATAAGCTTTTTACTTTTTTTTAAGTTATATATGGTTACCGATAATAAGAGAAGTTTCTTTCTTTTTTTCAGTCATGGTTACTAGGGGTCGAGCATCTGGATCATCTCGCTCTTCTAGGCATTCACTCCAAATGAGTCAGCCATCACAACCACCAGGTAATATATTTATTGTTAGCTACTAATTTATAGTTGATTGTAATAGTTAATTTTTTTTAATAATATCAGTTCCTCTGCCGTCGACGGGGCACATAGCCGGATCGTCACATAGTAGACGATCCATTGGTGGGTCTGCTCAGAGTATCACTCTAGGTACGTGACACATTATAGGCAATAGATAGTAGGAGATAGAGTTTTTTAAATATTTTGCTTTTGTGACAGTTGCTCCACCGTCGACGGGGAACATAGTCGGTACGTCTCGATCGCACGACGATCGTCATGTCACCAGGTTATTTTTTGTATATTATTTAATTTTATGTATGAGCCAAATTTTATGTATTTTCTTATGATGGTAGTTGCTACTCCACCGCCACCGCTGAGAATACCAGACGCTTCACAATAATCTAGCGTTGGCGAGCGACATCTTACGCCATGTGATATATTTATTGTTATTGACATTTCTCAATTAATTATATTAATTATTTTTTAATAATGTTAGTTGCTACGTCGCCGATAGCACAAGTACCTGACCCAATTCATTCAGACGAGCGGACTGCTACTGATCATGCGGTACACATCAATCAAGATGAGAACATTATTTTACATCTATCAATTATCACAATTTTAATTTGGCATGACACTAATGATTTATTATGTATTAGGGCACGTAGCTGATGTCGAACCTTCACAGTCTACCTCAGCTGTACTAGATGATGATTCCTCCTCGAGTGATGAAGCGGGTTACACGATAATGGGGTGGTCACTGTGAATAATATTGCTCGACCGTAAGTTAAATAATTTGTATAGATTACTTGTTATAGTTTTGGTTATCATTGAAAATTAATTCTTCTTTGTAATTGGCAGGACCACTTTCATACCCGCTAGTACCGTGCGGGATGTCAGTGCTCTCGTTCTTTCCCACTTGCCGGAAGGGACAGAATCCTAGAAAGATGTCACAATTCAAGTGCGAGATGACATGTTTTGAGCCTTTACGGTATGATCTTCTATTTGGGTTATATAATTCGATTTATATTTATTTTAAAATTACTAAGTTTTAACGTTCTATTTGTAGAAGGCAAATCAATTTCATCCGGATCTTAGTTTAGGGACGATCCAGAGAGCTTTTGAGGAGGTAGCTGCGAAACGCCTCCGAAATCGATTATACAAATTTCACAAGGTCGTCACGTCCGTCGGCCTCACTTTGGAGCAGGGCATACAAAGATGCCCAAGACATATTAGGCGCTCAGTTTGGAAGTCCCTCTGTAGGAAGTGGTAAGTATGTATACTTTTACATTATTTTTATGAAAATTATAGTTTTTTGAAAGTGTAAGTATTTGATGTTCACAAAAGGACGGATGAACGATGACAAAGGAAGTCGAAAAAAGAAAGAGTTAACCGTCTTTCGAAGCCCGAGGCCCACATCCACACAGGAGGATCGATGCGATTTGATGAGCATCGACGGTGCATGGTAATTTACATAGAAATTCAATTTATCAAACTTTTGACTTATACTTATGTTATCAAATTTGAAACTTTATTGTAGGAGGAGAAAGAAGGCGGTCCCGTAAACTTTCGTGTGGTCTATGAGGCCACGCATAAGAGCCGGAAGACAAACGACTTACTCACGCCCACTGCTCGTAGGCTTCTGGTAAGTCTCATTATATGGTCATTTGGTTGTTGCACTATTTTTTAAATACATAATGTTTAAATTTTATAGGATGAGTATAATGCGAAAATGACTGAAAAGTATGGAGATGATCTGAGTACTCAGCCACCAAGTAATGTTTCTTCGTTGGTTTAGTCATGTTTTTAATTTATGTGTTTCTTGCTATATAATTTATATACTATATGATTGTATAATTTTTCTATTTCGTAGATGACCCTACTGTTTAGGAGGAGGTGGCCGGCACGACACGAGGGGATACTTGCGTGGCCTCGGCACAGCCGCTCAAATACCTAGGAGGATCGGAGGATATGCAGGAGGTGCATCTACTCCGAGCTCATCCGCTGCACCTAATATGACGTAGCTATCACAGCAGCTATCGTAGCAATTATCGACGCAAATATCGCAACAGGTGTCGCAGTAGTTGTCGTAGCAGTTAGCTCCTCTATTGCAGTCGATTCAGGGATTGATCCCAACGCAGAATCCATCCCCGCGAGGCCATGGACCGAGCACGTCTGGGTCGAACGTCCGGAATGATAATAATAACTCTCAAACCTAGGATAGAAAATAAACTATGCATTCGTTACTTATAGACTTACACATACATATAGTTTTTTAGTTCGGTTTAGTAATTTTCGTATTCTTATGTTATATATTATGCCTTTGATGATTTTATATTATCTGTGATGCTTTTATATTGCCTGTGATGAATATCAATGCATTTTGAGATGCATTATAAATTGTATGGGTCTGGGAAGGAAAAAAATGAGACTGGGACGGGTAAAAAAATTTGCAAGTAGCGACTCCATAGCGTCTCATTGGCGTCGCAAAACATGTTGACGAGGCTTTAAATATATCGCACTTAGCGCCCTCTGAGCGTCTCATTGGCGACGCGTGCACGATCATATTTGCGTCAATTTAGCGCCTACAGTAGCGACAAGTGAGGGCCGAAATAGTACCTCAAAACTAGCGCCCCTTGCGCGTCGACTTAGCGACGTGCTCCTGCTTCGCATAGCCGCAAAAGTAGCGTCTTAATAACGTCGATATAGCGTCAACAAGGGGCGCTAGTTGTGTCTCATTATCTTTGATTCTAATGCGACACCACTAGCCACCGATTTCCAGTGTCTCAATATTACGGCGCTAGTTAGACGCTAAAGAGACGCTCTTCGCAACGGAGACGTAATAGCGCCTCCCTAGCGTCTCCTATGTTGAATCGCTAATCGCCAATTTTCTTGTAGTGTCTCTTCCTTCCTTTGTATATCTCTTCAAGCTGTGCGGCCTTCCTTTATTGATGTTTCTTGCACGCCAAGAGTTAAACCAATAGCTACTAGCAAGAGAGTAAGAGAGAGAAGAGCTTAATAACTCACCTTACTGCAAGGTGTTGGAAGGAAGTTGAGAAGATCCACTTGCACAAGAAGCTACCTAATCCATATTATTCCTGCATCAATGATCGAAGGTCAGCACCGGAAGAGAGAATCTACAATAGAAAAAGGAACAGAGAAAACCCCTAGTTGAGAGAAGCATCCTACAGCTTGAAGAGTATACACTTTTGCCTTTATATTTCATTTGATGGATTCTTGGAAGAAATAACTCGACTTAGTGGCTGGGCTACGGAAGCTTTAACATTTGTTTCTTCCTCTCGTTATTCCTACATATTCTTGAGGCTTTCTACAATTTTCTTGAGGGACGTTTCTAGAGAGCGAGTTATCACTAAACTTGGTACAAGCTTTTTCCGTAATCTAATCTATCCAGCGGTCCAGAAAGAATTTTTAAGAGAATTCTCGAGAATCCTTAACAATTTTGAGAAGTTCCAATAAGTCTTTTGAGGAATTTAGTAGTTCTTGGATCCATTCAATACTTTCAAATATTTTTTATGGATCTTGAAATATTAACTTGTAATTCTTCAAGGTTTCCTACAATCTTGAAGATTGAACTAAAATTCCAAGAAGAGTGTCTTCTGGATTTTCTGAGAGATTTCAATAGGCATTTCAATCTTTTTTGAGATGAATACAATGGAAAATGAAATCAGGTGGTCAAGAATAGAAGAATCAGTGAGTAAACTGCAGCTTCTTACAAAAAAAAATATAGTTTATGACCATTAACGAAAATTTTCATGTTGTTCATGAAAACTTGAATGCATTAGGATTGAAATCTGATGATCTACACAATAGACTAAATGTTGGTGGTGATCATAAGGTTAAAGATAATATTTCAAACCATCATATGGAAAGCCTAAAATTTGATGACTGTAATCATAATGCTAAAATGGAGCTCCCTAAATTTGCTGGAGCTAATTATGCAAAATAGATTTTCAAGGCTGAGCAATTTCTAGATTTCTATAATATTTCTGAAGGGTCTAAGATTACAATGGTTTCATCAGCTTTTAAAGGAGAGGCACAGTACAAACGGATCAAAATAAGCAACTGGATTCTTGGAATCATTTTATGACGACATTGGAAATAAGGTTTGGGCTATCAAAACCTGAACCTAACACTTTCATGCATGATTATGGATGGGTCATATTGGAGGGGAAGTTGGAGAATGCACAACACGTTCCTAGTTTAGCTACTTCTGTGGTCAATTGAAATGCATTATCAACATCTACTATGCTTGTAAAAGAGCTTTTCCCAACAGAAATGATGGCCAAAAGTAAGAATGATACATGTTACATGTCTCATCACCAACTTGGTTATAAACAAGAGGACATATCCTATTCTCAAATAACTAATAGTTCACTGGACTCTGAAATAAATCATATTCATTTTAAGATCGAGATTGTCTTAGACAAAATTTTGGATAAAAGGAGTTCATCGCCAGTTTCTCTTGTTCCCAACTAGTCAATTTGTGAATGCACAATCTTATAGGTTCCCTTTCGAAATTATGTACGATCATAAAACACCAACAATTCCATCTTATATCAGAAATCAATTACAAGCTGAGGCTAGGGATTTATTTTTCCATTCCTATAAGAAATTGTAGGATCAATCACCATATATGTCCTCCTATTTTTTTTCCTACAAGCTTTATAAGAATTCTTCATTCAATGGGGAGAGTTACCAATTGACAATGCATCATGGGAAGATTATGTTATTTTCTAAGTTCTTTTCTTAGTTTAGACCTCATCTTCGTTCGAGGGGGGAAATTGTTACATATCAGGAGACAAATAGAACAAATAACAGATGAGTCATGCATAATTTAGCTGTCAGAATTGACATTAGACATGTAATTGCTTTAGTATATTGCCTGTAATAGCTTTAGCAATGACAACTATCAAGCATGATTTTAGTTGGTTGTTTTGTAACAGAAAAACTATAAGTAGAAGACTGGGAAGAGAAGGCAATATCTCTTAGCCATTTTACAAATTCATTTGTGAGTTCTTGGAGCTTGAGGTGCTCGAAATTCTCATTTGTGTTTCTTGTTTATGTGTCTTTTCTCTTCCTCTGTATATCTCTTCAAGCTTTGCAGTGTTCCTTTGTTGCTGGTTTCTGCACGCGAAGAGTTAAATCAGGTTTCTACATGCGAAGAATTAAATCATTAGCTGGAAAGAGAGTAGGAGAGAGAGAAGAGCTTAACAACTCACCATATTGCAAGGTGTTGGAAGGAAGTCCAGCAGGTTCCAGGTTGCTGAGGAGGTCCACTTACACAAGAAGCTACCTGATCCATATTATCCCTGCATCAGTGATCGGAGGTCAGCACTGGAAGAGAGGATCTACAATAGCAAAAGGAAAGGAGAAAACCCCTATCTAAGAGAAGCATCCTACGGCTTGAGGAAAAGAAAAGGTGAGGATCTACAGTATACACTCCTGCCTTTATATTTCCTTTGACGGATTCTTCGAAGAGATAACTAGGCTTAGTGGGCTGGGCTACGGAAGCTCTACCAATCAACCCGCAATTGATGCATCTGCCTTGGCCGGATCAGCCGCAAACAATCAACCCGCTATTCAGACCTATAGCTGGATCCGGCCGCTCGTAGGTTGCTGGATTTGAAGTTTCCTTGGGCGGCGTCGGACTACTTGTAGAATGGGAGGAATACGAGCTGGACCTTGAGCTCTAGCGTGGCGACATTATCAAAGAGTTATTAAAATTTCAAATAACTTTGAATTATATTTAATATACATATGAAATATGGAGTTAAATAAAAGATTCACCACATTTAATAATTTTAATTGCTTATCTTATTCATTTTTACATTGTTATTAATGATCTATTTCTCAAATTATTATTTAGTAGCCAAAAAAATACATTTACACTTTTTTTAAAAAAAAAGAGATAAATGGTCTTATTAAAATTTTGATCACTTAAAATTCGTGATCTATAATACTACAGCATATAACTTATATGTATTATTATTGATATATATATATATATATATTCTTATTTGAGTAATACCATAACTAACATATAGTAAAACCCTAAATTTCATAAAGATTCTATTTACCTAAGAAAATCTTAAAATAATAACAAATTTTAATAATAATTATAAATGTATGTAATAATAAATATTTGTGCGAAGCAGTAACAAATGTACATTTAGTGGCAATACCTCTACAATTGACATTTAATGATAACATTCATATGTTTTTTTTAGGAAAAAAGTGAAGATTTAAAAAATCTCAAAATTAGTAGGATGAATACTGAATTATAAGAGTATAATTGAGTCCAACTTTATATTATATGTATTGTAACGCCCACAAATCGACTAATGCCACGTGGCGAGGATCAATCTGAAGACACTACAACAACAAAAAATAATGACACGTCAGCAATGGAGAAGAGTTGAAATATAATAATAGCGAAAGTCTAGAGGGTAATACAAAGTTTCCAATTAAATATACATAAAGATTACACCAAGATTTATGAATGTAGAAAGAAAAGAAATCAATAACTAGACCTTTTAGTTCATGTGCTTTGTTATCGCCTGAGTTCTGTTGTGGCACACGATCTCAACATCATCACGGACCTGACCCCGTGAAAATCAAAATAGGGGAGAGGTCCTCCCGTAAGCTTTACAGCCTAGCAGGAATCCATAAGAATATACAATGCATATTCTTTCCATAGAGTAAATCAGAATTGATGACATGATTATCTTAGCCAAAAAGTAAGCATGGCTTCATCAGAATTAATAAGAATAATTAGATACGATGAGCAGTAAAATCATGATGTGTTGGAAATTAAAGGATGAAGTAGGAAAATAATTCAGCACATAATAGAGTAATCAAGGAACAATTTTTGAAGAAAAGGGTAATATCATTGCATGATATTCTGCTATATCAAAACTCAAAATAAGATGGCCTATATATAGGCTTACAACTTGAGTTGCAAAATAATAACATGGAGTTAATGCCTAAAAAGATGGGAGATCATGCACACACTCCACCACTAACACACTACTACCACTAATTACATCACCACGTAACTATGACTACCATATCACCATAGCTATCCACTAACTCCATAATTAATTTTTTTTCCAAAATACAAAATGATGTGGATAATATTTTTTTGAATCACATTTTAACACTCTCCCTTGATTCAAAACTGTAGACTCCAAGCAATTTTGTGAAAAACGCATGCTTGCGAATAGGAAGAGCTTTGGTGAACAAATATGTCATTTGTTCATCTGTGCTGCATAATTCCAATTTGATTTCTTCATCTTCCACTAAGCCACGAATGAAATGATGACGAATCTCAATGTGCTTTGTTTGTCCATGCATAACTAGATTCTTGATCATTGCTATTGCTGATTTGTTATCACAAAAAATAATTGTTGCTTCATTTTGTGATTGATGGAGATCCAACAAAATTCTTCTTAACCATATTGCTTGACATGAAGCAGATGTAGCAGCAATATACTCTACTTCAGAAGATGAGAGGGCAATAGTTGCTTGCTTCTTTGAACACCATGAAATTGCTCCTAATCCAAGACTAAAAACACTTCCTGAAGTGCATTTTCTATCATCCAAAGATCCTGCCCAGTCACTATCAGTAAATCCAAACAACTTGAAATTAGAAACTTTAGAATACCAAAGTCCACCGTGTCAGCAATATAACACAAAATGCGCTTGACTACTCCAAAATGAAGTTTTGTTGGAGAATGCATAAATCTGGATACAAGACTAATAGAAAAAGAGATATTTAATCTTGTGTGAGTCAAATAAATTAAGCCATCAATTAAACTTCTAAATGTAGGATCCCAAAGGGCACCAAGAGGGGGGGGGGTGAATTGGTATTTAACCGAAAATATCGATTTCACGAAATTCGTCGCGGAAGTACAAAATCAATTATTAAAACATTTGCAATTCAGATCATTAACACAATATTAGAGGGAGAGAGAGTGAGAGAAATCAAACACAAATAGACGCGGTGGTTGTTGACGAGGTTCGCACACCTTGGTCTACGTCACTGCTCCGACTTCTCGACCTCGAGACTGTCGGAGATTCCACTAATCCCTTCCTTTGTTCCAAATGGGACAAGGAAGAAAGCTCTTTACACAATCACCTTTTTCTCCGCTTCGAGAGACAAGGCAACCTCTCTTCCTAGGAAGCTAATCTATTTCTCTTGCTCAAAAGGTAAGATTTAGAACCTCTTTTACACAGGAGCTCTCTTTATTTTTCTGAACAAGAATGTTTCTCTCTTTTACAATTCTATGCTCACAAGAGTGGAAGAAAGAAAGAAGAGCAAACTAAAAATGAAAACTTTGGGAAGAATGTCTTCTTTTGATAACTTGAAGTTTTTCTTCAAGGCTTGGATGAGTGCACTTCCCTATGTTTTTGGCACTTCTTTTATAGGCTTCTACAAGTGAGAAAGTCGTCCAAAAATTATTCCACACTTTTCTCCTTCAAATTTGATCATTATTGTTCATTTGACTCGGAGACCGATCGACCGCACATATGGATCGGTCGACCGGTACACTTTCTTTTATGAAAAATGTGACCGTCGACGAACTCTGCACTGTCCGATCAACCTGTGTCTTGGACCGATCGACCGGTACCTCGACAGGTACAGTCTTGACATTCTGCTGATTGAAATTGAGCATTTTCTGCACTGACCGGTCGACCTGTGTTCTGGACCGGTCGACCGATTGTGTTCCTGACCGGTCGACCAGTTTTCCAACTAGCAGCTCGACCGCCCTGCACTATTTTAAACATAACTTTTTTTACAGTTATCAAAATGAGATGATATTTTATTCTATAGAAAGCTAACAGAATTCTCTATAACTTTGATATTTACGACTAATCCAAAATCTCAACGGATCATAGTTAATTATTTAATCAAAATATAGTGCATAATATTATCCCTTTTTCTTTAAACTTTTTCAATATTTTAACTTTAATCTTTCGAGGTTTGTATCATCAAAATATAACTTTATATAACTCTAAAACTTAGATCCAACAATCTCCCCCTTTTTTATGAAGACAAACCAAGAAATATGAAAAATGTATAAGTTGCGAAAAAGTTATAAAATAAGTTGTAAAATCAATTTTACTCCCCCTAACACTCAACTTTCCTTACAATGATAGATATTCACATAAGTATAAATTGTAAGGAACTCTTCATATAATGTGATATTCAAATCATATTTCTCCTATATTTCTCCCCTTTTGTTTCATCAAAAAGAATAATTTGTGTATAAAGCATATAGGAAAACATATGTAACTCCCCCTTAATTATGTCATCTTTGAAAAAAAATTATTTTCCCCTCTTTTATATTAGAAATATGTAAAATATTGCAGCATAAAGAGTTAGTATGTAAAAAATAACTCCCCATAAATTTATGATTATTTTATAATCGTGAAATGGAAACAATTTGATGAAGGCCAAAACTAGTTATATATATATTAATAATCAAAATATGGCATAAAACTTTGATACAATAACGATATTCATGATATGTCAAAATAAAGTTTAGTATGCTCCCCCTATCACTATTACTAATTTTAGATGTTCTCTCTTTTTAAAGAAATAGTAATTTTGAATTTTTGATTAAAAAAATAGATGATACTTTTATCATAACCTTTGTGCCTTCACATTTCCAATTCCATATGTCCTTTGCATGTGAGGCATATCTGAGAAGTAATCAAGTAACTTTTGGTACCCAAACTTCTTTGGGTCCGACTTTGTTAGATAATGTTCCTTTCGGAATCCATATCAATCCATGTTGTGAAGATTTTCTTATTTTGTATTGGTATGCATAATGACCACAAAATCCACATGTAAAACATTTGAAATGTGATTTTCTACCATATAGATGATTGGATTTCCAATATGAATTTTCATGTCCAAAATGATTCCTAAGATTATTTATCGTTACATGAGAAATAATCTTATTTTGTGAGTTTTTCAAAAGGTCATTTTTCTTCTTTACCTTTTCTAAAAAACATGCTAGTTTTATAATTTCACATGCATGTGTAATTTCCAAAATTTCAATTTCATTTTTGATTTTTTCAATTTCATATAGTAATTTTTTATTTTCCTCTTTAGTTGAAAAATATTTTTTTATGAGAGAGGAGAGTTCTTCATTTACATCTAAAAAAACATTTTCTTCGAAAAATCTCGATGAGCCATTATTTGAAATTGAAGAGTTTGAAGTTACCTCATCGTTGTGTACCATTAGACACAAGTATGCATCTTCACTAGAAGAACTTGATGAGTCATTTGATTCATCTTCACTTGGCTCTTTATATTTCTTCTTCTTCTCCTTCTGAGATGACTCCTTTTTGTCTTTTGAATAATGTTTACATAATCCTCTTTTCGGCTTCTCACTCTTTTCTTTAGATTTCACCAACTTGAAATATTTGTCAAGTTTTTTTATATAACAGGCAAGTTTCTTTTCGTCCATTTCTTCTTCGCTTGAGTTATCTTCATTTCCGCTTGCTTTCAAAGTCAATGTCTTCTTTTTTAGAGCATTGTATACTTCTTCTTCTTGAATTCCGATCTCATAGATTATAAGTGAACCAATAAGATCATCAAAATCTAATTTGTTCAGATTTTTTTCTTCAATCACGGTCATCTTCATATGCCATTTAGAGGAGAGAGACCTGAGAATCTTTTTCACTTTTTGAAGTTAGTTCTAGGCTCTCCCAAAGAGGCTAAGCCATTCACAATATCATTAAACCGAGTAACCATATTATTTATTGATTCATTTTCATGCATCTTGAAGGAATCATATTGATGATTCAAAATATTTAATCTAGATTCTTTGACTTTATCCGTTCCTTCATAAGTAGTAATGAGTTTCTTCCAAATTTCGGTTGCACTTTCACAATTAGAAATCCGATTAAAATCTGTTGAATCTAAAGCACAATAAAAAATATACTTTGCTTTCCAATCCAATTTCGAAAAAATTTTATGTCTTTCGTCATGAAGATAATAACATTTTTCAACGATATCCCACATGTTAATATCAATAAAAAATTTGTATGCTTGAATCCTAATTTTCCAATATTGAAAATTTGATGCATTTAAAACGGGATGACGACTAATTGATTGTCCCTCGGCGAAAACAAATGCACTTGATTTCATAGCTCTTAAGATTATTAAATCTTAAAACAAACGATTAAATTTTAAAAATTATTAGATCTAAAAACTGAGATGATTCAAAATATCAAAACAAGAGCAACTCGCTCTGATACCAATTGTAGGATCCCAAAGGGCACCAAGAGGTGGGTGAATTGGTGTTTAACTGAAAATATCGATTTCACAAAATTCGTCGCGGAAGCACAAAACCAATTCTTAAAACATTTGCAATTCAGATCATTAACACAATATTATAGGGAGAGAGAGTGAGAGAAATCAAACACAAATAGACAGTGATGGTTGTTGACGAGGTTCGACCACACATTAGCCTACGTCCCCGCTCCGACTTCTCGACCTCGAGACCGTCGGAGATTTCACTAATCCCTTCCTTTGTTCCAAATGGGGCAAGGAAGAAAGCCCTTTAACAACCACCTTTTTCTCCGCTTCGAGAGGCAAGGCAACCTCTCCTCCTAGGAAGCTAATTTATTTCTCTCGTTCAAGAGGTAAGATTTAGAACATCTTTTACACATGAGCTCTCTCTATTTTTCTGAACAAGAATGTTTCTCTCTTTTACAATTCTATGCTCACAAGAGTGGAAGAGAGAAAGAAGAGCAAACTAAAAATAAAAACTTCAAGAAGAATGTCTTCTTTTGATAACTTAAAGTTTTCTTCAAGACTTGGATGAGTGCATTTCCTTATGGCTTCGGCACTCTTTTTATAGGCTTCTGCAAGTGAGAAAGTCATCCAAAAATCATTCCATACTTTTCTCCTTCAAATTTGACCATTATTGTTCATTTGACTCGGAGGCCGGTCGACCGCACTGGTACACTTTCTTTTATGAAAAATGTGATCGTTGGCGAATTTTGCACTATCCGGTCGACCTGTGTCTTGGACCGGTCGAACGGTACCTCGACCGGTACAGTCTCGACATTTTGCTGATTGAAATTGGGCATTTTCTGCACTGACCGGCCAACCTGTGTTCTGGACTGGTCGACCGATATTCCGGACCGGTCGACTTGTGTTCCTGACCGGTCGACTAGTTTCCAGTCGACAGCTCGACCGCCTTGCACTATTTTAAACATAACATTTTGCACATATATTCAAATGAAATAATTTTTTATTCTATGGAAAGCTAACAGAATTCTCTACAACTTTGATATTTATGACTAATCCAAAATCAAAACTAATCATAGTTAATTATTTAATCAAACATAGTGCATAAAGTTATCCCTTTTTCTTTAAACTTTTTCAGTATTTTAACTTTTATCTTTCGAGGTTTGTATCATCAAAATATAATTTTATATAACTCTAAAACTTAGATCCAACACTAAACTCTCTTTCATCAGCATGACCTATACCGCCATCAAGTTTGAACTTTTCATTCACATTCATAGGAGTGGCATCAGCTTTGCAATTAAACATATTGAACTTGTCCAACAAATCATTAGCATATTTCTTTTGAGAAATAAATATGTGATTAGTACCTTGCTTCACTTCTATACCAAGAAAATAGTTCAATAGCCCCAAATCTGTCATTTCAAAATTTATCATCATGCATGCTTTAAAATCAGCCACAAGTAATTGAGAAGATCTCATTTATAGAATATCATCAACATATAGGCAAACTATAATAAATTCAGCCCCTTTTTCTTTCAAGTAGAGTGGTGGCTCAATTTCACTTCTGCAAAAACTATTGTCAATAAAAAATGAATCAATCTTACTTTATCATACACGAGGAGTTTGCGTTAGACATACAAAGCCTTTCTCAATTTGTAGACTTTGTCTTCCTTGCCACTGATAATAAAACCTTCTAGTTGACTGACATAAACATATTCATTCAAATCATCATTCAAAAAAGATAATTTTATATCAAGTTGATAAACAGGCTATTGCAATTGAACAGCTAAGGCTAGAAGTAATCTCACTGTTTCAAAACGAGCAACAAGAGAAAAAGTTTCTTCAAAATCTATACCTTGCTCTTGTGCATAGCCTTTTTCTACAAGCCTTGATTTGTGCTTCTGAATGCTTCCATCTGCATGATATTTAGTTTTAAACACTCACTTTAAACCAATCAAATTTTTGTTGTTATGCAAATCAACTATCTCCCATGTATGATTTCTTTCAATAAACATCATCTCTTCTTTCATTGTGTTGTGCCATTCTTCCTTCTCTATTGCTTCTTCCAAGCATGTCGGATCTGAGACGAATAAAGAAAATTGAAATAATCATATATTTCTTGCAAAGAATGAAATTTCTTTGGTGCTGAATCAAGTGTTGCAACAATATTTTTTTCACCTTGTAGAAAACTCAATTTGCAAATCATCCACATTAGTTCTATTTGTCTCCTCGAATGTCCAACTGCATCTTTCATCAAAGATACCATTTATACTAATAACTACTTTGTTAGTAGAAGGATTGTATAAAGGATAAGATTTGGATTGAACAGAATAGCTAACAAAAATATATTTCTTTGACTTGTCATCAAGCTTTTGACAATTTTCAGAATTATTCAAAGCATATGCAATGCACTCAAAAACTTTCAATTGACTTACTTTCGGTTTGCAACCTTTCCATACCTCATAGGGAGTCTGATTTTGCACTGCTTTTGTTGGAAAAATATTCAACAAATGTATTTGAAACTGCTTCAGCTCAAAATGTATTTGGAATATTTTTCTCCTTTAGCAAACTTCTTGCCATTTTCACAATTGTTCGATTCTCTCTTTCGGCTATACCATTTTGCTAAAGTGTATATGGAGTTGTAAGCTGCCTTTGAATTCCCTGTTCTTCACAAAAATGATTAAATTCATTTGATAAAAATTCACCACCTCTATTTGTGTGCAGAATTTTTATATGATAACCACTTTCATTTTCCACCATTGCCTAGAATTTTTTGAACACATCAAATGCCTCAGATTTCTGCTTCAAAAAATATATCCAATTCATACGAGAATAATCATCAATAAATAATGCAAAATATTGACTATCACTGAAGGACTTTGTTTGCATAGGTCCACATAAATCTGCATGAATAATTTCAAGAGGATACTTTGCTTTGTATAATTTTCTTACAGAAAATGATTTTTTACATTGCTTTCCAAAAATGTGCCCTTGACAAACTTCATCAAGAGAATCAATTTCTGGAAGACCATGAATCATATTCATTCTAGCCAATAATTTCAATCCATTAATGTTGAGATGACCTACCTCAGATGCCAGAGTTTAGACTCAAAAACTGGCTGAACTGAAAATGCACAAGAATCTGAAACATTTAAAGGAAACATGCGATTTTTTGACATAGCAACTTTTGCAATAATCTGTCCAGATTTTTTATATTTGACGAAGAAAATATCATCATCAAACAAAATAGAATAACCACTTGCCATCAACTGACCAATGCTTAAAAGATTGTTCATCAAAGTAGGAACATAAAAAATAGCATGGAGAATTTTTTTCTTTACCATCATTCTGTCGAATAGCAATTGTACATTCTCCCTCAACTTGCACAGGTTTATCATCTCCAAATCTGAGCTGTCTTTTCTTTGTCTCATCAAACACTTTAAACAATGATCTCATTCCAATCATATGGTTAGAACACCCACTATCTAAAAACCATATTTTATTTGTATCATTAGAATGAGAATATGCCATAAATAACTTACTTTCCCCTTCTTTCTCTTCAACAAAATTTGCTAATTACTTTGCCTTGATCCAACAATTTGCCTCAATATGTCCATGCTTCTTATAGTAGTAGCATTGAACTTTGCTTTTGTACTCATTTGATGGTTGTTGTCTTTGCTCATTTTGCCCATCAAATCTTCCTCTACCATGGTCTCTTCCTCGGCCTCTTCCACGAAATTCGCCATGACCACGACCTCTATAGAAATCAGATCGTGGTGCTTCTACTTTGGCTTGAAAAGCTTTTTCTTCAGTTTTTTCTGTGAACATGCTCATTCTTGCTTCATGTGCTTGCAAAGAACCCATTAGTTCATCAAAAGAGAGTACAACAAATCTTTAGACTCTTCAATTGCAGCAGGTACATAATTAAATTTTGAGGTCAAACTTCTCAAAACTTTAACAACAACAATTTCGTCATCAATCTTTTCTCAATAAGATCTCATTTGGCTAATCACAGTAGTTGCTTTTGATGAACAGACTCATTTGATTTCATAAACAACATCTCAAAATCTCGACGAAGAGTTTATAATTTAACTGTGATTACCTTTGATGTTCCTTGATACTCTTTTTGTAATACATCCCATGCTTGCTTAGAGGTATTTGCACCTATAATTCTGCAAAAAATAGTCTCATGCACAGTTTGCTGAATAAGAAATAATGCATTTGCATCTTTCTTTTTGTTTTCCTTTAATTTTTCTTCTTCATCTGGATCTGCATATCCATTCTCAACCAAATCCCAAAGGTCTTATGACATAAACAAAGTCTTCATTTTGATATTCCAAAACTCATAATTATCACATTTGAAAATAGGAATCAAAGGTTGGGAGAAACTTACAGTACCACCATTTACAGTCATAATTTGCTCCACACTTCTGCTAGTTGTGAGCATTGATTAATTGCACTTGCTAGCAAGTCCAAATATGCAAACTGATGCATTCTCCTACCCGAGTATTTCACAACCTGCTCTAATATCAAACTTGTTGAAAATTAAAGGATAAACTAGGAAAATAATTCAGCATATAATAGAGTAATCAAGGAACAATTTTAGGAGAAAAGGGTAATATCATTGCATGATATTCTGCTATATCAAAACTCAAAATAAGATGGTCTATATATAGTCTTACAACTTGAGATGCAAGATAACAACATGGAGATAATGTCTAAAAAGATGAGAGATTATGCACGCACTCCACGACTAACACACTACTACCACTAATTACATCACCACGTAACTATGACTACCACATCAACATAACTATCCATTAACTCCATAATTAATTTTCTTTTTTTCAAAATACAAAATGATGTGGATAATATTTTTTGAATCACATTTCAACATATGGTACATAGTAAACTTGGAATCACTAATAATCTCATTAACCATGACAATAATTATACCGATACTTGACTTGCTAACAAACTTACTTTACTTAAACATGCTTCTTTAATCTTAAACCATTCTTAGCAATTAGGTGACTTTGGGTGACTTTACATTCTTGGGATTTACGTCAAGAAAAATAATACAGCCTAGTACAGGTCAATGGTTGATCAAGCCATGACCAAGGAAGGAGCGACCCTTATCTTTAGGCACTTGACATAGACTGGCCAGCCATCATTTATCTTTTATCTTTACCTATTAATCACTTTATCATCTTGTCATCCTTTCATACTATAAAGGCGATTGGATCAATAGAAAGGTAGATCACTAAAAGGATCGATATCATAGAGTGAGAATGAGTATCAATGAAATTGTCTTTAGATCTAGTCATATAAATAATCAATCAGAAGGGAATCAAGTAATAATTAAATCAAAAATCTAGATTTAATAGTAAAGAAATTAAGGGTCAAACTCAAGAATCGGTCGATCGATTTTCATAGGTCGGTCGAAACAAGTATCGATCGGCCGATCCGTGCACTACATGGGTGAGGGTCGATCGATACACTCTAGGATCGGTCGGCCGATCCGTGCACCATGGGTGAGTTGAAGTGCGAGGGCCGGTCAACCATTTTCTATAGGCCGGTCGGCCGGTCTATGCACCATGGGCGAGTGGGAGTGAGGGTCGGTCGACCGATTACCAGAGGTCGATCGATCGATCTGGGGTTGTTTCGGTGAAATCATATTTTTTTCCAGAACATTGATACATAAACAATATCTAATCAATTCCTAGATCAACATATCAATGACGGTAATTATCATATTTATATGAACAATCAGATCTATGATTATAAAATAAAATAAAGAGGACTGCACAATCAGACCTAGAACTACCTAGCAAGAAAAAGAAAACAGGGCAATTTCATCCACTCATTCTTTTCGAAATCATTCATTCAGAGCATGATGGCTGGAATCTATTCAAGAGATATGCAAGGTGATTTCAAGGTTTCACCTACCTCTCTTCGCAACTAATCCTTGTCGTTCTTCTCTGCTTCAATTCCTGCGTTGGCCTTGCTGTCCTGGTGCAACCCCCCCCCCCCCCCCCCCCCCTCACCTAGTCGCCCTTCACTTGAGTGTAGTCTACAAATTTCTTTTCTTCTCAAAGTGTGCAGGATGTTTAGAGGGCTGGTTCTCAGGTGGCATGTGGGTAATTCAGGACGATAGTGGTGTGAGGTTTAAGAGAGAGGTAGGAAATTTCTTTTAGGTGATTAATTCTCCTTTATTTCCTCAAGTATATTTTCATTTCCTCATTAATTTTTCTTATTCCCTTCTTTAATGCCATGATTTTGCATTCCCCTAAAAACTTGCTACCGCTAATTGTTTGGGTTGAGTGAACATTTCTTTAGCTGGCCGTTTCCTTTTTTTGTTGTTACATTATAACCTCCTTAACAGAAAATTCATCTCAAATTTTTGCATGAGGTGGAGGACTTACTAAAAAGATGCGGGAACTCTTGGCGCATTCCCAACTCGAGCTTCCACCTTACCTCTTTGTCGTAGTGGAACGCGAGGCTACCTGGACCATGGGTACATGCTTATTCTTTCAATGTTGTACCTTGTGTTTCATAATATGGGTCAGACTCTTGACAAAGGTGAGGTCTGCGGCTAGATTAGGCCCCTGAATCCGAATGACGTTAGCGTTATCATGTTTGTACTTCTTGAGTAGTAACACATGAAATACTCCTCCATAAGAAGAGGGTAGTATCAACCTATATGTAATCTTGCCGACTAACTTTAATATTTAAATGATCCATCGCAGTGAGGACTAATTGCTCCTTGCTTACTTATTTTCATGCCTCGTTAATAATTTTGCTCTCATATATCTTCATCTGTATAGCTCTTATACCTTCAATCTTTTCTTGATCAGTTCAACCTTCTTAAAATATCCTCTATACTCATGATATTCTATTTGCCTACTTCACCATATTGAGTGGGTGAACAGTAAGGTTGGTAGTACAATTGAACTGTCTTAAAATAATTGAATGATGATCATTGTCATAAGCAAATTCGATCAAATGTAAATGATCGTTCCAGCTACCATGTTGTACATGCTCTCAGCATGTGTTCCAAAGTCTGGGTACTCCTCTTATCTACCAAAATTTTTGTGTATATTATTATAATTGTTTGGATCAATAACCTCCTTAAAAGGAGTGTTAGTGAACATGCTTATCATTATTTTCAATCACATTAATATATCTGAACTTAACGATCAAGCACTTATATTTACTCTTCTGAAATTACATTCAATTATGATTTTTAGCGTCATCTGTACTTACTATCTTTTCTTTTATCTTTATATTTAACCTATCCCCAACCTATGAAAATTATATTAGATACAAATAATTGGTCACTCCGACATTATTTGAGGTCTTTATACTTACCATCAATTATACTTTTCAACATTGCATCCTTTCCTACGAAATTTTTATGTTTCTAAATCATTTAACATTAGAATTCGAAGAGAAGTTTATCACTGTTTCATAACTTTGTAAGCTCTAAGGATCCTTGCATATGTGAGATAAATTACAACATAGCTATTGATCCAATATACTTCTGACATCCATAGCCCTTGCTCTGTCATCCATCAGTATTCATGCTTCAATGTCAATAATTTATTTTTCATTCAATAAAAATCAACGTTTATTATCGTCTAATGTCAATGCTCTAGTGATGTAATACTATGATAGTCATTTGGAGATATGGTAACTTGACCTTCGGCTTAAATCAAATATCATGAGGCATATAACAAAGTACTAGGATAGATAATTGTCAATTAAGACCATTATATTTGAAATCGATCAAGAGTCTAACAAATCATTTGAGGGTGAATCGTTCTTGGCAATTTATGTCATTGGAAACTGGGTGGTTTCTTAATCAATGTCATTCGACTACATTTCGATACGTTGTATCAATGCTTTGTTTCATATTCTGCCCATGGAAGTTGCCTTCAGCTTTAACTTCTTAGTCTTACATTTCATTGCATTCGACTTGATCTCTTTCTCACAATGTCATATCATATTTCATAGAAGGCCAATTGTTATATATTACCATGACATGTTCTTTTCTTTTGGAGCGAAGTATCTTTCATCTCCATGTATAGGAGAAGAAAATCAATATAATAATCTTAGGGGAGTGAAAAGTACTCCGAATCCACATTACGATTAAACACATGTGAAGATCCAATTAATAATGAACAAAATAATTTATGCACACTACCTAACATAAATCCTTAGTAAAACATCATGAATACAGGTGAACACATGGAATGAATTCAAGCAATAAGATAGGAAAACAAAGCAATCACCAAATAAAAGACAAGCAATCGTCTTTATCCTTCGCACATTATCCATTGTTCTTTTGTCTTATTATCCCATTACCCTTTTCCTTAACGATATCGTTCATTTCTTTGAGGTCGATAAAGAGATTCATCCATATATAAGAATTATGGTTAGGATCGTAATTGATCCACTTGGTTTAGGCCAAATTGAGAAAATTCTTCATCATATAGGCATGGAGGTATCTTGGAAAACATCCGAAACAAAACACAATAGGATTTCATTTTTTCCTTAACTTATCAATGTATGAACTTCATTTGTATCCCCTGATAACTTACGCAATTACATATCTTATTTTTCCCACTTGAACTATCAATCATTATCATATCATTAATTACTTTATACTATTGGACATTATTATGAAAATTGAATATATCCATGGTCAATATAAATCGCTTTAGAATTTATAGCATACTTCCTAATCATCTATCATAGATGGTTAAGTTGCTTTTTGAGTAATTTTGTAGGGGACTTATAAAATCTTCACATTTTATCTTAACCTTAGAATTTCAAAAATATGCTCACATGAAGTTCTGATCTTTTAACAACTAATAAAATGAGGGGTCATATCTTCCTTAGTCATATATGAATTAAACCATTCTTAAATTCATTCAAAAAGTCATCCATTTTCAATCGTCGCATGCATTTCATAATTTTATTTGATTTATCTTTTATCTCACTAGAAATATTAATCCATCTTGAAAATATCTATACTAAAATAATATGGAAATTATTATTTTAATCATAGTTATCTATGAACATTTCATCCTGGGGTTAATCCAAAATTATATTTTTTTTAAGCAAATAAGTTCAATAATAATTTTATCACATACTATATATATATATATATCAAAGTATACTATGTTATATGTACATATGCATATGGGTATGTGAAACTTAAATTTTTTATTAAGCCAGACAATCGCTTTTTTATTGCTAATTTATTTTACATTTATTCAAACTAATGTGACTTTTGAATTCCTTAAACTTCTATATTTGTTCGTCCATATTTTATATATGATTCTTAGACAATCAAATTGCACATAAATTCTTTTCCATCAAGGCCTACAAAATTTGAACATAATTACTAATTCTAATTCTTAACCTCAATATGAGATAATACAATTAAGAATTCATGTAACTAGTTTGTAGCTTCTTAGTCCCTTTATTAACATAGTGTAAGGTCACATGAAGTTTAAGATACAATGAGTGTCATAGGTCCATACTTAAGCCTATCAATACTTTCTGCCTTAACTCGGTAAACCAATAGGACCACGTAGGTCATTATCATTCCACTATGAAAACAGTAAATCATATTCTGCCTTTATGGTCTTTAGGCACGTTTGATTTCATATAAATTCACTTTCCTTATTTGGAATCATCTCACACTTATTTGTTGTGTGAGTCGAATCTTTTAATTACTCTTAGAATTCCCTCCTTTCTTCCATAAATCTACACCTCTTTGTAATTGATATGCCTGCTCATTTTTCTCTTCATACTGTTGCAGTCAGCAGAAGAAGTCCGTGAATAGGACGATCATGAAAGAGATGGAAACATGAGTTATAAGAAATAAAATTGTTTCTTATATTTTATTCTTTACATATTTGTAAGACCGATTCTTCATTTAGATAATAATTATCCACATGCTTGTTACTTATTCTTTTCCAATATTTTTTTTCATAACCTTTATGACCCTTTTTGTATATTCACTAATACAATTTAGGTTGATTCCTACGATACAAAATAACCTCCTTAAGAATTAACCACTCATATGAAATATGTATCAATACATCAATAAAGAATAACATAAAGCAAAAAAGACCTTACTTGTACATTACGGTGGAGGGTGTGACGATTGCTCAGCGAAAAAACATGAACATTTTTTATACGGTACAATAAGACGCCAAGAGAGTCCTAACTTTAGGCTCTAATATTATAAATGTAACATCCCCAAATCGACCAATGCCACGTGACGAGGATCAATCTGAAGACACTACAACACTACAGCTTTTGACCATTACTTAACTAAGACTCAGTAAAAAAAATAATGACACGTCAGCAATGGAGAAGAGTTGAAATATAATAATAGCGGAAGTCTAGAGGGTAATACAAAGTTTCCAATTAAATGTACATAATATTATATCAAGATTTATGAATGCGGAAAGAAAAGAAATCAATCACTAGGCCCTTTAGTTCACGTGCTTTGTTATCGCCTAAGCTCTGTCGCGGCACACGATCTCAACACAGTCATGGACCTGACCCTGTGGAAATCAAACACAGGGAGGGGTTCTCCCGTAAGTTTTACAGTCTAATAGGGAACCGATAAGAGTATACAATGCATATCCTTTCCATATAGTAAATCAGAATTGATGACATGATTATCTTGGCCAAAAAGTAAGCATGGCTTCATTAGAATTAATAAGAATCATTAGATACGATGAGAAGTAAAATCATGATGGTACATAGTAAACTTGGAATCGGTAATAATCTCATTAACCATGACAACAATTATAACAATACTTGACTTTCTAACAAACTTACTTTACTTGAACATGCTTCTTTAATCCTAAACCATTCTTAGCAATTAGGTGACTTTGGGTGACTTTACATTCTTGGGATTTACGCCGAGCAAAATCATACAGCCTAGTACAGGTCAATGGTTGATCAAGCCATGACCAAAGGAGCGACCATTATCTTTAGGCACTTGGCATGAGCTGGCCAGCCATCATTTATCTTTTATCTTTACCTATTAATCACTTTAGCATCTTGTCATCCTTTCATACTATAAAGGTGATTGGATCAATAGAAAGGTAGATTAGTAAAATGATCCATATCATAGAGTGGGAATGAGTCTCAATGAAATTATTTTTAGATTCAATCATATAAATAATCAATCAGAAGGGAATCAAGTAATAATTAAATCAAAAATCTAGATTTAATAGTAAAGAAATTAAGGGTCAAACTCGAGGATCGGTCGACCGATTTTCATAGGTCGATCGATACAAGTATTGGTCGGCCGATCTGTGCACTACATGGGCGAGGGGTGATCGATACACTCTAGGATTGGTTGGCCGATCCGTGCACTACATGGGCGAGGGGTGATCGATACACTCTAGGATCGGTCGGCCGATCCGTGCACCATGGGCGAGTTGAAATGCGAGGGCCGGTCGACTAGTTACCAGAGGTCGGTCGGCCGGTCTGTGCACCATGGGCGAGTGGGAGTGCGAGGGAAGTCGACCATTTTCCATAGGCCGGTCGGCCGGTTTGTGCACCATGGGTGAGTGGGAGTGAGGGTCGGTCGATCGGTTACCATAGGTCGGTCAACCAATGTGGGGTTGTTTCGGTGAAATCATATTTTCTTTTAGAACAGTGATACATAAACAATATCTAATCAATTCTTAGATCAACATATCAATGACGGTAACTATCAAATTTATATGAACAATCAAATCTATGATTATAAAACAAAATATAGGATTGCACAATCAGACCTAGAACTACACAACAAGAAAAAGAAAACAGGGCAATTTCAAGGATCCATTCATTCTTTTCGAAATCATTCATTCAGAGCATGACCAGATCACATTGTTGACTGAAATTTATTCAAGAGATATGCAAGGTGATTTCAAGGTTTTACCTACCTCTCTTCGTGACTAATCCTTGTCCTTCTTCTCTGCTTCAATTCCTGTGTTGGCCTTGCTGTCCTGCTTCAAAGTGTGCAGGATGTTTAGAGGGCTGGTTCTCAGGTGGGTAGAGGTTTAAGAGAGAGGAAATTTCTTTTAGGTGATTAATTCTCCTTTATTTCCTCAGGTACGTTTTCATTTTCTCATTCATTTTTTTCATTCTCTTCTTTAATGCCATGATTTTGCATTCCCCCGGAAACTTGCAACCACTAATTGGGGGTTGTTACATGTACTTTTCCCTTTTTTTCACTTTGCCAAAAAAGATCATGAAAGGCGGAGCTTTCTAGGATTTGTAAGTTGTAGAATTTGAAAAGTCAAATGGGAAAGAAATAAAAAGATATCATCTTGTTTCCCCCTTCGTTTTATCATGAGCACTCCACGACGAAAATGGCATTCTCCTATTTGTCCCATTGGAAAAGGCTTGCTCATTATAATAATTAAGCTCTAAGTGATCATCATCATCATCATCATCATCATCATCATCATCATCATCATCATCATCATAATAATAATAATAATAATACAACTTTTTAAGGATATAAGGAGGAGGAAGCTAAGAAGAAGAAAAAAAATAAAAGCTCAGCCAGGATGGGGAGCATGGCGATTTTTTTGGCGGTGGCGGCGGTGGTTTTGCTCTTCCGCCTCTTCATCTTCCTCTCCGGCTTGATCGGGATCCAGGTGATGGAATAATACCCTTCGGATTAGATTCGATCTATTTCGAGTGGATTAGATTCGATCTATTTCTCTAATTTCCATTGGTTTTTGTGAATCGTGAGACGTCACAGAAACCTAAACTCAACTCAATTTTGGATAGGCCCATTTTTAAACTATTCGTGGTCTATTTATCACTTTATTCCAGTACGTGGTCTATGGGCATAACTTAGCTCAATTCGGCTTTTTCAGCTCTGATTATTACGAGAGATAATTTACTTCTTTTTTTTTCAATCGCGTAGTACCTTTTTAATTAGATTTAATATGTCGTTTCAAGATTACTAATTAGATTTTCGAAATAAGTTCAATTAGATTTTGTACATACAATACCATACATTAATCTCTAAAAGTTTCTTCCTGAATTAAGAAACATTTTAATTATTTTAAAGATAATTATATAATTATTTCTAAGTACTATATTTCTAAGGGAATATTATTCAGACAAATATAAATTTTATTTTAACTACATGTTAGTTCTTTATAACTTGTTATATATATATATATATATATATATATATATATATATATATATAAGGATTAATGGAGGTATAACCCCTCTTGGGTGAAACCTGGTATAACACTCTTAATCTAGACCCTTAGATGCGCTCAACGGTTCAAATCAAATATCTGCCAAGTGCCCTAATGCACCCCTCCTCCCCTTCTCCCCACCTAGCGCCGGCGCCGCCCCCAGCTTCACCGCCACCGCCCTTGAGTTTGCCGTCGTCACAGCTCAGCTTCGCCGCTGCTGCCGCACCCCATCGTCCTCGACCAAATCGAGCGCTGGCCGGTAACCCCCGACCCTGCCTGCGAGCGTCGTCCTTACGAACTCAATCGCCGCCTCGACGAATCATATCAACGAGGTACCCTTGCTTGCCGCCGCTACTATCGATCTCTCGCCTGATGCTGCCGCCGTCTCCACCGATCTCTCGCCGGTTGCCGCCGATCGCCTCGTCCTCCTCTCTGATCGCCGTCGTTGCGCCCTTGCCTGCCCCCACGCACCCTCTCTCCCATCATCCCCTTTTTCTCCTCCTCTCCGCTCGAGAGTCATCCTTATCCCTGCAGATTTGTCGAGAACCATCAGTCGTCATCCTGCCGCCGTTCGTCGTCGTCCCGCTGCCATCCCACCATCGTCGACCGCCACTCCAGGCTGGGCGCAGAGAGATCGAAGAGAGTGAGAGTAGAGAAAGAGGAGAAACAATCTGAACCGTTGATCTAAAATAGATGGTTTATATTAGAGCATTACACCACGTTTCACCTAAGAGGGGTTACACCTCTAATATGTCTAAAACTTTTTTTAATAGTCAATATAACTATGGCACTAAAATTATTTTAACAAGCAAGGGCCGTGGACCTCTTATTCAACCATGATTCAACTCAATCCATTATGCATATTCCCTCTATATATAACTCACTCTCTCTCTCTCTCTCTCTCTCTCTCTCTCTCTCTCTCTCTCTCTCTCTCTCTCTCTCTCTCTCTCTCTCTCTCTCTCTCTCTCTCTCTCTCTCTCTCTCTCTCTCTCTCTCTCGAAATGTGGTGAATGTGAAATGGGAGACTAAGTAGGCAAATAAATTAGTAAATTAGATGGATTCATGAGGGAGTGCTTTGTGGCATATTTTATTTCTCATTTTAATAATATTAAATGTAGATATTTTGTTTCACATATATGGATTCGTACTAATAATAATTTAATATCAATTAAAGATAAATATATAATAATTTATTTACATCATGTTGCATGCGTGTATATATATACATATAATAGATAGACATATTATCGTTTTTACTTAATTGAGAAAGAGAGTTAAATTAACAAGGGTTTTTTCCGTTGACCCCCCTTAAATTATATCGCATTTTTCACTTAAATCCATCCGTCAACCTCTATCAAATTTCTTGTTAATTTTATTTTATTTTATTTATGAAATGACCAAAATGCCCTCATAGAATTAAGATAAATGAACTTAAAATAATACATAGTAAATATATTATAATTACTATATCCATTGCCATCGCTCCCATTGTCGGTTCGCTTCTCACTCCCTTGCTCGATGGCTGCCGAGAGGGCCCTCCTCTGTCGAAGCTCCGGCTCCCTTCTTTCCATCACCATTCCTCCCAGGCTACCTCAGCGAAATCCAAAAAGATGAAGAACTTCTCGATCTACCGATGGAACCTGATCAGCTAGAGAAGCCGCAGCTCTAGAGCTACGAGATCGACCTGAACGATTGTGAGCCCATGGTGCTCGATGCCCTGCGATCTCGTCCCCTCATCCCCGTGACTTTCGATCTTGTCATCGTCGACGAGATCGCGGGGGAGGGAGGTCAACCTCAGCTCCAAGGATGGCATGTCCGTTGCCCTCAACGTCCATCGGCATATCCTCGTGGCGAACAGTCAGTTCTTTGTGGCGAAGCTCTCCAACTACTGGTCCAAGCAGCAGTGATCCCTCCCAATCTCGTCGAGATTTCTGATTGCGACGATCCTGGTCTCTGGCGTCCTCTCGACGTCCGACTACGCGGGATCCTCGACTCCGGCATATCCTCTTGTGCAATAGCAACAACCGCCACCACCGATGAGCAAGATGGCAGAGCTCTCGCAGCTGCGCACGAAGCCGACACCTGAAAGCTCCAGCACGGATGGGTCTTCGTCGAAGTACTCGCTGGACACGGGGTTCTTGCTGTCTCCGGCAGCCTCAAAGGTCAACTTGGACGAGTCGTAGGTCACGAGGGAGGGGAGGGGGGATGAGATCACAGCAATCCCTCCTCTGCAATCTCGTCGTCGACCAGAGGGGGCCGATCTCGTGGCCAGAGAGGGAGGCGCCAAACACATTTTTTATTTTTATAATATACTATTTTATATTTTACTTTCGAGGAGAATGGTATTTTGGTTATTTCATAAATTAAAAAAATAAAAATTAACGAGAAAGTTAACATAGATTGATGGATGGACTTAAATGAAAATGTGGTATAGTTAAAGGGGTGTCAGCAGAATTTTCGAAAGACGTGGGTAGACGCGAAAAAGTTCGTAGTTTGAGGGGAGTCAGTGGAAAAACCTCAATTAACAAGCAATCACAATATGTTATTGTACTGTGTAATGACCTTTGGATTAGTGTTATTTTTATTTGACAATTCAAAATATAAGAAATATGAATCATTGAGTCAATGTAAATATAAAAACACAGAGCTTAGGATTGCACGGTGCAATTCATACTCTAATTACACGTTAATACAATATATATATAAGGAAAAAAATTAAGAAGCCCCCCCCCCCCCCCCCCCCCCCCCCCCCCAACCAAAAAGAATCACGGGTTCGTATTTTATATATATTTTAATTTTTAATATATATTTTTTATATAACATTGATGACAATAAAAAATAACATAATTAAAAAATTAAATTTATATTAAATATTTTATTTACGTAGGATCCACAAGTCTCTCACCAGGGTATGAGTATTGAATAGACTCAATTCATTGCACACATAAACCTTCCTATTTTATTTTCATCTAGTGAATCTCAAACGTGGGATTAACTAAGTAATAAATATCGCTTTAAAAATAATATATGTATATGTATGTATTTGAATTCATTCTATTAACTACTCACATTGATACTATAAAAAATAAACATATATAACTAAAATAGATAGCATAAATAATGTATTGTTAACTTTACTCAGAATTCTTTTTATCAGTTGCTTAGAATCTGTTGTTCACTTTCCAGAATGAACAATTAATTTTATAAAGAACCGCAAATAATAGAGTTATATTTATATCATTATATCTGTATCATTACAAGAAAATCGCGATTTTCCGACGGATAATTTCCGACGGTTCTAAATCCATCGCAATTTGCGACGGATTTTTCGACGGTTCCGTTTCTGATGGATTTTTTGACGGTTATGACCGTCGGAAATAATTTATATTATTATTTAATTTTTTGACGATTAGGAACGTCGATATTTTCGACGGATATCCATCCGTCACAATTTCCGACGACTTTTCCGACGGTTATGACCGTCGAAAATAAAAAAAATTAAATTATGTATTTTTTATATTATTATTAAATTTTTTCGACGGATTTTCCGACGGTCACGACCGTCGGAAATAAAAAATTTAATTATATAATTTATTATATTATTATTTAATTTTTCGACGATTAGGAACATCGATATTTCCGACGAATATCCATCCGTCGCAAAATCCGTCACAATTTCCGAAGGTCAACCGTCGATAAATGTATAATAATATCATATAAAAAGTATTTTATTAATATAACTAGCGACGGTCCAAACCGTCGCAATTACCGACAGTTTTGACCGTCGGTAACGATTACCGACGGTTTAAACCGTCGGTAAAATAATAAATAAATATTATATATAACTAAATATATTTTCGACGGTCACAACCGTCGATAATTATAAAAATATTTAATATTTACGTTTTCGACAGTCGAAATCGTCGGTAATTAAAATTTTATTATCCCATTTTTTTTCCTTTTTCCGCTTTCTTTCCACTTTTTCCCTTTATATATTCATCCTCCCTCTTCTCTCTCCCTCCTCCCTCCACTCCTCTCTCTCTCCCTCCTCTCCTCTCTCTCTCTCTCCCGGTCGCGAGCACCCTCTCCCGCGCGTCGGACGCCGGCGACCCTCCCACGTCGGACGCCGGCGACCCTCTCCCGCACCGGCGACCCTCTCCCGCGCCGGCGTATCTCTCTCTCTCCCGCTCCGCGCCGGCGTCTCTCTCTCTGCTGTCGACCGGTCGGAGGCCGGATCCGGCCGTGGCCGTTCGGATCTGGCCTCCAGCCGGATCGGCCGCCAGGCGGCCGGATCCGGCCTCCAGCGGCCAGATCCGGCCGCTAATTTTTTTATATTTAAAAAATTATTTGCGACGGTTGTGTCCGTCTAAAGATCAACAGTTGCGACGTCCGTCCAAAGTTTCGACAGTTGCGACCGTCGAAAAGTTACGACGGCTCGAACCGTCGACCTTTTCCGGCGGTTGGAGCCATCGAAAATTTCGACAGTTCGGACCGCCGGCCTTTTCCTGCGGTTGCAACCGTCGGAAATATCGTCGGTTCGAACCGCCGGCCTTTTCCGGCGGTTGCAACCGTCGGAAATTTCGACGGGTCGAACCGTCGATATTTTCGACGAATTTTTTCAACCGTCGCAAATCCGTTTGCGACGATCGTTTTTTCGACGGATCGATTCCGACTGAAAAACCGTCGGTAATTGCGTTACCGACGGTTTTCGGGCTGATTACCGACAGTCCGGACCGTCGATAATCCGCGTTTTTCTAGTAGTGTATTATATTTGTTAGATTGATAATGTTTGATTAAAAATACTAATTTAAAATAACAATCTTAGTTAATCTAAAAATAATCTATTAAAACTTTATCAACTACTGTCTGCACTTTCTCTGATTAGTTCCACATATCAAATTTCATCATCTCTCCGTCCATTCATTTCCTACTCATTGGTTTCTCTTCCCATTTATGTTTCTTCCACTTATTTTAGAATTACTTTAAAAAGAGATGAAAAAGGTACTTTATGGAAATTCTTCTTATGATATCAAAATATTTTCTCAATTAGTCTTTTACAATATCGTTTTGTACATTATCTGTATAAATTTTTTTCCAATTTCTCTTTCATATTTCCACTACTTTCCCCTTCTATCTTATCTTATCCTTTTCATTTTTCCATAACTAACACATCTGAATAATACACTTTGACAAAAATAATGACATCTAGCAATAAAAAGATAAAAAATAATAGTAAAATATAATCTTTCAAATTCAATGTGTGTAGGCCGAATCATAATGATGAAAAAAAAGATTGAAGAGAATTTTGATACTTATTAAATCAACAGCGGTTCATGCTAAATAAAATAGTTCGAAAATTATTACACCATACACATTTAAAATTTTAGAAATGTCATGCATTTTTTTCTCTTTTTTTAACCATCACTCTCGTAATCCTCTTGTTGTTTGAAAGTTGTGAGATCTCTTGATCTCTTAGGATCGTTTGATATGATGTAATAGATTATCGATTATTTTATTTAAAATTTTTAGAATCCATCACATTATTTTATTTGGCTGTCATTGATTATCATAATTTTAATTATTTTATTAATTTTAATTATCACCTCATTAATAATCCATGATAATCCAAATAGCAAACAGGAAATGTGATTTTCTAGATTATTAGTTATTTGATATGCATTTTGATAAAAAAATATTCATTCCATAAATTCTTTTCATTTTAATATTTTATTATTAAATAAATATCATTTAACTGCATCTCTTTTATTATTTGATTTTTTTATAAATAACTTTTACTTTTTACTCATCTTATTTTATCTATATTCACTTTTCTAATTTTTTTTGTTTTATTTATTTAGTATGATGAACGTGTAAAATAATTTTTAGGAATATTCTGATAATTTTTCTCTAACTATTTTAGTCATTATTTATATTACCCATACTTGCCAAACAATATAATGTAGTATTACTGGTAATTTAAATAGAAATAATATATCTAAGTGGTGATCTAAATTACTGGTTAACTAAATCAGTAATCCATCAAACGGTCTCTTAATAGTTGTATTTGCAAGAGATATGACCTCATTATTAGTAGAATTCTACAAAGACATTCATGATTAAAATACAACTAAAATAAAAAAAACAAAAACATACATACATACATATTAGTATCTATACAATTAAATAAATTATGTGTTGGGATAATCTTAAAACTTTATTGTTCACATGAGACTTGTTCACTATTCACATTTGGATGTGGTTAAACAAATATAAAGAAAGCATACAGATGAATATGAAATTGTATTGTTTATGATCATTGAAGTAAGAACAATAAATTATTTATCACATACATCAAATGTTTCTTCATGTGAAGACTGACTATATTGTGTTACGAAAAGGAGGGAGAGAAAGAACACAGAAATTTATGAGGTTCATCCTAAATCAAGCTACGTTCTTGGGCGGTGGCGACTCTATTTGTTATGGGATAATGATGATTATAAGAAAACAAAATAACCCAGCCTATATAATGGAGTTTATATAGGAAACTCCAATACAAAATAGAAACCCTAAAATCGTCTAAGCTTCGGGAGAAATTTATCGAAGCGCCTGATAGGGGGACCACATAGGATTACAACTGAGTTCAGATTCAAGATATTATCAACATATTGCTTTATAAGTTCTTGATCTCTGACAAGCTCAATAAGAATATAAATGTCGTCATTGGCTTCAATGTTGAAACTTCTAACCATTATAGTAGTTATCTATAAAATTTATTAAATAAAAAATATTATAATTTTGTTCTATTAGTGATAAATAAAGCATAAATGTCATCACATGCACTTAAAGGGGATGTTTGGTAGGAAAACAAAATTAATAGGAACTAGATGGAATATTCTTTTTTTTTTCTTATCAAGAGAACAAAAGCAAAAGATAAATAGTGTTTGGATACATAAAGAGCAAAAGAACATGAAATTACATATTTTATTAAATAATGTTATGAAATTATTTAATAATTAATAAAAAATAAATATCCATGATAAAAATGCTAATACTTGAGTGAAATAAAATAGATAATTTTTAGGTAAAATAATAAATACTAATAATAAAATAATTTTATTTATATAAAGAAATAATTATTTTAGAACTAGTTGGTCTAGTTTGTTTGATTTCTAACAAATATTATATAATTAAATAATTATTATTTTATATCAATTAAATAATAAATACATCACGAATTAATATTTCTCATTGTTAGCATTAAAACTATTATTTTTAAGTGTCATTTATTTATAGTGTATTTTTCAACAAAACTTAATGGATATAAAATATAATTAATTATGTGCAATTATTAATATCAAATAAAAAAAGGGTGAACAAAATATTTGTTCTTGTCATTGGCAAGAACATTGTGTTCTTATTTTAAGAACAAAATTTGGTGGTTTTTATAGTTTTTAATGTAGTTTTAAGTGTTTGAAAATTTGACTAGAATAGATTGTTCATGGATTGTTTGGATGTAAAATTTAGAACAAGCACCTTGATCTATCCCTTAATCTCTTACCAAACACCACCGATGGTTGTACTTAAAGCAGAAAATTATTTTCATAAATCATTCCTTAACTATCACAATTTTTTACATCTAACTTCAAACTACAAATTTTTTTTATTTCTAAACTATCGTGATTTTTTTCAATTTAATACTTCCGTTGACTTCTGTCAACTTTTTTGTTAACTTTATTTTTTCATTTATAAAAAGTCAAAAATACTCCTTCTTTCATCTCTGTCTAATATTAAAAAAATTTAAAATAATAATTAAAAAAAATAAAATTTAAAATTGCAACTATTGAAACTGCCTATGAAATCTGAATCTAGCATTTATGTAGACTCTTTTGTTTAATAAGAAAAAGTTGTAAAAATAAGTACCTAAATACACTTAATCAAATTTCTAGTAGATGTGTCCTCCACAGATCTAGGTGATAACTCATAATCCTAAAGGTGAGTTTGGATGTAGAACTTGAGCAAGAACTTATCCAAATTCTGCTAAACAGGGTATGTGATGGGAACTTTGGAAGTTCCATCACGTGACCTATTGCTGAGAACTTGGCAAGTTCTTGCTAATAGTAAGAACATGCCAATTTTTTTTTTCTAATAGGTCTAAAAGTAGGTGGAGATACTTTTAGACCTATTAGCTATTATTTTAATAATATTATTATATGTATATATTATATTATTATATGCATATATAAATATTATAGATATTATTTTTATTTATAATTTATTTATACCTAATAACAAAAAAGTGCATTTATTATCTATTACAATTTAATTAGTGTTATAACAAAAAAAACCATTATTATTTGTTATGAAAAATATATTTTCTTGTTTAAATGTTAACATACATATTTTTATTTATTTTACTTATCATATATCATAATATAAATCAACTAGTATGATATTACAATAATTATTAATAATATTAGTATAATATAATTAATTTATTAAGTATGGTAGTCTTAATAAGTTATAATTATATAATTGTTTTGTATAAATATGATGTTATTTTTTATATTTCATTTTTTAGTTATTAATTAGTTTACCTTAAATTTTTTTCTTCTATATAATTTTCTAATTATAAAAAATTGTATAATTAGTAATATAAAAATAATCTTCATAAAATAATAGAATATATCTTTAGTTCTTATTTTTTATCCAAATACTCACTATATCAACTTTTTAAATTTTCATCATTACATTTTTCATTCAAACACTAATTTAAACTTTTCTCGAGAACTAATGGGAACTAAAAATTTTTGTACCAAATACAATCTAAATGTTTTCGAAGTTCAAATATTTAGGTGCAGTGTTTTGAATTTACCTTGTGCTTTGAACTTATGCACAATTCCGTTTGCATCCAACTTTGTGACTTGAAAATTGCAACACTCAAAGCAGCAGCAGAGTAGATAGCAACTTGAGTTTTCTTTTCATCTATTTTTTTTAAATGCAGGGTTGGTCCTCCGTGTCGAAACAAGTGAGACAAGTTTCTACGTCTCTGGATGTATGTTTACAATCCTGTTGTTCTTAAAGATTTTTAAGCATACACATGATTTTCCTTCACATATTTTCTAATTTACTGTAATATTAAAGACTTTTTAATCATGTAACTGAAATAATAACTTTTATAATTTTTTTTATTACTAAACGCGTAACTGTTTACTTTTAAAATCAACTTTAGTTATTAAACTACTTATCACTTCAACTTATTAACTATTTTATATTGGACTATCCATGAGGCCATGAATTATTACTAAAATTTTGTTCATGCACGAAGAATGCATGAAGGGGTATGACTTTGTTACTTTCTGCAGGCCACGAAAGGACATTTAACTCAGCGGCTTGACAAATTGGAGAGCAAAGTGGATGAGCTGAGTGAGATGCTTAAAGATACAAGGAATGAGGTAGCTTAAAAAGATTGTTTTTTTATGGCGCGAGCTATTATTGTTCCTCTAGAACATTATTTCTTTGTGTTCAAATTTCAGATTCTTGAACATTTTAATCATTCTGGTTTCTTTATGTATCTTTTTCCATTTCCAACTGTCTTCGTCATTTTGTGGAAAATATCCTTGCATTAGAAGAACCTAACAATTGGCCGTCATTGTACTTAAGCTTAATTTATCTACATATGTGCCTTCTGACTTCATTTGGTCCATACTTGAGTTTTTTTTCCAAGGCAGACAAACATAATTCCTATAGATACATCAGAGCATGCGTGCATTCACATGTCGGGATGAGTACGTACGTTCTATCGAATGATCTCTGATACAAAAGTTATGCCAACATTACTTTTGCAGGTGCAGCTTGCAATATTTAAAATTACTACGGCGCAAAAACAGTTTGATATTGAATCAAAAAGGTTATCTGATATGGTGAGTAAAGCTCAGCTATGTCATCTGTGATGTAGATAAATCCTGTCAGAAGAATTCTCCTAATTAAGTTCTTTGTTCCTTCAACAGGAGGCCAGAATTGAACGTTATGACGCCAAACAGGTTTGTTGTTTGTTTGTTTGTTTGTCATAGATAACCACAAAGTCTGCAATTATGCACTTCAAGAGACCAATCTTTGTACCATACAGGATATTGTTCTTGACGGCATAGTTTATCTGTGCAATTGTGTTGAGGGAGCTGAGGATGGCATAAGAGCAAAACATTTTCAGGTCAGATGCTTAGAGTGGCCGGCTTTTCTTGCAATTCATAAACTCATGGCATTTTGTCATTAAGTTACATGTTTCTCCTTCTTTTAACACAACAGGAGGCTCGCAATAAACTTGAACCTGCAAGTCGTCCTTCATCGACCTTTTCCATGAATAAAACAGCGAATCAGGAGGTACATTATTCACAGTCACTGACTCGTTTGATGGCCAGTACAACTCATTCTGAATCCATTTATCTTCATTGGCTAGGGTCTGAAATTTTTTGCTGCAAGTATGGAGATTGGAGAAACTGAGAATTACAAGCCAAATCTGCATAAAGATCTTGACGAACCCACTAAGACTACTCCGGAAGCTGCAATATTTCCACTTAGATGGATATCCTCGTGGAAAAAATAGCTAAAATTTTGTAGTGAGATCTCCGGCATGAAGCGTTGAATGCTACTACAGCTTAATATCATTCTTACTATCTAAGGGAAGAGTGTAGCACAGTTGTGCATACTTATCATTCGGTGATTAAGAGGTCACGAGTTTAAATTTCTACGTATGTATTTCTTTAATTTCAATCTTTAATTTCTTTGTATTAGGTCTTTGGACCTCCGAAAAAAAATGTCATACTATCTAAAGTACTCTCTCCATGTAATAATACTATCTATTAGTGTTTTAAAAAATAAAATAAAAAAGGTCCATAATGAAAAATGGGATTATTTATTATTTTTATATTATTTGGTATTATTGTATTATTTTATATTTTAAACACTAAATGATAACACATATATTTCAATTATTACATGGAGAAGACATTTTAATTTTTTCACAAATAAAAAAACATAAAAGTCTAAAGTGAAAAATGTGATAAAATTAATCATACTTTGGGGTTAGATATAAAAATCTTGATAGTTTATGTGAGGTTTAAAAATATAACCCTAATTTTAATTTAAAATGTTTTTATGATGCTCCATAAATATTTATATTTGAAATCAATTATATTTGCATTGAAATTTTTATAACGTTAATTAACTGAAATTTGAAGATAATAAATATAATTATCATCAGTAATAAATTTGATTATTTTTAGGAAAAATCTTTGTGGCATTTTAAATTAGCAAAAACAATGTAGAAAAGAGAAATGGTCTTTAATATCACTGGACCTTTTATTATTATTCTTCAGTTACAAAGAGAGGTAAAAGCATTGAAAATAAATCGTACATAAATTTTACTAATAAAAAAATATTAATAATAAATTTTGCATAAATTATTATTCCGAATTTGATGCCGAATCTTCAAATTTCAGTATATAAATCTCCAGTCAACCAATAGGACTTTGTTTATAACGTTTTTATCAAAAACTTTATACAGAAGATTTTCCCTAAAATTTAGGTTATTTTTGTGGCTCACCAATTTAGGGATATTTTTTATAAACTGTTTCCGAATTATCACAAGTTTTCGTTAAAACTCAATTAGAGGCAAGGATGAAAGTGGCGCGAGTAATCTTTTCGTTTAAAATATCACTTTATATATATATATATATATATATATATAGGGTGGGGGGTGTGTGCTCTAGATTTTGTAAAGTTTATATTCATGATAGAATATTTGATAATATCAAGAGGATTTTTATTCTACATATTGACGTCAATAATATAAAAGTGTTGTCTTTGAGGAAGATGATCATGTAGCATTATTTATTTCAACCATTATATATCTTTAATCAATAAAATATGTTTTATCCTAGTAGCATTAATTTTAGCCATTGATTCATTTATAATAATATATTAGTTGTCATTTCTGCCACGTAGAGATCACAATGAAAAGTCTGATTTGACAATGGGGTGTCTGATTTACCCCATATTTCTTTGTATACGGAGGTTTTGATGTATAATTTGACTTATTCAGTAAATTTGATTAGTAAATTTTAAAATAATTTTAGAAAGGCACAATGAAAAGTCATAAAAAAATTTATGTAATATTTGAAAGACACTACATAATTAAAATTGAGATATTAAATTGATGCACTTGAAATTATTTTTTATATTGGATGATGCAGTTGAAACTCATACAAGAAGTATATATTGCATGTATTATGACAGTCATGCAGTATGAATCAAGTATTTTTTCTATGACAAATGGGCTCAATTTATGTGGTGGATCATTGTCGACATATTGATTATACGATCCAAAGCACTAAGAGGGGGGAGTGAATTGGTGTAAAAAAATCTTTTCAAAAAATTCACTTTCGGAAAAATTAATAAAAACGATCACAAGCAAATATAAATAGGGCATAAATGAAAGATAAAGAACAAACGCAAGGAGACACAATATGATGACGAGGTTCGACCTCAACTCTTTGGCATACATCCCCGCTTCGACTTCTTGACCTCAAGACCGTCGGAGATTTACTATCTCTCTTTTCTTGTAGGGAGTGAACAACCCTTTTTTACACAATCAAGTATTTTTCTTCGCTTAAGAGGCAAAGCATACCTCTTATACAAGGAGCTCTTAATCTTACTAGATCAGAAAGTAAATGTTCCCTCTAATTCTTTTCTTTTACAAAATCTTTCTCACATTCAAGGCTAAGAAAAGAAAATGGAAGAAACTTATAATTTTAAGCTCAAAAACTTGGGAGGAGCTCTAGGATGTTCTTGCTTGCATGGATAATTTTCCTTCAGGCTTTGACACTCCTTTTATAGGCTCTTAGAGGTGAGAATACGTTCAAAAGGTCTTCCACATTTTTCTCCTCAAAATACTAGTCGTTACTGTTCATTTGATTGAATGGTCGGTCGACCGGTGGGATGGGCCGATCGATCGGTCTATGTGACCGTTGTCTCATTTTTTGCATTTTGACGTTGTCCGGTCGACCGGTCCTTCGACCGATACATCGATCGATAATGTCTCGACGTCGATCGATTCATTTTGCTGTCGATCAATATATCGACTGGTATAGTCTCGACGTCGACCGGTATAATCTCGTCTTTCCTTCCACTGAATATCAATCGACCGGTGCCATGATCGGTCGACCGGTCGTGCTGAAAAAAAAAACATTTTCGAACTTTAATTTGACGATTTCTTCTACGAATCTAGTCATATCAATTCTACACCTGCATTATCACCACTTGAGCATAGATTAGTAACTTTTATGTCCATTTTAATTTGTTATCATCAAAACATAGGATTCAACAATATTGTGATAATCAAATTGTTATAAATCTAATACACAGTGGAACAAATAGTTTCAAAGAAAAATACATTGAGATCGAATATGATCATATATAAAATATAATGAAAAAGAAAGAAGTGATAGTAAGTTTTATGCCTACTAATGACATTTCAACTAATTCTCTTACTAAGAAAATTGTAGCAAGAATATTTATTAAACATATTGGTTTAATGGAACTAAAAAATATTTGAGTCAGAGCAAAATTACATGAATAATGAGCTTCAAGACATCATCTAGAACCATTGAGTTAGGTAACTCAAATTATATACTGCTATGAGTTAGGTAACTCAAATTATCGAATATATGTGTTGAGTCAAAAAATAGAAAAAAAAAACAAGAAAAGAAAGATAAAGCGAATAGGAGGATATAAACAGGGAAATAAAATCTAGTTTGATTTAGTTTTCCAACAGAATTCGGATTACATCTCTTTTTGTATAAATATGATGCCAAACCAACCCAAAATCCTCTTTTTGTTCCTCACGATCCGGCCCTAGATTTGCCTTATTTTCGTGCGCCCTTCTCATCCTCTCACGTTGGAAGAATTGTCGCTTGACATGAGAGCTGCCAGAGGACAAGGACGTCGGCGGTCGTGCACCCGAACAGAGAGGAGCGGGTAGAGGAAGAAGAAGAAAAAGGATAAATTAGTTTCTCGGACAGAAACTACAAGGTATGGAACTATGATAGATTCGTGATAGAATCTTGATTTAGACTTGAAGCATATTCTAGTTAACCCCTAGTTATAGTATGATGCTCTTTAATGATGATTGGTGTCGGTCATTGTCGGAGAAGATGAACGGAATGTGAACTGCGCGTCTACGCAATTTCTGCACAAGAGGAACTCGGCCCGGATCCGTCATTGTCGACTCTCGTCGAGCTCTACAATTGGACGAACCTGGCCCATGTTGAAGATGACCTAGCTCGAGTTCTACGCACGACGAACAGTCGAGCATGACAGTTGCCCCGACTAGAAGATGGCCCGATCCAGCCCGGGTGTACCTAGAACTCCGCCCGAGTTTACCCCAATTTTCTCTAGAACATTGTCAAATGAACTCGGCTCGGGTTCTGCCCTACTCACCTCGGATTCTGATACAAATCATGTTGATTTTATGATCTTTTGATCTCTATCCCTTGTGATTATTCCTAATATAAGTATGATGATTATGTCAACTATGCCTCTGATTTACTCTCCATGATCCTATCTTATTATTTTAATTTAAAGTTCTTATGAAGATTAATTAAAAAATGCAAGATAAAGGACGAAAATCGTTAAATGGCGAATTCTTTTTATGATGGACCGGTGATGACTAAGTTATGGACTGACTTCGATCAGTTATGGGACTGACTATAGTCAGTTATGGGCTGGCTCTGTTAGTTATGATGATGATGGATGGATGGATTGAGGCAGACCTCCTTGTGGGTTGAAATATACTCAAAATAAGTCAAAGATGAATAATAAGATTATGAAAAAGATGAACACATATGAATAAAGAATCTTTCTTATGATGATTGGCTCTTGCCACCTTGATGATGATTTATATCTTACCGATCTCATGTTCATATGCTTTTTTATATGATTCCTTATTCATATTATGATCATGTTTACTTCTCTCTTTTATGATGATGATGTCTATATTGATTCATGTCTAGTATTATGATCTTATGATGATATTTATCTTACTTCTATGCTGAGTTGTAAAACTCATAGGAAGGTTCTTCTCTGCATGTTCTTAAATGCAGGACCAAGTCGGAATAATGAAGGTGACCAATGGTGACCGATCGAGCTTGTAGGTGGCTGCACATGGGTATCTTGAGTTCTTTAGTTATGGGATAGATTTCATTTTTCCACATATTAGTTAATGTATTAGTTTTCCTTGGACTCATGTGAAGTTCTTTATCAATCTTCCACATATCATGATGTTCCACATATCTCTTTTTAGTATTATATAATGATGATTAGTCTTTCGCTTTAATTTATGTGAGTTGACTAATCAAAATCTTCTTTTTGGTCGATATGATATACACGTAAGGATGATCCGTAGCGTCTTCGAAGCATATTCTGCAACGTGACGGAGTGCAATTTGAGAGCGTTACAATATGAAGATGATCACTTAATCATTGCAATTTTTATTATACATATATTCATAATTGTCTTGGTCATATTAGTTAACCATTCTTCCCTTTTTGTTCCCTAAATGTATGGCCTATTATTATCATTATAAAGCAATAGCTACAAAATATTAACAATTAAAAATCTAGTTATGTCATTTCCCTACATTTATTAATCATTTATAAATTTTGTTTCAGTGATTGGGTGATTATAACATATATAAATATTTATGTGTCCAAGGTCATCACATCTAATCTTTTTAATTAATTATTTAGTTAGAGATCACTAATATCATTTATTGAATTAACTATTACGGTTCTCCATCTAATTGACTAAAGTTTAAGGGGATTAACTCTCTTATCAGTAGTTATTCTTATTCATCAATATTGTTAAGTAGTCAAAACGAACTGCTTAACCTATTATTCATGCATTCCGAATTTAATTGCTAGGTTACATATTTAGGATCATTAATCTTAATTGGATTAAGGTTTATGCATTTCAAAAATTATCATTATATCTCATAGTGTTCACCGGGAATTGATTGGGCAGCAGCTACTTCTGGCAGCCTTGTTCAAATTCATGAAATCCAAGAAGAGAGTCAAATGTGAAGAAGAAGAAAAAAGAGATGGCCACATAATTCCAGCAATCTACCTTGGCAATAGGGTAGAAGAAAAATGACAACCTTAATGATAAAACATATTTAAGGTTAAATCATTGCCATACTAAAAAATAGATCCTTATGTTCTATTTGCTCACCTAAATCTCTATTGCACAAAGGGACGACCTCAGATGATTGGCCGACAACTTGTTTTCATATACAAAAATAAGATCAGCACAAAAAAGGTCAAAATCTGCTTCCAGATAGAATAAATAGAAATTTCTTAAGAGGTTATTAACACCTACTGAATGAGAATATGTAGGCTCTTAGCAATGCTCCTGTTGGGCTTCAGATGATGATGGTTCTAGCAAGAAGAGGAGAGGTGGCTACATTTTGCAAGAGACTTTATTTGGGGGAGAAAAAGATGAGAAACAGAAGACGTGGGTGGTGGGGTGAAGAGCAGGAGAAAGAGGCAGTTGGGAGAAATCAGAAAGAAAAAGGAAAGGGTTTTATTGTTTCAACCCTCGAGGAAAAAAAGAAAAAGGAAAATATTTTAATTATATTGATTTGATTCTTTATTATTATTAGTTTTTCATACAACTTTCCTATATAAATAAAAGGAAGTTCCCCAAAAGTAATATTTGAAAAAATATATATTTATATTCTCTCTTTTTTTATCTGGACCCCACAAGTTTTTTTTGTTACTGAAGCTGTCCTTATAATTGAATACTAACTCCAAATATAAAGAATAAGTAAAATGAACACTTGTGGTTGAAGAAGTCGTTATAGTTGAAATTAAAGAATAAGTAAGAGCAACCTTTATAGTTGAAGCACTCTTTATGATTGAAGTATAATAAAAATAATAATAATTGATTGATAGCCATAGCCAAATGATTTTTATGACTAATGAATAACGCATAATTGATAATTGAAATTAATATTAATCGATCATCACAAGCTAATGGTATTAATAATTGTTATCATTATGCATATTATTAATAATACCTTGAACCTTGTTATAATCCTAGTTGAGTTAGTGAGGTGCTAAGTTAGTGGGGCAACAAAGTTGTTCGTCCTTGCAGGGGTCACTATATAAACTCCACGACGGCTAAGTTATTGCGCATCCTTATAATCATTAATATTTCATAACAAAAAGAGTCTCTATCGCCTGTCGACGTAGCTCAATTTAAGATGAATTTCATAAATCTCGTATGTTCTTCTTTGTTTTTGTGATATCTCTCCCTCTTTTTCTAGCACATATTTATATTGTTATTGATGTTCCTTGAATTTTTTTCTATAAATGAATGAAATGGTTGATGATTCCTTTCATGGTTAATGTGCATATGAATGGACCTTGATATGAATCTAATATTCGATATTATATAAATTGCTTTCACTAAAATTAATTTAATTTTATAAATTAATTATTAACATAATTTTTTATAATTATTTTTTTGTTAATTAAACTAGTATGTTGACTAATTAAAATTAATAAAAAAATGTTACATAAAATAATTGGGTAGCCTCTTTGAATCCACCATCAAGTGTTTGTGCTCAAAATAAACCCTTTCTTCTCTTCGAATAGGGATAGCTGAGACAAAAAACAAAAAAACAAAAAAAAATCCTATCGGACATGTGTTTTCTTCTTTGGAAATTGAAAAAGCAAAACAATAATGTTTTTGTTGTTAGTAAGAACAAAAGAAATATTTTATTCTTTCTAATTTTATTTAAAAAACTGAAAAACACACAAAACAACAAATCTATTTTCATATTTGCTCGTATCCCAGTAGCACTCTCATCTCACTCTTCATTTCCCACTCGATGGCGAGAAAGAGTCTTAATTATTTATGAACAACCACGAAAGATCGAAGAACAAAGGTCAATGCATATGATAGATACAAGATGTTACATGAGAGGAAAGGGAGGTAGGGGAAAGGAGAGAAAATTTTCCCTCCCTTAAATTTAGTTTTGGGTTTGAAATAAGATAACACAAATGGAGGAAAGAAATTTTCCTCAATCCAAATATAAGGAGAGATATTTCTCCTCTCTTCGAAATTTGAAGGGTGAGGGTTCAATTACATGCGGCACTGAGTAATAAGAAAGAACTGATCAGATAGTACAATTAAACAAGGCCACCATCTCACGACAATCACCTTGCTGTTAGGGGTGTTCACCTATAGTGAATCTAATGATTTGATCCGAATCGATTATGGATTAGGTCGAGTACAAACTGAATCGATCCGAACCAATTCGATCAACTCATTTTTTATTTTTTTATTTTTTATTTAAACATAAGCTCATATTTGATTTAATTTTTAAAATAAAAATAAAATATTTTAAATACAAAGATAATATTAATTAGTTAAAAAATTTATTTTGTACTTTAACATAAATGTTAAATAATAATTTTATATTAAATAAATATAAAATAATAAGAAGAAAATTTAAAAAAAATGAGTAGTCAAATAATCGACCACCTAACTCAATCCAAACCGGGTTTGATCCCAAAACATGACCCGACTCATGTCTCTTGCTCTTATCCCCAGCTGCAAAAGCTTATGTTCGTTGAAATCTACAAATAACAATATGGCAATTACGAAAACAGACATTTTTAACGCAAATCAATGAATTCATAATTTGATTCTTTGAAGCGTTAAATTGATGCGCATCTTCTTTGCTGGTGGAGCAGACTTTTTTATTATCGTTTATGCACAATTCATTCCCATATATCCCTGTAGAGGAGACTGATTAATGGTAACATCACCTTGGAGGTATAATTCACAGCATAGAGATCGATCAATTTTACAGGTAACGAGTAGAGGAAGATAAGATAACCAAACTACTACTACGTAGAATAATGTCCTGCTACTACATCAGTGATGAGAGATAAATGCTCGAGTTTCAGAGCTGCTAGACAACTTTGAAAGAGTGATTTGCACCAGAACTTAGGTACATTTGAAGTTCCTTCAAAAAAGGGAGGCTGTGGCCTCCTTTACATCTGCTACCACCTGGTTGAAATCAGTCTGCAGCTTCTCCTGCACCTCCGGGGACAACTCTCCTTTTGTTGGCTTGGTCGTTACCAACACACAACAAGTTGGCCTCTTGGTGACCCCAGCAACTGCGAGATCCTGAATTTGTGGCAGAAAAAAAATGCCAATCACAAAAGGGATGGATACACTGATGTATTACTTAGAAGATTGCCTTGCCCTGTGTGAATGGATGCACATTGCTCAAACTTGTTTGTCTATTGATAACTTGATTTATGACATAATACATATGTTGTTAACAGGGTTAATTTATGACATATTTGGTGACCAAAATAAAATATATACCAATAAAGAATAGAATGTCCCTAACAAGTGGACCGCAGCGAAAAACTAGTTTAGTGAGCACATGTCTTTGCTACCAATAACACTCATTTCCAACACTGTTAGGAAATGGTATCTTAATTTCTGCTAAGATACGAAGTGGAAACTCAAGAGAGTCAAGGGGTTTTATTCTTAGTTGCAAACCATCCAGGGATCAATCATTACGGTATTATTAACAGTCTAGATCACAAAGAAGATAAACCAAAATCTAAAAGAGTGTTTCACACTCTGCCTCCTCAAAGAACAAGCTTATCGAGATTGTTGCAAAGCTTTGAAAGGACACAAGAATTATAGTAGATTAAAATTGGGAACTCATGGATAAAAGTTCACGCAAATATGATTGCTGTTGCAAAGCTGTGTCCATTTATATTGGATAGGTATTAATTCATAATGCATTGTACTAATTGACGACTCTGACATGATGCAGTGATCACTAACAAGAACAAAGTGGACATCTACTAACCTCCTTCGAAGGGACAAATACATATGGAATATCAGCCTCCTCCAACAATATGGGCACATGTGTAATGACATCAATAGGAGAAATGTTTCCAGCTATGATACACAACCTGCAGCACCAACTTTCGGATAAGTGTTACCAATGTTGTCAAACACATAAAACGGGCTCGACACGGATGGTCGGGAAAACACGTAAATCGTGAACACGTAACACGACACGGCCGATTCTACCAGATTTTTATTTAATATATTATATATATATAGATGTAAATATATATATGTATATATAAGTAATTAGTGGTGAGATGCAAATTCTTTTGAACTTATAAGTACCAAATGCAATATTACATAAGCAAAATTCTAATTTTAAGATCAATTCATGACATTAACAATTATTTTCTTATATATTAAAATATTAGTTCATGAAAAATTAACACCTCAAAAAATTATAATAAGAACAGACTAATGGCAATTGATAAATCAATAAATAATGTTAACAGTTAATTCATGAAAAACTAATACATCATTAAAATTATAATAATAACAAAAATTAGCACATCAATTCATAAAAAAAATTCGTGATCAATTCATAAAAAATTAAGACAACAATAAATTTAGAATAATAACAGTAGTTGGTGATCTCATTTTATTAAACAAATATTAACAATAGCAGCACTATAAAAATTGTTATAAATTTATAACATTAAAAAAAACTAAATATGCCCCCGTCCACGAGCGCCGCGGCGGCGACTGTAAGTCATATGCTGATGCCTCGCCGCTGCGGAGAGCAGTGGAAAAAAGAAACGAGAAGCCGCTCACGTGCGCGGAGAGAGAAAGGGAAAAAATGCTAGGGTGTGCGAAGGGAGAGGGAGAAAAGGGCAAGGGAGAGAGGAGAGGAGAGAAGGCCTGCTCGGGTGAGTGAAGAGAGAAAGGGAGAGGGAGAGAAGAGAAAGGGAGAGGGCGTACCTGGTCGGCGACAGCATCAGGACAGCAGCAGAGAGCGGCGGCGGCGGCGGCGGCGAAGTAAAGACATCAGTGACAGCAGAAGATGAGTGATGGCAGCATCAGCAGACGAGCATCGGCGGCGGCGGCGGCGACGGTGGCAGCAGGTCAGCGGCGGTGATGGCAGCAGGTCAGCGGCGGCGGCAGCAGGACAGCGGCGACGGTGGCAGCAGGTCAGCGACGGTGATGGCAGAGCAACATCGGCGGACAGGAAACAAAAGGAGGAAAAGATTGATGAGTGCCCGTCACAAGTTATAAAAGGTACACCATACGTGGGTGAACGAGCAGGTAAAAAAAGGGATCGGCGGACACGGAGTCAACACGCGATTCCACCGATTCTACGCAGTGACACGCGATTCCACCGCGTGTTGACGAAACGCGATTCTGGATAGAATCAAACACGTTTGGCCGGGGTAGACTCGTAGAATCGTACGATTCTACGAGTCGACTCGCGTTTTTCACAACCTTGAGTGTTACTACAAATTGATCCAAATTCACACTAACAAATTTCTCCACTATCAAAATTTTTGCACTTTGCAGTTGTGGAAAAAAGAAGCTTTATGTGAACAGTATTTTTTACAAAATGATGGAATTAAAGCACTGGTTATAACTTAAAAAAATATGGTTCCTAAATGAACAATTGTTCAAATCCATAAGTATAAGAGCAACAATTGTTATCTTCCACAGGGTGGAATCAGTTGCGTGAATAACAACTGGAAAGAAAAATCTGAACAATATGAACCATGACCATCCCCAACTTTGTGACAATGACATAATAAGATACCAAATTCAGTTTTTTTTTCTTTTAAGGATCATATTTCCTTCCCTTGGTTGTCAAGAAAATGTGTTCCATGGATAAGACAAAGAACAAGTACTGAAGTTAGGATTATTGAATGGAACCACTTATAATGTCTAAGAGAACCTATTGCACTCCAAGGGTTAAAAATGTTTCCAGTTATCTCTCCCAAAAAAAGATTTAGAATAAAAGGTGAAAAACGAAATGCAAGCACGGATTGCATCTACTCTGTGTTCTTGGAATATTAGAAATACAGAAAGCTTATTAGAAGCATGAGATTGTGCTCAACTATATCTCCGCGAAGGATATGTAAGTATCTATTCTATTTTTGTAAGGGAGACAGAATGACTACCAAAGAGTGTAATCGTCCAGTAATTTTATGAAAATAACTATATACAAGGCTTCATATATTTCCTGGCATTACATGTACTAAGATTCACACCAGCCTCTGCAAATTTATTCTACACCTCATATACACTTGGCGAGTAATCTAAGGTTTTGATTATGTCGATGCACATCTATCAGAATAAGGAGAGTGATACATAGGGAAGTTGCGAACCCTTTATGACCGCGACGAACACTCTTCACCACTTCCTTCACTCCACGTCTCAAGCACTTCGCCTCAGCAGCTGGATTTTGCAACGCCAAGTATCAGACAATGTTTAAACACAAAATTTCAACAGAAGGGTCAGTGATAAAGCTTATTAGATAAACTCTAAGCCCTGATGGAACCATTGCCAAAAGCAAGGCATCCGATTGGAAGCAAAGGTGCCTCATTTTATCATCAATAACGAACATTTCCACGAAAAAAAGAGGAAAACGATTGATATTATACAACTAAAGCATCAATGGCTTCGGAAAACGTCGGGGACTACCTCGTCGGACGAGCTTGAGCGTTCTCTTGCAGAGTTTCTTGCCGGCGAGGGGCTTGGCGATGGGAGCCACGGCCATCAACTTCTTACGATCCTTCGTCGACTTCTCGTTCTCGCTGTCGCTCCCCATCTCCCTCTGACCCGATCGTGATGGCGAACTCGACCTCCGTATCCCTCGCGTGCGCAGGGGTTTTGCGGAGAGGAGGAAGGCGCCAGAGAGGGTTTTAGGGTTCTCTGAATGCCGTAAAGAGGCTTTTCTAGAGATGAGCCTGCAGGCCCACATAAAAGGGCCAAATCAACCGGCTCGTTGTTTATTTATTTATTTATTTATTTTATTATTATTATCCCAAAATTTAAACTCATTATTTGAGCTAGATGACATTCTTTTATGAATTTAATGGACATATTAGAATGCTACTCCAAAGTGAAGTGAATAGAAATTTAAAGATCTCTTATTCGAACCCTTCGTAATGTAAAAAAAATCGTTGGAAGTCTCACTTGTATAATCATACATGTTGAGATTCCATTATAGTGCGCATAACTCTTAACTCGTCCGCATGAGTTTGACGATCTTTCCGGACAATCGAAAAGAAAATGTAGCACCATCAGAAATTATTTATTGGCGGCATACACCTAACAAAATTCCCTTCTCCCAATGGAGAACTAGTAACCTCTTGCTTTGAGAAATTGCTTGGATAGATCAGACTACCTCTTAATAATATTCCATGGTTCATAGTTGTGCAGATGAACATCGTTTAGATTCATCCCAACTTAGTTCATCATCTCTTCCCGCAGTTTTTGCTGCATGTAAAAGCAAAATATCTGTTCATGTTTCCTTCTGAATCTTACTGAATATCGATGTGCATTGCTCCTGTTTCCAAATGACCATAAGATGACATTTAACTCAAATACAGCTTATGATTGAGTTTGATAACTAATCTAAAGAATCCATATGCTTCGTATTCAAATTATAACCAGAGATACAAGAGAAAATTTATTGTCAGCTCAACTCACGAACGAGTCAACTTTGATGGAAAAATGTGGTTTTTATACAGGCAACACACACACATTATTTATTATTTTAATCAAAAATTTTTATGATAAATTATTATATACGAATTCAAGCCAAAAATTAAAGGAATGTTAGATGCAAGAGGAGAATGAATTAATGTTAAATAAAAAAATTTTGATTTTTAAATATGCGTTAAAACATTAAATCAAGACAATAGCAATCGACTCACATGCATAATAGAGTAGGAATAAGAATGAGAAAGACAAATACAAGAACGCAAGATGATTTATTAACGAAATGCGATCACACCTTGACCTATGTTTTCATTTTGACTTCTCGGCCTCGAGTCCATCAAAAATTCAACCAACACACTTTCTTTGTCCCAAATAGGACAAGGAAGGACCATTTAGAACTCTTGTTTTTTCTCTACTTCGAGAGATAAGACACATCTCTCCTACTCGAAAGCTTTCTCCCATCTTTTTTCGTTAAAAAAAAATAAGACACAACCTCGTATCATTAAGGAGCTCAACCACCTATACAAAAGCACTACAAGACTATCCAATCTCTATTTACAATTTTAAAGCTCGCAAAAGAAAAAGAGGAGAGATGATTACAATATTTACAACTTCTGGCTCAAAATTGCTTAGAAGTCTTAATGTTTTCTTCAACTTCGAGACCTTTATTATAGGCTTCTAAACTTCATTTGGCCATTGAAGCACATTTTCCAACTTTTGGGTCTAAAATTTGATCATTATTGTGCATTCTACCCGCAGACCGATCAATCGATCTACCCATCGGTCGATCATTCCTTCTAACCATTTGAAAATATGATCGTTGAATGGTTGACCAACATGGATAGTGATGTCGTCAGTTGTGTGTCGTCGATTGATCGCTCTCATTTATACTTTGTCCGATGTTAATTTTGCAATCGTTGGTCAATTGATCTTCAAATATTATCTTATTTGTGTGTTTTCCATGCTAATCGGTCAGGTATGAGTTGATCGACCACTTGCACTATTTTACATATAACTTTCACATTGTTATATGAATGATGTGATATTTTATTTGTTGTTGGAAAATCAACAATATTATCTACAATTTTAATATTCAAATGTTTGCCCATATATTAATGAAACATATTAAATATTCATTTCAAGTTGAGTGCATAAAACATTTCATTCATATTTAATTTTTTTACAATTTAAATATAACTCTATTTAATCAAGGTTTATATCATCAAAATATAATTAATAATGCATAAAACTTTTGTGCCAACAAGGAAAAGAAGGAATAAAAAGGATAAAATAAAAATAGTTTAATTAAGATAAGTTATATATTGAAAATAAGATATGAAGATTTAATGTGAGTGAGAATGAGATTTAAGATAAAGAATAAAAATTTCTAAATTAAGTAACGATGGATCATTATGATATGATAATGAAATAAAAAAATATAAGTTAATCTAGAATTAGTGGAAATACCCTATTAGAATAAAAGTTTACTAAAATATTTGTAAATAAGGCCTAAAAGTGTTAAGAGTTTCTTCCCCTCTATTATAGTCATTCGGCACAAAGTCACCATCTTCCCTTCTCGTGTGCATGCAAATCGACGCGTGAAAATAGACAATGGGCGAACCTACTTGAAGACCCAACATCAGAAAAGATCTCAAAGCTGGTCCGCATGTAATTCAAGGTGGCATCGAGAAGGCGATGAGACAAAGTTTGTAGTTCATGTAGAACATTGAAGAGGATTTGTGATTAATTTTTCAATCAACATAAGGTATGTAGGGAATACATATATTGATGATTTTTGACAATATAGACCTCAGAATTCTTGTCTTATATATGATGCAATATGCATTAATTGTGGATGGAATTTTATTGTATATCAAAAATATGAGAGAGAATCACGTTAAAACACGATTTCAGATCAATGGTACTTGGCTCGGGCTCTGAAGAACACGGCCAAGATTTGTGCAAGTCCATATTGAGTTCAGAGAACTCGACTTGGGGAATAATGTTGCTCGACTTGGATTCTAGAAACTCAAATTTGACACCAATAGATTAATATTATTTGGACCGAGTTCTAGAGCATTCCGACCCTAGTTCTAATGATAGGAATATATGAAAAATGATTAAAACTGGTCCGTCCTAGGTTTGCGAGCAACTCAGCTCGAGTTTTAATGTTGATGGATACATCGAATTGACAGAGTTTGAGTTTCATTGGACCGGACCCGATTTTTTCCTTAATAGACGAACATGATCCAAGTTCTACTCCAACTTCAAGGTTCCAATGATAAAATTAAATTGAATTTGAAATGGAATGTCATGGTCCAAGTTTCACCCACTTGGACTAAATTTGGTTAATAGAAAAGTGTGCTAAGTTATTGATTATAATTATAAAAATTATTATCTTAAATATTTCTAATCATATTAGTATTATAAGTAATCATTGATAATTAACTGATTATTAAGATTGAGTTATTATGGTAATAATAATTATCACAAATTATTTATCATTAAAAATTCGTAATGGTTATTGCTATGAGAATTGGAATAGATGAAAATTAATTAGTATTGATTGTTGTATTGTTTATTTATTAACACCTAATTTATATGATATGATGATGTATATATTTCTAATAATTGTCCCCCAAATTGAAAAGACATCTAGATGAATAATTAGTAGATATAGATGTTATAAGCAAATATGATAAAAGTCAAAGGTTATAGGTTATCTAAATGAATAATTCATCATGATTGATCGCTCACGTGGATAATGATGCTTTCTTGATAAATGAGAGGTCTAACGGCGACTTGTATGACTATATGAATAACTTTAAAGATTAAATGGATAAATAGATAATTGTATCATAATATTTATGACATTGACAATTGTATATTATCCCTCATGAGTGAAGAATAAGTAAAACATAATTGAGTAATTAATAATTATATTGTAATTGTTATGGTATTGAGAATTGTATTGTAACATGATTGATGGGTAATTGAGTGTTTATAATTACAATCAATTGATGATTATTGTTGATAAATGATGGTTAAATGAATAATTGATAAATGAGATCTTCACTCATGTATCATCAATTGATTACGATAATTGAAGTAATTGATATTTATTCATTATTAAATTGATGGCTTAAATAATTATTATAGGTGATCAATTATTTATTATTAATTATTATAATTACTATTACTATAATTGAACTAGGGGATAAGGATTATAAGAGGTAAAAATTGGCCCATATATACGGGAAGTCATTGGATATATGACGGTCCACAAACAAAAGCAATTAACACCCTCAAGATATTTACAAACATATGTTATTCATGGACCGTCAGATGATATGTGGATCAATTTTTATCCCACGTAATCTTTATTTCCTTTTGCATGAGACTAAGGATTAGATGGACAAAAATTGACCTATAATCCAGTTTCACTCTCTCATGTTTACTAGTTAATTAGAAGTGTTAATTCTTGGTTTAACAGATGCATTGGATCTTTAAAATAACGTCCAACAAAAGCCACTTATTATGAAATTGTGGGCAGTGGGAGTGCATATTTACTGCATATCTTCCTTTTTTTTTACTTTACTCATTTGTTCTTTATTTCAAAGTAGAAACATTTATTTGTCATTATATTGTATAATTTAGGGGTGTTCAGCGAGTCGGATCAACCCGTGAACCCGGTGATCCGATTTGGGTCGGGTCGGATTGGTGGTCGAGTCGGACCCGACCCGACCCGAACTCGACTCGACCTTTTTTAAATTTTTTCTTTTTTATTTAAACTTAAGCTTATATTTGATTTAAATTTTTTAAAAAATTAAAATAAATATTATAAGTGCAAAAAATAACATTAAATTGTTTAAAATTTTATTTTATGCTTTAAAATAAATATTAAATAATATTTTTATATTAAATAAATATAAAAACAACAAGAAAAAAATTAAAAAGAAAATTAGGTGGTCGGGTTACCCGACCACCCGACCCGAACCGGGTCGGATTGGGTCGAATTTGTTCATGGGTCGGGTCGGACTCCAGAACACCCATAGTGCAATTGAACTTCTTAATATATCAAACATTTTTAAACAAATGAAATATTATTTTTAATGTTTCAATTCTTGGATACTTGGCTTCTGGCAAGATCCATTGGTCCGGTCCTGTTTTTAAAGTTTTAAAATCACTTGGATTTTTTTAATATTAAGAAATTAAGATTTTTAGGATGTGTTCGGTTTTCTAACGATGGATGGGTGTATTAGGATAGTGAAGTATAGGTCGGCGAAGTTGAATGTGAAGAGGATTTATACAAAACCATGTTTGGATATGAATTATTCTTATGTATGCATAATCCAACCCACCATTCGTATAAATAGCATTTGGAAAGTAGAATAATATTGAGTTATACGTAAATATTTGAATTGCCTAATTAATTTGGATGTGTTTGGATGTATGAAAAATTAAAAGTTGATGCGATATAATTGGGTAAAATTATTTATATGAAGGCACAGTTAAATTCTTTTGGTTTCTTTCTCATTTTCCCATAAGAGGAGTTAAAACTCAGGATATCAATTATATGATGTTTCATATTTTCACCCAAAAAGAATATTAGAGTAGAATTGTATTATCACCATAATTGCCACTTAAGATTACATGGAAATTCAAGTCGTCCTGTAGATTATAGAAAATATACATCATTTATCAGAGTTTATTTTAAGTTTATGTACCACGTAGTAAATATATAATTATAATAGTAAAACATGTTATGAGGAGATTGCTTCTATAGAATCACCTCTTGAAGAGATAAGCACTCATATCCAACCAGGTGTATGGATAAGTTTTTCTTTGTTTTCAAGGCAATAGTCTTTTGGCATAGAAAGTAATGTTGCTATAAAGTTGATGTAGAGTTGCCAACCATTTTAATTGACATGATTAAGGTTCAATAATTTGAGTGTGGCTTCTTCACTATTGTTAAAATTATAAATAAAAGAATATTTCTTTTAACTTTTTAGAAAAATTAATTAGCACATATAATTATATATATAGAAAAATTATAAATTAAATAATATTTCTCTTATTAATGACGTAATAATATTGTTCTCGTTAATAAAAATATTTTTCTCTCTTAATTATCCACAAGGTTGGTTGAATTAAATCAAAATTTTTAATGGACCACGCATAAGAAGAATTGTTAAAATTATAAATAAAATTATACGATTTAAGCTTTTAGAAGAAATAATTAGCATATTTAGTTTTTATAATTATACATGCAAGTAATGGAAAACCCAAAAAACATGTCAAATATTTAAAAGTAGCTGATATGAGAAACGTGTCAAAGTTTACCTTTATGTCTAAAATATTATAGTAAACACAAAACATAATAATATGCATATATATAATATTTCAAGGTGCTAAATACTATTGGAATGGTGTTTTTATTTGTAGGACAAAAGTGATTTGTGAGGATGTGCATCATCACCACTTCTAGAAGGGAAGACAAATGGAAAGTCTTCCAACTTTGAAGGAAGGATGCCCTGTTAAGTGTTAACTCTTTAACTTCCTTGAAGAGGCCTCTGTAAGCATTCTTAAATCTCATCTTCTTTCATTTTAGATATAGGCACTTCCCTGAAGCTTCACTCCTTTCAATATTTTTCTGAAAGAAAAAAAAAAGTTTTACATCTACAACAATGTTTTGTTGGGTCAACTTAGTTTATTGCTTTCTTGCTCTATGAGCTTGGAAGGATGACACTTTGTTGCTTGCTCTGCGAAGAACACGTCAGAGGATAAGATACTCTGACTATTGCAAGTTTACTCAGATAAGTATCTCCCCAGGTATCAGGAGGGTGACCTCGGACATTTTACTGAACAAGCTGTAATCTTGTCTGTCCAGGTAAGAGATAGATCCATTGCTTCTCTATTCTCGTTTTCTTGTTTATTGTTTGGCATATATTGTTCTTGATCTTTTAATTGTTATGTCAATTGCAGGGTAACTTAATTCGCAACTCATCTTACTGTTCTTTTATGTTCATCATACATAGCTGCATAACTCTGAAATGAACAATAAGTTAGTATAATTTGATTAAGCAGATATGAAGCTATACCTACATGTTTTCTTTGTTTCAACCAGGGAACAAGAGCAGAATTAATTAACTCGTCGCCATGTCTGCCTTGCGAGCTTTCTGGAACAGTCCCGTAGGTCCCAAAACGACTCACTTCTGGGGGCCAATCTTCAATGGAAGCTTCGTAGTTGCTGTCTGTTTTTCTTCTTCGTTTTAGAACATGAATCTGTTAAAGTTTTTATTGTGTTGAGATTTAAGTTTCAACTCAAGTTTCGGAAATGCTTGCCAGGGCTTGATGGATGCCAAGAAACCCCCTGAGACAATTTCTGGAAACATGACCACAGGTTGGTGACTGCGCAAACTCTGTAACTACATGGCAAAAGGATTTCAACCTTGAGTTCAGATTTTGATGTTGCATGCAGCAATGTGCCTGTATTCTGCTATCTTCATGAGGTTCGCATGGATGGTGCAGCCACGCAACTATCTTCTTCTTGCATGCCATGCTTCCAACGAAACTGTTCAGCTTTATCAGCTCTCTCGCTGGGCAAATGCCCAAGGGTGAGTTTCTGAAGTCTGATATTTGCTGAATACAAAACACAACTTCAACATGTTTTGTTCTTGCTCGTTTCTTAAACATTCATAATATTCGCTGCTTACAGTTCTGATTAGGAGGGAATCAATCCATTGAAATACCCAAAGATTAAGTTTTAAGTAGGATTTTACAAGTTGGCAGCAATCCTTTACAGTGTAGTAGTGAAGTATTAACAACTGTGTGAAACTGGGAACATCAGTACTCGAACTTACAAAACATTTCTTTATTCTTCATCAGTGTCAAACGCCTAACAAGGTTTGCTCTTTTCTTCGCAGAAAACTGCAGCATAAGGAGCCAATGGAGAATCAATAACCCGTGCTCTGAGGACACTGTTCGGGTGATGGGTAGTAAACAGACTCTTCAATATTATTGATGGATGAACACCATTAAGATTGATTTCAAATACTTCCATTTCGTCTTCCTGATGTGTTTCTGCATGTAGAAGTAAAGCATTTTTATGTTGAATGGTGAGGATTGCTCTTGTTCCCCTGTGAGCATCTCACGCCGTTCATTCAAATCGATTTTAACGAAACTGCAATTGAACATTATACTACTCTCTCTCTCTCTCGCTCTCATCTCCAGCTAAAATAAAAGCATGAGAATTTAAACTCGTTTGCCCGAAAGCATGAGTATTCTTAATCTAAAATCACCCGCTCAAACGCATGATACTTGTTCTTTATCTAAAGAGGAGAGCTCATATGTTGTCTTCATAATAACCCAAAGATCCATCGAACCAATTGCCCACGATAAACCTTTCCAATATGGTCAAGAAATGACTTTATTAAAACAGCTCAACACAGTAATGAGGCAGCTTTGGTGGCAAAACCGGCCGTTTTTTTTATACAAGCGACATAAAACATGAGAAAGATTCGAGTGGAGAACGAAACTTTGCATGAGATTTGAGCTTTTTTATTGCTAAGCCAACTTCGATGCACAAAAGAACATGTCATCAATAACATAAGGAAGCAAAATGCCAAATTCGGCTTCATTCCATCACTTTTGCCCGCTGTAACGAAGAATGCCATGCACGTCGACTATGCCTGGAGGAAACACTGGATCCGTGGCCGCTCTCACGGCAACCTTAGACACAGAGGTAACATTCACAGGAGGGGTGAACAGAGGCCCCACAAGAGGGACGCCAGTGAGTGGCTTTGCATGTTGAAGGACCTGTAAAACGAAACCATGTGACATCAATGAATGTTCTGAATATCATTTTTATTTACTTATTTCACATGTACCATCTCCAAGGGTGAACCGATGAGACCCAAAGGCACTTTCATGCTTCCCACTTGACGAGTCCCATATATAAATCCTGGCCTGAGAATTACTCCTGAATAAGGTAAAGTGGTTAAGACATCTAGCACCATGCCTCAGGATACTACTAACTTCAAAGCATAAGGTTCAACGAAGTCTAGACTCTTCCACAAGGATGAATAAGATTGAAGAGTACCTCCATATGTAAACTTTGATAACAATTCGCCCTCAGCAGCTCTCTGTCACATCAAGCAGAACGTGTAAGAATATTATGATCAACATATATGATATATCACATCAAATTGTAAGTGATCAAATCGGTTAGAGAAATAATGTAATGGGTCAATACAGATTCATCAGCAATGACATGGAACATATATTGCGACAAGACATTTTCAAATGAATATTTTGGTACTAATTCTAAATCTTTTGCTTCTTTCCCAATCCATTCTTTTCAAAGACGGTTTAACCATCATGATTTGGTTAAGTTCTCAAGAACGAATTATACCTTCCCCTCATAGTATCCTCGCAGCAAATAGTTGACTACTCCAAAATCAGTAGCTGAGATGTATACAAATCGTTTCACACCTGCACATTCGATAAGCCAAATGCAGATTGTCAACTGCATTTAAATATAAGTATGAGAACATTTTTTTAGGAAAAAGAATGAAAACATTTTAATGCAAATATTGTAATAATGTTGTTCAACAAACTCAATCTATTGAATAAAGACAATAATTGAAGTAAGTTGACATATGATAAGGGAAACACAGACAACAACATGCACTACCTTTATCAGCAGCAGCTCTTATTGCATTAATATTTGCAGTTCCATTGACCTTGTACATCTGAGAATTTGAGCCAAAGGCTCCAACACATGATATCTGCAGAGTTGTAAACATCACTGTTAGATATTAAATTACAAAGTATGACACCATTGGCATTTTTTTTTTTTTTTTTGAGCAGAGACACCATTGGCATTCTTAGATTTATCTGGGGAACATAATCAAATTTCTGATAACATCTAGGAAATAGTCGTCTTAGGATTAACACATGGTTTCCACCAGAATCCTTTTTATTTTCTTTTTGTAAGAACAGAATCTGATGGATGGCCAAGGCCCAAGGGTACGTATGGAACTGTCACGATAAGCAATGAGCTCTAAGACATATGCTTTGTGCAATTTTCCAGTCAGAAGGTTCCAACACTATATGCAGCATGAGTTCAATATTTTGCACACATTCAATAATGGGAGATATGATTCAAGCGCCATAGTCAACACACAAGCAAATTTGGTTCCATGAAATTATGATTGAACAATCCAAAGGTTGCTGCACAAACTAGAAGACTGTATCCATTATAATCAATTCAAATGCTGAAATGCAATTGTTTCTTATGTCTAATCTCGCTGCTGCTTGTTATTCTATAAGCAGATAAAAATGAAAAAATCAAAGAAAAAACTGTGTACCACAGCAGTCACATCATTCAAAGCATCCTTCCATGACTCAGGTACAAGAAGGTTTCCTGTCAAGAGGAAAATGTGTCAGATGATAAAAGTAACTACCATCACTTCATATAAAAGTTTCTATCTTGGCAACAAACCTCGATGCCACTCAACTCTATCAGCCCAATTGTCTCGTATGGATGATCTTCCAGATCTGAAAAACAAGATGGGATCTTGTTAGAATGGAGAAAACTTCCTGCCATTTATGACGTGATAGATGTGGCATCCAGTTACATACTACCAGCAAGTTTGCATGAGGGTGTGCCAGTTCGATTGGTAATATATTTTAGGCGGCACCAAAAGATAATGCAAAACATATACTCTTAGCTTTACAGAGTCATATGAAGACTGACCAAAGATGTTATAATTTCCACGGAAAGTAAAAATGACTACATTCTCTGGAGCATTATGTAAATCGGCCCTTTAAAAAGCTCTTGATCACAAAATGTTTTTCTCAGAAAAAATATTTTTTTCTCTTTTGGACAACTAGTATCGTAAAGTTCGTCTACTATCACTAACTGAAATCCAATTACAAACGCACACTACATTTACACAAAGGATTGGATGTACTTGAGCTTCCAACAACAATGACACAGATCAACTAAACGTCGTCTCTAGCATTTAAAGAATTTATAATGAATTGCAGTAAGAAAAAGAAAGAAAAGTCACCTGCTAATACTGGAGACGGATACGCCCCTGTCCAACGCCTCCTTGCAAACATGCGAACCGACGAATCCATTACCACCCAAAATGAGCAACTTCTCCGCGGGTGGCGGCGGCGATCTCACGGTTTGGGCTTCCTCCACCTTGAAGGGCTCATCGACTGGATTACTAGAATCAGTCGAAAGCAACCTCTCATTCCTCAATATACACGCTCCCCTAGTTTCACAAAGGTCATCAAGACGAATCCAAATGAGAGAACATGAGTCTATTTAGTAAATTGATCGCTCTGCCCTAAATTTAACTGCAAAGCTCATATCTTTCTTGCGTATTCAGTTGATTAAACAAAGAAAAAGGAAGTAGAAGTGAAAGGGGGACGTACAGAGATCGGGAAATGGAAGAAGACGAGTGGATCAAACGAGATGCCACGGCCGACCTCATTCTTGCTGGAATCCCTCGCCCAAGTCGGTCCCTGAAGCCCTTGCAGCCTTGCAGGTGCTCTCGCAATGGCTCCTTCCTCGAGCAACGAGATGCAACAACGCCAAGAAGAGGGGGAAGAAGGGGGACGAATTTGTTCTTGGATTGATGCGATTGCTTTGCTTCCGGTGGCGCAGCAGCTGGGAAATCGTATCGTGGTGTGTTACGCAGCGTATGACGCGCGCGCGGCGTGGTCGGAGGAGGGAGACGACACGTCGCGAGGCCGCGCGTGTGGCCGTGCGTCGCTGAACGCTGCGCCTCCGTGGTGCACCTGATCGGACCGGATCCAATCGAACCAAGTTCCAAACAAAAACATCATAAACGGACCGCGTCGCGGGCGGCCCAAAGCGCCATTTTTTTTTTACACTGCGACCACCTCGTGACACCGAATATGAAATATATGGAAAATACAATTCAATCATAAACTCACAATAGAATGAATTATTAAGGCATATCTATTAATAAAAATATACATTGTTACTGTAACAAAAGATATTTTAATATATAATTGTGCTACCACTTTTAAGGGGTAGCATCAACATATTCCTATTATTCATGATGAATGGTGGGGTAGCACTATCATTTTTTCATATATATATATATATATATATATATGTATATAACTTGATCTTATAATTTAAAAAGTCTTACGTAATACAAATAAATTAAATCTATTTACATTAAAATGTTATTTTATTAATTTGGGCTTGGCTTGTTTGTTAAATAAGCGATTGTGGTGGTGAAAATGATTCGGATCGGTTTTGTGTTTAAAGAATTATCTGCTAATTTTCGAGTCAATTTTTAAAATTATAGAAATCATTTTAAAATTATTTTAAAAAATTATCCTCTAAATTTTTTACTCTTATTTTAGTAGAATAATATTTATGAAAAAATATATAATAAATTAAATAATATTAATATGTTTAATTTTATAATTAAATATAAGATATAACATTAAAATTATTAACTTATTAGGGGTCATTTGGAAATAGAAGTTCTTCCTAAGTTCTCAGAGCATCGTTGAATTGACAAATTAGTTCCAATTGTATTTGGTTGAAGTAAAATTTGACGATGAAGAATAAGGTGATTAATGTGATAGGAAAAAATAAATTTGACGGACAATTTTTTGGTGAATTTTAAATTAAAAATAATTATTTTAATTATAAACTATAATTTTATTATTAATTAACATAAAGTTATAAATAAAAAATTTATGGAATTTTTTTGTTAAAAAAATAGTATTTAAATATAAAAATTATTTTTAAAATTAATTACATATAATGAAATATCAAAATTTTTTAATGAAAAATAATAAATTTATTTTATGTTTATTAAATAATTTATTTTATGAAATATATGGTGTGAGAGAAAATGAATTTTAAAAAAAAGGAAATGTCATGTCAAACTCAAAGAAAAAAAAGAAAACAACTCCCAGTTCCACCAAAAAGGAACCGGGTCACGTGATTCAGGTTCCACCCGATTGGTTTTCCACTCCGAAACCTAATTCCGGAGGTTGTTTGGCAAAATCGAACGGAATAAGAGCGTGATTTTACTCCGGTTCTGCAAATAAACGCCGTCGTAGAGTTTCACAATGTTATGAGTACATATTAAACTATATAAAAAGAAACTATATGCCAATAATAAAAAAATTGATTGCTTATAAATTAATAACATAAATAAAATTTAATAAATAGAGATGGACTCTAGGAGCTTCTACGATTTTTTTTTGGAGTCCTATTTAAGTGGATTAGTTTCACTCTATTAGAAAATTATTTTAAATCTTATTTGACCTCCTAATATTTTTGTTCGATTTTTTTGAGACATTTTTCGAATCACTTATGCCCATTCAACCCTATTCCAACTATCAATTGGATTTTTCTTACACCCATTGTCGATTTATAGAGGAGATTGACTAAGACAATGTTATTAGTGCCAAATCAACCGTCCGACCATCGACCGACCATTAAAATAGCTTAGTATAAGTCTTAAAATTTGACCTCTAGTTGAACCAGGTTAAGAATAAAGAAAAAAACTTCATAATTTTTTTATTATCATAAACATATTTTAAATTAGGATTTAAATGGTTATATACTCATATAACCGTATAAGATCATATAATAAGATTATGTCAAAAATTGTATTAAGATCTTACACATAAAGCTATAAAATCTTAAGAGCTAAATCAAAATCTTAATAACTTTGATCATCATTATAATTAATTATCTTTTGAATTATTAATAAAGTAATATATTGAAAAAAAGCGTAAAATTGTGTGACATATGCATAACACAAAAAAGTGTATGAACGACCATTAAACCCTCAAGTGTTTAATGATGAATATAATTAAAACATAGATCCTTTGTATTTGAAATTAAGCAATGATATTTCCTTCTAAATTAGAAGTATATAGTCTCCTAATAATCTTATCTTATTAATTTGTAAAGCTATTTTAAAAAATGTGAGTGTTAAAATTATAAGGCTAAAACTGAAGTTTGTAGAGAATGTATAATTTTTTATGAGATTATTATCACTTCGTTAATTTGAATTCGAAATAAAATAATAAAAAAAAATCTGTACTACTAAAAATTGGGGTGGATTTATTGGTAAATGTATTTTCTTCACTTATAGGTTTCAAGTTCGAGTTTTGAATGTATAAAATTTCTATTGGGAAATAGCAGTACGTGATGCGAGGTTTGATGGTGAATTGATTTTGAATCCGTAAGTAGTACGTCGCACGAGTTGAATATTTGATATCGCTCTTCGAAAATGGACTATAAAAAATAATAATAAATTCTTTATCAAAGTGACTTTATAATAAAAATTAAATTTGGTACAACTCCTCTGCGCTAACAAAGCCAAAATAGGATTATAAATTATGTAACGCCTATTCCATGTCAGTCCTCCTTGTCGGGGACGGTTGTAGACCGCGTGGACAAGCAACGAGTCTATCAGCCAAAGCCTCGAACACCCCGCGGGCTTCCTTCCAACCAAAGGATACTTCGGAATTGGGATAGGAGCAGGGGAAGCGTAGACGAATGGCGAAGGGCTCGTCGGTTCAGGCCCTCTACGAGCTCTGCAAGAAGACCTTTGCCTCCGCCTCCGCCTCCGCCTCCTCTCCTCCTGCCGCCTCCGCCGTTCGCGCAGTCGCAGCTCTTTTGGGTACTGGGCTCGCAACCGATCCAATTTTGTTCTCGTTCCTTCTTCTTCTCGATAAATTTTGCTCTTCATTCTTGGCGAGTTAGTGGGAAATTGCAGCAACGGTGCGTTCTGTGTGGGTCTGTCGAAACTTTCTTCATGCGCATCAAGAATCTCCAGTCACCTTTGTGATTCTTTCAAGATTCTAGTTTACGTATGAGAGAACCGAGATGTTTGATGAGAAGCAGCTGAGGGGTTTGGAGCGAAGTGCTTACATGCGGGAGTTCACTGGTTCTAACTTTGGTCTAAATGGCTATCAGATATCGTTCTCAAACAGCAGGCATTGATGCATGCCAGCAGAATTATGTTGTTCGTTTTAGCTTCATGCATGCATTGCTATTTTCTAAGCGCCTTCCTCTCAAAAACAGGAAATAATATTTTTGGAGCTTTGGCGATGAGAAAATAGCAATTGATAAATGCAAATCAGACTCCCTTTTACTCTAAATAGTAAGCTGTAATGAGCAATCAAACATCATGTGCTTGCTGATGTGATTAAGGTGTGTGTGGCTGCTAAGTACATTTTACTGGGAAAAAAAGGTGGCAAAGCTAAGGTTCTTATGTTTTTCAGTGTATTAGAAACTGATTGTTTACGTCTATAGATATTTTGTTGAAAACAAATCCTTAGCCAAACTTATCGTGCAATATCAAGTTGGATGCAGAAAACTATAGCTCACTGGTTTTCATATTGGTATAAATGAGTGTTGGAAATCCTTCTCAATCAGTAGGCATTGATGCATGCCAGCATGAATTGGACGGTAATTTTAGTTTTTTAGCTATTTGCATATTTTGCTATTATTCTAATGCTCATCCACTCAAAAATTAGGAAAAAAGTTACCATTGCAGCTTTGTCACTAAGCAAATTAGACTCCTCTTAACACTACATAGTAATCTGTAATGGCAGATAAATATCTGGTGCATGCCACATTTGGTTAAGTCGTGTGCCTGATGAGTACATTTGACTGAAAAAAGAAGGTTTTTACGTCTTTAAATGCACCTAGAAAATAATAGTTTATATATATAAACATTTTTTAAAATCAAATTCCTCGCCGAAGTTATCATAGAAGACCAAGATGGAGCAAGAAAACCTTGAATAACTTGCTATATTCTAGTTTACATTTTTCAGGAACAAAATCATGCAAAGTTATTTTAAGTTAATGGATTAACTGGCCAGCAGCTCATGGTGACAAATATCTGAATAGAATGGTTTGTCAAATTAAGTCTAAGATTATGATGGAAAAAGATTGGTAAAGATATAAATATTAAAGTAACAGTAAACTTAAAAGATGTAGTATTGAATAGTTTGGCATGTTATGAATATGACGGGTATGCAATGGACTATGGGTGTGACTGTGTGAGATGCATGCTGGAAGATGCAGGTTTCAACAGCGGCACACAAAGGGATATAACCAACTAATGGTGGAATTGTATTCAAGGACTATTATATGAATCCTTCAGAAGCACACCATGTGTCCTTGGAAAATCAAAAACTGCTATAGATTGCTGTACATTTTTATCACTTTTTTAGAGGAAGTTTTATAATGTAATATTTAGACATGTTTTATAATGCCGACCCCACCTAGTGGGATAAGGCTTTGTTGTTGTTGTATTTAGACATGTTTATAGAGAAGCAAACCATGTCTCCGATTGATTCACAAATCTTGGTAGAAGCCAAATTTTCGATGTATGCTGAGACAACTCCTTGCCAGGAGGTTCCGTATCAGGACAATTCTGGTTGAGTAAGCTTTTATTTGGAAAAAAAGATGCATGTCAGTACTCACAGGAATATGTTATGTTTTGTCGGTACATCTTTTGATATATATTTTGGCAAAATAATCATGAAGTTCTTTTATCTTGTTCTTTTCATTATGATGGGCATCGCCAAATTTGAAGTAGCCCGTGATTCACATTTCATATATTCTTTGGACAATGTGATAAGTAAATTTTCCATGTTATTCAGATACAATTAGTCCATCAGAAGTTGGATTAAAAGATGGTAATCTGGAGGATGACAGAGGGCTTGGTTTCTTCGAGTCAAACTTTCAAAAGAATTCAACAAGATCTCCTCGTTGGGCACAGCCAATTACTTACTTGCACATATATGAATGCGATAGTTTTTCAGTAAGTCTAATCTATTTATTGTCTTTCTGTATCAAGAAAGGAATCAATGAGTGATTGATCTAGTGATACGCTGTTAAATCCCCTGACTCAGAGCATTCACTGAAACAATCCTTCTTTTTACTTCTATAAGAAATTCATTTCTTCGGTTGCCTTAAATGAATACTTTGATTGTTCTTCTCTAGATTAATGCAGAATATCATTACTCTAGCAACTTGGGATATATTTCGACATTAAGGACCATGAATTATAGCCATAATTTGATTAAATTACATACTGTGTATCTCACTGGCTAAGAAGAAGTTCCAACACATGATCTTTTCAGATGTTTTTAGACAACATAACATTTAGCCTGAATCAACATCTAATTGTTTTCTTAAAAGTTTGTATCTACTTTTGCAGATTGGTATATTTTGCTTTCCCACATCATCTGTTATTCCGCTGCATGACCATCCTGGCATGACTGTTTTAAGTAAGATACTTTATGGCTCTATGCATGTTAAGTCATATGATTGGGTAGAACCATCCTGCCTGGCAAGAAGTGTTGTGCCAGATCATTCCCAAGGTTAATTTCTAAACTTACTCTGAACAGGTTCATGGTCATCCTACTTAGTTATTATATCATCAGTTAGAGGTTTCTTTCTGGATATTAATAATTGTATCCTTTTTAATTAATAACACTACTAAGAAAACAACAACAACAACAACAAAGCCTTATCCCACTAGGTGGGGTCGGCTACATGGATCATACGATGTCATTCCGTTCTATTAGTAATCAAACCTTTCGGTATATTATTCATCAATAGATCATGCTCTATTAGTTCGCCAAGTGTCCGCCTTGGCCTCCCTCTCCCTCTTTTAATCGGACTCCAGATTATTTGATCTACTCTTCTTACTGGCGCATCTAATGGTCTTCTCTGAACATGATCAAACCACCTCAAACGATTCTCTACCATTTTCTCACTAATAGGAGCCACTCCGACTCGTTCACGTATATGGTTATTCCTAATCTTATCTAATCTTGTATGACCACACATCCATCTCAACATTCTCATTTCGGCTACCTCCACTTTATGTTCATGTTGTCGCTTCATAGCCCAACATTCACTACTATATAACACTGCTGGTCTTATAGCAGTACGATAGAATTTTCCTTTAACTTTATTGGGTACTTTTCTATCACAAAGAACTCCAGTGGCTTTCCTCCACTTACACCAACCAGCTTGAATTCTATTATTAACATCGTCATCAATCTCACCATCTTGTCTTACAATTGATCCTAAATATTTAAACTTTGTCACTTGAGGAATTATATCCTCCCCTAGCCTAACTTTCAAATCGTCTCTAAGTTGTTTATTTGTGAAATTGCTATGCATGTATTCTGTTTTATTCCTACTTAAATGAAAACCCTTTGACTCCAACGTATTTCTCCATATTTTCAATTTTGTATTAATCTCTTCTCTTGAATCCGCTAAAAGTACTATATCATCCGCAAATAGCATGCACTTAGGTACCTCCTCTGTGATACTCTCGGTTATAGCATCAATAACTAAGTTAAATAGATACGGGCTTAAAGCTGATCCTTGATGTAGGTCAATTCCTATAGGAAATTCATTTGTCTCACCTCCGGGTGTCCTAACCCTAGTCAATGCCCCATCGTACATATCTTGTATTACCTTAATGTAGGCAACACTCACCCTCTTCTTTTGCAAGGCTTTCCAAAGTACATCCCTTGATACCCGATCATACGCCTTCTCTAAGTCAATGAAAGCCATATGTAAGTCTCTTCTCCTACTTCGATACTTCTCCATCATCCCCCTTAGTAAATAAATTGCCTCTGTAGTGGATCTTCCTGGCATGAACCTAAATTGTCTCTCAGAAATACTAGTCTCCATTCTCAATCTATGCTCAATCACTTTTTCCCATAATTTCATTGTGTGACTCATAAGTTTAATCCCTCTATAATTTGCACAATTTTGAATATCCCCTTTATTTTTGTAAATAGGAACTAATGTACTTAATCTCCAATCATTAGGCATCTTTTTCGATCGTAAAATCTCATTAAATAGTTTACATAACCACTACACACCTTTTTCTCCTAAACATTTCCAAACTTCAATCGGTATATCATCCGGTCCAACGGCTTTACCATTCTCCATTTTCTTAAGAGCTTCGCTAACCTCCGAGACTCTAATTCTACGATAAAATGACCTATTAAGCTCACATTCGCTAATTATCAAGTCCTCCAAATCATAACGGGACCCTTCACATCCATCATTAAATAGCTTATAGAAATACTCTTCCCATCTGTTCTTAATATCTCCTTCAGTAACTAAAACCTTGCCAACTTTATTTTTTATGCATCTTACTTGATCCAAATCTCTCGACTCCTTCTCTTTATTCCTTGCAATCTTGTAAATCATTTGTTCACCAGCCTTTGTCCCTAACTCCTTATAAAACCCCTCATATGCTTTAGCACGAGCATCACTAACTGCCTTCTTAGCCTCCCTTTTCGTCAAACGATACTTTTCCTAATTGTCAGAATTATTGTCCAAGTGTATCGCCTTGAAACAATTCTTCTTATTACGCACCTTTTCTTGGACATCCTCATTCCACCACCAAGTCTCCTTATCTCGTGGTCCAAAATCTTTTGATTCTCCTAAAATGGCTTTAGCAACCATTTCAACCTTTTTTGCCACATTCTCCCACATGATACTAGTATCTCCTTCTAACTCCCACACACTTTCCTCTAATAACTTACTTCTAAAAGTCTCTCGCTTCTCCCCCTTTAACTGCCACCACTTGATCTTTCGATCAAAAACTGTTCGAGATTTTGGTTTATACATTTCATTTGCATATCAAGAACTAACAATCTATGTTGTGTAGTCACCCCATGTCCAGGAATTACTTTGCAACTACTAAGAAAACAAACTTATAGAAATTAGAATAAAAAATCGTATTTTTAGGCATTTGGTCACTTCCTGCTTCATCTTTTTGCTCTACATCTTTTAAAAATCAAACTTACTTGTGGCTGCCAAAAAGCACCGTCTTTTTTCATTTTGTGGAGAAAATCACTGTCTTTTCAAAATTTCTGTTATTTGCAGATGCAATTTATTAGTCGTTTTTATTTCTAATTGAGTTGATATGTCTACTAAACTTGTACATACCCATCGGTTCTAATGCCTGCTTTTTCTTAAAAAAAAGAGAATACCTGAGAGTTGCATGTAACTTTCTTTAGAAACCACCTAGACATGATGCTGTACAACCATGGCAACTGTATAAGTTGAAAAGATTTCCACACATGCTATCATGTGCCTTCAATTCTTGAAAGTATTGGTACAAGGTTTCACTTCCATAAACTGCATAGTAATGTAGATGGAAACTTGTTGGATGGTCTTTTCCACTTCTGCAAACCAACATCCTATCACCCAAAAGATCATTGCTTATCTAAGTTCTAATGGCTAATTCATTCCATATCATGGAATCCCTACTCAATCTATCTAGATATAATAAGCCATATGATAGGTGTTACAAGCAATGGGGTATGTCATATGTTGTTGGCCTGTGTTTTACATCTTAAGCGACAAATTTGCTCTTTGTATGCCCTCAAAAAAATTTGCTCTTTGTATGACCATTCTTCTTTCTTTTTGACACGCTATGACAGTTTTTTGGATATTTAGTGGTGGTTGTTAGACATGTGATTTCCTTTCTGGTGCCATATCTGTTATTAGGACTATCTAAGAGCTATTTCATTCTCACCTACAGTGAAACTGGCAAAATTGCACATGGATGATGTCATCGCAGCACCATGTCCAACAACCATTCTATATCCAAAAAGTGGAGGTAACTTGCACTGCTTCACTGCAGTTACACCTTGTGCTGTGCTCGATGTCTTGGCCCCACCGTATTGTGAAGAAGCTGGGCGAACCTGTACCTACTACAATGATTATCCATACCCAACATTCAGTAAGTAGAGATTATAGATTTTTTATGTTCTCACTCTCATAAATAAAGGCTTTCGTGTGACGAAGCCAAATATGAGATTTGGCTCGGCATGATTAGAGATCACTTATTTTAAGCTTGAATTTTTTTAAACTTGAGTATACAGTGCTACTTATTTATATGAGAAAGATAATAATGATACAGAAGAATATGAAAACTGTGCATTTGTAAGCCGTATACAGACATATCTGTAAACTGATAGCAGTTGAAATAGTTTTCGTGTTCTTCATCATCATAATCTTGTATCTCCTGCAAGACGCATACCTAAGGAATTGCCAAGTTCTCCTAAAAAAAAAGGAATTGCCAAGTCACAACAATCCAGGAACTCAGCAATCTTCTTTGAAGAAAGAAAGAAAGAAAAAAGCCAAATACAAAGAGAAAACCCATTGTTGAAGATCAAGCCGAAAATAAAAATTTAAAAATAAGAGGAGTAGTAGTGATATGAAACTTGGAATGGTAAAAGAACTAGAGACTATAGTTTCATAATAGATCCATTTATGGCCGTGGAAATCCCTATTAGTGGTTGTAAAAACACTGTACCAATTCGAATTGGAGTTTGATTGCCTCTTGCTTTAGTCTATCAGAAGTTGATAACATGTGTCTAACCCTACAAAACATTATTGGTCATACGATACCAGACAATTGGTGCGCTCTATGGATAATTCCAGTTTTATTTCTCTGTAAACCATTACTGAGTCGTCAGGGTGAATGGGTCATACATGATGTTAGTGTATGATGCGATTGATGATGAATAATTGAACCGAGTTAACCTGACTGGAGCGGTTTGAGTGACATATCTTTCTTACACAGCACCCAAAGATGAAAAAATGTTAAATGCAAACGATGAAGAGTACGCATGGATTGAAGCCTTAGATGGTCCAGAAAATCCCTACATGCGCTCAGGAACTTACACTGGCCCAAATGTACAGGTATGATCCAATTGATTCTCGTAGATGTGTGGTAAGACTATTATAATATCTGCTCTTTTAGTCGACTGATTGAGTTCCTAATAGCAGGAAGACTTCTGCTTGCCAGGATCATGCACAATAGTTTAGAAGAAAGGCCAACTTCTGTTGGGATTGCTGCACCAGATCTGTTCAGCTCATGTGGCGGACATTCTTATCATGACAGTGATGCAGTTCTTGCTATTGAAACCGTTGCATCAAAAAGAAAATCAAACTACAAGTTACATGGTTTTACCTAGTTGCATAGAAATATCAAATTGCAAAATTTTTCCCGTATTGTAATACTTTAGGATTCCGTTATATAGACGACTACAACAACAACAAAGCTTTATCCCACTAGATGAGGTCGGTTACATGAATCATACGACACTATTTCGCTCTATTAGTAATCAAATCTTTTAATATATTATTCACTAATAGATCTTACTCTATTAGTTCGCCAAGTGTCCGTCTTGACCTCCTTCTCCCGTTATGTAGACATTATAATCAAAATGGACGGTTTCTTTGATCATCTCTCCTAGTCTATTTTTCCATATGTTGTCATTGACTCATTTTACCTGGCTTCTATTTTTGCAGTGTTAATCTTTTGTGATAATTGTTAAGAACTTCCCTTGCCAGAGAAATTTTGCACTGAGAAAGGGTAAAAATATTATTAGATAAAAAAAAAATTTAGGATCATAGTTAGATTAATTTTTGTTTATATAGACACTTTTTTTACATATGATAAATTAATTTAAATGAGACTGCAAGAGCGTCTTGAGAGATAAGATTGAAGACATTAATAATAATAATAATAATAATAATAATAATAATAATAATAATAATAATAATAATAATAATAATAATAATAATAATAAATGGTCCAATTAAACCTTCAATTGGAAAGTAACTTAGTTTCTTTTAATCACTCTCATTGTTTTTTTTCAAAATTTCAAATCGTAAAAAGAAAATAGCTGGACCAGATGGGATAAAAATAGAATATTAGTAGAAGAATTTGCTCTTGACTGTGCAATCTCACGTTCCTCTGCAGATACAGGCATTTTTTATTCTTATGGATTCCTTTTTTTTTTCTTTTGTGTCGATTCGAAGATTGAGAGTAACAGTTTATAGTTAGAGGTGGAGAAAATTGGAATGTAAAAATATAAGAGAAAAACAAATAAACCCCTGGTGCTGTTTGGTTTCAAAATAATTATTTTAGGAATAAGGATATGTATTCTAACAGGTTTTTTTAAAATCTGAGTAAAGAATAACGGATTCCAGTTAAAGATGGAATTATTTATCTCTAAAAATACTACTGTTTATAGGTATAACTTTTTCAAAAATGACAATAATACCCTTCAGCATTATTAAGGAATAATGTACTTGTTTGATAGAATAATATCCGATAATGTGCTATTCTAACTTTTATTCCTAAAAGAAACAGCATCTAAAGATTCTCAGGCCTGCTTATCATTAGAGGTGGATAAACTCCAATTAAACATATTTGGCCTTTATGTAATTAAATATAGAGTTATTTTCATAAATCACCACTAAATTATTCCGATTTTTCATATCTATCCCAAATTACGAATTTATTTTTTTGAATTTATAAACTATCATAATTTTTTTTAATTTGATTCTTCTGTCAACTTTTTTGTTATTTTTATTTTTTTTAATTTATGAAAAGTTGAAAATACCCCTCTCTTCGCAGTCGGAGTTGCAGATGTCAAAACAAAACATAAAGTCGAAGGAAGAGATATTTTCGACTTCTCATAAATGAAAAAAAATCAAAGTTAACAAAATAATTGATAGACATGATAGTTTAGAAATAAAAAAATAAGTTCGCAGTTTGAAGTTAAATCTAAAAAATTAAAATAATTTAGAGATAATTCATAAAAATGATTCTTAAATATATGAATATATTTATGAAAAAATTCATCTGAATAATATTATCACTTAATTTTGATTCTCTTCTTTAATTCTCTTTCACTTTATTTTTCTACTTTTCCTTTTCTTCCATAGTAATAAAGCTACTAAATCCATGCTAACTTATCTAATTCCACCCCATCCATAATAAATCACTTTAATCCACCAATCAATCCAAACTCCAAAAACGGGGCAACAAGTAATGGGTCTCCTAGGTGGCCCATCTCAGGCGACCCATTTAGGCATCATCTGGCCCATTTAGACCTGGGATTTTTAAAAGAAAAGAAATGGCTTTACAACCTCACCTTCGTCGCCGGCGAAATCCCCATCCATTCTCGTCACCGTCGCCCAGCCATCACTCGTCTCCGCCCTATCGGATCGGCCGGCGTTCAGGCCGTATCCCCTTTCCGGATCCAGAGAAGGTAAACATTTGGCTGCGCTAGTTCGTCGAGCACCCCTCAGTCAAATTTTTGTTCTGTATTCGGATCAGAAACAGTTTCTTCTATTGCTACTACCTGTTCTTTCCCCGCAATGTATCGGGTCACTCAGTTCCTCGTTCATTCCGTGTGAACAAAAAATGGTTTCTTTCATTTGTTCTATGGGTTTTTTATCCTTATAATTTGATGGAGAGCTTCACCATTCCACGACTTTTCTGAGCTGAAGTTTGCAGATTTATCAGGGAACGGGCCTTGGAGAGCTGTATAAATAGAACGTCGATATGGCCGAGGCCCCAAAGAAGAGATTGGCTTTCGTGTTGATCGACGGGTTGGGTGATGTGTCCCTTCCGAGGTTTGGCTACAAAACACCTCTCCAAGTGGCCCGCACGCCTAACTTGGATGCCATAGCTTCGGCCGGAGTTAATGGCCTCATGGATCCTGTTGAAGCTGGATTGGCTTGTGGGAGCGATACCGCACACCTTTCCATATTAGGCTATGATCCAAGAACTTATTACCGAGGCCGTGGAGCATTTGAGTCGATGGGTGCTGGATTGGCCATGTCTCCAGGGGACATTGCCTTTAAGGTATGGGACTCATCCATGTTTGGACATCTCCTCATGGAAATAAAAAAGAAACTGTTTAGATAATTGCTTGTATATGCATGTAAAATACTAAAATCAAGTTTCGAGGTTCAAGTAAAGAAATTATTTTTCTCAAGATCTAATCAAATATCAACAGAGCACAACATCTGTGCTTAGGGGAAACAGTTTCCAGAAACTTTATTGAAGTCAATTCATTACGAGTCTACCTAGACATTTCACTTATTGAGGTTCTAGATCGAGCTAGCAGTAGTGCATGTTTGGAGATTTATTGATGCTTCATTTCATTATGTGTCAATTAGTTTGAGTCAGTTGTTTAATTATGTGAATCCATATTTGGTAAATTTATATGCAATATTGTCTCCTGGAATGTTCTTGTTACGTAACAAAGAGTATGCTTAATTTCATTGTTTCAGTTGTGGATACTAACTAGACTTGTCAATCTTGTTTTACTTATGCCTTATTTCCAGTCTTTATTGTGCACTTCAGTCAAACTTTGCCACTTTGGATGAGAAAACTGGTATTGTGACCAGCAGGAGGGCTGATCGTCATTTTGAGGAAGAGGGTCCTATTCTTTGCACTGCTTTGGATGGGATGAAGCTTCCTTCTTTTCCTGAATATGAAGTGAGAGTCAGGTGCAGTAGCGTGTTTAACTTTTTATTCTTATATTAGTGCTCTAACATCTGTAAGACAGAACAACAACAACAACAAAGCCTTATCCCACTAGGTGGGGTCGGCTACATGGATCATACGACGCTTGATTCATGTTCATAAGATTCGACAGGATTTTATGCTGGCTGTCGGGGCCTAACACAATCTTCCTCCTTTATCCGGGCTTGGGACCGGCTATAAAAGACATCAATATATTAGATTAGATTAATTTAGTTTTAGCCTTTACTTTTCTGCAATTTTATTTTCTGCACGTCTTTCACCCAAATCATGTTGTTTCCTATTAGCTTCTAAAATTAGTTAAGTAAGTTAATTCCTCGCGGGTTCGACATTCTACTCTTACACTTTATTACTTGAACGACTAGTGCACTTGCTAGTATTTAATTGTTATCAATTTTCGAATCAATCAACCAAATGAGAATTAGTTTCTCATTCTGTTCAAGAATAAAAATGGATGAACTATCATTCACACAGTGCCAGAATTTAATTGTAAGTAGAAATATAGACAACTTTTTTTAGAGTAACATGGATGATAGATCACAACTTGAAGCAGCTTTCTGTGTAAGTTCGTTGTTGAATAGTTTATAACTGAAATAAAAGGCAAACCAAGCTGAAGTATGACAACTTTAATCGATATGAATGCGAAAATTGACTTGAGAAAAGTGGTTCCATCTTCACCAAAAATTGTCACTAGCCCTATATTTTGTGCATTTCCATTGGATTGTAGTATCCTTGGATGATTAACTCATATTTGTAATTATTAATTCACATTCCTCAAGATCAGTGGCAATCTTATCATTGATAACCACAGGTAAAAGTACAAAAGAGCGAGGCTAAAGAGTAGTTACCTAAAGCCCAGTTTTCCGATCTCTTTAGATGCTCAACTTTGTAGCAATTTGCCGCAGATAGGTTAATTTAAAACAATACTAGAGCCTTTTTTCTGCAGGGTAAAGTGTCTTTAAGGATTTGTCTTGTGCCCTGTCATAATAGAGAATTACTCCAGGAAAGGAAGTATTATAGTGATTGTTTGTTTTTCCGACTACACTATTATAGTGATTAATCAATAGCTTTTGATAGTTATCCAAGAATATATATTCTACTTCTAAAGAAACAATATATATTCATTTTGCAAGTTGAATTCAACTTCATGATAACTGATGTTTTACTTTTCCTTAAAAAAATGGCCTTGCTAACTTTTATTAATGGTTTGTGCTGCTATTCTTTAATGGAATACTTTCCGCGAACATAAACAGCAAGTTAACGAGGTTTGCTTTCATATTTGGGCTTTTTCTTTTTTCTTTTTTTTTGAAGCGGTAAGGATGACTATTGCATGTTGTAAACTTTTCTTGGTTGAGGGTTATCTAGAACATTCTTTTTATAATAATGTTCAGATGTGGAACGTTTTTTATGATGTTCATCTATTGCAGGTATGCGACTGAACACAGATGTGGAGTGGTTGTAAAAGGGCCGAAATTAAGTGGAAACATTTCTGGAACTGATCCTCTGAAGGATAACCGGTTACTTTTGAAGGCTGAACCTCTGGATGATACAGATGAAGCAAAGAACACAGCGGCTGTAGTCAATGAACTTTCTAAAGAAATATCGAAAATTCTGGTGTCCCACCCATTGAACGGTAAACGTGCAGCAGAAGGAAAGAATATTGCAAATGTCGTGCTTCTAAGAGGTTGTGGTATTCGTATTGAGGTTAGCCAATTTCTTCCATGGTTGTTTCTCTTTATCTTGGTAGTGTTTGTGTGACTTCTTTTGCTTCCCATTGCTTCAACTGGGCACTACTTAAAATTTGATCTATTATATTTGCATATCACTGTAATATGTGGATTATGCTACATAGCTTGTGTAAGCCAAAGGTGGAATATGCTAACTCTTTTGTTTAGAGACCCCCACTTTGGGCGGGTAGGGGAGGAATCATTAATATATCCAATGTTGTCAAACTCGTAAATTAGAGTTGACATGGAAAGGCTGGGTAAACACATAAAACATGAGATTGTAGCAAGATACATTCATTTCTGCCAAAATCATATTTTGAATTAACAACAACAACAACAACAAAGCCTTATCCCACTAGGTGGGGTCGGCTACATGGATCATACGACGCCATTCCGCTCTATATTCGTTGATCCATGTTCATAAGATTCGACAGGATTTTATGCTGGCTGTCGGGGCCTAACACAACCCTCCTTCTTTATCCGGGCTTGGGACCGGTTATAAAATATAGGCAGAGTTCATATTTTGAATTAAATTAATATTAATTTTGGTTAGCACATAATGTACCTACAAAGTAATAATTCAATGCGAATCAGAAAATCGAGTGATAATGAAAGTGTTAATAATTAATAAGTTTAACAAAATTTACATGAAACAGCAGCAACTTTAATAATACCCTAAAGACATCTGCTTTTGAACCAAAAAAATAAAAACCGAACAAAAAAAAAGACCGCCGCCTCTCTTCTCCAGCAGAGAGGATGAGTCTTTCCTGCTTGCAAACCCCCCCAAAAAAGACTGGAATCCATTTTCTGGTCGCCAGAGAGAAGAGAAAAAGGATTGAGCAGAAGAGGAGAGAGATTCAGAAAAGAGGTTGGAGGAGTGAAAGAGTAGTGTTACTGGCGGCAGCATAGCACGTGGCAAGGTGGTGACAAGGGCAGCAGTGAACAACGAGGTAGCGACAACCACAGCAACGAACGGCGAGGCGAGCGACCAATGGCGAGGAGGTGACAGCAGCAGCAAATGGCAGGAGCATTTAGGCGTGGAACTCACACGACAAAATTGGTAAAAAAAGCTTGACATGGCAACACGTCGTGTCAAGCGCTTTCACGATCCAGCATGTGGTTCTGTCACGTGCTGGTCAAAAGTGAGTCTGAGAACAATCTGACTGGATTTTTATAGGTAAGATCATAAACTCGATGAGTTGAATCGCGAGTTTGACAACATTGCATATACCAAAATTTGATACAAGTTCTGTTCAATCTTTCTTTGTTGATATTTGTTAATTATTTATGGTATCTAAGTAATATTAGGATTCAGGAAGGTGCACTACTACTTTATATACAATGTTTTTTTTTCCTTATTCAAGAAATGAGGTGCCATCTTTGTTTGTGATGAACTTGCCTTGGCATCCACATCCCATAGGCTTTAAATGTATAACTTCCGCACCAGGTTCCAACATTCTTGGAGAAGCATGGATTAGCCCCATGCATGGTAGCTCCTACCAAAATCATAGCAGGGTTGGGCTTATCTTTGGGGATTGACATCCTAGAAGCTCCAGGAGCAACTGGAGATTACCGAACTCTCCTAACATCCAAAGCTACAGCAATAGCAAGAGCCCTTTCTGCTCCCATACAACCGTCACCACGTGTTTTCGTGCCAGGGGAAGTTGAGCATAAACCAGGTCAAGAGCAAGGATATGATTTTGGGTTTCTCCACATCAAGGTAAATTGTCATTTCTTATCCCCAGTTTATGCCTTAAACATCCTTCCACACCACTGAAGATAAAGTTTCTTGAAACTCAAAGCGTAGACAAGATAACACTGATGGATGAATGTTTGTTCAAGTCAATGTTAAGATCTTGTGGGTTGTTACTACCCTAATGAATAAATAATAGGGGATGCTGATTATTTAGCGCCATTTGATTTTCCCTGACAGATATTTTATCTGTATGTCTCATATATTATTGCTATACTAGGCAATCGATGATGCCGGCCATGATAAGGCAAGCGTATTAAAGGTTAAAGGCTTGGAAGCTGTTGATCGTGCCATCGGCCAGCTCGCAAGGCTCCTTTGGGAGGCTGAAAAATCTGGCAGGTTCCAGTATTATTTATGCGTCACAGGAGATCATTCCACTCCCGTAGAGTATGGCGATCATAGCTTCGAACCAGTTCCCTTTGCTTTGTGCCAGTTGAAGGATTTTGTCAACGCTCTGGGGGAGGACAATGTCATTCAAACTCCCCTTGACACTTTTCCACTTCCTTCGGTCAAGGCAGGTGAAGATTTATCCGAGGACATAGAAATATCGAAGGAAGCAAGTGAGCACCGGAAGGCTTTCGCTGGAGACTCCGTTTATGAGTTGAATGAGATTGCGGCTGCGAAGGGATGTTTGGGAAGGTTTCCCGGAGGTGAGATGATGGGAATCATAAAGAAGTTACTCAAGCTGAAGAATGATTAGTTTCTGGGTTAAGAAGTGGGCTGTTTTGCCTTGACAAATGTACTAAAAGCTTGAAATGATTTTGTAATAAAAAGAACCGGAGATAATCCAAACCCACTAACACTTCCTCAAATAAATGTCAACTTATATTTGTCACAATTTTACTGTTCCCACATATGTCATCAAGAACATGTTCATGTCAACATAAGTTACATCGGGGTGCTCTCCGGCTACGGAAAATACACTTTCATGAAAGCCAGGGAAAAGTTTGTTTATTAAATGAGGCCTCTGTTCCCAGTAGATCTATAAAAAAAGAAATATGAACTAAAAGGAGCACCATAAGTGTGCTGAGAATAATTCATGAGGGTTTCTAAATACTTACCAAGGTTCCAAAGATGGCATGCATGGCGTCCATGCATGTAGTGCTTATGAACAACTTTTGCTGAGAATAATTTATATTTTTGCTCGGCGCTCCGCTACTGGCCATGAGGTTTTTGACGTGCCGTGACATACACGACTTTTGCTTAGTACAATTCACAAAAGCAAGAACTAAATCTTTGTATGCACTTGCAAGAGTGGTGTGCCTTCACACACACACACACGAGAGAGAGAGAGAGAGAGAGAGAGAGAGAGAGAGAGAGAGAGAGGGGGAGGGAGGGAGGTCGTCCGGAGGAAGGCGGGTATAATTGCATAAAGCTACAGAGAACCCTAGAACATGGAGTGCATTGCTGCATGCAGAGAGAAGAGCAAGGCCCTGTTGCAGGAACCATCATGGCCAAAGGACAATGATTGGCGTGCATATGGACAGCATCTGTCTCAGTGTCTCTGTCTCTCTCTCTCTCTCTCTGTGATACCATCTTCCCAATCATAAGGGCCAATCGCGCACGCAATATTCTGATGGATTTGCTTCCATCCCCCTCCCCTAATTTTATGGAAGCAGGATGAACAGATACTCGCGCACAGACGTTGCAATTATCAGGTTCAAAGTTAGAAGAGCTGCTTGGCTTCGCGCATGGAGCCGAACAAAAAACATGATAAGCTCGACCGGATCCATCATCAGGCATCATATCTTTCTACCAAAATGCTTTGTGCTCAGGATGCAGGATCTCTTGCCATCTTGGATGTGAATGAATAGATCTAAAGTTGGATCTTCGTAATGTGGGACTGCTCTTGAAGATACTGGCACAGAATATATGCATCTTCTTTCACTGCTGACAGCAACAGTTTGCAGCTGTACATTCATTTGATACACTTCTCAATCCTCGGTTTTTCTGAATGGAGAAGAGATTAAACTTCTCAATCCGACCAAAAGAACTTGATTAAGCATTCTCAAAACCAATCTGTTAATCAAGAATTTTACCTGTATTGTATACATCGTTCGTTTTAACTTGTGATGTCACTTAGATTTAGTCCATGCACAGCTATGCATTTTGAGATTACATACTATCACTTTAATTAAGCACTAGATTTCATTTCCCTCAAAAATATTTTGCTACTTAATATTCCCCTAAAAAAAACTGAATGCTAATAAAATTTCAGAAGTTCTCACATGTGAACTTTGACAGATTAATTTTAGCTGAAGTTGTTATGTAAGATTTCACAGGACTAACTTGACTATTGTTCTGAGAGTGAGATTCTGAAACTGTTTATGCAGGAACACATCAGAATTGGATCAGCAAAAAGGTCGATCTCTATCACTTTGCAGCTGAACATAAGAAAAAAGAAATTTAAACTGCTGTATATATGTCAACACCAAGGATCTCACTCAACCCCCCGGGAGATTTCATCACAAACCTAGGACTCCAGAAGAATACATAGGGGAGCATATGTAGGGGGGAGGCTTTAACCAGCAGCAGAAGCAGCAGCACATGATATGTGGCGTCGAATACTCAGCCACAAGAGCAAAAAAGGGCGTCCCTTCTCAGCAATGTCTCTCCTCCATCCATGAGAGCTCTCAGCTACTGTTCACAGTCAGAGAGGCCCAAGTGAATGAATCTTCAACTTGCCTACCAAAACGTGAAAGTGGCTCCAATAATGGGCAAACTCACGGCCAGCAATCAACAGGGGTGCTGAAACTTTGAGATGATGAGAGACAAAGATATGTACACATGGAAGACAGAACGAACTCTTCCTGTCTTTTCCATCTCTAGCTTAGCCACCTTTAAGACCGTGTTACACATACATTTGTGGTTTGGTGCTTAATTTGATCTGATCTTAAATAGGAAATTGGGAGACAGCTAGTAAATTCTGATGAGGGAGTGGTGGAAGGCTGCAGTCAATGAGATGCATGGAGAATTAATGGTTGGTGGATAACTGTTGGAAGACCCCGAGGGGGGGTCAAGGAATGTGAGATGGGGGAAAAGCTCCCACACAAACAAATGAGAGCCTTCCAAGTTTTAGCAGTGAAAAAGCAACATGCATGCAGAGGGAGCATCACCTTTTCTTTTCCTGCTTAGTATCAGCGCCAATCATCATAAAGAGGGGAAAAGAACGTAGGAGAGGGAAGCAAATGTGGGTGCCACCGATCAGAGAAAGAGGAAAGAAAGGTGTGTTGATGTTGCACCAAGGAGTTTTTTTCTTTCTTTTTTTTTTTCTTTGGACCTCAGAAAAGATTCCCTGGCATTTTCAAATATCCTGGATTTGGAACACTGTCGTGAGTATTTACCCCAGGGATCAGGGGAGAAAGGATGGGCAAACCATTCCTGCAAGAAAAGTTGGAGATATTTCTGTTTGCTCAATATTCTTCCTGAGGCAAAGACCCAGACCAGAACATCAATCAGGATCTGCAATGCTTAGGAGCATCTGAACCTTTTGAGTGACCAGAAAAAAATAATGGCTTAGAGTGCAGATACCTCTGCTGAAAAATTAAAGAGAGATTTGAAACTCAACGCATACAACTAATTAAGATGTGTTTATCTTTCTGCTGTGATATTAATGGGGGGTTTCAATAAGGAACTAAACAAGTATCATATTATGCTGTTCATGGTCCCATGCAGGACCCTGCAAGTGGAAAGATCATGTCTGCAGGTTTTTACAAACCCCATGGATCAGAGTCAATTCATTCTCACGTAACACAGGTATATATTCTGCAAAGTGGCAACTTTGGTTCACAAATCACCAACTTGCTTATCTTATGTTTTGTTAATTAAAGGAAACCGGAAGGAAACAAGCATGATGATTTTATCAGAACAGACATCAAAGTGGAAATTTAGCACCGAGATACTCCTTTTGAATTAAGACTAAACACCACATGTTTTGGATGCTTTTCATATTTGTTTTGGTCGCTAATGGCATCTTAATTAGAGCTAATAACTCATGAATCACAAGGGATTAGATTAACTTTCAAAGGCAAGAGAAGTTGGTAGGAAGGAACAAAAACATGAAAAGAGCACTTTCCAGGAAAGAGAAAAGATATTAGAAATCCTGAGGCTCTAAATTTGCTAAGCAAGCACTTTAGCTTTGATATGCTTATCTATCTTAAAACTATTATGCCAGTTGCTATCTGCACATAGTGCTGCATACAAACCAGTGGATGTTGACATGGGGTGGTCAAACAAATTCGAGCGTTCTTATAATTTTATTTAATGTATATTTGCTAGCTGGAGAATAATTATCTGCAGATCTAAGATAATATAATGGTTTAATGATTTGATTATCTATGGAACTATGCATCTTAAAGTTTCTCATGGCTTAACTTTATGAAAGCCATGATCCATATAACTATTTATTTCTTTCTTTTTTATCAAATTGTAGTATGATTTTTTTATCACTCAAAGAATGAAAAAAGAAGGTGCAATAAATGGAGAATCAAAATATAAATATCTAAATAGATCCTGGATTTGCCACTAGCTTGTAAAACATGTGATCAAGAGCATTCATTTGTTGCTAGACTAATTTATTAGAAAGATTATAATTCTTTAAAGAAAAAAAAACTTAACTTTTTTTTGTGCCGGCCCGAGTCTACGGGAGGCCTCCGGTGTCCGAGGCTACTAGCACTCGACTAATCCGAAGCCGAGAAAATAGAGCAGTAAAGGCTTATTCCCTGGCTAAGGTAACGACTTCTGATCATAATTCTTTAAAGAAAAAAAAAACTTAACTTTTTTTTACTACAAAGCACAAACCATTCTTTTCTTTGATATCATAACAAGTGACTACCAACATAATTTTCTATGTATCTATCATTAAAGAAAACACATCGTTTTCTCTCCTGTACTATTCGTATGTACAAAGTCGAAATCAAATCTGTCTGAACTGGACTGCTTTGCTACCAGTACATCAAGTATGTAAAGGACAAGATAATGACAGAATGGAAAGAACAAACAATATAAACGAATTTTTTTACCTTGCAGATTTAATTTCATGAACCACTTGTCCTGAATTACATTTTTCTAAAAACTAAACTTTGATGAACTATTGCCACTTAGGCACTTAATAGATATCAACAAATCTTAGCACCGTGATATATTGATATGCCTCCTTGCAGACAAAATTATCAGCTGAAAGAAAAATTCTTTTATTTGCCACATCCCTAATGATACATATCATGCATGTGATACTTGGAGTTCTTTCTGCATGGATGCCAAAAATATCCATCCTTGATCTCTTGAGAAAGCAACAGGAAGTGACTTTGTTCAGATAAAAAAATTTGCACGAGGTGCCTTTGAATCACAAATACAAAACCAGTAAAAGTGCTATTGCTGAACCAGTGCACAAGCTCATGAGCCTGAGACCTCAAGATGTCAAGAATCCAATGCAAGAACCCATCAAGGACATATGTTACATATAACAAATTAATTTCACACAATGTTATTTCTCTGTAGTTGATGGATACATGCATATACATCATATATACCAATAAAGGCACACATCGAGCTAGCTAGTTAAAGATACAAGACATGAAGCCATAACAAATGGTAAACCAGCAGGCAGGAAGGGAGGAAGGATCGACAGAGCAGAGCCCAGTTTCTGACAACTTGGAGACATGAGCGGACAGAATCCGAGGGAAAGCTAAACCGCCACAGTCTGACTCTCGAGGTCCATGAACCTGGACTCATGGAACTTGGCAATGAAGGCAGAGGCCTTCCTGTCCACGTCCGGCTCCCCGACGTACCGCCCCCTGTCCTCGTCGCTCGGCCTGATCTTTCTCGAGGCGCACCTTGTCTCCCATTCATGTTCCTCACGCCTGTACTGGGACTTGGAGGCAAAGCAAGAAGAAGACTGAATTCCTCCCATATCTTTCCTGAGTTATCTGGACCAGACTTTGTCTGCGCTCTACCAACCACAGAGAACCCCTGTGGAGAGATGGAGGAGGGTGGTGGTGGTGGTGGTGGTGTGGGTGTAGGGCTTCTTAGGCTTGAGAGAACTCATGTAACCCCTCCGTATATATAGCCAAGGATTGAGGAGGGCCAGTGGGAAGGAGGGAGGAGCCTTTGTTTGATTCCGTTGCCTGCGTACTGTATAAGACCTTTGAACGTTGAGCATTAACTCGAACCAGTTGGAGCTTGAGAGGTGGATCATGGATGGGTGGTGGAGATGGAGGTCCTCCCTTGTAAAATTCTGAAAAGAACTGCGGCATGATTCCAAAGTGCTCTGCTTTCACTGTTTTGACTCTTATATTGCTTCATCAAACACATGCAGCACTGGCAATATCCAAGTTCGTAGATTTCTTCACTTTTTGTGTATATATTGTTAGGATCTCTATGCACCGAAAAAAAAAAAAATTTAAGACTACGCAGAATTTTGTTAAATGAGAATAAATCAAATTGTTTTTTGTTCGGACTTTTAGATGGTTCAGTTGAAATTTTGAATTTTATTACAGCGAGACCTCCGTAGTGCGAGGACGCCTTTTACTTCTAAGCGTAAATTTTTAATTAGGATATGATTTAAGGCATTATTAACATATATGCATATGGCCAGAGTACGGTATAATTCTTCGTTGTATACTGTACTTGTAGTGCAACTAAATCTGCACTACAACATTATATATTTGTATTGAAGCATCTGTTGTGTTTTTGTATCATTTCAGGTCCCATCTCGTAGGACTACCGAAATAAATCGTATTATGCGGAAGTAAACCAGTTATTGGAACACAAGACAAATATATAATTAGCAGCAAGCATTCAGATGTTGCCTTTTGAACACCGAGCTTGTCTACTTTAATTAACCACCTTTTATGCAGCAAAAGATCCCACAACTCATGGCAACTGGATCGACACTTTAATACCTAATTGGTTGCCAGGACAGGCAAAATCTTTTGATCTGTGCTAAGATGTGATTAATGTTTTTATATACTCTGTTTGATAAGGTTTTACAATCAATCAAAAGTGGCTGGGCACAAGCTGCTTCGTTTGGCACTGTCACTTAGCAGATGATGCACTGCAAAATGCAAAATTATCTGAACTTTCAGCTTTTAGTCCACCTGTTGTCTCAAACCTTTTGGACTTGCTTGCTGTAATCACACACCTTAACTAATACAAATAATATACATTTTGGAAGAAAGAATCTTGATCATGAGAGAACTTTCATTTGGTTAGGTGAGGTCTATGCTTGTGGGCTGTTTCATATTATTCTCTACTACTAAAGATACATACACTTGATATATATGGGATATCTGTTAACTTGCGATTGGATAAGTGTGCCTAAAACTGGAATCCTATAGAGAGAGAGAGAGAGAGAGTTCAAAAACTTTAATGTTATGACTAATCATCCAGAACTAAAAAGAGGGATTAAAAGATATGAATCTTGTTAAGCAGGTCTCCATTTGATGCAGGTGGTGCACAAAAAGACGACCACTTTATAATATTTAAATTTAACTATACTTGAAAGGAATCATCATCTAACCTTTCATGTTAATATCACGCGATTGGGAGTACTATGTCTCTTTTTTAAAGAAAAAAATGTAATCATGAGGAGATTAGAATATATAGCCTACAAGATTGCATTATCTAATGACTAATGCTTCATGCAACATTTTCTTCATGAGAGAAGAATGGTATACCAAAACAGAACACGGGAAAACACCAAGTTTATTTATTACAAAGCTGGCCCTCCCCTTGTGCCATGGGTACTGAACTCCTTTAATTGGCATCCACATCATAGTGATAGATCAATATAACATAAAACATTGCAGCGACAACTCAATGTTCAAAATTAGGTTGGATAGCAATAGGCTCAACTTTCCCTTTGGTTCCCTGTTAAAGATCAACATCTTCATAATTGGCAGAGCCCCTGATGACTTGCCATGAAGCCTGAGAGTTTCAGAGTGGACACCAAGACAGATTTGCACAATGTTAGGTATAAGAAGAAAGAGTGAAGAGAAATTAAACTGCAGAAGCTACTCCTGCACTGTCTTGGCAACTGGTAGGTCCAAGGTTTTTGAGAATATACCAAGCCTGAAAAGAAACTAATACCTACATAGCTGTTCAAATAATGAGCCAGATTATGAGCCCAAAACATTATTGTAAGTCCCCAAGAATCAATTCAATTGAAGAGCTGTCAACAAAATGGTTTGGATGCTTCAAGTTCACACCTTAGTGTTCAGCAGCATCAAATATGGCTTTTGTACTAAAGAATTTAATATCAGTGCAACCAGCAGATATTTGTATACCAAAACAACAGAATCGTTATTTCATGACAAACAACACCCAGTTTGAAATAAAATAACCTACAGCACAACCTCTCATTGGGAGAAAATAGAACAAACACGTGAAGCAGAAGCATGAAATGAAACAGAACAAGCCTCTCATTAAAAGAATAAAAAAGAATTGGTGAAGCATCAACGTCGTTCTCTCTATTAAAAAAGTAACTTTGTTCCGAATGGATACGATATCCAAAATCAAGGATTCCTTGTGCCCGATGTGTCGCAGTGGTGCTTGAATTAGACAAATGTGAAAGGAAAAGCTTTCAAGTTTCAAGGCCTCACAGCACTAGGAATTACAGACCCAATAGGAAATAAGGTCACCCAGCGAGCATTTCCTGGTCCCCTAAAACCTTAAACGTGAGACTAGCTTCTTTTCGGCTCATCAGAGAAACAGAACTTAAATTACAGGAATTAATGGGTCATGGTAAAAAAATTAACACGAGATCTTTTTGGGTGCTGATAAGAATGGTGCAAGGGTTGATATTATTTATCTACGTAAAGAGTAGTTCCCACTTCGAGGTGCTTCATAGCCTCCAGCACGAGATGAAGTTTGCCCTGTTCCATAAGATGGCTGGAGAGCTGATCCATGGGCTGGTTGATGTCCTGATCCATAGGCAAGTTGCTGTTCTGATCCATGGGTTGACTGCTTGGCTGATCCGTAGGCTGGTTGCTGGCCCGATGCATAGGTTGACTGCTGGACTAATCCATGTGCTGGATGTTGTGCTAATCCATAGGTTGGATATTGCGCTGATGCATAAGCTGGTTGCTGTGTTGGTGCATTGGCTGGTTGCTGAGGTGATCCATAAGGTGGTTGTGCAGATCCATAAACCAATGAATTTTGCGCCACTCCATAGGATGATGAAGCATGTATTGATCCATAAGCAGTGGGGCTGTTCCCAGCAGCAGCTGTTGCCTGAGCACCCCCTGCTCTTGGAACATCATACCCAGAACCTTTAGTTGGGTCATAAATGGTGCCTTTAGGTCCATCATAACTGCCACCCCGAGAAGCATCATAGGCAGCAATCCTTGAAGCATTGTAACTAAAAGACCTTGAAGCATCGTAACTGGGGCCCCTGCTTGCGTCATATCCAGTACGGGATGCAGTAGGCGCAACTGCATTTCCTGCATGTTCAGTTACAATACCAGAAGGTCCATGTCCCTGCAGTTCAAACCAAAACTATATTACATACATCATATTAAAGACATGACAGTCATAGAATGAAGCAAGTAGGAAAATAGCCTTTGGCAAAGGCAGACATAAAGCAGATATGACTCCTACATCTTCCCTACACTGGAACATAGAAGAAATCGGTGTAAGCTTCGAATTATATTGTTCATATATAATTTTAAGATGCTTACCTGTGAAACACCATAACTCTGCCCATAAGAACTTGGGCCAACTGAATTATTTCCGGATGCTGCGTTATCCTTAAAAGCAGCAGTTGCTCCTATCTGTGCACCTATATTCTCGAAAGCAAAAAAGGAAAAGATTCACAATTTCAATTATCATTGGCAAATAGTCCAGACTGAAGAGATAAAAGTGTCGAAGTCGCACCTAAAGCATTATTGTTACCTCTGTCAAAACTAGTGGCATTTGTCAGCTCAGCTCGGAGTTTCTCCACCTCACTGACCATAGAAGCATAGTTCTTTTGCAGTACTTGAAGTGACTCATGATGATCAGTTCGGAGCTTCCTTTCATAATCATATGTAGCTCTGCAAGTGCAAAGAAAAGAGAATAAGAAACTCAAACATTTTCAGGAAAAGAACTAAATTGAAACAACACAAAACTGAAAATTGAAAAGAGTATGGAACCTGCTGTGCTGATATTCTTGTCTGAGAGATTCAAGTTCAGAAATCAAAGCTGGGATTTTCTGGGCGTCAACATGACTCCTCTGCAAATCCTGATTTAGCTGTTGTGCTTGAGAGGATAGATCCTGTCTAGCTGTAACCAAGTTCTGAGCTTCTGCATGAGCCTGCTGCAGCTCCACTTTAACAGTGTCAGAAGATTTCAAGTCTGCTTCCATTTTAGCAATTTTATCGAAGAGCAAGCTTGTTTGTTTCTCTTGCTCAGATTTTGCAGCAACCATGTAACCCTGTAATCTCTGCAATTCCTGCTGGGCAGCAGCTAGTTCCTGCCTTAGAGTAGAATGTGTAGCTGCAAGTCTGCCATTCTCTGTCGCAAGTCTTTGCATTTCCACATGCTGCGTGGCAAGCTTACGCTCCATAATTTCTGGGGGTGGCAACATGTCAAAATGAAAGGCACCAGGTGGATGGTGAATGCCTGGACCAAATGGTTCTGGGTGCAGCAAGCCAGCACCAGGAAGTGGCCGCCTTAATTGCGGAGGAGGGTGACGACCTTTGCTTTCCATAATGGTCAAAAAGATCTTTTTTTTTTCGTGGAACTAGCTGCAAAGCACAACATAACCATCAAAGTGGACATTTCAGCACGAGTACTAAAAATGCATTTTTACCAAGGTCTCATCAGATAATCTGATAATGGAAATAGAATAAAACAATGCAAAGAAAGCTAGAGCAATTCAAAATCCTCAAAACCATGTACCATTCATCGGACTCATAAACCAGAAACTTGATTTGCATAAAAGAAGTTAAAAAAGATCCATGGATATTTACATTAAATCCAATCACCAAGTAGCATCAGAAAAGTAATATCTTTCCATGGTGGCGCTCCCAAAATGACTAAGAAAAGCCTAATTTGTTCGCGCACAGGAATCCATCTAACATGATTAAATGCAATTTACCCAGCTATTGCAAGCCCTAAAATATTCCCAAATTAATAGATAACACTGGCACCGTAAGGATCATTTAGCACAACTCTATATCTGCACTATTTGACGTACGCCTAAAAGCGAACCCATTGTTCAAATTTCATCCTTTCATGTCAAAGGCACAGAAATCCACCATGTCTTCACGGCTAAAGCTACCCACTTGCGTTTGGAAGTCCATCCGATCCACAAATGCATCGTTTCCGCAGCAGAACAGATAAATTTCTTCCCAAAGAATGAGCGGATCAAGTACACGAGGGAATGCGTCAGAGAAAACCTCCGACCCTATGGGCAACAGAGGCGGGCGACGAACTCACCAGCAGACCCGCTCCCACTCTCGTAGCCCAGAGCAGGCGAGATGATGACCTGGAGGTTCCCGCCGGCGGTCGACGCCGGCGTTGGAGGCGCGGCAGCAGGTGAGGAGCTCTGAGGACGGTGAACTTGAAATTAATAGGGCGACCGCCGGCGTTGGAGGCGCGGCAGCAGGTGATGAGCTCCGAGGACGGTGAACTTGAAATTAATAGGGTTTGCAAGACTTTCTTTTATCTTTTCCAATCTCCCTTTTATTACTACACACAAACAAAGGACGCGTCGGCTAAAAGCCCATTTACACTCCAAATGGGCCTCTTCTACCTCTTGATCGGTTTGGCCCAATAAAGCTAATAAAGTACTTCTCGGCCCAATATTATGAGGTGTTTGGCAAATCGCGGGGAGGAGCTCGAAGGCGACTCCGGTCGCTGGTCTTCGAATCGATGGCCGGACTGCGATCTCTCGGCGGCCGCAAGGTCTCGAAGCCGCTCGTCGCTTCGGGTCTGTTGGTCCTCGAGGCCGTCTTCGTCGCTCTCATCATCGCCTTCGTCCCTTGTGAGGAAGCGTTAATTTTGACGCAAGTTTTAGTTTTTTTTTTTCTCTGGGTTTTCTTTTCCTTTTGATGCCCTTGAACCGAAACTTTGATTTCTTTGCAATTCAGATACGAAGATCGATTGGGATGCGTATATGTCACAGGTAAGGATTGCTTAGAAAAAGTTCGAATCTTTTGAGGGATTTGCGCCGCGCCGATTTTTGTGTGACCATCTAACTTAGATTCGTTTGTTTTGCTGCGTAGGTGGACGGGTTTCTTGGAGGAGAAAGGGACTACACAAAGCTCAAAGGCGACACGGGGCCATTGGTGTACCCGGCCGGTTTTCTCTATATATATTCGGCTATCAAGTATCTAACTGGCGGGGAAGTCTTTCCAGCCCAGGTAGAATGTTAACCATCTTTGGTTCAATCTTGCATGCGAATTCGCTCGAGTTCTTAATAACATTTTTAGTTTAAAAAGATCTTCTTTTTTTTTTGTTTTCTATTCACAAAAGAATGTGTCAGCGCAGGTAGAATGTTAGCCAACTTCGGTTCAATCTTGCATGCGAATGCACTCGAGTTCTTAATAACTTTTTTAGTTTAAAAAGGTCTCCTTTTTTTTTTTGTTTTCTATTCACGAAAGAATGTGTAGTCGACTTCTAAGCTTCGGACATTCTTTTATCAGGTATGAAATGTAATGTAACAATATACAGAACGGGACCTCATCGTTGAAATTGATATATTTCCTTCCTTGATAGATTTTATATACTTTGAACTAGCAATTGTCTTCATATTTTTCCAATTTTTGGGTGTAGAAGATAACACACTTGTCTCTTATACTTTTGCAGATTCTGTTTGGTGTATTATACATTATCAACCTAGCAGTCATTTTCTTCATCTATTTAAAGACTGATGTGGTAGGAAGACGATGCAAGCTTATGACAGAATCTATTTGTGTACTGTTTTTTATATCTGATTACAATTATCGTTGACCAATTTTGGACTGAATGGTGAGATTTTTGTGCAGCTCCCATGGTGGGCCCTTGGGTTGCTTTGTTTGTCAAAGAGAATTCACTCAATTTTCATGCTTCGCCTATTCAATGATTGTTTTGCAATGACCTTATTTCACACTTCCTTAGCTTTGCTTCTTTATCGAAAGTGGCATCTAGGTTTGATCATTTTTAGGTACTTACTTTTCTTTCCTTGAAGATTTAAATAATATGCACTTCCCTGAGTTCTCTAACAAAACCTTTTGCAAGTTTGACTTTTCCCTTTTTCTTCATATAGTTGTGCCGTCTCAATTAAGATGAATGTCCTCCTTTTTGCTCCACCTCTTTTGCTGCTGTTGTTGAAGGTAAGATAATTGTGTTTAAGTTGTTGGATTGTGAAATTATAAATATTTTCCAAGTTCCAACTATCTGCTATGGAATGCAAACAATTGTTGCAGGCTCTGGATATCAAGGGTGTTTTCTTTGCTTTGCTTGGTGCTGCTTTAGTACAGGTCTGAATGTTCAGTTCATTTCACCTTTTTTTTGTTTTGTCAATTGTTTGTTTTGTGTTTTTTGTTACAAGTGTACCTCATTCCAGATCATCTTGGGCCTGCCTTTCCTGCTATCATTTCCTCTTGAGTACATTTCAAGAGCTTTCAATCTGGGACGTGTCTTCATCCACTTCTGGTGCATACTCAATCCCAATAATAATACAACTACGTGCATCTCACATGTGTTTCAAGTTCGATAGATATTATCGTCCAAAGATATGAGTTAATGAACAAAACCACTTGATTCGTGATAGCATAAGTAACAAAATACCCCCTCAAAAAAAGTAACAAAATAATGTTTAACAGGCAATTTTAATGATTCCAAGTTTGATTCTTGCCTTATCACAAACTTCAAAATATCAAAAGATGCAAAGTTGGTTGCACTTTGTTTACAATCTGTTGTCGTCAATAGTAAATTGTTTTTATATTTGTTTGCTCTATATTGCAGTATAGGATTGATGTTCTACTTATCAGTCTTGCTTCTAATAGTAGAACCAACAAATTATATATGGGCATAGCCATCCTTAGCAGTCTTTCTTATTGACAGAGGTTGTATTCCGTAGCATAATAGTATCTTAACTTTCCTCTTATTAGGTTTGTAGCACTCATAAGCCTCTTTTAGATTATTAATAGCTAAGACTAATAGTTTTTTTTTTCATTAGTTCCATATGAAATTTCTTCTACTACTCTACAAGTCCTACTATGTTTGCTTTTTAACTTTCTTTAAAATGTCACTTGACTGCCTAAGGTATTTGCCTTCATTTTGCATATTTCTTGTTGGGTTAAAGTTTGCTCCCTGATTTATTTAATTTTTCAGGTCGGTTAACTTTAAATTTGTTGCAGAAGAGGTGTTTGTGTCAAAATGGTTTGCAAGTGTGCTCCTAATTCTTCATCTTCTGTTGCTTATGCTATTTGCCAACTTTAGGTGGTCCAAGTAAGTGAGCACGTTTTCATGATTTGTATCTTTATCAATATTTAAGAACTTCTAACATCTTGGAGAAATGCTTAGCATTGATTTACTTCTATATATCTCGCTTTGTATGTGTAAGCATATTCCCAAAAAAGATAGAACTAGGGATGACATAAAAATGCATTTTCTCAGGAGCTATCATTTCAAGACTTTTAATGTGATATTGTGCTGTTCTTGGCATGCAATATCCTCGTAAACTTATGCCTGAATTTCTCCAACTCATGCTAGATTAGTTCAATTTCCAAGTTCTATAATACAATATGATTTGTGCCTTTCTTGGACAGCAAAAGGATTTACTGATTGTCTCAGGCATTGGCAGGAATGAAGGAGGAATTTTCCGGCTGTTGAGGTCAAGACTTAGTGAGGCCTTCAACAGTTCACACTCTGTGCAACAATTTCATTCCGCTGAATCACAGATCAAAATTCTCAGTAAAGAACGTATGCTTGAAATTCTCCTCAACAAAATTTTTTTGCTGAGAAAGATTGCTCCTCTTTTCAATTTTCATTTTGTGGGTCTCATTTGTTCCTCTGGTTTCTTCCAGATATTGCCACTGTTATGTTTGTTGGGAATTTCATCGGGATTGTATTTGCTAGATCTCTACATTACCAGTTCTATTCATGGTAAGAAAATCTAGATTTGTGATCTTACCGAATTCTTTCCTTTTATTATTTCTTATTAAAAGAAGGGATTATACACAATTATAGCTCATAAGACTTTTTTGCATACTTCTCAAAAAAGACTTGTTGCATTGACCTTTTTTTTTGTTTTCATAATATCAAATGAGACCGCTTACCATTTGTGTCACAAAGTTGGTGGAATTAGCATGATAGTTTTGCAACTATCACATTTGCAGGAATAACATTCCATATGAACTTTGTATGTGGAAAGTCGCATGTGTCAGACATCTTTATAGACTTGTGTAAAAAGAATCTAGTCTTGGTAGCTTGTTATCAACACCTGCCTTTGCTGCAGATTGACTATTAGTGGTCTTTTAGTTCCTGAGCTTCATGTTTCTAATCTCCTGGTGCAGGTACTTCTACTCTTTGCCTTACCTTCTATGGAAGATACCCTTCCCGACCCCGATAAGGTTGTATCTCATACATGTTTCCTTTTCTTTATGCAAAAAAATATTTCTTTTCATTTCTTGAGCACTAATACTTGTTTTTTTCTCTCTTTTGTAGGCTTATGCTTTTTGCTGTAGTTGAGCTCTGCTGGAATATTTATCCCTCCAGCTTTTATTCTTCATTGTTGTTACTCTGTGCGCATCTGTTCTTACTGCTGGGTCTTTGGATTGCTTCAAATGAAAACCCTTATGCTGATACGCCATCTTTAGAGCGGAAGAAGGATTAACACTGTCGTGGACAAACAATTCAGTGTTGGGGAAGTTTCAAGGCATCAGCAAACCCATTTTTTAGTGGATCTCAGTTGCCTACCGGGCAAAAAGTTCACTGTTTTAACTCAATTGTGCAACCAGTTTCCAGCCGTGGACATGATTGAGAGTTTGCAAGAGTTAGGAACAATCAATTGGCACTTTTGTGGCATTAACTTGACAATGAAAACAAGTACCTAGAAGAAATTGAGATTGTAGCGTAATTACAATGTTTAAATTTCCAACGAGCTCAGTAGTTCTCTTTTTTTTTTTTTTTGCTGTATAACTATTGGGATGCGATATGAAGTCCCAATTTTTTTAGGAAATAAAAGTTTATTTATTTAATAAAAATAAGAAAATAAGATTTGGAAGAAGAAAAAGTGTAGTTAAATATGAGATAATAAAAGAATGACAGATAAATATTAGTTGAAAAAATTATGATTAAATTCTGTGAGATTTAAAATTTATATCAATTATAAGTTTATTTGATAAAGGCTTTTGAATTAAATTTCAATAAGAGCAGTGTTGTAAGGCTGATTGATCGGAAGCTTAAAAATTGGACCTCAATTTGACTCGATCAAAATTAAAAAAACGGGATGAACCATGTTTTATTGTTCAGCCAAAAATTTTTTATTAATTTTTTTCACTAAGAGATAATTTGATAAAAATTATTATTATAAATTTAAAAAATATTTAAAAATGGACTTTATGCGTAAACATTCGTAATGACTCATTAGTCTCCTCCTTGACTATTTTTGTACACTCACTTCTTCTTTTTTCCTTTTGTTTAGTTTTGAATTTATTAAACTTTGAGCTTTAACTTATGGATTATGATCTTATTTAATTTTTTTAATATCATAAATGTATTTTATAATATATATTAATTATATTAATATAATATTTATCATATTATATAAATTAATTATGAATGAATTATGCAAAGTTCTACAACAATACTATAATATGCTTATTATAGTATAATATTATATATAATAATATATACACACAATTTTAAATTTCTTTAATTTAGTACGTAATAAGTCAAATTAAATAGTTAACTACTAATTATATTAATCTTGTCATAATATTTTGGAGAAAAATATGTATTTGTTGCTTCTAACATAAAAAAATAAAGATATGACATACAAAAAGAATTAACCAATAGAAAATTTGTATATAATAATCAAATTCAATAAAGTTTTAATTTGATATTAAAATTATTATACATTTATGATTGTTATTTTTTTGTATAATTACAATATGGCATCATATATATTTATATAATCAAAATATCATAGCTTGATTTACTATATCATAATAAATATAATATTTTATTATTATCCGGTCCGACCGACCGATCCAACCTGAAACAGACACTTATCCGGGTCGTCGTCCGATCTGGTCCTAACAACATTGCTTAAGAGTTTTAGGTTCAAAATATTTAGAAAGTAAAATAATAGTATTTATTGGTTTTAATCCATTAATAGTTAAAGTGATATTATATAATTTAAATTAAAATTGAAGAATAAATAAAAGTATACTTAGGATAGAATAAAATAAAATAGAATTTGAATAGAAATTAAAAGGATTAATAGAAGAGGATGAAAGTTTTAGAGTTCAAATTAAACTCTATAAATTACAATTGTTTAAAATATGTAAATTAAACTAGAAAAAAGTACTGGCTCATTCTAGTGTACTCACCACTCCCTCAACTTTGTAAGATACTTTATATACATACATATGTACGTGTATATATACACACACACATGTGTATATATATATATATATATATATATATATATAAGTTAATTGAGGTGTAATTCCCTTATGGTGTAACCTTGTGTAACCCTCCACATTACAGTCGTCTGATCCAACAGATGGATGAAATCAAATCGGGAGATTACTCCCCTCCCCCTGTCGCCCCACTGCCTTCGACCTCTCTGGTGGCCGCCGTCATCACCCAACTAAGAGGCAACGAACGAGGGCGCGACGATCAAGACAGATGGCGCAGAGGTCAGCAGTGGCGAACGACGCAACAGTCGGTGGCGACAAATGATGCAGCAAGTGTTGTCACGATCGGATCGGCCAGTTCGACCGTCGATCGATCGATAACACGGCCTAATGTGAGGCCTAAAACTAGGAAGGGAATTGAACCGGTCAAAAACTGGATAAAGCTGAGAAAAACTGGATCAAACCGCTTTTCCATTGGACTAGCTGGTTTAGAAAAAAAAGCCAAAACCCAAAAGGGCCAAAGCAGACAACTACAATGCTCACTACAGTCACGACTTCTTTAGTCGCTACAGTCTACATAGAAAAAAACCCTAAAGGGCCTAAATCCTGCGGCTACGAACGATCGGCGGTGGCGAACGACCTCCTGCGACGGCGATCGATCTACAGTGGTGATCGATCTGCGACGCCGAACGATCTCTTGTTGGCGGCGAAGTAGCGAATGATCTGTGGCGACGGCGAATGATCTATGGCGGCGAATGATCTACGACAATGAACGATCTCTTGTTGGCGACCATCGATGATCTCCTACGCAACTTTGACAGCGGCGAACGATCTCCTACACGACTTTGACGGTCGTCGACGATCTTCTACGGCCAACCAAAAGGTTCAATTCTTTTTCCTCTGCTTTTATTTCCATTCGATTTCACTTCGCTTCGTCGACACTCTCCAATTGTCCGACAATCTCTGCACTTTAGGCCTCCCTCCCTTCCACGTTTCCTAGTCGAAGCGGTGGCGATGGGTAGCGTGTCGTCAGAGACTCGAAGGAAGACACCTCCAACCATCATACGAGCATCGTTGCGATACTTGTCAAACTCAACTAACATCAGCTATACTTTTGAGGCAAACAAGAAATGAAAAGCTCAACAAAGGTAACTAACTTCATTGCACAATCAAGCAAAGGATGAACGAAGAAGGTAATATAACTTGCTCCAGGAAAACAAAAAGAAACGTAGCCATAGCAAAACATGAGCAAAGTCGTGTTACCTACTTGGTTTCGGAAGATAGTAGTGCAGATGCCAACATCGTGGACTTGTTTGAGGAGCTTAAGAGGAACAGAATTATTATTAATGTGATTGAATTGTCCTAGGCAGAGAGTTGCTAATTGAATTATTATTAATGTGATTATTATATTGTTGTGATTAATATTGTAAAATGTGATTATTATATTGCATGTGATCACTGATTATATTGTAAAATGTGTTGTGATTACTAATTACTAATTATATTGTCTTCATTATATTATGTAGGATTCAATTATGGCATCTGCTAGAAGTAGTGCTGGTGATTCTCAAACTGTAGCAACGAGCACTCAATCTGTAATTACTAGTACTCAATCAGTGAGATTAAAATCTGATATTGTATGGGAACATTGTCAAATTTGTTATGATGCCGAAGGAAAAAAATGGTTAAAATGTTTATATTGTGCAACAGTTTTTAAAGGTGGAGGAATACATAAAATGAAGATGCATCTTATAGGACAAAAAGGAGATGTAATGCTCTGTCCTAAAGTTAGCTATGAAGTGAAGTATCTTCTTGGAGAGCAATTGAAAACTGCATCTGCATCCAAAAAAAAGAACACTTAATCAAAGAGATAAAGAAAATTCTAATTAACAGCTACACATGGATGTACAATGTTCAGAAGAACAAGTAACAATAACTTCTAGTCAAGCAAAAGGGATCGGGAAGGAAATAACAAATGCAACGAGTTTTTTTGCTCCAAGGACAAGTCCCAGTAACCTTTCATTAAAAGTGCTTTGGCAGGTAAAGATATTATATATCGATCTGATTTGACTGTTGCTAGATTCTTTTATGATTATTGTATTTCATTTAACTATGCAAATTCAGTTTATTATCAACCAATGATAGATGCTCATACAAATGACCTTCTTATCATTCTATTAGAACCAAGTTATTATATAATATAAAAAAGGAGGTAGGATTATTGGTTGAAACTTTTAGAAGTGTTTGGAAAGAAATCGATTGCACTATCATGGGTGATGGTTGGCAGGATCGAAAGAATAGACAACCAATCAATTTTCTCATTTATTCTTCAAAAGGAATTTGTTTTCTTAGATCGCTTCTGACATTGTTAAAGATGTCACAACTCTTTGTAATTTATTTGTAGAATTGGTTGAATTTGTTGGAGTGGAAAATGTTGTGCACTTGGTTACAAATAATGCTGTAAATTATAAAGCTACAGGTAGATTGTTGAATGAGAAATATCCTACTATCTTTTGATCTTCTTGTGCTGCACATTGTTTGAATTTGATTTTATGAGATCTTGGCAAAATTGAGCTTGTGATTACCTTGATAGAAAAAGCAAGTAAGGCAACAAAGTTTGTTTATATTCATTCATTTTTACTTGCTTGGTTAAGAAAAAGGCCAAACTGGACTGAAATTTTACGTCATGAGCAACTTATTTTGCAACAACTTTTATTATATTGAAAAGTATTTATGATCATAAAATCAAGCTTTAGTGACAAGTACAAAATTTTCAAATTCAAAGTACTACAAGGATAAAAAAAGCTAGAGTTGTCATGGACATTGTCTTGGATAATAGATTTTGAAATGATTGTGGTGTTATTGTGCAAGTTGTAGTTCCTTTGGTTCGATTGCTAAGAATTGTTGATGGAGATGACAAATATTCTCTTGATTATGTGTATGATGACATCTACAGAACAAAAAAAAAACAATTAAGCAAATATTTATGATGAAAAAATCTTTGTACAAGCCTTACACAAAAATTACCAAAAATAGATGGGATAATCAACTTCGCAAAAAGATTCATTGTGCTGCATATTTTTTTAATCATGCATTTTATTATGACAAAGAAAACTTTTGTATCAAACCGGAAATGCAACAAGTATGGCTTGATGTATTGGATACACTTATTACACATCGAAAAGCTGAAGCTTTGAAACAAAGTTGGTTATATCATGATCGAATGCTAAGCTTCGATAATCACTTAGTTATTGAAATAGCTAAAGAGTTAAGGCCAAGTAACAATCTCATTTTTATAATTTTTTTATATTATTAACTTTATTAAGTATTATTAATCTTTTTATATTTTTTATGACAGATCAATAATGGCGTAGTTTTGGATTTAATGCTCCAATAATATCACAATTGGCAATTCGACTACTTAGCCAAACTACATCTTCTTCTGATTGTGAAACAAATTGGAGTGTGTTTGAAAGGATACATTCAAAGAAGAGAAATAAGTCAGAGCACAAGAGATTAAATGATTTTGTGTATGTTCATTATAACTTGGGTTTGAAAAATAGGTATGTGTTATAAAAAAGTTATTACTTATGAAGAGTTATAGTTCATATTTGATTGGTTATATATGTTTCTTTGTTTTATAGGATCTTAATAAGGATAAATCTTTTCTTGATCCCATTGATTATGAGAGCATGGAGAAGATTGATTATTGGATTGTAGAAGATGAAGATACTCCATTACTTGATTATGATGAATTGGAAAAAAAATGATTTAGATATTCCAAACGTTGGTACACAAGTCCAGTAAAAATTTAAATGATTATTTCTTTTATGTCTCATTCTAAATTTCTAATATTGATTATAATTCATTATTGTATATTATCAATTTATCTTTTTTTTTATACAAGGTGATGTGCAAGAAGAAAGGATTGAAGCTATAGACTTTAACTTGGATTCTTTTTCACGAGAAGATGAAGATTATTTCAGCACAGAATGATATTTGAAATTGTATTTTGTATTTGAAGTCATGGATATGTGAACTTCTAGGTTGTGTTAGAAACTTATAATTTAATTGATCTTTGAACTTGAAATTATGGCATGTGATTGTGAACTTGAAGTTATGACAAGTGATTGTGAACTTTGAATTTTGATTTTGAAGTTATGGCATGTGATTGTGAACTTAAAGTTATAGATATGTGAACTTACATGTTGGCTTGTTGTTAGTTATTAATGTCTTTGACTGTTATTTTGGTGTTATTTGTTAGAATTTAAAGTATTATGATGTTATTTCATTACAATCTTTTAACTTATTGTGTCTAATTTTTTTGGTACATATCTAAATTTGATGCATTATATTAAATAATAATATTTTATTACTAACCGGTCCGACCGGCCAGTTCGACTTGAAATAGAGTCTTTTTTGGTTCGTTGCTCGGTCCGGTCGTGACAACATTGGATGCGGTGGTCGACTCGATGGACGGCACAACGGGTGCAACGGTGGGGTGGGGATGTCGAGCGTTGGGGTGGGGTGGCCGAGCGTCAACGGGTGGCCGGCCATTATCCTGTTCGACCTCCTCTTCATGAGATCCTGCAGAGCGTCAGATCACTGCCGTCGAACATGAGATCCCGCCGTCGTCGAGCATGAGACCCCTCATCCTACGTATGTCATCATCCCCGCGCTCGATTTATGACCCCTATGTCGCCGATCTGTGACCCCTACACCACCGATCTGCAACCGTCGCGTCGCCCCTTCGTCGTCGAGCCCACGCCTCTTCCCCTCATCTTCAACTCCTCTCCTCTTCCCCTCGTCTTCTCCTGCGCCGCCGACTGTCATCACCAACAGCCGCCAACCATCGACCCTCTTACATCATGACATCCTTGCTTGCGCCGCCGTCATTGTCGACCTCCATCCGCCGCCGCCGTCAACCTCCATCGAGGAAGAAGCAAGATCTAACCCAAATCTCCCGATCTGATCTCATTTGTCTGTTAGATCAGACGGCTATGATGTGGGAGGTTACACAAGGTTACACCATAAGGGGGTTACGCCCCCATTAAACCATATATATATACATACATATATATATATATATATATGTGAATCACTTGTTGCTCCGCACCATGTGAAGCGCCTTGAAGATCGTCTGATCGAGATCCAACGATGGAGATAGAAGCGCTCGTCCAGATCACATCGTGCGGTCGTGCACCATCTCGTGACATTTTGCTTCGTTCAGACCGTCCGCCCATTCTTTTTCATTTCCCCGCGTGCTTTCTCATTTCCCTCTTTCTTTCCCTCTGATGCCTCTCTCTATCGCCCTAAAAATCTCTCTTTCACCAACCGATCTCTCTCGCCGATCTCCGGCGATGTGGTATGCCTCCCTCCGACCGGCTGCAAATCCACCTCTTCTTCTCCGGCGTCCACCAGGTGCTACTCCCCAGTTCCGACCTCTCTCTGTCTCTCTCTCTCTTGATCTAATACCTCTTTGTCTCTCTCACCCTTACCCTCCCGCTCTCTCATCTGGTGGTCGTTTCGAAGTCGAAAGCTGCTTCGGGTGGACTGGATGTGGAGAACATCGCCCAACCACTGATGACCGAAGGGACAATGACAGTGGCAACGGACATGGAGGAAGCAGAGAAGAATGTCAGCTCGCTGCTGCGGAGGGGAAGAAGAATGGATTGCATATTGTGGATGACCACTCCATCGTGGAGGCATTGAGGATGATGGACTTCTGGATGTTGTTCGTGTCATTCCTGTGCAACGTCCGGACGGGACTGACGGTGATGAACAACATGAGGTAGATGGTGCAAGCAATGGGCTACAACGATGTCTCCATCTTCGTCTCCCTCATCACCATCTACGACTTTTTTGGCCGCATCAATTCTGAAACCATCTCCGAATACTTTATCCAGTAAGTTGCTTGAAAACAACATTAAACTCCTCTATTTTGTTCTCTGTCTTAAAAGTATGCTTTATTACATTCTCCTCCTTTATTTTGCACCAAAGGAAACACAATCATAAGTTATTATTTGCACTCGTGGCTGCAAAAAAAATAATTGGACATCTATACAAGACAAGCATGACATCGAACCTTTTTTTACTTTTTACCTAATTATTCTTCTTGAGTTTTCTCAATGCTACATGATCCTAATATGTGTAATTTGTCATTTGAGTGGAGGAGTTCGGCAGTGTAAGGAAGCAGGCAATAAATTGAACAACTTAAGTTTGACTATTTGATACATACGATTAAACATATTATATGCACTGGGATTAATTCTTGCAATGAACTGTGTTGTCTTCAGATCTCACATTTATATTTTGTCTGATTGATAGTTTCCGATTTTTTTCTTCAGGAAACATGTAACACCAAGACCTCTATGGAATGTAGCCTCGCAAGACGTAATGGCAGCCAGCTACGTCGTCACGGCCATCGACTTACGGGGTCTCTCTATGTCGGGTCCATTGTTGTCGGGATATGCTATAGGATCTAACTTTGCCCACTTTGATTCTTGTAATTCCTTAAAAATTGGATGTATGTACTCAAACTACGAGCAACTCTGCCTATTTTTCGTGAAAGAGCACTAGTAGGCAGCATTCTATTGTAGCCCTTATAACAATTACCATGATGTACTCAAACTACGAGTAGCTCTGCCTATTTTTCGTGGAAGAGCACTAGTAGGTAGCATTATATTGTAGCCCTGATAATAATTATCATGATGTTTGTGGTGAGATTGTGTTGTGTTTTGAAGAAGTTTCTTCTTTTAGATGCCACAAGCTCCTAGTTTCAACTTATGGCAGGCGTATTATCAATGTTTAACAAATTTTATTAAAGAGTTAAAATTGTGCTTAGCATTTAAATAGATTTTAATAAACTTTTAAATGACCTCACTTGAAGCAACTCAGTGAATAATGTTCCAAAAGAACTGGAACATGGAGCACGAACTCATTAATTTTAGGAACAGTTTCATTTAGATACCCAATGCATCCACGCATGTAAGCAGTTGGCATGCGTGAATCCATAAAAGGTTTCGCTACGTTTTAAGATGACAGCTTTAACATATAATTTGTGTATAAATTCAAGCGAATCAACTATAATTTGTTCATTAACATTTTGGGAACCACTAAACATTCTCCCTTTGTCAATATGACAATACCCAATAACATGAAAGGTCACATGATAATCCAGAAGGTAATTCCTAGTAGTGTTTTCATGAAATAATCTGCATAATCACTTATGGAAGAACTCCTATTGGTCACACAAATAGCTCGTGCTACACATACACAAAGCATTTGCTATTTGCTATGGTACAAAATATACAATCTTATTTACCATAAGTACTAATGTTACGACCCACTTCACCAGAGTTGCCAATAAGACGCACCATTAACAAGCCGAATTGCGAGTCATTGGTATCTTAAATAAGGTCAGCATTGCTTATGAGTAGAAAATCAAAAGTGATACTCTTGCGGGCGAAAGGAGATTGAAAAGAAATGTCTTCGCCAATCCTACAAAAGAAATATAAAGTTGGATTTATCAAAATCAGAGTCAAATGAACCATATTCAACAGAACAGAAAAATAATTGCATCAACATCTTACAACAAGTGCACCCCAAATATGTTGAAAGATGAGATGTTATTAGTTATACATATACTTGTTTACTCCAAAAATTTGGACATGGTTCTTGCTGGAATCAGTACAATGGGACATGTGAACTGAGAAGAAGCACATTGAAAATCTCAATTATGCAAATGTTTATTATGAAGCAAATATTGTGGTGAGTCCACAGAATGTATGCATGACAAAGCTAGAATCGAACCAAGAAATAATTACCCCCATCAAGAAATAATTCTGTAGATGTCCACTTTTTTTTTTGCACTCATGAGTGCAAATAATAACTAATAATTGTGTTTCCTTTGGTGCAAAATAAAATAGAATATAAGAAAATCGAAAGCTTTTCAGACAGAGAACAAAATAGAGGAGTTTATGTTGTTTTTGCTATAAGCAGGCAACTTACTGGATGAAGTATTCGGAGATGGTTTCGAAATCGATACAGCCAAAAAAGTTGTAGATGTTGATGAGGAGACGAACATGGAGACGTCGTCATAGCCCATCGCCTGCCCCATCTGTTCATGTTGTTCATCACCGCCAGCCCCGTCCCGATGCCGCACAAAACAACACCTAGAAGTCCTTTGTCCTCAACGCCTCCACGATGGAGTGGTCGTCCCCAATCTGCACCCCATTCTTCTTCCTCTCCGCGGCGGTGAGCTGTGTGCCTACCTTCTTCTCTGCTTCCTTCGTGTTTGCCACTGCCGTCGTCCCGTCGTTATCCTTGAGAAGAAAGTAGAGCCGCCAACACCCTAAATCCTGCACTTGCCAGAGGAGAAAGCGAAGAGAGAGTGGGGTAAGGGTGAGAGAGAGAGAGGCATCAGAGCAAGAGAGAGAGAGGCATCGGAGTAAGAGAGAGAGAGGTCAGGACTCAGGAGCAGCACCTGATGGACGCCGGAGAAAAAGAGGTGGATCTGCAGCCAGCCGGAGGGAGGCAGACCATAGCATCAGAGATCGGCGAGAGAGATCGGGATCAGTCGACGAGCGGGCGATCTGAACAAAGCACAATGTCACGAGATGATCCACGACCTCACGATGTGATTTGGACGGGCGCTTCTATCTCCATCATTGGATCTCGATCGAACGATCTTCAAGGCGCTTCACACGATGTGGAGCAACCAGTGCTTCATATATACATTAAACCTATATATATATATATATATATATGCATAAACTACTTTATATACATACATATATATATGAGAAATATTAGGGTGTTGCCACACATATGTGGTAGCACCATACGCCCACACTTTCAAACCATCCTATCTGAGATGGATGGATTGGATCTGTACGCACCAGTTCAAGGGGTTTCGTCATCCGGTTGGTAGACATTCACCGTCCGATTCGCAAAGCATTCAAACGGTGACGTTGGTTCACATGCATTCGCCTCTCTTCCCTTCTTTGCACCGGCAACAACAGATTCGGGCGACGACAATTGCAAAAAGGTAGGCGTCGGCCCCCTCTGGCGAGCTTGCAGAGGAGGCCAACGCCCCCCTTTTTCTCCCTCATCACTGTGGCAACGAAAAAGGGGGATGCGGCCCCCTCTACGAGCTCGTGGAGGGGAGCGACCCCCCCCCCCCCCCTTTGATGCCGCACCGGTGAGGTAGAAGGAGCAAAGGAGAGAGGGAGAACAGGTGTAGATCACCACGAAGGAGAGAGGGAGAAGAGACGCGACCATCGGTGACTCAGAGATAGTAGTTAGGGAGGACGATATGCGTAGAGAGATGGGGGAGGAAGAAGCGGTGATCGGGGGCTTGCGGAGGGACGATCGACGGCCTACGCGATATGGGGGAGGGAGGAGCGGCGATCGGCAGTCTACACGAGATGGGGGGAGGAGGCGACGATTGGCGAAGGGACTGCCTTATGCGTGAGAGAAGGCATCGCGTGAGGATCTCGCCGTGAGCCAACTGCCGAGGGAGTTGGCACGATCGGCGAAGGGATTGCCTTCTTTCTCGTGTGATCCTCTCCTCGAGAGCCGATCGCCGAAATCCGATCTCGCCGCTCCTGCTCCGGATCTCGCTGCTCCGATCGTCGAGAGCCGACGAAGGGATATTTGCCAACGAAGGGATGTCTGTTGTCATGAGAAAGAGCGTCCACCGAGAGAAGACCTTGAGGGTGAACCTCCTTCTGCACTCCCGCAACTCATGAAACGTGTGCCCTACGATCACCCGAACCGCCTCCGCCCCATCTTGAATCGTCGTCAGTTGATCTCATCCGTCCATCTTTGATCGGATGCTCTCGAATCCGTGGGCGTAAGGTGCTACCACATGCATCATAATATTCCTCTCTCTCTCTCTCTCTCTCTATATATATATATATATATATTATATGAAAAAATGACTGTGCTGCCTCTTTAAATGGGTAGCATCATCATACCTCTATTAATCATCATCCATTTCATGATGAATGGTGGAAAAAATTATCCAATTAATGAAACCATCATTCATCATAAATCAATGGTGATTAATAGGGGTATGATGGTGCTACCTCTTAAAAGGGGTAGCACAAACATTAAACCATATATATATATATATATATATATGAGTTTAAAGTAGCATGAAACTAAAGAATGTGGCTACGATCAATCCAAAGTTAATAGAGTGGCTGAGATTAAATATTTATATATACTACTTTTATAAAATTGAACTTGGATAAATAGATCCATCACTTCCCGTTGAAAAATTCAAATATTCTTATTTGTTGTAGTTGCAAGTGTCACTAGATCAAAGTTTAAAGGTTCAGCATTCGGTTCTAATTATTGTTTTTTTGTCATCTTTTTTAGTGTTGTCTTTTCATTTATTGTTAATTTTGTATACTTTTTCTTATTTTCTTTAATTGTTTTAGTGATCTTTTCATTGATTAAGCTATTTTTAAAAAATCTTATAGTATGTGTTGTGATCCTCCTAAATAATTTTATGGTTCCATCCATGATGATATGGTATTCACATGAGTGAGATTTCTCGAAAGCACAAGCTTTATTGTTGAAAGATAACTGCATATAGTTAAAGAATAATTTATTGCAATCTTTATGATTGATTATAGATTGCAATCAATTAATTTTTATGCTTGTGGATAATATTTAATTGGTAATGATTAAATGAGACTAAGTTTGATTAACACATAAAGAATAACAATTAGTAATAAATATTGATATTGATTTAGTAATAACATTTTAAAAAAAAACTACGGCCAATTCTAGCAAAAATCTCGTGAAATCCATTTTTTTATGGAAATGACATCGTTGGAAAATCGCTTGTCGATAATGATTTTTTGATGAGTGCATCAATCGTCGGTATTTTCGATGGGTAATGCCTTCGCAAAGTTTCCTTCAGAAAAACTCTCGTTGATGGGAAACTTACTGTTGGAAGTTTAGAAGGATTGGCAACTTTGGAAGTTCTGATGGGTCTCTCGTCAAGATTTTTTGACGAGTGCGATCCATCAAAAGTTCCGATGGGAGTCTCTCTTCAGACGTAAAAAAATTCTGATTGTTAGATTCTGTTAAAACTTTCGAAGGGGTTCAAATTTTCCAACACGACTACCTGCCAAAAAATAAAATATAAAAAGAAAGTTGACCGCATGCGACCGGATCTAACGACAGGCGACCAGATCTAACCACAGCGGCCCAATTCAATCACAGCGACCAATCTTGCCGAGAGAGAGGGAGAGGGACAAGGAAATGAGAGAGAGGGATCTGGCCACAGCCAGGGGTCGCCCTTGCCGGAGCCCATGTGTCATTATTGGAGTCGGTGGTCACTGGCAAGGTAGTCAAGATCAGAATCTTATATAAGATTGGAGAGGAGTCATAAGATCGAAGATCATAAGATCGAGATTCTATCTATTAATAAAAAATATATATATTAAATATAACAAATATTTTTTTGTAAATTTTCCGCATTTAAATATTAAATTACACCTCAGTAAATCATTTTTTATCGATTCTTAAGCAAAATTATATTAAAGCATATTAAAAATAAAGAAAATGCATTAAACTTCATCTAAATTAATTTTTATTATCATAAATAATTTAATTAATAACTAATTGATTATATTAATCATATGAGATCAGATAAGACTGTAAGATCGTGTGACTAAAACTAAGATCGTATTAAGATCTTACACATAAAATTCTCAAGATATATAAGATCGAGATCGGTAAGGGGCACTAAGCAGTGTTTTTAAAACCGGACTGAATCGGCCGGTTCGACCGGTCCAACCGTGAACTGGCCGCCAGTCCGGTTCGATTTTCCTTCAAAATCGGAAATGATAAAAACTGGATAGAACCGGGATGAACCAGGTAAAACCAATTCAACCATTGAACCGGTTGAATCCGGTTTTTTAATTATTATATTAAAAAATGCAAATTTGGAAATTTTTAATGATAGAATGAAATGAAAAAGGAAAGTTATGAGAGGTAAAATTCGGTTTCTTTTAGTTTTGTATCAAAACATGTAAATTTTGAATTTTCAATGATAGAATCAAATACAAAAGGAAAGAAAATAAGTAATTTTGAAAGGAGTAAAAGGTAGGTGATGGTGTATAAATAAAGTGAGAAAATTAAGTAGAAGAATGAAAGGAGAAATTTGAGGAAAAAAGGAAGTGAGAGACAAAATAAAATGGAAATAATTGAATGAAAAAAGGAGAAATAATTTAATAAAAAGATATACAAAAAGAAAGTTATTTACATAAGTAATAATTAAATTAAAATATATATTAACAACAGCAATAAAAGAATAAAAATATTTATTAATTTAAAGAATATTGATCAATTTCATTTTCTTGATGTCAACTAATTTATTCAATTTTTTATAACATATACATTAGAATAATAAATCTAAATAAAATTAAATCATTCAACTTACTACCTTTTAATTATAATATATATAAATCAATAATCGACATATTTCTAATAGTATAAATATTTCATATTATTTTAATATAATGAGTCTATTTTTTTTGTTTCTATTTGCATTCAAGTATACTAATCATATAAAATTACAATACATTTTGAATGAGTTTATTAATTAAATCATTTAGAAAATATTTAAATTAACGTTCAATATTAAAAAATATTTTGTGAGTATTTTTATATTCCTTTCAAAGTTTTATTCATAATATATCTTTGAAATTATAGATAAATAATATTTTAATAAAAAAATGGGTTCAATCTGATTGAACCCAATTAAACCGATGGAACCATGACCCAATTGACACGCCGGTTCGATGTTCTGTCCGGTTTTAAAAATATTGGCACGAAGATCATAAAATTATAAGATCTTAAGATCTAGATCAAGATCTTGACCACCTTGATCACCGGAGTCGAGAGAGTGAGAGTGCACGAGAGAGGGAGAGAGAGAGAAGTCACGTATGCAACTGGATCCGACAATAGCCGAGTGAGAGAGAGAAAGGGAAAGGAAGAGGAGAGAGTGAAGAGAGGGAAGAAAGTGCAAGAGTGGGAGGGTATATTATTATATATTTTATTACAAATTCATATATTGACAGCCCTAACCTTCGGTATTATCGATGAATTTTCGTCCGTAATATCAAAGGCTTGGATTATCAATAACCTCAGTAATACAATATTATTATTTGATTATATAATATTATAATATATTTTATTATTAATTAGAATAGTAGTGATGGCCTTGGCCTTTGATATTCTAAGGCTATTGGTAACCTTATTAATAAAATATTAATATTTTATTATACATCAAATATCGATGTCCTTGTCTTCAGTATTGTCAACGAATTTTGTGTCCGTCGATAATACCGAAGGGCAAGACCGTTGGTATCCTTACTAATAAAATATTATTTATTATATAATACTATAACATAGTTTATTATTAATTCGAATACCAACGGCCCTAGCCTTCGGTATTACTGACGGATTTTCGTTCGTCGATAATATTGAAGGCCAGGAGCTTCGGTTACCTTCCTAATAACATATTAATATTTTATATTTAACTCGAATACCAACGATCCTGCCCTTGGGTATTATTGACAGATTTTGGTCCATCGATTATATCGAAAGTCATGATCGTCGGTAACCTTAATAAATTAATATTTTATTATAAATTCAATGGCTCTGACTATCTATACCATTTGTCGATAATTTAGTAATTAATATCGAAGGCCTAAGCCATCAGTAATTTAGTAATAAAATATTAATATTTTATTATATAATATTATAATACCAAAGGCTTGGACCGTTAATAACCTTAATAATAAAATATTATATAATATTATAATATATTTTATTATTCTCTTGTATATTGATAGCCATGCCTTCAGTATTACCAACGAAATTCCATCCGTTGACAATACTGAAGATCAGGACCTTCGGTAATCTTACTAATCTTTTATTATATAATCTTATGAATACTGAAAGTTGAGACCATCGAAAGAATACCGATGAATTTTTTGCTGTCAGAACTAACGTCCGTTGATATTTCAAAAGGATATTTTTTTCCCGTCACAAATTCCGTAAAACATTATGAAAGATTTTGGCGCATTAAAAATTGGCACTCGTAAATGATTGATGTAATAAGATTTAATAATGAACTTCATTATTATTTCAACAAAACTTTTTTTTTATTTTATCTAATAAATTGTAGATAATATATTGAGAAAAAGCATATCATATTTCATAATAAAGTGAAATAAGTGTAAAAAAATTACATGACTATAATAATTAAATGAAACATACATATTGAATTTATATTTTTAAATCTCAATATTTTATAAATTAGTTTCAATATATTTATTTCGTTATTATTTCTTATTCATTCCAGTCTTTCATGTACCACCTATAATTATATATGTTTTTAACAAATAATTTTTTATGTTATCTAATAAATGTTGATAATATATTATGAGAAAAAATACAACATATTTTCACAATGAAGATAAATTGAATTTATATTTTGAAATTTCAATGCTTTTTACTTGTGAATTACAATATATTTTGAAACAAAAATCAAATATTTTTCCAATTGTTATATAAAATAAATATTTATTTTATCATATTCAATACTATATTTTATCATTCAAATGTACACTATACTATAATATGCACCCACTCCTCATATTTTATGGCTCTACCACTAATAGTTAGTATTGATAAAAAAATACATATGTGAGATAATAACTCATAAATCATTAAACACTGTACAGTTCACTTCTGATAATGTCAAGATTATTATAGGTAAGTTTTCCTTATATAAATTAGTATATTAACTGATAAAAATACAAAAAAAATCATAAAATTAACTAGGGCTTTAGAACGATCTGTTTGAGATTTGAGAACTTCTTCTTCTTCCAATGAGTGTCTATGTCCCGAATCCGAAGCTCTCCGCTCCCGCCGCAGATGGCCGGCCGTTGCCAAATCTCAGACGGCCACTCTGGCATGTCTGATCTAACTTGATACCACAAGAAAAAAAGAAATTATTGTTCACCTCTAATTCTAGTCTGTTTGTTCAGGGATAGTTCACCAAGTAGTTAATGGCTATCTGATGATTCCCTGTGGATGAATGATATGGGGGTGGGGGTTGGATTTGCATGGTACACCTAACAGATTGAAAGCAACTACTCACCTGTACAAAGGAGAGCACGATCTTCTATACCTAATGGGTCGATCTTTTTTATTCCATGATCAATTGATTGCCAGATAATCAATCCACCAGGAGTTTGACGGCTTCTTCTCAGCCACCTTATTACATTCATTATTGGACTACTACCAGTAATCTGTTTGTCGGCACCCATTTCAAGAGATTCTCCTACTGCTAGCTCAGTCCATGATCATTAACTTAAATATAAATATATATATATATACATATATATATATATATGTAATTCTTGAAGAGAAGAGACGAGGAGAGAGAGAGAGAGAAGAAATGCTTAAAGTGAAGCTTTGCCAAAAGTCTGCAAGTTAATTATTTAGTCAATTGCCCACTGCAAAACTCACTCTCCATATCGAGAAAGTGAAAACTAAACCAACCTTATTATGATGGAAATCAAAACCTTATTATTGAATCTTAGTTGCGGGCTTGCAGCACTATTCGAAGTCGCCGCCACTTCCAACAATCACAAGTTCTTCTCGGTCTTGAATATTACGTACGTACTCGATCGAGGCATGCATGCACGCAGGGTGATACGTACGAGGTTACCCCAATGGCGACGTACCACTTCCCCTTATGCTGTACGAGTACTTGATCGATTCGCGGATTCAGAGAGATATATATCACTTCAATCCGTAATCTAATTTGGTCCGCTATGACGGTCGTGCAAATGCGTATGAGGTGACTTCTTGCTATCAAGCTACTGAAGTTACAGCTCGTGGGTGACAGGTGATCTCTAACCTACCTTCTCTCTCTTCCTAAGGTATATGCATGTCATTATTTTTATTATAATTAATCGTCAAGTGTAACTTTTAGCACTCACTATATTATATATATATATAGTGGAGTAGGTATATATATGTACCTTGTTACTTAATGTTCATGTCTAAAGCAGGAAATATCTCTCACATGTTATAACAATAATTAATAAAGAGGAATATATATCCAATAATAGCATTCAACCACTAGATAATTATATATATATAGCATGCACAAAGGTCTCATATATATATAAATATATTGTTCTCTTCAGTTTGAACTGGATCAGTACACTGATCACACTTCCAACAGTATAACCTCTGCAATGAAGCCATCTTTTTCAGCTTGTTCTTCTCCTGATCAGCTCCAACATGGAGGCCGGAGCAACCTGCAGAGCACCCCCAGGATAGTTCTCGTGCTAACGTCGACCTTGGTGCTCCTCGCCATCGTTCCTCTGTACATGTACCCTCTCATGGTCGCGTGCTTCTCCTCCGCGCCTGCGAGGCAGGAGCAGGATCAGGCGGCCGGCTCGTCGTCCTCTCGGCACGCGTCGTCGTCGACGTCGACGACGGCCAACGCCGAGCTGCTCAGGAGCGCGGCGCGCATGGCGAGGTGCGACATCTTCCGGGGCGAGTGGGTGCCGAACCCCAGGGCGCCGTACTACACCAACGAGACCTGCTGGGCGATCCACAACCACCAGAACTGCATGAAGTACGGCCGGCCGGACGCCGACTTCCTCAAGTGGAGGTGGAAGCCCAACGACTGCGAGCTGCCCGTCTTCAACCCCGGCCAGTTCCTGGAGCTCGTCAGGGGCAAGACCTTGGCCTTCCTCGGCGACTCCGTCGCCAGAAACCAGATGCAGTCCCTCATCTGCCTCCTCTCCAGGGTACGTTACGTTCTTACAAGTATCCTCATATATATATTATATAATATGCATCATAATTTACACCACATTAATGTATACATGTCGTAGAAGTCACTTGGTATTACTTGCAATTTTGTCCAAGAAAACAAACGATTTAATTTTAGTGTATACAAGATTTTTTTTTCGCCATAGATTATGGACATAGAGCCTCTGAATTTTGATGGATGTGGTGTAAAAGGTGCAAGTGCAAATATGCACACATTTAAGCAGAATGTCAACCCAATTTGTTTTTAATCTTTAATCGAATTTGGAAATCGTCAAACGATAACATTAGTTTATTAAACTAGGAGAAATATTTTTTTTCTTGTGAGATGAATAAAAGTAAAAATATTCTTGTATAAATAGTGTTTGTAGAAATAAAAAAAAAGAAAGACCAAAATATTTGTTCCTATGGTAGAAACTTAGGCCCCGTTTGAATGCAAAGTTAATATTCTTTTAGTCACATTCTGTCCTCACTTTTTAATTTCATGGAGAACATCAGGTTCCATCCCCTCAAGAACTTGAAAACCTCAATTTTTTTTTCTATCATTACAAGTGGGGTCCACAAGGTGGAAAAAAATATTTGGATGAGATGATGAGAATAAGACCATTGTTCTTGTGATATTCCTATACCAAACGAAGCCTCTGTTATTTTGCTTTTCTTAAATAATTTTAAATTTTTTAAAAGTTTGACTTGAAGCGATTATTCTATGAGCATTTGAATGTAAAAAAAAACCTCTTGTTCTAACTAAGAACCTAATAGGCAACAAGTTCATTCATTGAGCTTACAATTAGTGCTCCATATGTTGTTATACATAATTTACTTTGTGGAATATATTATGTACGTTTTGCGATGAGATATATATATAGGATAAAAGGAAAGTGTTCCTATCTCAATTTGTTTCTTATCTTCTTCATCATTAAATTTTCATCCATGTATATATATCTATCTATATATCTATATAAGTGGACAATTATTTAGTTCACCTTGCGCCAAAGGAAAAGGATAAAATGTAATGGGGCACCTAACATGCATTCATGGTACTTTTAGAAGTCGACCGTTCAATATTCCTTATTATGATTAAAATGTATAGTTAGTAATTTGTATAAATTTGCATGCATGATTGGATCATATGAATACATGATCATATCATGTGTGCATGTACTTGAATTGGAGTGATATGTGCTGGTGGCACCAAACAGACAGGAGCACAAAAAAATGGTACGTGACAAGTGATGACCTGTCAGGCAGCAAAAGGGCCGGCGGCATTATTAGATACCAAATACGACGTAGCAATCCAACACATATATCCAATTGGTCGGCTGCCCCTAGCTGGATTTTATTATATATTATATATATAAATGTAAAAAAATGTACATCATTTTATACCATACATGTCCAATGCCAAGTCATCTGAACTTGACGGCCCAACTAATAGCAATAATGGTACATTCAATCTTTTGTATAGATCATATTGTGGCATATATATAAAGATTGAAGGTATCATTATTGTTATTAGTTAGGCCGTCCGCCACTAATCGACACAAATTTTAGTAGTAATGATGTGCCATAGTACTACTGTACATAACAAAAGAAGTTATACTCCTAAGAGTTGATTCCATTAATAAGAGAATAAGAGATCAATATGAAAAGGTTTAATAGATTGAAGTTCAAATATTATATTCTTAAAAAAATACTATGTTCATATTTAATCATTCTTTGATCAAATTAATCATGAACGATTGATTTTAGTGAATGTCTAATGCTAATCAATCCAAAATTAGTCGCTTTAGCGTAGGGCGTGTTCACAGTTCACCGGGTCGAGTACTCGATGATCCGACCCGATCTAGTTTAGGTCAGGTCGGGTCCGAACTCGACCTGACCATGAGGTACAGGTTAGATTTTTTCAACCCGAGTCGATCAGATCCGACTCGACAATCAGACTTTTTCTTTTTCTTTTTATTTTTTCCTTATTTAAAATTAAGCTTATATCTAATTTAAATTTTTAAAATTTTGAAATAAAATATTTTAAATAAAATAATATTTAGATAATTAGAAACCTCATTTTGTGATTTAAAATAAATATTAAATAATATTTTTATATTAAATAAATATAAAATAGCAATATTTTTAAAAAAAAGAAGAAAATAATTGGGTGGTCAGGTCGAGTTACATTTTTTCACGGGTCAAGTCCAATTCAATTTGTGAACACCTCTACTTTAGCGAATCACAACATTAAATATCAAACATAATTATTAGGGAACTCAATAGAATACCTATTTTTTTTCTATCACAAAGAGATATTTATGTGTCTAATGCAATAAAAAATATCTTTAAAGCATATATATATATATGGATAAAATGGAGGTGCTTCCTATATCACATAGTTCTTTACATACATTCAACTATGATAAACTATTTGAGAGATTGAATATCCATGCTAAGAATAACTAGAATTTTCAAAAGAATAACAATGAGATTCTCCAATATCATGTTAAGAATAATTAGGATTTTCAAAAGAAGATGTCATTCGTTTAATGAGAAATAAAAAAGAATATCGAAAATTCGTATGTAGGCACACTTTCATAATTAAGAAGAATATAATTCCATCCAACCATGAGCCATCACGATTTCAAACCTTGTAAACTGTTTGCTATAAAATAAAATCTTGAAGGAAAAAAAGTAATAGAATGATACAATATATTAAAATAAATATTTTTCACTAATTCAAATTATTAAAATACCGATGCATGTAAACTAACTTTGATACACAATATGTCGAAATATTGGACCATTATATTCTTAAAAAAAGAATGGCAAATGTATCGTGTACATACACACTTTTTGCTGAAATTTTTAATTAATTTTTTTTACGTGTGTACATATTTCATATTTCATATATCCAAAATTTAATGGAGAAAAGAATTTGCAGGTGACGTACGCAGTAGACGCGTCGGTGACGGACGACGAGAAGTTCCGGCGGTACCACTTCCCGACGCACAACTTCACGGTGGCGAGCTTCTGGTCGCCGTACCTCGTCCGGACGGAGGAGGTGGACTCGAGGGGCTCGGGGCTCTTCAACCTCCACCTCGACGAGCCCGACGCCAACTGGACCGCCCACATCGAGGACTTCGACTACGTCATCCTCTCCGCCGGCCACTGGTTCTTCCGGCCGACCATGTTCTACCAGGACGGCGGGCGCCTGGTCGGCTGCCACTACTGCCTCCTGCCCAACGTCACCGACCTCACCATGTACCACAGCTACCGGATGGCCTTCCGGACCACGTTCAGGGCCTTCAACGGCTTCGGGCGCTTCAGGGGCATGCTGTTCCTGCGCACGTTCGCGCCGTCGCACTTCGAGAACGGGGAGTGGAACAAGGGAGGGGACTGCGTCCGGACGCGGCCGCTCCGGAGCAACGAGACGAGGATGGAGGGGATCAACCTGGAGATGTACATGATACAGCTGGAGGAGTACAGGGCGGCCATGAAGGCCGCTGCTGCTGCCGCCAGCGGCGGCGGCGGCCGCGTAAGGTTCAGGTTGCTGGACACGACGGACGCGACGCTGCTGAGGCCGGACGGCCACCCGAGCAAGTACGGGCACCCGGCCAAGGCAAACGTGACCATGTACAACGACTGCGTGCACTGGTGCCTCCCGGGGCCGATCGACTCCTGGAACGACTTCCTGCTACACATGCTCAAGATGGAGGGCGGGAGGTCGCCACTGCGGCGCGCCGTTGGCCTCAGGATGTTTTAGGAAAATATCATCTCTCTCTCTCTCTCTCTCTCATGTGTAAATTTTGATCCTCGATATGCTTGTTATTTATTATTATCGTAGCCAGTTAAGTATTTAAATTTTGTTCGCGGCCGTATTTGTTATGGAATTCAATTTGTACTTAGCATGCTGCATTGTTGAAAGACATGGAACTCACAATTTTGCAGAGAGAGAGAGAGAGGTCCTTTCCAAAAGGAACTGGCAAAAATATACAAAAAAAAATGCAGCATCTTTTCTCTTCCCAAACCATAAATGCAGCCTGAGCCTCAATTTACTCGATACATAATCTTAGTTAGAATTGCTTCAAATAAGGTGATGCAGCTCTGGCTTGGCCACCACCATTTTACAAGTGCTAGAGGGAATTAAGACAACATGTTCATTCGTGTAAAGAGGATTCCGTGCAGAAAAGCCTAAGAAAAAAAAAAGAAATGAAATGCTCTTCAAATTTCTATATTTGATTAAATGTTGTCCACATACAGCTTCTTTTACACTGACTGAATTCGTGTGTAGTATAAATTTCTTTTGAACTCCTATGAGAAACTCGCTTGCATCACTTCGCAGTGAGCATTGTAAAATTTGAAGCTTGTGCATCTTCTCAGAGAAGGATAAAACCTTCTCAGCTCCTCCTCCAGATGAACTCTGGCCGCTGCTACTCAACTAGACAATCCTTCTGTCAGATCCTACCCCTTTAAAAATATGTACACTTTGGCGGCAGATTTCTTTCTCTGCCTCGTTATACTCCGGTCGGGAGAAAGGTTGTTGGGATCCGTTCGAAAGAACACGGTGCTGACATTCACTACCCCAACTGCTATGCATGCTGTTTTAATGTCGGACGAATTGTTTATGATCCCGACTCAACATCTTTCCTCTTCCTTCCTGTCTTGTTAGTCAGTTTCAGACTATCTGCTAATAAACCAGAAACCTTCTCCTTGGTGTAGATAATAGAATCATCCAGAGTGTATATGCGGAGAGCAAGTGACGAGACAGTGGGAGTCTTCACTGCAGCTGTTTGGGAGGACCAGTACCACCAGGAATTTTTCAGATATTCTGTCTTGATCATGCCCTCAAACAGTGTGGTTGCTTGAACCATCTAAAAGAAGAGAAAAAGCACATTACAATTTGCAACAAGATCACATCAGAAGTATGACGGATGGGGAATGTGTTCACAGATAGCATTCTTCTCAGATGAACAAAGGATGTTTTGTCGATATTATAAGAACAAAGAAACTATCTAATCGATGCTAGCAACAAAAAAAGGATTATGATACGGAGACTAGTTCCAACAACCATGCCATATGATGTTTCAAGACTATGGAAGAACACAATAAGCAGTCATATACTGATTACCTTATAAGCATATCTCCTATGCTCTAGTCTAAATTATTATCTTGATAAAGTTTGATTGTGGCATTTGGACATCATTTTACCCATACAACAGCTATTAAAAATCCAATTCACAAAGGTATTTTGTAATATATGAATAGAAGAGAAATGTACAAATGATCATAGAGTTAGGAAAAAAAGTAAGAAAAACCTTCCTAACACATATCCATAATACATCACAGTCAACTTTATTTTTTCTAAGAACAGTGACCTTTAGTGTGAATTAACAATCATGTTGCTCAACTGACCTCGAGTATTGACTCTGCAGATTTGACAAACGCGCGCCATACACATCTTCTCAGAAAGTGGGATTTCGACTGTTTGAGTGCTTCAGCAGGCAGGGCTGCTTCCATATCAAGTAAGTTAATCTTTAACCTCTTTAAGACTTCAGATATCTTCCCAACAAGTGGCTTCAATGATGACTCTGGAGCACAACTAATCTCTGATCGTTGGATTTTGTTCCTTGTGGAGGATGCTTCTTCTCCATCGCCTGCATCAACATCTGACCCTTTTGCTCTCCTCAGCTTTCCATTGGCATCATTTCCAAGGACTGAATTATCTTGTTCAGTCCATTTCCCAGCACCATCATAAGACGCCCTTGTACTAGCTCTGGGCCCCGATGAACATCTTCTCTCCAGGGTACCTAATAACTCACTATCCAGGTTGATATCGGATTGATTTTTATTAAGCATTATAGCTGAGTCCAGAAAGAGCACAGGAGAAGGAACCAAGCATGGAATCCCATTCAAACCAATAAGCCCTATTTCCTGAACCAACTCTTTGTTAGAATGTTTTATTATGAACTTTCTGCTGATCTCCTCCAGATTGTATGGACATGATTTCCTACGAAAAATAACTAGATTGGTGTTGGCATCAGACTTTTTAGTATTCAATGTCTCAGAAAGATCAGGATCATCCATTGACTCCCTTAACTTGGTGCCCTCAGATCGCATGGTCTTGCATTTTGGTTGATCCTCACCTTCTTTGCCTTCATCTAGACCAGAATTACCCACAGAACACCTTCCATCATTATGGCTCTCAAGTTCCGAAGCTGTCGGAAAGGACTGGTGACAAGAAAGACAATGGCATCTAGAGGGCCATACAGGTTCCAAGCATTCACATCTATACATTCTCTCTTCAAAAGTTAACTTTGACTTCCTTCCCCTTTTCTTTGGGATTTCATGTGGTTCTGCTTCCAGAAAAGGGCCATACTTGGCCTCAAGCACCATCCCGGCCTTTGTAGTCAAGCAATATGGAGAAGCACGACTCATTAGTAAAGGCTTTGGTGAAACTGGGGGATTCTGGTTAGCTTTGTGGTGAGAAGAAATCCTTTGCCACTGTAAGATGTTGTCCTTTAATTCTTTTTCTCCAGGTTCAGTTTCTGACATCCAATTAGCAAGTTCTTCAATTTCTTCCAGGGACTCATACAGATAACAAGAGTGTGGACTACATTTATTGACACCACAAGCAGATGCACTGAATTTATCAGGTCTACTTGGGTATTGATTCGCCATAAACATAGAAGAAGAGCCAAAGTTTATTAGGTTGTTAACCTTACGGTTCCTGAACTCTTCTTTTCTGTTTTTTTCCTGTGGCATTGACATGTTTGCATCAGCAACTAACCAAGGATGCCTACCAGGCCTACCTATAATCCAGTACAGCCGACCAGAAGAGTCCCTTCCTAGAAAGTCCCTTCTCAAAGATGACATCATAAGCTGATATTCAACATTCAAAATGGCCTCCTGCAACTTTGAAATCTCCTTTCTTAAAGACCCCATTTCCTCATCATTGTTTCCAGCCTCAGTCAAAAAAGCAGGAATGCTGTGAAGATTTCCTTCAGAACTGCCATCTTGGAAAGGTGCATCAACTTCAGAACTAGGTGACACGAGTTTCTTCCCCCTGTTTCGTACACCATCAGAAACCATGTCTGCAGGAATATGACTGTCAACATTTGACAGAGTCTGAGAAATCATCTCAGTATCACAAATATTAGTCCTTGACACCTCTGGAGTGCCAGTTTCTTTTTCATGGTGTCCCCTTACATCAGTATCATTTTCCTGGATGTTGATTAATTTCTCCTTTGTTGTTACTTGATCTGGTTGTGAAGTAGACGCCATCTGTTCTGTTCCTTGTCCATTGATTTCAAGTTGTTTATTAAGGATCCCTCCTGAAGACACATCTCCAATAACTGAGACCTTGTGCATAACATGGTTCTGACCAATTTGTGCATTAGAATTTGTACGCACTTCAATCATGCTACTAAGCAAAGGATCAGCACTCTTGTTGAAATTATTTTTTCCATCCTTTTCAACTGAACCTTCTGAAGTTGGAGACATATTTTTTAGAGCACTACCTGAATTAGTTACTGGATACACCAAAACCTTATTTGCAATATTTTCCAGTTGTCCAGACATTCCACCACTGTCAGAATGCAGATTAGACACTCCCCCATCTTTTACAACAGCATCACTAATACTGAATTTATTGCTTTCTTTTTCTATGCTCACCATCAACAATTCCTCCTTGCATTTCAAACTTTTCCAGTCCAAAACTAATGAGCGTAATTTTTGCTGAAGGTCACTCGACTTGTCTGTGCACTGGTCAAGATGTTCCCTGATAAGTGCAGTGTTAAGCACCTCATCGCATAGAAACTTCAGTAAAAAAATTCTCTGCAACCAACAATTCTTATTAGGAAGATAGCTTATATAATACAATTTCCTATCAAACAAAACTAATAGAACAATCAGTTCAAGTGTTATATCCTCTGCAGTAATGAAGGCATCTCTATAAACATCATTTTCTTAAAGGAAGGATAGACAATCATTCAATTGAAGTCAAGTGAGTCTGTGAGGAAAATATTGAAGATGGGATAATTGGGTTTTAGACTCATATTCTTAACCAACAACAACTTTAAGGAATATCAATCCACATATAAAACATGGTTAAATGTGAACAAGACAATTCATACATGAGGAGATTGACACCTAATCCTCTGACACTATTGAGGCAGCTTTTGAAGATTATATAAGCAACAAAGGCAGATGATTTTAATGGAGAGAAATGTGTAAATCTTTGTTTTGGAGTGGGGAATGATATCTTGTGATGATTCCCTTCCAATTTCTTCATCTTTTTCCACTTGTACACATCTTTATGGATTAATACACACTAGCAAAGTCTAGCCATCCTTTTGCCCCTCAGAAAACAGAGGACACTTATGTTGCCAGGTCATATCCAATTCACATAATGGAATTTTGCAACAACAAATGACTTCTGAAGAGATTCTTAAAAAAATGGAATTGTGTTAAAAGATGTTCATTCTAATTCTGTATGACAATATAAAACGTAAAAGCATTATGATCTGGTGCAGGTGGTGAAAGGGGAAAAAAAGAACTTATGTAGTAACTGATTGGCAGCCTAAAATATGCAGTGTTCCCAAATTTTGATTATTGAAATCATCCAGAGGCTAAGAAGTGGATAAGACGGTCTTTTTTACATTAGAGGAATAAAGCAGAAAATGTTTAATAGGACAAACCTCATCTACGTTGAACTCCCAGTATTCTTTTTCCTCCATGGTGCTACCTAGGTGGTTTAGAATTTCTTGAAATGCACGGACTTCCTCCCCTAGATGTCTCTTTATACGGTGTTTGATAATCTGTGTTCGCCGGTGGTCTTGCATTTTTGATTGGCTTCTTATACATGATGGGCAATACCAGTTCCCTTCAGGAATCCGAGCCAAAGGAGGATTCAAACAATAAGTATGATATTCAGAATCACAAGTATCACAGAGCAAAACACTGTCATCGTCTTTATCAATGCCGCAAACTTTGCAAACTCCCTCTTCCCAAGGGGCTTTTGGCATTTCATTCACTGCACGAATCATATCAAGCAGTTCTTTCTGTTTGCCAGAATCCAAAGGCTCCGAACCAGCATGGGCACCAACCTTCTGTACAAGTGTAAGTACCTGTCCAAGAAGCATTTCCATTGATAGTTATTTCCTACCTCCAAAATGGGATATCTAACTGAAGATCCTGGAGGTGAAGATTAAGTTCACAAAACTAGGGGAGGGACCATAAAAGAAGAAGAATAAATTCTTTCACTTCACCAAGATAATAAAACAGCATTATGATCTTTTTCCCCAACTGACAAGAATAAATTCTTTCACTTCACCAAGATAATAAAACAGCATTATGATCTTTTTCCCCAACTGACATGATACATAATATAAACGAATATATCTGATAAGAGGTCAATTATAAAATATGATGATTGTATATTTTCAAATATATATATATGATGATTGTAGGCATATACAAAATACATAAACTGAAAAATTACAAGTAATATATGTTATACTAGCAAAACATTTGTTGTTTACAGTTTACTAATTAACTTATAAATATAAAATAGAACCTCCTTCCATTCTTCATGCAGAAACCAATAAGATGATCATAACTTTGTCGATATCAGTATGAAAGATGAGATGAGCAACTGACCTCCTCCTCAAATAATGACTCAAAATCCTGTGATAATGTCTCAACCAGCTCCATAAGATCAGATCGATCCCCATATGCTGTGCATATATTGTGCCACACCTGCATCACAACACCAAAAGTTGACTGATTGTCACAAGTCTATTTTTTTCCCAGAAGAGGGTGTCCAATTTCTACTGCTTTGATGTTTTTCTGGACTTAAAAAAATAGCAAAATGTTTACCTTCAAGAGTGCTCACTAAATCCCATCAGAAGCTAAATCCTCAATCATGTATAACTATACGATATAGATCCCTCTTAAAAAAAACTATACTACATGTATATGAATCCACATTTCTGTTGTTTCTTAACCTTTTTTTTTTTAATCCACAAGTTCTGCAACAAAGCTTTTTAGCTCGGTAGAAGAAAAGCAGTAAAGAATAACTGACCTCCCGGACATCCTCAAGGAAAGCCTCATGTGAACTACCATAGGCACCGACAGAAAGCCTTAAATCAATTGTACGGAAATCCAAAGGACGAGCAACCATAGCGGGAAATCCGAGAATGCCTTCATCCTCATTGTCATTAATATTGCCCAAGGTAGACCCAAGCAAATTGCAGAAAACTTTTGCCTCATCATCAGAAACAGAACGACGTAAAACTATACGGCATTTTTTCATAATGGCATCTGACAATGAAACAGGAGTCCTCTCTTTCTGTCTCTTCTCAAACTTTTGCTGTTGATTTCCTCCATAAGCTTCTGCTAATACAGATAGAACAGCTTTCTGTGCAAACCAACAAGACACAGAAAGTTAGCGATGAAAACTATGTAAGGAAAGGACTCATAGAATGTTCGGAGAAACATTGTGAGCAATAGACAACTAGAAAAATAAAATAAAATGACTATAATAAAGAGATAACGTTGACCAAATTGTTTTTTGGTCCTCATGCAAAACAGTTTAGTATCAGAAAAGATCAGTCCACTACAAACTACAACTTGAAAGGTACCAAAATACACAAAATTTCAATGTAGCCCCATTCAGTACATAGGCATACATTTCATTTACATTCAGACTGTAATGCAGAAAATTGAACATATACATAAGAAACGTCCCCAATAGGTCAAAGAAACTTCAACAGAAAAATTTAAAAACCAACCCCTTAATCTATATATATTATGTGTGTGTGTGTGCTAGAAATAATGTGATTGTTAAATAAGATGAACCAATCATCTATCCTAAAAGTTTAAGCAGTCATGAAGAAGTTTAGTTTTATCCGTATATTTTCAATACGCTCCCACATTGGGTTGCTAACATTTTTTTTTAATCCAGCCCGAAACAATGGCAGCTAGCAAGGAGTTCACGACCGGACTTGCTGCAACCCATTCTATTGCATCAGCAACTGAAGCCTAATGTACATACAACAATCTTCATGTGTGAAGGGACATGACGAAAGAAAGGGCGGGAGTTGATAATGCGAGAGGAGTTAGATTCAGTCTTCCAGACAACAAGGAGAAAGAAAAATAACTCAACTGCGATCGTTTCAACCCATATTGGTGCATCTGGCTGGGCCTGGCAAAGACTAAAACTCTGGGCACCAACAGTTTAACAGTGAGGTGACGGTGGCTCCCTACAGTCTACAACAATACGAGTGGGTCGGCTATTCCAAGCTCGATTCCATGGATTTAAAGAAAAGAAGCAAAAGGATTAGGATTTGTCTTCTTCATGGAGAACAGGTCTTACTCTGTCTCGACTGTTAGAGCATTCCTAAACAACACTTTCCAAACGAAGGAGAGAAAGCTGGCTCCATTGGTAGACCGGTGGTGACGCAGAGCTGAGTGAGCCTCAGTCCATCACGATGGATATGGCTCGGATAGGTCAGTAGTAGAGATGGACAAACGGGCCGTGTCGGGCCTTGCTCGGGCTGGTCAACCCGTGTTTGGCCATGCCGCGGGCTGTGTCGTGCCAACACGGGTCGTGTCGTGCCACACGATCCATTTTGGACCCCGGCACGGTCTAGGCCCAGCCTGACCGGGCGGGCCGGGTCGGACGGCCCTTTTTTTTTGCTTTCCAATTTGAACTTTTATAATTTTTAATTTACTTATTAAATTATTATATAATATAATTAGTATTATAATTATTCTATAATATATGACTTAGTGAGCAGTGACTACTTTAATTACTATATAAATAATTATATAGTTAATTTTTCAAATACATTAAGTCATTAATTTATAATTATTAAGTAAATAAATTTGTAAAATGAATACTTGAGTACTATAATAACTAATAGGTTATAACTTATGCATAAAATTAATTGTTAAGTATTTAATAAATAATAAATATATATTAGTAGTATTAGTATACTAGTATAGATAGTTAAGTACTAATTTACTAATTACTATATACTAAGTTATAACTAGGTTATACTAAATAAATTAGTATTTAACTATCTTATAACCAAGATACTATATAGTATAATAGTACATACTATATTACTATGTTATAACTAAACGATATTATACTAAGTAAATTAGTATCTTATAAGTTATAACTTAGATAGTAATTTACTATATACAACTTAGTACTAAAGTTAGAATTAAATCAAAAGTATCCTTTAAAGTTCAAACTTTAAATTCGTACTAAAGTTAAAATCAAATGTGTCTTTTAAAGTTCAAACTTTCTAATTTTTAATTTACTTTTTATATAATATAATTAGTATTATTCTATAATCTATAATATATGACTTTAGTTTAGTGACAACTGACTACTTTAATTATTATTATATAATAATTATATAGTTATAATTTTCAAATTCTCATTGAGTAATTATGATATCATATTCACAGCAGCCGCTATTTAGATCAATTCCAAGAGAAAAGACAATATCACTCGAAATGAGCCTAAGAACGACTGTTATGAAAATGATATCTTAATTATTCAATGAGAGAAGATGAGATTGAGAGAGAAATGGAGGGATTGGATGTGACCATTTGGGGAAGGAGAGAAGAGGAGATTGAGAGAGATAGAGAGAAAATGCAAGAGTATGAGAGAGATGAGGGGAAAAAGAATGAGTGATGAAGAAAGGAGAGGGAGTTCGGCCGCATTTTATAAGTGGCGGAGGGTGGTTCAACACGGCCCGCGTTGCTTTAAATACGGCCCCTGTTGTACTCATAACGCGTTCGTGACCGTCGGCCCGTGAACGCATTGTCAAATCGAAATAACACGAGCCGTGTTATTTCAGCGCGGACTGTGTTATTCATCATGCGCGGTCCGTGTCCATGCCAAAATGGGCCGTGTCGTGCCGGATCCGTGTTCACCGTGCCCGGGCCGTGTCGTGTTCATAGTGAGGAAGGCAGCCCGGCACGGAATGGCACGACACGGCCCATGTTTTTGTGCGCGGGCCGTGTCCGTGCCGGGCCGGGCGGGCACGGCTTTTGGGCGGGCCGGCAGCATGCGGGGCCGTGCGGCCTGCCCGAAATTCCATCTTTAGTCAATAGAATATCAGAGATATCATTTCTCATTATTCTGTCCTATAGTTAATGTTCTACAGAAATATTAAATTGAAGGGATGGATCCGTACTTGTTTCGGGGGTCCATCTTGTATTACAAGCTCCATTGATATGTAGATGTCGCGGGGAGGAGGGGAGTGGGGGGCTCTCATACGGCAATGCCTTACCTGACATCTCTCAAGTGGCAAGGCCTTAGCTGACATCTTTCAAGTGACGAGGCCTTAGCTGACATCTCTCAAGTGGCGAGGCTTGGGATTGTTTCCTATTTAATATGAGTGTTTCTCCCCAAGCGCCCTCAGGGGGATGTTCGGAATTGAGCATCTATTTTACTACTTTATTTGAACCTTGCTTACCTCAAACAACAGCTTGACTCAGTAAGATGTAAGTAAGATGTGTTTGATTGGAGCACCTCTCACCTCAGACAAAAGTTGCTATTCTTATAATTGGAATGTTCCTCTCAAGCCCCCTTGAGAGGATTTTCTTTTTCCAATAGCATTTTCATTCATGGCTTTTCCTAGAATTTGGTTTTAGTAATTGACCTTAGTTTGAATAACCGAAAGCACTGGTCTTCTTATTAGCAACAGAAGCAATGCTATGGGAGTATTTTGGGTTCTCTTCATGATAAACTTATGTATGTCATAACACAATTCCTTTTGGACACATGGTTATTGTATGTTCACAACATTAGAACTCGAGTTTTCTCCCCCCATCAAACAGCTCCCTCGCATCAAACAGCTCATTATGTGGGCACTTTTTATGCAATCATTTTCCTTCTCTATGGCTTTTTTACATTCATACTGGGACATATGGCGAGCAATCTGGCTGCATGTGTCTCATCCTTGCCATAGCAAAGGTAAAGTGTTGCCTTCACTGGTGATCTGGCTGCAGCTTGAAGTCCGGCAATGAACCTCAATGAGGTACTGCACTGAGCGAGCGATCTTCTATAAACTACTGGAAGGAGGGAAAAAATAGCAACAATGGCCCATCAAACCTGCTTCCATGTTTCTTGCATTTATCTTGTTCAGACAATTCACAGAAGCCAACCTACGTTTGCGAGCCCGCTTGGCCATCATCAAGAAAGGAATGTTTCTTAATAAAACTTAACTCATATAACCACTTAACGTTTAAATTCGATAAGTTAATCATCTGTCTTAAAAACTTAAACTTTTAGGAAGTCACCCGTTGGTATAGTTATATTCATAACAAAAATATATGAAGAGATAGACTCAATAACAGAGAAAATTAAGGGCATTACAAATGGCAATTCTTAGAATACAGAAAAATTATAGAAAGGACATCAAGTTACCCATGTTTCATCGAATAAAAAGAAGATTTTACCTTGGTTGGTCCGGAAGCATTTCCCTTGTAAACTTCTTTACTTATTGAATGCTCCAAGATTTTCTTCGCCCATTCTGGAGGATTTCTGGACAAAGATTCATAAACGCATTTTCGAATTCTCGTACCAACATTAGTGGGTAGCTTTCTAACAGGTTCTAGAGGTTGTGCCCATTCAGGAAGACTCTTCTCATTTGTAGCAACAGACCCAGATGTGCATACTGCATCAGATTCTTTGTGCTCTGGGGACAAAAGCTGCATTTCTTGCTTTTGACAAATAGATATTCGCCTTTCCGCCTCTGCAAGTAGCTGAGAATTTGGTATTTCAGTTCCATGTGAAAAAACACATAAAATAGATTCTTATCACCAAAATGGAAAACTATGAACTGAAGTAAACAAAACTTCAAAGTCATCCATAATTAAGTAAAAAAGCTAAAATTTCAGGTTTCGACACCATTAACCACTACGTAGTCTACATTTAAGCGAACTCTTGCATAAACTCCTCAAAAAGAAAAAAAGTGTAGCAAAGAAGGCAGCTGAATTTGGCATAATGCTCATATTCACATTTAAGAAATCCATATTGTCCACAATCACAACCTAGTATATTTCCTGTTAAACAAATTATACTACCTTGTCAGAAGAAATAACGATTGTGCAACTGCAGCTAGATCATACAGACAAGTTCTTTTTTTTTTTTTGAAGTCTCATACAGACAGGCTAGTAGCTGAATACAACAAAAATCAAGAAATATTGAAGTAATGTGTATGGTGATTCCATCTAAGATTCTTACTTTGTGTCATCAATCCAGTGAAAATATTGCATATCGTACTTGTATAATGCACAAATAGAGAAACATTTACTGAACAATAATATCTCCAAAGATTAGAACACCGAAGCAAATGATAGTGAAGGAAAGTCCTGATAGCTCCCATTCTATGATTTCTCTAACTTACTTAATAACCAGCTCAAACCGTGTAACCACATCCTACAGTTGTTGCTGCGATAAGGAAAACACTAAAGGAATTTATAGAACGAATAAACAATCACTGTTGTTGCATGTATCTAGTGAGCCCTGTGTTTTATTTCACATTATGCCTTCCTACTTGCCTTTTATTTGGTAATATATTCTATCTTCTTTTCTGCATGAACTAAAACGCTGCAGAGAAAGAAGTATGAGAATGAAAAATATCTAATTTGTGTTATGTCAAGTATGAAATTCACAATTGGATACAGTAGTAAACCATTTACCAAGTTTACCTCAATAAAAGAAAATTTCCAATGAGTGGTCTACAAAGGTTGCAATTAATGCATTAAAAGTTACCCATATTGCAAACACAAATGACAACAAAAGAACAGTAACATGTCCATCATTTAGAAATCAGAAACTCCCATATACACCAGATAGTTATAGTAATCACTTATTCATTTCGAGACAGGTGAAATTCTAGAATAGCCATCTTTGGAATTAGATCTTTTTTTCTTTATTGAGGTGGAATTAGAAATTAGTCTTTCAAACCTATAAATCTCCCTGAAGAAACAGTGTAGAAGTTATGTTTGCACAACTGAGTGTGATAAAATAGTCAAGAGTTTATCTCTGCCCCATGCATAAACAAGAACAATCAAAGTTAAGTGTAATAAAGCAGTCAAAAATATGTCCACAAAATGTATAAACAAAAAACATGGTTGAAAGCCCAAAATCATAGAGTTCCCTTTCTTTATCATACATGACAGAATATCTGTTAGATGTCAAGAAATGCCAAAACCTTTGATATCATAGACATAGCAAAAAGGTTATATACCCATTTTCATTGAACATGGGAAGGAAATGATGAATAATGAATAAATTTATAGGACAACTTTATTCTGCTAACAATCATTACTTACCCCAAGTCTAAATTGGCCCCTCGAAAGAAAAAAGATTCCATCAAACAAAGAAAAGAAGTCAAAACAGACATGTGGAAACTTAGTCACATTATAACTCCAGATAAATGCAGTCTTTTAATATCAAATCATGAAAAGAAAAACTATTTTGATATAGCTCAGCATTTTGTCTCCTCAATATTATTTTTTGAAAGGATGTTATCTCCTAAAAATTAAAGCACATTATATCACCATACAACTCTGCATCCCTAGGCTCAAACATGTTGAAAGTCAAAAGCAAGTTGTAGTGAGAAAACAGTAAGTAAATAATGAAAACATAATAGCCTACTATTAATGTTGATAGAACTTTTAGGGCATCAAACTAAGCTTGATATCAGTCCAATCATCATTTTAGCGCATCTCGTAGGTTAACTTAGTACAGATTTGTGATAAGTTGAGAATTTAATATTTGCACCCTCTTAGGGCAAATTCTGTACCAAATATAGCACCATCACACTTCACAAATAAGGAAATAACCTAAAATATCCGCTTCTTTTATGTGTTCAGGAAAATATATTAGTGGGCGTTATACTAGAAAAAGAACCTAACACTTTTTAACACTTTAATTAGGACTATTTGATTTCAATAATCCTAATCAAACTATTCCTGATACTTGTAAGATTTTCCTTGAATGCTATTTTTTTTATGAATGCTATTAAAGGACTGTCCAATGAGCATGACTGGCTTTGACGATTAGAGAGACTTGTGATATTTGATCTCATCACTTTAACATACTCCATAATTAACATAAGGTTATGGGAAAATAAGATGAGCATTTCATATATTTGCATCATTAGGAATTCTTAGTACTTTATTATGTCATCAGGGAGAACCAAAAGTAGAAATATATGTTTTGAATGTACCAAATACATGTAGAATGTTTCCTTATATAATCAAATGCCATATGTACCCAATTTTGATCAAAATTTTAGTTAACAAAACATTCGGTTAATGAACTAGATAGAAATTATATAATATAATCAGAATAGAGATTTACAAAGCCACATATTCAGAGATAAGCTTTCCTTTCTCTTACCAAAGCATCTGCTTCCATACCAGCAACACCGGAAAGCGAACCACAAAGAACACCACCATCACCTTGTAAGCAGCGAAACAGTTTCATAGCTTCACGACTAAAGACATCAGCAGAATCTGTTCCAGCATTCACACATAAAATAGCTATGACATATCTCCTGGCTAATTCTGGCCATGTTAACTCATTAATAATTAATATATCATTTTTTGTCTCCTTCGTGGAATTCTCAACATCTTTCTTTCTTCCACGTCTAGATTTTGATTCTTTGGTGTCACTATTTGAGTCCACAAAAGCTGCAACCTTGGGTAGGAATTCCCTAATTAGCACCTTCAGGAGTGAGATATGAATCTTTGTCAAAGTTACACCGGTACATCTGGCATAAGTAGATGATGCCAGTTTGGCTTGAGCTGCTTCCCTTGTTGATGCTGTTTCATTTGGAATAAATGAACTAAGACATGATTCATGTGCAGTCGAATCAGGTTCCCCAAATGGCAATAAGGTTTGAGTATCATCAGGTAGTTCTAAATTAACATCTCTAGGGCATTGAATTTCCTTTTCCAGCTTTTCCATAGACTTTGGAGTAATAGGCCATGGATCAATAAGCTCATCCTCAAGCTCCTCAAAAGAAGGAGGTTCTTTTAGTCCCAATACCTCATAAAACCGCCAAAGGAACTCCCATATCTATGTTTATGAAGGGAAATATAAGACAAAAAAGAAACAAAAGAAAACTTGAAAGTCCACTTCAAAAACTAAAAAGAAAAGAAATTTATATCGAGAATATAGTACCTGCAGAACATCTCCTGCCAATTCAGCAGGAAGTCTGCTGCCCAAAAGTTTTCCTAATGGAGGTTGGCGATCACGGTTAGAAACAGAATCTTGTAGTTGTGTTCTTGTCCGTCTTTTATACAAACTATTTGATGGAATTTGCTCCTCACCTTTCTCTCCACCCCTTTCAACAGCAAGAAGGGCCCCACTTGCAACAGTCAGTGACGTTGAAAAGTCAATTCGATTAATTAAAAATTGATAACCAGAACAGGAACTTGACCCAGGAAGGGTTTCAATAAGCTCCTGAACAAAGTCCATATCCAATCCAAATCTGTCCTCCTTCAACCATTCAGCAAGTAATTTACATGACGAATCAAGCTCACTGACACTCAAAATCACACTTGGTGCATCATTTGGACCAGAAGCAGAACAAAATCTAGCTAAAGGTCCAAGGTGATATGGAGGCTTATGAGCTCCCTTGTCTGTGGTTGATGATAGTCCACTTCTGTGGCTGCAGCAGAACTTCAAACATCCCGATTGCTTGTACACTTCACGACATGTGTCAATAAGGGTTTGTGACACCATCTTCCATACTGAAGATGAAGATCGTCCTTCCACATAGAATTCCCCTATGCTATCTTTTGGAGTTGTTCTATGTAAAGTATCACCATTTTTTTCAGAATTGTGTTCTTGTTGATCCATCACAATATCTTCATCATGCATAACCATTGGCACAGCTGTCCCACTTAAGCTTCTGGGCAAGTTACTGCTGAAACAGGATAAGAATTCTTGATCTGCCTGGCTTGGATCAGATAGGAGCACCAAAAGGTCATCATCTTTCTCAGAAGCCGAATCAAGTATCACATCTCTAGTTTCTCTTCTTTCAATGGAATCCGATATGTTAATAGTGTTATACAAAAGAACAGTCGCCCCAGTTGGAACAGCTGATGCTGAACATGGAACCCTTCGGACCTTAAAAATAGGTCCCATGCTATTACCATCTGACACCTCACACTCAAAAAGTGAACCCGTGGTTTTATCATGCCAAAGGGCCTTATATCCTATGGGCCAAATGTGATTCTTATCATGATATGTCATTTGCAAGTCAATTTTTCCTAAGCAAATAACAAAGAAATCTTCATATTGAACTGGAAGCCCATTCTGCATATAGGAAAAATATGTCAATATCAAGTTATGCATATTTTGACAAGTAAATACTAAAACATTTATGCACACATATATAAGAGAAATGTATGCATGCACATACAAACTTCAGTGACAAGTACCCTTTATATCACCAAGCAAGTATATTTTGACAATTATACACCTATAAATTAACGAGAACCCACTCAAAAGTTATACATTTTTCAAGGCAAAGTTATACTTTTTTTAAAGGTAAAAGGGTGACTGCCAAGAACTTGCAGTCAATTAGCATCTACATTTACAAGTCCCAGACAATTATAACCATATTGAAAATTTTCCAGGCATATTCAGAATGATAATAAAAATGGCAAGCTGGAAACAGAACATACAATAAAAATATACCATAGCAGTAGATCATTTCTTACATTCATCTCTTGTGACCCACAACCACAAGATTCCTCCATGCCAGGTTTTATAGCATTTAAAGATCTTCTGGCCTCAGTAGATTGATGTTCAGTCACCTCATTATCCGAAAAGCGATCCACACTATAACTAGCCCTTGGATAATCTTGGTGATCACTAAAATTAGCTGCAACAAAAGATCCTGTGACATTTTTCTTTCGCCTGCGTGGAGGCAAAGACTTATGAACTACTCCGAAACCATCACTTCCTTCACCCATGTCCATGTGGATGAAGCTTCCTCTCATTCCATGATATGGACTGACACTAAACATCGATTCAAATCCATCTGCAGCATAGTGAACGTTAAAAAGTACTATCAATTCCATGAAAAGTCATTAAAAATTCACAACAATAATATGATATGCCCACCCCCCTCCCCCACCCCATCCCCCTCTTCCCAAACACAACGGAAAGAACCAAACAGGACAATATGATATGTTAGCCTGGGTAATCTCTGTGAAAGTTGCACCCTACACTATGAATAATGACAGTGAAGGCACTAATTTCATTTTTGGAATATACCTTCTGAAGATGTTCTGACAATAGAACCTTTCCCTGCATCAAAGGTATTCCTCGGCTGATTCATATTGAAATGTGGAAATGCTTCACCGAAGCTGGTAAAAACAGCTCCATCAGAGTTGTGCATCCTGTAAAATAATTAAGTTGCATTATCATTCATCAGCATCACTTTGAAGAGTGAAAGAAACTTCAAGAAACAAAAATAAAATAGGAAAAGATCATAGTTCATCATGTAATTTAAGTGCCCACTGAAAGCTAGTAAAAAACTTGCAATCTTCCGTCATCTGAGATGCTGATTGTTAAGCTCCATTTTCAAGTTGCATGGAGATGTCACCAAACAGAGATACATTCCTTAAAAATCAAAAGAATTTAGAGAATCTTAACATGATAAATACAGCAACTACTGAAGTGCTAACTACTTTCCGAAATTTAGCTTATTTCCCTGAGACATCAAAACATGAACTAGAAATGAGTAACTACTTTGGCATGTATTGAGTATTCTTTCATTGACTTTCTATGTGAAACCCCAAATAGCAGAGGATACGTTTTATCTCAGGAAAGATCCTGATATTTCTCCAGTAGGATGTGTGTACTATGATGTAAAACTGATCTTATCATGACCAGAGATTCAAATAACTAGAACATCGACCACTACTGCATAGTTAGTTTGCAGAATTTAAGATATCATCATTGTCATTATTCAAGATACCACTGCTCTATACATATATAAGCACGTCTTGGTCATAGTATTTCACGAGCTTGCCTATCAAATTCTTCACTTTTAGTTTAGGTCAATAAGTTATTAAGCATCAATCCTTCCGATCATCTACGGTCATGTCATGAGCTTAGTAAGAAGGTAAAAGCTCCAATTATAATTCCCAATATCACGATCACGCATGGATGTAATATTAGAAAAAGATTGTTGTGATACAGCAGGAAGCTTTCAGCGCAGGAGTTGCACCATATTCTGGACATCTAAAGAAATCAGATAATTAGTTCAACAATTCTAGTTGACCGTATGCAACGCCATTCAACAGGCAGTCAAAACTCTCTCTCTCTCTCTCTCTCTCTCTCTCTCTCTCTCTCTCTCTCTCTCTCTCTCTCTCTCTCTCTCTCGAAGTGGACAGCCAAAACATTCATCGTGAAAGTTACTGAAGAGAAAACTACAAACACGTGCATAAAAGAACTATAACAGAGTAAGCCAACAAGCAATTGTGCATGCGTAGCTATGAAATCAAGATAAAACTTTTATTTTCACAGTTAAAAGGAGGTTAAAAAGTAACCAACGATGAAAAGCTCAAACAGAGTAAACAGAAAAGACTAAGGAGCACAAAATGGTGGAAATTGCCAGTGGCATCGAAACAAAGAAGATATCGCATCAATAAGCAAACGAGAGGAAAGACGCAATTAAATGCCTTTGTCCCGTGTTGCCTCTGCCTCCATGCGCCTCCTCCACTGTGCAAGCGTCCCCATCCACGTCGCTGGGTGGCAGCGCATTCATGTCGAGAAGCCTCGCCTGGCCGAGCGTCCACCTCTTCTTGGGCCTCCCGCTCACGGTGCACTCGGCGCAGAGCCAGTCGTCAGTCACGGCCGGCTGACGCGGCCGGCCCCCGCGGGCGCAGCCGAGGTGGAACCCTCGCTCGCACCCGTCGCATACGAGGGTCCCGCCGCGGGCCTCCGGTCGGCCGCAGGCCGCACAAGGAAGGATCGGGAACCCGGCCCCGGCCTCTCCGGGGAACCCGGCGGGGTCGCCCTCGGCACGCGGGGGCACGGCGTGGTAGTGGCAGGCGAGAGCGTAGGCATCGTACGGGAGGTAGTGAGAAGGGAGCGGCGGCGGAGGGGGGATAAGGTGAGTCGGAGGAGGAGAAGGAGTAAGATTAGGAAGAGGATGAGGAGGAGGAGGGGTGACTTCACCGGCGACGGGCGGAGGAGTGTCGCAGGGAGGGGAAGGGGTCTCGTTGAGGTCGATGGAGAGCGGGACGGGGCGGGCGGAGGGGTCCATCAGAGGCGCCGGAGCTCAGACTTCGCTGCAGACCCCGTGTGCTGCGAGGGCATCCTCGACGGCGGCCGATCGCTGGCTAGGGTTCAGGCCGACGGCGCCGGCGAGCGGTGGGAAGCGGGGAGAAGGGGAAGAGAGAGATGGATCGGGGGATTTGTCCATTTGGGAGCGTGTGGTGGGTGGGGATCACCTCGTTGGGGGGGAGATGAAACGGACGCGTGGAGGGCGGGGAGGCGCGGAGCCTGGCGGTGATCGCTGTTCGGGGCGGGGCAGCGGATGAGGCGGTGTCGGGGGCAACGGGAAGCTCGAAGCGAGCGAGAGCGTGCGGGTTCCATGTGACTAACGGAAACGGGGGGCTTTTGTTTTTATTTGGTGAAGTAAAAAAGAATCGGGGGCGTTGGATTGCGGTCGGATCCGCTGACAGGCGCCGCACAGCGGGCGACCGCTGCGAGTGGGGCCGCGACGCGCGTCATAGATTTCTCCGACAGTGGACGAGCCGTTCGAGGATTCCATTCTCCTCTCTTTTATTTCGCTGACGTGGAAGGAGCTCTTCCCCTTTATTATTTGTATTTTATTTTTTTTTGAAAGCGGGACCCGCTGGCAAAACCGGGAAGAGAGAAACCTGGAGAAACCGCCCGATAAGGACACCGGAAATGTGACCCGCGTCGGGGGCCCCGAAGAGGTGGACCGCACGTTACGTTCTCGCCTTTTTTTCTTTCCGTACGATGCCGTCGGGTTTTGTTTTTATTTTTTCTTCCCCGCCTCCTTCGGCATGCGTTTTTCGCGGCTGCGCATGGGATGGGAGTCGGACCGTACCACGAACAAATGCTTCGCGTTGGGCCGGCAAGAAGGCCCAGTTAAATAGTTGGCAGATCTTATATGGGCCACCATTTAAAGCGTAAACGAGCCATAACCGATAGCTCAAAGAAAGATCCATGCGATGTTGGGCCGAATCAAATCGTTTTATATGGGCCTCCGATTGAAGAGTAATAGATGAGATTTTGAAAAAAATATATAATATATAATAATAAATAAATGATTTAATGTTTATCATACGCATATGCACATTTTTTATCCGTCTGATCTAATCAGACGGATGGCGTTCGTGCACGGATTCCATCCTCGCCGGCGATGAGATCAAATCGCGAGGTCATCACCGGATGGGGCGGCACAGCGAGCGGCAGATCGAGGACAGGGGCGAAGGCAGGGAAAGAAAGAGAGGGAGAGAGAGGACGTAGGGGTCGCAAATCGGATGCGTCGGTGGTGCTCGGAGAGGAGGACGAGGCGATTGACGACAGATCATTCGTCGGGGATGCAGAGGACGGAGGATGGTGGCGTAGTGAATCAGTGGATTGGGGACGTAACGTGGAGGAAGGGGAGAAAAAGGGGGAGAGAGAGGACACGGGGGGTCATACGTCGGCGACGCTCGGAGAGGAGGACGAGGCGATCAGCGATGGCAACGCGTGAGAAAAGCGAGAATGACATCGGCGGAGCTTGTAGATCTGTGGCGGCGGCAATGGGGAAACAAGGACGGTGGCAGTGCAGATCGGGGAAGCAGGTCGGGGACTGGCGATCGACATCGAGCTCATAGATCGGGGACGGGTGGTGGTTGACGTCGAGCTCACAGATCTGTTGCGGGGCGACGATGGGAGGAAGCAAGGACAATGGGGCGCAGAACAAAGACGGGCGGTGGTCGAGGGAGAGAGAAGAGAGAGGAGGGGAGAGAGAAGAGAGAGCAAATGGGAAAGAGAGCAGAGAGAAGGGGTAGAGAAGATGAGAGAGAGGCCGCGCATGAATGTCGTCCGTCCGTTCTAATCGGACGGATAAAAAGCGTGCGCATGATAAACATTAAATCCATAAATAAAGGGCGTTACTATTGCTACTTCAAAACACACTATTGTCACTTCATCATGAAAAGTATGAGATAAAATGAAGTGACAATAGTATTTTTTGAAGTGACAATAGCGGTGCCCCAAATAAATAAGAAGCATTCTCTTTTTTGAAAAAAAAATAAAGGGTTGGCTTAGATATTTCAGTTGAAACATACATGTTGGTAGCTTTTTATTTATATATTTATACATACCTTTAACATATTGATACTTAGGTACATGAATTTATTATGACGATTTTATCCTAAAAATTAAGTAAAATGGAAAACTTACCAAATAGCGATAGTAATATTAATATTTTCTACTATTAATACTTAGGTACATAAATGTGTTTTGTCTATTGTAATTTGGAATTATTCAAGGGTAGGATGGGATTCAAAATTTTATTTTAGTGACAATTTATTTGAAAATCAACTCGGCCCAAAATCCAACTAACTTTTGGTCATATTGGGTCACGTTACATCTTAATATAAAAATCAAATGGTGGTGGAATTATTCGTTCATCATTTACTTATGCACATTAATATAAAATATATATAATTTTATTTTTGAGACATGAAAATAATTTCTAAAATATGTGAATACTATTGAAATGCTCTAATTTTCATCCATTTTAGGTTTTAAAACATATAAAATTCCTGTATTGAATAAAAATGAATTTAACTTTAAAAATACAAATAGATTTTCTGGATCAAGTCAAATCAACTCATGTGGTGATTTTTTAAAATTTTATCCTAGTTGAGTTGTTGTGGTCAGATTATTAATTAAATTACATAAATCATCCTCTAACTTTGAATCAATATTTGAATGGTCATCTAACTTTAATTTGTAATTGAAATATTCTCAACCTTTTATTTTCTTGCATGCGACGTTCTCCTAATGGCAATTGCCAATTTCTCAATTACAAATAAAAAATAATAAAAATAAATAAAAGAAGTGGCGGCAACTCGCTGGAGTTGAAGCGGAGCAAGGGGTATTGGCCCTCCTCTGGCACCGGTGAGGAGAGCGGAAGGGGGGCCAGCGCCGAAGTAGCTAGTTCCACAAAGAAGAAGAATAAGACCGAGATATGAACTCATCTTATAGCAAGAAGTAGCTTAGTGAACGGACATCATCGAGGAGATCGGCGAGCTTTGATTCAGGGTCGTCGTAGAACTTGAGGTGCATGGAGCTAACGGAGGTGTCGCACTTCTTCATCGTCCGCAAGGAAGAAAGAGGGGGCGTCGCCCTTTTCTCCTTGATAGGCAGCGAGAGAGAAATTGAGGCCTGGAAAGTGGATATGTTCAATGTGGCAACAAAACCTAAACATGTCATTTTTATTTTTCTAAATATTCATTTCTATTACTAGCATCTAAAGATTGTTAATATATAGTTTCTTCCAAGTCCCGACAAAGGAACAAGTGCTGAGATAAGTCCCTCCCTTGTGATCTCTAGCCAGTCATCGACAGCAAACAAGTTGGATCTTGTTCTATCTTTTTCTTTCGTTATGAAATAAATAAATGGAAAGATAGATACATTATAGATGGGATTTCAATGACGTTTGACTGATTTGAATAAAGAAAGTTGAATCCACAAAGTGTCAGATTCTGTGGTCCAATTTATTATTATAGATTAATTAATCAAATATATGCAGATATTTTGCAATAAGATTGCAAGTATTCAGACACTCGAAGGTGTAAATATATCGAAGTGTTCCAATATTTTATTCAATTAATCAAAGTGGGTGAAATAATTTAGATAGGAACGATTTTTTTTATATTTTTTTGTGTCGATGGTCCAATTCGTACTGATATTAATGATCACATTATCCACATATTGAAAGTTGATGTATCATCGAGTCCAACTAATCATATTAGATCGTCTCGCGTCGCGTACTTGACTTTGGTAAATGAGCTGCTAACAAAATTTTTTTTGCAGTCTTAAATTTGAGGAGGAGTCGTTTACCACTCTACACTAAGTTTCTTTGGTTTGAACGATTTTTCATTCTTTTCTTGATAATTTTTTTAAAAATCTTCCTTTTTCTCATAACCAACTTTAGTAATAGTAATATTTAAATAATTTTGATAATAGATTAAAATCAGTATCCATATCATAGCTGAATACAGGTCAGCATCAAAATATGGAATATATGAAATAAGAGCTGATAGAAGACCACTAATTATGAAAAAATATCATGACAAAAATATGTGCTATGAAGTAATAATATAATAAATTAAAGATGTTGAAATATATTAGGTCGATTTGGCAATGGATTATATATTAGAAAATTATGAATGAAAGATATTATAATTTATTTTGGATATTTTTTTCCTATTTGTTAGGAAAAGATATTTCAAGAATTAAGTTTTTTATTTTTTTTAATGTCGACGCCTCAAAAAGGAGGAAGATTAAATGAATTCACATCATGCCTTAGAAATAAATAATAATATTTTTCACTCCATTATGAGATTATCATTAAATAATATAATTATTTATTTGTGTTTTATTCTAATAGGCGTTTGGTATAATTCTTTGAATTAAAGTAATATACTGATAAATAATAGGTATCCGAACAGTTGGAAAGGGATGGTGCAAGTCTTCATATTTTATTTTATATTCAATTGCTTAATTTTCCAAACTAAGCTGTCCATTTGCTATGGGTGTATTTAGTACGGAGATCTCGAGAAAAAATTAGTTATCGATAACTAATCAATTTTGATATAAAATTTTGAATTGGCATTTGATAAAAAATATAATGATGAGAATTTTAAAAATTAATTTGATCGGTATTTAGATAAAAAAAAAACTAAAGCACTATTTATTTTGAGAATAAATAAAAGAATAAGACATAATTCTCTTTTATTCTGCGGAGGAACAAATGCTCATTCTGCCATAATGATGAAAGGGCAAAGTTGTCATTCATTAAAATATTATTCTAATGAATAGTAACTGTTCAAGAGATAAATAATTCCACCTTTTTGTTGGAATTGTTTATTCTTTCTTGAAGTTCCAAGAAAAAATTATTCTATTAGGCTACGTTTGGCACGGGAACATTGAGAAAACTTTTGTTCTCGAGAACTAATTGATGTGATAGAAAAGTTTGGGTTGGTGTTTGGATGAAAAAGTGTAATGATGGGGATTTAAAAAGTTGATGTGATGGATAAGTTATAGTGGGTGTTTGGATAAAAAGTAAGAACTAAGAATATAATTTATTATTTTATGAGGTATAAAATTATAGTAAATAAGAATATATTATTAATATTATAATTTATGTAAATCATTATATTATTAATATTATTTTATTTATTTTGATTAAATATTTTAAATATTATTAATATTACAATTTACGTATATTTTAAGATTCAAATATAATATATATATTTTTTAAAATAATTGAATAGTTTAATTAATAAAATATTTATTAATTATTAGAACTAATTATTTTATATTTTTTAATTAATAACATTTAATAAATTATTTTATAATATCCCTAATAATGTATTAATATATTATAAATTACATATACATACATTGTAAAATAGTTAAAAAAAATGAAAAAAATTGCGACGGGACGGTTGAAAAAAATTTGTGGCGGGACAATTGAAAAAAAAAGAAAAGTTCTTGCCGAAGGCAAGAACATTTGACGAGAACATTTATAAAAATGTTCTCGTCAAACTCACGCGTCACGTAAGTGTGTTTGGGTGCGAAATGTTCCCAAACCTGGTGTGTTTGGAAAGGGAACTTTTTGTTCCCGTTGGTTCTCGAGAACTAATCGATTTGATAGAAAAGTTTAGGTTGGGTGTTTGGATGAAAAATGTAATGATGAGAATTTAAAAAGTTAATTTGATAGATAAGTTTTAGTAGGTGTTTGAATAAAAAATAAGAACTAAAAATATAATGTATTATTTTATAAAATATAAAAGTATAGTAAATTAAAATATTATATCTTTATTTATATTAACATTATAATTTATAATTTACAAAAAATATTTATATTTATATTATAATTTATAATTTATAAAAAAATAATAATATAATAATTTATTATTTTCATATATTATTAATATTATAATTTATGAAAAATATTATATTAAGTTAAAAAAATTATTTTATAAGAAAAATGATAATATATTAAAAATAAAATGTTATAATTGATTTTATTTAAGTGAGTATAAAAATAGTTTACTTAATAATATTAATATTAAATATTAATTAGAAATATTTTGATAATTAAAATAGAATAAAGAATCGAAAACAAAAAAGCAAAAAAAAAAGAGATGCCAACAAACAGCAAAAAAAAATTTAGTTGTTCTCGCCAGAAGCGAGAACTTTTTCCAACGAGAACTTTTTATTCTTCGAAATGGAGAACAACGGTCACGTGTCTAAGTTCTCGTCACGTTGACCGTTTGACAAAAAAATCTCAGAACTTGAGCAAGTTCTCGCCCAAGTTCTGGGAGCCAAACACGGCCTTAGAATAAATGTCTTTAACCTATGTATAATTATTCTTAAATCAAACACTGCACGAGGGTATAATTTATTATTTTATGAGGTATAAATTATAGTAGATAAAAATATGTTATTAATATTATCATTTACGCAAATCATTATATTATTAATATTATTTTTATTTAGTTTGATTAAATATTATTAATATTATGATTTACATAAATTTTAAGACCCAAATATAATATGAAATTTTATAAAAATAATTGAACAATTTAATTAGTAAAATATTTATTAATTATTAGAACTATATATTTTATAATTTTTAATTAATAACATTTAATAAATTATTTTATAAGATGACTAATAATGTATTAATAAAAAATTAAATAATATATACTTACGTGATAAAATAATTAAAAATAGATGATGTTAGGGAGTTGAAAAAAAAGAAAAAAAAAAGAAAAAAAGCTGACGGCTGACGGAAAGCAAATAATAATAATAATAAGTTATTGCCTTTGACAAGAAGTCGAAACTTTTGATCAAAAATTCTGGTCAAAGTCACTTTTCGTCACATTTATTATTTGACAGAATAAAAGGAAAGTCCTCTTTGTTTTGAAAAAAAATAGAGCCTATGGAATAGCGCCGAATGATTTTAAGATTTATGTTTCTTATTTTGTATTAGAGTTCTATATAAATTTTATGATGTGTGTGATTCTCTTTCTCCCTTTTAAAGTAAGATAATTTTCCATTATAAAATCTAGGAAAAAAATATATGGTCGAACAAATTTTTTGGCAAGCTATATTAGTTTTACTATACAATATTAAATATGTTGAACAAGGTGGTCCAACAATGACACAAAAAAGTAGCTCAAATTCAAATCAGGTAGAAATTTCTCACTAAGAGACGGAACAAACGTCCAAGCCCATTGAAACGTTATTAAATTTTTTTGTATTTTATTTTTCTTGTACTTTTAAAATTATTTCTCTTTTCTTATTATTTTTATATTGTTTCACTTTTTTTATCATTTTTTATATTATTTCTTTTTTCTTTATGCGTCTCCCTTTCTATGTAGCGGCAGCCACCACTTTAGACCATGGCTGAAACATGAACACGGTTTGGCCACCAAAGACCCAAAAGCATCATCACTTTTATTTTGGGGTTTTTCTTTCTCGTGCATTGCATGAAAATCAATGGAGGGAACATAATTTTTAGATGAAGAAGATAGTTTTGTCACTTTTCATCGATCGCTCGCGGTCTTCCCGTCCTTGCTTAGCATTTTACTTGTGATCCTAGAGAATTTTAAGAAATGTGCCCGATCGAGAGGGAAGAAAGGAATTCCGAATCGTCGAACGACTTGATTGTGAATTATGGTCTTTGTTTGTTCTACTCATCGATTTATATTTAGAGTACCTTTCGAATGAGGGATGCTCGTTTAACTTTTGTATTCATCTTGTAATAGCCTAAATTTTTTCATTTTTTTCCTTAAAAAAAGAGCATATTTTCCATTAGACAAAACAAATTGAGTGACGGAGTTTAATGGGTCAAATTAGACTTTACAATCTATGTGTGGGTCCGCTTATATTATTTGGAATAAATACCCTCAAGTTAGATGCCATTTTGTGTATCCCTTGACAAGTAGTGAGGCCAAAATGAAAAAAAAAATAGAGGTGCCTGATATGAATTGGCCCTAATATTTACACAGGTGAATAAAAATATGTATCAAATAATAATATAAGTTTTAATTCTTATCAAGTACAGTTATCTTTGGTGGAATTAATTTTTATATTTTTATATTATTTTTATTTTATTATATATATATAAATAGAGGTAAAAGTAAGAGAGTCGAGAGCGTGACAAGTGGTGAAATATCATAACGGCGCATGTCAAATAATAATAATTAACATAATTAAAAAAATTAAATATTATTTTCGGAATTAAAAATTAATATAAATAAAATTTTCAGTTTTAATATAAGATATATAAGTAGAGGTTATATAAGCAAAGGTAAAAGTATGGAGTATAAGATGGCATCATATAATATCAACACATGTTATTTAAATATTTAAGTTAATAATAATAATAATTTATCCTAAATTTAAATTCTAATCATAATAATATTTTTTTTTACAGTATATTGGATAGAATCCTAACCGTATTAGTATATCCATATATAAAAATATTAGTACAGCACTAAGTATGACTTAAGAGTTCCATATAATATTATCTTTCTTAATATATATATATATATATATATATATATATATAATGACTAAAATTAGGATACTAAGTTCAACAATAAAAACAACAATAATAATCTTTAATAAGATCCCAATACATTTATTTTATTTAATACTTTTCATCGTATTACATTATGTCAGGAGACATGTGTCATCCAATGAAAAATTAATATTAGTTAAAAATATTATCCAACTCCCGAGTCGATTTTTTGGAACATATACTGGGATTAAAATTATGATATGAAGTTTAATAGTATCGGATAGAAATATTTAAGTTAATAATGATAATAATTTATCCTAAATTTAAATTCTAATCATAATAATATATTTTATATAGTATATTCGATAGAATCCTAACCGTATTAGTATATCCATATATTTAAAATTTAGTATAGAACTAAGTATGACTTAAGAGTTCCATATAATATTATCTTTCTCTCTCTCTCTGAGAATTATGCTAAATTAAGAAAATAATATTTTTATACAAGTTAATATATATATAAATCTAATTTAGTTTTTTTAGAAAAATAACATTATCTTATAATAGTTTGTTATATAGGTAATTTAGTTTTTTTAGAAAAATAACATTATCTTATAATAGTTTGTTATATAAGGTAATAAAAATAAAAGATTATTAAATTTATAAACATATTTTTATTAGAAGCAGATTTTTTAGCATGGTTAAAATAAATAATATTTTCTTCTTAAAATATAATTGTTATTTTCGGAATAAATAAATACTTTGATTTTAGTGAAATTAAGATTAATCTTTCTTTTTTATCAATTTGAGTATAATTAAAATAAATAATATTTTCATTCTAAAAGATAATATGCAAGTAAATAATAATTTCTTTGTAAAAAATTATATGTAATTAAAAATAAATAATTTAATTTGGGTCAAATTAAGATTCATCATTCTCTTTTATCAATTCGAGTATCATGAAAATAATAATTTTTTTCTTAAATAAAATGTATAATTAAATAATAATTCCTTTTAAATATATATTTTATTAATTTTGGTAATAAAATATAATTTAAAATAAAGCATTCAACTTGAGTCAAATCAAGACTAATTTTGTTTTTTTTTATCAATTTGGGTATGATTAAAATAAATAATATTCCCTTCTTAAAAGGTAATGCACAGAATATAACAAAACAAATAATATGTCCTTTCTAAAATATTTTTTGAATTAAATAAATAAATTTCCTTTCTCAAAGGCAATGCACAAGTATAATGAAAAAGCAATCTTTCATTTTAAAAGACAAATGTATCATTTTTAAATTTAGAACAATGAATTTAATTGAGTCCAAATAATTTAAAATAAATAATTCTGAGTCCAATTAAGATAGCCTTTGCTTATATTTTTTCTTTTTTAAATACAATGAACAAACATAATAATTATAGAAAATAAAAATTGATCTTAAAATTTGAGGATCGAATTTAAAAAAAAGGACAAATTTTGAAATAAATTACTAAAATTTGCTTAGCACTAGTGAGCTCTTATTTTTATTAACCTTTGTTATTAGTAGTTCTACTTTTAGACATTATTTATTTATTTTATCTGTGATGTTGAAAAATTTATCTGATAATGTATAAATAAAAGACTAATTTTAACCTTATTTTCTTTCAAACAAGCACAAAAAACCGACATATTTGACATCTATAAAATGGCAAACCATGAATCCTTAATATAATTAACAATTTGCTTATTCTATATATATATATATATATATGTGAAAAAATGAATGTGCTAAATACCTTGTGAAGTAACATATGAACCGTCCAGATGAGATTGAACGACTTAGATCAAAGTGCATGAGATTTTAACATCATATCACGAGAGTCTTGCGAAATTCTTATCACCCGTTCTCTCTCCCCCTTTTTCTCACACCAACTTACATCTCATCTACCCCCCTTTTCTTACATCACTTGTTCTCTCTCTTCCTTTTCGTCCCCTTTTTCTCCAATCCACGATGAGGGCCACGAGGGAGGCCACAATGGCGAGGTCGGGAATCCTATAGGCCGCGACGCCAATGATCGAGGGCAACGGCCATATGTATGACAATGATGATGTCATCCATGATCTCTTTCTCCCTCCTGACCACGACGACAATATCGTCTTTCTTGGATCGAGTGTGAGGCAGCAATGGTCCTGATGACAGTGACGACATGCGACGTCGGCGATCAAGGACGAGGCCATGGTGGCGATCTCTCTCTCTCGGATTGTCGCTAACGATCAAGTGCGAGGCAGGGGGTGATCCTGATGACAGCGACAACATGCAGCGCTGATGATCGAAGCAAGGGTGCCCATGAGCTGGTTGTCGGCGATCGAGAGAGAGAGGGAGTGAGAGAAAGAAGGGGTGGGGGGAGGGAGGGAGGAAGGGTTCATCTCGCGAGATGAATATCATCCATCAGATCAAATTTGGACGCTATTCTGCATTAGATCTTATCAATCTTGATCTAAAATATCCGATCAGATCAGAACGATTGGGAATCCATGTTATATTTGGAACATGATGTCATGAATTCATCATGATGCCCTAAATCTGTCCATTAAAATATTATATAAATAAATGGCTGCATGGGGATACCAAGCAGCAATCATGCATCCATCCCTTAACTGCATTTGTGACACAATATTTACTAAAAAAAAAAAGGAATACAAAGTTAAAAGCGTGCAAATGATATATTTCATCTAAAGATCATTATAATACATGATATGGTGATGATAAATAGCATCCGGCAATAGAATCAATGCAACGAGAGCCCCTTGGAACATTATGATATCAAAAGTATTTGGGGAATAGAATCAATGCAATTGCATTGCCCCCAATAGATACCAAAAGCTATATGACAAGGACCCCCATCATTTTGTTCACTGTGTACTTGGAATACGCCAATGCCTTTTTTTTCCCCCAAAAAATGAGAGCCACGAGTAAAATTTGTCTTACTCTTAAATTCACTATTTTCCGATATTAACCTTTTTATTTTAGTTCTAATTGCAACTCTCATAATTATTTCAAATTAATGCGAATATATGAGAACAAAACTTTATTCTAATGTTTATTCTATAATCAAATGGTCCCTAAATATCATATTCGCCCTTATCATAAATTATGTTATGATATTTATCATTATTGTTATTATTATTAACAATAATGCCATTATCAATTATTAATAATTATCATTATTATTTAATTATATATATAAGCAGAGATAAAAATATGAAGTATGAGAGCATCACAAGCGGCTTCACGACAAAATGACACATGCCATATAATAATAAAGTATTAATATTTAAGATAACAATCTCAATTTAATTCAAATTATATTATATATAAGGTAATATATACAAATATAATTTAGTTTCACAAAATAAAAACTTATCTTATAATAGCTAGTTATATGAGGTAATAAAAATAAAAGAAGATTAAATTTATAAGCATGATTAGAAACAAATTCTATTATCTTATAATAATTAAATTTTTCGGAATTAAAAAAATAATTAAAAATAAATAATCTAATTTGAATCAAATTGAAATTAATCTTTCTTTTTTTTTATCGAGTCTGCCCTCGTTATGTCTCCTATATAATGAGGTGGAGACTCATGAGATTTCTCACGACAAAAAGGTTGTGAGCGTAAGCAGAGAGAGAGAGAGAGAGAGAGAGAGAGGGAGGGGAGAGAGAGGGTAAAAAAGAGGCAGACATGGAGGTCGGAGGCGGCGCCGCAGCAATAGTGCCGGAGACGGCGTCGGCGAACGGCATCTCCGCCGTCATCCCCGGATGGTTCTCTGAGATGAGCCCTATGTGGCCAGGTGGAGATTTCACGCCTCTTCTCTCTCTCAAAAAAAAAAAAAAAATTCCATCTTTTATTTTTTTTCTTCTTAAAATCTCTGTGGAGATAAAAGATAAGAACGATCTTTCTCGGATTTTGTTTCTTCCTTCGTGCGTTGAGTCGTTTCCTGGTGTTTTTTTTATCCCGACTTTTGGGTTGTTCTTCGTGCGATTTTCATGCGTGTTGCTTCTCGAGTGCTAGCGATTGGATTCGATTTCATGCCTTTTCGGATGAACTTTTAGTTGCCACAGGAGGAGTTGGGGATGTAACGGATTGCTAGAAGTCTTGGTGTTCTTGCTTTGTAGAATCACATCCGTACATTAAAGACCAGGTTTTGGGTTTTGCAGGGGAGGCGCACTCCTTGAAGGTCGAAAAGTTGTTGTTTCAGGGGAAATCTGACTACCAAGATGTCATGGTGTTTCAGGTATTCGTTTTTTATGCGCCTTTAAGGAATTCTGGAGTTCATTTTTTAAAGTGTGATTCCTGGCGAAAATATTGACTTATGTTGTTTATTTGATTCCAGTCCTCTACTTACGGGAAGGTTCTCGTGTTGGATGGGGTCATTCAAGTTACAGAGAGGGACGAATGCGCTTACCAGGAGATGATTACTCATCTCCCTCTTGCTTCAATCCCAAATCCTAAAAAGGTAGCCTGCTGCATTGATCTTTTCCATACGCGTGAAATTTTTTTGATAAAAACTGTATGCCAAAGCTATTTCGCCATTATACAGTGCAGGTCATCTATTATCAATTATATTGTCTTGTGACATGCTCATGGGATGTGTTCATCTAAATAGTTAGAACAATGATGGGATACGTTCATCTCAATCACCTTTCATTTATTTATTTCAGAGGTCATGGCAATAACCAAAATAGTCTTTGGATTTCTTATAGCACTTTGAAGCCATCAACCTTCGTCGATCCATGCAAGGATGAAAATCATCCCGAACCAATATATCTTCAGTCACTAATGATCAAACCTTTAATCTTGCATTGGTTTTCGGATTATCTGCCACTAGGAACTCAACATGCTGAATTTCTAGCTTGTGTTTCTTAATGCAGCATGCAATCCAATGAAAACCAGAAAGATGGCCATCCCTGCACCTGGAAAATTTACTTGTATAATAAACTCGTTCTCCCCACCATCAGAAAAGAAAACTTTGGGTTGCTTAGACTAGTTTCGAATAACTTGCTCGTGTTCTTTGCATTGCTAAACTATCAGTTTGGAGCCTATATGTTCTATGACCTTAACCTGTACAAATTGGTGGTGTCTAATTGGTTACGTACTTAACTTTTGAAAGTTTAAGTATCTTAATTTGTTATTTAATTGTGATTTTCAGGTTCTGGTTATTGGAGGAGGTGATGGTGGTGTTTTGAGAGAAGTATCACGATATTCTTCAGTGGATCAAATAGACATATGTGAAATTGATAAGATGGTAGTAGATGTGAGTAGCCAAACCTGTTCATTCATATTACATGTTTGCTGTTTTATCCCAGCATATCTTGTTCATAGTGGATGCTTCATACTCTTGTGTGAATACTTTCCGTGAACAATATTTCTCAGAGGTCTTAGAGTTGTATCATATTTTTATCTATATTAAATTTTTTGTTCTTCATGTACCTTGCACAATGAACTTTCCATGTTTTCTCATTTGCAATTCATCAAGGGAATCATGATAGAAAACATCATAGAATATGTGCGCCAAGATTTCACATATGATTCTACCAACTGAAATTTACATAATAATCAATGTTTACATTGAGATATTGGTTATGGTAGAATGTTTGACCTGGTATTCCTTTTGCAACAAGGTTTGGTTACTTTTTCTTGCATAAACTGGTTTCTTTTTCTTGCATAATCTTATGAGTAGGCTGTCATGTGTAGTTTGAGTTATAAAAGGTTAAAAATAGACAATGTGCATAACTTTATTCATTAATTGTTTTTAGTTATGTAGATTTTTGTTGTTTTGTCTCATTCCTATTCATGTACATGAGTGTTATTACCATATTTCTTTTCACATAGGTTTCAAAGCAATTCTTCCCACACCTTGCCATTGGATATGAGGATCCTCGTGTTAACTTGCATATCGGTGATGGTAAGAAACTTGCATCTATTAATCCAAATGCTGTTTCTGTGGAAACCAACTTGCGTTCAAACCTATTTGAGCAATTTTGTCATATCTCTAAATGTTTTTTTTACAATGTCATCTCTAAATATTCTAAGTTAAACCTGAATTTATAATCTAAAAAAGTAATAAAAAAACTCATGCCGAATGTAAAGCAGATAAAAGTCATTCTAATCCCTTCTGTTAATATAGTCCCTAAGTAAAAAAAAAAAAGCTTCTTCTCATCCATTACCTACATCTTTTTTGTGCGTCCTTTTGCCATTTGTTGCACACTAACATGGTCCTATCACTGTTTCAAACATGTAGGAGTTGCATTCCTGAAGGCTGTTCCTGAGGGTACTTATGATGCAGTCATTGTGGACTCATCTGATCCAATTGGTATGTACTTGCATAAGTTCTCTTTGATTTTTCACTTGCAAGATCCATCTAATCTTGTTAGCCCCAATCAGGTCCTGCACAAGAGCTTTTCGAGAAGCCATTCTTTGAGTCAGTTGCAAAAGCTCTCCGTCCAGGCGGTGTTGTATGCACACAAGCGGAGAGCATATGGCTTCATATGCACATTATCGAGAACATTGCGGCCAACTGCCGCCAGGTTTTTAAAGGCTCTGTCAATTATGCTTGGACAACTGTCCCTACATACCCAAGGCAAGCAGAATATGTTTACAGCTTTATTTTGTTTAATGTTCCTCAAAAAAAAAAAATTTGTCCCAGCTTTATTAGACTAACTCATCTTACCATGATGATTTGTTAATGCAGTGGAGTGATCGGTTTCATGCTTTGCTCAACTGAGGGACCGGCAGTTGACTTCCAGCACCCAGTGTTTAACATTGATGAGGATGAACACTCGAACAAAGCAAAAGGGCCATTGAAGTTCTATAATGCAGAGGTATGTCTGATCGTTATAGCTATACTCTATACTCCCGACTTTACTATTTCCTCTCATGGTGCTGTTTTCGTATTATTTCAGTTTCATTCCGCTGCTTTCTGCTTACCATCATTTGCAAAGAGGGCTATTGGATCGAAGACCAACTGAAGAATGTCAGCACGGACCGAAAGATGACGGTTGCTGCTCCGGCGAAATGGTGCAGGCTGAGAGTGTAGTGATGTGTTAGGCGTAGTAGTATTTTCTCTATTTGCTTTGATCATTTGATGGCTGTCAAAGTGAGATACTTCAACATGCAGGGATTTTCTTGTTACCCATTGCATCCATCATTTGAGAGGGAGGCGTATGAGCTTAACTAAATATTCTTTAATAATGACGCCTTTCAAGAATGTTCTGCTAATGATGATTTCATTATATCTCTGAATCTCTGGCCCCCTCTTGTGAGAATTTGGTCAGTTTGGGCGGAATTTGAAATTTTCTTACGGCCAATCAGTATGGCGTTTTGATCGGAACTAGCAGTCGGAACTTTAGGAAGTTATCTCAAACAAAGAGGTTAGTTATGATGGGTCTCATGCAGATTAAAATTTTGATCAACGCGAAAAGTTCTAAACCAAAACCCGCAAGTTCTCGCCCCAAAGAGTCGTCACTTTAGTTCTAGCATCCAGGCCTATGAGAAGGCACACTCCTAAATAAAGATTCTATACTCAGAACTCATCGTTGAGATATGGCTTTGGTAGATTTGGGTGAAAAGCTTTCACTTAGCTTGAGTCCAAAGGAAGGAGAGTAAATTTTGGAATTACTTTTCAAACTTTATTCTCTTTCAACTTGGTATTTTAATTTATTAAATTAAATTATTTTAATTATGGTCCCTTTATTCTCTTATTTTAAATGAAAAAGTAAATAAAAAAAGAGGCACTAGTGCCACCCTCTCGTTGGTGACTAGGGGTGTGGACCTTATCTGACCTAGTTTGAGTCGGACTCGACCCGGTGATCGAGTAGGATTAAAAATTTTCAATTCAAGTCGACTCGATCTAACTTGACGATTCGAAGCTTTTATTTTTCTTTTAATTTTTTAACACTTTAATGTAACTTTAAGCCTAATTTAATTTTTAAAAAAATATTAAATAAAAAGGGTTTAATATGAAAATAATAGTTAATATTTGGAAAACTTATTTTATGATTTAAAATAAATATCAAATACTATTTTTTAGATTTAATAATATGGGTCAGGCAAGTCGGATTCATTGATCCTAGAGGCTTCGACCCGATCAAATTTGATTGGATCGAGACTCGATCCGTGAATACTCCTAATGGTGACGGAGGAGGGTTGTCGTCCTCTCTCCCTCTCCTCCGATAGCGACAGGGGGAGAGGGGGTGCCCCCTCCTCTCACCTTTTTTTTTCAACTAGGCATCCTCATTGCGAACCTCAGCAATGACCGGTCGCTGAGGATGCAAGATGCATGGGATTGAAGGGTCACTATCATAGGCGACTGTGCCATCATCCATGCTCACCATGAACTCATTCTTCCTCCTTGAGATGTCGAGCAACATCCTCTATCTAGCTAGCAATGTGAAGAAGTTGCTCCAGAAGATTTGGGGCATTATCAATGTGTAGATGGAGTTAGATAACATAGTTGTTCGTTCATGAACTAGATAAGTTCCGAAAGATCCTTCGGAGGAAGCACCGATCGCAACTTGTGATAGCCCTCGTACTCGACTTTAGCTAGTAGCTCATCGGGATCAACGTGATCAACTTTTACATGCCAATCATGTTCAGGATGATTGAGTTCAAGGAGGGCGGCTCGCTACTATCATATTATGACCAGGTGGGTCGCGTGTTCTTTGCCTTGTCAATGACGTTCGAGGATAGGATTGCAACAATTTGGATCTGCAACAAGAGTAATTTAGTCTAAAATTAATACACACCTATGCTCCAACTATAAAATCCCAACAACCTTATGATTTTTCCAAAAACCTAGTCATCGAGTCCTCCTCTTTTCTTCTCCATCATATTCTGATATTTAGAGCACTATTCCTCATAATGTCTACTTTTTGAGATTTACATGATCAAGGTTACAAGGAAAATGACAAGAAGATCTTGAGACTTCTAAATGATGAAGAATGGCACAAGAGGAGTAGAAAAAAGAGCGGTCCTAGATCTAAAACTTAAAAGTATGTAAATGTGATCCAAACCTCCTTTCTTCTATGCTTTTCTTTGGTTCGAGAGTTTAATTGACGTTGTATCTTAATTTGTCCAAATTCATGGCTATTTTTGCAATAATTATCTGTATAGATAAAACATTTACAGATAACATATATAAATGAAAATCCCTCCAAGTCTAGTTTTAATAGGATTTTGATTCATCCGATTTGAAGATGTATAAAATAGTTATGTCAGAAAATCAAAATACTATCATGTTGTCTTGGGTAATAGCAAGATGAAATTGTAAAATTCTATAACAATTTAGAAAGATTGGATTAGGGTTTAAAATTTATGAATAAGTGAAATATTTATTTTACCTTGTTACGACATTTGGAATCATCTGAACAAGTGCATAAGAAGTTATTAATATTTTAGTGCATGCTATCATAATACCATGTAGAAAATAGATCTCGATAGTTGTATGAATTTATGGGATTAAACTCCAAAAATAAAAAAAATTGCACATTTTATATGTTATTCTTATGAAAGTCTAATTGCTAAAAATTTGGATTGAATAAAGAAGCATGTCTATATATTTAGTTATAATTTTTTTATTGATGATGTGTTAGAACCGTCAAAGAAGGAAAGTGACATATTATATTATTTATGTCAACATTTATTATGTTAATATTATGCATTTTTTACTGTTAATATACATTCCAAATGAATTGACTTGTCCATGTATAACACTTTATGATGCTTCGTACATTTTATACGCAATGTTATTTATGAAAATTGATGTATTGACGGTCATTTAGGCATGTTTATGCATGCCTAGTCGTAATTAGGCTAAAATATGAAAATGCATTAGACAAATGTTTGATGTATTGATGATCCTAATAAAGTATCAAATTGAAATGCCTTGGGACTTATTAAAGTAAATATGAGAAATAATGTCTTTCATCTTATGGTGATTGGGAGTTTTCTAAAAATAATGTCATCATTTAAAATGTGTTTGAGATTTTTCAAGAACATAGTGACCCTTTGGCCTAGCTAGACAATGTAATGAGTTGTCCTAAGCTTTCAATTAAGTAAAGATGAAAAAAATGTCATATAATTAAAATTAAACATGAAAAGTAAATGTCTTTTACCATATGGTGATTAAGACTTTTTGAAAAATAATGCCACCCCCTAAAAGGTATTTGAGAATTTCTAATACCCCACAACCTAAGTAACAAATGCGATGATGTTGATATGATTGTTTAATTAAGTAAAAATGAAAGATGTGATAAAGTTAATGAAAGTGAAGTCATAATATACCTTAATGATATCATATGATAATGAAAAAAAAAAATTAATGAATGTACAAAGGATTATAAAGCAACCAAAGGAAACATAAAGAAAAAAATGAAAAGAAGAAGAAAAAAATGTCGATTAATGAGCAAGATAAAGAAATTAGAAAGAAACTCCTAAGACGCATCATGGCAATGAAGAAGAAATGCAATAGTAAATTATATACCATGTATGCTCACGAATGTGTTGAGTGTATGATTTTACTATGTGATGTTTATAGGAGATGATGGTTATAAAGTTAAGAAGATATGTTAAGTTATTAATTTTTCAATAAATATTATGTCAAGAATGATAAGTATGACATAGTATCATGTAAGGATCATGTATAGTCCATGGTATGCATGTTTATATGTTTAAGTTATTATGATAACGACAGATGCATCATATGTAGTATTATGTGATAGGTTATTATGATATATATGATATTTACATATTCTAATTAAGAAATCCTACACCCTGAATCCATATAGAAAAATCAAGAATAAAGGATGACAACTCAAATGTTGCACATGCTTATGATTAAATAAGTTCTATAGTTCTAATTGAACGTTTATGAAGTATTAATGAATTTGATGTCTTCTGAAATATAGTTGAATGAATGTTATATGATTACTAGAAAGTTCTATTTGTTATGATTTTTTTTAAATGTAAAGTCTTCTGAAGTTAAATGATTAAAATTATGTATGGTGAATAGACTGATAACGTGAAAGTTCTCCTAAACAAAAAAAAGACTTTTAAGGTGAATTTCAAATATAAGGTGACAAGTGTACATGATTGGAGGTATTTAGACTATCTCATCATTGGTTGCCGACAATGGAGTATTGCAGGGCCACAATGCCATTGCGTTGGCTGTATATATAGCATCTTCATTGTCTACTTCACGTTCTCCAAGGGGCCGACAACGTGGTTGGCCATCACGATTGTAACATTCAACTTTTTCAATGAAAAATAAATAAAAATTAATTAATTTTGTAATTAAATAAATTTTAAAATAATTACATATTAAATAATACAATTAAAATAAAATTTGAAATAACTAAAATTATTGTTAAATAAGAAATAGAAAAATGAAATTAGGATTTAGATTAATATTTTAAATTCAGATTTAAATTTGAAACTAATCATAAATTTTAAAAATAAAATGATAATAAATTATTGTTTTAATTTTGAAATTTAATTACTATACTAATATTTATTATTAATTAATTCAAAAAATATTAGAAATTAGAAGATAAGTGGATGTTACGAAGAGATAAGAGTTTGATTGAAAGAAGAAAAGAAAAAGAGGACAAGAAGAAAAATAAATAAGAAATGATTAAGTTAATCAGGATAAAATATCATAATTAAATTAATTTCTGGATTAAAACATTTAATTAGAGTAGAATTAGGATTAGCCTCTATAAATAAGGTCCTTAATAAAAAAATTTCTCCAACTTTGAATTGCGATTTCTTTTTTCTCAGTGTCTTTTGGTCATCTCTTCTTGTTGTCACCTCTGTCAAAGGACACTCAGGGGCATCACTATAAAGTAAGCATGATCATTGAAGAATTTGCCTAAAGCTTCATATTTTATGTAATTTTGTCTGGACAAGGTATATAAATTTCTGATTCACTTTTGAATATAATCGTTTAATAGAATAAATAAATCAAAGAATGATTAAAGCACGAATTATATTTTTATATGATTCGTGAATAAGTTTTATAAGATAATTCATCAAGATCATGTTATTTTATATTCAAAATCTCAACCAAAATTTTTAAAAAGTCACTAGAGCTTTGATATGCCAGGACTCGGTTCAAGCTGAACAGATCTAGGCTCGAGTTCTGCGATATTTTTCTTTTAACCTAATTTATGCGATGTAGAATCCAATCCAGATTCGGTGTTGATCCAACCAAGATTCCACAAAGCCTAACTCAGATTTTGCATTAAGCATGAATGAAAGGTTTTTAGGTGTTTGGAGTTTCGTTCCGTCAACTCGACCCACATCGGCCATATACCAAACTTGGGTTTTGGGTTACAACAGAAAAATATTTGTTCGGACGTTCGGTGATCGACTATGAAACCTGGCCCAAATTTCATGTGATATGAATCGAGTTTCATGGTAGAGTGTGTTGACGTCTGATGTTTAACCAAATGACCCGACCCAAGTTCACAAGTTAGAAAAATTAGAAAGTTGTTGATACAAACATGGACCGAGACACATTGGAACTCGACTCGAGTTTCGAAACCACTCAACCTGAGTTTCAAAACACCCGGCCTGAGTTTTATCACACTCGAACTGATTGCTAATAAAGTTTTATATTATGATTTGATCTATTGTTGAATGACATTTTTACCATTGTCATTGAACTTATTAAATCGAAGCCTTAAAGATAGTTAAGTAGGTATGAATATAAAAATTATAACACGGGATTCACTATGTGTATTGATAGTCAAGTTCAAGTGAGGAAATTAAAGTGAAGAAAGTTTGAACCTAAAGTGCAGCCAAAGTTTTGCGACTAAAGTACCTACCCGTCGTATTGGCTTGATCCACCATGATCCAAATTATAATTAAAGTCATGGTATCTACCATGATCCAAAGTTTAATTTATTTCCTTCATTTCTTCCGAAAGGTTAAGCAAAGAAAGTTATTATTTGATTCTTTTAATTATTTGTCATATTTATAAAAAGTATTAAAATTTAAACGGGTTCTATTAAACAATCACTTTCATATGTATTATCTTGTGCACAAAACGTCATTGCTCGTAAAGATTTTAAAATTAGAGGTTCAAATTAGGAAATATGATAAATTTCGAGTCTCATTGTAAAAATTTATTTTACAACATTGTAACTATATAGCGGGTGTAGAAAAAATCTGACAAACTCAGAAAAATATGATTTAGTTTGATTTTTAATACATTAAAACTATCGGCGAACATTGACCACAAAGCCGATCTTTATGTATATATTAATTGATATTTTATCATTGTTTATTATATACATAATAATTTTTCTGTATAATTTAATGTTTTTCTAGAGCAAACTCTAATTTGATAACTTTATAATTTTAATAGCATACTTTATTTTAATTATAAAATTAAATATGTTTATATTAATTATTAATTATTATATTTTTTTAAAAAATATAATTATACAAAAATAGGTCCTAAAAACATTATTAAAGATTTGACTCATTGGGAGGTGATTTTATCTTTTTAAAATAATTTTACAGTAGATTTTTAATATTTTTAAAAATTAATCTAAAAAATAGTGAGTGATTTTTTTTATCGAAAATTATCATCTCAATTACTTTCACCCCTACAGTTGTATATAATTACATAATAGAAGTTATCGTCTAATTTATGCATTACCGAAATGAATGATTTTTGTTTGCTAAAGTCTATTAATTTCTTTAAGTCTGTTCATTTTTACAAGCAATAAAAGACAACTATTAGAGGCAATGCAAATATTTTTTTACAATGCGACTCAAAATTTATCAGCTTCCCTAATTTGAACCTTAATTTATCATCTTTCCTATTTTGAACCTCTAATTTTAATTTATAATTAGATGATTCTTTTAATTCAACTGCCATTCTTTTAATCGTACAATGACTTATTCATCCGTAATGTCTGTGATAGTCATACTAAAAATTAATAAAAATAAAAAATATATCTGTAAATTAAAAGATTAAATAAATTTTATACATTAAATGAATGGAATGAACCCTTTAATAATAAATTTTATACATTAGAAGAATAAATAAAATCTGTTCAGGTCTATTATTAATTAATAAAAAAAATATTAACAACTTATAGTAGGTAACGTTTTAATTAATTAACTACATGCACCTTATATGTCACTAATTAATATAAGAGAATGCCAATGATCAACCTCTGAAACATAACAGGCCTACTAAAAAAAGATAAATTAGTAATAATTTTTTGAGTTATTTTTATAAATCACCCTTAAATTATTTTCTACATCTGAGAACTTATTCTTTTAACCCTAAAGTATCGTAACTTCGTCTTTTGTCAAAATTTCTAATCTTCAATTTTTTTCATTTAAGAAAAGTCAAAAATACTTTTCCTTTCTACTTTATGTTATGTTTTCATTTCAACTTTGAGAGGTGTTTTGGACTTTTCATAAATGAAAAAAATTAAAGATAATAAAAAAATTGAACAAAATCATCAAAGAATCAAATTTAGAAAATCATGATATTTTAAAAACCTAAAAATAAATAAATTCATAGTTTATAATTAATTGTGAAAATTTGTGATAGTTTAGATGTAATTTATGAAAATAATTCTTTTTTTTAGGTAACAGTAACTCTTCTGTATGTCAATTCGGATGCTTAACAGTAACTCTTCTGTATGTCAATTCGGATGCTCTTAATCACAAGTTTCCCATAGTGACAAGGACAAGGGATAAAATGGCCAAAAGAATTACGCCATAAATTGGAGTGGCATTCAGAACTTGAAGGAAAAAATTTTCTTTGGCCATAAATTTTGCAGTGAACTCTTATATGTGTTTTTGTCCTAAAATGTAGCAGAATGGCTAACCCCAGAAACCCCAACTTCCGGGCAATATACAATACAGAACATTGAACACTCTTGCCATAACCATGAACATATGTGATACAATCGGACGGACGGCCCCACCTTTCCAGGGTCAGTAAAAGGAGGGCCACCACGCCATCAATCACTTCCCCTCTGTTGACCAGTAATTTCTAAGGGCAAGAACTACTGAAGCTAGTCGCATGTAACCTTCAGACACACACAACAGCAATGCAAATTTCAATTGTCATATTTACAGAGCTTCCTAGCACACATTAAGTTTTTGGGTAGATATCACCACCACCTCAAAAGATAACTCTCAACTATATCCAATGGCTCAACTCTAACTCATATCCAGGACTATCATCATCAAAAGCAGTGAAATGAAAAAGAAGTGTGCTTGCTTCAGCTGAAGCCCCCCGAACTACAAGTATCTTTCCAGGAGGGCAGGAACAGAGACATCATGCCGGCAGGGGCAGGAAACTCTCAACATCCTCTAATGGTGGGCGTGAACTGATGACAAGACGTGCGAGAAGCAGAAAAGCAGAAAACACAGGTAGGCAGGACCACGAGGTGATGAATCCCATTGGGTGCCGTGGCTGCTGCCATTCAAGGGCTCAGCAAAACAGTGCACCTCAAAGAGGAAAAGGGGCATGCAATCGTTAAAAACCAAGCAATAGATTAACATATAAAAGTACCAAGCAGATTAATAGATACCACATCCAAAAATCTTAAACAAAAAACATGGAAGGTAGAAGTAGAAACATAACCTCTTCCAAGATGCGAATGTGCTCCCAAGCCAGAGGCAGAAGAGTCCAAAAGCTCCACAGAACACATTGCATTTCAAACTAAATACTTAACTTAGCACACGACATCCCTCTTATGATACTATGAAGCGCACAAAAAGTTTGAAGTCATAACAGTATGAAATTCAACTATTTCATAGTTAGCATGATATTTAGCTCCGACTCCGACTCCTGCTCCTGCTTTGTCGCGCTCCATCCCTATAAAAGTATGTTGACATCATCTCAATTGAAAATATCAATGAGGGCATCTGCCAACAGCAAAAACAATGACAGTCGCAAAGATTCGCTAACCAAGAGTTGGCAACTTACCCATTGGCAGCAGGAGACTCTTGGCGCCTATGTGCAGCTGGTGACTGACTGTATTTCTTCTCAGGGCGAGGTGAATAACTGCGACGTCTGTCCTTTACAGGGCTTCTAGAGCTCCTAAAAGAATTGCACGAAAAAATTATCAGCTGTAACTGCATGATGAAGGCAAGCATGAGAGTGGCCAACTTACCCATTAGCATAAGGAGAACCTCGACGCCGATATCCAGGTGACCGGCTATCACGACGAGGTGAATAACTACGTCGTGGAGATCTTCCTCTTGGACTCCGGCTCCTGTCAGCACATGAAATTAATACAACACAACGCTGATCATAAAATGTTCACATACTCCTTAGTTACGTATTCCATCTCTCAGGATAAACAATACCAGTGTATAAATTATGTTCAAATGTTGATTCTTAAACCTACAAGTAGAGAACCCTGAAAAACTCTTCTTTCAAGTAACATACCCAACTGCTTACTAGAATTGGTGTATCACAGTTTTTTTAGGACAAATTACCGTAAATGACTGTAGGTACATAAATATCATTTGCAAATATAGAGGAGCAGATACAGGAAAGATATGATGCCATGAAGCAGAAGAAAGCACCTGCGACCATAGCTTGGGCTCCGACGATAGCGAGCTGGGCTAGGACTACGACGCCTTCCGCTTCCCAGTCCACCAGATCCAATGCGTGCCCTACACTCGCGAGCAAAATGGCCAGGCTCACCACACTCATAACAGTTAATATCCCCACTACCACCCCTTCCACGTCCACCACGACCACCACCACCTCCTCCACCCTTAGAATTGTGAGAAAGCTCCACACGCCAGCCATTTTTTCCTGAATAAGTGCCAGAAGTATCAAGATGAACAAGGTGTACAAATTATAAGAGGAACTAAATCCCCGGATAATCGAATAAGGAACATGGATTACAATATATGGCACCCTACATCAGAGTCAATTCAGCAGCATACCAAGAATTAGGAAAAAGCTTGCAAATGCTCATTTTCTTTGTTAAAATATTTATCTACTTGATGGACAAAGGAAGACAGACTGAAAACAGCACATGAGATAAATTTGACACAGGCATGACCTGATAGAGCGGAATGACGTCGTATGATCCATGTAGCCGACCCCACCTAGTGGGATAAGGCTTTGTTGTTGTTGTTGTTGCTGCATGACCTGATGTCCTTTATTTTTAGTGGAAGATCAAATGATTGCTGATTTTATTGTTAATTCAATCAAAAAGAAAAACATCAACGTCAACGCCACAAAAAGCGTTCTTGGCCTTGCCACAATCCATTCCATTTCCTTCCTTTCATGCACAATGAACCGCCTCCTACTCAATCTTGAAATCCTAAGATTCAGCTCGGCAACTAATGGGTGCAAATAAGAGAATAATAAAAAATGTTTTGGGGACAAAGAAAGTTACATCTCAGGTCCAAGCAATGTTGGGAATCACAGACTCAAGAGTGAGTCCGTCTTATTCCTATTTGAACAACTTATTGGCAGAAGACACCAGCTGGATATGCATATTTGCTGGACCTATGGTCTCATGGAGCTTGAGAAAGGTGTAAAAATTGGTCCATTACCATTTACAGGTGTACATGTAAAGTAACTTACTGCAGTATTTTAAAATTCGATCTTCACCATGTTCAAGATGTATGAATTCAAGCTAGAATAAAAACATATTAGAACATATTGCTTCCTCATATGCTTCAACTGTTTGGCTATATGAACTTTGGGGGCCAGTTTTCTTTTTACATGATTAATTGTTTGGATGCCTATAACATGTTCTTGGGTAGCTGGGTCGGTAAAGATGTTAAGGGCATGAATGGTTTCTTCAACTTTGAAAAGGTAAAGAAATAAAATAGGACTGGCTCTTAGAAAAATTAAGAAACTGATTCTCCAAATTTATGCCCCATAAAGCTTGAAAGAATTGCAGCTAAACAACAAACTATTTTCAGTAGAAAATAATTCTCATGATAAACAATGAACAAATATTAATGAGCTAACATTTATTCTCATTTTTCAGAGTTTTACAAGAAAACAGGAAATGACAACTTATGTTACCGACCAAACTATATCACTCAACAGAATCTAATACATTGGAATTAATTGAAGATAATTGCAAAAATAATTCATACCATCTAATCCACGGATGGCATCTAAGGCATCCCGTCGATCATCAAACTCAACAAATGCATAACCTGGAGGCCTTCGAGCAACCCAAACACTGTACACAGAAAATAAAACTATAACTATTGACAATTTGGATGACATAAGAAATAAATTTAGTAACACTGAGTAGGCAATGAGTCCATTTTGCTCAAAACTCTAAAAAGGACAGAAACAAAGTTAAATGACATAATTCAATGTCAAGAGAATGCCTTAATGCAAAATGAAAAAATACGAGGAAGATTACCAGCAAGGGTTTATAAACATGAAATATTTGTAGTGTATGGGAATAAGATTCTAATTACGGAGAAAGTCTTGTAGAAACAACAAAAGTCCTAATACCACTACCTTACGAGTTCTATTATCTCTGCAATGCTGACCTCCTGTGAGAACACAGATCCAGAAGCTTTGAAAATTAAAGTTCAGAATGGGGGCAAACACTGGAACATCCTATTCTACCTCATATGATTCATAGAGAAGGATCTCATCCTAAGATGAGGGACCACCTGCAACATCTCTCAATTGAACCCCAAAACCACCATGCCTGCCAGCCGCCGAAAAACAAAAATGAACAAAGGAGCAGCAGGGTAAGAACCAGGAAGTACACTCCAAGCCACATGTGGTGTAACAAGGGCAGAAGCCACAAGCCTTAAAACAGACAGCTCAAACGAGCAAGGAATCTTGGAATGACACTGAAGGGTCCATATCCTGTTCTGCACACAGCCCAGCTACCCTAAAAATGTTCATCTAGAAGCAAGCATATTGTGCTACTGAACCAGATTCCAAAACCTTTACTCTTGCAAAATTAATGTTGTTTCCATGGGCTTCATCATCGGTCCGGATACTTTCAGCCTGCCCTAGGGCCCTTGGATGCCAAACCTTGGGGTCTGTTTTCCTACACGGAGTGGTGTACACAAATGCTACATTGTACGAATAGCAAACCTAACACTACATGCTTATGAGCAATGGCAAGTAAAACAACAAAACAAAAGTAAGATTGAAGACTGTCGTGCAATCTATTACCCATCAGTTCACCAAAGGACATAATTTTTAGGAAGGAATAAATAGAAAAGTAAAAGAAATATAATGCTAAGAATATGAACCACTAACTAAAAATAGTTGCACATAATATAAAATAAGGGTACCACTATTGTCACTCCAAAAAAACATTATTCCACTCCTCCATATGAATAGTGGACATTTTTACTCTTATTTAATAAAATAAGGTGATAATAGTATTTTTGGAGTGACAACAGTGTCACCTTAAAGTAAAACTTCTAACTCAATTTCCAGAGATGTTGACCTTCCCTAAAAATGCAATAAACTAAGATTACCTTCTAAGTACACCGTAAGTTCCAAAGTCATCCTCCAGGTCTCTTTCGTTGACTCGAGAATCGAGGTTTCCAACATAAACACGAGACATTTTAAAAAGATGATCTTTCAACCTATTCAACCAGCATGGAAAGGAATATCGAATGTAAGAAATTTGCTGAGTGAAAGCGGTTTACACATATAAACAAAGAGAACATAACACTAATATAAAATTGAAGTAATGTATGCGATGTGCCTAAAATCTAGTATTATGTCTAAAATTATGCATAAAGAACAAATTTGGAAGAACTGCGAAGGTTCTAAGTAACATTGAGATTAAAAGGAGGCAAAAACAAATGAAAAAATTCCAGATTTGTACGGACGCATAAGAGGCGACTGTAGCAGAAAAAAAAATCAAGATCTTCCAAGACGCGTAAAATCAAATCAGCTTCTGCAAACATCGTGAATTGCCTCACTACTTTGGAAATTTAAAAACTTGGGAACAAGTTTATCAGATAACCATATAATTCGAACCAGAAAAGGTTTATCATCTAAGAAAAATACAGCAAATCCAAATCGAAAGACAACCCTAACCAACGAAAAAAAAATCGAAATGCCATCAGAATCGCTCACGCCGTATGACAGAAAGCTTCAAATTTTCAACGCGCTACAGTTCAGAGCCGACGGAAGAGAGATGCGAGGAGGCGACGAGAGCACCGGAACTCACCTCGCGTGATCGGAATCGACGAGATCACTGCCGGCCGCTAGGGCTTTGAGAATTAGGGTTTAGTGGACGCCGTAAAATTTGGAGTCCGGAGTTTACGAGAAAGGGGAGAATTGGGGCGACGGAGGCGGCCTCATCTTTTATAGCGCGAGCTGTTACATGTTGGCCGTTACGTTGCGGAAGGAGAGCGTTACCTTACTAACAAAACGGACTCCGCCGCCACAGCCAATGGGCATGAGTTGGATTAGATAACGTTGCACGAGATTTGGGCCGTATGGAGAATGGCCCATGGGTTGTTATCTGTGGGCTAATTGTTGCGAGGTACACGAATATGTAGCAATAAAATTATTATTTCTTATTTTCTTGAATAATTTTTCCCTTCAAGTAACCAAGTTCATCTAATTTTGAATAATAATTGTTGTTATTATTTTATAATTGTTTTTCCCTTCAAGTTCATCCGTCGCATGTTAGAATCAATTTCAGCATATTTCAGCTCCTATTTTTAAAAAAAATATACAAACAATTTCTGTAAGTTTCTTTGATTTTTTTAATGCCAATTAATGCATAAAAATCGGTTAAAATATAATGGTGTAAATATACCTCAATGAAAATAATTACATGAACTTTTTTCTGATACTGTACGCTGATCACGATGTTAAAAGCATAATGTACACACGTGGAATGTAATACTAATAATATTTTTTTAATAAAAATAGAATAATTAGAGTCACTAGTTTGATTATAGAATATTTTATTTATCGTTTTATCCTGTCGATTATTCAAATATGCAAGTGAATACGAATATTCAAAAAAATTACATGACTAATACTCTAGAAAAATATGTTTCTAGTTTTTTTTTTTAAAAAAAAACTCCCATAAACTTTTTATTTGAGCCACTATCACTTTTACCCCTCTATCATGAATTATCAATGTCCAAAGATGAACAATGGCAAAATGCATAGATGGGAACATAAGGTTTGTATTATAAATGCACATCTCCATCTCCATCTCCATATGTTTGACATGCAAAAGAAGCCCACCAACTTTTCATCATGTCTCCACTTCTTCCTTTTAATATCATTCCTTTTGACCTCCAATTAAACATGCCCTTGGACATCTAGCAATCAACCAATGGAATATATTCTTTTGTTCTTGGTCCCTCTCTCTCTACTTTGTTCCTTCTTTGTTCTCGTATTAAATAATTGTGCATGAGTCAATGTGCTAATGGGAACTCTCAGATCCAGATGATCTCAAAATAATAGTACTAATAAAAACATCCCTCTCACAAATAGGGGTGTTATCTGGTGAACTTAATGAGCCGACCTAGTTTGAATCATATTGATCCGATCGAATCGAGTATGAATACCTAATTTTTTTTATTTAAATTTAAATTTAAATTTATATTTCATTTAATTCTTTTTAAATGAAATAAAATATTTTAAATATAAAAAATAATATTTAAATAGTTAACAAAACTTATTTTATACTTTAAAATAAATATCAAGTATTTTTTATATTAAATAAATATAAAATAGTAAAAAAAATAAAAAAATAGATCACAATCTGATTCAATCCGAATAAGGTCGAGTTGGATTTAGCTTATGAGAAGGTCTTGACCCGATTTGATTAGGGCTGAGCACGGGCTGGGTCGACCCGGTCGACCCGGCCCGACCCGAAAAACCGGAAAAATAACCCGGCCCGAATCTAATCCGGACCGAGACCGGATCTACAATGCAGATACTCGATCCGGACCCGACCCGATATCACTTACTATATAAACCTTCTCTCTCTTTTCCCCTCTCATTTCAATCTTTTTCTTTCTCTCTCCCACCTCTCTCTCTCGCCCTCTCCCTCTCTCTCACGATGGCGACGGCGGCGGCGATGGCGGCGACCCTCGACTCCGGCCGTCCTCTCCTCTCTCTCTACTCTGGCCGCCTGACGGCTGGATCCGGTCGCCTGGCGGCCAGATCCGGTCTCCTGGCGGCTGGATCGGCCGGATCTGGCCGCCAGACGGTCGATCGGTCGACAACCAGATCGACCGTCCGGCCGCCTGCGGCCGGATCGTCGGATTTGACAGTTGGCGGCCAGATCCGATCGCCTGGCGGCCGGATCGGTCGCCTGGTTGGATCTGGCGACGCGGATCGGCCGCTCGCGCGGCCGAATCGGTCACTGGCGGCCAAATCCGACCGCTGGATCCGCCAGGCAACCGGATCTGGCCGCGTCATTGCCCGATCCGGCCGCTCATCGACCGCTGGCGGCCAGATCCGGCTGTCATGCGTCGGATCTGACAGCTAGTGATCGGATCGGCCGCTAGCGATCAGATTTGATCGGCCGCCACCTGCCAGCATTTCGGATTTCCGGACGCAAACCCGGTTCGATTCCCGATCTATCGGGTCTGACCCGGTCCCGGACCCGGCTGGGTCCGAGTCCGGTACCGGGTCGAAAAATTTCCAACCCGGCAAAAGTCGGACCCGGACCAGGTCCGCCTAGATCCGGACCCAGTCCCGGGTTTGCTCTACCCTAAATTTGATTGGGTGGGTCGAGTCGAATCTAATTTGTTGAGAGTCTACTCACAAATCCCTTAAAAGATGATGATGACATGTTGTTGATTGAGCTACACGTCTCTTTTAATTTTGCACGTATAATAGTAATATGTAAAACATTGTGAATCTCAATAATTAATCTTCACGTGACAGGCCATTGACAAAAAAATAATGAAAACTTAGAAAAATTCTGATTTTTATTCGATGTAAAAATGAAACTTTGGAGGCATGGAAATAACTTCAAATTCGTTGGAAATTTGCCTAATTAAACATTTATAAATTATGATTTTATCATACTTAATGCAAAAAATCAATGATTAATTACATTAAAGAGGAATAGTACAATAATAACGTGTTTTTATACAGTAATAAGAACACAATAATTCGATGTAAAAATGAAAAAAAAAATCAAGGTATGAAAATAACTTGGATTTCGATGGAATTTTTTCTAATTAAAATAAATATTAATGATCAATTAAGAGAAAGAATACAAAAATATATGTTTTTTATGCACTTCTTTTAACATATAGAAAATTAAAGTGATGACTATATAAATATATATATACATATAAGTTATAAAAATCTGTGAATCGTATTTGATTTTTTTAAAAACTAATTTAATGTTGTTAAAATCTCAAATCAAACTCTTAAACTCTTACGAGTTCAAAAATTTTGGTAAATAAAACGAATTAACTTGTTGTAAACTCTTTGATAACTTTGACCTTACCTAAAAATTAGTTTAAAATTTTGGTAGAATTTTATAAAAATTTATATACTAATGATTCTAACGACTTTGCACGATTATATACGATTACATAAGACTATTATTTGTATACCAAAAGAAATGTAAATTATTAACTATTTTATTTGATTAATGTATTTATGATTGAGAGCGAAATTAGTATTGTGATTAAAAAAATCAATGCAATTATTTTACTCCTTTTTAGAAGTCTAACTTAATAAACATAATATTAGTTAGTTATTTGATATTTATTAGTTGTAAGTGATAGTATTTATTTTGATTACTTTTACATTAGTAAAATATGTTACTCGTTTAATATTTATAGATAAGATATATGTGCTTATGATTATATAAATATAGTTTGAATAATTAAATTTATCTAGTATATAAATTTTACGAATTTATGAGTCTATTTTACGATATGACTTTATGAAAAAAAATGGTTCACAATTTTTTGATCTGCCTCCTTTTAATGGAGGAACACGTCCATTAAATCCGCTATCTAATGACTATATTAATATAATTATTGTTGCAAAGTTATGGAGTGAACATTGTTTAAATTCACCATGATTGCACGCCTCTTTTAATTATTTAAAATTTAGGTTACCGAAAAAAAGGCATTAGAAAAAAAATGATGAAGAATTAGTAGATGTATATATTTTTTTGTTCTTAGTTGCATCCAGGAAGAATGTCTTGAGGACGTTAAAGATAATTTTTGAAAATTTTAAAAAATACAATATTCTTAACATTTTGTTCTACATCCAACCAGGAAAACTACTAACTAGCTGTACATTTTTTACCACTCAGTTATTACATCATATGCTCGTTATGATGCACCGATGTCACTAATTTCTACCTACTTTACCCTTTAAGTATCCTTTCTACTAAAGCAGGTAACATTTTTTATACTTTTATCTATAAAGAAAACAAGTATTAACTAAGGAATGGTCTCTTTTTATGACTTTTAATTTGTTTATTTCATTTAACCACGATATTAATGCAGGATGCAATTGTATTTTGTAGCTATTAATGCTTATTTACTGCCATAGCAATTAGTTCACTTTAGCTTTACTAATGTGTATATATATATATATATAATGTATATGTATATGTATTAATTACCATGCACCCACACCTCTAGAGCCGTATCATCAGAGATGGACGGATGAGATTGAGGCACGCTGGTTCAAGCAAAATAGTGGCGGTTCGATTAAAAAATTTGGCAAAATTGGGCAATGATTTGCATATGAAGGTGAGCGACTACATAGCTCCTCCACTAACGCCCTTCGCGGACTCATCATCAGTGTTCCACAAGACCCGCTTCGCCAGAGAAAAAGGAGGGCATCACTTTCCCTTTTTCACACTCGTCGGTGCACATAGAGAAAAAGAGGGCGTTGACCCCCCTTTTTCGCACTTGGGGCCAAGCGCGAGTTTGCTAGTTGAGGACAAGCGATTTGAGCGACTACATAGCTCCTCCACTAACGCCCTTCGCGGACTCATCATCAGTGTTCCACAAGACCCGCTTCGCCAGAGAAAAAGGAGGGCATCACTTTCCCTTTTTCACACTCGTCGGTGCACATAGAGAAAAAGAGGGCGTTGACCCCCCTTTTTCGCACTTGGGGCCAAGCGCGAGTTTGCTAGTTGAGGACAAGCGATTTGCAACGAACGTCGATCGATTTCAGATGAGAGGGAGCTGCTCTCGATTGCGAATGAGAGGGAGAGAGGATGTGTCGCGAACGATAGGGAGAGAAGATGTGTCGCGAGAGGGAGATTGCAAATCAGACGCTTCTTCGAAGTGAACCACACAACCATTCTTCAAATATGGACCGACAGTTGTTTGAGGCGTGAATCATTGTATCACTGCTATTGCCAGAGCTGTGAAGACGGGTGTTTGAAGGGTGAGTCATTGTATCACAGCCCATGAAGGAGATGTCATGACCCATGAAAAAGATTAATTGACATTTTCAGAAGTTATTTGAACTCCGTTTCGCATTATTCTTCTTTTTCTTTCGTTCCTCCGCCATTTTTAGTCATAATTCATGCAAAATCACAACAACTAAAGGTAGATGGTTACTTTAAAAAATTTAAAAAAATAAATATAAAAATAGATGCATGTTATAAACAAATACAAGTCTATACATCAGTATGTACGTGTGTATATATATATATACAATACATATACATACATACATATATATATATATAGTGTGTCCTTGTCAATGTTGTCAGATAATAATTGAAAATAAATACTTAATGCAGGATGAAAATCATACATCTGACCTACCGACCTACCAATTACCAAACATGCAGGGGACGTGAGGAAACCACACACTTGTAATATTCAGATGACTTGAATTCTCCATCATAAAAAATGATATATTGATCCAATTTTGGGAAAAGAAGATAATATTGTTAAAAAAAAAATACTCTAGAAAAGAAAGGACGAGAAGATATAATAGTTTATATATAGATATAATGTCATAATATAATAGTCTATAAACTTTAGATTATAAATGATTTTGTAGTGTAAACGACAATAAATACATCCATATTGATTAATGTTTGTTCTCCTCATTATTATTGTCCATAAAACGCATTGATGTCTCTTTAGTGCAATGCATAATAATAAAATACATCTTATAATTGTAAATAATATCTCTAACCTTGTCTTAAGGCATCTATGTTCTTTATATCACTACAACTTGTTAATTAAATGATTATTATTCTCGTCTGGAATAAGCTCCAGAAGATTCGATTAGGAATCATTAATTATATAGAATATTAGGAGAATTCACACACGTCTCAATTTTGTAGGCAAAGATCTATAAAAATAAGATATATGTCTGTGGTCATGTATTTGATATGATGCACGAGTCCTCATATCATTGACAATTTGGTCTATGTTTATATAGTTTTTTAGAAATCTTTAATCTCAAACTTTAATCATTAATATTAAAATGAAAAGTATACCACATGTATATATATATATATATAATATGCCTGCGAAATGTTTTTCATATTTTTCGATATCTTTGTTCATTAATAATTTAAAACATGACGCATAATTTGTTGAACTTATCAGACATTATTTATAATTAAACATACAGTGCACTTAATATTTCATATGCATACACATATTTTTCTGTCATGAGATGGTTACAATACAAGGACACCACCACTAGAAGGAATTCCTTGCAAGTCTCAATCCATGTCCTTCCACCTGTTTTTTCCTCTCTGAAAAAAAAAAAAGAGATTCCTCCCTTTCTCTCAGCTAAAAGGAATTGCTCCACAAATGCAAAATGTAGATCATCACCAAAGATGTTTCTGCATCCTGACAAGGAAAGAGAATGCAATCTGCCCCCTGCAAGAATTATCAGAGCCACTTGCTGTAAAAGGAGCTAATATCCTTTATCTCTCCTCCCAGCTCCCTCTTTTTCTCTCTCCTATCATTTGTAAAAAGAAAGCCCCTTTCAATCCATCCCTCACTTTTGCCACCACACTACCACTCAACCAACAAAGCAGAGAAAGCAAAATCCATTCCACCTTTTCTTTTGCTGTGCTTGTGCCCCCTATGAATTGTACTGCTTGGTTGCTTTGTGACCTCCAAAACATCTGCCCAAACTACACCAGGAGAAGCATGAAGAATCATGAAGAAAGAAACAAAGAAGAACTGTTGTGATCTTTCTTAACTACCTCTCCATTTCCTCCCAGACTGAGTAGGAATTGCACTGAGCAGGAGGAGCATACCCCGAAGTCCACCAATATCTTTCTCTCTCCTTTATCTCCTGACAACACTGCACTCTACTCCTGACAGCACTAGTAGTCTGATACACCTTTGAGACAACCTCTTGCTTGCCTCCTCTTTTTCATATGCCTCTCTGTCACAAAACTTGTTTAGTGTGAACCTCCCGAATCCACTGGTTCCTTCATTAGGTTCTGTCATTCTGTGTTCGGTGTGCAGGTTCCTCGAGTCCGCCACACCTCCAAGAATGGATCTTGAGCAAGGCAGTGGATGCTCCAATCCTGTAAAAGTATGTCCGGAATGCTGTTCGTCGGGCATAAAGTTGTTGTTTTTGTTCTTCTTTCTATCGAATTCTTCTGCATTTTCACTCTGAACGATGCCTTCAGTTGGAACTTTGGTTGGCAGAGGGAATCGTGGCGGACGGTGCTGTCGCTGGCATTCCAGAGCTTGGGCGTCGTTTACGGCGACCTGAGCACGTCGCCGCTGTACGTGTACAAGAGCGCATTCGCGGAGGACATAGAGCACTCGGAGACCAACGAGGAGATATTCGGGGTGCTCTCCTTCGTCTTCTGGACGCTCACGCTCGTCCCGCTCCTCAAGTACGTCTTCATCGTGCTCCGGGCGGACGACAACGGCGAGGGGGGCACGTTCGCGCTCTACTCCCTCCTCTGCCGCCACGCCCGGGTAGGCTTCCTCCCCAGCGGGCAGCTCGCCGACGAGGAGCTCTCCGCGTACAAGAAGACGGACGGCGGCTGCGGCGGGCAGCCGTCTTCGGAGACGGTGGCGTGCAGGGTGAAGAGGGCGTTGGAAAAGCACCAGGTCCTGCAGCGCTTGCTGCTGATTCTGGCTTTGATTGGGACGTGCATGGTCATCGGCGACGGCGTCCTCACGCCGGCACTCTCCGGTAGCGCGCTGACCTCCGATTCCTTTAGTCATTTTGATGCTGTTGGACTGCGGGTTCCTGGATTTCTACTCCTCCTGCTAATTGATTCCTCATGCTTTACAGTATTCTCGGCGGTTTCAGGGCTTGAGCTCTCGATGTCGAACGAACAGCACAAGTGTAAGCAAATTTAGGCATTTTACCACCATGTTCTGTTTCTTTTCTCGGCCACAAATACCAAAACTTTGTGTAAGTAGTGCAAGAATTTTAGCTCTGCAAATCGCAGATTGTTGCAGAACCTTAGGAATCCCTTTATCACTATGCACATGAAAGGTTAAGATGACCTCTACTGCATATTTTTACATCTATCGTCTCTGAAATGGAACTCAACATCTGAACCTTTCAGCTTCATGACTAAGAAATACCTGGACTATGAATATAAGTGTTAGGATTTCTGCACGAGAGAAATTACACATCGCGAGAAAATCCGAGAAATTTAAGGCGACGCAGAATTGTATTAGATGGAAGAAACTGAAGAGGATTACAAGATCAGATTGATCCAGGATTATCCAGGATGATCTTACAAGTCTTGATTACAAGTCCTTTTATAGGGCATTGGAGAAACAACTCCTACTCTAACTTAAGGACCTAATCCTACCAGGCATGTAAGTCCCTTCTTTAGAAAAACCTCCTTGGACTAGGAGTAGAAATCTGACTTCCTGAAGACCCTTGAAGATCTCGGCCAACTTGAATTCCTTCTTGGAATCAAATTGGGCCGGGCGCCCACCTGGCGCCCGCCACGCCCATGCGCGCCCTGGCTGTCCAGTCCGAGTCCCACTCGGACTGGGACTCTCCAGACGTCCCTGTTGTCTTCAAGTCTTCCTCCACGTCCAGACTCCATATCCAAGTGCTCCTCGGTCCAGAAGGGAGCTCGGACCTCCAAGAATCCGCCATATCCTTCTCGATATCGGAAATTGGCCGACTCCTATTCCTACTAGGAGTAGGAATCCTTCCGACCCTGCACTTCTCGTCCAAGCATCTCTCGAAGTCTCTCTATTACTTCTTTGGATCCAAATAGATTTCTAGTTAAAGTAGGATCCAATGCATTATTTAACAAATCTCCACCTTGAATTGAATCCTACAATCAGATATCTAACACTCTCTGCCGCTGTCAATCTCTGTTATGATTTTTCACAGCCTTGCCAGACTCCCTATGACGAAGTTCACGAGTATGTAGACTCGATCTTACTTCTTCCAGAGTAATTATGTCTCTTCCGATGATAACAGATTATACGAAATTTTCGTACGACAGAGGAAGAGACACCAACAGAAATAGGGCAGCATCTTCATCCTCAATCTTCACATCTATATTTCGTCCAGTAAATTTCTCGACGTTGACGTTGTGCGATGCCATCTCTACGCCTGACGGAGGATCGATGATGAAGCCTCGCTCTGATACCAGTTTGTTACGATTTCTGCACGAGAAAAATTACGCATCGCGAGAAAACCCGAGAAATTTAAGGCGACGCAGAATTGTATTAGATGGAAGAAACAGAAGAGGATTACAAGATCAGATGATTCAGGATTGTCTAGGATGGTCTTACAAGCCTTGATTACAAGTCCTTTTATAGGGCCTTGGAGAAACAATTACTACTCTAACTTAAGGACCTAATCCTACTAGGCATGTAAGTCCCTTCTTTAGAAAAACCTCCTTGGACTAGAAGTAGAAATCTGACTTCCTGAAGACCCTTGAAGATCTCGGCCAACTTGAATTCCTTCTTGGAATCAAATTGGGCCGGACGCCCACTTGGCGCCCGCCACGCCCATGCGCGCCCTGGCTGTCCAATCCGAGTCCCACTCGGACTGGGACTCTCCAGACGCCCCTGTTGTCTTCAAGTCTTCCTCCACGTCCAGACTCCATATCCAAGTGCTCCTTGGTCCAGAAGGGAGCTCGGCCCTCCAAGAATCCGCCATATCCTTCTCGATATCGAAAATTGGTCGACTCCTATTCCTACTAGGAATAGGAATCCTTCCGACCCTACACTTCTCGTCCAAGCATCTCTCGAAGTCTCTCTATTACTTCTTTGGATCCAAACAGATTTCTAGTTAAAGTATGATTCAAGGCATTATTTAACAATAAGTATCAATTTCTCCACTGAATTCCTGCAAATGGAACTTCTGGGTTTTCTCTTATGATTGATTGATCCGAGATGTAGCCCTGTTATATGCATATACAGATGTTGAAGTTCCTGTTACATGCTGCATACTGGTTGCCTTGTTTGCTCTACAACATTATGGTACACACCGAGTCGGAATCCTGTTTGCACCAATTGTCATCACTTGGCTCCTGTGCATCAGCATGATTGGTGTTTACAACATTCTCCATTGGAACCCTCAGATCTATCAAGCACTCTCTCCTTACTACATGTTTAAATTTTTGAAGAAAACACAAAGGAGAGGTTGGATGTCATTGGGCGGAATCTTGTTATGTATAACAGGTATTTGAAAATTCTGTGCTTGCTACACGCTTTGCTTCAAACTGGATCTTCATACGTATTTGTTCGTGATTGCAGGGTCAGAGGCAATGTTCGCAGATTTGGGGCATTTCTCACAATCATCAATCAAGGTAAAGAATTATCAGCACTGAGAAATCCAGAAAATAATTGGCTATCTAATGTACAAATTTAACAACTTGCTTATTACAGATTTAGTATTGTAGTGTCTTTGGAGATTTGTTTCTTTTGATCTTTAAATTGAAACAAGGAAAGAAAACAAATTTGAGAAGAATTTGAGTCTTGCCTCATAGTTTGTGCTCCAATCTCTTAGTCCTCTATGCCATTGAACTCTAAGAAATGGATCCTCTAATAAATTATATTCTAATTGCATATATAGTGAACTCACTAATTAACATTTTGTTTTGAAATGGACTCACTAATTAACATTTACTTGTCTGCAGGTTGCTTTTACATCTGTGGTATATCCATCATTAATTCTAGCGTACATGGGACAAGCTGCTTATCTTTCTAAACATCATATCATTGAGACCAACTATAAAATTGGTTTCTATGTGTCTGTGCCAGGTGTTCATTTTTGCGATTTATGTTTCTCAAACAAGAATCCAAAATGTTTATGCAGTCCACTGCTGGTTTCTGGCACACTAACATGTCAAATATTCTTGTGACAGAAAAATTGAGGTGGCCTGTTCTGGTAATTGCCATACTTGCGGCTGTTGTTGGAAGCCAAGCTGTGATAACTGGCACTTTCTCAATCATCAAACAGTGCACTGCTTTGGGTTGTTTTCCCAGGGTGAAGATAGTTCACACATCATCCAAAGTGCATGGTCAAATATACATCCCAGAGATCAACTGGATCCTCATGATATTGTGCCTAGCTGTTACTGTTGGCTTCAGAGACACAAAGCACTTGGGCAATGCATCAGGTAAAAGCGCAATAGGAATATCTTATTTGTAATACCCGTGTGTACGTCTTAAACATCTCCGTGTGTTCCAACAATAACCTTCGCTTGTTGAATCTTTCTTTGGCTACGAATATCAGTTTAACCTTCGGTCTATTTTTTTACTTCATATATGCTCCTTTGTTACCTGTTCTTGGCCCACCTCCTTTTCAATGTTATTTACATAGTGTCAATAGATGCCGCAATATTGTGCACTAAAAGAAGATTTCTGTTGTGTTTGCACTAACATGTTGATGCTTCTATTTCTTGAAATGTCAGTGTGTTTTACAATGCTACTCATTTTTCTTTAGGTTCCTGCTTTTGTATATCTTTCCATCTTATGTTCTTTGCCAACAGGGCTTGCTGTAATCACTGTCATGCTGGTTACAACATGTTTGATGTCCCTGGTGATCATCCTGTGCTGGCAGAAGAGTATCCTGTTTGCTTTATGCTTCATCCTTTTCTTCGGATCAATTGAAGCACTCTATTTCTCGGCCTCCCTTATCAAGTTCTTACAAGGGGCTTGGGTTCCTATCATTCTCTCGTTTATATTTATGATGGTTATGTACGTGTGGCACTTTGGCACATTGAAGAAGTACGAGTATGATGTACAAAATAAAGTCTCTGTCAACTGGCTCCTCAGTCTCGGGCCTTCTCTTGGCATAGTTCGAGTGAGAGGCATTGGCCTGGTACATACTGAGCTTGTATCAGGAATCCCTGCTGTCTTCTCCCACTTTGTCACAAATCTCCCTGCATTCCATCAGGCAAGTTGGTTAAAGTTATCATGAATAAAGAAATAAATTTGTGTTACTCCAGTTCCACTCATGATGCTCTTGTCCCTTTATTCTTCTAAAATTGCCGTCTTTCTGTTCTGATCTTGGAACTTATTAAATCTCGCCATGTTTGAGCAGGTTCTTGTCTTCCTATGCATCAAGTCTGTCCCCGTTCCTCATGTGCAGCCCAAGGAGCGGTTTCTTATCGGCAGGATTGGACCCAAGGAGTATCGGTTATACAGATGCATAGTTCGTTATGGATACCACGATGTTCACAAGGATGACTTGGAGTTCGAGAAGGACCTCATTTGCAGCATTGCTGAGTTCATCAGGTCAGGGGATGCGGCAAAGGAATTCGACAAGGACGAAGAGAGGATGACTGTCGTTGGAGCCGGAATCCGGGGGGTTTGCGAGGAGAACGGTGATGTGAAAGATGCACCCGAACCTTCGGGTTCAAGGGAGATACATTCATCGCCTGTGGTAACTAAGAAGAAGAAGAAGGTGAGATTCATGGTGCCCGAGTGCCCAAAGATGGATGCAAGCGTGAAGGCTGAGCTGCAGGAGCTCTTCGAGGCGCGAGAGGCGGGCGTGGCATTCATAATGGCGCATTCGTATGTGAGGGCGAAGAGCGGGTCGGGCTTCATCAAGAGGCTTGTGATCAATCTGGGGTATGATTTCTTGAGGAGGAACTGCAGAGTTCCTGCCTACACAGTGAGCATTCCTCATGCCTCCACATTGGAAGTTGGCATGGTTTACCATGTCTGAGAGTTTTTCCACAGACTTGTACATGCCCCTGTAAAGTTTTAGAACATCGAATGAGGTTTTGTTGCCTAACTGTCCAATTTTTACAAGATCTTCTTTTCTTATGTAGATATCTGATCATAATATGCAGAAGCCTCAAAATGGAATGGAAATAACAACACAACAATCCGAGTATCAGAAACCTGACATCACACTCATCCTCATATTTCTGGAATTCAATTCTTTGGACCAAACTCATGATATAGAAATTAACATGTATAAAAAAAATTCTGAAATATGGAAGAGTTCGAATTTTGTTTTTGTTTTTTTTTGGGGAATGAAGATTCTTAGAGCCAATTATAGATCTTGTCCTTCATTCTCTTGTTTTTTATAAAAGGTTATTTTCATAAAACTTCTCTAAATTATCACGATTTTTTGCATATAATCTCAAAGTACAAATTTATTTTTTTTAATTCCTAAACTATCACGATTTTTTCACTTTAGTCCTTCCGTCTATTTATGTAATGTTTTTCGTTATTTTTTATTTTTTTCATTTATAAAAAGATTAAATTACTCCTTCCTCCATAACACATTAAATAATAAATATAAAAAAAGAAAAAAAAATGAGGGGAGGCCAATTTGATTTTTTTTCATAAATGTCATTTTTTTATTTACCACTTTTATCCTTCTAATGATTTTTTTATATTTGTTATTTCATATTTTTCTAGGAGGGGTAAATTTATGAAAATGGAAAAAAAGTAAAACTAAAAAAATTTTACATAAGTGGATAGAGTACTAAAGTGAAAAAATTAGTTTGGAATTATATGTAAAAAATCGTGTTCAAGAGAGATTTATGAAAATAATTTTTTTATAAATTATATATTATGTGAAAAAAGAACTAGAAAAAGCGTGAAGATGGTACTTTTTTTGAACAAGAACACATTTTTTTCGTTTGGCACTATATTTCGCTGTTAAATGACTTTAAATGTAAGCATATTTATCGGCAATGTAATCAAGTCGTCGATTTTTTGTCGCGTTTGGATCGCTCTATGGTTTTAGACATTTTTTTTAGAGGAAGCACCTCCAACCGAATTATTACACCTTTTGTATCAGGATTATGCTGTTCTAATCCGTAATAGATAAGTTGCTTTTGCTAAAAAAAAAAAAGGAAAGAACCAGAAAAAAAATGTGAAGATGGTACCTTTTTGAACAAGAACACATTTTTTTCCCTTGGTCAAATGATTATTAATACTTGTGTTAACAGTAATAAACCTCAGTTCTTTTACATGACAGAGGTAAAAAATGTAATAAAAAAAACTCTTTTTTAAGTATTGGAACGAATTATACAAAGGGGAAAAAAGGATTATTCTCCCACTTCGGCTCCTTTAAAAATCTCCTCGTTTGTTTTCCTTATTTTAATGCCCCTCATGCGACAACGGCGGCACGTCGCGACCTCCGAGGTCCATGGACGACTTGGTCGAGACCGGCGGGGAGACGTAGCGCGAGGAAAAGGCCCGGCGGGCGCCGTCCCCGTCGGAGTCGCCGTCCTGCCCTTCGTCGAAGTTGAGCGCGTAGCTGAGGGGGTCGTACCCGAACTTGCCGCCGTACCGGATCCTGCTGCTGCCGCTGCCGCCTCCGGCATTCCGGTTGCGCCGGAAGCGCCGGACGAAGGTCTTCCACTTGGGTCTGGCGACGCGCTCGGACCACTCCCTGACCTTCGCGAAGGCCGCCTTGAGGCCCCCGCTCGCCCACCACCCCCGGGAGAGCGGGGTCGGGGGGTCGGTGGCCGCAACCGGGACCCGTGGCATGCGCTCCCATGATTTGGGGCCGGCGGCGGGCGAGAAGGGGATCCAGAAGCAGCAGCAGCCGCGCTTGGCGAACGCGTCATCGGCGGCGGAGAGCGGCGCCCCCGGGTCGCCGGAAGCCGGCAGATGCTCGTCGACAGCCATCGATCTATGCATGGAGAAAGGCACCTCTTGGCGGTTCGCGTCAGCGACGTCGACCGAAGGTGCGGTCAGAGGACAAGGTCGTCGCGATTGGGATATGGTCGCGGCCGTCGTCCCCTCGTGCATGTATTGGTTCTCTCTCGTACCCCCTTCTTTCTTCTCCTTCTCTCTCCTCGGCTTCGGGGAGGAGGAGAGAGAGAATCAGAGGAGGAGAGAGAAAGAGAGAGAGAGAGAGGGGGGGGATCGAGAGTGTAAATTTAATGGGCGGATTCGTTGCGCTCCTCGTCCTGGGACCCACGCTTTCTCCGGAGATCCCGCTCGTATATATGTCTATATGAATGCAGCGGATTTGGTGCGATCTAAATTTAAAGATTTATGCGCGCGTTTCATATTATGACGGATAAGGATCAACTAAATGTCTAAGATCACATGTTAATTACGACTCCTTAATTGTCGAATTGAATCCAATCTCTGTAATTTTTTTCCTTCTTCGTTATCAAATTGGATAATTTATAATGCGTACCATGTCAACACTTTGTGCCATTTTTTTTTCCGGACTCTACCCAAATCCAATCCTGGGGGAAAGTCGCGTTAATTAACTTTTATATCATACTTGATCTGGTCGGATTTGAATTTGGTCACTGTGACGCTTCGTGCATAAAAAAAAGGAAAATATGAAACAATCGGTCGGCAGGGGAGGCGACCGCCTCCGCTGGCCTCCCGCCGTTTCGCCTCCGGCAAACCAAGGGTCGGCCGGGGCATATTAAAGAGAGAGAGGGGAGGGGGGGGGGGGGGGCACTGTTGCGGCTTCTTGGAACCTCGACCTCCTCCTCCCTCTCGTTCTTCTTCTCTCCCTCCGATCGGCGACCGACGACCATCGAGCGAGAGCAGCAGAGCATAGGCGACTTTTGATTCCTGTTCGACATGCCTCGGACCTCCCTCGACGTACGCAGTAGACGTGCAAACTCTCCCATGCGACAACGAACGTCCGGCGACCGTCGGACGACGAGGAAACGACCAGCAAGCCCAATCGAACGGAAAACAAGGTACCCGAAGCGTTTAAATCCCTAGACGATGAATTAACGATTGTTGAATGCATATGATAGGTTCATTATGATCTTGAAGCTATTTCATATATGTTTCATATTCATGTCGGCGTCAATTGATGGCCGGAAGGCCGCCGGAATCAATGGAGAAATCTGACGGCCCTGTTTTATCGCAGTGACCGATCGATCGATTTCAGAGACCGGTCGACCGGTCCATGCACAGAATTCGAATGAACCCTTCCCTATCGGTCGACAGGCCTCACCCCGGCGATCGACCGGTCCCTTTGTTAAAGAGAAATTTGTAAACTTACGATCGGTCGACTGGTTCCAGAGAACAATCGACCGATCCAATGCGTAGTGTGCATCTTCACGGCTTAATGAACGGTCGACCGACACCCTGGCCAGTCGACCGGTTCATAAATTCCGACTAAAGAACTCGACCGATCGATCCTAAAGGACCGGTCGACCGGTGCCAAGAGAACGATTGACCGGTCCATCAGGAGCGGTCGACCGGTCCGACAGAAATGCATTAATCGACCTAAATCAGATTGGACAACTCATAGCCTCAACTACAACTCTGACAAGTTCATCTATACTGGCTGAGTCTCATTGTACAAGGATCAACTTCTATGGGACCCTAAATCATAGTTTTCATAGTAACGAAAGATAATCGAAGTAAAGACAAAGACGTGTGATTGCTATGTGCCGCCCCCAAAGTTAAAGAAGAGATCAGGGATTAAAACAGAGAAGGGATATGTAGTTAACTGAGGGGACAACGAAACTACTGTCTTGAATGACCTCTATTCCTGAGATTTCAGGACACCCCATTCCCTTAAAGATTAAAGTATTATGCCAGAGGGACATGTAGCTAGCTGAGGAGACAGTAACTTACGGGTCTCATAATCGATCACTGTTCTTGGATTGTAGGAATTCTTTCCCCTACCTTCCGAACTGGGTGAGGCAGTAACGCCCACCCCTCTTCCCTTATGGGTTTTCTGGCATCAGAGATTCAGAGAGGCACCTCTGGCTTCTCAACCTAATAAAGTCGAGCTCGCACAGGACAACCAACCCTAAGGATATTCTAGTAATATAAAAGACGTAGTGCAACTCACAGTAAAGCAAGACAAAGTATAATAAAGAAAAACAGAGATAATGTAAAGCAAAGTACAGTACAACATAGCAGAGACATTGTAAAGCAAAGCCAAAGTAAAGCAAAGATAAAGTATTGTTATACTAGATAACAGAGTACTAATATGAATAAAGACTTATACATTGATTTCACAGATCCCTATTTTATCGTTTATTGCTACTGTACTGAGCATTTTTGCTCATGAGTATTCTATTCCATTGCATTGAGATTTTGCAGGTGAGAATGCCAACTGAGGAGATGTTGGAGAACGCAAAGCTTGGAGACCGCTGCACATGACTGACATGTGTGCTCCGAGCTTTGATATTGCATTTCTGCTTAGATTATTTTATTGTTCAGAGACATCATGTTTTCTTCCGCATATAGAACTTCAGACAAACTTCGTTATATTACCGTATAATTCTTTATATTGCAAGACACCATGTACTTCCGCATATTTTTTACATTATGAAACGTTATAGATTTCCGTATTTGAGTCATTCATCATGGCATTTCGACTACTCTTCCGCATTTAAAGTCTTCTAATATGTTTATTATTATTTTATTAATGCCACGTAAGTTGTTTTGTTGAATGATCAATGTCAGTAGAGCAATAGGTAGTGTAACGCCCCCGGGGTCAAGCTGACCGCCTACGTGGCGGGAGGTGCGATTTCGGGGGTGTTACAGTCACATTATTTTAACTCTATTTTTTCTTTCTTATTTTAAACTTTTGTAATGTAAAATTTATTTAATTTATTTTAAGTAATGATGAAAATAGAATTTTAATTGTTTATTTTTCTTGTTTTATTTTCATACATTTTTTATAATTTTTTAACACAATCTCTAAACTAAATAAAAAGTAACCTAATTACAAAATAAAAAAAATTCAAATTATTCGGATAGTTGAAAATTTTTAACTTTTTTTTTTGTCACTTCAGTGTTCCGAGATCGTCTACTATGGCAAGTAAAACTTCTAATGAACATAAGACTTTTGTTTAAGCAGTGAAAAATTATTATCCACTTCATAACTCTCATTTGAGAAAAAAAAGACCTTTGAACTAACACAAGTCGATCTAATCAGATGAACACTCTTGATCTTAGGACAGAACATTACGTGACTACTTGTTCAAAATCAATTTGAGAACTTTGTTCATGTATGGATTTCTCTGGTACAAAACGAGCCACTGAAGCAAGTAAAGTTATGACAAGGATCCATAGTTCCAATTGCTAAATCAAATTTTCTCAAACAGCTCCAATTGCCAAGTCGTGAAGTGAACAGAAGAATACATGAATAACTAAATATAAATTACACAATGTTCTTACAAGAACAAATACATCTGAACTCGTCTTCAGATCAAAATGTGGAAAAAAAATCTCACAAATGCAAAGAATGGACACTATCTAATGACAATATCACCTGCTCCATACGGCTGATACCGTAATAAAGCAGTTGCACCCATATGAATCTCACGCACGTTTTCTGTTCCCAGTTCAAGAAAAAAAAAGGTAGCTATATACTTCTATGTGTACAATGCAATCATTGAATGATCAATTTTGCTTCTGCTTCTTCAATCCACTAGCAAAATGCCAGAAGCACAAGAGGGAATATGCGGTCGTCAAGAATAAGGAATGCCCTAAATGTGAAAACCAGAGCCGTGCGAGCACTGATTGAATCATTGGATGCCTAATATCTTTGTGCTGAAGAGCTGCCAGGTGGTGCTGGTGGCAACCTGTTTGGTGTGCGTCGACTACCAGAGTTCGGCCCAGAATTCATGTCACCATTCTGTACAGGATCGCCATTCCTGCGGCCATGACCATTAGAACTGTTAGATCTAGATTCACCACCAAATGAGCTGTCCACTGATCCATTGGCTCCAGCATCAAATGCTGAACGCCAGTCCTCGCCTGAAGAAGCATTGGCCCTCGGGCTGCTTTCTGTAAAGAATTGAAACAAAGCAAAATGAAGTCCCACTCAATCAGTATTTGCGCCCATGAAAAAAAAAAAAAAGATTAAAGATGCATCAACCGAAGGGAGCAATGGAGGGAAGTTAAGATCGCATGCCAAATTTTAAAACAAACAGATATTTGATTCATGAATTTAAAAGCTATTTTTCCTTTCTTTCATCTCAAACTATTTACAGGATTATTCATTCAAAAAAAATATATAATAAAATTTCAAACATGAAGCCGCTCAAATTTACCTGTACTCAAAATATGGGTCACTTGCAGGACTAGTCATTCAACAAAATATACTTAATTTCAAACACGAAGCCATCAAAATTTTACTTGTACTCAGAATATGGACACATGAGTCGGAGATCACATATTTAAACAAGATCGGCAACAAGAGAATTGACTTTTCATCATCATTGTTAATGACACCTATAAGGCTATAACCAAATAAGCAGGTAGCTCAATACGTACCCATTCCATTGGACATGCTAGCAGCTGCTGCACGGTTATCATGTATGCTCAACTGGCGTGTAAGCTTCGAAAGAATTGATGACTGTTTCTGGATTCGCTCCCGTCGACGCTTCACATTTTGATCCTCTTGGAGAAGTTCCTCAATTTTTCCACTGCTCTGAGCACTGCATCATGTAGGAAACAGAAAATATAAATAACTTCTGGAAACTAGACACACATCGGTGAACATGTGGTTATCTATATAAAATTAAATAGAATCTGGTGCACATGCAATGCATTACAGCCACATCTATGTTTTCACCATTTACCCTACACTAGATTATAAAATCTCTGTCGACCTTCAGCAATATTTAACTTTGAGACTGGAGAGCAATTGAAATAACTACTTAATTTCAATGCCTGAATGGCTGATGTGGGTTGATATAAAATACAAAGGAAAAATTGAATAAGCTAATGTTTCCTTTCTTTCTCATTACAATTTCAAGTATGTATGTAAAATAGTAATACTTCCATGAACGATCCAATTACTGTCCACATACTTGATGATAATCAACAATCTCATTAATCATGAGAGCCCTAATCTGGTTATGTTTAACATGCTAAACGCCAATCAAGATATAAACATAGAACAAATAGTAATCTTCGTGAAGACGCAACCTGATAGAACTGTATAACTGATTCAGCATGTCTTCCTTAGCTTTCTCCACTTGACAAAGTACAACTGCCTGCAGCATTAGAAAGGAGACCAGGTTAAGGGACCATTCTTTCGGAAGAAGACAGCCTAAGAAAACTGACTTACCTTAGGAACATTTGCAGCAAGACTGTTCAAAACAGCCTCCACATATCCACGGACTTCTTGAGACATCCATCTAAGCTCTTCTTCTGGATCAGCTGGTCTTCTAGCCATCGTGTCCTGCAATACAAAAAGCCAATTTGAGTTACAAAAATTCAACAATTTCGTAAAGAACATATGAGATGATGCATGTTGAAACTCACTAATGAACCATCTGAAAGGCTCTGCCTCATGGATGGATTATGATCAAAAGCAGGTGCTCCTTTAGAAGGCTGAGTGATATTGCGTAACTTATTAACCCATTCAAGTTTGTCAGCCATGTTCTCAGCCTTTAACACTACAGCACTATGAGCTACATCAACAAAACCACAATCAATTTTAGGTGCACGAACTAACAAATATTAATAAAAAAAATAACATTCAAACAAAGTTACCTTTTAAAACTGTCTTGTATGGAACCTTGCTAGTAATCTTAAAGACAAGACTTGGGTTTTTTTCTGACCCGTTGGCTTTCTTAGAATCCTTGGAACTTTTGGAAGGTTCATCCTCATCTACCTCCTCAATGTTACACTCCTGTTGAGATCACATAATAGTTATAAAAGTAACTTCATCCATGAAACCTCAAGAGGAAACAAACTAATGAATTGTGGATAAACTTGATAAATAGAGATGGCTTGGGCCCCAACCCAATTTGACCTGAAAATTGGCCGAGTTTCAGGTCAATTTGAACTAAGATTTTTATTTTAGAAAAAGCGCACCTAGCTCAAATCCAGCAGCTACAAAAGTCACCTGGAGCCATATTACCATTGCTTCCCAACCCCACGAAAAATCCAAGAATAGCTATGAAAATTTGGTCCAAAAATTCCCTACCTCCCTCCACTTTTGCTACAACTCAACACTTTCTTGAATTCACACACTTAAAATTCCAAGTCCATCAAGCATCTTAGTGGTCTACTTAAACAAGATAACTCAATTTTCAAAATTATTAAAACAGCAAAGGCCAGAATAGGATGCTCATTCCTTCCCAAGAAATAGAACGATAAAAAATTCATTAAAATTCATCACTACATCTTTCAATTATCACAAGCTATATTTAGAAGTAGATATCTGCTGAAACAAGTAAACCAGTTTATGGAAAATGGTATATCAAGCTAGTTCTTTAACATGTAAAAACAGCTTGTTAATTTTAGAAGACTTTCTAGTCACTTAAAAGCCATGAGATAAGGTGAGAAAAAGGGGAATAATGGTACCTCCAAGACGATAACACCACGGAAATGTTTTTCGTCTTTATTCTTAGTGTATCCAAGCTGTAAAAGAGAGCTAAATATCAGGTCATGATAAAAGATGGGGCAAAGAACAAAATGCACTAGTGTAGTCACAGAAGAATCCCAATATTACTTTTCCAGTTTTCGCATTCAGCACAAAAAAGCGCCTACTCCAGCTATTTGTCTTGGCACTCTTCTTCATTAAGTAACCTATTTGAAAGATCAGAACCAGGCCCAATTAGTTGCACAATGATGAGCCTCAATAAGCATTAAATGTCTACTGATGTTGAGATGCAATACAATCATATGCAAATGCCAGATTCAAAGTGCTACAGGTCATCCAACTTTTGCAAAAACATTGTATCAATCATTTGACTTCTGTTTCGATATGAGTAATTCATATTTTGAAAAATCAATATTCGAGTCAACCTACCAAAGATACTATAGTATAGTAGTGTGGAACTGCCATGCCATTTACATATCAACAAAACAATCATTTTTATATTAAAATTACTATATCCTCAATAAAGTAAAATAAAATTGCACAATGTTGTTGCACCAACAAAATAATCATTTTTATGTTGAAATTACTATATCCTTAGTAAACTAAAATAAAAGTGCACAACTTTAAGCATGGGCAAAAAGGTAATATTTATGTATCAGAGACATAATATTAGTGGGAAACCTACTACCAACTAACCTATTATAGTAAGTAAAATAGACTGATAAAACAGATTAAGTTGGAGGGTGGTTCAGTTAAATTTGAACAATGAAGAATGACTTCAAATATAAAGTAGGCAAGGATTGTCTGTGAAATTTTAATCTGCATTAACCCCTATAAAGCATGTAAAAGAGGAATGCCACTTTTGCCCCTTTATTTCAAGTCCTCACCTATAAACTAATAAATGAACTAGTGCCCCTTCTATTTCATAGTTACAAATAATCTAGAAATTGCATAACATATGATATTATTGTGATGTACCTGCAGTCATTTCTCCAGAAGCCCCAGTAACTTGCAAGGTTGAGCCTTCTTTTGTGTCTTTTTCTGATGGGTTTTGTTTGTCTTTATCTTTGTCCTTGTCCTTGTCTTTCATAGATTTCAAACTACCACTTATTTGTTGCATTCCTGGTTGGGGGCTTGATGCCTGATGTCAAACCCCCAAAAAACTTTCAGAATTAGCCAAATGTCACTCAAAAGGATTTAACATGTTCATTTTCAACTACATTTTATTTCAATTGAGAAGTTCAGTCTACTCTAAGTGAAAAAGTTCAGAAAATAACTCTGTTCAGTATAGCTTGCTCTGCTTCATTTGCCTTCTTTGATGATCGGTTCTTCACATCTTCTTCACGACGTTGCCTATCCATTCTGGCAACAACCCTCAATTAGAAAATAACAAATGCAGCTGAAGAAACATTTTAAACCAGCTACATATAAAACATATTCAAGTATACATCATATCAAGGACCCGAGTCAAAGTTTGTTACATGAAGAAACTAATAAGAGTAGTGATAATAATAATAATAACATGGACAACAAGAACAAAAATAATAATGATCCCACTTATGTACATGCCCCTTGAAACCAAAGTGAACTTTCCTAAAGAGAAAGAAAAAAATAATAGTTACAGGATACTCACATTTCCAACTTTATACAAGCCATTTATCATAACATGACAAAAAAGTAAAAAGAGAAATAATATCTTTGCAGTTAATTTCTAAAACATCTTTTCACTTAAGAAAGCAATGTTAGAGAAAAGGTCACTGACCAATGGCTATTGAGGAGTAAATGAGAATGTAAAATAAACATGAGAATTACACGCAAAAATATTATCATATTTCATTTCGTTACAAGTCCTTATTTGCACAAAGTGGTATATAATTAATCATAAAAGTCAAACCTTAGACCAATGATGAAATGAGAATGGGAAATAAACATGAAATTTGGCACACATATCATATGAAAATTTCTTGTCAGTCCTTATTTGCACAAATGGTAGATGACTAATCATAAAAGTCAAACCTTCGCTGCACAAGGCGGATGAAATGTTGAGGAGGAACAAAAGCCCGTTCCATATCAACCAAAGCAACAACCATCTTTTTGGCTTCATTTCTGAAGTTCTCCAAGGCAGCAGATGCAATGGCAACCACCTTTTACAAGAAAATTGAAAAGATATAAACCAAAATTTTGAATTATTGTAGGAAGAAGACAACCACTATTTATCAAATAAAATAAAGAAAACATTAATAATACCTCACGTTTGAAAGGAGGATATCTGCCAAGTCCTGGGGTAGCATTTGCTGAAGCAGAAACTATGTCCAATAATACACGATGAACCTGTTCAATAAACGTTACAGAAAAAATGGAAATTTTATTTTAATTCAGAGTAAGATCACAGGAGTTTATATAATCAAAACAAGCTTGTTTTGCCAGAAGAAATTACAATTAATCACATTTCAGAAAAGAATAGAAACACTAATAATAAGCAAATAACCTTGCATCAGTTAACTTTAATCACACGAATAAAAAAAGTCTAAACTCAGACAAAAGCTTGAAGGTATTTACACAAAACATTGATATGATCCATAATTTTAAATCTGAACACAAATCTTAGAACAATTTGAAATTTACCTCATCAACACAAAGCCGTGATGGTTCCTTTGCGAGGTCTAATACTCCTTTAATTAAGGATCTCAAACCTTTCTCAGGAGATATTAAGTATGGTTGATAACCATCAGCTTCCAGTACAATCTGAGGCGGACAACACATAAAGAAGAGGATTATGGGGGAAAATTGAAAGCAAATAACTGTAAATAGAAAAGAAAGGTGAGTACCCTTTTAACATTATTAATATCAAAATGTCTATCAAGTGGCAGTTGCTTTATTCTATTGGGAAAATTTCCTTCAAAGGTTGCAACAACTTTCCAACCTGCACCCTGCAATGAGATAAGAGATTTCAGCATATTGGGTAAGCATCATATATGTTAAGAATATCAAATCATTGATGTTGCTCTTCCTAACGGTTTAAGCTTTTAGGAAAAAATGTTAGCACATCAAATTCAACATGTATAAGAGCCAGAGGTCAAGAATTCAAACCTCGTTAAGCTCTTCCTAATGGCTTAAGCCTTTAGGAAAATTGGTTAGCACATCAAATTCAACAATATACTACATAAGTAAATGGTCCTGAAGATGTTACAATAAAGGTCTTATATGGATATTCGAGACTTTTGAATATTTTGGATAAATTAGAACACAAATTATAAATGGGTTGAAAGGTGGAGAAAATAAATTAACAACACAATGTGAGGCCATCCTAGAATAAATAAAAACCTTAAAAACAGCAATTTCCCAGGATTTCTAGTCTACACAACAACATTGGACAAAGGCATTGCATTTTATACAATGCAATCAAAGAATGTCCAACAGTAGAGGTTACTGCACAGATTAATACAGCCACAACAATGTGTTTAACAGAAGAAAGTAATACATGCAAAAAGAATGTTCTGCACGTTAAAACCATGTATTACAAAAGAGAGATGGAAATAAAAGGATTCTCGACACTCTAAGCTAAGATAAGTACTAAATAATCAGCAAATGGCATTATCACTAAATTTGTACAAAAAATGTAGGCACTAACTTCACCAGTGGCAATGTGTTGCAAAAACTTGTCTTCAAATTCTCGACAAAGTTCCAATGCAACAGCCCGGGTACCTTCTGCACTATGTATCATTTGTTCTCCAAGCCGTACTAACTCATCTTGCACAAACTGTGTTTTCCCCTGAAGCCTGCAAACAGTTGTGTGAGAAGATGGTTATATGACATTGTAATACCCAAGAGATTGTAAAAAAATCATGAAAATTCATATACTCTGAATTGATAGGAAAAAAATTGACAATATGATGCTCCATGATGGAAATGTATGATCTGTTCAAGTAAATTGAAAAGGCCCAGTCTACCAACAGAAAAAAAGGAATAACATTATAACAGTTTATAGCAAAGAAGAAGACATGTAACCAACTATCTCCAAATTGGACCGATTATAACCTTAATTCCTCTTTGCAGAGGCCAAAGGTTTATGTCCCAGGAGGCATATAAGATCTCATAACTCTAAGGAGCTACTTTACTGCACTTCTATTCACTTTGTAGTTCTTTTACTAGGCATATGCCTCCTTTATAAATCCCAAAAAAAATGGAAAAAGAGAGAAAGCATGTTAAGCATGAATCAAGAACCATAATAATATTCACGCAGGTAATCGTAGAAGAACACTTGCAATGACAGATGCACTTACCCAGAGAGAAGATTTGGGAGCCTGACCTTCATCCTTTTCCGTATTTGCTTAGCAAGAGCATCTACCAGTGCTACTCTGCCAAGCCTGCTTTGAGGAGCTCCAGGAAGTATTGTTTTGAGACTTTCAGTTTCTGCTTTCCATGCAGTTTCAAGTGAACTTTCAGATCCAACTGAACCTGCTTGAGCAGAAGCAATAGAAACTGATTGTCCAATGAGAGCTACCCATGGGATATCGGCAGCATTCCTTGGTCCCTGACTCAACAAGAGAGCTTGAACAGCTGCAAGACTTTTCTGATCTCCAGCTGCTTGATCAATTTTGCTAAGAACACCAATGGTTCTTGTCCCTGCACAGACAAAACAAGGGTACAGTGGAGCATCGCCAGTCCAGATCAAAGTACTGGCACAGGAAGCAAAGCCTATAGACTATCACAAGCCACCAAGTATGCAGTACCAACCATCTGAGTCAAATTCCTTGGCCAATCTGAGAGCTCGAGATGAAGAAACATCTGAAGCCTGGGCTGCCGGTATTATAACCAACAACACAGCATCATTATGTGCACCATAATCACTAACCTGAAATGAATAATATGTTCACTAGAAAAAATCAACATTCATACAAGGAAATCTGAAGCTTGAGAAAATAGAGAGCAACTAACCATTGAATCATCCATGGCACGTTGGTCTAAACCAGGAAGATCAATTAATTTTAAGGGAGGAGCTGATAGGGAAAAAAAAATAAAAAAGTTAATAATATCAACATTATGCTTCAGAACAAAGATCATTTGATAAATACACCCAAAATTGTAATTTTAAATTGGATGAGTATAGGTTGCAAAACATTCTGCTTAGGAAAAGGGCTGACGCCAAAGAATGGTTAATAAGGTCTGACAATAGAAAAAAAAATAGATTCAAAAGGAGAGGAATTATGCAACAAGGGGAACTTTCACTTGTTCAATAACAGACTATTTCATGGGCGCTCGATCATCAATTATTTCTATATGGTTCTTTCCCTTGACTACAGTAACCTCATGCAACTAGCTCAGTGCAATTTGGGATTGAAGATCCCTTTGTACCTTTTTTAAATGTTTTAATTATAGTGAGTTGAGTGGTTAACAATTGGTTAATCATCCTTTTTCCTTCTCAAAAGAAAAAAAAAAGGATTGAAGCAGTGAAGCCAAAGCAATGGTCAATAACAGAGCTAATCATCAAGAAGTAAATGGGCACAATCTGTTGAATTGTGACAGAAAAAAGCTAAGCTTAATTTTGGATCACAAGGCATAAGAGATATAAAGTTGTCAACCAAATGAAATACTAAAAAGGTTAGAATTACATCCAAAGAAGAACAACGAAATCAATCAACCTGTACTAGTTTTGAGCTTCAGAGGGATCTCTTCTGGGCGGCTCTTCCCTGAGCTTTGAACCCCAGTCCCCTTGCTCAATCTGTCCTGAAGGGAATGCCTCAGAGCACCTGGAGAAGCCACAACAAAAGTGATCCGTGTCAAAATCCAAAACAACGGAAAGATAACTCCAGATAATTAGAAAAAAACCATAATGTACACTTGATCTTACTTGCAGAAACCGGCTGTGATTTGCTATCTATCTGCAGGATAATGGATTTAGTGCTGAGTGAAGCATCCCTCTGCAGATCGATGCTAATAGGGACTCGAGTAGCGCCATTCTCACCAGTAGGCTGAAAGATTTTTCATCATCATTATGATTTTAGGAAAGAGTTTATTAAACTTGCCTATAAATCCACCAAAGAAATAAACAACTTCAAATCTCAATTTAGACTTACGAGAACAGGATGCCCGATTAAACTGTTCAATACTGCGGATTTTCCAGCACCCTACACAAACCATTGAGACTCTCCAGTGGATGACTCAAGCACTCAACATGTTCAACAAAAAGACCAAGAAACAGAAAGAATAAACACTCACGACATTGCCGAGGGCCACGACGTTGAGAAAAGTGGACGTGCGTCGGTGGTTCGAGCCGCCCTCTTCCACGTCCTCGTCCGCGAGGAGCGCTGCGGCCTGCAGCATGGATTCCGAGAGCTGGCTCAGCTCATCCATTGCCTCCATGGCCACCGGCGGCGAACGCGACCGACAACCAACAGATCTGGATAACGAGCGAACCACTAAGAATCCTATAATCCAAAACCGACACCGATCGGAGTAAAAGGGAAGCTGCGAGATCCGGATCTTACACTCGAGGAATTCAAAAATCGTCAAACCCAATCGAGCGGCGCAGTCGGATCGAGATCCGGCGCTCGTTCCGGCGATTGGAATCGGAGAATTCGGGGTTGGTCTCCGATCGATGGTGACGTCGCCGCTTCGTCCAACGAAACCTTCGTCAATGCTTCAATCGAGGGGGGAGAGAGAGGAAAAAGTAAGAAATAGAGGAGAGGAGGGAGAAAGTAAGCACACGTCGGCGCCAATGGGAGAAATTACAACTAAGGAAATTTCCAACATTATTATGACGTCATATATGCGAAGCAACCGCGACGCGTTTTGGCGCCGTGACGTTGAGACGGAAACGAGGTCCGTTACGCATAACGGGACGGGTGGCGGATCCCCGAAGCCCGCGCCTCGGGCTTTGCCGGACAAAACGATGTTGGGATCTCGTGTCTCCATCGGAACAGCTGCACGCGAGTTCGTGGGCTATTCCAGTGGGACCCACATAAATTTCGAAGAATTATTGGGCACATCGGATGCCGGCTGTTTGAGAAGGCACAGCGATCGCGTAACGAGGCGGGGGAAAGCGAGGTAGAAACTTTTTTGGTTTTTTGAATTCGAAAACGGGAGGGGAGGCGTCGCAAAATTTTTGGATCCCACAAAAACAAAAAGTACCCGTCATTATTTTTTGCATGTTTGCCTTCGTACAATTTACGTCCCCCGAGCCCGACACATTAAATAAAAATAAATTATTTTAAAATTTAGATCCGTCATTTAAATTTTAATTAATAGCACTTTTTTGAAAACTATTCTACTCTATAATAATAAAAAATAGTATTTTGTACATAATCAAAATGTAAAATGATTCCAAAATGAGTGATATTAAAATGTTAGAAGCGATAATAAAGAAAGCCTAAAATTTTAAAAAAAGGATTAAAATGGTTCAATCTTTGTTATTGCTTGCCGATGGAAATAGTTATCAACTTCCTTAAATCACATTTTAAAATATATACCAAATCAGGAAAAAAGCTAGAGGCATTTTAATTCATTGGTGGAAAAAATATTAAATATTCACATGAGGCCACCGATTGAAAATAAATTTTTTTAAATAAATAAATATATATATATTGGTTCACTCGAAACTCCAATTAAAAATTGTACTATGTTGTTTCAAGTTTCAACCATTAGTAAGTGAATTAAATAACCTTAATAAATGTATTTTAGACTTAATAATTAACAATTTCTAATTCATGTACTGTCTCAACAAGTCATATAATACGACAATCTAAAATCGTGTATTTTTTTATATATCATTTGCACTTGGTCGTCAAGGTTGGATTAGTTCATTTATTGATTTTTTTTAAATACCGACATTTAGAAGAATACTTAGTAAGCGATCATTAAACAAATCTGATAAAGCAAAAAATTACGGTAGAACTTGAAAAGTTTTTTTTATCTTATAAAATTATGAATCAATTAAAAGTTCCTTTTTCTTCTGTTTATCTACCAGAATATTCAAGCAGGTAGCACATCATGTTTTGATGCTACAAAGCAACAGCTTATAAAGAGGGCAGTTGAGATGTGTAATCATTGTCTTCTTTTTTCATTTAATTCATTTTGTTTTTTTTTTCAATTATATAGCCCACGAGTTTTTTTTCTCAATTACCCCCATATAAAAAACTATAGAAAAAATATACAACTGAAAAATATAAGCAATTATTTGGTTTTAAATAACTTTCAAAAGATTTTTAAATAATTGAAGGGCTATTACTTTTGTAGTGCAGCATCCATATTATATGTATATATACAGTAAGTTGTTATTTTAACGTTTTTAACTATCAAATTTTGGATATACGTTATTATTAATATTTATTATGTACGGATTTTGTTCTTTATATGATATATTTACAATATTTAATTTTAAAATTAATAATTCAATTATTGTTGACACGGTCTGCATGACATATATAATTTTCAAATTATTTTATAGCACTATAAAGGCGCGGAAATATTGGATCCAAATATCATAATTAATTTTAGTATTTTACTTGAAATTTAGCATCTTAATATATTTTTTTACTACAAACAAAAAAGGTATAAAATTGAAAAGAAGAATTATTTTTATGAATTTGGGCCGTAGGTTTGATAAATACCAAATCGAAAGCCCATAAGGAAAATAAATTGGTTAAACCGGACATCAACACGAAAGACTGGGCCGGCCAAACCAAACCTCCCTCAAACTGAAAAGACAACATTCTGCAATTTATTTACCATATTAACCTCCTGTAAGCGTCCACTGGCATGACTGCGAATGGGGAGGGGAGGAAGGGATCCGTAAATGTCAAATGAACCCAGGGTCATTCTCGTCCGACGGAGCCAGTTAATTTCCCGTGTCGTAACGGACGGCAGCGTTCATACGGCGAAGTAAACGGCAATAGGGGAAGAAAAAAGAGAACCTTCTTCTTCTTCTTCTTGCTTCTTCCTCCTCTGCGATGGACGAAGACAGTGAGGTAAATAGTCGAAAATCTCGTCTACAATCCATTTTTCTATGCTATGTCGTCTTCTCGGTATGCGGATTTCGTCTGTGCTGATCTATATTCGATGCGTTTTATTCGAATCAGAAAATGGTGGCGCTGAAGCAGGCGTGCGCCGACATTATCCTGAGCACCGCGAAGGAGGCGGCGGCGCGGGTGCTGACGGCGGAGCGCAAGGCCTTTCAACTTCAGCGGAGCTTGGAGGTGTCCAAGGAGGAGTCCCTCGCCGTGCTCCTCCGGCTGAAGGCGGTCATGGAGTCCAAGGTTGAGTATTTACTCCTGGTTATGCTTTTGGAGGGTTCCTGAACATTTTCCCTAAATTTTGATTATTCTTTTGTTTCGTAGAAGTCATGAGCAAATGACGCCATTCATTAGCAGCAATTGATTGCAGACCAAGTAGTTTCGTGTTCTTCCTTAAACAGTGGGATGTGAGGGTGCACTTGTAATCTTCTGTGCATCATAATTACCAAATTTCTGGGCGTCTAAAAAGATTTTTATCTTGTATTACTTTTTTCGTGGTTCTGTGCAACTGAGTTGATAGTTTCAGACGTTAAATGGTTTAAACTCTGGGTAGCCCGTTTGACATTTTGTGGGTTTCTCTGGATCATGATATTGTGCTAGTGGCTCTGTGCCTTTTATGGAACTTTAACATGTTGAAAATGCAAAATAGAAAATGTGTTCATGATATTTTTTTATGCCTTCATTGCCAATGCAAAGCGTGTAATTTCTTAATATTATATAGTTTTAGATATGCTGTATCTTATGTGATTCTTTTATTTTGACCTCTTGCATGTTTTCTGAACTTTGCTTAACAACAGCATATCAAATCTTCATAAATCAGTCCTGAACAATAATTTGATATTATTTGTGCTTTGGAGTTTGGACTATGAGCACAATTGAAAAAGTTGTTTTATGTGTTTTGCCTAAGTAGTTACCTTATTTTTCTTTAGTCTCAATACATGGTGGAATTACCAGTTCTAAGCACCAATGTTCTAGATTATCAAGATGATGCTTGCTGACATTTCTGTTCAGCAAATGCCACATATTATGAGTTTGCCTGTTACTTTTTCTCATGGGCCATAGCTATTTTTGCTCCGACAGTTCACTTGTACTTCTCTTGCTGCAGTTTGATTCTTTGAAGTGAGTAGTAACATTTTGCTTGTGACTGTACACACAGTCGATGGAATACCATGAGATAAGCTTATAATAGCCGTGGAAAAGAAGTCATGCCTGTAAAATTAAGTCACATTGTATTCCTTCATCAGGGTTTCAGGATCTGTCTTATTTCTTTGGGGAAAAACATGAGGGGTTTATTATATGGGTTCAATGAGTATACGGAGTGGCTCCCGCGCTGTATGTGTGCTGCACGTGACATGAAGCATCCATCAACGGATGGACGGGACGCGCGATGTTGTATTTCACACAGAGAGAGGGAGGGAGGGAAATGCGCGTGTGATGCTGCATTTCACACAAAGAGAGAGAGACAATGGGAGGGAGGGAGACGTGTGATACTGCATTTCAGAGAGAGAGAGAGAGAGTGGGAGGAAGGGAGATGCACGCAGCAATGCTGCATTTCACAGAGAGATAGAGAAAGAATGGGAAGGAGGGAGCATTTTACACAGAGAGAGGGGGAGGAAGGGAGACGCGCATGCGCTGCTGCATTTCACACAGAGAGAGAGAGAGAGAGAGAGAGAGAGAGAGAGAGAGAGAGAGAGAGAGAGAGAGAGAGAGAGAGAGAGAGAGAGAGAGAGGGAGGGAGGGAGGGAGGGAGGGAGGGAGGGAGATGCGCAATGCTGCATTTCACACAGACAGAGAGAGAGTAGGAGGAAGGGACGTGCACTTGATGCTGCATTTCACAAAGAGAGAGTGGGAGGGAGGGAGCGTTTTACATAGAGGGAGAGAGAGGGAGGGAGGGAAGGAGTACGCGCGACAGAGAGAGAGAGAGAGAGGAGAGAGAGATGGAGGAGACGCAGAGCAGGGAAACACGGAGAGAGAGAGTCGTGCGACACGCCGGAAGGCCCATGCATCCGCTGGATTCGGCAGCTTCTCTCACGCGACAACTGGCGAATGGGAGGTGTAGTAATGACACGATGAATGGAAGAGATCAAAGGGCATCGTTGCTGCGTGCAGTGTGCTGCTACTAGTAGGAACGGATGAGGAGATGGAAGAGGAGGTAGTCCACAAGATTTAACAATGTGGGGTTTGATCATGAGACAGGGAGGGAGGGAGAGAGAGCAAACACAGGGAAAGAGAGAGGAATATGAGTTGGTGGAAGACCGCTACAGCTCCTTGCGCCCGACAGTTGTTGATCCGTTAATGAACGATTGATGTTGTGCGTGACACGATACGGAGCGAAAGGCAGTCCACATATTCATTTTTGCCTTATTATATATCAATACATTGCCTCCAATTTCCAAATTTTTGGTCTGATGGCCAAGTTTAATGATTGCTCTCAATCTACTGGTCCAGAAATAAGTATAAGAACAGGATGTTTAGACATAATTCCTGTATTTTTCTTTCAAAAAAAAAAAAAAGAAACCTAATGAAAGCATAGTTTTCTTACAGATTAAAGAAGCAGAAAAGGTGAAACTTTCACAGGCCAGAAAGATTCAGTACCTTGAAGTTCAGCTCTGTGAAGCAAAGGACATAATAGGCTCTCTGAGATCTGAAATGAAAAAGGTGAACCCAAGATTGGAGATTAGGAGAAATCAACCAACTGCAGTTTTGAGCAAAGAAAATGTGAGTACAAACATTGTTCCTTGCCAATGTGTCTACCGTTAAAGGAAACATATTTTTGATTCGTCATTTTGTTTTCAGGGAGAGGCCACCTGTATGCTAAATTCTGGTCTAAATAGAGCTGCCAATCATGACCCAACACCAAGAACATTGAAAAACAATGAACCCGATCATTATCTAAGTGGATGCACCCAGAGAAATTGTGACTTTGAAGATACCGAGAAAGAACTACCTGCCCGAAGCTCGAAGATAGACACAGAAATTATCAATCATCAGACAGCTGAAAAATCAAGTGTTCCAGATTCTTTGGCAACATGGAACACTATAAGTACGATGCCTCTTGAGACCAATGAAATTGGCTTACCTGGTAATAGCACTAGAAATGGTAATGCACTTAGGTTTTGCAAACAATATGGGAGACGCAAAGTGCTGAGGAAGGAAGTAACTCATCCTATAGCTGAAGTTTCCAGCATTACAGGTAAATCAATTAGCCTAGAAAGTTTGTCTCTTGAGTTGAAAGAAGTTGGCCCATTGAATGACATCCGTGGAAAACATAATGTACATGGGGTTCATGGTCCAAGCCTAAAACGAAGAAAGAGAAATTACATTGTTGAGCCTAATGTCAAAAATTCCATCGTCAATGGTAAACTAATTAACACAAAATGTGGAAATGTACCCCCTGAATCCAAGGAAGTTGACCAACTGAATATTTGTAGAAGTCACAAAATACTTGGGGGTCGTGGTGGAAATGGAAGACAAAGGTGGAGAAAGCACATTAAGGAGTGCAGCGATGAAAATTGTGCCATGAGAGACAGCACATTTTGTTTGGTAAACATACCTCTCAAGTCAAAAAGAGTTGGCCAACTGGGTAAACTATGTGGAAATGGTAATAAACTTAGGTTTTGGAGTAGATATGGAAGACCAAGAATGCAGAGAAAGCACATTATCAAGCCTATGCGCTTTGGCACATCTGTGACCATTGCCAACCATGAATCATCCTATGATAATTTGAAGACAGATGAACCAAGTGATATGAATCATATGTCCATGTCTAGTGAGAATACCCATACAGATACCAGTGAAGCACCTCAGGAAACTCTGAATACTTGTCTGGAAAATGCTGAAACTCATAATAAAGAGCGGACTAAGTTGAAGGAATTGTTCGACCATCAAATGTCAGGGCTTCCTACTAATAAAAGCATAATGACTGAAGAAATTGTGATGAGGCTCTGTAGTACATCTTCTGAGAACCATATTTCTAGCAGCAATATAGTTGGTAGCATAAAAACTGGTGAAGATGATAATGAGAGTAAACTTTTAACAGGGTGCACAGGAAGCATGCTTGATGAGCCTACTGCTGATAAAGATGTTAAGCAGGACACTGGCAGTGAGAAAACAGTAGAATCAAGGCTAACAACCTTAAATTGTGAAATACTAGAGAATTTGCTTACTTCTGGGCCAACAGGAAACCATGAAATTGATCATGTGATGGAAAATATAAAACCTGGAGATGGTGAAGCTGACAGTACTGCCCAACCTGCTGAAGCTGCAAGTTCTAGAACCACTAGCTGTGCAATTAAGTATACATATCGAAAGAAACGGAAAAGGGTATGCTTGGATAGCAAACATGAAACTGTTTCTCTAGAAGAAAATAGTGCGCGGAAAGTCCCTAAAGATAATACTTTGGTGGATGCTCAAAATTCTGATTTTGTAGAAGATTCATCATCAAGAGACAGTCGGAGGCTAGCACAGGTTGCTCGCCAGGTTAGTGAATTTTGAAAATGTAGTATAAATCTCGTATCTCTTCTATATAAATTGTTAAATCTATCATCCAAACTTGGTGATCTGCATGCCATTATTCTATTGACTGGTTCAAGAAGATACTACAACCTCTTTTAGGAGCTCACTATTTATTTTGTTCTGGTAGATATAATTTCATTCTGGAGCACGCCAACACCCTTAATACAGTTATTTTGACATCATGATATAATCAAACACAAGGCCTCCTACTGCTGAAAACACTGACCTGTAAATGAAAATCACTTGAGATGTGGATCGTAATTGACCAACCAATGATTCCAAAAATGGATTCTAGCTATCTCGGCTCCTGTAATTATATTCCGTTGCAGAATCTTCTGGGTTTGTCCTGCAAACTTTTGTTGACTTTAATCATGTTGGTCCTGTTTGCTTTTCAGCTCATCTCGTTGTCTGAGAAGAGATGGTGGTAGAGCCGTCCGCGAGTCTGGTGCGTACATCTCAAGTGGAAGCATCTGAACGTGGCGAATTCTCGTGGACATCTTCTGGGTTTGCTGATCAGATTTTTGGACTGCTCATCATGGCGCATCAGTTCTGGCAACAAGAAAAAGAAGAAAACATGGCAAGTTGGCGACTGTTGTGAATATCTCATATTTAATTAAAATGATAGTTTAACGTATGATTAGCTGCTTATTACACTCCGAAGCTTGCAACTATATTTACCTTTTACAACGCAGAGGAGTCAATGATGTAACCTTCATCTCTAGAATTGACCTGTCATATTTAACATGCTAAGTCTGTGCCTACTTGCAGCAATGTCCTGATCCTCTTACTGATTTAAATTTGATACATCTTTCCACAAGTGTTTTTTTTTTCCTCTCGTCTCTGCAATAAACAATTGACGTGATAAGAGACTTGCAACCTTATCATCTATGGATGTACATAGTACATACACTGGTGGACTGCCAGCTGGGGAATGGTGACAATACCAGTAGCGGCTCTATAATCGTTCTCTTACCTGTGCAATTTTGAAGGTGTACTTGGAATTGAGATCGCATATTTTTATTGTCTAATTAATTTAATAATTATAATTTATTATTTAATTGATTATGTACTTTTTAGATGAAATAATATATATTTATTTGGGTAATTTGATAATAAACATGTATCATTTAATGTTAAATAATCGTTACATAGTCATATTTATTAATATAATTTGATCATGATCTCTTAATCTTAACTATTTTTAATATTTAACAGATATTTTAAATTAATATATAATTATTTTATTAATTTAACAAGTAAAATTAGCGCTTTGTACAAATATTATATATATGCATTTTCCTTCATGTATGCTCTATATATGCAGGTTTATGTTGTATTTGGACGATGACTTTTCCGACAGCGAAGTTTAACCAAACAGCGGTCCATTGGAACTTAAGTCAACACAATAATTCTCGCTGAAAAGTTCTCATACACATTATTGAGAACTTTAAAGTTCCGATTGTCACGCGAGCTATGAAGTCTTCTACCTGTCTAATCAACTTCCAAAGTTTTTCGTATTCGTAACTTTCAGAACTTTTTCTAATGTCCAAGCCTTGCAAGTTTCGAAAGGGGAACCGAATATGAAGTTTGAACTAGTGATTCTCGGAATTAAAATAGAATAAAAATAGAAAATAAAAAGAGAAATATGCAAGGTAGCCGTAGCACAAGCGTTTGTCAGGATCTATCGCAATTAAATCCCGAGTTGACTTAGCCGAACTCGGGACAGGTGTTTGTGCGTCTGTCTACAGTACTCCGCACGCCGCTGCTGCGACGAAATAAATGGAAAGCAGCGTCACGCCCCTCGAGTGCTCGATCATTTGCTTCTGTCGCCGGCTGTGTGCCGCCCCAGCGAACACGTTCTCGGCACTGTTTTTTCTGTTGTTAATTGCCACCTGCGCGGTCCCTGCCCGCACCGGCACCGTGCGCCAGACGCTTCCGACGCCAGCGAATTGAATTAACACGTGCCCGTGACCGGGAAGTCTTCGCCTAAAAGGCGATTAGTTAATTTCGACCATGAAACGGCTTTCGACTTATGGACAATATACATCATTATTAATGTCGCATAAATTAAATTGGTACCATTTAAAAAAAAATTAATGTAAGTGGAGCACGTATTAAACGGTTTTATGCATATTTTTTTATTATTTAAATTATTTTCTCAAATTATTTTTAAACTATCATAACTTTTTAAGTTTAATTTTAAATTATGAATTTCATTTTTTGAATCTTTAAACTATCGTGATTTTTTTTAATTTAATCATTCCGTCTAATTCCATCAACTTCTTGATTAAGTTTGATTTTTTTAAATTTGTGAAAAGATCATTATACCCTTATTTTAGAAGCCTTAAAGTCGTATTTTTCCTTTACTTATTTCATTCGATTTTAAGACGTCTAAAGCAATGGTATAATGATCTTTTCATAAATTCAAAAAATCAAACTTAATCGAGAAATTGACGGAATTGGACGGAATGATAGTTTATGGATAAAAAAATGAAATTCATAGTTTGGAGTTAGATCTGAAAATCGTAATATTTTAAGGATGGTTTAAGAAAATAATCCTTATTATTTTTATATTTTTCTTCCTGAATAGTTTAGAGGATCAGTAACAATAACAAAAAAAATTTTATAACGTAAAAAGTTATAAAACATTATTATATTGAAGAATAATAATGTGTATAAGTGCGTAAAATTTTAAAAATAATAAACATAATTATTATTAATAATTTAAATCATATTTTTTTTATCATCAATGATCATATAAAGCATTAACGAAGAAAGATATCGAAGAAAAAAAAACTATGCGTAAAATCAAAGCGCACACCTACATTAAACTCTTAAAAAAACAATTTTTCGATAAGACCTTTATAAAATATTGCAATTATAACATACAAAATACAATAATAATGAGTTTACAATCTAAATAAGATTAAATAACAACTATAATTAGCTCATGTACAAATCATCTGCTGTTATACCTGTTTCACATGCACGAATATAAAAGTATAAAAAAGATTATTATTAATTATCAATGACTTAAATCAATTAATAATTCAATTCCATATAAGAAAATTGATATGATTAACTTCTTCAATCTTATCAACTCAATTGGAGAGATCTAATTTATGTGAGCTAATTTAATTATCGAACTTTTTCGTTTGACTTAGACTACATTTTTTATTTATATTGCGATTATTATATTACTTAGATGCTAATAATTCGGAAAAATATCGACCATTAATGCATATTACAAAATCCTGAGGCATTTTTTTGTGTGTATACAAACCAGCTGACGCCAGTTTGATTGGTGCATCGTGTCCCAAATAGATTTATGCGGTGTGGCATTCGGCCACATGTCCATGACATTAGCCGAAATATTTGACAATTTGCATTTTTTTTTTAAAAAAAGAAAAGATGTGAAAACATCTGAGGCGACGTCTCAAATTATTATCACGGGGCATGAAATCTGATGTAATTGCATACGTATGATGATGATGATGATGATGATGATGATGATGATGATGATGATGATGATGATGATGATGATGATGATGATGATGATGATGATGATGATGATGATGATGATGATGATGATGATGATGATGATGATGATGAGTGTAAAATATCTGAATGAAGTCTCTAAGAGATTAAATGATCTGGAGAGTGTAAAAGGTCTACCTCCCCGCTTGTCCTTTGAGTTCATCATGGAGTTAAAATATCCCAAAATGATCCATGGTACATCTCCCATATTTAATTCTGAGATTGAAGTCTATAATGAACTCCGAAGGGCCGGGGAGGTACTTGCATATATGCATGATAATAATGAAGAGAAGCCACTAGAAGTAACAACTAGATGGAGAATTTGAGGATTAGAGTTGATATAAGATACTTGCATATCTTTGGCGTGCCAAGCTACCAAAATACCTCCTGATGAGCTTGTGCCACCTACAGAGAAAGACTTCCAACAACTACCAAGTTTTTTAACTACACTACTGGCACTAGTAACTGTTGTGTGGGTTTCAACTAATGCAATAATATCTGGGTTATAATTTTTAACCATATCTTTTAGTCTGTCGTGCATCTTACTTCTAATGGCGCCCCGACAATTTCAAGTTATGATGCGCATAATGGGGAGTCGTCATGTGTCGTAGACTCCATACCTGTAAGAGAAGAGAACCGACGTTCATAATGTTTTGCGGACAGTTGTTTGTTACGCTTACCTTGCTTTGTCGATTTTCGTTTGGTTTGAACTTCAGGTGATGGTGAAAATTTTCTTGTAGCCTTCCTTCTGCGCTCCTACCGTGGGGGAAGGATGAACTCCGGTTCACACTCTCCTTCCTCAGTGCCCTCAGAAAGTGAAGCTTGATCTGTCTGCTCGTTTGAGATGATCCGAGCTTCCTCCAGCTTATCCAACATGTGTTTCACCAGATCATCGTGCGAGCGATCTTTAGGGTTCGAAGAAGGTGCCGGCTGAGGGGGGATCCAAGCGTACGTGAGAAGCGGAGCGAAGGCTTCCATGTGTACCCGAGAAGTTGCCCGTTGGGAGATGGAAGGTTTCAGAACGGTCCGGGTTGACTGCTCCCCGATCTGCTCAGCCCCTATTGTCCTACCTGGCCGGGTTTGAGGCCACCGCCGCGACCGGCTACGGCCACGCCTCGAGAATGTAGTTGTCGCGGTACTCTCCGACTGCCGACCTTGGGGAGCCCTCATCCACTGGCCATAGAGCAGCACCCCCGTTGGGGTAACTGAAGAGTCACCAAGCGATGATTGCGTCTCCGACTGTCGTAGCCAGGATAGTCCTCGAGGCGATGTCCAGCCTTTCCACATCTAAAGCAAAACAACGGAAGCCCTTCATAGGTTACCTGTTGGAAGATGTGAGACCCATTTGGCAACTGGATCCATAGCCCTTGTTTGATCGGCATCGAGAGGTCCAGCTCTATGCAGATCTTAGCAAAATAGCATATCTCCTTCTCCGATGGTTGATCGTCTATCTTAAGGAAGTGCCCTAGGCAAGACGCCAGCCTCTGCAGAGAAGCCAGGTTGCAGAGCTCCCAAGCTAGACCTTGAAAATGCACCCATACTGGAAGACGCCTCGTCTGCTCTTCCAGTGGCCTGAAATAAGGCATAGTTTGTGCTAGAAGAAGTAGTGATTTATCGACCATCCATGGGCCCTGCGACAGTACCTGCACCTTCTCAGAAGCATCAGAGAAGAAAATCAATAGGTAGTTGTTACCCGTTTCTATAATTTTGATGGCGCCATTGATGCCCCAAAGCTTTCCGTCGAGATCTGCACTCCCAGGAGGCGACCGGTGAGACTGCTTTCGATCTCAGCCGCGCGCTCCGCACCCTCAACTTCCGGGATGGAGACCACATCTTTTATGCTATCCTTCAAGGCTCGCAGTTGGTGAGGAGAGATCCTAGCATGGGGAGGGGGCTTCCTTCCCCTGACCACATTTGACCACCTGCTACGGGGAGGGTGTCCCGGCTGTAGCTCGGAGAGATTTTTTTGATTGGGGTTTGAAGAGAGGGAGTGGGAAGAGGGTGGGGGGTCCGGAGGCTCCTCCATCGAGAGCATTCCAGTATCGTGAGGAATAAATATAATTATTTAAATAATTATAATAGAGAATTAAAGATGATTAACTGAGTCGTCATTATAGTAAACTAATATTTTATGATTGATGAGTAATGATTAAATTAATAAATATTATATGATGTTAAAATTGATTATGATTACTTAAAAAATAATAATAGACAATTGACATTATACTGAATATATAATTAATTATAGTGATTATTAACTAATATCCAATGTTGATAATTGCAAATCATTAAGTTGTTTATTATTTATATATCCTCTATTGATGATTATTGATCTTTGTAATCAATTATTTGATTATCTTTATTTAGTATTTATGTCATGAATTTTTTTATTTCGGTGCATGAATATGAATTAATAGTCCGCCGCGAAGTCAAAAGTGGCTACGACGACCCACAAAGGTGATCGGAGAAGAGAAAAAAGAGCAGTGCATCTCAATCGTCACGCACAAATCAGACAACTGAAAGTTCAGGCACAATTTCAATCGTAGATAATAGATTTAGCGACTCAAAAATTGAGAGTAGAAATGATCTTATGAGTAGCATATGTGTTACGTTTCAAGAAGTTACACCACAGACAACTCAAACTTAGCTTAAACTAAGAATCAAAAGTATACTAAAATGATCAAACTCTTCAACCTTTTTTTAAAGTTATGGATGGAATTTTTAACTATCAAGATCTATCAATCGATTCGGCTTGACAAATCTGGAAGGTCATCTGTTGCATGGCATGACATATAATTTGGGAACAACAAGTTGGAAACCAGAAAAGGGTCCATAAGATTGATCACCTGGACTGCATCGGTACTTGCACAAGAAATATTCCTTGTTCGGTATGACTCCTACATGCAAATATTTTACATATATAAATAAAAATACAAACCGCCGACTCGGATCAATTAATTTGGAGAGAGAGAGAGGAGAGAGAGATAGCGCACCGGCCGGACTCTTCCTCTTCCATTTAAAATCTGCATGCTATATCAAAAGTTATTTTTTTTCTATCACTTAAATCTCGACTTAACTTTTTATATGCTATGAACCCTTACATATGATCCGATCTAATTCGAACATGATCGTGAACATCAAATCGGATTCATATTGAAACGATTCAATCCCAAGCGATGAGATCGATCCGATCCATTTTTTATTTAAAGTAATCTATTTTATTTATTTATATGTTTAAAAATATAAAAATAAAGTCTTTTAAATATAAAAAATAGTAAATCAATAAGATATATTTTCATAATTTAAAATGAATATTAAATGTTTTTATATTAAAATACTTAAAATAAAGAATAAGAAAAAAAAATGATTTAATAATTCGACCGCCCAATCCAACTATGCATCGAGTCTCCGTAAATGAGCAGAAGATCCAAAATCAATATTAAATTAATTAAATCCATAATGAGCTAATTTTTCAATTTGTAGTTTATTGTCATAAAAATTAAAATGACGGACGCCATTTTTCAAATATTGGGACAAAAAATTATTTTGACTCATTAATTCATGTGGCAGCAATTCAAATTTTCATAATTAAAAATCACATAATCAAACACTGAAATTATTAAAAACTTCCTAAGAAAATAGTTTTCACCTATAATTAAATTAAGATGCACATCTTATATTATAATACATACATAATATAATTTTGTGTTACAAGGCCCCTTCAACAATCGTCACTGGTGACGATCGTGGGTTCCAAAGTCAACTGTGTTGCAACCTTCCCCATATGATCCAATCACAAGGCTCCTACCACATTTTTAAGTTTCTAACTTGGTACAAAAATTACGATAATATACCAAATCAATACGTTTTGTATAACATTTACGTATTATACAATTAAAATGTTGAATAATATATGCAATTTACCTCCTCAGGTATGACATGTTCTTAAAATAATTACAAAATTACATTATACATGCTCAACTCATGTTACACATGCCATTTTTCTTAGCACATATATACTCTATGTTTTTTTTCCCTCAACTTAGAGCATTATCTATAAATTAAAGGTCCACCATCGAATTCAACTAATTCGACTAAATTGTCTAACATGATGTAACTGAGTGAGATATTATGCACTCTTTCAAGGGTGACCGCTTTCAGACAAACCTCCTAGCTATCTCTGCACTCCCACCTCCTTTATCACTGAACAATCATTTAGGGGCATTAGTTGATGATCCGAGCTTTTTTTCTCTCGACCATGAAGTTTATCCCCCATCGTCTCAGTGATTGACTTTGGGTCATATCTAATATTCAGAATTTACTTCGATTTGGTACCACTCTTGCGAACCATACCGAAATAGTGCTTTATCCTTATTGTCTAGTCAACTGCTGTGTTCAACACATTTCATAACTGAAACTCTTAATAAGTATTTTCTACATTCAGGTAAACTCGAGGTCGAGATCTTAACAAAGCTGACCACTCCACCCTAACAATTCCCTTCATTTTCTTTTCAACCTGGATTTTAATATTCTCATATATATATATATATATATATATATATATATATATATATATATATATATGGCATACACTTCACATATATGCTGTCCACTACCTCTCATCCATTGCATGTGAGAGGTAGTTGCAGATATTAAAAAGAGAAGGAAACCCTCAAAGGGTTGCCCTGTTCCTCCTTACAATCCACCATCTCTCTCTCTCACTCTGTCTTTGGATAGACAGAAAGATGAAGGTGGAGAAAGGAGACGAGAAGGAAAGTAACAGCACCACCATGGACAATGATGAGAACAAAGGCAGCAGCAAGGAGGAGAAGCAGGAGAAAGAAGGGCCATCCACCAGCTCCACGTCCTCGTCCTCCTTCTGGACTATTTTCATGCACGCAGACGCCACGGACAAGTGGTTGATGGCCTTCGGCTTCCTCGGCGCTGTCGGCGACGGCGCGTCCTTGCCGGTCATGCTCCTCGTCACCAGCAAGATCATGAACGCATTGGGTTCCAGCACCACCTCCTTCTCCTCCATCTCCACCTCCGATTTCACGAGCACCATCAACAAGGTACGTACAGTTTCCATCTACTTGCATACGTACATGCACAACAAGAACTGTTCGATCGCCCGTCGTTAATTACTTTGCGGTGCTTTTTAGAACGCCGTGGTGTTGATTTATCTGGCGTGCGGATCTTTCGTCATGGCCTTCCTGGGTGAGTACTCGGATTCTTTACATGGATGCAATTGATCGATTTGGTGATCTGTGGCGGCAGGCTGACGCGCGTGCGTGCGTGCAGAGGGATACTGTTGGACGAGGACGGGCGAGCGGCAGGCGTCGAGGATGCGGGCGCGATACCTGAAGGCGGTGCTGCGGCAGGACGTGGAGTACTTCGACCTCAAGGTGGCCTCGTCCGCCGAGGTCATCACCAGCGTCTCCAGCGACAGTCTCGTCATCCAGGACGTTATCAGCGAGAAGGTCGTCGTCGATGTCTTACATGGTGTTTTCTTGCCGATCGATTCTAATGCTGAAACTATAAGATGCCGTGTACGCGCAGGTTCCCAACTTTGTGATGAACTTTTCCACGTTCGTGGGCAGCTACACCGTCGGCCTCGTACTGCTGTGGAAGCTGGCTCTGGTGGCGTTCCCGACGGTGCTGCTGCTCATCATCCCCGGCCTCATGTACGGGAGGATGCTGATGGACCTCGCCAGGCAGATCCGAGACGAGTACAGCAAGGCCAACGTCATCGCCGAGCAGGCTGTGTCCTCCATCCGGACCGTCTACTCCTTCGCCGCCGAGAGCCGCACCATGGCAAGCTTCTCCACGGCGCTCGACGCCTCCGTCAAGCTCGGCCTGCGGCAGGGCATGGGTAAGGGCCTGGCGGTAGGGAGCAATGGCGTAACCTTCTCCATCTGGGCGTTCATGATATGGTACGGGAGCCGCCTCGTCATGTACCACGGAGCCGAGGGCGGCACGGTGTTCGTGGTTGGTGCGGCCATCATCGTCGGCGGCCTGTAATTTTCACATCCCCCTCTGACAACACCATTTGAATCGAATCTTCCAAATGCTTGAACTGACAGATGAGCAAACACGCAGGTCGCTCGGGTCGGGGCTTCCGAACTTGAAGTACTTCTCGGAGGCAAGCTCGGCGGGGGAACGGATCATGGAGATGACAAGGCGGATACCAAAAATCGACACGGAGAGCACAGAAGGCGAGGTCTTGGCGAGCGTGACCGGAAACGTCGAGTTCAGAGGGATCCGGTTCGCGTACCCGTCGCGGCCGGATAACGTCATCTTCAGGGACTTCAACCTGAAGGTGCCGGCCGGGCGGACGGTGGCCTTGGTCGGGAGCAGCGGGTCCGGGAAGTCGACGGTGATCGCGCTGCTGCAGCGGTTCTACGACCCACTGGCCGGCGAGGTGCTGCTGGACGGGGTGGACGTCCGACGGCTCAAGCTGAAGTGGCTGAGGTCGCAGATGGGGCTGGTGAGCCAGGAGCCGGCGCTGTTCGCCACGTCCATCAAGGAGAACATGCTGTTCGGGAAGGAGGACGCGGACATGGAGGAGGTGGTGGCCGCCGCCAAGGCGTCCAACGCCCACAACTTCATCACTCAGCTGCCTCAGGGCTACGACACTCAGGTCGGTTACATAGATTTCAGTCACTTCTTCTCATAAATTATCCAAAGAAACACTATTTTTTTTATTAATAAATGTTTTAAACTCATTTTAATAATGAGAAAAGGAAACTCATATGTTTAAAATAAGATTTCTGATTTGACTTTTTTTTGTATGATTAAAAAATATTAAAGTGTGTGAAATGGGAAAGAAAAAAAAAATATAGGCAAGCTGTTTAAGGGTTGTTTTCATCTGTTCATGACAACCATGCCTTGCCTGAGCTGGAAATAAAACTGCTCTATTGAATCCAATGTTAGATGGATGAGAGTTGAGTGTTTGGTAGGTCAAGCTAAGAGTAACATGTTGGCAGTTCTTTAAGGGTTGGTCTTCTTTCAGTAGTACTTTTTTTGAGTTCCAACTTGAAGATTATTGGCTTTGTTGAACTAGAATTTAGCTGATCCAATGGATTGCTCCATGCATCAAGATGCAATTGGGGGGAATTTATGCTTCCACGATCAAAGCATATATGTTCTTTTGTTTGTTCTCATAAACTTGCTGCAGCGACTAGAACCACATGATAAAAAAAAAAAAAGGTTAGCAATGGCGCCATCTCTGCAATCACCATCACAAGTCATTTTCCAGCAGTCCTGAAACTTCATCTTATCTGGATAGTCAGCTTAAGAATTAGCAGTTGTTTGCTGGAAGCTGCATCCATAAGACATTAAGACTAATTTGATTCCATGCCCATAGCTTCCAGGATCATTAATATTGATATTATTATGACGTCTAGAATCCGTAATGTATTGTTAACGTAGTTAATTAGTGGTTCTTAGATTAAGCAACTCTTTGTAAACGATTCTGATTTAGCATCTCTGTTTCTGATTTCTGAACAGTGATAGAACCCTGCTGACTTTACACATCTCACTTCCAACGCAAGTTTAATTATGCAGATCACATTAAGATGAATGAAGTGCATGTGCCGTCTAATCCTAATTTAATCAAACTTTTCTTTTAAGCAAAGTCCTTGGAGTGTCGTTTTAAATTAGGCGCGACATCAGGATCACTGGTCAGTTCTTCTGTTTGAACCGTTTCCATCTTTCCTGCAAATGCAGCCATTGCATTGCTAACGACTGATTATCCATCTCTTTTTTTTTACTCCTTGAAATCATCACCTAACGATGCCTCGTTCGTCTAGTTTTTCCTTATGATAAAACACCAAGGCCCTTGCGGTTGAAATATCGTGCTATTCTTGAAATATAATCCAACACTCGATGAAATTGAATTAAGTCGGTCAATTTCTAAAAAAAATACAAAACTATCTCGAAGTTTATAAAACGTTATCTTTTTTACTTTTTAAATTATATTATATTTTTAAATTTTAATAAAATATTATTATATTAATATTTTACTATTATTATAATATTAAGTGTCAACTCTATATGATAAAATATTTTAATTATATAATATTATATTTTAAAAAATTATTCTCTTCAAATAGAATATGAATATGTTTATTTTTTTTTAAAGAATTATCACGTTGCTTCTGATTTTATCCCTAACCAATACCTCTGTGAAGAGAGAGAAAAAAAAACTTGTTTTTTTTGATGTCTGTAAACATTTTGACCGTTGAATCTGGGCAGGTAGGAGAAAGAGGAGTTCAAATGTCGGGAGGGCAGAAGCAAAGGATCGCCATTGCCAGGGCCTTATTGAAGTCGCCCAAGATCCTTCTGCTGGACGAAGCAACAAGCGCGCTTGACTCGGAGTCGGAGCGCGTGGTGCAGGACGCGCTCGACTCGGCCTCGGTCGGCCGGACGACCATCGTCATCGCGCACCGCCTGTCCACCGTGCGGAACGCTGACGTCATTGCCGTGGTGCAGAACGGCCAGGTCATGGAGCTGGGCTCGCACGACGAGCTGACCATGGACGAGGAAGGCCTCTACTCCTCCCTCATTCGCCTCCAGCGCACGTCTTCCTCGAGCGCGCAGAAAGAAGCGCCGAGCTCCTCGGCACTGGGGCCGGCGGGGGCCGGATCGCAGTTCGGGAGCAGCAACAGCATGAGCCGGCGGTTCTCAGCCGCCAGCAGGACCAGCTCGGCGAGGTCGTTCGGGACCTCGGCCGCGGACGACGACGACGCTACGCAGAAGAAGCTTCCGGTGCCTTCTTTCCGTAGGCTGCTGATGCTGAACGCGCCGGAATGGAAGCAGGCGACGCTCGGAAGTGCGGGCGCGATAGTGTTCGGCGCTATCCAGCCGCTGTACGCCTTCGGCATAGGCAGCATGATATCGGTTTACTTCTTAACCGATCACCATGAGATCAAGACGAAGACGAGGACCTACGCGCTCCTATTCGTGGGGCTCACATTGCTGTCGTTCCTCATCAACATCCTGCAGCACTACAACTTCGGCGCCATGGGGGAGTACCTGACCAAGAGGGTGAGAGAAATGATGCTGTCCAAGATCCTAACTTTCGAAGTCGCCTGGTTCGACCAGGACGAGAACTCCACGGGGGCCATCTGCTCAAGGCTCGCCAAGGACGCCAATGTGGTGAGTGTTGCATTCAGCAACATGCATGCATGCATGCAGCTATGGAGTTGTTGCACAAAATAAGAGAACTCTTATACCATCTGCTTAATTTTCATGTAATGGTGTTAATGCAGGTGCGTTCTTTGGTGGGTGATCGGATGGCTTTAATAATTCAAACGGTGTCCGCTGTGACCATCGCATGCACCATGGGCCTCGTGATCGCATGGCGGCTGGCGCTAGTCATGATCGCGGTGCAACCCATCATCATCGTCTGCTTTTATGCCCGTCGTGTCCTGCTCAAGAAGATGTCCGCCAAGGCCATCAAGTCGCAGTCGGAAAGCAGCAAACTCGCTGCCGAGGCCGTCTCCAACCTCCGCACCATCACGGCCTTCTCCTCCCAGGACCGCATCCTGCGACTGTTCGAGATAGCACAGGAGGGGCCCCGGCGCGAGAGCATCAGGCAGTCGTGGTACGCCGGCATTGGCCTTGCGTCATCGCAGAGCCTCATGACGTGTACATGGGCCCTCGACTTCTGGTACGGCGGAAAGCTCATTGCCGACGGGTACATCACTGCCAAGTCCCTCTTCCAGACGTTCATGATCCTGGTCAGCACCGGACGAGTCATCGCGGACGCCGGGAGCATGACTACCGATCTCGCCAAAGGGGCCGACGCCGTGGGCTCTGTATTCGCGGTGCTCGACAGGTACACACGCATCGAGCCGGAGGACCCCGAGGGACACCGGCCCGAGAGGCTCAACGGAGACATCGACATAAGGGGCGTGGACTTCGCCTACCCGGCGCGCCCCGATGTGATCATCTTCAAGGGCTTCTCCCTCAGCATTGAGGCTGGCAGGTCCACGGCGTTGGTCGGCCAGAGCGGCTCCGGCAAGTCCACCATCATAGGACTCATCGAGCGCTTCTATGATCCTCTCAAGGGCAGCGTAAAAATCGACGGCAGGGACATCCGGTCGTACAACCTCAGGTCGCTGAGGAGGCACATCGGGCTCGTGGGGCAGGAGCCGACGCTGTTCGCCGGAACCATCCGGGAGAACATCGCCTACGGCGCGGAGAGCGCGCCGACGGAGGCGGAGGTAGAGGACGCCGCGAGGGCCGCCAACGCGCACGACTTCATCAGCAACCTCAAGGACGGGTACGACACGTACTGCGGCGACCGAGGGGTGCAGCTGTCGGGCGGGCAGAAGCAGCGCATCGCCATCGCGCGGGCCATCCTGAAGAATCCGGCGATACTGCTGCTGGACGAGGCGACGAGCGCGCTGGACAGCCAGTCGGAGAAGGTGGTGCAGGAGGCGCTGGAGAGGGTGATGGTGGGGCGGACGAGCGTGGTGGTGGCGCACAGGCTGAGCACCATACGGAGCTGCAACCTGATCGCGGTGCTGGAGAAGGGCGTGGTGGTGGAGAAGGGGACGCACGCGTCGCTCATGGCCAAGGGCCCCAAGGGGTCTTACTTTGGCTTGGTCAACCTCCAACAGAGGCAATAAGAGCATCTTAATAGGGGATAAAAATGCTATTTTTTTAACAATAATTTCTCTTGTAAGGCTTTTTTTTTGTTTTTTTAAGGAAAAAACAATAAGAATAAGTTTTAATAGCTTATGGGTTAATTCCACATATGGATATTATTAGTTTACCATTTAGTACAATAACAACAACAACAAAGCCTTATCCCACTAGGTGGGGTCGGCTACATGGATCATACGACGCCATTCCGCTTAGTTTACCATTTAGTAGTGATTACTAATTATTTTATTATGTTCTTCATCTTAGGATGATTTGTCTATAGTTTTTTTTATAATAATATATTTGTTATCTTAGTTTTCTTCATAACAATTTATTTATTTTTTATTACTAGAGTTTCAATGACACTAAAGTTATATATAAGAGAACTTTTTTCCATAATTGAATTTTATGGTGCTGTTTCATAATATTTTCTCACAGCTTTTGACGAACTCTAATAAATTCTAAAGTAATTACTTTTTTGTCAAATCAAAACAAATGACTTATACACGGATGAAATCCCAATATTTTTTAATCGATTTTGAGAATGTTTATTCTTCATGCTTCTTTACCTCATTTCCCTTCTCCATATACATTATATTATATTCCTCAGTCCATTTTTTTTAAAGAATGCATTATATAACTTTTTTTTTTGACAATTTTTATTCGTAGAAGAATCTATACCTTTTGCGCATATTCAATAAACTTTCATATCATCATCCAGAAGTCCTAATATTCTAATTAGGTTATTTGTCCCATTCAATTCATTTATCAATTAATTTCGGTGGCAATAAATAGACATATAATCCAACAACTTTTATCTTTTATCTTATTTATATAGGATATCTATCTTTGCCCTTTTTCAATTAGGGGTGATAAAAACCAGTCCACAATATTAATAGGTCATCAATTAAATCAACAATATGATCATGATTATATTAACATAATAATGGATAATCAATAATAATAAATAATATAATTAACTATAACTAATATTATTAACATAGATTTTCAACCCAATGTTTTTAACTGAACCAAGGAGCGAACCGAAAAATCTCCATTTTAGGTCGGGCCGATTAAAAAAATGATATAATTTAATATAATGTATGCATATATATATATATTTATATATGTATAGTTTAAAGTCTAACGAGTAACGAGCACACACACGATACTGGAATGCTCTCGATGGAGGAGCCTCCGGACCCCCCGCCCTCTTCCCACTCCCTCTCTTCAAACCCCAATCAGAAAAATCTCTTCGAGCTACAGCCGGGACACCCTCCCCGTAGCAGGTGGTCAGATGTGGTCAGGGGAAGGAAGCCCCCTCCCCATGCTAGGATCTCTCCTCACCAACTGCGAGCCTTGAAGGATAGCATAAAAGATGTGGTCTCCATCCTAGAAGTTGAGGTTGCGGAGCGCGCGACTGAGATCGAAAGCAGTCTCACCGGTCGCCTCCTGGGAGAGCAGATCTCGACGGAAAGCTTTGGGGCATCAATGGCGCCATCAAAATTGTAGAAACGGGTAACAACTACCTATTGATTTTCTTCTCTGATGCTTCTGAGAAGGTGCAGGTACTGTCGCAGGGCCCATGGATGGTCGATAAATCACTACTTCTTCTAGCACAAACTATGCCTTATTTTAGGCCACTGGAAGAGCAGATGAGGCGTCTTCCAGTATGGGTGCATTTTCAAGGTCTAGCTTGGGAGCTCTGCAACCCGGCTTCTCTGCAGAGGCTAGCGTCTTGCCTAGGGCACTTCCTTAAGATAGACGATCAACCATCGGAGAAGGAAATAGGCTATTTTGCTAAGATCTGCATAGAACTGGACCTCTCGATGCCGATCAAACAAGGGCTATGGATCCAGTTGCCAAATGGGTCTCGCATCTTCCAACATGTAACTATGAAGGGCTTCCGTTGTTTTGCTTTAGATGTGGAAAGGCTGGACATCGCCTCGAGGATTGTCTCGGCTACAACAGTCGGAGACGCAATCATCACTTGGTGACTCTTTAGTTACCCCAATGGGGGTGCTGCTCTATGGCCAGTGGATGAGGGCCCCCCATGGTCGGCAGCCGGAGAGTACCGCGACAACTGCGTTCTCGAGGCATGGCCGTAGCCGGTCGCGGCGGTGGCCTCAAACCCGACCGAGTAAGACAATAGGGGCTGAGCAGATCGGGGAGCAGTCAACCCGGACCGCTCTAGAACCTTCCATCTCCCAACGGGCAACTTCTCGGGTACACGTGTAAGCCTTCGCTCCGCTTCTTACGTACGCTTGGATCCCCCTCAACCGGCACCTTCTCCGAACCCTAAAGATCGCTCGCACGATGATCTGGTGAAACACATGTTGGATAAGTTGGAGGAAGCTCGGATCACCTCAAACGAGCAGACAGATCAAGCTTCACTTTCTGAGGGCACTGAGGAAGAGGAGTGTGAATCGGAGTTCATCCTTCCCCCACGGTAGGAGCGCAGAAGGAAGGCTACAAGAAAATTTTCACCATCACCTGAAGTTCAAACCAAACGAAAATCGACGAAGCAAGGTAAGCGTAACAAACAACTGTCCGCAAAACATTCTGAATGTCAGTTCTCTTCTCTTACAGGTATGGAGTCTACGACACATGACGACTCCCCATTATGCGCATCATAACTTGGAATTTTCGGGGCGCCATTAGAAGTAAGATGCGCGACAGACTAAAAGATATGGTTAAAAATTATAACCCATATATTATTGCATTAGTTGAAACCCACACAACAGTTACTAATGCCAGTAGTGTAGTTAAAAAACTTGGTAGTCGTTGGAAGTCTTTCTCTATAGGTGGCACAAGCTCATCAGGAGGTATTTTGGTAGCTTGGCACGCCAAAGATATGCAGGTATCTTATATCAACTCTAATCCTCAAATTCTCCATCTAGTTGTTACTTCTAGTGGCTTCTCTTCATTATTATCATGCGTATATGCAAGTACCTCCCCGGCCCTTCGGAGTTCATTATGGACTTCAATCTCATAATTAAATACGGGGGATGCACCATGGATCATTTTGGGAGATTTCAACTCCATGATGGACTCAAAGGACAAGCGGGGAGGTAAACCTTTTACACTCTCCAGATCATTTAATCTCTTAGAGACTTCATTCTCGAGCAGGGCCTTGTAGACATGGATCTCCAGGGTTGCCAATTCACTTGGTGTAACAATAGAAGGAGAAGTGCTAGGATCCTCTGTAGGTTAGACAGGGTCTTGATCAGCCCACATTGGCTCACTAATTTCCCTCATATGAACTTGAGAACCCTTCAAAGGTGTGCTTCTGACCATGCCCCACTCCTCCTATCCTGTAATCTTAACCAAAGAACCTCTCCTCGTCCTTTTAAGTATGAACACTTCTGGTTTGAATATGATGAACCAAAGAATATTGTCCAAAGAGAATGGTCCAAACTCACCAATGGTCAAACAAATATGGAACAAACTCTTAATAAAATAAAAAGTAATACCCTTAAATGGAACAAGAAGGAGCTTGGCAAACTTGAAAACAATGTCTGCAGTGAAACAACGTATCACTAATTTAGAATTAAAAGACAACTCCTTTGGACTCACTGAGCAAGAATTAGACAACCTTCGGGCTGCATACAATCTGCATGTGGCTCTCTTAAGGCAAATAAACGTAAAATGGTGGAGTAAATCAAGAATAAACTGGGTTAGAAATGGTGATAAAAATATAAATTTTTTTCACATAACAACCATAATTAGGCAGAAAAGAAATATTATAACCTCAATTAAGGGCCAAAGTGGCAATCTCATATCTGAAATTGCAAAAATCCAAAGGAGACTTTGTACAATATTACAAAAACATTTGGGCCCCAAGTGAACACCAACAACCTGGGGTTGAAGCTTGGCCACCTCTAGCATCACTCTCACCTGAGTGGCATCAAAATCTAGATATGCATGTCACACATGAGGAAATTAGGAATTGTATATGGAGTATGGCCCATGGGAAGGGCCCAGGTATGGATGGCTTCACCATTGAGGTTTACAGAAATAATTGAGAAATAGTAGGTCCTATGCTTTCCCAATACATTAGCAATTTCTTCCTAAATGGTACCCTGCCCTATGGTTGGAACAACACATCATTGATATTCATCCCAAAAAAAGCTAACCCTATTTATGTGCATGACTATAGGCCTATTGCCCTATGCAATGTGCTCTATAGAATCACTTCCAAATTATTGGCCAACAGAATTTAAAAAACCTTAGAGCACCTAATTGATCCGGCTCAATCTGCCTATGTGGCTAAAAGATCTATCCAGAACCATATCTTAATTGCACAGGAACTAGCACATAGTATGAAATCTGGGAGGAAGAAAAACTTGCTAATCAAAATTGATATGGAGAAGGCCTTTGATGAAGTCTCTTGGGAAGCCATCTTTGTAGCCTTATCTCTAATGAATTTCTCTCCTAAGATCATTGAGTTAGTAATGACTTGTATCCCAACTACATCTTTCTCCTGTTGTATAAATGGTACTCCATCCCCCTTCTTTAATGCATCTTGTGGAATTAGGCAGGGAGATCCTATCTCACCTTACCTATTCATATTAATTTCTCAAGTTTTCTCCACTCTCATGAGGGAAGCAACAATGAACCACTCTCTCAGACCCTTCTCTATAAATGATTTCTCTATCAGTCACCTTTTATTTGCAGATGATATCCTCATTGCTATGGCTACAACAATTCCTAATTGCAAGGCCCTGATACACGTCTTTCAAAAATATAGTAATCTCACAAATCAAAAGATCAATCTCTCAAAATTTGAAGTATACTTTCCAACTAAGCTCAATATCTCCAAGAAACACAAGATCTTGAATACACTCAACATGAATTCTGGTTCCTTTCTTTTCACTTACTTGGGTGCCCATATTTCTTACAAGCACATAACTACTAAGGATCAAAAGGGTCTTCTTAATAAAGTGACATACAAGATTGGGGGAGGGAAGGCCAAAACTCTTTCTCATGCAGGTAGAACAACCCTAATTAAATCAGTGCTGAGCTCCATACCTTTATATCTCATGAGTTCTATTCATATGTCCAATGGCCTCATTGAGGCTTTAGAGAAACAGTCTCGTTCTTTCCTTTGGTCAAATGATGGTAGTAGGAGGGGAATGCACCTTATAAACTGGAACACTGTGACTCTCCCCAAGACCTTAGGGAGCCTTGGCCTTAAAAATCTCAACAATGTCAGGACAGCTCTCCTTGCTAAGAGGGTGCTTGCTGTCTTAAATGGATCTCAAGAAAATTGGGTTCAACTATGTCTAAACAAGTATGGGCCTGTCCATCCTTAGGAGAGCTACCGCTCTAACAGCAGTGCATGGTCATGGCGCCTAATCATCTCAACTCTAGGAAAGTGTAGACAAGGTTTTAGAAAGTTGATCGGGAATGAAACTAGCACTAAGGTCCTTAGGGACCCATGGATTTTTGACATCCCTTTATGCGCTGGAAACCCACCTTTATAAGCTCTGACCAGGTCCTAGATAACATGAAAGTATGTGATTTACTTGAGAACAACACTTGGAATTTACAAAAAACTTCATTTATACTTTGCTCCTGATATAATTGACAAAATTATTAATATTCATATTCCTATTGGTTCCAATGATGATACATGGATATGAGGGGCTGATACTCATGGCGTCCCACATGCCAAGTCAGTTTATAGATTCATGGAGACGCCAACCTGTAACCATGGCATGAGATAGTGGCCGGGATGGAGAAGGTTGTGGCATATCAAAGTTCCTCCAAAAGTGCACCATTTCCTTTGGAAATTATTACATGGCAGGCTGCCTACTAAGGCCATGCTACATTCCTTTGACTCTTCTATTAATCCCCTTTGCACACTTTGTGGCATGAATGTGGAAACATGTTCTCACCTCTTTTATCACTGTCCTTATAGTCTCCAACTCTGGTCCCTCTTCCAACAGAACACAAATTATACATTCCTCTCTTTCCAAGAATGGCCCTTGGATGCCTAGTTGGAAGAAGCTAGTCATTTAACTTCTCAATCAAGAAACTACATTACAACTCTCATTGCATTATCTCTCTGGTGCCTGTGGAGGTATAGAAACGATATTCACTTCGGGCAGTCAATACACATGGTGTAATAATCAAGAAGGAGCGGCTTGTATCAGGGCGAAGCTCGATCGATGTTTCATTCATTCTGAGTGGAAGGCTATCTTCCGAAGTAAGACATTTCAATCGGACATTGTCGGCGGTGGTCTATTAGATTAGCCCCTGCTCATCTCTTTCAGAAATTCTGCATCAAGTGAACCTAGGCTGTTTCACTTTCAACAGATGTGGATATCGCATGGTCTCTTAGGATCTCTGTCGATGCCATCTGTATGTGGGTCTTGGCTTGTCTTTCTTACTATGATGACCCCCTCAATTCTGAGGAACCCCCCTGTGGAACCCCTGGGACCATTGTGGGAGCCCCCTATCCATCAGCGTTGTATCTTGCACATTGATGGTTCTTTCTTGGAACCAGGAAAAGTAGGGGGAGCAGGATACTATATACTCAATTCTGATAATTCTTTTCTTCTTGCAGGTTCCAATCATCGTGTCTTCTCCTCGGCGTTGGAAGCTGAGGCATGGACCATTTTTTGGGGGCTGAAGCAGTGCAAGGAGCATAACATTCTGGATATCCATCTCAAGACTGACTCATCTATTTTAGTTGCCATCCTCAAGGGTTCCACCAGCTGTCCGTGGCGCATCAAGAACATATGGAGAGACATTTTAATGTTATTACAACATTTCAACACTTTTGTACCGACCTTTATAAGTAGATCCTTAAACTCTGGGGCTGATTTTTTGGCGAAGCAAAGTCGTATCTTGGCTTCTAGTTTTTTGTGGGTTGGAGATCCTTCTCCTGATCTTGCCCATTTGTTGTTTCAAACTGTTATAACTTAATATTTATGCACTTTTCCTTCAAAAAAAGTTACAACATTAACTTCTCATAACAAAACTTCATGCGTACATTAACTACAAATGTCTCTATAAGAATATTTTTCTTAAAAAGATTTCTGAAAAAAAATCAAACAAAGTTACCTAGATGTGTTTGGCCTGCATTGTGGGGAACCTCGATTGTGTTCCCAAATTCTATTTTTAACCTTGACCGTAAGAAACTCATGCCGGTTATGATGTGAGCTAAGGTGAATAGGCTCGGTCTACTCCTAATCAATCTCGATTGATGGAATCCAAGCTAGATTGTCAGAACTCGGCTTGGATTTACACTGTTTACAATTGTCGCACTTGGGTTGTTGGAAACCAGGCCATGCTACTAGGGAATGTGGGTCGAATACTGGAATCAATTCAATACATTACTGGATTCTAGGGAACCCGAGCTGACCCTATTCGGGGTGTCCATGGGGTCGGGATGACCCGGTGAATCCGATGTCCCATTCAGGTTAGGTTGGGTTGGTGGTCAGGTCGGACCCAACCCCAACCTAATGGGGGTTTGGATTAGGTACGAGTTAGAATTATCCAACCTAGTCAACCCGACCTGATCCGGCTTCATGACCTGACATTTTTTATCTTTTACTATTTTTATTTAGTTTTAACTCTATACTTGATTTAAAAAATTTTAAAATCAAAATAAATCATTTTAAATATGAAAATAATATTTCAATCATGAGAAAAACTTATTTTATGATAAATAATATAGAAAAGTAAGAAAAAAAATTAAAAAAAGAAGAAAGGGTGCTCGAGTGACCCGACCACTCGAGGGTCGGATTTGCTGCCCATTTGGACAGTGACCTGATCAAATTTTAACCCAACCGCGACCACTCTTAGATCCTACAAACTCATGTCAAGTTTTGCAGGTGTTGGGAAAATCATATTTTAACGTGACTTTCGACTTTATTTTTGTTGTGCTAAATTATGTAACTCAATCCAAAAATATGCGAAACCAATTTTTTATATATATCCAAAAATTATGCAACTCAATTCGAGTACGTCGGCAGCGAATGTCAGGAATGACAATGATGACGATAACGATTTAGGATAGAAATTTTTGTATCGTATATCTTTCATATGATTTTGTTTATGATGTATCATTCATTTTGTTATCTTATTATTATTGTTATCAATGTGGAGAATGCATTATATATGTATTACATAATTTGTATGATGCGGGAAGGGAAAAAAATGGTTGGAATGGGGCAAAATTATTGGTACTTAGCATCGCAATAGCGATGTACATAATGTGATTAGACGCTATTTTAAATATATCATAAATGTCGTCACTTTAGCGCCTAATTAGTGTCGCAAGTTTTGGCGTCACATTAGTGTTAGCGTCACATTAACGTTTAAGTAGCGTCACACTAAGTAGATTTTAGCGCAACCTTAATGTCAAAGTAGCATCGCCGTATTCAGTGCCAACTTAAAATCGGGTTAACGATGCTCTTAAACTTTTAGCAAGAACACATTTCGTGTCATATTATAATATCACAATAGCGTCACCCTGTGGTGCTAGTAGGATGTCGACGCTGTTGCGACGCTAATTAGCCACTGAACGTCGCCGTCTACATCGTACGACACCATTTCGACACTAATATGTGGCGATTTCTTTTAGCCACGCGTCGCCTTAGCGACGACATGCCTGCCGTCAATAGACAAATTTCTCGTAGTGCATCACGATAAATAAATATTGTAACGCTTTGGTGAGTGAGAGGAATACAATTGAGGAAAAAAGAACAAATCATGAATTTTAAAGCGGCATGCACTAATAAAATCATTTAATAACTAATTTATAACTTAATTATTCTCGTGACATGTTGGCCAATATGCATCAAGACGAAAAAAAAATTCACCTAAATTATTTGTAATCTTCATGTGGATGATTTGATCGATTAGCATGAACAGTGAAAAGAGGACAATTGATGAGGACTCATAATAGAAATTGTCATTAACAAGAAATTAATTATGATTACCATTAGAAAAGAGGACTCATAATAGAAATTGTCATTAAATTTCTAGTTCCCTAAAAACATTTCACGAAAATTATATGATTTGTGTCTCCAAAATCTCATCTATCAATATATATTGACAATTGATGAGGAAATTAATTTAGTATCATCCAGCGGGTAGTGCATGAAGTAGGCAAGAAAGTAATTAAATATGAGATGGTATATATCTGCATGGAAGCAATTTGTATTCCGAGGCATGCAACAATTAATTTAATTAATGTGCAAATTAATTTCGTGCTCTTACTTAATAACGAATAATAATATTGTGTTGGGCAATATTCTTAAATATAAGAAAATTGATCCGAGTTGATCCTCTTTCTATTGTTGGGAGAATCAAGAATCATCATTAACTAATTGACACACAACCGAAGAAAATGAAATGGCAATACCTTTTCTATATATCGGAAGAATATAATTCTGAAACTTTTTGATGTTGGAAGAGATCAAAACTTTGGGAAAATATTTTCTTTCTCATTGGTTCAACGAACACATATATAAAAACGAAACTATTTCTTCCCGTGAAATTCAAGTTTGAAGAGTAAGCTGTTTTAATGAGTCAGATTAATGAATGCTTGAATTATATATATAAATATATATATATATATATTATGGAAAAAGGGAGAGAGAAATTGTACAAAGACAGAAGAACACAGAGATTTACGAGGTTCCACTACAAGAAAATTGGCGATAGCGACGCTGAATAGCGTATCCAAATATGGTGACGCTACTTCGACGCCACTAGCGCAGTCATGACTAGGGGTGGCACCCGACCCTGTTCAGGGCAGGGGACACCATCCCTGCCCCGACCCCGACGACTCGCCCCCAACCCTGTCACGAATCTCCGATCCAGGAGAAATTTTATCCCCCGCTTCGATTTCTGCGGCCCTGAATCCCCACGGGAATCCCGATTTCCTGAATTTTTTTATTAAATATTATGAAAAAATAGAAAATAATCAATTATTATAAAGTAGTCATGCACACAATTATAAATATATCACTATTATAAATTCTACAACATAAAATTCAAATTTTGACACAAATTCCATCACAACATAATTTTCAAATTCTACCACAACACAAACTTTAAATTTGATAAAAGTTTCGTAACATAAAGTTAAATTACAACACAAAATATTTTAACAACATTTGTAAAAGACCAATAAGAGAACAGTCATAATTTTTCTTCATTTCATCCTTCACTCATTTGCAAAGTTTCCTACAAGTTCATAAAAAAATAATTAGTAGAATAAAACTAAATTGAATAAAATTTAAAAATGATAAAAAATTCCCACAACTTCATCTTTCAATCATCTACATCTTCATCTTTGTTGAACACACTTTCCACCACAACATAATTTTCAAATTCTACCACAACACAAACTTCAAATTTGATACAAGTTTCTTAACATAAAGTTTAAATTACAACACCAAATATTTTAACAACATTTGTAAAAATTCAATAAGAGGACATTCATCATTTTTCTTCATTTCTCTTTCACCCATTTGCAAAGTTTCCCACAAGTTGATAAAAAAATGATTAGTACAGTAAAATTAAATTGAATAAAATAAAAAAATGATAAAAAGTTACCATAACTTCATCATTCAATCATTTACATATTCATCTTCGTTGATTGTGTAAAAAGCACACTTTCCATTAGAAGGACCTAAAAGCATTGTTAGTTTAAAAAAATGACACATCATAATTTATTAAATTAATGATAAATTATAACCTTTTAATATATTATGCAACCAATCTTGATAACACATCAATGCTTCAACAGTGTCTTCTTTCAATTTACTACGGTGTGTACTCAATACATGACCTCAGTGCTAAATACAGATTCTGAAACAACTGTAGAAATAAGAATAGCTAAAAAGTCCATTGCAATCTTTTGTAGAGTTGGGTACTTTAATCCAATTTGTTTCCATTAACCCAACACTTCAAACATTTCATCATTTGACTTAATAATTAAAATAGGCTCTTCTAAATAACTTTCCAATTCTGATTTCAAACTATTTTGTGAAGAAGTCTCAGCTACAAAATCAATATAAGCACACTCCCATTTTTATTTTTTCGGTGGAGGACCCATTTTTGTTATAACTGGAGATAAAGAATTAACAAGCGCACTTCTAGTATCATTATCTTGATATTCAAGAAGCAAATCTTTACACAACCTTTTTACCTTCTCGAATTCATTGTTGCTTTGGCTTCCATATAGCTTTGAAAAAAATAGTTCAACAACTTCATCTTATATATTGGATTCAAAATAGTTTCTACTGCCATCACTCCATTAATTTTTTTTCCAATACTTGTCAAATTTAAAACTCATACTCAAAGTCATCACTTGAATAACTTCATTAGGAGAAGAAAGCCATTCATCTAAAGCAATTCTTATTTCACAAACTTTAGGAAAATAAGCATTTAAAGTTGGATAGTTGAAACCAAAAAGTAGTTCAGTTATATCATAAAAAACTTTCAACTTATCACAAACTTCAAATACCATTACCCAATCTTCAGCACTAGGGTAATGTCAAAATTACGTTGCTTTAAACGATAAAAAACATCTTTATATGGCAAAGCAGAGGCCATCATTAAATAAGTAGAATTCCATCTAGTTCTGCAATCTTGCACAAGTTTTTTGGAATAAGCAATATTCAATTGTCTACATGTATCACCAAATCTTTCTTTCATTTTGGGTGTACTAACTAAAAAACTAACACATTCTCTAATCTTTTTCAAAAGAATATTTAATTTTAGATAAACCATCTTTGACAATCAGATTCATAATATGAACACAACATCGCATATGAAATATTATTCCTCTCAAAATAAAAGAAGTTGAAGGAATCTTATCAAAAATCAAGGGAATCATGGCATCATTGGTTGAGCAATTATCAACAGTTAGAGTTGATACCTTTCTATCCAAATTCCAATCATATAAACAATTCAAAAGAACCTTCGAAAGTCCTTCGGCATTATGCGGCGTCGGAACATAAATGAACCTATAAGAATAAAAATGATGCATGTTAAAATTTATAGTTTCAAAAGTATATAATAAACATAATATCAAGAGTAATCAATTAGTTACCTCACAAGTCGGTGTTGCAAAGTCCAATTGTCATTGATAAAATAAGCTATAATGGCCATATAACCTTTATTTTGATTACTAGAAGTCCACATATCAGTAGTTATTGCAATACGACTTGAATTCCTTTCAAGAATATTTGATGTCTTATCCTTCTCAATTCCAAATAGCTTCATAATATCACTTTTTATAGTATTACGAGAAACCACCTTGAATAAAGGTTGCATAGCACCACAAAATCGTCTAAACCCAACATGATTAACTAAAGAAAGAGGATGCTCATGAAGGACAATCATATTTGCAAGTTCTTTCCTTGCAACATCTTGACTAAATGAATAATTACCAACAACAAATGTATCAACTTTATTGTCTAAAGTGGGCAAATTTTTTAGAGTTGCTTGCTTTGGTCCTCTTGTTTTACAAAACTTACAAATTTTTAGATGATCATGCAAATGCTTAGTTCCATTTCTTGTATCACCATAAATATTCTCTTGACAATACTTGCATATTGCATGAAATCTTCCGTCAGTTAATTCTCAATGATAATGACTCCATGCTTGAGAAGTTAAACATTTTTTGTTTGGGCTTCCTTCTTCCTTCCCATTTTCATTTTTGGAACTTGCCAGGATATTCTCGGATTGAATTGCATTGCTTTCAACTGGAGTGATAGATTCATTATCCGCTCCATCTATTTCTGAATAAAAATTTAAATTAATTAAAATGTGAGTAATTAAAAAAATTTACAAAAAAAATATCACAATTAAAAAAAAAACGTGCGCAGCACCTCTGCACTGTGCACAAAGGTGAGTCACCGCTGCGCACTGTGCGCAGAGGCGATTCGTCTCACTGCACAGAGGCGAGGCGCAGAGGCGATTCGCCTCTACGCACAGTGCGTAGAGGTGTCGCTTCATTGCGCAAAGGCGATTCACCTATGTGCACTGTGCGCAGAGGTGAATCGCCCTCATCAACGATCGACGATGATGAGGGCCATTGCCGCCGCCAGCATCGACGACGACGAGGGCCGCCGACGATGACAGCATCGACGACGACCACGATGACACGCCCCTTTCGGCCGCCGCCCCTTTCAGATCGACCGGATTGACGCCGGACCGACCCATCAGGATCGATGATGCCCTCGACGATGATCGGATCGACCGGATCAATGATGATGCCCTTGATGATGACAACGCCCTAGATGATGATGCCCTCGACGACGATGATGACCCGGCATCGATGATGATGACGACGACCTGCCCTCGATGACGACCCACCCTCAGACGACGACAACACTCTCGACGACGACGACGATGGCACCTCTATCGATGACGATGATGACACGCCCTCGACAATGATGACCCACCCTCGATGACGATGCCCTCGATGATGACGACGATGAAACTTACAAATTTTTAGATGATCATGCAAATGCTTAGTTCCATTTTTTGTATCACCATAAATATTCTTTTTACAATACTTGCATATTGCATGAAATCTTCCGTCAATTAATTCTCAATGATAATAACTCCATGCTTGAGAAGTTAAACCTTTTTTATTTGGGCTTCCTTCTTCCTTCACATTTTCATTTTCGAAACTTGCCGGGATATTCTCGGATTGAATTGCATTACTTTCAACTAGAGTGATAGATTGATTATCAGTTCCATCTATTTCTGCATAAAAATTTAAATTAATTAAAATGTGAGTAATTAATTTTTTTAAAAAATATCATAATTAAAAAAACATGCGCAGCACTTCTGCACTGTGCACAGAGGTGACTCACCTATGCGCACTGTGCGCAGAGGCGATTCGCCTCTGCGCACAGTGCGTAGAGGTGAATCGCTTCATTGCGCAGAGGCGATTCACCTCTGTGCACTGTGCGCAGAGGTGAATCACCCTCATCGACGATCGACGACGACGAGGGCCGCCGCCGTCGACAGCATCGACGACGACGAGGGCCGTCGACGATGACAGCATCGACGACGATGAGGGCCGCTGCCGATGACAGCATCGACGACGACCATGATGACACGCCCCTTTCGGCCGCCGCCCTTTTCGGATTGACCGGATCGACGACGACCGGACTGACCTGTCGGGATCGACGATGCCCTCGATGATGATAATGCCCTCGACGAGGATACCCTTTTCGGATCGACCGGATCAATGTCGATGCCCTCGATGACGATAATGCCCTCGATGATGATGCCCTCGACGACGATGATGACCCGCCCTCGACGATGATGACGAAGACCCGCCCTCGATGATGACCCACCCTCGACGATGACAACGCCCTCGACGATGACGACGATGGCACCACTGTCGACGACGATGATGACACGCCCTCGACGACGACGACGACCCACCCTCAACGATGATGCCCTCGACGACGACGATGACCCACCCTTATGACTGAGCACGGGTCGACCCGGCCCGGCCCGACCCGAAAAACCGGGAAAATAACTCGGCCCAGATTAGATTCGGGCCGGGAACGGGTCTCTGGAATGGAAAACCCGCCGGTATCGGGTCGGGACCGGGTCTACAATGCAGATACCCGACCTGATATCACTTACTATATAAACCAACTCTCTCCTTTCACCTCTCATTTCAATCTTTTTCTTTCTCTCTCCCACCTCTCTCTCTCGCCCTCTCCCTCTCTCTCCCCCCTCTCTCGCCCTCTCTCTCACGATGGTGGCGGCGGCACCGACGACTCCGGCGCCCTCTCCATCTCTCTCACGGTGGCGGCGACGACGGCGACCCTCGACTCCGGCCATCCTCGACTCCGGCCGTCCTCTCCTCCACTCTCATGACTCTCTCTCTCTCTACTCCGGCCGCGCCACGGATCCGATTGCCTGGCGGCCGGATCGACCGCGCGGTCGGATCGGCCACGCGGTCGTATCGGCCATGCGGTCGGATTGGCCGCGCGGTCGGATCTGGCGACGTGGATCGCCCCCTCTCGCCGCCGGATCGGCCACTAGCGGCCAGATCCGACCGTTGGATCTGCCAAGCAATTGGATATGGCCGCGTTAGTGCACGATCCGACCGCTCATCGACCGCTGGCGGCCAGATCCGACTGCCAAGCGCCGGATCTGGCAGCCAGTGATCGGATCGGCCGCCACTGTCAGCATTTCGAATTCCTGAACGCAAACCCAGTTTGATTCTTGGTCTATCGGGTCTGACCCAGTCCCGGACCCGGCCGAGTCTGGTACCGGGTCGGAAAATTTCCGACTCGACAAAAGTCGGGCCAGGACCGGGTCCACCTAGACCCGGACCCGGTCCTGGGTTTGCTCTGCCCTACCTACCCTCGACGATGATGCCCTCGATGTTGACGATGATGAGAATCCTCGCGGGACCCCGCAGGGGGCAGGGAATATTGCCACCCCTAGTCATGGCATCCCCATTGAGTACCAAATAGTCGACTCTACTTCCCTCTCAATAGCGTCCCATTAGCGTGTTCTTAATGTTTCAGTATATAGGTGCTAACGAAGGCACCATAGCGATGTCAGGTAGTCGCTATTATTGCGTGCCATGTAGCGAAAGTGCGCAGGAGAAACTAGCATCGTTCTCGCGTCAACAACGTTCGATGTTAAACTCGCGTTGCATGATGTGCGATGCTATCGAGACGCTAGCTGGCGTCACATATGAAACGATGCTATGATATGATTACTTCAGAATAGATAATTATATATAGACTATCTATATTTATATCGCTATATGTTTTATGTTTTGACGCAACCCTATATATTATCTACAAATAAATTAAATATTATATATGTATCTTCAACATATATATGTATTCCTACATGATTACTTATAATGTCTACATCATATGAGTGTAACTAAATATATAATTTATTACCTATATTATATATGTTATTTATACATACAATATATATCATATCTTAATTATGCATATATTATTTTTATATTCTTAATCATGAAATTATGATGGTTGAATTAAGAGTGTGATTTTCTACAAATTATCCCATTTTAATGTCACCGTAGAGACTCAATAGCGTCTACTTAGCGTCCAACTAGAGCCGCTGATATTGTCGACGTCAGGGTGACACTATTGGCGTCTCTATAGCGTCGCCTTCTTGAGACGCGAATAAGCATTAGAGGCCAGTTCGGTGCTATTGGGTCGCTAAACCACTCTAGCGACTCAATAGCATCTGTATTGCACAGCAGTAGCCGACTTTTTATTACACTCACTTAATTGGGCACATATAGACATATAAATACGCATATATACTTATATATAATAAGTACATATATACATATTATTATCAGTTAATCTCACACATATAAACATATACGTACATATATATACTTGGATTACGCATACATATACATGTTATCTATATATGACTCGCACATGTATAGACGTATACATATACGTATAAACTTATAATACATATAGATAAACACATTGTTGTGACTTAATCTCTCACACGTAGACATATACATATGCATATATATATATATATATATATATATATATATATATATATATATATGCACACACAATTTTGTTATAGACACATATATATATATATATATATATATATATATATAGACTTATAATTTTATATACATACATGAATAATTATATACGCATTCCATAATTTTTAGATTGTGGGAAGGGAACAAAACAACTGGAACGAAGCACAATGCAATGAGACACTATATTGATAAATAAAATTACATAATAGAAAATTAGAAATAGAAAAATAATTAGCGTCTCTCTGGCATCACAATTGTGAGACGCTAAATCAAAATCGATGCCACTACGATGCCGCCGCATTAGCCGAATTTTTATTACCCTCACTTAATTGGGCACATATTGACTCATAACTCGTGCACATATACATATTATTATTACTTATTCTCGCACATATAATGTTAAATTAGGAAGAAAATTCGATATAGCATCTCGACAGCCACGTAATAGCGTCTCAGTTTGGCGCCTATCTAGCGTCTACGTAGCGTCTCATTGAGATGAGTCGGTAAACAATTGACTTAAATCCCTAACCCTTCTTCTTCATTTTCACTGTTTACTATTACCGCTTCATTTTCACCGCGACGATGACGCCGACAGTTGATGCCCTCCGCTCCGACGCCGAATGTCCAATGGCCGCTGCTCCAACGCCCTCCGCTTCCTCCGCCCGATGCCCTCCGCTTCCTCCCCCCCTTTCGACGCCCGATGTCCGATGCCGACGATTGACTCCTCCACCGCCTCTGCCGCCCTAGGTCGACCTCCGTCGCCTCCTCTATTGCCCTCCGCCTCCTCCGCCTTCAGCCTCCTCTGCCTCCGTCGCCTTCGCCTCCGCCTCCTTCACCGTGCCCCTCCGCCTACTCCACGGCCTCCTCCACCTCACCCCTCCACCACGCTTCTCCGCCTCCGCCTCCTCCACCACGCCCCTCCGCCGCCCTCCACCGTCGCCTCTACCTCCTCCACCGTGCCCCTCCTCCACCACGCCGACCTCCGCCGCCCTCCACCTCCTCCGCCTCCTCCTCCTCCGTCGGCCTTCGCCTCCTTTGCCTCCGTCGACTCTACCTCAGCCTCCTCCGCCGCCCTCCGCCTCCTTCGATGCCCTCCGCCTTCTGCCTTCTCTTCCGCTCTTTGCCTTCCGCCTCCTCCTCTGCCCTCCACTTCCTCCGCCCGCCGATTGTGCTCCTCTGTCCGGTGTCGGCCGTCGCCCTCCACCGCTGCTCGCTACTCGTCGCCCGCCGTCATCCTTCTCCGGTTAAGAAGGTACGAGCTTGCCATCATGTTAAGTTAATTACTAATGCATCTTAAGTTGATTACTAATGTATGTTAAGTTAAATACTACTTAATTACTTGAAACTATTGTTGTTAAGTTAATTACTAATGCATGGTAAGTTAAATACTACTTAATTACTTAAAACTATTGTTGTTAAGTTAGTTACTAATGCATGTTAAGTTAAATACTACTTAATTACTTGAAACTATTGCTGTTAAGTTAGTTACTAATGCATGTTAAGTTAAATTAATACTACTTAATTACTTGAAAGTAGTGCTGTTAAGTTAGTTATCAGTAAATTACTAGTGCAGGTTAACTTAATTACTAGAACCTCTTTTTGATAAATTATTAGTGCAGGTAAATTTTTTTCATAATTCTAGAACCTCTTTTTGGTCATGTTCTCATAAATTTTACTAAGGATGTACTTCGACATTCTTGATAATAAAATGAGATTATGATTCGACGATGAAGTACTTGAAATATGTGATTTTGGACTTTGTAACTTCAAAATCACATGTTTGAAGTACACAAATTTATTGACATATGGCTTAATGTTGTCCATTACAGAAATGATAAAGCCAGATCGTAGTTGGATTCGTCATTGGAAGGATAAACATGACATCATAACTGAAAAAATATAAGGATGGTGTTGATGAAGTCATTAATGTGATATATCAAAATGAAGGTGTTGCTTCTTCATATGGTGAAATCTTATGTCCATGTCGGAAGTGCAAATATTATCAGTGTAAAGTAAGATATGATGTGTAGAAGGATTTATATTACAATAGTTTCTTACTGACATACACAAATTAGTTCTTTTACGGTGAATAAATATGGGCTAAAGAAACAACTAATATAAATACCATTGTGGGCGATTCGAGCAATCCGTACAGGGACATGATATGAGATGTAATGTTAGGAGAAAATATTGACAAAACATTGATTGAAGAAGACCTGAATCCTTCGGCTTGTAAGTTTTATAATCTTCTCGAAGAAGCATATGAACCTTTATGGGATGGATGCGTGAAGCAAACTACACTTTCTACAGTGGCACAACTAATGAACTTAAAATTAGAATTTAATATGAGCGAAAGTTATTTTGACCGGATGCTTGCCATTATTAAACAAAAGTCACGGGTCCGGTTCAGTATCAATGGATGTATCTTTTCGAAAGGTGCATGTTATATTTGAACAAGAAGGCGAAGAATAAAGCAAAAATTGAAGGCTCCATATGTAAAGCATATTTCATTGAGAAGGTGTCAAGCTTCACTTCAAAGTACTTTGAGCCACACATACAATCATGACACACCCAAGTTCCAAGAAACGATGATAGTGGTGAAAGAAAAGTTGACATGGATATTCTATCCATCTTCAAGTACTTATGTCGGCTTCTTGACACAGGATGCAAAGTTATCTTGAATGACAGAGAACTCACCGCCGTTGAGAATTATGTTCTTGCAAATTGTAACGAAGTGATGTTGTATCTCGAGTAAGACAATTTGTTCTAATTTGTTATATAATTTAAAGTTAATTGTTGTTATATGATTTCATTAATTGACAACTATGAATTCAGGAAATTCGAAGAATTACAGCGAGAAATTAATCCATTAGTTTCAAACGACGAGTTATTGATACTACGAGATGAACATTTTGTCGATTGGTTGAGATGTGAAGTGAGAAATTTTTACGCTTGTTCTTAATTGTTATAAGTTTGTAACTTTTAATAAAGTTTTTAGTTATTTTTCTTGTAGGTTATTAATGGTTCAGTCATAGAGAACAAAATACGAGATCTCGGTCATGGCCCGAAGAAATAAGTTCTTAGCTACTGCAGTGTCATAATCAATGGATATCGGTTCCATACAGAAGAATATAGCCGACAATGTTCAACTATTAATAGCGGCATATATGTTCTAGGAAACATGTATGGGGACAACGACTTTGATTATTACAGTGCTATAGAAGACATCATAGAATTGTCTTATTCAAGTGCTCTCGTTCTTTCCCACTTGCCGGAAGGGGCAGGATGCTGAAAAGATGTTCCAATTCAAGTGCGGGATGACATCTTTCGAGCCTTTACAATACGATCTTCAATTTGGGTTACATGATTTGATTTATATTATTTTAAAATTACTAAGTTTTAACGTATTTTGTAGGAGGCAAATTAGTTTCATCTGGATCTTAGTTTTGGGATGATCAGAAGAGCTTTTGAGGAGATCACCGCGAAACGCCTTCAAAATTGATTATACAAGTTTCGCAAGGTCGTCACGTCCGCCGGCCTCACTTTGGAGAAGGGCATACAAAGATGCCCAAGGCATATTAGGCGCTCAGTTTGGGAGTCCTTATGTAGGAAGTGGTAAATATGTTTACTTTTAAATTATTTTTATTAAATTTATAATTTTTAAAAGTTTAAGTATTTGATATTCATAAAGGACGGATGAACGATGACAAAGGAAGTCAGAAAATGCAAGAGTTAACCGTCTTTCGAAGCCCGAGGCCCACATCCACACAGGGGGTTGATGCATTTGACGAGCATCGACGGTGCATGTTAATTTACATATAAATTCAGTTTATCAAACTTTTGATTTATACTTATGTTATCAAATTTGAAATATTATTGTAGGAGGAGAAAGAAGGCAGTCCTATATAATTTCGTGTGGTCTATGAGGCCATGCATAAGAGCCGAAATACAAACGACTTAGTCACGCCCACTGCTCGTACGCTTCTAGTAAGTCTCATGACATGTTCATTTGGTTGTTGACGTTAGTGTACTATTTTTGAAATACACAATGTTTAAATTTTTTAGGATGAGTATAATGCGAAAATGTTTGAAAAGTATGAAGATGATCTGAGTACTCAGCCATAAGGTAATGTTTCTTAGTTGGTTTTGTCATATTTTTAATTTATGTGTTTTTTGATATATAATTTATATCTTATATGATAGTATAATTTTTCTATTTTATAGAAGACCCTGATGTTTGGGAGGAGGTGACCGGCACGACACGAGGGGGATACTTGCGTGGCCTCGGCACAGTCGCTTAGATACCTTGGAGGATCGGAGGATATGCAAGTGGTCCATCTGCTCCGAGCTCATTTGCTGCACCTGATATAACGCAGCTATCACAACAGTTATCGCAACAGTTATCGGAGCAGATATCGCGGCAGGTGTCGTAGTATTTGTCGCAGCAATTGGCTTTGCTATTGCAGGCGATTCATGGATTGATCCCGACGCAGAATCCATCCCCACGAGGCCATGAACTAAGCACGTGTGAGTCGAACGTCCAAAATGATAACAATAGCTCCCAAACCTAAGATAGAAACAAACCATGGAAACAAACTATGCTTTTATTACTTATAGACTTAGATATACACATAGTTTGTTAGTTCAATTTATTACTTTTCTTATTCTTATGTTAAATATTATACTTGTGATGCTTTCCTATTATGCATGCTTTCATATTACCTGTGATGAATATCAATGCATTTATATGTATTATATAATTATATGGTGTGGGAAGGGGAAAAAAATGTGGCTGGTATGGGTAAAAAAAAAATCTGCAGGTAGCGCCTCTATAGCGCCGCTAGAAGAGTCGACGCTAAGTTAAATATATCATTTTTAGCGCCATATTCGCATCTCATCGATGACGCAAACACCATAATATTAGCGACTCTCGGACGTCGGAATAGCGCCTCAGCGTTAGCGCCACATGCGCGTCGACTTAGCGACGCATTTCTACTGCTCTCAATCGGACACTACTCTTCTTAATAACATCGAGATAGCGTCAACGAGTGACGCTAGTAGCGTCTCCATTTGTGTTGGATCTATTGCGACGTCATTAACCACCGATTTCCAGCATCCCATAAATGCGGCGCTAGTTTGACGCCAATGAGACGCTCTACGACGTGGAGACGCAATAGCGCCTCCCTAGCGTCGCGATTCTTTGGTCGCTATTCCTCGATTTTCTTGTAGTGTTCACTCTAAATCGGGTTACATCCTCGGACGACTACTCTTTATTATGAAATAATGATGATTACAAGGATATAAAATAACTCAATCATTATGGAATTTATTCCCTTTTACAAATGATTACTCTAAATTAATCTTCAAAATAGGACCCCGTAAGGGAAACTTGCCGAAGTGCCTTACTACATAAGGAACTACAAAGAATTATAATTAGGTTCAAATTCAAAACATTATCAACAGTATATATTATTCTGGTACGTGTGAAACATGTCTTTAATTTTATCCACGAGATCTACCTAGAAAGAACGAGAAGCAAAATAATAGGTAGATTTTTATCATTAATTTTTGCGACCACATCAAATATTAATATTGTGTTGGGAAATATTATTATTTATATAAGAAATGGTAGAGATTACCCATAATACCAACAAATATCACATCAGTTTTATTCGAGGAAGAACATATATATCTTAAAACACGTAGGTAGCTAGGGTTCATCACCACTTATACATGAGTTCGAACATCTCGGTGTTCTCGTCGTAAAAGTAGGCTCCGTCGGTGAGGATGCTCCACCAGCAGCGCTGGTCGCACCTGAAGCGATCCCTGCTCTCGTCGTAGACGTCGATGCTCCTGTGGACGCCGTCCCACTCGAGGCCGCAGTGGAACAAGGTGCCGCCGACGACGAAGAACTTGGGGCGGAAGTTAAACTTGAGGGACTCCTCGAAGTTCAAGACGTGGCTGCCGAGGTCGTCATCTTGGGATTCGCAGTGTATGACCAGCGGGATCTGCCCCAGGACGTTGGTGATGTTCATGTAGACCCTATTAGTTCCCGGGATCTTATGACCTTCCGAGAGCACGCACAGTGAAGAAGCAAAGATGACGAGCATGAAAAAGAGCACGAAAGAAAGACGACGGCCACTCATGGAGAGAGCCGACGACATTGTGTGTGTGTGTGTGTTCTTTTCTTTTTCCTTGTTGAAGAAAGATATATATGTGTGTATGTGTGGCTTTGTGTCACCAAATCGGAGGAGATAATTTGATTGACGGTCATCAAGGTAGGTAATGCAATGTCCTCCATCTCCTTTTTTTTTTCATTTTGCGGATGAACAGATTAGGCAAGAAAGTAATCGTGGTTAATTAAGAAATCAATAAAGTAAACGAGATCAAGAAACATTTGTGGCGTATCATAATCAGAATGTGCTATTTTTTGAATTGGCCTGATTCAACTTTTTTAATGGTGGGAGGGATCATTTAATGGCCAAGAGTTTATATATAGTGCTCTCATTCTTGTTTACCATTAAAACAATATATATATATATATATATATATATATATGAAAAAATGAAGGTGTCCCATTTTTAAAAGAGGAACACCGTGTTCCCTATGTTTCTATCCATCTATTCATTGAATTAGAAATCTATGGATCCTATCTTATTCATTTTTATTTAAAGACTTTAAATCTGATTCATAGATTTTTGATCTGATGAATAAAAATAATGAAGACATCGTGTTCCTGGACACACCCATTAAGTATATCATTGGTATTCATCTAAATGCTTGTACTATAAATGTATGAATTGTTGAAATTAATTTTAAAATAGGCATTTTTTATTCTCTAATCATTATTTTGACGAAATTCCAAAAAACGAAAAAAATTTGAACCGGGCCGCCATTTGTGGTCCACTCGCCAGCCCACTTGGGAGCAGGCCTTTCCTACGGTCTTGTGCCCACCAAAGCATTTTCGCTTCAAAAGATTTAAAATATATATTATGACTTAAGTTTGTTTTGCCCCTAGTTGTGGCTACACAATTAAGATATGTGATTCTAAAAACTAATAACAACTATTTTTTAAATACAATCAAGAGTTTGAAAAAAAAGCCTAAAAGCTTTTATACTAATATTTCTTATATAAATTACAAAATAGTGGAGGTGCCCCTCCTTCAAAGGGAGAGGTACCCTTTTAATTTTACTATTTGATGGGCATCCACCCTGGGTGCTCCTCCCTAGTATGATCCCTATTGGATGCCTGATAAATAGCCACCTCATCAAGCAACAATTCAATGAGTCGGGAGCGCGGTTCAAGCCAAAAAATTGATTGGTTCACATAACAATCGACCAAAAAAATTCCTCCCTCTCTTAGCACCTCCCTCCATTTGTCTCATTTGCCCTAGATGGCAGTTCTATCCTGGAAAGCGATGGTGGCGATGAGATTGGCGAGGATCGATGACTGCGGCAGTGGTAGTAAGAGAGGGTGGCGAGATTGGTTATGAGCAAGGGCTGCATGACGGGGGGCGACGATGGCATCGAGCGAGGTCAATGTGGGCAAACTCCTAGGGCACAAAGCGTAGAGGAATCGAGGGGGAGGGGGAGCAGCGCCGATGGTACAAACGTAGAGGAAACGCGAGTTGGGCAGCGCCAATTACAAGAAAATCGAAGAATAGAGACCCAATGCACGAGATGCTAATGCGACACTATTGAGTCTTTGGAACAGATAGTGTCACTATTGTCGACAAAATACGATGTCGATAATCGATGGCTAATAGCATCGCAATAGAGCCAAAGAAGGTGGAGGCACTACTAGCGCCAACGGTAGACGCTATCTTGATGTTACGAAGACACATGATGTCTAGTTGGGAGCAGTAGACAAACGTCGCTAAGGCGACACTAAAGTGGCGCGACACAAGAGGCGCTATTCTGGCGCTCAAGAGACGCTAACATTATGCGTTAGTTGACGCTATTTCGACATGAGGCCAACATCATGTTTGTTGCATCGCCAGTGAGACGCTAATGTGACGCGAGTCCGTCGACACTAAGGAGACGTTAAAGCGATGCTAAGGATGACATACTTAATATAGAGTCGGCTATGTCGGCGATGCTAGGGTAACGCTATGGAGGCGCTAACTGCATATTTTTTTGTCCCATTAAAACCATATTTTTTCCTTTCCCACATCATACAATTATATAATGCATTGATATTCATCACAAGCATAATATGAAAGAGTAATCATCACAGACACAATATTTAAGATACAAATATGAAAAGTAATAAACTTAACTAACAAACTATACATATCTAAATAACAAGTTTATAAGTAATAAAAGTATAGTTTGATTTGTTTCTATCCTAAGTTTGAGAGTTATTGTTATCTTTCCGGACGTTCGATCCTGACGTGCTCGGTACATGGCCTCGCGGGGATTAATTCTGATCAATCCCTGAATTACCTTCAATAACAGAGCCAATTGTTGTGACATTTGCTGCGATAGCGGTTGTGATAGTTGCGTCATATAAGGTGCAACGGATAGCTCGGAGCAGATGGGTTGCCTGCATATCCTCCTAGGTACCTGATTGACTGTACCGAGGCCACACAAGTATCATCCTCATGTCGTGCTGGCCACCTCCTCCCAAATAGCCTGGTCCTCTACAAAATAGAAAAAAATATAATTATATAATCATTATAGATTATATATCAAAAAACACAAATTAAAAATGTGGACCCACTACAAGAGAAGTCACATCTAAGGACACGTTACAAGCAGTGTCCTTATTATCTAATATTATTGGGACGCATAAAAAGCCACGTCCCTATTTATTGGGACGCATAAAAAGTGACGTACCGATTTATTGGGACGCATAATAAGCAACGTCTCTATCATCGGATATTATTGGGACGCATAATAAGCGATGTCCCTATTATCAAATATTATTGAGACGCATAATAAAAGATGTCTTTGTTATCAGATATTATTGCGACACATAATAAGCGACGCCTTTATTATCTAATATTTTTAAGACGCATAATAAGAGGTGTCCCTATTATCTAATAGGATTAGGATGCATGATAAGCGGCGTCCCTATTATGGATTATTATTAGGACGTATAATATGTGGAGTCCTTATTATCGAATATTATCGAGACACATAATCAGTGATGTCTTTATTATCAAATTTTATTAGGACGCATAATAAGAAGCGTCCCTATTATCAAATATCATTGGGACACAATTAAATTTGCGTCACTAGGTTATCCAAATTATGAGATTTAAAATAAAAATATATTTATATTCTAAATTAAAATAGGGACACAAAATTAATGTGTCCTAAAATTTTAAAATCAGGACGCTAAATATATTTGTGTCCTTATTATTTTATAATAATACCAACGCTATATAAAATGTCCTTATAAATGAACACTTTGTGTAAAATAAAGACGCTTCAATTTGTGTCTTTAATTATGTGTCCTTAAATGACTATTTTGTTGTAGTGACCCATTCCAAGAAACACTATTTTGTTCATTCGTCCTTTATGAACATCAAATACTTAGAATTTTAAATTTTATAAATTTAAGAAAAATAACTTAAAAGTAAACATACTTACCACTTCCTACATAAGGACTTCCAAATCGAGCGCCTAATATGTCTTAGACATCTTTGTATGCCCTGCTCCAAAGTGAGGCCGGCGGATTGACGACCTAGCGAAACTTGTACAATCGATTTCGGAGGTGTTTCACAGCAACCTCCTCAAAAGCTCTCCGGATCGTCCCTAAACTAGGATCCAGATGAAATTGATTTGCCTCCTACACAATATTATAAAACTTAGTAATTTAAAAATAATATAAAATAAATTATGTAACCCAAATAGAAGATCATACCGTAAAGGCTCGAAAGATGTCATTCCACACTTGAATTGAGACATCTGTCCTCGATCCTGCCCTTTATGACAAGTTCGAAAAGAACGTGATGCATGAAAAATCATGCATTAATTTAGATCTTTTGATTATCATTTTAGAATATTTTTATGTTTAGAAAAAGGGGGAGTTTTGATTTGTTTTCATATAATTTCATTTAGATTTGATTTCTACCTAAGTCTGAAAATTATTCATGGCAGGATATGAGAAAACGTTGAAATTAAGACAAGAAAAGGCCTAAAACAGCTCAGAAGACTTTCACGTCCGTAACAGTTCTTTTCATGGTCGTGACAGAAAGATTCTATAAGCAGAAATGTGGTTAAGTTACTATCACGGCCGTGACAATTTCTGTCGTGGCCGTGACAGAGACATTTTCTAGCATAAATTTGGTTGTATTTTTCAGCCTTGCAGCCTTGTGTCACGGCCGTGACAGCGGTAGGTTAGGCCATTTTAAAGCCATTTTATCCACTTTTTGGATATATTTTCGGTTTCTTTCCTTGGAGGATGAGAAAACCTATAAAAGGAGGCAGAAGAGGGCATGAAAAAGGATCCCTTGAGCATTATTTTGAAGTCTACAAAAAGGAGAAGATCAAGGACAATAGTGAAGCTCTGTCGGAAACTCGAGAGAGGACACGCTTAGTCTATGCTAGAGTTTTTGTTTTCTTTTACCAATCTTTTTCATTAGATTTGATGTTATTATTCTCAGATTTATTCTTTCATTAGGGTCATTCTAGTTGAACCCTATTTATGTTTTGAAGTTTTTCTTAATATTAGTTTAGTTTGAATCTTTAATAGCATTGCAATTTTATGTTTAATGTTTTCCTTTGATTACATGGTTTATGATTTGATTGCTATATGAGAAGAAGCGGTTATTTTCATAAAAGTTTTCAGGATTGATCTTATTTATTGCATATCACAATTAGGGAAATCGAAAGACCTAATTTGTGTAGTTATTAAGTTACCTTGAGAAAGTCCTTAATATTAATTTCGATTGAATGCATCTTTTGATTAATTAGATAAATTAAAAATCGAAAGGATTGATTTATTCTAATTATTTCTTAAGATAGTAGTTAAAGCCTAAAATATTGGTTAACTAATTTTGTGAATTCACTTTGTTATTGATTCAACTAATTCTAAGTTAAGAAAATTCATTATATTCTAGTGGTGATAATAGGTGTCTTAATCATCAAATCATTATTTCTCCAGGTGATCATTTCTTTTATTTTTATTATTTTCTTTTTATACATATCTGAAATCATATATTTTCTTAATTTCTCAATTAACAAGGTTCAAATAAAGTCTAAGTTATTAACCGTTCTCGTGGGAACGATAACTCTACTCATTCATTTTATTACTTGAGCGACTAATGCACTTGCTAGCGTTTGCTATCAATTATACATGCATCAGAACGAGAGCACTGATATCCCACACGATACTAGCGGGTATGAAAGTGGTGCTGCAAATTACAAAGAAGAATTAATTTTTAATGATAAGCAAAACTATAATAAAATTTCTATAACTTATTAAACTTACGACCGAGAAATATTTATTCACGGTGACCACCCCATTATCGTGTAGTCTCTCTTCATCTGTCGAAGAGGAATCATCATCCGATACAGCTGAGGTAGACTGAGAAGGTCCGACAGCATCTACGGGCTCTAATACAAAATAAATCATTAGTGTCACACCAAATTAAAGTAGTGATAATTGATATATGTATAGTAATGTTCTCACCTCGAGTAATGTCTACCGCTGAATGATCCGTGGAAATCCGCTCGTTAGAATGTGATGAGCCGGGTGCTTGTGCTATCGGCGACGTAATAACTGACATTATTAAAAAATGATTAATGTAATTAATTATGAAATATAATTTTAATAATAATAAATATAACACTTGGGGTAAGATGTCGCTCGTCGCTAGAATGTGGTGAAGCGTCCGATAATCTCGACGGTGACATAACAGCTGTCATAATGAAAAATACTTAAAATACTTGCATATATATTTAAATTTATGGAATATACAGAAAATAACCTGGTATGACATGCCGATCGTTGTCGTGCGTTCGAGATGTCCCGAATATGCACCCCATTGATAGTGGAGAAACTATGACAAAAATAACTTTCTTCTTAAACTATACCGCCTACTATGTATCACCTACTATGTGAGATGTTCCTGGAACTTGGGTGTGTGGAGACGACCCACTAATGGATCGCCTACTATGTGATGATCCGGCTACGTGCCCCGTCGACGGCGGAGTAACTGACATTATAAAAAAATGAGTGTAACTATTATAAGAAATTATAAACAAGCAAATGATAATAAATATAATACCTGGTGGTCATGATGGCTCACCCATTTGGAGTGAACGTCTAGAAGAGCGAGATGACCCATGTATCTTCCCATTTTTCCATGTTAAAACAACGAATTATGTTTGAAACATATCCGTCAGAGAATTTCAATTACTTGTCCCATTCTTAGTAAAATTTATGAGAACATGATAAAAAAGAGGTACTAGAATTATGAAAAAAATTATGAGTTTTTGAATTCAAATTGAGTCCAAGCTTAGGGGAAACTATAGTCTAACAACTCGTAATCATGGAACAAATTTGTTCTGCTCATGCATTTACTATAAGAGAGGTGGGGAACAAAGCAGCGTGCAACCAGAAATAAATCATAAATGTCAAACATTATGATTAACTCAACCATATATAAACTAGGAATTAGATTAATTTCAAGTAATTAACTAGGAATGAGATTAAATTCAAGTAATTAACTAGTAACTAACTTAACATGGCATTGGATTAAAAAATAGCAAAATAACTAGGAATTAGATTAATTTCAAGTAATTAACTAGGAATGAGATTAATTTCAAGCAATTAACTAGTAATTAAGACTTGTCATCCATGGCGTGTTGTCCCTGTCCTTGGTCATCCATGGCGCCGCCCACCAGGTCGCGCCGCCCTTGGCCGACGAAGGGCATGTCATGGCCACGTTGCGCCTCTCATGGCTAGCCAGGGTGTGCTATGGCCGGCCAGGGTGCTCCCTTGGTCGGCCAATGGTGCCTCTAAGATTGGTTTTTTTTGCTTATTGATATTTTATATATTTAAGTGTGTTATTATGTTATCCTAATTATGTTATTATGTTATCTTGTGAACTTGTATTTAATACTTAATGTTATGTTAATTTGTGAATTAGTGTGAGATTTGAATTATTTATTGTGTTGAGTTATGATTATAAAATTTGTTGTCATAATTATCATGTTACAATATATGCTATCTATATATTTTGTATTATTATTTATATTAATTTATTATAATTCAGTGTGACCATTCGACCTGATCCGGTCCAATCGGTCTGACATGAGCTGTTGATAAATTCGGGTCGAAGTACAGGTCAGGTTTTATAATATTGGTTGGAATTAAATGTCATGCACAACTAAGTGCTATGTCGTATGATGAAATGGTGGAGCCACCTATAGAATATGTAGGGACCTGATGCATGCAAAATACAACATATTTTAGTTTATTATTTTAATTAATTTTTTTGTAATTTGATCATGACATGCATCAAATTACAAAAAAATAATTAAAATAATAAATAAAATATGTTGTATTTTGCATGCATATCATTTTTTATCACTTTTAGTCATAATTCTAGATTTATTAATTTTAATTATTAATTTTTTGAATATTTTAATTATGGATGGATTAATTAAATTGTGATTATTATTTTGGAGAAATCGAATACATGATTATCAGGATTATATTTGATAAAAGATTGGACGTATTGACCGAGAACTTCAAGTTGGGCAATTATCGACCGAGATTTGTGGGTGCAAACGACACACGTTTTGGCCAAGATTCAGAAGTCTTTTATCGTTTTGGCCGAGATATGAGGGAGTAAAGATAAAAGAGAAACTATTGTTTTGGCCAAGATATGAGGGAGTAAAGATAAGAATGTTTATCTTTTTGACCGAAACTTAGAGAGAGAAATAAAATTTATCGGCTGTAATCAAATCAAGTTTTATCTACAAATTTAAAGTCAACCGTACGATGTTACGGCCGGGATCAAATTGAAGGCCGTCCGCACCTATAAATATGTGAAGAAGCCGTCATCCCAAGGGTGCTCTGGAGTTCAGGTTTCTTCCACAGTGAGTCGAGAGTCTGCAGGCTTCGACCAAGAGGAGAGAGGTGCGACGGCTGGAGGTTGATCGCAACCCTGATCAAGTCCGAGAGGCTGCCCGACTGTCTGCCCAATTTGAGAGCTCTACTTCTATTTTGGATGTAATTCTTCCAATTATTATTGTTATTATATTATTATCTCTCCAAAATTTCTAGGATGAACTCTATGTTTTTAAGATTATTATTTTAGGAGATTATTATTGAAGGGAAATTATTTGAACCCTATATTATTTGTTTTAATCTTTTCTGATCAATTAGTTAATTGTACTTAGTGCTTTTAATTTAATTATTTGGATTTCTGAGTTGAGTAATTACCAGTTTGTGGACTACTTGATTTCAGAATTCGTTAATTAAATTAATTGATTTTATTTGAAATTAATAATTGACATAAATTTGATAATTAGTGTGTGGAGAATAAAATTTGTATGGTCTGTTAATCTATACCAGTTTGTGGAGTGATTAATAGTCTAGGGAATCCAATTTAATGCGTCTTAATTTTAATATGATTTGATGAGATGCCAGTTTGTGGAGACTTCAATTCTTATTAAATTAAGATAGTTTAATTTGCATACTTAAATTGAGGGGATGCCAGTTTGTGGAGGTCGGAATTTAATCATGTCAAGTTAATGATTTAAGGGGACTCTAATCCATCATTAAAGATTAAATTTATCTTTTATGGTTCAAATATTTATCCTGATCTATTTTCATCCTAAGGCCTAACTTCAACACCATTATCTTATCTTTATCTCATTTTCTTTATTTTTACAAAATCTATTTCCAAAATCCATGTTTTTCTTCTCTCATGTTAATTTATAATTTCAGATATTGAATTAATAATATTCCTCGTGCGTTCGACACTCTTACTCCTATTACTATATTACTTGAGCGACTAGTGCACTTGCTAGCGATTTTATTTTGCTACATCATTTTTACACATCAAGTTTTTGGCGCCGTTGTCGGGGAATATTTTATTAATTAATTTCTGATTTTTATGAATTATTAAGAGAGGTAAATAAATTGTAAATAATTTTTTGTAAATATGTACTATTTTAATTATTTTTATTTTTATGTGAATAAACTAACATTTTTTCTTTTGCAGATAAAGGCCACAACATTTTTTTAAATTTGTTGACTTTCGGCTGATATTCTGACGCCAATTGGATTTTTTTAAAATTACGTGGACTTGTGGTTTTATGATCGAGATTTATTTTGTCGGCTTTACTAGTTTTACGGCTCGCAATATCTATTGAGTTCTAATCTTCTGTTTTACGGCCGTAATGCTTTATCCGTACGTTATTTTATGCCATGACCATACAATGATGATTTGACCATGTTTCGGCCAACAATTTGTGAATTGTTCTTTACACCTTATTTGGATCACGTTTCATTGGCCTCATTTGAATTTTATTCCTTCTCGGCCGTAAAGTTTTAATAGTTTGAATTTTTCATATTGATTTGACTTTGTTTTGGCCAAAGCGATTTATTCTTTCTCGACCGTAAAGGATCACGTTTCGACTTAATTCACTTTCGGCCGTAATGATTCAATTGTCGACGTAAGAGTTGGGGTAATATTCTCAAGTTTCATTTTATTTCGGCCGAAACCCTATTTTTCTTTACGTTCAATCGTGTTGACTTCATCTCGGCCGTAATATATTTCTGATTGATGTGACCTCGTTTCGACTTAATTGACAATTTTTATCTTTACGATCGAGATTCACTTTATCTATATGATCGAATTGATTTCTCTCTTGTTTTCAATATTGATTAAGTATTCGATTTACGGCCGAGAATTGTTTTCTTCATTGTGTTTGTGGTCGATATTTGACTTTATTAATTATGATTTAATTCTCTGCCGTATTGGATGGATTAAGTGCATGATTTCGTGTTATTATTTCTTTTACGGCTTGAATTTTCATCTCCGCCGAGAATTGATCTCTTAATCTTTTCGGCCGTAGTGTTTATTTGTCGCTTGGATTCGTATTTCAATTTTCTGATACAATTTGTGTCTCGACCGAGATGTGGATATCTTTTTGCTTTGGGGCCCATTGAATCATGTCGACTTCATCTCGGCCGTAAAATATTTCTGAACGCATTAGATTGATTTGATCCTGTTTCGGCCAGTTTATTTGTGGATTTTCCTTTCTCGGCCGTAATGAATCATCCGGCGACGTAAGAATTGATTCTCAAGTTTCATTTGATTTGGCCGAAACTCTGATAGTTTTCTGTTTTACGTCCCATTGAATCAAGTTTTCGACTTCGGTTCTTTACGCCAGGAGTCAATTAAATTCTTTTTCGGCCGAGATAATTCATCGTCGTGCTAATTTTTTACGACATCTTACGACGTTGTTTCGGCCATAATCCAACAAGTTTTACGCCTTCATTTTGATTAATCCTTTGGACACTATTTCACGGCTGAACGAGTGCATGAATTTTATGATTATCTATTTTATTTACTTTCGATCGAGTTATTTGGCATTTGAATTGGTTTGAAGAACCTCCATTTGTGGCCGTAATTAGGTTTCTGAATAGTTCCTCTCGAAAATTAATTTTAATGATGAATTTTCAATTCTATCAGGCCGAAAGACTTTTTATTTGTTAAAATCTTAATTCTTCATGACCTATATTATCTGTATTTGTTTCTTCTTGTATATATTTATTTTATTTTATTCTTTTATCTTACTGAAAATTGGTTGTTGCAGGTACTACTGAATATTTAATCACAACCAATCCTAGAATCTTCTCATAAGCGCACAAGGAGTTCAAATTGGAATTTGATCCTGAAATTGAAATTGAAAGGACTTCTCGCCTATTAAGAAGAAATATCAGAAAAATGGCTGAACAAGCACGCGACAATCCGAGACTAGAGCAACAAAATGAACTAGTTCCGCCACAGAATAATCGTCGAGAAGATGAAGCAGAACTCTCTATGAGAGAATATGTCTCGGTCAGATATAATGACCGAGAATCATGCATTGTGCTGCCTGAAATTAATGCCAATAATTTTGAGATCAATCCGGCAATCGTGAGGATGATACAAGCATCTCAATTTGGAGGAGGATTTCATGAAGACCCTCATGATCACCTTGACAAATTTCTTGCTACTCTTAGCACCTTTAAAAATAATAATGTTTCTTCTGAAATTATTCGTCTTTTATTATTTTCACAATCTTTACCTGACAAAGCTTCCACTTGGTTTAAAACTTTGTCTGCAGGATCTATTCACTCATGGTTGGAGTTGGTAGAAAAGTTTGTTGGAAAATATTGCCCACCATAAAAAATAGGCAAATATCGAAGAGAGTTAAGGGCATTTGTTCAAGATGATAACGAAACATTATATGAAGCCTGGGAACGATACAAGGAACTGTTAGCCAGAGTTCCTGATAATATGATTTCAAAATGGCAAGTCATGGAAGATTTCTACCATGGATTACGAGTTGCAGATCAAGATAAGCTCGACCAATCAGCAGGAGGGATAGTGCTGGGATCTAAACGCCCTTGTGAGATACATGATATTATTGAAGCTGTAGCCCTCAAGTCAAGCCAAAAAAGGAGACCATCTCGTCGATCTCATGATGTGCATGCCACAGAAAGTAGAAATTCTTCTGAAGTAGTGACTCAACTAGAGTCACTTAATAAAAAATTTGAGCAGATGATGTCATTAATGGTGTGCAACAACTGTGGAGGAGGACATGCGAACAATTATTGTCCTCAAGGTAACATTTCTAATCCTGATCACATTGAAAATGCTAACTTTGTCTCTAATCCAATTTTCAGGAACAATGACTATGGTTGGAGGAACAACCAGAAGTTTCCTTATAGGTCAAATCATGGGCAAGTTGTTGAGAAATTCCAGAATCAAGGACAAGCTCATCCACAAAACTATACACTTTTGAGAAGGCAACATGAAGCTCCTGCTCAACAATCAACTAATCCCATGGAAGAGGTGATGGCGAGAGTTATTGACGCTATGCAAACCATACAGAAGACAATGGAAACAAGGGCAAACAATCAAGATGCTACAATTAGAAATTTGGAAATGCAAATAGGGCAGATGGCCAATATGATGGCAGGTCGTGCACCAGGGGATCTTCCAAGCAATACAGAGAAAAATCCTAAAGAAGAGACCAAAGCTGTGACTCTTAGAAGTGGGAAACAATTGAGAAGTTTAGCATCAGATCTCCCGCCAAGATTAATTGATCATACTGAAGAAATCGAAGCATCAAAGACACAAGATCAGACCATTGAGAATATCAATCTGAAGAAAAAAGAAACTGACAATTCAAGAAATACCAATAACATAGGGGACCTGCCTTATCCACAGAAATTTCGCAAAGAACAACTCGATAAGCAATTCTCTCATTTTCTTGATATTCTGAAACAATTATCTATTAACATTCCTTTCCATGAAGCCTTATAGATGATGCCGAGCTATGCCAAATTCATGAAGGATATACTATCTTCAAGAAGAAAGCTTGAAAACACTGGGAGAGTAATGTTGACATCAGAATGTAGTGCTATTTATGATCGTGATATGCCTAAAAAAATGAAAGATCCTGGCAGCTTCACCATACCTTGCACTATAGTAAAATTCTTTTGTGCACAAGCTTTATGTGATCTTGGTGCTAGTATTAGTTTAATGCCATACTCTATATTTGTGCAGCTAGGTTATGGCGAACTTGAAGAAACAAGCATGACTCTTCAATTTGCAGATTCTTCATGCAAGAGACCTCGAGGAATATTAAGAGATGTTTTGGTAAAAGTTGATAAATTTATTTTTCCTGCAGATTTTATTATTCTGGATATGAAGGCAGATGAAAAACCCCAACATCCTCGGGAGACCATTTCTAGCCATAGGAAATGCACTTATAGATGTTCAACAAGGGATGCTCACACTTCGCGTCAACAACGAAGACATTACTTTTAATATAAAACATTCTCTCAAACAACCTTTTGATCACTCATCTTGTTATGCCATTGATTTTTTTGAAGATGACACGACTAATGCTTTTGATGATATTATTGCAGATTTTGTTTCAGATCCATATGCTAAGGAAGCTTTGGAAATGATGGAGGATTTCAGAGAAAATGTGGAAGAAGATAATGCGCCAATAACAACAGAGACGCTCAAGGAGAAAATCGAGAAATTGGATTGTCCTCCAAAATTTGAACTTAAAGAACTTCCATCTCATTTAAGATATGCATTTCTTGAAAATGACACTTACCCAGTTATCATATCTGCTGATTTGACATGTGGCATGGAAAATAAACTTTTAAAAGTATTGAGGCAACACAAAAGAGCAATTGCCTGGTCGATCTCAGACATCAAGGGAATATCGCCTTCTATTTGCATGCATAAAATTTTGATGGAAAAAAATGCCAAACCAGTTGCTCAATATCAAAGAAGGCTCAACCCAACTTTAAGAGAAGTTGTAAAAAATGAGGTCATCAAACTCCTTGATGCAGGTAGTCCCTAAGAAAGGAGGAATCACTGTGGTAAGGAACAAAAATAATGAATTGGTGCCTCAAAGAATAGTTACAGGTTGGAGAGTCTATATAGACTATAGGAAGCTTAATGATGCTATCCGCAAAGATCATTTTCCGTTACCTTTTATTGACCAAATGTTGGAGCGTGTTGCAGGTCATAGCTATTATTATTTTCTAGATGGCTATTATGAATGCAATCAAATAGCAGTAGCACCTGAGGATCAAGAAAAGACAACGTTCATATGTCCATATGGAACATTTACCTATAGAAGGATGCCATTCGGTCTATGCAACGCTCCAGCAACATTCCAAAGATGCATGATATCAATCTTTGCAGATATGAATGAGAAGATACTCGAAGTTTTCATGGATGATTTTACACTTTTTGGTAGCTCCTTTAATAACTGTTTGGATAACTTATCCCTAGTTTTGTAGCGATGTCAAGAAACAAATTTGGTCCTTAACTAGGAGAAATGTCACTTCATGGTTAAGGAGGGTATGGTGCTTGGCCATAAAATCTCAGCAAAAGGAATCGAAGTGGATAAGGCCAAGATAGATGTTATTGCAAATCTGCCTCCTCCAACCAATGTGAGGGGCATTCGAAGCTTCCTTGGGCACGCAGGATTTATCAAAGATTTTTTAAAACTGGCTAAACCCTTAACTAATCTTCTTGTTAAGGACACAAAATTTGATTTTAATTCCGATTGCCTTGCTGCCTTTAATCTATTAAAAGAAATGCTAATTTCAGCCCCTGTTGTTTTAGCACCAGATTGGTCTCTATCATTCGAGCTGATGTGTGATGCGAGTGATGGTGCCGTACGAGCTATTTTGGGGCAAAGAAAAGATAAAATATTTCATGTCATATTTTATGCAAGCCGAATATTAAATGCTGCCCAACTAAACTATGCAACAATAGAGAAGGAGTTTCTTGCTGTTATTTTTGCTTTTGATAAGTTTAGATCATACCTAATTTTTTCAAAAATTATTGTCTACACAGATCATGCAGCCATCAAGCACTTGATGAGCAAACAAGATGCCAAACCTAGACTAATCCGATGGATACTACTGTTGCAAGAGTTCGATGTGGAAGTAAAAGACAAAAAAGGGACTGAGAATTTATTAGCTGACCACCTATCCCGTTTGGAACCATCTCCAAGAGAAGTCACAGACATACTTGAAGAATTTCCAAACGAGCAACTCTTTTCTATTTTTCAAATTTCTTACACTACACCATGGTTCGCTGATTTTGCTAATTACCTTGCAGGACATTACATTCCAAAGGGCATGACCACTCATCAAAAAGGAAATTCTTGTCTGATGTCAAGAATTATCACTGGGAGGATCCTTACATTTTTCAATTATGTGCAGATCAAATAATTCGAAGATGTGTTCACGAAGATGAGATCGAGAATATCCTAAGTCATTGCCATGATGGACAAACTAGAGGTCACTTTGGACCCAATCGAACAGCGGCTAAGGTACTTGAATGTGGATTATATTGGCCAACTATTTACAGAGATGCAAGAAACTACTGTAAGTATTGTGACAAATGCCAAAGGACAGGTAATATTTCTCATCGCGATGAAATGCCTCTCACAAATATTTACATTGTGATATTTTTGATGTGTGGGGCATTGACTTTATGGGTCCATTTCCTAAGTCCTATAACAATCAATACATTTTAGTAGCAGTTGATTATGTGTCTAAATGGGTGGAAGCTGTAGCCACACCAACAAATGAAGCTAAGGTAGTCGCCAACTTTCTAAGAAAAAATATTTTCACTCGATTTGGAACACCTAGGACTATCATAAGTGACAATGGAATACATTTCTATAATAAAATAATGTCAACCCCTTCTTAACAGATTTGGAGTCAAACATTCTTTTAGTACCCCATATCATGCTCAATCCTGTGGACAAGTGGAAATTTCAAATAGAGAAATTAAAAGGATCCTAGAGAAAACTGTGAACTCATCTAGGAAGAATTGGTCCTTGAAACTAGACGATGCACTTTGGGCATATAGAACAGCTTTTAAGACACCCATAGGTACCTCTCCTTATAGATTAGTTTTTGGAAAATCATGTCACCTTCCTGTAGAACTGGAACATAAGACTTATTGGGCAACAAAATTTCTAAATATGGATGCAAAATCATCACAAGCAGAAAGATTATTAAAATTAAATGAGCTAGATGAATTTAGACATCATGCATATGAGAACAACAAACTATATAAAGAACGCACTAAAAAGTTACATGACCTACATATTAAACATAAAGAATTTTTACCTGGTCAACATGTGCTTCTTTATAATAGCAAACTCAAATTATTTCCTAGAAAACTCAAATCAAGATGGACCGGCCCTTATGTCATAGTCAATTGTTCACCTTATGGGACATTTGAAATTGAATCATTGGATCATAAGCAAAGATTTAAAGTTAATGGACATAGACTTAAACTCTATCATAGTGACACATAATATCAAAATTTATCTATGATCAATCTGTTTACCATCTAAATCTGGATTCATCTAAGTCAAGCTGAAGACTATAAATCAGAACTATTTCTACCTTTTTCTTTAGATTAGTTTTTAACTAATTTGTTGATTAATTATTTTAGTTTTGGTGGTAATTTTTAATTTTTTAGGTCATCTGCGTAAGGAGAGAACTTCGGACATGACATGACAAGGCGAGATGACCCATTACGCCTTTCCTCTTACGGCCGAGCAGATTCTGACATCCGACACTGAAATAACATATCGGCCGAAAGAGCTCCATGCACGAGCTCCGAGAAGACTGAACAACTCGCCATGCATGCGTCGCATCGAAGACTTGCACGATTACGCCCTGCCACCTGTTCTCTTTACGGCCGAGCTCAGAGATGCTTCATGCTCGGACATGACAAGACGAGTTGCCATCCTCATTACGCCCTGCCACCACAGCCCGTTCCCGTAGTTGCCACACCGGCCGCCACCTGACCTCGGACAAGGCGAGACACGTAGCAGAGCGCCAAACTCGACATGACCGAACAAGGGCATCTATTACGCCCTGCCACCTGTCCTTTTTACGGCCGAGACATGACAAGGCGGAACAGACGAATCACCTTGGAATCGGCCGATCACTACGCACATTGAATTTGACGTGACCCTTCACTGCGCGCCATCACATGGGAACAGGTAAGTTTTCGCCCATAAATTCTTACCCTTCATGTTTTGCAGATCGAAGTATCGCCCTCTTACGCACCGGACAACTGCACCGCCATGCCGCCCTTTCCCCCTTATGGCCGAAGTCGGAGGTCCTCTCTGCGTTACGATCGACGCCGCGCAATATCATCTTCATTACGGCCGAGCTTTCTCTGCTTACGGCCGAGACCTCAGCCGCCATCACCACGGTCGTCTGTAAGGGCAATATTCCACCACGTCGAGCTTCATCAACTACGGCCGAAGTTCTTCATCAACTACGATCGAGGTTCTCTCTGCTTACGGCCGAGTCACCTCCGACCTTCAGCTCTTCATCGAATACTACGGTCGAAACCTCAGCCGCTTCAACCGAGCCGGCACCTTTTCTTTGTTGATTTCTGTCCAGATCAAAATGAGGCGATTTGCTAATATATGGAGGGGACGTCGCGAACGACGACATCCGAATGCTCAAATGACACCTCAGCCGTCACAATTAATCTCCTATCCCGGAGATTATTATTGGACTAAGCTATAGTATCAAGCTCGATATGAACGGATGTCTGAGATTCGAATTCACGCCACCAGATTTTCGGACACCGAATTACTCAGGGAGTATAATTTACTTGCAGATATTCATCTATTATTTTCTCAAATTGGACTCTCTGACTTTGTGCATTCCTGGTGGCCAACTTATGAAGTACTAATTATGAAATTTCTCTCATCCTTGGAAGTCTTTAAGTTAGATGGCAGGAACTATGATCAGCCCCGCATTTCATTCCAACTTTATCGGCGGCCCTTTACTCTCACTTTAGGAGAGATTAATAATATCTATGGATTTCCCAATCATGGATCTCCTTCTGTACCTGCTGACTTTGATGCTGAAACTTTCTGGAAATAGATAACAGAAGAAGATCGATTAGTTTGGAACACAGCTAAAGACAGCTCAATTCAAAATCCTGTTCTGCGCTACGTTCATCGCATGCTAAGGAACACGTTAAGTGGACGTAGTGATAATGATGGTGTCGTCTCAGAGGGAGAGTTATATCTCATCCACAGCATGCTTCACAGAACTCCTGTTAATGTGGGTGCCTTCATCATTCGTCGATTCCAGCGCTGGACTACTCATCGTGGCGGTAGCATTAATATGGGCGCCCTTCTCACACCTATTGCTCAGCACCTACAACTTGACATGGATGATCTTGAAGCTGTGCCAGGAAACACCCACCTCACTCGTAGGACCATTCAGGCTATGGGTCTCGTGAAGACCAATAATTTAGGGATCAAAGTTTTTATTTTTAAAGGTCACAATCAGGAGGTGCCTTTCTCATATCGAGATACTTTTGCGCCAATTAATCCAAATAATTAGCTCCTTTTTAGGCAGGTCATGGCTCCATTAATCTCACCTGCAGGATCATCTATCCCAGTTGATCAGCCACACCAGGATGAAGCATTCTCCTGGTTTGATTCTACTGACTATGCGGCGGCTCAACAGTACTTTCAGCAGCCACAAGTTTTCCAAGTTGAATCACCGGTAGCTTCCCGACATGAGGCATCTGCTCTTTCACCCTATATGTCGGTGCCTTCTCCGATTCCATCTCCAGCACAAGAAAGCTCTTCATATTCTTCGTTCATACCGGCTACTTCTTATGAGGAACGCGATCCGATGGAAGTATCTGTCCCTTTATAGGAACTAGTGCGGAATCACTATATAGCACCAGAGCCTACTTTCACTTCAGCTCAAGAGCAGACTTACCATCCACCTCCGCCACCTCAGCCACCTCAGCCTGACTATGCTTCCATGCAAAATTTATGGGAATCAATGTACGATGAGCAACTTCGTCAGGCAGGGGAGTTCCACGTCTTTCAGGAAGAGCAACTTCGTCAAGCGGAAGAGTTGCATGCTATTCAAGAAGAGCAACATCGACAGGCTCAGGAGTTGACCAACATTCTAGCTGACTTTAGCAATATGGATGATCGTCAGGGTCGCTTCGAATCCCTTCAGAATCAGCATGTTCGCATGACGAGGTACATCCATGAGTATCATATGCGCCAAGGACATCTCGGCTACCATCCACCATCGCCACCTCATAGACAGTAAATCCGGTTGTGTCTTTTCCCTTTTCTTTATTTTCATTTCTTTATTTTTTTCCTTTTTATTGAGTATGTATCACTTTCCCTTGCTGGCTTAACACTGAGGATAGTGTCTAGTTCAAGCTTGGGGGAGATTGCATTTCATGCATTGCATGTTTCTTTTTAATTGCTTATGTTTGCATGTATTTTCAGAAAAATCCAAAAAAATTTGAAAAATTGAAAAGAAATCCCAAAAATACCATTGCATGCATTTATTTTTGCTACCATCTTACTAACTTTTGTCTTACTGTTTTAATTATCTTTAAGTAAAAGTTCGAAGACATGTCGTTAACTGATGAAATTTGAATGCTTTTCTTTCTTATCACTTGCTATTTTAGTATCAAACTTATGGACTATGTACCTATGCTAAGTAGAATTATGAATGACTAGACGACAAAATCGTATTCATGCCTTTTTATTTCTTTTAAGTCTTGATAGTAGTAGCATTTTTATTGACCATATTAAGTACTCCTTGAGCTTAAAAAATTAAATGTAAAAAAAATAGTGAAAAAAAAGTTGAATAAAGTTATGTGTAGGTACAAAAGTGTTATATGGAACCAAGGTGTGTTCGGGTAATTAGATCCGTAGGAGTTCATGCCTAGCGACCTAAGGGCAATTGCTCTGGGATCCGTCGATCGAAAACCTGCTACAAGGACCATTTTGTGGAATATGAAGAAGCACATGAGTACTAAATCATGGCTAAGTTCGAACTCTTCATTCAGAACCTTGGTTGTTCGGGCAAGTAAACTCGAGGGGTGCTTTATCACTTGGTGCCCTAAGGCTATCTGGTCTGGGAGTCACCAGTCCAAAGCCCGCCACATGGACTTCCTTGTGCAATTCTGCTTGAAGATTAGAACTTTTAAAATGATTAAAAATAAAGTTGAAAAAAAGAAAGAAAAAGAAAAAAGTTTTAAGCTCAATTAGTACTTATGTGTTCAATATTAATGCTATTATTTGACAGACAATTTATTTTTCTACAAGGCTGAATTTGAGATTGCTTAAATTTGTGTAGCATTCAGAACCTCTATAAAGCTAAGTGCATGGAAAGTGGTAAGATACTAAGTAGTAAATGTGCAGAAGAATTGTGTGAGAAAATTAGTCAGTTGACAATGTGGAGGCTATGATGGAACTTTCTTGAGCCTTGCTTTGAGTTTTTGCTTGAGGACAAGCAAGACTTTAAGCTTGAAAGAGTTTGATGCATGCAAAATACAACATATTTTAGTTTATTATTTTAATTAATTTTTTTGTAATTTGATCATGGCATGCATCATTTTTTATCACTTTTAGTCATAATTCCGGATTTATTAATTTTAATTATTAATTTTCTGAATATTTTAATTATGGATGGATTAATTAAATTGTGATTATTATTTTGTAGGAGAAATCGAATACATGATTGTCAGGATTATATTTGATCAAAGATTGGACGTATTGGCCAAGAACTTCAAGTTGGGCAATTATCGGCCGAGTTTTGTGGGTGCAAACAACACACGTTTTGGCCGAGATTCAGAAGTCTTTTATCGTTTTGGCCGAGATATGAGGGAGTAAAGATAAAAGAGAAAGTATTGTTTTGGCCGAGATATGAGGGAGTAAAGATAAGATTGTTTATCTTTTTGGCCGAAACTTAGAGAGAGAAATAAAATTTATCGGCTGTAATCAAATCAAGTTTTATCTACAAATTTAAAGTCAACCGTACGATGTTACGGCCGGGATCAAATTGAAGGCCGTCCGCACCTATAAATATGTGAAGAAGCCGTCATCCCAAGGGTGCTCTGGAGTTCAGGTTTCTTCCACAGTGAGTCGAGAGTCTACAGGCTTCGACCAAGAGGAGAGAGGTGCGACGGCTGGAGGTTGATCGCAACCCTGATCAAGTCCGAGAGGCTGCCCGACTGTCTGCCCAATTCGAGAGCTCTACTTCTATTTTGAGTGTAATTCTTCCAATTATTATTATTATTCTGTTATTATCTCTCCAAAATTTCTAGGATGAACTCCATGTTTTTAAGATTATTATTTTAGGAGATTATTATTGAAGGAAAATTATTTGGACCCTATATTATTTGTTTTAATCTTTTCTGATCAATTATTTAATTGTGCTTAGTGCTTTTAATTTAATTATTTGGATTTTTGAGTTGAGTAATTACCAGTTTGTGGACTATTTGATTTCAGAATTCATTAATTAAATTAATTGATTTTATTTGAAATTAATAATTGACATAAATTTGATAACTAGTGTGTGAAGAATAAAATTTGTATGGTCTGTTAATCTATACCAGTTTGTGGAGTGATTAATAGTCTAGGGAATCCAATTTAATGTGTCTTAATTTTAATATGATTTGATGGGATGCCAGTTTATGGAGACTTCAATTCTTATTAAATTAAGATAGTTTAATTTGCATACTTAAATTGAGGGGATGCCAGTTCGTGGAGACCGCAATTTAATCATGTCAAGTTAATGATTTAGGGGGACTCTAATCCATCTTTAAAGATTAAATTTATCTTTTATGGTTCAAATATTTATCCTGATCTATTTTCATCCTAAGGCCTAACTTCAACACCATTATCTTATCTTTATCTTATTTTCTTTATTTTTACAAAATCTATTTCCAAAATCCATGTTTTCTTCTCTCATGTTAATTTATAATTTCATATATTGAATTAATAATATTCCTCGTGGGTTCGACACTCTTACTCCTATTACTATATTACTTGAGCGACTAGTGCACTTGCTAGCGATTTTATTTTGCTACATCATTTTTACGCATCAGGACCACTTTTAGAGTCCAATCCTAATCCAAGAATTGCATGAAAGTATCATGACTACCATGAAGAAGAAAGAACATGAAAAGTAAACAAGAAATAATATGAAAGGAAATGAACATGAACAAGTACAAGTACAAGTACAAGTACAAGTACCACTACGACAATATTGCGATTTTGTGATGGATTTATCCATCGCAAAACCTTCGAAATCCATCACAAATATGTCTTTGCGACGGATTTTTCGACGGATATGGTTAGTTGGAAAATTTGTCGTCGAAAAAAATTATCGATGGTCCTCAAATAATCCTTCGAAAGTTTTGACGGACGCTTTCGACAGAAAAATCGCCTTAACAATTATTTACGGATAAAATCCATCAGAAGTTTCGAAGGAAAGGATATCCTTCGGAACTTCCGACGGATTTTGCCGTCGGAAGTTCCTAATCTGACTGTCGTGTCGAAAGCAGGAGTGTTCCTGCCTTCCCAAGTTCTAACCGACTTCGACGGATTGTCCGTCGAAAGTTTCGACGGGAGGACTCTCGTCGAAACCATCGACGGGTTTGACCCATCGAAACTCGTCGAAGGCTTCGACGGGCAGTTCCCATCGTACGCGCCAACGAAGTGCGACGGAGACGTCCGTCAAAAAATTTTAAAAAATATAAAAAAATAGGCCACCTGCCACCGGATCGGCGCTAGCGGCCGATCAGGAGCAGGCGGCCGAAATTGCGATAGAGGGGGGGAGGAGACCTAGGACGCGGGCGGGCGGCCGAATCCATTGCCAACGAGCCCGATCCGCCGCCTGCGCTAGATCCGATCATAGGCGGTGGGTCCGGCCGCCTGCGCTAGATTCGGTCATAGGCGGTGGGTCCGGCCGCCTGCGTACTGGATCCGGTCGCAAGCGTCAGGTTCGTCTGCCTGCGAGCCTGATCCGATCTCAAGCATCGGGTTTGGCCGCCTTTGAGCCAGTTTCGGCTGCCTGCGAGCCGGATCCGACCGCAGGCGTCGTGTCCGGCCGCCTGTGAGCCGCATCCGGCCAAAGGTGTTGGATCCGATGGCCTGCGACCGGATCCGGCTCGTAGGCGGCCGGATCCGGCGCACAGGGGCTGGATCCGATCTTCTGCGGCCTGAACCGGCGCCCAATGCGGCTGGAGCGAGAAGGGAGACATAGAGAGGGAGTCGGTGAGGGCGGCCGACGGCCGTGATCGTCGAAGTCGGGAGTTGCCGCCGCCGGAGTTGGTGCCGCCATCATGGGAGAGATAGAGAGGGGGAGAGGAGGAGGAGAGAGAGAGAATGGAAAATTGGGAGGGTGGAGGGTGTAATATAGGGAGAATGGAGAGTGCGGAAGGGAGAAGGCAGGGGGGAATTAGACGGGAAAAATATTATAATTTGTGGCGGGTATTTTCTTCAGAATTATTGAAGGATATAGTATCCATCAGTAAATAAAATAATAGTATTTTATCAATATTTATATAAGAAATTTTATTATTAAACACTATAATATTATATATTAACATATACGACTGAAAATATTAATAATCATAATATTATATTATAAATATTATTAATGTTTAATAATATTATTATATATATAAATCTTGATAATAAATTATACTATTTTAATTATCGAAGGATAACGCTTTTGAAATTACTGATAGATGCAAATCCTTTGGTAATTTCGAAGGCATTTTTCTTCAGTAATTACCGACGGGTAATGTCCTTCGAAATTACCGACGGGTACCCTTCATAATTATCGACGGGTGATGTCCTTCGAAATTATCGACGGATGCTAAATCCTTCGGTAATTTTGAAGGCACCATCCTTCGTTAAATACAATAATATATTATTAATGTTTATAATATAACACATCTCTTTATTCCATTTTTATAAAATATTTATAATATAACATAATATTACTAATTATAGTAATTATATATATATATATATATATTAATATATATAATTAGTATCAATACATATACTATATATTATTAATGTTTAATAATAATATTATTATATATATTACTGAAGGATAATGCTTTCAAAATTATCGAAGGATGCAAATCCTTCGGTAATTTCGAAGGCATTTTATTATCATTCGAAATTACCGAAGGATAATCCTTCGATAATTTCGAAGGCATTTTCTTTCGGTAAACCTACGGGTAATGTCCTTCGAAATTATCGGCGGATGCTAAATTCTTTGGTAATTACGAAGGCACCACCCTTGGGTAAATAAAATAGTATATTATTAATGTTTATAATATAACACATCTCTTTATTCCATTTTCATGAAATATTTATAATATAACATATAATTAATTTAGAAGGATGTATATAATTAATATCAATACATATATTATTATTAATGTTTAATAATAATATTATTATATATATTACTGAAGGATAATGCCTTTGAATAATTATCGATGGATAATATCCTTCGAAATTACTGACGGATTTCAAATCCTTCGATAATTTCAAAGGCATTATCCTTCGGTAAATAAAATAATAATTTGATAATAAAATACTGAATATATATTTATATTATATTACATATATATTGTTATAAATACAATTACCGATGGGTATTTCTTTCAAAATTACCGAGGCTATACCCGTCGATAATGTCCCTCGCAAATTCGTCATTTTCTTATAGTGTACAAGGACCATAAACATGGAAATAAAGCATGGACATGGATATGAATATGAACATAAACATGAACTTGAATAAGAAGAAGAATAGGAAAAGTAAAGAGAATGTTTATAGAGATCATGATTATTGATCAATGACCTTATGATTTTTTTTATGTCTAAGTTTGATTTATTTATATCATGATTTTATATCCTTTTGTGTATTATTGCATATACTGAATATTTTTTACCGATGAAAATTCTATTTCCCTGTGTTTGAATCCTGTAGGTAGATGATTCGATAAGTAAGGATGGAGGCGTGAGCAATAATGATATTTGTGGTTATGTAAAATGCACGTGGGTATTGAGTCATTAGAACTCTTCATTGTTAATGTATAAAGAGAATGTTTATAGAGATCATGATTATTGACCAATGACCTTATAATTTTTTCATGTATAAGTTTGATTTATTTCTATCATGATTTTATATCCTTTTGTGTATTATCTCATATACTGAATATTCTTTACTGATGAAAATTCTATTTCCCTGTGTTTGAATCCCGTAGGTAGATGATTAGATAAGTAAGGATGGAGGCGTGAGCAGTAATGATATTTGTGGTGATGTAAAATGCACGTGGGTATTGAGTCATTAGAACTCTTCATTGTTAATGTATATAAAGTTATTTGAAAATTAGTTAGCCTTTGAAGGTAATAGAAAAGAATAGTTAGAAAGTAAAGATCACTTCTGCACTCTGTTAAAAGAATTGTTTAAATGTTATGTCGCTTCCACATCCCACGTAATGAAAAGCCTAAGAAAAATGAATTGTAAGTACCGCAGTCCAAAATATGCTCAACTATCACGTGACAGTAGGGTGAAATTTTGGGTCATTACTATCAAAGCTAAAGTCCTAGGTCTTCCTTAGGTCAAAATAAGTTGAAGTCCATGTGCAAAGCATCACGAAGAGCTACCATGCCATCCAAGTAAGTGAGGTGAAATTTTAGTTTGACTCATTTCATCTTACTAATTAGGAATCACTTTCATTGTAGATGATTCCTTCACATAATGGAAATTGGGATTAATCCAAGGGGGTAATCCCAATGGGCCACAACAGGTAGTATCCTAACATAATTTGAGCATGAATACTCATTTGAACAATGGAAATAATGGGCTCCCGCAAGGCAACCCAACTAAGAGCTCGATTTAAGAATTTCTAAAGCTTAAGCAACCTCAATTGAACGGGGTGGATGACTCTGACATAGCGGATCCATGGATATGGGCCATAAAAGTAAAATCCAAGCTGATGGATCGTGGATGAAAAGAAGGTCCTATATGCCACAATACAACTAAGAGATGACACACAAAATTGGTGGGAGTCAGAATGTGAGAAACCGGGTGCTTGTGCTATCGGTGGCATAGCAGCTGGCACTATTAAATAATGGTTAATGTAATTAATTGAGAAATATAATTTTAATAATAATAAATATATCACCTGGAGTAAGATGCCATTCGCCAACGCTGAAATGTGGTGAACCGATAATCTCGACGTAGCAACTGTCATCATAAAAAAATACTTAAAATACTTGCTTCTATTTAAATTTATGAAATATATAGAAAATAACTTGGTGTATCATTTCGATCGACGTTGTGCGATTGAGACATCTCAACTATTTTCCCCATCGACAGTGGAGCATTTGTCACAATAACGAATAATTAGAACAATTGCATGTATAAGATATAATGAATGCATAAGAAATAACTTGGAGTGATTCATGGAGATGACTCACCAATGGATTGCGTACTATGTGACAATCTGACTACGTGCTCCATCGGCTGCAGAGCAACTAACATTATTAAAAAAACATAATGTAATTATTATAAGCAATTGACAACAAATATCTCACCTGGTGGTCGTGATATCTGGAGTGAATGTCTAGAAGAGTGAGATGACCCAAAAACTCGACCTCTAGTAACCATAACTAGAAAAACAATAAGAAACTTGTGTTATTATTATATTTAATTGATAAAGTTAGAAACTCATAATTTTGTAAATTATTAAAAGAACTAAGTGATTCATTCACTTGTTTCGTATTCTAATTCATTTTCATCATCTTCATCGTCGTCACTATAATCTTGATTGGAGTCATCATCAATAAAATTATCAACATTCACTTTTAAAAGTTCATTTGAATTGAACTCTTCCATTGGCTCAGTGTCATCGATTAATTGAATATTCTCAACCATATCGACTACATCAATCATCTCATTCACTTGATCTTCTTGATAGTAATTATCTACGGGCACATCATTGTATATGGATGATATTTCATGATAATCTACCATTGTTTCTACTAATAATAGTCTACTTCTCACTTTGCGTGACGTTTATCATTAGTTCTTTTCTATGGATACTTAGTGTAGTACACTTGTTGCGCTTGTTCTGCCAATATGAATGGATCGTATGACTGAAGTCTCGATCGAGGATTAATATTCACAAATTTAAACTTTTGATCAACCCGAACTCCTTTCTCTGGATCGAACCAACGATATTTTAGCACTATGACTTTGTTCGATTTTTTCAAATAAGACAACTCTATGATGTCTTATATAACACCATAGTAATCAAAGTCATTGTCCCCATACATGCTTCCTAGAACACATGCCGCTATTAATATTTGAATGTTGTCAATTATATTCTTCAATATGGAATCAATATCCATTAACTCTGACGCCACAGTAGTTAAAAACTTATTTTTTCACTCCATGACCTAAATCTCAAATTTTTAAACCTGTTATTGAGCCATTAACAACCTACAAGAAAAGTAACTAAAAGTTAATTAAAAGTTATGACAGATAGTAATAATTATGAACAATCGAAAAGGATTCTCACTTCACATCTCAACCAATCAACAAAATGTTTGTCTCATAGTTTCAATAATTCATCGTCTAAACCTAACGGATTGATTTCTCGCTGTAATTCTTCAAATTCCCTAAATTCTTAATTGTCAATTAATGAAATCACATAACAGAGATTGATTTTAAATTTTATAACATATTAAAATAAATTATCTTACCCGAGATACGACGTAACCTCACCATAATTTACAAGGACATAATTCTCAACGGAGGTGAGATATCTGTTACTCAACACAACGTTGCGTCTTGTACCAAGAAGCCGGCATGGGTACTTGAAGATGGATAAAGTATTTATGTTAACTTCTCTTTCAACGTCGTCATCATTTTTGGGAACTTGCGTGTGTCGTGATTGTATGTGCGGCTCAAGGTACTTTGAAGTTTGACACCTCCTCAATGAATATGTTTCACATATAGAGCCTTCGATCTTCGCCTTATTTTTCGCCTTCATTTTCAAATATAACATGCGCCTTTCGAAAGGATACATCCATCGATATAGAACCGGACCTGCAACTTTTATTTCATATGAAAGATGCACAATCAAGTGCTCCATCACATCAAAAAAAGAAGGTGAAAATATCTTATTAGTCCTGCACAAGGTAATCACAATAGAAGACTCTAATCGAGAGATGTCTTCTTCCAGAATGATGGATGTACAAAGATCTTTAAAGAACATGGATAACTCTGTTAAAACTTCCCAGATGGATTTTGGCAAAAGTGTTTTAAAGATAATTGAAAGGAGCATTTGCATAAAAATATGGCAATAGTGACTCTTCATCTCATGTATCTTCCCATTTTTCATGTTAAAACAATGAGATGTGTTTGATACATATCCGTCGGGAAATTTTAATTGCTTGACCCATTTGAAAGCCACTTTTCTTTGATCATTGCTCAAGACATAAGAAACTTTTGAGTTTTTGCATTTACTATTTTGAAGATGAATGATATCTAGCTCTGGTCTTCTTAACTTTCATGTCTTCGCGCGCTTGTATACTATTTTTTGTTCTTCTTTTAACATCCATAATAGTGTTGAAGATGTTGTCAAATACGTTCTTGTCCACATGCATGACGTCCAAGCTATGATGTACCAAGTTTGAAAACCAATATGGCAACATCCAAAAAATACATTTTTTCTCCCAATTATGTTCACTTCCAAACTCAATTTACTTGTAAGAACCGGCCTTCAATCCAAATGAGACTTCATTGAGGTTGTTTACTTGCTCTAGCACTTCTTATCCCATCAAATGAGGCAATGTGTACTCAGTTGTATTCTTGTTAAATGAGTTTCTATCCCGACACATCAAATTCCCCAATAGCAAAAACATCCTATGGCAATCAAACCAGGACTTTCCTACTATTTTTCAAATAAAATGATTTTGTATTCCTTTCACATATGGGACAAGCAAGTTTACCTTTTATGTTCCAGCCACCCAACATTCCATACACTGGAAAATTACTTATGGTCCACATTAATGTAGCCCTGATAATGAAATTTTGCTTCATAGATTTGTCATAAGTAACCACGTCATCCTCCCACAATATGTTGAGTTCATCAATCAAAGGTCTTAAGTAAACATCTAAACTTTTACTAGGAGATCGATGACCTAGGATCATATAAGTAAGCAACATGTTCTCTTGTCTCATACACATGCTTGGAGACAAATTACAAGGTGTCACAATAACTGGCCAACATGAATAAGCAGTACCTGATGAGCCAAATGAGTTGAACCCATCGGTGCAAAGTTCTAATCTCACATTGTGTGATTCTGCTGAAAAAGCTGGATGAAGTGCATCAAATTGTTTCCATGCCTCAGCATCTGAAGAATGTGTAATGAAATTTTGATCATCACGTACCCCTTCTCTGTGCCACTTCATAAAATGATGCAAGAAGTAGCCGTTGCAATCTTGAAACTATGAGAAAGTATCTGAATACTGCATTTGTCACATTTTTCAAACTTTGATAATTCTTTCTCGACTTGTATCTGGGCTCGCCACAAATAGAACAACTCATAAGTGAGTTATTTTTCTTGTAATACAACATACAATGATTGCGACATGCATCAAAATTATGATATTCCAATCCTAAATCTCTTGTCAATCTTTTACACTTATAAAAATTTCTCGAAAACTTCACTAATTCTGGAAGCATATTCTTAATAATGCAAATCATCTGGTCAAAATAACTTTTGCTCATATTAAATTTTGATTTCAAGTTCATCTATTGTGCCACTGCAGAAAGTGTAGTGCTTCACGCATCCATGCATCCCATATCCCATAAAGGTTGGTCTGCTTTTTCGAGAAGATTATAAAACTTGGAAGCCAAAGGATTCGAGTATTCTTCAATGAATGTTTCGTCAATATTTTCTCCTAACATTGCATCTCGTATCATGCCCCTGTATGGATTGCTCGACTCGTGCACATTGGTATCTACATACACTACAAGAAAATTGAGATTTTTCGACGGATAAAAATCCTTCGCAATTTGCGACGGATTTTGAGACGGACAAAGATCCGTCGGAACTTCTGACGATCAAGACTATCAAAAATAAAAAAAGACTATGGAATTTCTCATACTATTATTTTATTTTTTGACAGTTCGGAACGTCAAAATTTTTTACGGCTCCTTTTTCGTCGCAAATTCCGACGGTCCGGACCGTCGGTAATCGTAAAAATAATTAAATATTATAATCTTATATATCATAATATATAATAAATTAGTATTTTATTATTATAATTATCGACATTTCTGATCGTCAAAAGTTTTGACGGCCCGGACTATCGGTAACCATAAAAATAATTAAATATTATAATCTTATATATCATAATATATAATATAGTTAGTATTTTATTATTATAATTACCTACAGTTCGGACCGTCGCAAGTTCAGACGGTCCGAACCGTCGGTAATCGTAATAATAATTAAATATTATAATCTTATATATCATAATATATAATATAAGTAGTATTTTATTATTATAAGTAGCTTAGACCGTCAAAAGTTTCGACGGTTTGGACCGTCGATATTTGAAAAAAAATTAAATATTATAACCATATATATCATAATATATATATATATATATTAATATGAAATTTTCGACAGTTAGGACCGTCCGAACTTTCGACGGCCCGAGATCCATCTCAAGTTCCGACGGCCTTGGCCGTCAGTAATTAAAAAATAATTTCCCCGTTGCTTTTTCTTCCTTTTCCCCTCTCTTGCTATTTTTCCCCTTTTCCCGCTATATATTACCTTCTCCCTCTCTCCTCTCTCTCTCCCTCTCCCTCTGAGGTGATCACCTGCCATGACCCTCTCTCTCTCGAGCTTCGTCTTCCTCCGGCTTCGGCTCCGGTCACATCTCCCTCTCTCTTGATCTCCCTCTCTGATCTGTCGCCAGCGGCTAAATCGGCCTCCTGACGGTCGGATCTGCCGCCTTACGATCGGATCGTCCGCCAGTCCATCGAAACATTCCAAGCGGCTCGGTCCGGCCGCATCCGGCCAGATCGATCGCCAAGCGGCTCGATCCAGCCGCCAAGCGGCAAGATCGACCGCCAGGCGGCTCAATCAGGCCGCCAAGTGGCTAGATCTGGCCGCAGCTAGCCAGATCGGCCGCCAGGCAGCTCCATCGACTGCCAAGCAGCCTGATCCAACCGTAGTCGGCCAGATCGACTGCCAGGCGGCTCGATTCGGCTTTAGCCGGCCTGATTCGGTCACTGGCGATGGGAAAAATTTATTTATATTTTAAAAATTGCTTACGACGGTCATGACCGTCGGAATGTATGACGGGTACCAACTGCCAGAACATATCGACGATCGCGGCCGTTGAAACATCTTGACGGTCGCAACCATCGAAATGTTTCGATAGTCGCAACTGTCGGAAGTTTTGACGGTTACAGTCGTCCGAAGTTTCAACGGGTGTTTTTCGAACGTCCGAAACTATTTGTGACACCACCTTTTTTGACCAATCCGTCGATAAATCCGTAAAAAAAACCTCTATTTCCGACGGATTCTTATGATTTTTTGACAGTGTTGTCCATCGGAAAATACCATTTTTCTTGTAGTGATTAGCATCAACTGTTGTCTCTTTAGCCCATCTTTCTTCATCATGAAAGAACCAATTTGTGTACGTGTGTAAGAAACCATTGTAATATAATCATTCTGTACATCATATCTTACTTTTCACCGATAACATCTGCATTTCCGGCATGGACATAAGATTTCACCATATGAAGAAGCAAACACCTTCATTTTGATATGCTAGCTTAATAAATTCATCAACACCATCCTTATATTTTTCTAATTATAATGCTTGATTTATCCTTCCAACTACGATATGGATTTGTCATTTCTATAATGGACAACATTAAGCCATATGTCAATAAATTCTTTTACTTGAAACATTTGATTTTGAAGTTATGAAGTCCAAAATCACATATTTTAAATACTTGATCTTCGTATTCAGAATCGACCATAATGTATATTTTGGGTACCAAATATTGATAAATTTTTTTGTCATTTTTTTATGTCTCTTTTTTTTATCATATTCTCATTTTATTTCCAAGAATGTGGATGCAGAGAGCAGAGGAGGAAGGGCATCGGGTGAAGTAGTGGTAAAATGACAAAAAAATGAGAAAATGATAAAAAAAAAAGAGAGCAATGGACGGCCTGAGCGGAAGGGCGTCGGGTGAAGTAGTGGGTGGCCGGAGTAGAGCGGACGAGGGCGGATGGCCAATCGGAGGGAGGATGACAACGTCGTGGAGGCGGGGAGGCAGGGGTGAGAGGGGAGGGCGTGGTTGGAGGAGGCAGGGTCGGATGAGGGTGGACGTCGTCGTTGGAGGAGGTGGGGTCAGAGGAGGGTGGACGATGGCGTCAGAGGAGGTGGGGACGATAGGGTCGGAGGAGTCGGGGTCAGACAAGGGCGGGGTCGGAGGAGGCGGAGGAGAGCGACGTGCGGCAGGGCGTCAGAGCACGGCACCGGAGGAGTGGACATCGGAACAGTGGGCGTCGGGTGGACGTAGGAGCAAGTGCATTGGACGTCGAAGAAGTAGGGCATTGGAGACGGGGGTCGGGCATCGGAGCAGTGGGCGTCGGGCGTCAGTCAGAGCAGGGCGTTAGTGGTCGTGGTGAAAAAATGTCGGAGAGCGTAAAACAGTGAAAACAGAAAAGAGTTAGGAATTTAACCTCAAATGCAACGCAAATGACGCGCCAAATCTTGTGAGGCTATTATGTGGCTATAAAGATGCCATTTCCATTTTTTCCTAATTTAAATTTAACTTTAGATTTATAATATAAGTTTATATAGTATTTAAAGTTTATGCGTTATAAATTTATATCTTATAAGTTTATATGATATTAAAATTATATTGAAATAGGTTTATATGACAATAATGTGTATATGTATTATAAGTATATATGTGTATGTATATGTTTATATGTGGGAGATTAAGTGACAATAATTTGTATATGTTTATGCATTATAAGTATATGTGTATGTATATGTCTATGTGTCTATATGTGCGAGATTAAGTGACAATAATATGTATATGTATATGTATTATAAGTATATATGTGTGTATATATGTTTATATATATAGTGATTCATTATTGCGGTGTTATAGAGACGCTAATGAGTCGCTATAGCATATTAGCGACCATCTAGCGTCGAAGTAGTGTCTCAATCCACTTAGTGTCGGAGATGTGCGACGCTATATCTACACAAGTAGTGCCCCTTGTAGCGTCGACTATTCTTGTGACACTAGTGTGGCGCGCCTTCGATGCTATTAAGTCTCTATGGTGGTGCTATTTTGTAATAAATAATAAATCATGTCACTTAATTTAACCATTATAATTCCATGAATAAGAATATACAAATAATATATCTATAATTAAGATATGATATATATTGTATGCATAAGTAACATCTATAATATAGGTAACAATTATATATTTATGAATACATATATAAGTAACACACATATGATGTAGGAATACATATGTTGAAGGTACACATATAATATGACATTTATTTATTCACTAAAGTATACTATGGATACTATATAGTAAAACATATGGGGTTATAAGAATTAGCATCAAAATACATAACATATAGTTATACATTATATATATATATATATATATATATATATATATATATATATAACATATAGATAATATATTTCTTAATTGACAAATATGTTAAAATGTGTAGTGTCAAAATAGCGCCAATTAATCTATTTCTTCAAACACATCGTCGAAGTAGTGTCAAAATAGCGTCGATTAAGCGTTGTATGTGTTACATGTGTAGGTAAGTATACGAATACATATGTAGGTAATATTTATTTATTTAGGAATATTTTATTCGTGTAGAGTCTACCTATCATCAACATAGAGTCACGATGTTTGAGATGCCAAGTGGCGTCGCATTTCTTGGCGCAAAAATAGTCGCAAAGGTCTGTTCGTAATGTCGACATCACGTCGTAGCTGATGTGATGCTAGTTTAGCGTTGACATCATTAGACGCCAGTACAACACTACGATCTGCCGCGCATTTACCCTATCTTGCGCACAATATACCGGCCAAGTAGCGTCCCCTTGGCACCGCAATTAGCATCGATAGCTTGTAAATGGTAAGTCAACGATAATGTGACGCTAATGGGAGGCACGTAGCGTCACATAGCTGTGACTCCACTTAGACGCTACCGGGACGCTCTTGGCGTCGACTTAGCATCACCTACATATGAGATGCTATATTACGTCGTTATTGGCTATTTTCCTTGTAGTGTCCACTTGAGTTTTTCTTCCATCTTTTAGTTACGTTTTCTTCCTCCTCGGTGCACTTGTGTGGCTAAAACTTTCGACCGATCTCTTCATGGTACATCTCTCTATCAAAGAACGACAGAGTTATCGTCGGAAAAGCTTGCCTAGAGTTTTGGATTTCAGGTAGTTCTGCTTGAAAAACTACGTGTTAATGTTGGATTCACTTTGGATATAATTTCTTAATAGATTTGATTAAAGTTAAGAATAAGAATAGGTATTCATATGTTCTTTGATGATCCAAGAATAGTTTCCTTTTGATTTTTCTGTTGAAGGCATGCATGACTTGATATAAAAGTTAGGACAAAGTTTCGATAATTTGGCACCATAATTAAAGGACCCGATACAACGATGATGCATATCCGACCCGGACTCGCATAAACCCAGCCCGGGTTAAGGGGAGCCCGACATGGTTTTCCCTAGATTCAATCGATTAAACTCGACCCAGGTTTAGATCATACCCGGCCTGAGTTACAATTGTCATAAAGTGGGAAGTATTGAATCGATCATACTCGGCCCGAGTCATCTCGGACTCGGCCGAGGTTCCCATTGAAAATATGCTAGAGTTTATGTTTGATACAACCAAATCTGAGTTGCAAATACCTGACACAGTTTAGGTTCCGACGCGAGTTTAGTTTAGCCCGACCCGAATTCTATTTATTTTTTTATGTGATTTTTTATTCATTTTTTATGATGTTAAGTAATGGTTTTACCCTTGTATTGACACATGACAAATTCAAATGAAAATATAGTTAATGAGGTAACAAGATAAAACTTGAAAAATATTGGGTGTCATGTTTACTGATTACACACGGATGCTTTTAGATTGCAGTATAAAATCTTGACATAGGAGGTTGAAACTAAGTTCCATGTAGAACTAAATGCTACATCGTATGATGAAACAATCGGAGACACCTCTAAAATATTTAGGTGCCACATTTAGAATCTAATCCTAACCCAAGAACCACATGAAATCATCATGACTACCATTAAGAAGAAAGAATATGAAAAGAAATGAACATTAATAAGTACAAGGACCGTGAACATGGAAATAAAACATGGACATGGATATGAACATGAACACGAATAATTAAGAACAAGAATAGGAAAAGTAAAGCGAATGTATATTAAAGTGCATGATTATTGACCAATGACCTTATTATTGTTTCATGATTAAGTTTGATTCATTTCTATCATGATTTTATATTTTTTTGTATTATCGCATGTAATGAGTATTCATTACTCATGAAGATCACTTCCGCATTCTGTTAAAAGAATCGTTTAAATGTTATGTCGCTTCCACATTCCATGTAAAGAAAGGCCTAAGAAGAATGATTGTAGGTAGCACTATTCAAAATAAGTCCAATTGTCATGTGACAGAAGAGTGAAATTTTGGAACGTTACAGAGTAAGAGAGATATAGGGAGAGATGAAAAGAGAGGGGACAGAGAGATGAAAAGAGAGACATAGGGAGAGATGAAAAGATAGGGGAGACAGAGAGATAAAGGGCGATGCAGGAAAAGATTAAACCGACGATCCACATCCGTCGATAATTCTAAAGACGAGACCTGTCAAAAATATTAGTATTTAAATTATTAAACATATTATTATATTATATTATATTATATTAAATATAATTACTGGCGGATACTTGACTACATTATTAAAATTGATATTATATATTATTAATCCCATTCGATTTATAATTCAAAGCCTAATTACATTCTACATAACCATATTAATAATCCCGATCTAATTAAAATTCTAATCATAGTCATTATATATATTAAGTCGTATCCTATCCAATTATATTATGATGCTATTATCAATACTAATACGTAACATTAATTTGACTTATCCCATAGTAAAAATATTTAATATTACATGAAAATGAATTATAGTTTAATTATTATTAAGGTATATATTAAATTTCCTTCTAATGTAAAGTCAATGATATAATTTATTTTTATATCGAGTAAATACTTTTTTCAAAATAGTGACTTATAATACTTTATATTCCTAAAAGTAGTTTACTTAACATCTTTAATTTCTATAAAGTAAATATGATACTTAACATGTTCAGTCATATTTTCCTTTTATACTTTTAAAATTAGTTATATCTTGAATAAGAAGTTAAATCCAAAATTTATACTTATACTCAGCTTAAACATCTTAAAATTAGTTATATTATGATTAAATTTATTTATAATCTATATTTTATATCTATAAATGTATTAAAAGGAAAACGAGTAAAAAGATAAAATATTAAAGAAAATTATGAGAAAATGAAAAATAATAAAATATTATTTTATTAATGCATCAAGAAAATGCTTGTATTATATTATATATACTATTATTAATATAATAATTTAAATTTTGACGTGTCAAGCCTTCGAAATTAATTTTGAAGGCACGACTTGTCGTAAACATTAATAACAAAATATATGCCTACTCTTATATTACGTTACATGTATTTTATTATACATAGAATTACTGACGGATCTAACCTTCGAAATTATCAAAGAATTTTCATCGTCAGTAATTATGAAGGCTTGACCCGTCAAAAATATTAATAATAAAAAATATACACTTGTATTATATTACATATATTTTATAAATCGTCAGATCTAGCTTTCAAAATTATTGACGAATTTTTGCCGTCGATAGTTCTGAAGGATTTTTTTTGTTGTCGCAAATGCCATGAGAAAATTGCGAAGGATTGTCACCCATAAAAAAACTGTTCGTTGAAAATCCGTGATTTTCTTGTAGTGTTATAGCAAAATGGATTATGCATTTTATCATTATAAAAGAGCATAATAATCTTTTAATTGGTCATATCAGTATAACTCATAATTTATCAAGGGTTGTGTAACTTTCTCTTAGTCCGTTAAGATATTATTCCTTTTGGACTTTCGGTTCACATGAATTTGAAATACATCAAGAAAATTAAAGGAGCATGTCATTTATAAACTCATGTTCATCTTCGTATTTTGCTTACGTGAAACTATTACTTTTAAAATATGATCTTTTTCAAATTTCTTAGGGATTCAAGTTCCTCGTTGAGAGGCCCATAGTTTAAGTAAGCATGCGAGGATGATTCTCGTACCTTTCTAATACCTTTATAACATGCCCTTTGCCCGTCAAGATATTGTCCATCAGACCACAAGAATTTAAAATACATCTTAAAAATAAAGAAGGATATTTCTTATAAACCCGTAAATATATTCGTGATTTGTTCATATAGGACTATTGTCTTTTCAACCTCAGGTTTTTACGTGTTGAGAGTGAGTGAAACTTAAAAGAGACGTGAGGAAATTTCTTTTTTTATCTTTTTGGGTATTTAATAAATAATATTTTTCAAATTATCAAAAATATGAATCTAAAATTATTTGAGTACGCCACATTGACGGTCTATAAATTCTAAACACTATAACTTAATCTTAGAACGATAATGCAAGAAAATGTATCCTAAGTCTTTTTAATAGTTCTGTCGGCCATGTTGAAACTGAGGGTATATTGCAATGCCGATCATTAAAATATTCTTTCCGATCATAAAAATCTCATCTATCAATACATATCGACAATTGATGAGGAAATTAATTTAATATGATCCAACGGGTAATGCATGAAGTTATTTCTTTTCAACTTTATCTTTTTTAATAAATCATAAATTTATTTTAATTATGAAAATTATTTTTTAATTTGAAAAAAGTTGGAGTAATTTATTATTTATTGTTACATTTGTTATTATTATTATTATATAAGAAATGGTAGAAATTAGCAATAATAATACCAAGAGAATATTACATAATTTTTATTGGAGGAAGAACATATGACAAATAAAACACGTAGCTAGGGTTTAGGGTTAATTTATCACCACCTATACATGCATTTGAACATCTCGGTGTTCTCGTCGTAAAAGTAGGCTCCATCAGTTTGGATGCTCCACCAACAGCGCTGGTCACACCTAAAGCGATCCCTATTCTCGTCATAGACGTCGATGCTCCTGCGGACGCCGCTCCACTCAAGGCCGCAGTGGAACAAGGTGCCGCCGATGACGATGAACTTGGGGCGGAAGTCGAACTTGAGGGACTCACTACAACAAAATTAACATTTAGGGACTATAATATAGGGACCAATTAATTTTAAGTCCCAAAAAATATTTATTTGGGTCCAATGAGAAAGTGGACCCAAATCTTTCACATTTTTAGAGACAAAAATTTAATTTGTGTCTAATGCAAATGTGATAGAAACTAATTATGATATTGGTGTCTAATAATTCTGCATAAGCACTGATTTTAGGCACTAATCATATCTTTGTCCCGAATAATATGTTTTAGGGACTAATTTGAGTGGTCCCAAAATATTTAATTTTTTTTATTTTTCAAAAGTATTTTGCCCTAATTCCCTTATTTCAAAAGTGTTTTTGCCTGAATAGTATGTCGTCTCCTGCCTCATTTTCCCCTTTTTCTGCCCTAATTCCCTTTGTCCTTTCCACATTGCCGTCGCTTTGCTGGTCGTCCCGATCTGCTTGCCCTCACGTCATCGGGCATCCCTCACCTGTTAGGATCCCTCCAGCGTCCGCATCGTTGGATGCCTGTCGCTGCGTTGATGGTCTCCTCGCTGTCCAGCTTGTCCTCATGTCATCGGGCACCCTCTATTGCTCCTTCTTCGTCCTCCACTCCGTCATCATCCATGGAGCAAAAATATAATCGTTTGGAGGAGGAATTAGTCACAACAAAGAAGAATTGGTTAATACAAAGAATGAGTTAGCTAGGACTAAGGATTTAGTTGCCATTCAATACAAGAAGCTAGCTCTTTAAGATAAGAAAATTGAATGGCTCATTCAAAATCTAATGGGTGGACAATGACATCCGGATAACATAGAAGAAAGTGTTTCTTAATATGAACATTTACACTTTAACTTTGTAGTCGATATTTTGATTGAAGATGTTGAATGTTCATATTTTTTATGCATTACTTTTCAATTTTATGATGTGTTGATTGGGATCTTTTATTTTTTAATATGATGTTTTGTGGTTGGAATCTTTCTTTCATCTTAATTTTTATTAGTTAATGTTTATGCATTTGGAAATTTATATATTAGCAACTAGTACTTGGAGCCAAATATGTCATGAGGATTTGCTTGCTGAAAAGCATGCTATTAGGGACCACCCTCTAGGTTCCTAAAAGTATTTTATTAGGAATCATTTGTTTGGTGCCAATAGTTTTTTTTTTTTGCCAAAACCATTTTGATTTGGGACCAAAATTGATTATTAGGGACCATTGTATAATCTTATGGGGACCAATAGATTAGTATCTAAAAGTGATACTTTTGGGATTCAACAAAAATATTTTGTTCCTAAAACTTTTAAAGACCAGCTTTTAAGAACTAAGAGGGGCCAATAAAATTTTTGTCCTAAGAAGAATTAAGGTCCAAAATTGATGACTTTGGAATCAAAAGTTTTTGTCCCTATAAATACTTTTTGTTCTAGTGACTCCTGGAAGTTGCATGGGTGCTGAGGTCATCGTCTTTGGATTCGCAGTGTATGGCCAGCGGGATCTCCCCCAGGAGGTTGGTGATGTTCATGTACACCCTGTTAGTGCCCGGGATCTTCCGACCTTCCGAGGGCATGAAAAACAGTGAAGAAGAAGAAGAGAAGATGACGAGCATAAAAAACAGCAGGAAACAAAGACGAGACAACATTGTATGTCTGTCTGTGTGTTCTTTTCTTTCCTTTCTTTTTCTCTTATCCTTGTTGAAGAAAGATTGGCATCGATCTAGTAATATATATATGGCAGAGGAGATAATTTGATTTGACGGTCATCAGGAGCCTGGATCAATACTTAGGGAGGGCCAAGTAAAGAATAAAAATAAATAAATAAATATATATATATATTAACTTTATTAACCAAATTAAGAAAGAAAAAATATTACAATAGAATCAACATATAATTATAGTTATTATTTTATTTAATTAAAATATATTTTTTGTTATTCATCATGCATATTTTTTTTCTTTTTATGTTTATCATGTTAAGAGAAGATATATGTAACTAACTTTTTATGAAAACTAATTAATTTGATTTTTTTATAAAAAAAGAGTTAAAATTATTAGTACACATATTATACATTCATAAAAATACATATTATACTATAATCTTTTATAAATGTACACATATATTCTCTTATTACTATAATAACACATTATAATTATGCCAGTTCAAAAAATTAGGGAATTCTCCATATATATAATAATATATATTATTATATATAATGTTTCAAAAAATTAGGAGGAACTTAATTATGTCAAGTTTACAAAATTAGGAGGAACCATATCATATATATTATATATGTATATAATAATATATAATAGTATATAGGTAATGTTGCAAAAAAATTAGAGGGGCCATGCCCCCCTAACAATACATTGACTCCGTCCCTGACGGTCATTAAGGTAGGCAATGCAGTGTCCTCGATCTCCATTTCTATTTAGCAGATGAACAAATCAGGCAAGAAAGTAAATTAACGTGGTTAATTTGGTGATCACGAGATCAAGAAACATTTGTGGCGTATCATCATCTGAATATACTATTTTTAATTGAATTGGCCTTACTCATTATTTTTGTTCTTAATGATGGGAGGGATCATCGCTCATTATTTAATGCATATATAATAATTAAAGAAAAATATTCCCATATGTGTGTATAAATATATATATATATATATATATATAAATTTCTGTTGCGAAGAATTCAAAAAATTTGGAGTTGTGACACAATATTGACTCAAATTTTTTTTTCTTAATGGTGGGAGGGATCATCGCTCATTAATGCATATATATATATATATATATATATATATATATATATATATAATAATTAAAGAAAAATATTCCCGTGTATTAAAGAAAATAAGAACTTGGTATCTTATTTTATTATATACATAAATTATAAAATGTTATAGAATAAATAAATTCACTGAGATTTGAATATATAAAATGAATATAATAATAGAGAAAAGTTAATAAAAATATTAGAATAATTAGAAGTACTTTATTTACCTTCCTAATTCATTCATAAAATTATATTTTATATTTTAAAATTGAATATTGAAATGAGATAATTGAAATTATTAGAGTAATTAATAAATAAAATCATTCTTTCTCACTTTTTCTATCTTTTAATTAATTGAAATGAGATTCACGTTTTCTCTCACCCCCTATATTTTTTCATTTAATCATAAATAATTAATAAATAAAATAATTCTTCCTCAGCTTCTCTATTTGAAATTATTTGGAATGAACATCACGTTATTCTCTCGCTCCTTTATTCTCTTTCTCATTAATAATTCACTAGTGTGACGCTCACGCGATGCGCGGATGATGCAAAATTAGATTAATCAAATAATTATAAAATAAATAAATATTAGTTTGATAGGTAATAGTACTTAAATAATGCGATTATTATATACCATGAGGGAAGTACCTTCTCGTAATATTCTTTTAATGCATGCCATCTTATTTTTAAAGGGGGTAAATTTTAAGAAACAAATATATATATATACATATATATATATATATATGTATATAAGATAAAATGACCCTTGTAAAATCTTCTAATACATAATAACTAACATTAATGTTATAGCAAAATATTATCTTCAAATATAATATTAAGTTTCTATTAATATGTATCTTATCAATCTTGTTATTGTGATTTAATCTAATTAATTTAATTGCATCATGTTGAGTGTTGACCAAGGAAAGTTTAATAAAAGGAAGAATATACCATAACTAAATGCATAATAACCATTATTATAACTGAGTTAATTTAATATGCATATTAGTTAATTTTTCATCCACCAATTATAACTAACAAATAGTTTGTTTTAAAAAAGAAACTAATTACAGAAAGAATATGATAATATACATACCAATGTAATATATTTTAAAAAAGGAGAATTTGTTGGAGCAAGAAAATGTAGAAGCATGCACAAATCCATGCATATTCATGTTTTCAATTATAAATGTATTTTCGTCTACCTATAATTTAGTTGTTTGGAATATATTCCGCATCAAGATAAATGCAATATTTATTAGAGATTTGGGGGAGACATGATGAAAAAAAAGCAGAAATATCATAGATATTTTAATATATTACATTGGTATGGAAAAAGGAAAATAAGGATAACTAATGTACATAATTATTTTATGATAAGGGATAAACTTTTTTTACATGACAAAGATAATAAAACATCTCCGTTAGTAATTTTTTGATAAACTTTTTTTACATGACAAAGATAATAAAACATCTCCGTTAGTAATTTTTTAGAATTTTTAATTGCAAATATTTCACTATATTTAAAGATGATTACATAAACATTTATTATTTTTTAATAGCTTTTCACGAAAAAAATAACTAAAAATAATTGCAAAAGGTTTTCACAATGAAAATAACTAAAAAAAATTTTCAACTAAATAATAATAATAATAAATTCAAGTATATTAACACAAACCCTTATTCTGTCAATTAAACAAAAGAAAAAAGCAAAAGCCAACGATACAAAATAAGTAACCAATAATAATAATAATAATATCAAAAGATAGTATTTCAAGAAAGGGATGAGAGGATACGAAAGATCTAAATTGATTTTGCTTGATATTTATAAATTATTAACTAATCATCAAATGCCATGGATATGATAAATCAATATATAATTTATCACAATCTAATACAAACTTTAAAATGACTAATAAAATTTGTTTCATTGTCTTCATATCAACTTTAAGATGGCACAAAAATTCATAAAAAATATCCACAAAAACTTATTCAAGACAACAAATAAGAGACATATATATCATGAAGACATACTAAAAGAGAGAACATTTACCGAAAACACTTAATACATAACTCGTTGCACAAGACTATTACAATTTAGCGTCATTTAATACAATGCAACTAAAACATGTATATATGTATTATAGGCACTTATACGAGGAATAAATGAGAAAAATATACATTTAAAATTATGATAAAACATTAATTACTTTATTTTAATACCTACAGTTTTGTAGGCATCCTAGTAGTGGATATGAAAAAAAGATGCAAAATAGTTAACAGGAGGTAACCTCTAAATATAAAAAAGGAGTGTATATTCATGTATAATCATTTCGTAGGAGATAAAACTTGTCACAATCTAACACGAACATTAAAATAGCACTAACTAATTGACATCATCAGTAAAATTTACTTTCATTGTCATCATTCTTTCATGAGTTGTGCTAAAAGTTCATAAAAAAATATCGACAAAAAATTACTTATGCAAGACAATTATTACTATATATTTATCATGAAAACATATTAAAAGATAAAATATTTACCAAAATCACATACTTTTTGCGGCGGCGTCCATGAAAAACTCTACATGGAGGTAGTTTTTGATAGATTTAAATGAATATATTTTAAAATAAGTTTATAAAATTCATAATTAATTTTAAGTATTAAAGAATCCAAAATAATTTTCTATTTTTAAATTTGAAAATACCTTTAAAAAATCTATATAGAATATGGAGACGTTTTTATTAACTATTAATTGAAAAAAATTATCAATAATTAATTACCACTTGCCACCTAAATTTCAACAAATGCAGCATCAAGAACACACCAAACTCCATATTATCAAGATAAAGTGGTCAAATAATTATGTAAAAATATATAAAAATAAAGAGTTGAGCGCCATGAGAGCATTAACAGTAATATACCACAACATCTAAAAGACACTTTGATGAAGGTCACCAATTTTTTTAAATCATATCATAGTTCTTGATCATGATATTCATCCTCCTTAATAAAATCTAAAAATTTTGATAAAAAAATCTAAACAATAAGGAATCATAACAATAAAATATGATATAAAATGTCTGATAGAATATCTAAATAACAAAGAATCAAATAAATGTTATTCCTGCAAGAAAGTCCAACATAGAAGATCATGTTAAGAAATAAATTTGTAAAACTAAAAGAATTATAACAACAATACAAAGATAAGGGTTATAATTCACAACGTGTATATATATATATATATATATATATATATATATATATATATATGTGTGTGTGTGTGTGTGTAATGGAGAGAGAGAAGGGGGTGGGGAGAGAGAGAAGAAGAAATTTGCGTGAAGAAGAGAAAAAAGTGGGAGATATTAATTGAAGTTGATTTTTTTAGGTATTTATATGGAGGGAGACACTATTTCAAAAACGGAAGTAGTTGTCGAATGAAATAACCACCACCCAATAATCTTCACAATTAATAATCGTATCCGAAAAACTATGATGTATTAATATTTTATTTAGTTATATCATGTTAATATATTTTAATTAAATAATTAATGTAATTTGTAGCTACATTCCGTAACTAATCATTAGAATTTAGTTAAAAATTAATATTAATATTTTAATTAATTAAAACATTGTACGGATGAAATTAGTATATTAATTTTGTAATGGCCATTGTACTGCATATCAATATTAATATTTAATTAATTATTATTTTAAAGAATTTGTCAATCTATCTTATATTAATAATTTAATTAGTTAGATCATGTTAAATAATTTATACATATTAATTAATTAGTTACTTGTACGGTTACCACATTTAATTATTATCTTTATAAATTAATATGATAATATATGCTTTAAAAATTTAAGGACACATGGCAACAAGTTACTCCATCCAAACTATCCTCCTTATATATATATATATATATATATATATATATATATATATATATATATATATATCGATAAGATAAGATATAAATTAATTGTTAAAATTTATTATTATTTATTTTAATTCTTAAAAGAAAGAATCTCGTATAGAAAAAAAAAGAACGTGCAAACTATACATGATTCAAGATATAATTAATTCTTATTATTTATCTAAACTCTTGTTTATCATAATTGTATGGATATATAAATGTATAGTTATTATAATCGTACTGACAATAAAATTATATGATTATTATATAATTATCATTATAATTGATATATTTAAATATATTACATCAAACAAATATATTATAGTATTATAGTATTTATTAACTGATTTTAAAAAATAACTCTGAAAATTTTTCATAAATAATATTCTAATTAGTTATTTACAATTGATTTAAAATACAATTGTCAAATAATTTATTTTCATAAGTATGGTGATTGTACCTGATTAATTTAAATATAAATAATTTAATTTACATTTGTACTTATTTAACTATAACTCATACTTTAAAGTTATAATAATTACTATTTCTAGGGACACTTGTCAACTCATATTGATGTCAAGTGTCACATTCTCCTTCAAAGTACTCTATCTTTAATATAATATAGATATTGAGAAAATTAGAAAAAAGTTGCCTCTAAATTAGAAAAAAAAGTTGGTTCAGTGCAAACTATCAAGTTCTTGTGTAGAGCAATAACTTTTTTTTTGTGAACTTTGAAGTTTGACTAGGATTTAAATTCTCATCCGCAAAAAAAAAAAGGCTGTGTTTCACAGAACTTGCATCAGTTCTCAGTCAATTGACCCAAATTCTCACTGTCAAACAGCCTCTAAGTTATAGATTACGAAATACTTCGTTAAGGGAAACATTAGGACTTTTCTATACGTCAAATCGGGGATCAAATTTCAAAAAAAAAAAATGGAGCATATAGATACAACACAATAATTTCTAAATGAACCTAATTTGGACCTTTGGTATTTGATCCTTTTTATAAGAAAAATATTCGGGCAAAATATACTTGGATGAGGAGAAATATATATATATATATATAACTTTTTGTATAAAATATACTTGCATAATATTTTTTGTATAAAATTTCAATTTCTATCACATTATCAAACTCTAATTTAATAACATTAAATTTTAGTAGTATATTTTATATTTGATATAAAATTAAATATTTTTATATTAATTTTAATTTATTATATATATTTTTAAAATTCAGTTATATAAAAGTAGAGCTCTGAAAAAACTAATCCGTTATAAGGTGATTTTTATTTTTTCAAAATAATTTTAGAACAATTTTTTTAACTTTAAAAATTGATCCGAAATGTAACGATTGATTTTTTTAGACCGAAAATTTGACCCGACTCGAACTATTTTCACCATTATATATATGTGCGTGGATATATATATTTATGTACAAGATGTATTTTTCTATTTGTAATATCTAGTTATGATTTAAATGTGAAAAATATATTATGGGTGATAAGAACTGTGTAACTTATATATATACGACGTTGTTGGATCTGTCATTCAATGACTTATAAACAGACTCGACTCAGCACCCTCAAGATCTTTATAAATATGGATATATTTGTGAACTCTTATATGATGATCCAATGACATCTCATATATATGAGTCAGGAAGGTATTTGTATTCCGAGGCATGCAACAATTAATTAATTAATTAATTAATGTGCAAATTTTGTGCTTGTAATTAATAACGAATAAAAAAATTTTACCACGCACTATGAGATTGATCCGACTTCAAATTAAATATTATATAAGAAACGGTAGATAATACGAACAAGTTACATCATTTTTATTCGAGGAACACACACACACATATATATATATATATATATATATATGATAAAACACGTAGGTAGCTAGGGTTCATCACCACTTATACATGAGTTCGAACATCTCGGTGTTCTCGTCGTAAAAGTAGGCTCCGTCGAGGAGGATGCTCCACCAGCAGCGCTGATCGCACCTGAAGCGATCTCTGTTCTCGTCGTAGACGTCGATGCTCCTGTGGACGCCTTTCTCCCACTCGAGGCCGCAGTGGAACAAGGTGCCGCCGACGACGATGAACTTGGGGCGGAACTCGAACTTGAGGGACTCCTGGAAGTTGAGGACGTGGGTGCCGAGGTCGTCGTCCTTGGATTCGCAGTGTATGGCCAGCGGGATCTCCCCCAGGAGGTTGGTGATGTTCATGTACACCATGTTAGTGCCCGGGATCTTCCGACCTTCCGAGGGCATGAAAAACAGTGAAGAAGAAGAAAAGATGACGAGCATAAAAAACAGCAGGAAACAAAGGCGAGACGACATTGTGTGTGTGTATGTGTGTTCTTTTCTTTCCTTTTCTTGTTCCTTGTTGAAGAAAGATTGGCATGCACCTAGTAGTATATATATATATATATATATGTGGCTTTGTGTCACCAAAATCAGAGGAGATAATTTGATTCCACGGTCATTAAGGGTAGGCAATGAAAGTAAATTAGCGTGGTTAATTTGGTGTTCACGAGATCAAGAAACATTTGTGGCGTATCATCAGAATATACTCTTTTGAATTGAATTGGTGGGAGGGATCAACGGCTCATTATTTAATGCATATATAATAATTAAAGAAAAAATATTCCCATGTATTTTCTGGTGACGTAATTTGATATCGCTCATTATAATAATATCGCTCATTATTTAAGGAGGAGGATAGTAACGTAATTTAATAATTTAATTTAGTTTTTAATGAAATAAAAGATAGCTTGAAATGAAATTAAAAAAAAAGGTATATTTAGGTAAAGAATAGGAAGAGAAGGAAAGATGTTGAGATTTGATGATGAATAAAATTTTTTCAATGTTTTCAAAATTGGACCAGACTGACGGTCCATTACAAATTTTCTTTAAATTTTTCTAGGACTAACTTCGTCAAAAATTATATTATCCGACGAATTTTTCGACGGGACGATATTATTAGAAAAATGTTTAGTGAAAATTATTTTCCAATGAGCGCATTAAAATCGTCGATATTTGCGATAGAGACTACTATCGCAAAGATGCCCTTCGGAACTTCTGATGGGAAGAACCCATCATAAGTTTTGACGGATGGACATCCTTCGGATGTTCGGACGAGCGTTTTCCATTGAAATTTTCGACGGATTTTTATCCTTCGAAAATTTCAATAGAACTTTACTCTTTGAAAATTCCCTCGAATTAATGCCCTTCAAAAATTTCGGGAGCTTTGTCAGTGGAAAATTTCCTTTAAAAAAAACAAATCAAAATTTATTTTTTTTAAATTGAAATTTATAATATTAGTTTGTTGAATTTATTATTAATCAAAATTATGAAAAATAACTTATAATATTAATTTTAAAATAATAAATTTTTTTATTATAATAGCATGTTTAAATAATAATAATATATTTTTCATAAATAATATTTTAACTAATGAGCTCTGAATATTTTAAATTTTTAATCAATACTTAATGTTGTGATAACAAGATTAATTAGTGCATAAAAACGAAATAAATTAAGCAATGGAGGTGACAAGAGTCAAACCTACGTGCATAACTTTGTGTCACGTCTAATGGAGAGTAAAATACTAATACGGTGCTACAAAACATTTTATTACATATTGATTTACGGAAGGATCAAGCATTCCGTATTATCGATGAATGAAAATCGATGAATTTTCATTCATCGGTAATATGGACGGATCAAGAATTCGATATTATGAATGAATTTTTATCCATCGATAATATCAAAAAATACCTATCAGTAATCTTAATAATAAAGTATTATAATATCATAATATTTTTAAATATTAATTTAAATATCGATGTTTCCAACTTTCGATATAATTAACTGAAGGATTAAGAAATATTTTTGACGTATCATAATCAGAATATACTAATTTCAATTGGCCTGATTCAATTTTTTAATGGTGGGAGGGATCATCGCTCATTAATGCATAATAATTAAAGAAAAAATCCCATGTATTTTTTTTTGTTGCGAAGAATTCAAAAACTTTGGAATTGTGACGCCATTTTAAGAAGGATAATAAATTTTAATGAAATAATTTGAAACGAAATAAAAAGTGTAGTTGGATAAAGAACAGGAAGAAAAGGAAAGATATTGAGATTTGATGAAAAATTAAAATTTTCAGTGTTTTCAAGAATAGACTAGACCGGTCGGTCTATTCAATCATGATCCAACTGTCAGTCCGGCCGGTCTGACTTTATATATATAATCAATTTTAATAAACATTGGGTATGGACTGAAAAAAAATCAAGAAGGGTCGAACGAAATATCTTGTTCAACTCAATTTATTTTATTTTTTAATTTAGATATAAAACGGGATCTATTCACATAGAATTGAAAAGTAAAAGAAAACAAAAAAAAATGATGAAACGTAGAGTCCAAATTATAGGAGATTTAAAAAGTAATAGATAAAAAGAAAAGCAAAATTGAATAAATAATAATAATAATAATAATAATAATAATAATAATAATAATAATAATAATAATAATAATAATAATGATGATGATGATGATGATTTTGATTTTGGGTGAGCATTAATTTTTTGAAACATAAGAGAAAATTTTGGAAAATTAAAATCAGTCATCTCTAGGAAAAAAATAAGAAATTAATATGAAAAAAATATACAAAATGCAAGATTTTTATTTATAGGAAAAAATTTAACTTTAATGAATAACTATAGGTTGAGAATAAAAAGCAAACTAACAGCGAATTCTAGAGTATTATTATACAATTAATAAAAAAACATAGTGATAATATGTTTGTGATTGTGATTTTGAATAATTCTTAATCTATATGTATACTAAATGGTATTTTTGCATTAATTTATTATAATTGCTAGTAGTTTATTATTATTATTATCTATTTATTATATTGTGCTACTTATGATATTTGATTTGAGATTATAAAATTTGATTCAATTCAATTGAACTCGATCCGACCTTATGTAATCCAACTAGCCGATGGTCCGATCCGATTACGAAAATAATAGAAATTTTAGTTTGATGGAGATAGAAAATTTGAATTGGGATTAACTATTTCTTTAAGTTTTAGTAAGATTTTTTTTTTGTAGTGCACGAAGTTAAAAAAAAAAGGAAAAAAAATTTGAGAATCTTAATGGATGCTTGGAAAGCAACACCATGCAACGAGATCATTCTTTTATTCAAGGAAGAAGAACATGCTGAAAACATGTGGATCAGATGTGCAGACAAACGTACGGACGTCGATCACCACTTATACATGAGATCATACATCTCGGTGGTTTCGTCGTAAAAGTAGGCTCCGTCCGTCTGGATGCTCCACCAGCACCGCCGGTCGCACCTGAACAGGTCCCTCTTCTGCCTGTAGACGTCGAAGCTCCCGGCGACGTTCTTCCACTCCACGGAGCAGAAGAACAAGGTGCCCCCGAAGGCCCGCGGCTGGAAGTTCCATTTCAGGGAGCCGCCGTACTTGAGGACGTGCCTTCCGATGTCGTCGTCTCTGGACTGGCAGCGGATGGACAGCGGGATGTTTGCTCCCAAGTTGTTCGTGATGTTCATGAAGACGCGCTCGGTGCCCTCGACCGTGCGGCCTTCCGACGGGACGACGAACAGCAGTGAACAAGAAATCAGGACGACGAGCGTCCAGAGAGGAGAGAGAGAGAGACGGCTCATGACCGAGAAAGCCATTGTTTTAATCTCTCCTCCTTTGGAGAAGAAAGATATGAGTTGAGTCTTCTTTTCAAAAAAAAAAAAAAAGAAAGAAAAAAAATCATTAAGGCAATGCGTTTTCCTTTTATTCAGCAATCAGGAAACATTTGTGGCAGTCGATAATTAATGTGTAGATTCCATGACTGGGATAATCGTAATTGCAAATATATACCATTTCAGATTTGAAAAAGAAGATATGAGAATCCAAAAAAATAAAATTAACTTCATAATTGAGAATATTAAGGAATCGATTGGCCTGTGAAGCAAATTTAAAGAACTTCTGCGGGCTCGGCCCGGGTACGATCATCGGTATTTTAGTATTTTTATTATACAATTTAATTAATATTTAACCATATATTATAAGTTTTATAGCTATATTAAACATATATTTAATCATATGTCCTAAGTTTTATAATTATATTATATATAAAAATATTTTTATTATATATTAAATAATCATAATATCATATATTATAATATTTTTCGTTAAGTTTGTTATTTTTTTGTTTGCCAAAATTTTAGGACAAAAATGATGTGATCCATTCTTATTTTCAAATTTTTTTATTTTTCTAATTTAAAAAATACATACAAAAAAATCGGCGGCCCCGACTCAGTGCGACCCAATCAAGCAGGGCCGAAATTGGGTCGGATCGCCCGAAGTGCCTGCCGGCACAATCCGACACGGCAAGCACGATTTCACATTACCGAAATTTAACATGGCCCATTCACGTTCGGTGGCGGAGCCGGAATATTTATCAAGCGAGTTCACTTGTTATCCTATAATTTAAATATCTATATATTATAAAAGAATAAAAATATGCATAAATATTTTAAGTATAAAATATTATTAAAAAAGGAAATTTAAATATATGATCAAGAAATGAAAATACTATATCAAATACCCTGCAACTTTGATGTTTACTCAGTCCTATCCTCCACCTTTAATTTGTAATAAGAATGTCATCCGTCTTTTTGCACCGAATGTCATTTTCACCTATCATAAAACGTTATCAAGTTGCACTACTGACATGGCACCATGGCATGATCTCTTTCTTCCATGCAAGCAATTTTGCTGACGTGGGGGCTTGTCGTCGACGTGTCAAAGCCCCCCCTCCCCCCTCCTCAAAACATACTGATATTAATGCAAATATAACATACTGATATTATAATGATATGAAATAACCATTTTATCGAAAGATAAATAAATAGGTGGATGATATTAAATACTACAAAAATTTAGTAAATAATGAAATAAAATAAATTATGGATTGAAGCTATGTAGCAAAACTAATAAAAATATCATCACTGTCATAATAAGTAGAAATGCACAATTAATAAATAAAAAATATTTAGCAAATAATAAAATAGTATTTATATTTTATACTATAATAATTAACACAATAGGCACAAATGCATAATTAAAAAGAGATAAAAACAATATCTAGTATAATTAATAAAATATAATCTCTATTTTCTACTATAAATAGAAATAAATGGTATTACTACATTTGACCAAGCTCGGATAAATGGCATTACTACATACTCGAGCAAAAACAACATAGACGATGAGACTCAAACTTTCAACCTTACATTTAGAGGACGTTTCTCTACATCTAATATTTTTACATTAAAAATAATATTATATTAAATTATTTGAGCTCATCACATTATTTTATTTAGTGATACTTAAAGGGTAATGGATAATCTAAATTGCTTAAGCAATTCACATTTTCTTTGAAAATGATAATACAGATTATTTATGAGAGAGAACTCAATTCCAATTGGCATCTGAGTTGTAATCTTTTTAATTTCACTTTTCTCATTTTTTCTTTATAGTTTTACTTAAATAAATTATAAAACTAACTAAATAAATTATAAAATTAATTAAATAAATATTATGAATATATTATTATCATATTTCAAATATATATTAATTATTTTATAAATTTTGATTTTATGGATGAGAATACCTGTTTGTGATTTAAGTTCATGGAGTTCAAAATAATATTATATACAAACATAATTATTTTGATTAGAGATATATTGGTAAAAAAAATAATAACAATTATTTTTCAATACAATCACGAGTTTTATACCGATATTTCTTACGTAAATTATGAAATAGTGGAGATGTCCCTCCTTCAAAAGGAGAAGTACCTTTTTAGTTTTACTATTAGGGGCGTTTCTCTAAAAGTAATCTTTTAGTATTAAATTACTTGAGTCCACCACATTATCTTATTCACTTGTAATAGGTAATGGGCAATCTACATTGTCCAAGCAATCCACATTGCCTATGAAGTGACAATGCAAATTGCCTATGAGAGGGTAGGCAATCTGCATTTCCACTTGGGTTGTAATCTTGTAAATTTTACTTTCTACATTTGTCCTTTTCAATTTTATTGAAATAAATTCTAAAACACATTGAATAAATTATAATAATAATTAAATAAAGTATAAAATTAATCAAATAAATACTATAATTATTATGACTATATTATTATCATATTTTAAAATATATTAATTATTTTATAAATTTTAAATTTATAGGTGAGAATTTATATTTGTGATTTAAGTTTACGAAGTTAAAAATAATTTATATATCTAAACATAATTCTTTTTATTAGGGGTATATTGGTAAAAATTATATATTAATTCATAAATCTGTATTTTTCTTATAAATAACTAATATAAATTGCTAGATAGATTACTTATGCATAATAAATAAGGTAATGTACTTTGCTGGCAATTTAACAAGTGGCAATCTTTATGAGAGACAATCTACATTACTAAGTAATGTTGAATGACAATGCAGTGAACGCACCCTTAGATCAATATTGTATGCCTAGATATGAACCCCAACTAATTCTGATGGTTTAGAAATAAAAACCCTCTCTTTTGTACAAGATGGAATCTGCAACTAAGCAAATAGCTGGAATCTGGCGAGCGAAGTGGGTACATAAACTAGAATCATGCAAGCAAGAAGAGTATAACAATATGTACTATATGTATATTTCTATTTGTAATCAATAGTTATGATTAAAACATGGCAAATATAATATAAAGGGTTTAATGTGCTCCCAACTTAAGTTGGGAGCACAAAATTTGAGTCGTACGATTGATCTTCAACGGCTCATCTGGTAGGCATGGTTCAAGAAATTTTTTGTCATAGGAAGCTTCGGTTCAGCCTCGTTGAAATCATTATCACTGGTTTTATTTTTGGTTCATCGCGACTAGCAACTCCTTCCTTGACGCCGACGCATCATCCTCCCCCCACCGATTTTTTTGTCTTCACCTTCGTCTTCGGCGCTCTCAACTCCTTTCGTCGATATTTTCCCTAATGCCTCTGCTCGTGATCTGATGAGATAGCATCGGATACAGTGGCGTAAGCAGTGGTGTAAGCGGCAGGGGAAACGAAGAGAGACCGCGTCGGCCGGTCGAAATTCGCGAGGGCGGCTATCGCTACCGCTTGCGACTGCAAAGGTCCCGCGAGGATCTGGATGCGCGCATGGGCGCCAGTGAAGGAAAAATGGATCACGAATTTTGAGGCTCCCTCCAATGATCCATTCCACTCGATTATGAGCTCATTATATAGGCGCATGTACAATCATGGAATCCGCCTCTTCCATGCCCACGTCGTCTGCATTGTCCGGCCATTGTGCGCACAATGTGTTCCACTCGACGAACGCTTTACGTTCGTCGAGCTGATGACCATGGCAGTTATTTGTAACATCTCTCACTTGACCAACATGGTCATGCAATTTCAACACTTACATTATTCATGTAATGTTACTACAATTTCAATACTCCCACTATTCGTGAGGTGCTAGTTTGAAAAAAAAAAATCTTTTTACTCATATATGAGTCCCATTAAACCAACATGTTTAATGAATGTTCCAACTGCAATTCATTTGTGAGGGAATCAGTCAACATATCATTAGTAGGCATATAGGTCATAATCACTTCTTTCTTTTTCACTATATCTTGAATATAGTGATATTCTATCTCAATGTGTTTTCATTTGGAACTATTAGCGCCACTGTTTATCAAACTTATTGTTGCTTGATTATCACAGTACATTTGAAGTGGTCTAATGACCAAATTGAGCTCTAATTCCAAGAGAAAACGTCTCGATCAGACTCCATGGGGTGGCTGCTATACTGCAAGCAATGTATTCATCTTTCTGTGTGTATCTTGCCACACATCCTTATTTCTTGCTACCCCAAGAAACGGTTGCTCCACCCAATAAAAATAAGTGACCTGATATGGACTTTTGGTAGTCCATGTCACCTCTGAAATCCATATCCGAATATCCTATAGTCTTTAATGTATCAACTTGGTATGTCAATCTCAATTGTATTGTGCCTTTCAGATATCATAGAATCCTCTTAATGACTTCTCAATGGGCCTTTTTCTGAATTACCTTGAAATCTACTAACCAAGCTTACTGCATAAGCTCAATCAAACCGTGTACAAAGCATTGCATACATCAAGCTACCCACCGCTTGTTCATAGGGTTTCACTAAAAATTTTTGGCCCACATTAGGACACTAATTTTTACTAAGTCTTTTTCCAATCACAAGTGGTGTAGGCACGGAACTACAATTTTGCATCCCGAACTTTCTCAGTATCTTATTAATATATTGTTCTTGACTTAAACTCAATAGTCTTGAGTCTCCATCTCGAATAATTTGAATGCCTAGTTCATATGATGCATCTCTCATGTCTGTCATTTCAAATTGTTTGCTTAATTTATCTTTTACTTCATTGAGCACCGTGACATCATTACCAGCGAGCAAGATATCATCTACGTATAGTGATAATATCACAAAATTACTCATACTTTTCTTGATGTACACATAATGATTCAATTTGTTCGCTTTTGTTGAATCTAAGTTTTAGAGATATATAAAATTATATTTTGATTATACAAATCTCGAAAGATTAAAGTTAAAATGCTATAAAAGTTTAAATAAAAAGGGATAACTTTATGCACTACACTTTGATTAAATAATTAACTATGATCCTATTAGATTTTGGATTAGTCATAAATATCAAAGTTGAAGATAATTCTGTTAGCTTTACATAGAATTACAAATAATCTCATTTAGATAACTGTGCAAAAAGTTATGCTTAAACTAGCGCAGGATGGTCGAGCTACCGGCTAAAAAATAGGTCGACCGATCAGGAATACAGGTCGACCGGCCTAGAATATCGGTCGATCGGTCCAGAACACAGTCGACCGGTCAGTGCAAAAAATACCCAATTTCAATCAGCAGAATGTCGAGACTATACCGGTCAAGCTTAACCTCTTTGGGCGAGCTTAGAATTAACCCTCAAAAAGTGAAAAAAATTCTCAGGTCTCTCTCCTCCCAATGGCATACAAAAAGGACGGTGATCGAAGAAAAGGATCTGAACAACTTGAATTTTGATGATCTTATTGGCTTACTTCTAACATATGAGATCGGAATCCAAGAAGAAGAAGAATTCAATGCTCCCAAAAAGAAGACGTTGGCTCTAAAAGCAAGCAAAAATGAAGATAACTCAAGTGAAGAAGAAAGTGGACGAAAAGCTCGCCCGCTATACAAGAAAACTTGACAAACATCTCAAGTTGGTGAAATCTAAAGAAAAGAGTGAGAAGTCGAAAAAAGGATTATGTAAACATCACTCAAAAGACAAAAAGGAGACATCTCAAAAGTAGAAGAAGAAGAAATATAAAGAGCCAAGTGATGATGAATCAAATGACTCATCAAATTCTTCTAGTGAGGATACATACTTGTGTCTAATGGTACACAACGATGAGGTAACTTCAAACTCTTCAATTTCAAATAATGACTCATCGAGATTTTCCAAAGAAAATGTTTCTTTAAATGTAAATGAAGAACTCTCTTCTCTCATAAAAAGATATTTTTCAACTAAAAAGGAAAATGAAAAATTATTATATGAGATTGAAAAACTCAAAATTGAAATTGAAGCTTTAGAAATTACACATGCATGTGAAATTGTAAAATTAGTATGCACTTTAGAAAATGTAAAGAAGGAAAATGACCTTTTGAAAAACTCACAAAATAAGACTATTTCTCATGTAACGACAAATAATCTTAGGAATTATTTTGAACATGAAAATTCATATTGAAAATCCAATCATCTATATGGTAGAAAATCACATCTCAAGTTTTTTACATGTGAATTTTATGGTCATTATGCATACCAATGAAAAATAAAAAAATCTTCACAACATGGATTGATATGGGTTCCGAAATGAACATTATCTAACAAAATCAGACTCAAAGAAGTTTGGGTACCAAAAGTTACTTGATTATTTTTCAGGTATGCCTCGCATGCAAAGGACATATGGAATTGGAAATGTGAAGACACAAAGGTTATGATAAAAGTATCACATATTTTTTTAATCAAAAATTCAAAATTATTATTTCTTTGAAAAAAGAGAACATCTAAAATTGGTAATAGTGATAGGGGGAGCATACTAAACTTTATTTTGACATATCATGAATATCATTATTGTATTAAAGTTTTATGTCATATTTTGATTATTAATATATATATATATATATATATAGTTTTGGCCTTCATCAAATTGTTTCCGTTTCGCGATTATAAAATAATCATAAATCTAGGAGGAGTTATTTCTTACATATTAACTCTTTATGATGCAATATTTTACAGATTTCTAATATGAAAAAAGGGGAAAATAATTTTTTTCAAAGATGGCATGATTAAGGGGGAGTTACATATGATTTCCTATATGCTTCATACACAAATTTTTTTTTGAAACAAAAGAGGAAAAAATATAGGAGAAATATGATTTGAATATCACATTATATGAAGAGTTCCTTACAATTTATACTTATGTAAATAACTATCATTATAAGGAAAGTTGAGTGTTAGGGGGAGTAAAATTGATTTTGCAATTTATTTTATAACTTTTTTGCAACTTCTACATTTTTCATATTTCTCGATTTGTCTTCATAAAAAAGGGGAAGATTGTTGGATCTAAATTTTAGAGATATATAAAATTATATTTTGATGATACAAACCTCGAAAGATTAAAGTTAAAATGCTGAAAAAGTTTAAAGAAAAAAGGGATAACTTTATGCACTACACCTTGATTAAATAATTAACTATGATCCTATTAGATTTTGCATATTTCTCAGTTTGTCTTCATCAAAAAGGGGGAGATTGTTGGATTTAAGTTTTAGAGATATATAAAATTATATTTTGATGATACAAACTTCGAAAGATTAAAGTTAAAATGCTGAAAAAGTTTAAAGAAAAAATGATAACTTTATGCACTACACTTTGATTAAATAATTAACTATGATCCTATTAGATTTTGGATCAGTCATAAATATATTTATAGATAATTCTGTTAGCTTGCCATAGAATAAAAAATTATCTCATTTGGATAACTGTGTAAAAAGTTATGCTTAAAATAGTGTAGGACGGTCGAGCTGCCAACTGGAAAACTGGTCGACCGGTCAGAAACACAAGTCAATCAGTCCAGAATATCGGTCGATCGATCTAGAACATAGGTCGATCAGTCCAAAACACAGGTCGATCGATCAGTGCAGAAAATGTTCAAGTTTAATTAGCAGAATATCGAGACTGTACCGGTCGAGGTACCGATCGATCGGTCCAAGACACAAGTCGACTGGACAGTGCAAAATTCGCCACCAGTCATATTTTTCACAAAAGAAATTGTACCGATCGATCGGTCCATATGTGCGATCGACCGGCCTCCGAGTCAAATGAATAGTAACGGTCAAATTTGAAGGAGAAAATTGTAGAATGATTTATGGATGACTTTCTCACTTGTAGAAGCCTATAAAAGGAGTGCCAAAGCCAGAAGGAAGTGCACTCATTCAAGCCTTGAAGAAAAACTTCAAGTTATCAAAAGAAGACATTCTTCTTGAAGTTTTCATTTTTAATTTTCTCTTCTTTCTTTCTTCTTCTCTTGTGAGCTTAGCTTTGTAAAAGAGAGAAATATTTTATTTAAAAAAATACTGAGAGAGCTCCTATGTAAAAGATGTTCAAAATCTTACCTCTTGAGCGAGAGAAAAGATTAGCTTCTTAGGAGGAGAGGTTGCCTTGCCTCTTGAAGCGGAAAAAAGGTGGTTGATGTAAAGGGCGCTTCCTTGCCCCATTTGGAATTAATGAAGAGTTTTAGTGGAATCTCCGACGGTCTCAAGGTCGAGAAGTCGGAGCGGGGACGTAGACCAAGGTGCGGTCAAACCCCGTCAACAACCACCGTGTGTTTGCGTTTGATTTTCTCTCTCTCTCTCCTTCTAATATTGAATTTATGATCTGAATTGTAAAGAATTTAAGAATCGATTTTACGCTTCCACGACGGTTTTTGTGAAATCGACATTTTCGAATTGAACGTCAATTTACACCCCCACCCCCTCTTAGTGCCCTTTGGGATCCTACAGCTTTAAAACTAAATTGAATTATCGTCTCATAAAATTTTAAATACCATTGTCTAAATGATTATTTTAAGCCATATAATGACTTCTTCAGTCTATACACCTTATCCTCCTGACCTTCAAACTGAAAACCTTCAGATTGACGTATGTATATCGCTTCTATTAAGTTATCATTTAAAAATACTGTCTTAACATTCATTTGGAATAACTCCAAATTCATGTACGTGACTATCACTAAGATCGTCCTAAACAAGACAAACTTAGCCACCGGAGAATAGGTTTCCTAAAAGTCAATTCCGACTTGCTGAGTGTAACCCTTGACAACTAATCTAGTTTTGTGCCTATCAAGAGAACCATCAGCCCGATACTTTCTCTTGAATGCCCATTTGCACCCTATGGATTGCCTACTTTCCGTTAAATCACATAGTGTCCATATTCCATTCTGATCGCTTGAGTCCAATTTACTTTTCATAACAGTCGATCATGATTCCGACTCATTAGAAGCCATTGCTTCTTTATAAGTAATAGGATTTGTACTATCTTCTATGTCAACATCAAGGGAGTAACATGAAGCCTCGCACTCGTATAGAACATAATCATCCAAATGTGAGGGTTTCGTTCGTGATCTCTTGTTGCCGATTATACTCGTGGAGAGTGTGGGTTCCTCGACTTCATCCAAAGGTACAGTATTTTGTGTAGCATCAAGTCCCACTATTGAAAAATTCACTATGGGTTCAGTGTTGACTCCACCATCTCCCAGAGACATCAAAGGATCATCATCTTTTTGGATACATTACTTTTTATTTTTTAGAAAAGTAGCATCTCGACTCTTTATGAGACATCTATCTGGGTGGAAGAATCTATATCCTTTGAAATTTTGACTATATCCAATAAATATGCATGTTTCCGTCCTAAAGTCCAGTTTGTCCCTCAACTAATTAGGAACTAATACATGCGCTTTACATCCTCATTTTTTAAAATGGCCAAATTGGGCTTCCTATCATTCCAACTCGTATGGCATTAATTCTACGGACTTTGTGAGAATTTTGTTTTGTATATAACTCGCAGTCAACTGCTTCTCCCCAAAATTCTTTGGATAGACCCGAGTGGGACAACATACATCTTACTGCATGCATTACTGTCCTATTCTTTCTTTTCGCCACTCCATTTTGTTGTGGCGTATATGGCATTGTAGTTTGCCTACGTATGCCTTCTGCAATGCAGTAACTTTCAAATTCCCGAAAGGTATACTCTCATCTTCTATTTGTTCTTAAACACTTGATTGGTCTTCCCAATCCTTTTCTACCTCTATTTTATATCTTGAAATTTTCAAAAGCTTCAGCTTTTCTTTCTAAGAGATAAACATAACAATATTTAGAATAATCATTAATGAATATAATAAAATATTCCTTACCTCTGTATGTAGGAACACTCAATGGTCCACAAATATCAAAATAAACTAATCCTAACAATTTCGTCGACCTTGTCCCTATTGGAAAGGGCGTTCGAGTCATCTTACCGGTCAAGCAATGCTCACATGGCATTGTTCTTGTACCAGATATGTTAGGCACTAAGTTCAATTTGATTATTTGATCCATTTTAGAATTTTTTGGGTGTCCTAATCTCTCATGCAAGAAATCAAAATCAGACATATAACTAATGCATGCAAAATATTACATATAATTAGTCCATTCATTTAATAACATTTCGACTCCTTTGCATATAGCATGCATTAATTTATGGTCTTATTTGCTTTAATTTTATAAAAATGAAAATCTACCCAAATTCTGTATTTTATTGTAGATGAAAAATAATTGAGTCAAGAATTCACAAAAACAAACGACACTCAAATCGGAGTTAAAACGGATTCAGAAAGTGCAAATTAGTGGAGGCTGTCAGAGCTGAATAAATATAACGGGCCGTTATATGACCGTTACGGGCCGTTAAAAAAGACCAATTTGAGTCGGAATTCAATTTGGATACTGTAAGGGCCGTTATAGACCTGTTGTGGGCCGTAACGAAGGCTGTTTTCAATATTTCTTCGACTTTTCTTGAGAATTTTAAGTCCAGATCGAATTCAAACTTTATCCTAAGCTTCAGGGATGATTATGAAACATATTTACTCAGATTTGAAGGAGTTTTGGATGGTTTTAAAGCCCTATCAAAGTCTATTCCGAATTTAATTGTTTTAACATTAAAAGACTTCGGATCAAATCGAAACTCTACCAAAACTCTTGGGATCCCTGAAGGCTATAAATAGTGGCCATAGAAGACAGAAAAACGTGTGGTTGAGACCTGAGAGCGTGCTACATTGCAGAAGAAGAATTTCAGAATTTTCGGTATTTGTTCGAGAGAAACTGTAGAGCAACTCAGCACATGTACTCTACAGCGATCCAGAGATCATCGAAGGCGAAGAATTCTGTCTTCTAACTGTTGTTTGTATGCTCTTTACCCATACTTTTTATGCTAATTAATTCTGTAATAGAGATTATTAATCTTTGAAGAAAACTGCATGAACTCGGCTATTAGATTTGAATTAATATAGTTATTTCAATATCTTTTTATTATGGTTGTTGTGCTTAATGTTTTTTACAGATATTATTATATTCTAATATAAGACTACAAACCAGATTTGGGGTGGTTAGTTTTAGGATTTAATAATTTTCAGCGAATCAATTCTTAACTTAAAGTTGAAGCAATCATAACACAAAATTAGTAACTCATCATTTGTGCTAGATTTTGTGCGGTCTATTAGTTTTTACCCAATGAGAATAACTGTTAGTTTAGGAATTACAACTTAATGCATCTTAATATCTTTCTTAATTGAAGATTAACTCATCGTTTGTGGTCTTAAGTTTAGTGGGAATTAAGATAGTTTGACTTACTCAGCATAGAGGTCATTAATTTAAGTAATCCTAATCCATCTTGAGAACTTGACTTGTTTATCATTGTTATAATTCAATCGTCATCGTGATTCATGTTAGTTAATCATTCATAATCCTTAGGCTCAACACTAATTTATTTTATTTTCTAATATTTAATTTTCTGCATCTTTATTTTCTATTTTTATATCACAACACCACTCTCTTCTCTTAGTAGATTATTAGGGTAGATTAGATTTAACTAGTTCCTCGTGGGTTCGACACTCTACTCTCTACTTTATTACTTGATATGATTAGTGCACTTACTAGCAATTTTATTGTTACAAATTCAACGCATCAATAACACAGAGTATACTTAGAAGAACCTTTCATTGATTCATTGTTATTTATAGTAATGTAGAATAAGCCGTGTCCAGGTACATATTTTTCCATGGCATAAACCTTTTTATCTTTGCCAATTGTCACACGACCATTATAGAATCTAACTTCTAAGTTATTCTGTAGTAGATTTGGGACGAAAATTAAGTTCCGCCGAATTCCTGGCATGTATAAAACTTCTTGGAGTATCATGAACTTATCTCCAACGTCAAGCTTGTATTTTCCAACACTTTCAACGTTCAAGTAGGTGTTATTTTCCATGTAGATTCTTCGCTCCCCCTTTTGCAATTCTTTGAATTCAAGCAGACCTTCTTTTGTCTTGGCAATGTGACGGGTTGCTCCAGAATCAATTTACCACCCTTCTATGTCTGTCGTTGCAGCATTGCACTCAACGACACCGAGAAATGATGTCTTGCTTGAACTTACTCTTTTGCTTTACTGTTCGCTACGTTGTGGACCTTAAGTTTGGCTATGTCCAGATGTCGTAGATCAACTGGATCTAAAATAACTAGATTTTTCACAACTGTAACAAGCTCCACGTTGAATCTTCTTACCTTTGGGCTTGAATTGCCTTCAATTTGGGCCAAGTTTCCTTTTGTAATGAATAGCATGAGCTTCATCCTCTTGCTCTTCTTCATTTTTCTCGGCATAACAAATTTCTATTTTTTTCTTTCCTTTATCCGTGTCTTGTTCAATTGTCAAGATGAAAAACAATTGTGTCACTTGCTTGATAGACTCATTCACATGAATAGTAGTTACAGCCATATCAAATGTAGATGACAAATTATTGAGGACTGCTATAATCTGCAGGGACGATTCAAGTAAGGGGCATCATGCAATTTTTGAGACTTTGGCAATCACTATCATTTGATTGGCGTGCATCTACTTTCATTTTACAAATAGTGTATCTATGCAATAGGAGCATTAAGTTCATATCTCTTTTGGACACGTACTTATTCTTTAAAGCATTCCAAAGTTCTTGTGCACTTTTTATATGTTTCAAAAACTCTGATGAGATTATCCTCCTATGAAGATTCTTCCTTTTTCATCATTCAACTTCCATTATTCCATAACCCTTGTATAAGTTAAGTTTTGCTCATTTGTAGCATCAGCATTATCAATATATTTTTGTAAATTATCATGAACTAATAATACCGAATTCTTCGACTCCACATATCATAATTGGCACCATTAAAGCGTGCCAACTTGGCCAATTCAGCAGCAACAAATTTTGACATAGTTCTTTTCATCCAAAATGTCAAATAGATATACTTAGTATTCAAGAAATAAATTTGAAATTTTAAAAAAACTTTAATTTTAAATTCCTTTATATTTGAAATTTGAAAAATAGATATTGAATTTAAGTTAAAAAAAACTTAGAATTGAAATTTCAAGAAAAAACTTAAAAAATGTTTTTATAAAATGAAAATTCGAAAATTAAAAAAAATTGAAAATTCTGAATTTAAATTATAATAAATGCAATTTAGAAATAAATTCGAATTCAAAATTGAAAATTCTGAACATTTAAATTATTTTAAAAAATGAGTATTAAAATTCAAAACTTTCAAATTTAAAAATTAATTTTTGAAAAAATTCAGAAATTGAAAATAAATTTTGAAAAATTCTTCAACTTAAAATTTTGAAAATAGAAATAATCTAATATATAAATTTCAGAAAAAATTTCGAATATTATTATTTTTTTAAAATGAAATTCAGAAATTTAAATTTTAAAAAATTACGAATTTAAATTTCAAAATTGTAAAATTTGGAAATTTAAATTATAAATATTTTTAAAAAAATATTTCAAAAAAACAAAAAAAATATATAATTTAGCAAAATCCAACAATTCTAGTTAACAACTAGTTTAGAGAGTCTACAATGATTATCTAATAACAACAGGCTGTAATTCAGAATTGCATACAGACAATTAAAGAATAGAGTTGTGGTTCTAATTCGTGAACAATAAGGAAGCTAAAGGAGTTGATGCAATAAACTGATAAAGAGATAACTATTAAGATTTAATTCAGCAATATATCTATAATTTAGTTTTAACAATTTAATCAAATCAAGATATTACATAAAAAAAATTTGAGAACCAATTCCTATCCTTTTAAAAAAATTTGAAGAAATTCCTATCCTTTTAAAAAACATTACACATACATGTACTAATTATAAAATAAAGTTATTATAGACAATTAATAAGAATTGTTCATCAATTAATGATAGTTCTTTTGAGAATGAACTAGTTTTTGAATTTTTTTTTATTTCTACTTATTTTTTAGTGGCATTTATATAAACAGTACTTAAAGATATAATTTTTTTTGTTGTAGTAGTAGTGCATGAATTTTAAAGAAAACAACTGTTTCATGAATCATATATAATTGGGATTGATGAAATCATTTGTTTTTATTGTGAGGAAGAACATGCTGCTAATTAAGCGTGTGTGGACGGATACACAGACTGATAAAAAAAGAGACATGGATCACCACTTATACATGAGATAGAACATCTCGGTGGTCTCGTCGTAGAAGTAGGCTCCGTCCGTCTGGATGCTCCACCAGCACCGCTCATGGCACCTGAACTGATCCCTCCTCTGCCTGTAGACGTCGAAGCTCCCGCTGACGCCGTTCCACCGCATGGAGCAGAAGAACAGCGTCGTCTCGAAGAAGAAGTTCGGCTTGAAGTCCCACTTCAGGGAGTCGTGGAAGTTGAGCACGAAGCTTCCGATGTCGTCGTCTTTGGACTGGCAACGGATGAACAGCGGGATCTCCCCCAGATTATTCGTGATGTTCATGTACACGCGCTCGGTGCCGTCGATCGTCAGGACGAACAGCGGAAAGATGACGAAGAGCGTCCAGAAAGAAAGACAACTCCTGGGGAAGGAAGCCATTGCTCTCTCTCTCTCTCTCTCTCTCTCTCTCTCTCTCTCTCTCTCTCTCTCTCTCTCTCTCTCTCTCTCTCTCTCTCTCTCTCTCTCTCTCTCTCTCCTTTTGAAGAAGTATTGGCAAAGGATTGCTGAAAATATTTAAGGCGATCTGATTCAATTTTTCATTAGTGCATGATCAAAGAAAATCCCATGCCAATAAATTATTTGTTGCAAAGAATCCGAAACTTGGGGGGTTTCTTTCTCTTCTAAATTTGCTTAATGAAGAGAATGTTATAAAAAATAATTTAGGAGTTTGATGGGCAAGTTGAAGAAGAATATTTGGGAATACACAAAAGTTAATTTCGTAATTCAGATTATTAATGAATCGAGAAGATTATTTGGGTAATAAAAAAACGTTAATTTCGGAATTCAGATTACTAATGAATCGATTGGCGCGTGAAGCAAATTTTTGTGATGCCAATATTGAAAATGGTTAAACGTCATATATATACTATAATATATGATTAAGTAGGGTGCAAATTAAAATTTTAGCTCCCATCTTGCTAAATTTAGTTATAAGTAGTAAACTCCAAAAATAATATATATATATATATATATAATATGTGTGTTTGAAGCATTTTTTGTGCGTGTCAAACAACTTTACGCGTACTATTCTTTTACTTTTTCCAATATATTTCTTCATTAAGAATTTGGAGAATCATTCATTGTAACAAAAATGCGATTCAAAACATCAATGATGATTGTATTTATTATTTTTAAATTTTATGAACTTATATATACTATTATCCTTCATAATAGGTGTACTCATTTTCTATAACTTCTTAAGCTATAAAATTATTTTTTTGTTATAATCAATAATCCTTTAAGCAATTAGTAAAGAAAGTTATAAAAATTAAAACATATGCATAAAGTCATTGGCACACGCTTAACTAGGGGTGGTCGATCCGCTGAACTCGGCAATCTGACCCGTCGGATCGGGTCGGTGGTCGGGTCCCGACCATTCGGGTCAGATTTGGATTGAAAAATTCCAACCCAAGTTGATCCGATCCGACCCGATAGATTCAATATTTTTTATTTTTATAAAAAATCAAATGATTTTTAAGTTAATTTAACAATTTTATATTATTTAAAAATATAAAATAAATTATTTTAAATGCAAAAAAGTATGTAGATATTTAAAATAATATTTTTGGTATTTAAAAATATTTTATTTTGTATTAAAAATATAATAATAAATACTTTTTATATTAAAAAACTAAAAGAAATTTTTTTAAAAAAATGGTGGTCAGGTAACTTGACCACCCGACCCGATCCAACTCAACTCGACCGAAGAACACCCCTACGCTTAACACACATACAAGATCGTTTCGTGTCACCCACAGTGATAGATGCAATTTTCAACGAGAATCTTCTGCATTTACGAAGACTCGAATTTGATAACTAAACTCGTAAAACCGATTACCTCTTAACCTCAACCTCTATTGATTTATTGACTTATTTGAAAACTGGAAAGGGTATGAATCTCTCTCCTTTCTTCTTCTTCTTCTTCATAAACTTTTATCCAATCAAATATGTCTACATTAATATTGATATATCTATTATATCCTCACAATAATTTTATTTATATATCATGATTAAACTAAAATATCTTTAAGTTCACGTATTTCTATTTTTTTCTAATTATATTTATATTTTCAATGTTATGTTTTATTCATGTACATTACTTCAAAAGTCCTTTGAGCATACTGCGCACAATATAAAGATGCAATTTTCTTTCGCAGTAGGCATATACACCTATAGTAATTCAAAATATGGCATAACATGTTTTAATGTGCATTATATTTCTTTTCTCTTATTTTAAATTATTTTTTACGTAACAGTCTTATGTTTTTATTTGTCTAACTGAACATGCACAAGAGAGACATTTACATTGCACTAGGCCATGGGAACTAATTTGGGAGATGGGAATGTCACATGGAACAAAAAGATAAGGGGACAACATTAATTTGCGACATCTAGGATTCGATAAAAGATAATAAATTAATTTAATTCAAATTTAAACGTATTAAAAGGGATAAATGAGAATTTTAAAATGAGTAAAAGTGCAGTTAAAGAAGAAGTACAAAGAGAGAGATAAATGGCAGATAGAAGAAAAAATTGAGATTGGATTATGAATAGGAGTTCTGATTGGATCAAAATTAGCAGTTTGAATTGAAATAAAATTAAAAGTATGATTGGAAAATATTAAAAAAAAAAAAAGAAAAGCTGATTTTGTTGGGAGTTAGAATTATAATTATATATAATAATTAGGAATTTGAATTTGAATTGAAATCCAAAGATAAGTTCAATGGATAAAACACTTCCAATAAGATTGAGAGTTTCAATACTTAAAAATATTTTAAACAATAAAATAACATTTTACTATTTTTAATTCAAAACTAGGTAATAAAATATTAATATATTAATTAATTATAAAAATAAAGAAAAACCAATAAAATAGTAATTTGATTTAAATAAGTTATGAATTGAAGATAAGAGATAAAGAAAATTTTGAATTATAATTATGATTAAAATAATAATTAAAGATTAAATTGAGAATTAATTAATAAAAATTTATTATGAGAGGTTAACTAAATAGTGTGGAATTAAGTGAGAGGGCTAATTAGAACTAAAGTCTACTAAAAAGTTATAAATAGAACTCTCAAATAGTGTTGAATCCTTCCCACATGAAGAATCAAGCTTTCGCAAAAAGTCTCGGCTTCTCTCCTTGTTTACACAAATCGAGATGTACCAATGAATGATGATTGAGTCAACTCAAATTCCCAACATTAGAGAATAGTTATAAGTTAATTTTCACATAATTCAAGGTGTCATCACAAAGTAATTGACAAACATATTTCACCAAATTGTCTAGGAAAGCAAAAAAGACTTGCAATTAAATTTTCAACCGACTTAAGATATGTATGGGATCTCTATATCGATAATTTTTGTTGGTATAGATCTCTCTGGACTCTGTTTAAGCATATATTATTGTATGTTTGAATTATGAATAGAATTAAATAGATATCACATTGAAATAGGGTCAAAAAGTTGTCAGTAATGTGACTTCACAAAGGACTATAGAACTCGACTTGGGCTCTATGGTATGCGGTCCGAATTCAAAGGAATGACCATGGCTTATAAAAGATCGGACCGAGTTCGAAGAACTCGACTCAAATTTTGAAGAGCGCAAACCCGAGTTTCAAGAACGCATGACGACAAGGATAAATTTGTTAAGAATTTGGATTGGGTTCTAATTATCCAAGTTCCGATGATATGAATTGGATGGTGAATTGAAATCAGTCTAAACTAAGTTTCGACTATGCTTGGCTTGAGTCCATCAATAAAGAAAAGATTAGATTGGACCTGTTGAATACCCGATATCATACCCGTGTTTTGGTTATAACAAATGGAATTGGTCGAGAAGGTACTAATAAATGTCTTAAGTGATGTATATATAGGTGTAAGAGTAATACGTGAATATGTCTCAAGAAATCATGGCATACAAATTTGAAAAGACGTGTTTATGGCTCAGCTCGACCGATCGGTCGAGATTTTGCAATTGACTGTGAGTCGAATGATAATCAAAGTCAAAAGTGTGATCAGACACAAGATCAGTCGACCGGACACACGATCGAAGTTCCCAAGAGTTCAAATATCTGAAGACAAAAGATCGATCGAACGACTGGTCAATCGGACACATGACTGAAAGTTTTCAAGAGTTCAAACATTTGAAGGCAACAACCTGACACATGATCGAAAGTTCTTGAGAGTTCAAAGAATTTAAAGATCATGAACCAATCAACCGGGCTCCACATTAATTGCTATAGTAATGACTACATTTCAAGTTGAACCTTTTGGAAGATTTCAAAACGACCATATTTCCTTGAAATGCCTAAAAGACATTCAAGAGGCAAAAGAAAAAATAACTAAGCAAGCACAAACATCCAAGAGTCCCTACAAAATTGAAGATCAAATTTTTTATCATTTTCTTGCAAAAAACCTAGTTCCCTTTCTCTCTTTTGAAAGTGTGAGACTTGTGAGAGAGATCAAGAGAGATTTGTAATCTTGAAAGCTCCTGTGTAACAAGAAGTTTGCTTTGCCTCTTGAGCAAAGAAGAAAGTGTTTCTCAGTGTAACAAGGGTTTGCCTCTTTTATTAAGAAAGGAGGAAGATAGTGGACCTCTTACAATTTTGAGATTAAGAAGTCAGAGTTGGAATATAGGTCAAGGAGTTGGGTTAAACATCATTAACAAATCTTGTGTTTGCACTCTTTACTATTTCCTCTATTTTCGTACATTGATTGCATTCACATTCTCATGGAATTTTGAAAATTATTGAAAAAGGAACTTGATATTGTGTTTATCATTTTACACCAATTCACCATCCCCTCCTAGTGTCTTTTGATCCTACAATTGGTATCATAACGAGATTTGCTCTTCAATTAAGATTCAATTGTCATTAAGAGTTATGGCATCAAATAGGTTTGTCCTTAGTGAAGGTCAATGATGTGAAAATATGTAACAACGCAATAGTTTGCAAGTGCACTAGTCGTATTAAGTAATAAATTGTAGAGTAGAGTTGCCGATCCCCCAAGGAATTATCTAAATCAATTCTATCCTAAAGACCTACTAAGAGAAGAAAAAGTGTTTTGTGTGTGTAAAACAGAAATATAAAAGTTACAAAAAATAAATTATTGATAATTAAAAATAAAGTGGTGATGATATTTGAAAATTATTGATGATTAATGTAAAATATGACATATATGAACCTTTGTACTGGTCAAATTATAACAGAAATATCAGAGTTGATCCTTGAGACGGACTATATCATCCACTTTTTATAACACGATCAAATGATTTTATAAATAATTTTCTTTATTTTTACATCTTATGTCTAATAGTTTTATTGGAAGAAAATAGTTTACATGTGCCAAGATTATATAATCCATTTTTGTTATCATGATTGATGATTTAGTAATACGCTTATGTAAGTCTATACATTAATTTATCAAAATTTAAAATAAATTTAAAATAAGGTTTATTAAAAATAACAATTCTAATAGGCATAAAATAGTCCATTCAATATGTATATTTGCTAGCAAAAGTATATAAAAAAGAACTAAATGGACTACATTTCTCACGTGTATTTTATGATCACACTCAGTGTGTTTGGACGATAAAATTTAATTTCTTATTAATTTTTTTAGAATTAATTGATTAGATAAAAAAATTAGGTTTAGTGTTTGGATGAAAAATATATGGATGAAGATTTAAAAAGTTGATTTGATAAATAAATTTTAGTGGACGTTGAGATAAAAGCTAATAAGATAAATTTATTTTTGTAATATGGCAAATATTATTTTAATTTATCTTAAATTGATTTTTATTTAATAGAATATAAAAAATAATTTAATAAATATAAGATATATATAATAGTTAAAAACAAAAACAAAGGAAAAAGTAAAAACAAAAAACGCCGTTCTCATCAAGCAAGAATTTAAAATTCAAATTCTCGATCACTGATATTGATCGGAACTTTTAATTTGGGCCATAATTATATTCTTTTTTTATTTGACTGAACACACCCATTGGATACGGGCACTAAAATCTATTCTCTTTTTTCACCGAGGAAAAAAAATCTACTCCCTTTTTTTGTCATGATGGAGGAAATCTATCGGTCCCTTGCTGAATGCTTATCAATCTATAATAAGATCCTGTCGACCCTCTCGCTAGGAGCGACTCGTGAGTCCCCCTCTCCACCACGACTCCCTTCTCCAGCACCGCGATCGCATCGCAGCTCCTTATGGTGCTAAGCCTGTGCGCCACCACGACGCTCGTCCTCACCGCCATCACCTTCTCCAGTGCCTCCTGCACCGCCTTCTCCGACTGGCCGTCCAGCGCGCTCGTAGCCTCGTCGAGCAGCAATATCGCGGGATTCTTCAGGACGGCCCTGGCGATCGCCACCCGCTGCTTCTGACCGCCTGAGAGCTGCGTGCCCCGGTCTCCGCACTGCGTGTCGTACCCGTCTCTAAGGCAGCTGATGAAGTCGTGGGCGTTGGCCACCCTCGCCGCCTGCTCGATCTCCCCTGCCGTCGCCCCCTCCATGCCGTATGCGATGTTCTCACGAATGGTCCCGGCGAATAGCACGGGCTCCTGGCTCACCAAGCCGATGTGCCTCCTCAGACCGCGTAGATGGAACGACTTGATGTCCTTCCCATCGATCGCGACCAACCCCTTCTGCGGATCGTAGAATCGTAGGATGAGCGCGATGACTGTCGACTTGCCGGAGCCGCTTTGGCCCACCAAGGCGGTGCGCTTCCCGGCTTCGATGTTGAGGGAAAGGCCTTTAAAGACGAAGGCTTCGGGGCGCGAAGGGTATGCAAAGTCGACATCTGATATCTCAATGCCGCCGGTAAGCTTCTCCGTCAGTCCGCCCTCCGATTCCTCGGGCTCGATAAGAGTGCGTCGATTCAATGTTTGGAACATCGACACGATGGTGGCGCTCCCTCTGGCGAGATCGCTCGTCATGACACCGGTATCCGCGATGACGCTGGCGGTTTTAGCCATGATCGCTTGGGTCTTGAAGAAGGCCGCGGCAGTGATGAGCCCTCTGTCGATGAGCTTTCCACCGTACCAGAGGACGAGGGCGCAAGAACACCTCGCGAGGCACTGGGTCACGGCTAACGTGACGCCGGCGTACCACGCTTGCTTCATGCTCTCCCGTCGAGGGCCATCTTGAGCTGCTTCAAACAACCTCAGAATGCGGTCCTGCATGGAGAAGGCAGACACAATCAGGTGGTTCGTCACAGCCTCGGCGACGAGCTTGCCGCTCTCCGTCTGAGCTTCTGCGGCCTTCTTAGACATGCCCTTCAGCAGCGCGTGACGGGCATAGATGCTCGCAATGAACAGGGGCTGCATGGTTATCAGGACGACGGCCAACCTCCATGAGATTACCAGACCAAGTACGACGGCGATGACGACAGAAGAAGCTGTTTGAATCATCAGAGAGATGCGATCCCCCACCAATGTTCTCACCTGCAAGCAGGAAGCAGGCATCACATAATTAGCAAGCAGTAATCGAATTTATTCATCCATCGGACCTTTCTATACTCACCACGTTAGCATCGTTGGCCAGTCGAGAGCAGACGGCACCTGTGGAATTCTCCAGCCGATCAAACCACCCGACTTCCAGAGTAAGTATTTTAGCGAGCACCTTCTCCCTCACCCTCTTCGTCAGGTGCTCTCCCATGAATGCAAAGTAGTAGTGCTGAAGAATGCTGATCAGTAAGTTGATGAGAGAGAGGGAGGCGAAAACGAGAGCGTAGGTCCTCAACTTGGAGTTCCGCTCGTCACGATCCTTCAAGAAGTACGCAGATGTCGTCGCTCCAATCAATATACCGGCGGCCGGAGGAATCCCACCAGAAATCGTAGCACTCAAGCTGGCGGTCAATCCCTGACGCCATTCCGGCATGTTCAGAACCATCAGGTCCCAGAATGATGGGCCTCGGTGTTTGACCGACTCTGTCTCTGAGTCGACATCACTTGCTGCAAATTTCCTGATGGCCCCTGCAGGGTCTGCCTCACTATTGAAGCCATCCGAACGAGATGTTGTCAGAGGATCTCCATCTTTTTGAGTTCCTGGCATCTGTTGAAGCCTTACGAGAGATGAGTAGATCCCGTGCTCAATGCCGATCAGGTCGTCGTGGGATCCCATCTCCATGATCTTGCCAGCATGCATCACTGCAATTGCATTTGAGTTCCTAATCGTGGAAAGCCGGTGAGCTATGATGAGGGTTGTCCTTCCCGCTGCTGCTGCTAGAACGAGCTCTTCCTGGAGAATTTGCTGCTCGGATTCTGAATCCAATGCGCTTGTGGCCTCATCGAGAAGCAAAATTTTGGGGTCCCTGAGAACTGCTCGTGCAATCGCTATTCTCTGTTTCTGTCCTCCAGACATCTGAACTCCTCCTTCTCCTACCTGCAGATATGCATCAGATTTCACATATATACATCACAAATAGAAAGAGAAGGATGGTAGAACGCCTCAACGAAACCTGGGTGTCATATCCTTGAGGAAACAGAGAGATGAAGCTATGGGCACTAGCAGCATTCGCGGCTGATACCACTTCTTCCATGGTCGCATCCTCCTTCCCGAAGAGTATGTTCTCTTTAATGGATGTCGCGAAGAGCGCTGGCTCTTGATTCACCAACCCCATCTGCGACCTCAACCACTTCAGTTCAAGCGCCTTGACGTCCACGCCGTCAAGCATGATCTGACCTTCTTGTGTGTCGTAAAATCTCTGCAACAGCGCAATCGCCGTAGACTTCCCGGATCCACTGCTTCCCACGAGCGCCACCGTGCTCCCGGCTTCAACTTTCAGGTTGAAGTCCCTGAGAATTATGTTCTCGGGCCGAGATGGGTATGCGAAGTGCACCATCTTGAACTCCAATCTCCCTTCCACGCTATGCAAAACTTGGCCTTCGATGCTCTCTGAATCGATGTCAGGGGTTCTTCTCATCACTTCGGCCATTCTGCTTACGGCAGAGATCGCCTCGGAGAAGTACTTCACGTTAAGGAGGGCTGATCCCACAGCTCTGCACCAAAGAAAAGAGTCAGTCCATCTCCATCATGAACACATGCGCATAAAGGGAGATGCGACGAGAGAAAACAAAGACAAAAGGGTCACGAATGATCTGCATTACAAGCCAGAGATTATAATTAACAATCCGACTGTGAAGATTGTACCGCCCTTGCCGCCATGGTACCCGACGATGCGGCCGCCGTACCAGGTGACGAAGGCCCAGATGGCGTACGTGAGGCCGTTGCTCCCGACAGCAATGCCTTTGGCCAAGCCCTGCTTCAGGCCAAGTTTCATCAGAGTCTCCAACGCCGCAGAGAAGTTGGCCATGGTGGTGGCTTCCGCGGCTAAGGAGTAGACTGTCCTGATGGAGGAAACCGCCTGCTCCGCGACGGTGCCGGCCTTGTTATATTCCTCCCTTATCTTCCTCGCCTTGCTCATGAACGTCTTCCCGTAGATGATGCCCGGCACGGGGAGAACCATTAACGTCGGCAGCGCCGTTGCGGCGAGCTTCGGCATCAAGAAAAACGCCGTCATGTAGCCGGCCACGATAGTGGATACGTTCATTATAGTGTTAGGTAGCTGCAACCGTGCAGCGTGATCGTAAGCTAAGGCGCCATCAACAGGAAGGAGGGAAAAAAAAAAAGATACACGACCTTCTCGCTGATGAAGTCTTGGACGATGCGACTGTCGCCGGATATGGTGCTGACGACGTCGGTGGTGAATGCCATCTTGAGGTCGAAGTATGCCATGTCCTGCCGCAAGACAGCTTTCAGGTACCGCGCCCTCATCCTGCTTGCTTGTCTCTCTCCGGTCATCGTCCAGCAATAGCCCTCTGCGTGTGCATTACAGACGCCATTTGATACCACGTACGTTTCGATCGAAATTTGACGTGAACAAGCCATGCATGGAAACCGTAGTACCTAAGAAGCACAGGGGCAGACACGCGCATGCCACGTACAACAAGTGCACCGCGTGCTGGGACATGTTGAAAGCCGAGCGGCGAATTTTGATGGTGAAGCTGAATTTTAACGACGAGATCGAAGGGCGGTGCAGGAGGAGCAGAAGTGGCCGGGCGTACGTACCTTGTTGACGTCGTCGGAGAAATGGGGATCGGAGGAAGTCCCGGCGCCGAACGTGTTCATGAGCCGACCAACGATGAGGAGCACCAACGCCGAGGACGTGCCTTCCCACACAGCCCCGAGGGAGCCCAGCGCCATGAACCATGCGTCAAGGCGGTCGGCATGCATCAAGATGGCCCCCAAGCAAGTTTTTGCAGGCGTCTCTTTGCTGGTTCCGGCTCCGTTCTGATCCATGTTGTGCCTGTTATGACTAAGAACGTTTGAAGTCTTATATAAACTCTCCATCGGCTGAATTTTTTTAAAAAAAAAACAAAAACTTAAAGTCCATGATCTGAATTGATCTAAAAAAGACTTGTACATCAATATTATATATATATATATATATATATTATATGTGCTATATTAACGTGCAATGTGTTGTAATCTTGGCGTTTGGTTGGGGTCAACCGAGGGAATAAATGAGCCACAGCTAAAGACACGTTTTATTTATCAAAATATACAAACTGTAGACTTGACATTTTTTAAAAAAAATTTAACTTTGTAAATAATGAAAAATTATGAGTTATGGTATTCTCTTCAAAAGGAAAAATATAAATAATCCGTTACAAACCTCAAAAAATGATTAATCCAATGAAATATGTAATTTAATATCATGTCTTTTTAATCTCCATCCGAACGCCATAAAGATTGACATCATGGTTCAGAACATATAGCTTTCAGAACTATGAGATTACATGGTACAAACTCCAAATTGTGGTTGCACCTTAATTATGTGTGTGTAATTAAGTATAGTGTGTGAAATAATTGAAGTAATTTTATGTAAGACCAGTTGAAATAATATATGACTCTAGCCAATAATTAAAGACTGAGAAACAACTTAAAGTAAGACCATGTTCTCTGATATTAATTATTATATACCCTAAATTAATTATTATATACCCTAAACAATAAATTGAAAACAACCTTTGAGGCTTCAAAATAAGAGAATACTGAAAAAGAAGATAATATTGAAACTTGGTATCTTATTATTATGACAAAAAATATTAAACTAATTACTTTTAACTAACAAAAAAATATAAAAGCCTTTTATATTTTGATAAAAAAAATAATCCTTAGGTAAAATGACCGCGTAAGTCAAGTTATATGTAAATCACGGAAATGAATTAAAATTACTAATAATTATTATTGTAGAGGGGTATTATAGAAACTTAAATGGAATCGAGTTTCTAACTAAAGCTATGAAAAAAAAATCGGTATATTTTAAAGTGGCTTACGTACATAAGATGAGTCAAAATTGATTTACACATAGACAGTTGAATATAAATATAAATTCTTAATTTTATTAGGACAAATGATCTTTTTATTTATTGCGTAATGTTTTCCTAGTCAAACCATTTCATTTTTCATATATTCACCCATAATTTCATTTAAAAAAAATACACACAAATACTCCCATGCACGTCATGTGGCTTATTGACACCACGTCATAAGAAAACTTCTTGGTTATAAATTGAAAGACCAAATTTAGTTTTATGCGTACGTGATTTCAAGAAAAAAAAGGACCCAATTTGTACCAACTAGAATTTTTTTTGGCTAATACATTTTCCTACAAAAATTATTTATTGTATTTATTCTTAGCATTCTCTGCCCCGCTATATCACGTAAAATGTATATTTCCTTAACTATGAACACACAAATTTTTTAATTTAAAAAAAAAATGTATTGTGATATCATTTATGAGAAAGAATTTTACTTTATGAATGATCTAGTCAAAATTTAATTAAAAAAAGACTAGATCCGAATTGCTAAATATGTGTACTATGCAGTCCTTAATTAAGTTTATTTGTACGTATCATTGATCGGAGTTTACAAGTAGAAGGATTATTCTAAGGTCAATTAGTTAGATTTATTATTTCAGGAATCGGTTATCATATTTTTTTTTTACTCTTTAGTGTTCATTTTGTTCTGTGAATTAGTTCCCTCCCATGAGTGGTAATTATACCATGGACCGGATATCGAGACTAAGGAACATTTAGTTTTGGTTGCCTTTATGGAATCGAGTAAAGCTAATAACTAATGAATGGTAATAAAATTTTATTAACTCAATAGAAATTGAGAAAACATGTACTCGTCAGTTAATTACATATTCACGTTCTAATTTACATTAGCGAAAGACTGATTTATAATAAATTATTACAATAGCCAAAACAGTTTAAACTCGATCCAATGACTTACGGATTATGAGCCAACATCAATACAATAATGAATCTCATTTTGGATGTTACTCGTCAAATGAGCTACCTATCATCTTATCATCATCATTGTCTCATTTTACATGAATTTAAGTATAAAAAAATCTAATGATATAACTCAATACGTAGAGTCACACATAACAATAGCAATATGAAGCATATGAGATATTTGTAAACATGATCAATCATAATAATTATTCACATCATTAATTACTAATGACATGTCAATTTTAATAAGCTATAATCAATTATAAACTATATCTCAATTTAATTTAATAAAAATTATCAGTCTAATATCTATTATCTCTAATTAATCAATTACCAATCAACATGAAAGTCCTATTTACCAATTGCCCATCAATCATAGCACTATGGTGCAATTCAATTCAATTTGATTATTAATTTATTTTTAAAAGTTATAGCCTGCTCTCGTTTATTAATGAAACATCATCTTGCATGCGACCAGTCAACTATAATGGTTGTAGTACGATGACCACATTTGTAACGCCTGAGATTCTCTCAGGATTAAAAGAAAATAAAATAAAAATTAAAAAGGAGAAAAGATAAAATCTGGATCAAATTTGAGGAGAAGTTTCTTTCCAACTATAACTCTAAATCTCCTCTTATAAATATGAGATCAAATCAAACAAATCAGCCCGTTATTTTTTTCCACAAATCGGCCATAATTTTCTCTCAATTTCGTGCGTCTCTCTCCCTCTATCACGCCGGGCTGCCGTCAATAGGAGGGCAACCGAGAGACGTGAACCTCGAGACAACATGTCTGGACATAGAAAAACGTTCGGAGAAAGAGGAAGAAGAAGAGGAGGAAGAAGAATAAGAAGAGTAAATAGTTTTTTGGACAGAAACTTTAAGGTATGGAACTATGATAGATTCTTCTTAGAATCATGATTTTAAATGTGAAGCATGCAATGATAGATTCTTAGTATTAATCTCTTGATTTATGATGATTCTGGATCTCGGCCGTCATCAGAAAAGATGAATGGGATGCACACAGCGCGCCTGCGCAATTCTGCGTAAGAGGAACCCGGCCCGGGTTCCCAAGAACCCGGCTCGGGCAGATTCATATCGGACCGAGTTCGATGGGACTCGACCGAGTCCGCCATTGTTGTGAGCGCAAAGCTCTGCAATGAAGAAGAACCCAGCCCGGGCAATTCCACAATGAAGTCGCGCTCGGCCATGACTTCTGTCGAGGAGTTGACCGATTCGTCGAATCAGCTGACTGACCTGCTAAGTACGAACCAAGCTCGGGTATGACCTACACCCGGCCCGGGCCAAGTCTTGATTTCCTCTGATGATGCCCTTACAAACTCGGCCCGATTCCACCCCTACTCGGTCCGGGTTCCGATACTACCAAGATGATTTTTATGATCTTTTGATCCTTGATTCATCTGCGTAATCCTAATCTAAGTCATGATATGATTATGTTATTTATGTCCTTAATAATGATGATGACTATTATGACCTTATGATGACTTAATTTAGATCCAATCATATCTATGACGATACTTATCCATATCATTGATCTTGATCTACCTTAGGACGATGATGATGATTCTAATGTTCATATATTTCTAATTTCTCTCCATGATCTTGTCTTGTAATTCTGATTAAGTCTTACATAACGATGATGATTAGGACCCTTGCTCAGTATGATTCGTTGATCCTTTCTTATGATAACCAAATCTTAATCATGATCATTATGCCCTAACGAAAAATAAATTAAAAGTTGCAAGATAAAAAATGAAAAATATTAAATGGAGATATCTTTTTATGATGAATTGTTGACGATTAGGTATGGGTTGACTACGGTCAGTTATTAGTTGACTACGGTCAATTATGGTCTGACTTTGCCAGTTATGATGATGATGGACGGATTGAGGTAAGCCTCCCCGTTGGTTGAAATATACCACATTATAAGTCAAAGATGAATAATAAGATGATGATAAAGATGAAGCATATTCATAATGAATTCTTCTTATGATGATTAGTGGCTCTTGCCACACTTATGATGATCTTTTCATGATATCTTGATTTATTATTAATATGATCTTAAGAAGATGATTCAATTCATGATTATCTATGCTCATACAATTATTTTCTCATGATTTTTTATATGATGATGATTTCATAATCATGATGATTGGCGCTTGTCACTTAATGATGATTTATCATGATATATCCTGATCTTTTGATCTTACGATTCCAAGAAAATGACATCTTGATCTATGATTTTCTTATGATCTTAGGGATGTCCTATCCATATGACACGTCACAAGAATCTTTTTATTTACATCATGATGATGCCTATTTTCTTACTATATGATGATATCCTTATGATTCTTGTCTAGTATCATGATTTTATTATTATTCTATTTTACTTCCATACTGAGTTGTAAAATTCATAGGGAGGTTCTCCCCTGCATGTTCTTAAATGCATGGCCAGATCTTAATGATGAAGGTGACCAATGGTGACAGATCGAGCTCGTAGGCTGCATATGGATATCTTGAGTCCTTTAGTTTGATGTACTAGCTTTCCTTTGGACTCACATGAAGTTTTTTATCAGTCTTTCGCATATTATGATGTCGTACTCTTTTATTATTTAATGATGATTAGTCTTCCGCTTTTATCGATGTCGAGTTGACCAGTCAAAGTCTTTTTTTTTGTCAATATGATTTACATGTAAGAATGACCCATAGCATTCTCGAAGCGTATTCTGCCACATGACGGAATGTAATTTCAGAGCGTTATAATATTTTTCATCTTTTATGTTATTTACATAATATATATATATATATGTATATATATATATCAATTATTCATTGAATGCTTTTTCAATTTGGGGTATAATCATAGGAACAAATCCATCACCATTTATATCAATTAGATGTCAATCAATTAAGCAATACAACTATTAATAATAATAAATTTTCCATTGATTTCAATTATTCAATATTAATTATAAAAAATCATAAGTCAGTGATCAATAATAATCTTAGTATGATTAAAAATCATTGATATAATAAACAACACAATTAACTATAATTAATAGGGAAATAATAACATTTTTGTTAACTAAACTCGGGGGATGGGAAGAAACCCAGGTCACGTCCTATTTGTTCTCGATATAGTTCGATTTCAATACTAGAACTCTGGCCGGGTCGGGCAGTGTTCGTCCATTAGGTGAAAATCGTGTCGGGTCCAATCGAAAATTCGGACCATGCTATTTAAATCATATTATCTCATTTCGTTGCAGTCAAAACTTCGCTGAGTTGCCTATAAAACCGAGCAGAGAGACCCTAATATTCGAGCCAAGTTTCAAGTTCTCCGAACTCGGCCTAGACTCGTAAAACCCTTGTTGAGTCCTCAGAACCCGAGTTGGGCACTGGGAAACCTAGGTCAAGTTTTATAGTTCTACCAAAATTGTGTTTCCAACATGACTTTTGATCCTCTTTTCAATACGATTAACATTGCAATTCAATCCATAATTAATCCATATGATAAACCTATATAGGACAAGAGTCAAGGGTTTATGCCGATGGAAGTCGTCGATATAAGGATTCTCATACATGTCTTAAGTTGGATGAAAAATCAACTGAGAATCCTCTTCAATTTCCTACACGAATGTTGAACTTTGCTGATCAATTGCTTCACCATGGCATCTCAAAACTCATGCTGACCACCTCCTAGACATTATATGATGTCAAGGTTTCAAGTTGGTCCAGTCATCATCCATTGGTGCACTTCCCACTCGATTCTTCGTTAATAGTTATTTTTGTCTTAATTAGCCTCTCATAATCACCCCTCAATAATTGATTTCAAATTTAATATTTAAGCATCCTCTTAATCTCAATCAAATTTCATCTTTATCACTTATCTCTAATCCATAACTTCTCTCAATCAAACAAACTTCTATTTTGCATAAAAAATCATCAACTTTAATTTAATTCTCAAATTTAGCATAAACCTTTATTTTAAAAAATAATTTTATTATAAAATAACCTATTATTATATTTTTATTAAGAAAATAATAATTTAGCGATCATTACATAGATAAGTTGTAAAATAAAAGGGTAAAAATTAAAATAATTTTACAACTTTAATAGTAAATTAGTTTAAATTTTGGCCTATTTTGTAATTGTTTTGGGTACTAAAATGGCATACGCTCGGAGAACTTCTTCATAATTCGATCAAATCTATTTAAAACTATATCTAAAAGTAAATTTTTACCTTAATTGTCCAAATTTGGTTCAACTTTTCAAAAACAAAACTTTAATTTTTAGACGCGATTTCAATGGTCATTTCTTGGAGGATAAACCAAAAGTAGCTGGATATAAAAAAAAAAAAAAACTTGTGCACATTCACCGAGATAAAGAAAATGTGACTTAAAGTTAGGGGAAATATTAATTTTGAGTGATGGAGAGTTGAGAGAAGAAGAGGTTTTATTCATAAAGATTAATTCCAATAAGTCCAATTTTAAAATTAATTATGAAATTATTTTAATTTTGATCTTTTAACTTAATTAACTTAATGTTTTTTCCTATTTTCTTTTCCTTTTTTCGTTATTTTTTTCTTCTTCCAATCAAACTCATCTATTGCCTAGATCCACTTTTCTTCTAGTTACCAATTATTTTTAAAATTCAATAATAAAAATTATTAATATCATCTTTGTGTAATTTAAGTAAAATTAATTATTATTTTATTTTCTGAATATATCTAATTTAAAACTCTTAATTTGGGCCTCTTAAAGGTCCTATGCTTATCTTACTTCAATTTTCATCTTTAATCCTTTTTCCAATTATCCTTTTTATTCTATATCTCTTAGAACTTCATTATCCTTTTATTTTTCTAAATTTTTAGAATAAAATAATATTATTTTATCTTATGAATATTTTTAAATTTAAAACTATTATTTTAATTTTCACTGAGAGTCCTTTGTAATATAATATTTTAGTTAAATTCAAATTTACAATTAAATTTCTAATTGTAATCTCAATTCATTATTTGGTTAGAACTTATTTTCCTTTTTTTATCAATTTATCTTATTATACTTTTAGGGTGTGTTTATTGCATTATCATTTAGTATTGTCGAGCAATGTGGATTTCCTTCTAAAAAAATTGTCCCTTATTAAATTGGTATAAGTGATATTATTTTATTTAATATGCATAAGTGATATATTTGACATTTCAAATTCGTTATATAATGTATTTTGAGTTTCATAAATTTAAATCACAAACGTATATTCTATGCTCATTAAATTAAAATTTACAAAATAGTTAGTAAATGTTTTAGAAATATGATAATAACATATTCATCATAATTTATTAAGATTTGTTTGATTTATTTTATAATTTATTTAATTAGTTGTATAATTTATTTAAACAAAACTTCGAAGAATAAATGCAAAAAACTAAATTTAAATTACAACTCAAGTGGTAAGTTGAATTGTCATATCTTTCATAAGTAATCTATATTGTCATTTCATAGACAATGTGTGCTTAAGTAATCAAGATTATTCATTATCTATCATAATTAAACATGATAATATGGGTTCAGATAATTTAATATAATATTACTCGTAATATTTTTTTTCAAACTTTAATTATCGCCATTAAATATCATTTTGTGCTTATCTAATTCAAGAAAATATTTTTTTTCTTTTAATTGGTTGAAAATTTGGGGTGTTACATATGGTGTCCATTGTTTCTTTGAAGTTTCGATTCATATGACCTAATTACTTTAGTTAAATAGAGATAGTACAACCAAATTAATATCTAACTAATTTTAAATAAGATGCACTTAAAATGTAGTCCTATATTAGAAAAGTGAGTTAATGATACATCTAAAATTGAATTGAATGGAATAGATAGAGATGTGATATGATATGCTTATCGTAATACAAAAAATTAATCAACTTAGATAATTTAAAGAACTAATCTCATAGCAAGGTTGTCAAGATCTATCTGCATCTTATGATTTGACAATCTTACTATCTCTAACCAATTTAAATCTTATGATCTTAATACAATCTTAATTTTTATCGCATGATTTTATGATCTTATTTGATATTACGATGTTATATGATTAATATAATTATTTAAATACTAATAAAAATATATTCATGATGATAATAGATATTTAGATAAAAATTTAATATATTTTCTTAATTTTTATTATTTTTATGTAACTTGACTTGAAATTGATAGAATATGGTTTATTGAGATGTAATTTAAAATTTGAGGGAAAGAATTTTATCAAAAAAAATTAAAAAACATTTTTTACTAATAAATATGATCTTACTATCATCGATTTGATCTTACAATTCTCGATTTTATGACCCTATATCATCTTATTGACAATCTTGCTCCATGGTATGTTAAAATGAATAGACAAGGAAATGAGAGAAAATTTTCTGAGATGGTTGGATGAGCCAAGTTGAAAGGATACAAAATCTTTGGTAAGTAGTTTGGGCTTATAAACAAATGTCAAATAAGATGTTGGTCCCAACATATGTCATTTTAAGTCAATCAAACTAATTTATGGGCTAGTTTTTTCTTCGATTGCATAGAGAACCTAAATTAATTGCAAAAAACTGACAATCTTTTCTTCATCCATCCATCATTTTCTTCTTTCTTTCTCCTTTTTTCACTAAAATAAGCAGTACATATTTGGCATGATCCAATTGTTTGAAATAATTATGGATAGCAGAATGGATGGGGAAGCTTGTCTATGAGCATGAGAACATGCTTTTAGGACTATGAACTCGTACAATAATGTGCATCGTAACAGCATACAATATGAAATATATAGAACATTAGCTATCCTACACTTTCTCAAAACTTATTGCATAAGAACATTACATATTTATCCGCCAAACTTGAACCTCTGAAGAACCATGAACAGAGCAACCTCGTTCTCATTGGTGTAATGGCAAATATGAACATTGTGTCGTATCTGGACATTGATCTGAGAAATATGATGAGGTGCGAGGCCTGCTCTAACTTCATCTCACAAGTATAATGGAAACAAAGAGGCCTGGGAAAAAAAGAATGGACTTTCAGATTTATGTACACTCATTTGGCTGCTGAAGTAAACCGAAACCGGTCTCTCTTTCGAGTTGGACATCTTTCCAGGGGGGAAGATGCCTTCACAAATGCTGCTCCTTGCCTCATCATCTCTGCAAAGAAAAACACCCAGCTTCACAGTTGAACTTGCTCCCAACGTGACATAGATGTAAAAGTGGACATCCAAAACCAAAAGTTACCTCTTTCTCTCTCGAGCTCTTGGTCCAGTTCTTCTTTCCACTTTCTGCGTCTCTCGGAGAAGCTCTCGGTATTTCCAGCATTACTACATCATAATAACAGATTAGATTAACAGGCAGTTATGCATATAATAAAACAAGAAATCCCTATGCAGCTGAAGTCAAATAGCATGAGGTGAAGAGTTAAAGTTTAACAAGTGTCCTAATAGATTATGTACAATTTGCATTGGCATTCATTCCAACATACAAAATAAGAGCAGCAGTACATGCAAAGCACATTCGTCTAATTAGCAAACCTTGGGCTATTTTGTTCTTGTTGAGCATCTTGAATAACTCCACCACATTCGTTAAGCTGAGGTGATGGTATTTCTCTTAGAATCCGGCTGTTAGCCATTCCACTATATGAGACACGCCTACTGCAATTTCCCGGACTCATTTTGTTTGCTGCATCAGCAAGAGGAGCAAAAATCCCACTAATCTTATTTGGTGATAACTTGCTCTTGGGAGGTAATTTAGGATTGTTAGGGACCATTTCCTCGCAGGCAATTCTCACAGAACACGATTCAGTAGTATTGTTAAGACTATTGAAGAACTCCTCGTATAGAGGTGTCTGCAGCTTCTTCAAATCAAGAGCCTGTCATTACAGAAAAAATAAACAGGTCAAGTGGAATGAATAGATCTACCCTCCAAAATTGAGAAGTATCTCTGTTAGCAGTAATTGTAGGTCACAATGTTGCTGATGCTAACCTTTTCATCCAGAAAAGCTATGATTTTCGTCTCTGTGACTTCATCATCATCCTCATATACAGGTTCACAAGGGAAAGTGAAGTCATTTTCCTTTCCAGCAGGAGATGGAGTGCAATTAATTGAGTCACCTAACTTCTCTAAGCACGATGTCCTTTGTTCTGGACTAATATCAAACTTGCATGACCAATCATCAAAGGGCTCCGACATAGGATTAAAACTCTACAAATAAGGAAGTAATTTAACTTGAGAATTCAACACGACTATCTTAGAATTGTAAATGCTTATTCAAAGTCATGCTTACTCTTCCAACAACTGGAAAATCATCTTTATCATCAAGTTGGCACATATCGTCATTGGAACTCATTGCCCATATAGGTCTTGCAGCTGAAAGCTTTTCAGGGAAGCTAGCAGAGTAGCTTCCGGTATCATAAGCAACATCATAGTTTCCTTCACAGTTGATAGTGGGTCCAACCATTGGATTTTCACTGCAAAAGATAATTTTGAAGTGAAAATTTGCAATAAATATTACACACAAGAATATGACATCCAATTCCTTACAAGCTTGCCATGGGCATCTTGGACTGGAGATCTGTGTTTTTAGATTGTTCCTAGAGTAGAAAAAGAGTTAGTAAATAAGTTCAAGAAAATAATTTCTACAATGCAAGGACATGATAATTTTAGAAATTCATTTCTTCTGGACCGGGTAGACTAACCACAGCTATAGATCGACGTAGTGGATGGGTATCCAGAAATTCCTTTGTGACAAAAGGATGCTGTGTGGAAGGATTCGACAGGAATAGATGTCATAAGAGAATGTACATCTTGCTTCAAATGAGAATGTATTATGCAGCACAATAACAAGGAATACATATTTCCTTAGTTTAAAGGAGCCAACAGTTAATACCTGGAGCAACTCTGATGCAGAAGGCCTTGCGTTGGGTTCTCTGTGAATAACACCATATTAGCCTCTCCAAATTTATGAAACGCAACAAGATAAATGAACATCATGGTAGAAAATTAGATGAAAATGCACTAGTTCGGACCTTAAGAAAATTATCATTTCCCTGATAAAATTGTCTTAAATGATGACGGAAAGCAATTAGGCACTGGATAATCATGTGATAATACAATGAAGAAGCAGGGTTTCCTAAGAAGATGATAAAGTGCTTTTTTGCCTCAATAAAACCAAGTGCAGGCAGAAAAGTAAGTATATAAAGTACAAATTGTATCCTAGAAGGACCTACGTTCTAAATGGTCATAAATTGCTTGTACTAACATACTTTTGTAAGCATTTCAAAAGGAAATCCTGAGCCTCTGCAGAAAGGTGTTCTGGTATTTCAGGATGTGATTTTGTTGTTCCAATGTGAAAGAGAGCAGCTACCTGCACATCTCATTGTTATTCAAAGAGTTAACTGAAGGGTCAAGGAATCTTTCCTGTACCAGTTAAATTCATATGCAAATTGCAAAACGGAAATAAAACGACATGCCCTCAAAAGAAAAAAGGAAGTCAAACCTCTTGAAATTGCTGACTCCAAGGAGGTTTACCAGTAGCCATTTCAATGACCGTGCAACCAACGCTCCATATGTCAGCGGAGCTGAGACAACATAAATGGTCAGAACTGCAACTATTTCAGGTACATGTATACTGTAAAGAACATTGTAAAACTATTGAATCATCTATGGATTCTTTTATTTGGGAGTTGGAATATGTATAAGTTTAAAACTGATAGCAATATAAAATTAAGGCATTGTAGTAAAAGCATATAAGCTTACAAGCTATGCCCAGTCTGAAGTATCACTTCTGGGGCCATCCAATAAGGAGTACCCTTCATCGACTTAGCTGCATTCATTGTTGCCTGAGAAAATACCATATTTGAAGAGAACATACCAAAGAAAAATATAAATAGTTGAGGCTCTACAAATATGATGAGACAACAATGAAACTGTTAGAAGATCATGATATTTACTGGTACTATGAAGAATAGCATATGATTGGATTAGATACATAAGTTTGGTATCATCATTGATTTAAAAGACATCATATCTGCACATAGTACTGTTTAAGTCATTTTCCTAGCAAAAAAGATATCGTGAAAACAAAAGTAGAAAAGGAGAAGTAGGTATGCTATTTAAAATAGCTTTATTAGCAATGTAAATGATGATGATGATAATAATATCAGGTAGAAACAACAAAAGAAGTTTGAAGGCATATTGTGGAGTAAACTCCATTATCTTACTATGATGAAGAAATAGACCCAACACTGAATTCTAAGATAACTAAATTGATTCAGTGTGCAGTAGTATCTTATACTTATACTATTTTGTTACATACCAGCTTTGCCACTTGCTTAGATGCCCCAAAGTCAGCCAACTTGATGCAACCCTTGTTGTCTACGAGAATATTTGCTCCCTAATTTTGGATCAGAAAAATTGGATTCATTGAAAGAAAACCATCAAACAAAGCCAAAGGTGTGCAAATAGCCATAACATGCCTTAATGTCCCTGTGCATTATTCCATTTCGATGCAGATATTCCAAGCCTTGCAGAAGCTGCTTGGTATACATTCTTATAACCTATTCAGAAAAACAAAACTAGTTAGAATTTTGCTAATGGGGAGTCACCCTTGTGAATCAAAGGAAATCACTCACAGCTTCAGGGAAGGATCCGAATTTCCCTAGCAGCGATGAAATGGATCCACCTGGGACAAATTCTAGCAAAATGTTTAAGGTTTCTTCCTCCCGAACTGTTCCCAAGTACCTCTGGCATAAGCAACACAAAGCAAAAGGAACATTTCAGCAGTAAATTACATACAATTTCCAAGTCCAGCAGAATAGTTACGGTATCAACAGAAATCACTCACCACAATATTCGGATGTGAAAGGTCCTTGAGAAGCTTAACCTCTTCCTCAAGCTCCCTAATATGATCCTAATAACAAGTCCATAAGATATCAGATTAAAAGGATATGTTAATATGCAGCGGCAAGAAACAAAGAGCAGAAGATTCTGACTTGGGCCTTCGCCTTAGAAGCGTTGCTCGATGCAATAAGAACCTGCCAAAACCAACATCAAATCCAAATCAAAACCTAGGGGGCAATAGGGGAAACAAACGAAGAATCCAAATCAAGCGCAACGGGACCTGTTTCACGGCCAAAAGCTCTCCGGAGTCGAGATTCATGCCCATGTACACATGCCCGAAGGCGCCGCATCCGATCAGCTCGCCCTTCCGCCATCGTATTGGCGGCGGCGCGTCGCCCGACGCCGCCGCGGGCGCCGGCGGAGGCGGTGGGAGTTTGGGGGCTGAGAGCCCGAATCCTAACCCCAAGCCGACCCTGGATTTCCGGAGGCAAGATCCGATCTTTTCCGCAATTCCTCCGCCTCCTCCGTCGTTGCCTCCGAGGCTCGGCCGGAAGACCGACGATCGGCGAACCGATCCGAAGAGATCGTGCATCCTTCTTCTTCCACTCTCCCCTCCCACCACAACTGCCACTTCGATGCCCGCTGCAGCCGGAATCTTACCGGATCGTGCTCTCGATGGGAAATCTTTCCTCTTCTATGGTCCTTGCGATTCCATCTCTGGAAGAAGAGGATGAATTTGTTACTTGGTGTTCTCGAGTGGTCGGCAACACGGAGCGCACCACAGAAGAGGCGCCGCTGAGATTTGAGCCACTTCAAATTATTTTGGGGATATTAAGACAAAAATGCCCCTCAGAGCCGTTGGAGGCTTCTTTCTTTTATATTGTTTGAATAATGTGAGTGGATTCTTCTTTCTAGGGTTCATGACTTCATGTTCCTTTTTTTTTACATTTTTTTTTTGTTCTTCAATTATTATAAGCACATGAATCCCATGATCCATGAATCTTTATGTCAAAACTGACCTACACGCAATAAATAAATGCTATAAACTGTCTAGTCTATTTTTTTTTTCATTGTTTCGTTCATATTATTTATATGGTGCTTCTTTTGGGTGTGTTTGGATTCATGAACATTAGTTCTAACAAGTTCAAAAAAAAATTTGATTTGTCAATTTTGTTCTGACAAGATGTCTGGATGAAACTTCCAACAGAGCCGGGATTTCGTGCTTGATTAAATGCATCGGGCATGGGATTCAAAGCAAAACATGTGTGAGGTGAGCGAGAACTCATGAGTTCTGGTCTATGGCCAGAACAATCACGAACAAAACGTGTTGACTAGAATGAAAAATCTTGCGGGCCCATTAGAACATCATCATCTATTTAGCAGAATTTAACAAAGTTCGGCCATTTTGTTTTTGGTCAAACACAACTGTAGTGAAATAAATATTTATTGTGTTTGATGATAAAAATTGTTTTCATTATTAAAAGAAAGATTTTAGACAATCATGATAGCAGAATTAAATGGCAAGTCTTCGTCGAATGTTCATATTCAAAATTTAGAATCTTCGTGTTGGTTATAGAATAAATTATTTTTTATTATTTTTTCGACTCTGATTTAGTTGAACCCTCGGATATCCAGGACCTGCCGTACAAATGTCCATTAGAATTTAAGACGAGGCAAAAAAAAAAAAAAAAAAAAATTGGCCATCAAAAGACTTCCGATTGCATAATTACTCATCATCTCCCATCTCTTCTTTCTCCATAAAGCGAAGCAAAAGCCAAAAATATCAAGGTAATAGATTTATGAAGACAAAGGGTGTGGAAGATCATGCAATCATTTGTTAATAGGAATTGATTTTGTACGAGAACTCCAATGGAATAATTACTCAATCAATACATAAATAACTTTTAAAAAAATAGGAATAAGTTGAATCCAATGTCTATGATAATAAAAAAAGGAAAAAAAATGTAGGTGTTCCCTATCCCACCTTATTTCTTATCTTCTTCATCATCAAATTTTCATCCAATTGTAATAAACTTTTTGAGAGATTCAATTATAAAGCGTTGGATGAAGATTTGATAGGTTAAAAGATAAGGAATAAGGTGGGGTAGGAAACACTAAAATTGAACTCATAAAAAATAAAGCGAAACAAAAAAAATTAAAATTAATTTATTAAATTAACTACTCTCTCTTATTAGTTTTTATCATTATATTTAGTTTTATTTAAATGCATGTATAATTAATTATTAATCTGTCAAAATCATGTATTATTGACACAAAAAAATAGAAGAAGTAAAAATTGATGCTACTTGTGGCATGCATTTTGCTTCTTATATTCGTGAAAAAAAAACATGTTGGGCCGGCCCATTATGATATTTTTGTTATTGTCTGGAATCAAACGGAACAAATTATTATTGTTCATTTTCTCGAAGAATTAGTATTAGATTTTTGTAGATTTAGATCGGTACAAAAAAAAATTAGAGAGATGAAATTTTTGCATTCAATCGGAAGGTGATAAATTAATTTTCTCTCTCTTTCTTTTTTAAAAAATATTTGTCTAGTGTTGACTAGGAATTAGCTAAAAATAAGACTTTATCCTTTAGCTTATACCCAAACGGCCAAACATTCAAAGTTGTACCCAATTTTTATTAATTGGCTGATTAGAAAGCACCTTCAAAATTACATCTCCATGTGAGGAACCCAACATTTCTTTTTTATTGGTTCACCCTTTATTATTAACTAACTAGATACCAAAATTAAAACACTATAGATAAATATAAAGGTAAATTATATTTAATACTTTAAAAACTTTTTTGGCAATTAATTTCGACAAGAATTCATTTTCTATAATTCCACAATGACGTTTGTCATAAAGATATATGTTCAATTTCGTAGTTGGATCTTTACGACATCCATTGCCAAAAAAATAATTACATTAAATTTGAGTTGAACAAATGAATTTAGTGGAAAGAAACGTAAACTTAATTAAAGAAAAATAAAGATACAACTATGCATGAACTAAATGGCTCTTCATCATCAAAATCGAACACCGCGGACTAAGGAGAGAATATAGAGTGAAATATTTACTTACTTCTTAGAATATAACCATACACTCATGAAATAAATCAAAGGTCATCGAAATAATATATTCCGATGAACATTTCAAAATTATAAAAATTATTTAAGAACTCGTGAAAATCACTATACATATTCTTCCAAATGAAATTATTATATCATTTTCAAATGGTGAAATATCAAATATCACGTTATTGTCTTTTTTATTTTTCTTTTCGTTTTTTTTAACTTTTTTTATATTTGGTATTCTCATATAATAGACATAAAATTTTATTTCAAAATAAGAAAGATGCATATTCTTCCGAATATCTTCTTTTATATTTTCGATATAATATCATTTTTCTGAATGGTTTATGCAAAATAAAAAAGGATATATGCTTATTTTTTAATATATAATTGTTTTCGGCTAGGGAAAGTGAAAATTTAAGGTGAGGGTCAAAATAAAGACCATTACAAGGGTGATAAAAAAAGATAATCAATACACCAAGATGAATAATATCATACTAGAAATATTTAAAATGAGTAAATTTAGTTTTTAACTATAAAATTTATACATTAATATATGAGGTTAAAAAAATGGGGATAACACTTTGAATATTTAAGCCCTGTTTGGTACAAGAACAAATCTCAAGAAAAAGATAACGTCTTCATTTTTTATCAAATATCAATTTTAAAAATATGTGGGTCTCATATTAATCATTGCAAAAAAAAAAAGCAGAACAAATTGTTTTGTCAACATCCTTGTTCTCGTTATAAGAACATAGTGAGAATCTAGAATTTATTGAAGTTTGGCAACATTTTTTAGAGAATTTTTTCGGAAAAAAAAACATAACTTAATTTCTAATATATTAGCATTTGATGTTACATTCTTTATGTGATTTTAGTTTCTATGAAACATTAATTATTTCTATTGATTTTTGTAAAAAAAAATATTATATTAGTAATTAATTATTTATTCTATTTCTCAATCATTTTCACTTAATTTTGAATATCTAAATTCTTATAAGAAACATACGTTTTACTTTTTAATTAGTTTTAACTATCCATTTTAATTTATTGTAAAATGAATAAATAAATCGAATGGACCCAACCCTCATTCTCAATCGCCCCATTTTGATCTCTTGATTTTTAAAATTAATGTTTAAAATTTGAATTTTTTCTGCTGACCTTTGAACTATGAACTTTTTCCGTCTCTACCCATGACTTTCAAATATTCCGTTGATCCCCCGAACTATATCACATGTTCCATGTAAGTTCATTTTATCAATCTCTGTTGACTTTTCCAATAATTTTTTTTATTTATGAAATGATCAAATTACCCTTCTCTTGTATCAAATTTTCTTCCTTGGGAGCGTCAGAGGGGCAAACCCACCCATCTTGCCGGCGAGATGGGTGGCACTACCCCTCGCAGCCTCAGCGACGAGGTCGCAAGGGAGGGGGGGATGCCCCCTCGTGCGCGCCTGCGAAGGCAACACGCGCGCCAACGAGGTCGATGGGAGCGTCCTCCTCCCCCGCGACTCGCGAGCAATGCCTCCGATCTCTGCGACCTCACCGGCAAGATGGGGGAGTGTTGCCCCCCTTGCAACCTCGTTGACGCACATGAGGGGGGCATCGCCCCCTCGTCCTAGCTAAGGTCATAGGGGGGCAATGCGCCCATCCCTACGACCTTGCCGACGGGATGGGAGGTCGCATGTAGGGGGTGACGCCCCCTCGACCTCGCCAGTGCACACGAGGGAGGAAGCCAAAGCAATGGCCGTCGGAGATCCTCGTAGCGTTCGCGCGGAAGGCATTTTCCATGAAGAGGGCCTCGTGGAGGTGATAAGCTAAGCGAGCTTCGGTCTTGGATATCCACTCTGGCATCTTCGCGAAATCCTCCGCAGTGGTCTGCGCCCGCGAGTGTCCATCCATCAGCTTCGACGGTAGTCCAAAGAAGGCGAGGGACGACACAGGGATCTCAGAAGTTGCTTGGTCAACTAGTCGAAGATTTCCCCTCCCTTGATCTCGTCGTCCACGAGCTCTGGCGGCATCAGGCCTACCGGGACGATGGGTTTCGCATAGAGCGTACGCCCCCATCGGCCTCGTCGGCGCACGCATCACCCTTGCAGGTGCGCATGAGGGGGGCATCACCCCCCTTGCAACCTTGCTGGCGAGATGGGGAGCGTTGCCCCCGACGAAGGAATTTTTTGTATAATATATTATTTTATATTTTACAATATTAGATGATACGAGGGAAGGCTAATTTGGTTATTTTATAAATAAAAAAATAAAAATTAACGGAAAAGTTAACAAAGGTTGACGGATTGACTTAAGTGAAAAAGTAATTCAAAGGGTCAGTAGAATATTTGAAAGTCGTGGGTAGATACGGAAACAATGGAAAAAAATCTTAAAATATTGATAGATATTAGTGAATAATATTAAAAAAATAGGATTTCAAGTAATGTTATAAAAAATTGGGAATTCTACATTTCTCGAAAAAGATATAATAATAAAATGAAAGCAATAAATATTTTATTTTACTTAAAACCTTGGGCGTGTGAACACCCGAGTCCTCGTTCGATCGAATCGGAGTTCGAGAGCCGAGCGCTGCCGCCGGTTGCGTTCACCGCCATCGAGAAGGCGATCGTAGGAGGTGGAGGAGGGGGTCCCCATAACATTGGCAAGTGAGATATCGAGTATTACTAGCGGGAAGGGCGATGAAAAGGGTAGGGGACTTGGCGTTCAAGGCGGCGGCCGCCGGACTCGGCGTCGCCACGATCTACCTGGCGGCCACCTTCTCCGTCAACGTATACCGTGGCCTCTCCTGGCACTCGGCCCAATCCGTACGCTTCCTTGCGCCTTGTCCTCCATTTCCTTGCTGCCCGTTCTATTTGGTTCTGATCTGAAACCTATCTCCCTTTTTGGTCGAACTCAATTCTTTGCACGATATGTTGACTTCTGATAGTTAGGGAATTGCATCCGCAAGTCCTAGTTAACATGAATCTGAACGAAAAAAGGGCAAAGAATCAAATTTTCGATACGTCAATGGCAGAGGGCACCAAGTTGATCCTAGATCTTTTGAAATAGCAAGCTTCTAACTTTCCACCTTGATTTTCTGAACCAACGAGAATTTTAAGGCGACCAAATCAGATTAATTTTTATCCAGACCCCTAGGAAGTTTATATACACGATAGGAATTACTAAGATTTCGGAGAGTAGGAGTACGGGTTTTCAGTTGGGTAGAATTCAAGGAATTATCAACAGTCTCAATTGCGGTATTTGTATATTCTGAGTGCCGTTTTAGATCATATAATTCTGAACCTCTCTGATTTTACAAGAAACTCTTGCTTGCAGCATGTAAACCGGGCGAGTCGGTTCATACCCATTAGGATGATCCTAATACACTGTAGTTTATTTGTTCATACCCCCAGCAGAGTTCAGCCTCTGTGGTTTATCGTAGATCAAGGATGAGGTAGACAAGGAGAAGACCTATCAGCTCTATGCTCGGAATCCTTCCTTTAGTCCTAGATTCAGTATTTGGCTTTTTCGTCTTTAGTAATTTGTCTCCTAACTTTTAATAGCATGTCTTCTATTACCTTGTTGGCATGCCAATCTGTAAAGCTTGTGTAAGCATGGGTATCTCAAGTAAAAGTTTACAATCATATAGTTGATGTGCATCATCACATCCCATTTCATTAGTTTTAGATATCTTTTTTGTAAGAACCACCTGTAAAGTTATGAACAGACAATTTTGTTGCCTGATTGTTTAATTAGAGATCTGAGCCTGATTATGTTGCTTTGAAAGTGTTGTCCTCAACAACTTAGACTTTATAGTTACAAGTGTATATTTCACTGTCTCCTATATTTACTGAAATAATTTAGGGCTAGGCTGGTAACAGGTGACATTTCATCAAATTCATGCAAAATGTAGTTGCACCTCAGCTAATTAGTCTTGGAACCTAAAAGATGGTATTTATATGTTTGTGGTATAAGAGACCTTACATTGGTTTGCCTATTTATGGATGTGGTGGACGAGATTTGATTTCTCTCACAAGGGCATGTGGAAAGCTCAAAATATATGCATATGGAACATATTACTGGTTTATTTACTGGAGTACATGAATTAGTATTGGGATGTGTATTGAACTGAATCAAACTTACGAGCTTTGATAAGTTGAAGTTGTCCCTAATAAGTTGAGGTTGTCAATTCTCAGAAATTGGTGGGGTTGAAGGTGCCAAATGATGATAAGCACAGTCTGATAGGAAGTTTGTTTTCATTAGCATGGATTGAAAAAATCACGGTGGAAGTTTGCACTCAGAACAATTGTTAATGCGAATATGAAAATTTTGTACTTTAACTATCAATCTGTCTATTTGTCCTCAATCTCCTTGTTTATTATAGTTTTCTTAAGTTATTGCTTGTAGTTGATCTTATTATACATTGGAATGTATGCATTCTGATGAGTTCTCGATGCTAACACTTCTTCGCAGAAGATGGAGAAGGAAAAATCTGAGGAATGAAGACTCCTGAGGGGGCTTTCTTTTGTGTCCCTGTTTTTGTATTCTTAGGTAATGCGCATCAGACATTAGAATCTGAAACCTTTTTCAATACGTTGTATTCAAAGAAGAAAGTAACCAGATTTTGTATGCGAGATTTGGTACTCAGTTCCCACCTGGAATACCAGATGTGCAAATTGTTAAGCCACAGTATTGACAGTGGAAATGACCCTTTACTTTGTGATCAATCAATTCTTAAATAACCTGTAACCAAGTATGGATTGACCTGGTCTTCAACCAGGAATCAAGCTTTGGCCTGAATAGCTAGTTGTGACTTGTGAGGTTTCTTTTAGTTTTTATATCATAAGGTGCACTTGAATTCTATATAATACTTATATTATTCTTTTGGTTTTTCACTTGTAACTTTAACTTTCAATCTTATTGCAGCACAATAGACAGCTTATAGACATTGTAGCCTTTGTAAAGTTGTCAACAAATAAAAACTTGATGAATGAGAGGAATATAATAGGAAGCTATCAATTTTCCTGGATGTGACAGAAAATGAACTTGAATTATCAATTAGGTAGAAATCATTAGGCACAAAACATTTTATATTATCACAACCTAATTCTTTGTATTATCCAGCATTTTCTTCCCCATTTGATTTCAGACTTGGTCTTCTTTAATTTAAATGATGTGTAGATGATAGAAAAAATAAAATTAATTTATAAAACTAACAACAACAACAAAGCCTTATCCCACTAGGTGGGGTCGGCTACATGGATCATACGACGTCATTCCGCTCTATTAGTAACCAAACTTTTCGTATATTCGTTGATCCATGTTCATAAGATTCGACAGGATTTTATGCTGACTATCGGGGCCTAACACAATCCTCCTCCTTTATCCGGACTTGGGATCGGCTATAAAATATAGGCGGAGTTTAATTTATAAAACTAAAAACATATTTAATAGTAATTTTATATTTTCAATTTAAACAATTAATAGCCGCTATAACCATTAGGCAAGTTCTCTAATAATAACTAAATTTTTGCATTCAAAATTATTGGTGAGTTAACTTATGCACTCTTGTCTTCATGTTTTTTTATACGTTAATGTCAACAAATTATTTAATTAAATATTATTATTCTTTTCATGTGGGATCATGAGACCGCTATCTTTCAATTTTAGCTGTTTATTTGAGTTGGGATTTTTTTATATAGCATATATAAATTAGCTTTTTATTTATATATCGAAAAGAAATTTTAGAGAAAACAATAAAGAAATTACTTTCATATCTTGTTTATTTAATGGATTCAAAAGTTACTTTTTGCAATTTAAGTTTAATTATTTCTTCTCGATTACATTTTAATTCTCTGAAAATATTTTTTAATTCAGATTTTATGATCTATTTTTAATTCTCTGAAAAAGAAGTATTTATATCATACTTTTTGAGAGGGTAACATTTATCAATTGCCATTAAACTATTCTCATTTTAGTGTATTCATAGATTGTTGGTGTTGATTGTTTAAATATATAACTAGATAATTTTTTTCCATATATTGTTAAAAACATCCTTTCATATTATTCATTTTCAAATATAAATACTTGAAAAACATTTCTTAACACAAAATCGAGAGCATGCCATGCGACATGATACTATTCTCCTTTTAATAGAGATAAAATGTAAAGTATTAAATCTAAGTTAAAATTAAATAATATTCAAAATAAAAATAACAAATATAAAATTCATCATATTAGATATTTTAGAAGTCTACAATTAAAATTATCTCCAAATTGAATTTGAAATTTTCCATTTTAGTCATAACTGTTACATCACAATCTAATTTTATATTCAACTACACAATAAATAAAAAATAGCTTTATCATTTTTCACGTACATAGTTTAAGTCTTTAAGTCCAATAAAAAATATTAATATTGAGAGAAAGAATAAAAGTTAAAAACTATTACTACAAAAAGTATATAAATGTATAATAAATAATTTAAAAATATTCTGATTGGTTAAGACTTAATTTATTTTAGAAAACTAACTTAAAATCTTAACAAAATTTTTTTAAAAATATTTTTTTTCTGATAATCTGTTGGTTGTGAGATAAATTTTTCAAACATATAATTTTTTATTTGTACTTCTAGGTAAATTAATATAACGCAAGGAAGGCAAAAAGAACAGGAGATAGGAGTCTCGGAGAGAGAGACCCGTGCAAGCAAGCAGCAGAAGCGGCCATGGAGGGCGGAGCGGCACAGCAGCAAGCGCAACTGGTCGAGAGCTTCTGCGGCGTCACGTCTGCCACCCGGGACGTCGCTCTCTTCTTCCTGGAGAGTCACAATTGGATACTGGACACCGCCATCGCCGCCTTCTACGAGCAAGACGAGGACGACGACCGCCCACAGCAGGACCCCAGCTTTCGATCCCAGCGCCGACGCACACGATCGCGCGACGACGACGAAGATTACAACGACGAGGCGGAGGCCGAAGCGGAAGAGGAGGAGGACGACGACGAGGAGTACTTGCCGCCGGAGGACTCCGCCCCTTCCCCGCCGAGGCCCGCGACTCGCTCGTCCGCGGCGACGGCGGTGAACCGCCGCCCTCCGGCACCGGTGGTCTCGAGAGTTGGAGACAAGAGGCCGCCGCCCAAGTCGTCCGGAAGCCGGTCCAACATCCGAACTTTTGCGGATCTGAATCGGAGCTCCAGTCCGGGGTCCGACGACGACGATGACGAGGACTCCGATGAGCCCCAGGAGTACTATACGGGTGGGGAGAAGAGGTGATTTCTTTGTCATTCATCTCGTCATCGTATTCCGTGTTTAATTTCCTTCTGTAGGCTTTTGCGAGCGGACGAACAGTTCGCCGGCATCAAGTTATTTGCTTTATGATCAAATTGAACATTGTGATTTCGTGTCTCTGAACTCGAAGCTAACTATGCGAAGCCTGACATTTAGAACGATCACTGGTCGAGGAATCCTCACGAATGATCGTTTTATCATGTCTTTAACGAAATGCTTTATGAGCGTCTTGACTTCTAGCATCAAGACGGCACACCAACCTGAAGTTGGAGCCAGGAGAAATCTTGGCCATAAGCTGAAATGCTCGGTGTAGAGCAGCAAAAGCCTGAAATCAGTTGACCAACACAAGTTACAAAACTGAAATTGTTAGCTCAAACAACTATGATGAGCAGAGGTTCTCTTAAATCCGTGCCACATGATCTCTTTCAATTAGAGTAGATTCTTTTTCCTACAATAGAGTATATTTTCCTGAATTTGGTTGGAGGAATAAGAGTTCTATGACAGAGGGTAACTTTTGCAGGCAGCCCCACTTATGGTATTGAAAGTCCTAGTCTTCTTTCTGTGTATGCATCATGAGGTTCCTTTAACTAAATTCTAGAAGATGCTGGCCGTTGGAGTTGGTGAATACTTCAGAGCCCCTTGTTTCTCACACCGGGTTCGCCCACGTGAGCTTAGGGGAGGTTCGGGGGGGCCCATCCTCCGGCGGTCCCGCTCGCCGGTGAGCGGGCGGGGGTTCGCGTGAGAACAAAAGGGGAGGTTGGGGGGGGGGGCATCCTCCGGCGGTCCCGCTCGCCGGTGAGCGGGCGGGGGTTCGGGGGCAGCGCCCCCGAAACCTAGACGGCTTTGGATTTTTGTTTAGCCGGCCCGTGTGGTTCGGATTAGATTTTCTCTCTGTTTTATTTGGGTTTTAAACCCGGTTTGGAGAGGCTTAAATATAGCCTATTTTCTGTAATCTGTGTGGCGACTGTAATCAAAACGATATAGTGGAACCTCTTTGCAGGACGTAGCCCTAATCTCAAAGGTGAATCTGGATAATTCGTATGCCTCCTCTATTTTTATGCAATCTCTCTGCGATCTCCTCTCCCTATTCTCGAATTTTCCCATCACTGGCAAAAGCCCATTGCTTCTACTTCATATAATCAACTTTTTTCTAGGTGTGAACCATATTTTCTTTTTCGGTTCAAGGCTTTAACCATATTTCAGTTTGCAGTTCCTTTGTTTTAAACAGGGATTTTTTAGATCTTTGTAGTCTCTGGAATATCTCTACCTTTTCTTCTCTCACAACTTCAAAATTCTATTTTTTTGGTAAAAGCAAGAAACATGTTAGTATGGGGAGAGAACTTCAGTTTAAGTCCTCTCATGGAAAGTAGCAAGTTTGCTGTTATGATATTTACATGTTTCATAATGTGACTGACATAACTTCTGTACAGTGGAATGCTTGTTCGAGATCCTTCCAGGCGTAATCATGATGTGGATTCAATATTTGAGCAAGCTAGGCAGATGGGAGCTATGCAGGGACCCCTTGAACCTCGCCCTTCAAGTTCCCGGAGCTTCACTGGAACTGGGAGATTACTATCAGGTGAAACAACACAATCTGCTGCTCCCCAACAGCCTGAGGAAGTTGTCCACAATATTTATTTCTGGAGCAATGGTTTCACTGTGAATGATGGTCCTTTGAGGAGGTTTGATGATCCTGAGAATGCAGCATTTCTAGAGGTATCGTTAGTGTTAATTCTTTGCTAAGCTATTGTTTTTTGGAGTGCTTGATTTGAGTCTTTGACATTCACATTTGTAATCATGATACAGACTCGCAGGTTGTTCTAGCATCAACGTTTCTTCTTCTTCTTCTTCTTGAGTGATCTAAAATCAATTTTTTTCAATTGCCACTCACTCCATGTTTAATATTTAGGTGCTTGTTCCCACTTGGACATTGTATCCTATCAAAATTGGGATTAAGTGTCGAACTTTAATTAAGTAGTGACTCTAGTTGGGCTGAACTAAATTTCTCAAGTTGCATTTAGTGTAACATACTAAGTGGAAAGCAATTACACTTTTTTTTTTGTGTGTTAGTGATGGAACCAATACATGAGTTACAATCTAGCCATAGCTATTCCACTCAAGCATAGGAGTTCAATATATCTGTCTAAAAGTTGAGAGCCTGCAGTGTTCCATGAATGCAATTCGGAATAATAGCTCATTAAAATTCCTTTTAGATGCAATAGAGATTCTTTTTACTTACATGGACGTTTTACTGGGTTACTTACATGGACATTTTACTGGGCATGTATACTCATTTCTTTGAATTGTAGATGTCAGTTTAAATTCCGCCTATATTTTATAGTCGGTCCCAAGTCCGGATAAAGGAGGAGGGTTGTGTTAGGCCCCGACAGCCAGCGTAAAACCCTGTCGAATTTTATGAACATGGATCAACGAATGACGTCGTATGATCCATATAGCCGACTCCATCTAGTGGGATAAGGCTTTGTTGTTGTTGTAGATGCCAGTTTAGTTTAAGGGTTGTCATGTGCCTTGACATTGCATTCAATAATGATGAGAATATGTGGTCATTATTGAGTCTTGCCACTTCAGAACACAATCTTAATATACATTCTGTCTCAAATCTGCTGGTTGGATAATGTTTCTTCGCAATGCTTTCCTCAACTGGGAGAGAATACCCAACGCTGGAGCTAGCATTTATAATATATGCTGCTTTGATGTTGTGTATTTTCACGGTGATACTAATATTTTGGGCCAAAGCCTTTGATAAATTAGAAACTATAATAATGTAAGACATCTTTGATTGAGTCCGTTCTTACCCCTAATCCGATCAAACTGCTCAAAATATATTCCAAACTTTGATAAGAAAGATTGAACAACACTTGGAGTTATCATATTTTGGTTCATGTGCTTGCTGTTTTCTGCTATAAATATTATGTAGCATGAAATATCTTGTCTTATTTCAGCAGTGGGCAGTCTAGCTTTTACAACCTTTGTTTAGTTCAAAATTGTATATTTCTTCACATTTTGCAGAGCATTAGGAAGTCTGAATGCCCAAAAGAGCTGGCTCCAGCGGATAGGAGGACTGTGGTTAATGTCAATCTCATACGAAGAGAAGAAAATTGTCCTGTACGTAATTGAGAAACTAAATTAATTCCTTGTATTTCTTGTAGCTTCTTGCAATTGAACTATCATTCGTTGTCAGGAACCTGTTAAGCAAGCAAGTCTATTCCAAGGGGTTGGGAGGACTGTCAGCAGTGGATCTTCCAACCCTTCTGTCACGGAAACTCCTGTTGCTTCTGATAACAGTCCATCTGTGGGTCTCTCAGTCGATTCTTCCAAGCCATCGACCTCAATCCAGCTAAGGTTGGCTGACGGAACTCGGATGGTTGCACGTTTTAATACACATCATACTGTAGGCGATATACGGGCATTCATTGATGCATCAAGACCTGGGGCATCAAGATCCTACCACCTGAGGACTGTTGGTTTTCCGCCCAAGCAGCTTAACGATTTGACGCAGACAATTGAGGAAGCTGGTCTTGCCAATTCAGTCATTATTCAACACTTTTAACTTTATTCCGGCTTCAAAACGATAAGAAAAAACTTCATTCCGGCTGTGTAGTAGCACCAGTTGCTGTGAACATAAAATGATGGGGCCGAAATTTGCTCCTTGCTGAAAACTTTTCTTGGTTAGGATCTACATGTAATCACGAGCTTTAAACTTGATATAAGATAATGTCTTATTAAATTTTTTTTGGTAGAGATGATGTCTTATTTTGCCTCTGAAGATAAAGCTACTCATGTAGTATGCATCGTTATTAGTCAATATATGAACTGCTCTTCTGTTAACAGTGACACCTCATGTCTTCTGCAAGTCCTCATCGAGTCTTCATGCAGTATATTAATTAGGATAATTAAGAATTGAGCATGAAATTTTCTTTTAGGAAAAAAAAAACGTTAGTTGTCGAATTTCATTTTCTTTTCGGTATTTACTTTTTTAAATGGGAGCAAAACAAATATTATCAACCCAATATTATGCATGCGTAATAAGAGGGATGTGTGCAACTCCTGGCATATGTATGTAACGCAATCGATAATTTACATGTATATACACTATCATCCACCTGCTCGAACTCATTTATGTTTCATGGATTTCGTTTTTTTTTTGGTGAAAAATATAAATTGCTTATAAGTCTATCAACAATATTTTTTTACATTGTTTATCTTCATTTTACCCTCAATTCAAAACATACGCTTTAAGTTCAAATATGCAGATAGAATCCTGATGCATTACGATGATTCATAGTTGAGCTTCCTTGTTCGTATACAAAGTAGATTCGAAATTCTCTTTCGGATTCGCTTAGACAATGAGGATGTAATCTAGGTTATGTTTCAGAGAAGCACTATTTCGATGCGGACCGCGAGAGCGGTACCAAATCGAGACAAACTCTTCATACTAGATTTGATATAAGATGCCTTGCTACTTATCCTTCGCATTCACACATGATAGCAGCATTAGTTTGGGACGGGATATGAATCAGGTCTTGTCAAAAAAGCTGAATGCATTGTACACAATGTTATTAAAATCGGACCGGACCGGCCGGTTCAATCGGTTCAGTCATGAACCGACCGGTGATCCGGTCCGTCAAGTGTCAAAATCTGTTTTGGCATTGAACCGAGCAAAACAGGTTGAACGGGCCGATTGAACCGGCAATGCAAATTTTGAAAAAAAATTGTAAAAAATGATATAAATAGGAAAGTTAAATGAGAAAAAAAAGAAAAGAAATATAAGAAAACCAAAGGAGGAGAAAATATCATATCTATATAATTAAATAGGAATTGAAATAAAAAGGTAAGTATTTAAAATTGAATAATATTAGAATAGAAAGTTATCAATGGGCATAAAATAAATGAAATAAAAAGGAAAATGTTAAATAAAAAAATAAGAATAATTTAAGATTAAATTTACTAATATAGCATTTATCATCATTAAATAATAGATATTAAATTATTAATAATTTATTTATATCATCAGTATGAAACTTTTAACTAATAAAAATTATGATATATTATTTTTTAATATTTTTAATAAATTATTGGTACAATATACATATAACTTATGCTATATCTTTATAATTATTATGAATAATATTATTTTAATAAAATCCGATTCAACCCGGTCGAACCCGATCGGACCGATCCAACCACGACCTAGTGATGAATCCAGTCCGATCGCCGGTCCGATTCTGAAAAACATTGATTGTACATATGTATCTACAAAGAGAAGGTTATAATCCGGGTACTGTCAGTTTATAATTCTCTTTGGTGTCAAAAGCATTGCCTTTTGGGGTAACAGGGACCGCATGAAGAGAAACTGAGTACCGTATGCTGAAACAACGGCCCAGCGAGGCATATCTTCAGTTCATCAAGCCGCAGATCTTGCAGGTAATGTTAAGTGTAATTCATTCACATCTGATTCTTTCTACTCTATTTTGTTGGAAACAATATCCTTTTAGTTTGAAATCTTCTTTGCTTGTTTGCCCCAGGAGATTGTTTTGTTGGAGTCAACTTGCGAAGAGAGGCGTGAAAAAGCATCACTGGAAGAAAAATATGCTGACTGATGTTAAAGAGAACATAGATCAAATTAAGAAAGTGAGAAAGCAATGTCAAGTTGGTCACCTGCATAACTAACTCCAGTTGCACACACGATCGCTAATTGGAGATTGCACAAGTACATAATCACAGCACTAGCTGAAAAGAAACATACAAACAAATTGAGGGACACACAAAGTTCATATCCAGTTAAAAAAAAATGGTTAGACACATGCATAGATCGGTCTTATAACGAACAACCTTAGCACATGGTCGTGCAACTAGCAGGATACCTATGCCTGTGCACCTGTAGCAGACACAAGGTGCATTCACACATGTATTAATTTTACATCAGTAGGTCATCCATCGCAGCAATAACACAAAATGAGAGATCTAACAAAATAGGTTTGGGGATGTGGGCTTCAGGAATTCTAGAGGAATTGCACATAGGCATAAAGACGTCCAGGATGTTTGCTCATAATATTTAACTAAAGAAATAATACAATATAAGCACCTAAGAAATTAAATTAGCAAGAACAAAGGCTAGGCTTGACTATATGTGATAATCATTGTAGCATCACAAAGCAATTCAAAATAAAAAAAAAGTTAATCACTGAAAATCATATAAGAAGTTGTAATTCTGTATGAATTGTATGCATGAACATTTTGTGTTGTAATATATTACCTTTCTTATATATAAGAAGGTAAAAGACAAAAGGTAAAGTCTTGATAGGATAGATGATGCCACTTCCTAAGATGGCACTCAAATTCAATGGTTGAGTTTGCGAATTCTTTGCAGCATGCAATTTGCTTTACATTTATTTTTTTCCTTTCCTTTTTAAACTACAATTTCAGTGAATATAGTTATCCTTATCCTTGGTAAATACTCCTGCAATTACCGTTCAGTACTCACTCGTTACTTCTGCGAAATATTTTTAACACCTCTCTTGTTGCTAAACATTCTGCTCATCGTCACTTATGCAACAATCAAACTGGGATCAATTTAATTATTTAAAGTTTGAACCGAATACATATACAAACTCTTAATTAAGATGAACTAATTACCCTCTCAGCACCTCCAACTAATCTATGCTTGGCTCACAAACTAGAAGACTAGAACACAAAATTATCTAATCTCCACTAGTCGTATTAACAACAACAACAACAAAGTCTTATCCCACTAGATGGGGTCGGCTACATGGATCATACGACGCCATTCCGCTCTATTAGTAACCAAATCTTTCGGTATATTATTCACCAATAGATCTTGCTCTATTAGTTCGCCAAGTGTCCTCCTTGGCCTCCCTCTCCCTCTTTTAATCGGACTTCAGATTATTTGATCTACTCTTCTTACTGGCGCATCTAATGGTCTTCTATGAACATGATCAAACCATCTCAAACGATTCTCTACCATTTTCTCACTAATAGGAGCCACTCCGACTCGTTCACGTATATGGTCATTCTTAATCTTATCTAATCTTGTATGACCACACATCCATCTCAACATCCTCATTTCGGCTACCCCCACTTTACGTTCATGTTGTCCCTTCATAGCCCAACATTCACTACCATATAACACTGCTGGCCTTATAGCAGTACGATAGAATTTTCCTTTAACTTTATTGGGTACTTTTCTATCACAAAGAACTTCAGTGACTTTCCTCCACTTACACCAACCAGCTTGAATTCTATTATTAACATCGTCATCAATCTCACCATCTTGTCTTACAATTGATCCTAAATATTTAAACTTTGTCACTTGAGGAATTATATCCTCCCCTAGCCTAACTTTCAAATCGTCTCTAAGTTGTTTATTTGTGAAATTGCTATGCATATATTCTGTTTTATTCCTACTTAAACGAAAACCCTTTGACTCCAACGTATTTCTCCATATTTCCAATTTTGTATTAATCTCTTCTCTTGAATTCGCTAAAAGCACTATATCATCCGCAAATAGCATGCACTTAGGTACCTCCTCTGTGATACTCTCGGTTATAGCATCGATAACTAGGTTAAATAAATACGGGCTTAAAGCTGATCCTTGATGTAGACCAATTCCTATAGGAAATTCATTTGTCTCACCTCAGGGTGTCCTAACCCTAGTCAATGCCCCATCGTACATATCTTGTATTACCTTAATGTAGGCAACACTCACCCTCTTTTTTTGCAAGGCTTTCCAAAGTACATCCCTTGGTACCCGATCATACGCCTTCTCTAAGTCAATGAAAGCCATATTTAAGTCTCTTCTCCTACTTCGATACTTCTCCATCATCCCCCTTAGTAAATAAATCGCCTCTGTAGTGGATCTTCCTGGCATGAACCCAAATTGTCTCTCAGAAATACTAGTCTTCATTCTCAATCTATGCTCAATCACTTTTTCCCATAATTTCATTGTGTGACTCATAAGTTTAATCCCTCTATAATTTGCACAATTCTGAATATCCCATTTATTTTTGTAAATAGGAACTAATGTACTTAATCTCCAATCATCAGGCATCTTTTTCGACCGTAAAATCTCATTAAATAGTTTACATAACCACAACACACATTTTTCTCCTAAACATTTCCAAACTTCAATCGGTATACCATCCGGTCCAATGGCTTTACCATTCTCCATTTTCTTAAGAGCTTCGCTAACCTCCGAGACTCTAATTCTACGATAAAATGACCTATTAAGCTCACATTCGCTAACTGTCAAGTCCTCCAAATCACAACGGGAACCTTCACATCCATCATTAAATAGTTTATAGAAATACTCTTCCTATCTGTTCTTAATATCTCCTTCAGTCACTAAAACCTTGCCAACTTCATTTTTTTATGCATCTTACTTGATCCAAATCTCTCGACTCCTTCTCTTTATTCCTTGCAATCTTGTAAATCCTTTGTTCACCAGCCTTTGTCCCTAACTCCTTATAAATCCCCTCATATGCTTTAGCACGAGCATCACTAACTGCCTTCTTAGCCTCCCTTTTCGCCAAACGATACTTTTCCCAATTGTCAGAACTATTATCCAAGTGTATCGCCTTGAAACAATTCTTCTTATTACGCACCTTTTCTTGGACCTCCTCATTCCACCACCAAGTCTCCTTATCTCGTGGTCCAAAACCTTAAATTGTGTTATAAATTTGACACTTCAAGTACTCGGGACAACTTACCAAACTGAAAGATGCGAACCAACGCTTTCCTTAAACCAGGAAGCTTCTCCTCTAATCCCCACCTAGCACTGCAGAATCGCAACAATTCCCAGAGCAACAAGCTTAATATCAACCCGAGGACCGCAACCGGCATCTTGTATCTACATACGGAACAAACACACCAAGCTCATCCAATCCTTCTTTTGCTCAATAGAAGAAAACAAATGAAACATCCTGGATTAAACTTACAGAGTACATGCGAAGATGAGACACCATAAGTAGGCGTAATTCCAGGCGTATCGCCGGACGTTCTCCTGCACCCTCATTCTCGCCTGCGAAGGCCCCGCAGGCCAGGAGTACGAGCCCATTCCGATGAACTCGAGGGTCCACGACGGCATCGGCGCGGAGAAATCCTCGGCCGAGAGCTTGGCGAAGGGGTTGAGGGTGAAGAGCGAGACGAGGGTCCGGATGAATCCGAGGAAGGAAAGGAAAAGGCTCTTGCGGCTGCTGCCCGTGCCGCTAACACGGCCGCCGGAGGCGGCGGGGGCGGCAACGACGGAGGGATTGCCTTCTCCGCCGCCGGAGCCTGCTGCGGGACGACGGACGAGGAGGTCGGCGAGGGGAGGGGAGGGATCGGCAGCGGTGGCGCGCTCGTCGAGGACCTCGAGATAGCCGGAGTCGCGCAGCCAGGTCTCAAGGCGGCCTCCGGCACGCTAAGGGAGAGCGGGTTCGCTGCGAACGCCATCGCGCGCGTCCGGCGATTGGGTTGAGGTCGTTGCTGTGGAGCACGCGGCGCTTGTGGCGTGTGTGGATTAAAATAAAAGATTATGAGCTCTGAGGGAGTGCTTTGTTCGAGAAGCCCAACCCACTTTTAGATTATATGGGCCTTTGGGTCGTAAATCTTTCGATCTGCTTCTTTATTTTTTTCGATATTATTATTATTATTAGACTTCAAGGTTTGGTATGGATTTATAAGAACAAATCAACTTTGTTAGATAAGTGGTAAGGATACACATTGCCAAAAGAATATTATTTCATATGCACCTTATTTAAGAAGATTAAGAATTAACCATACAGATATACATTATTGGACCATAAGATAATATTGCAATTTTTTGTACTATATGTAATTCGTAAGTGGCCGAACCAATAATATGTGTTTAGCTCTCTATTACATATATTACTTCTAAAAAAATGACTTGCGAGCTATTGAGATATAAATGTATAATATTACCCCCATGATGTATTCATGTTCCATCAAACAAAATATAAATGTCTTTGCACTTTTAAAATAAGCTTTGTATAAAGGGGATACATTTTCATTCATAATTTATTCTTAGGTTGACAAAGCTAGCGAATTAGAGGATTGATTCAACTAAAAGATTATGATTTGATTAGAGTATAATGATTAATTATTAGTGAATAACGATTTATTTATAAATTTAAGAAAAAACATGAGTTAAAAATATCAGTTAAATTAGTGTATTTTTTATAAAATGATAAAAATAAACCTAAGATACAATTTATAATAATTCTTATACAAATCATATTCATAAAAAAACTTTATAATATTTTAGTCTAAATAATAATATTGTTTAAAATAATATTTTAATATAAAATATTGATCATTTTAAAAATAAAAAATATTATTAGGGTTGTAAGCAAAACTAAACATGTGATATAGTAAAATAAAAAATAATATATGATGTTTAATAATTAAATTTATTTTAAAAAATGAGGGTATAATATAAATAAAATATAAAATCATTGGATAAGCTAGTATGAGTACTTTATAATGTTTTGTGTTCAAATTTCTAAATATTATTAAAAAAAATATTTATCAAACATTTATAATAATATTTTAATATCACCATCGAATACTCTATTTTTTTACATATCAAACAGTGCTTTAAACATGCGTAATGAATAAGCATTTTGTATTAATTTTTTCAACAATAAGGCTCGCGTTGTGAAGACGCATTTCATCTCGAATTAAGTCTAAGCTTGAACTGAAACTAATAAATCATAATTATATTTTTAAAAATTGATAACTAAAACTAGCCTTCACACATGCAGATTTAAATAAAAAAATCATAACCATATTCTTTATTTTTCAAAAGAACATATTATTATTATTAGGATAACACTATTACTATTCCAAAAATTGGATATTTATATTTTTATGATATTAGTTTTTGGAACGATAATAAAATATCATCCTAATTATTTTTTTAAGACAATCATCAACTTTTAGGAAGAGTTGCCGATGAGTCAATTCACGTACACTTCGTTTAATACGAGGATATAGTCAAAACAAAATTATTCTTCTGGTTATTTCAATCAAACACCATTTTTTTTAGGGAAAAAGGATCCTGTGAATCTAAAAGGATCCCCAGCTACGATCCTTTGTAGATCTATGATCCGGAGGTGGGATTGCTTTGCGCGCTCCACGGATGGGTTTAAGGTTGATCCCCCATTCTGTTCACCGTCTACCCCCACCAGGTCGCGCTCTATTTTCGCACGCTCCATTTTCGCCCAATTCGACAAAAAGGGGAAGTCGCTCCGCGGAGCCCCCCACTCCGCGCGTCGCAGGCCTCCCATTCCGTGGGAGCTCTAAGGCATCGACAGCAGCGGGATCTAGGGCATCGACGTTCGCCTTCGACGACACCTTCACGGACCCCCGGGCTCTGCGCGTCGTAGGCCTCTCATTCCGTGCGAGATCTAGGGCATCGACGATGACGCCATAGGCTTCCCCGGAAACCCCTAACTTCGCTACTAGCTTTCAACGATGCCTCCATAGACTTGGATCCTGCATGCCGTAGGCCCTCCATTCACTGTCTGCTTCCATTCGTTGTCGGCTAGGAGTGTTCACGGGTCGGATTTGAACCAACCCGTGAACAAACCCGACCCGGGCTAGGCCGAGTCGGGTCAGGTCGGGTGGTCGGGTTACTCGACCACCCTTTTTCTTTTTTTATAAATTTTTTGTTTTATTTTTTTAATATAAAAAGTATTTATTATTTTATTTTTAATACAAAATAAAGTATTTTTAAATATCAAAAATATTTTTTAAAATATCTATATACTTTTCTACATTTAAAATAGTTTATTTCATACTTTTTTAATTTTAAATGATATAAAACTATACAAGACCTAATCCGACTTGGTCGAGTCGGGTCGGATTTTCGGGTTACCCGACCCGATGAACACCCCTACTATCGGCTTTCGTCGACGCCGCCTTAGACACCCCGACAGCTTGCCTTGGACGTCGCTGCCCTGGACAGCCAGCTCGCCTTGGACACCGCCGCCCCGGAACCCAAGTTATTGCCGGAGATAGGCAGGGGTTGCTCCGGACATCGACACCGACGTGGAACTGAGGCATTTGCAGACATTTTTCGTGAAGACATTGTTTCCTTAGATGTTTCTTCGGTCATCTTTGGAACAAAAGTTTTTGCTCTCTTGCCTTAGACCTTCCTACTTTTGAACTTAGTGCTTCTGAACTAAGTTTTTGCTCTTCGTGCATCTTGTCGTCATTTTTTAGAAATCTTCCTTTTTTTGGATCAGCTCTTAAAGCTTATAGGCACTTGTAGAAATTATGCAACATCTAATCATTTTTAGAAAATGTTCTGTGACTTCATCATTTTAAATGCTTAAATAATGTCTTCTTTTATTTGCAATGATTGATGTAGTTCTACGTGTTGCTGATTTTACTTGCAATGATTGGTGTATTGTATTTGGACTACTTGCAATGAAATATGTATTTATGATGTAAAGCTTGCTTCACTTGTTCAACATAATAAACAGGTTGGTACAAACAATAATATGAATGAAGGAGCAACGTTTGCAAATGATAATATAAAACACATGCTTAAGTATGGTCTTTGATAGTGAATATGAAACATATGAGTTTTACAATCGTTATGCTAAGCTAGTTGGGTTCTCTGTGATAAAACCACTTACTGGAAAGAATAAGAAGACAAAAGAAATGATTAGTAGATTACTTGTATGCTCAAAAGAAGGTCATAAGAAAATTACTGCGAAGGACATTGAAAGGCCAGTGAACACTTACAAGTTGCAAAGAGAACAGATGGAATGTGGAAGGTAAAAAAATTTAAAGAAGAGCACACCCATCTTCTTGCTACACCGACAAAGGTTGGAAGGCTATGCTCACACAACACAATTGTGGACTCTTCCAAGGGAGTAATGTCAAACTTATATGATGTTGGAATGGGGCCAAGTAAAATTGTTAAAGTTCTTAATTATTCAGGGGAACCATCTATTACTACTCAAAATGTAATGGATCATTTGAATAAGATAAGGAAGAATAATGTCGGTGAAGAATGTTTGGATGTCATTAGATATTTTCAAAGTAAAATGACTGACGATGAAGGATTTAATTTTGAGTGGGAAGTGGATGAAAATAGTATGGCAAGAAGTGTTTTCTGAATAGATTCAAGGACAAGAGATAATTACTGCACATTTGGGGATGTTGTAAGTTTCGATACAACTTATAGAATGAACAAATTGTGCATATTGTTCGCCCCTTTTACAGACGTAAATCATCATAGATAATCAATTTTATTTAGTTGTGCCTTGTTAGTGGATGAAAGACACATTTATTTGGCTATTTGAAACATGGTTAAAATGCATGTTTGAAAAACACTTTATTTGTATTATCACAGATCAAGATATTGTTATGGGCAACGCAATCCGAAAAATCTTTCCAAACACATGCCACATGTATTGCATATGGCATACTAAAAAAAATGTCATGATCAATATTCATGATTTATATGTTAAGGATGACTTTGAAGCAGATTATCAGAAGTGGATTCATGGTTCTTTGAGTATTGAAGAATTCGATGAAAAATGGTTGTGTTTAAAGCAAAAATACGATATTTAGAAAGATCATTGACTTGCTATTATATATGAAAAGCGTTGTCATTGGGTTTCAACTTATTTGAAGGATGTATTTGCAGCAAGCATGCACATAATTCAGATATCCGAAAGCATTAACATTTTTTTTATGGGTATGTAAATTTCAATACAACCTTAACTGATTTTGTACACCAATATGATAAGACAATTCGTTCTCATCATGAGGCGGAAGAGCGAGAAGACTTCAAGTGTATGAATAGTCAGGCTGTTATAATTACAAGAAATCAGTTAGAATTACATACGAGTTCAATCTACATTCAAAAAAACTTTTCCTTGTTCCAAAATCAATTCTTGCACATGTTTGATTTTCATTCTACTAAAATTGATGACATGTCAACCAAAGTCATCTATTCGATGTATTTGGGAGGGACTAAAGACAAAGAGAAGAACATTGTTGTGTACAATGATGATCCGAATGTTTCAGTCAGTTGCTCTTGCAAAATGTATGAGTGAGATGAAATATTCTGTTCTTACATTTTATGTGTTATGAACAACGAGAAGGTTGTAAAGATTCTAGAATAATACATTCCTAAATGTTGGACATTGGATGTTAGATACTCAAAGGCGCGGACAATTCACTGCAATTCATATGAAATATGTAATGGACAACGCATTATTACCCCAATTCAAAAATTAGATTACAAATATAATATGAGAATGTCTATTAAAATGGGCTTGCGGTCACTTGAGCACTTTGATGTTGCTTTTGTACTTGTTGAAGAGTTTGTAAAAAAAACTATCAGTTATTAACGCATCTCCTAATAATTCCATCGATACACCATTAGCCAAAGCAATTAGTTCACAAGGACTAGATATTGTTATACATGTTCCTCCTCATGTGAAATTAAAAGGAAGGCCCAGAAAAATAAATAGAATTAAATCTAGCAATGAGATTTCATTGTCACAAACCAAGAAGAAAGTAGCAAAAAGTAAAAGCAACAAAAAGAGTCATCACACAATCATTGGCCTCTTTTCAAGTTTTCTTTGCAATAATAAGTATTTTATTTCTACCCCTTGATTTTGCGACTAATAATTATTTTTTTAAGTTTTTTATACACGATTGGAAGAAAATATATCATTCTCATGCACGTCTCCATAGGTATCACATGCATGTAATCTCATATCATTCTCATTCTAATTATTTGATGCTTATTATTACATTTTGGGTATTTTTTTGCAGAAGCACTAAATATAGAGTCTGATGCATATTCTGTCGTTTTACAGCCAAAGTACTAAGTTTGTATCATGAAAAATGGTACCTTTACAAATGTCTTGCAAATTTTCATGTTAATACATCAGCAAGCAAATTGATGTTGACATATTCTTTGTTTTTTTTGTTTTGCAGCACCTAGTCCAGTGCAATGAATTGGATCTTCTTGTGATTTATGGAACTTTTTGTAATTCAAGATTAGTTTCCTGCTTTTCAAAATGTTTCAATGTATGGTTTTGATATCACCATTTTGAATGTATGAAACTGCAAGATATATCATGGATGGTTTTAATATTACTGTTATGAATTTGAATGGCATGTTGGTTGGTTGGTTATTAATTGTCATCGTATTACTTTGGTGCATTCATTTTGTTATGAATGTAAATGGTATGTTGGTTGATTGGTTATTAACTACAGAATAGAGATGCCTCTTCTTGAGGTCTCTATAACTTGTTCTCAACTGTATATAAATTGTGCTGATTCTACGGTTACTCGATCACCATCTTTAGTTCTGACATATAAGAACCTTTTTTTGTTTTAATTATTTACTAACAGATTTGTGTGTGGTAAAAATAAGTTTGACTCACGGGAAATCATTTGAATCAGTCTAGTTCATGCTGCCATTTGTTTCCTGATCAGCTTCTCAAATTCCTTTTTTTTCGAAGTTGTTTTTGTTGTTACAAATGGCTTCAAGTTTGATTCCTTCTAGCTTGTACATAAGTGGATGTTATTGCAGTCCACTAAATGATGAAACGGTAAATGAAAGAAAAGTTTATAGTAGCCGCACATCGAAGAGCATGAAGATGCCACAAGTTTGAACATTAGGAATTAAAACCCAGATTAAAACATCAGACTTTTACACTTGATAACTAAAACCCAGGCAATGATTCTGACGATACATATTTTCAAAAACAAAAGGAATGATACATCAATCCTTCTAATACATAATGAGAAAGACAATTCTCAAATAACAAAATATTCATATCATATTGGCTAATACATCATGACAATCTTCGTAGCACCTACTAATACATCATGACATAGTAACTAAAACAAGTTTATTTTGCAAACAACATAACAGAAGATAACTCCAAAAATAAAATACAAGATTTTCAATTATTCCATTCTTCGAAGTTTTCCTTCTTGTTCCATAACATTATTGAGCAATCCTATAAAGATCATTCTTTCTTTATCTGCTTTACGTCTCAGGTTTTGTGTCAATTCAACTTCTGTGAGCAATCCTTTTAAGATGTTCTTACATCGATCTTCTATGTCTGGATTGAACCATTGGAAAAAATCGCAATCACTTGATGGACATTTGGTCTGAAAAAAATATTACCAAAGCACACATTAGGAACTATTATTTATCTTATTACAAATAAAAGATGAACTTTACATACCTAATAACTTGGACATCCTCAAAATCGTCTTTTTGAATTTTTGTTTATCCATGAAGTATTTAATTTTGCTTTCTCCCCATATGCACAAAATGGAGCACCATCATATGAACTGTAGCATAAAGATGACATCTTCAATAAATAATAAAAGCACTTGTTACACAATAATTTATCAACATGAACTAGGAAAACATTTACATAACAACATGAAATGTGACAGCATAAACATTTACATAACATTATGAAATATGGAACTACTTTACATATTGTCATTTGATACATGAAACTACCATTTGATACATGAAACTACCATTTGATACATGAAATGTCTTTCGAGAGCAAATTTCATAACAACATAAAACTACCATTTGATACATTGTGCTCATGTTTACATAGTTAAAGATCAGTGATCATGTCTATGTAGAAGAAGACGGAACAAATCTCAACATGTTGGAAATGCAAGTATCCATTCAATTCGACATATAATTTTTTTAACGAAACATGGAGTAAAATAAATGAAATACAATTCATACGAAAAGGACCTTGCAAGGCGGTGTCCAAGGCAGCGTGGCAGGTTCCAAGGCGACGGCGTCCAAGGCAAGTTGTCAGGGTCTAGGGCGATGACGTCGAAGGCAGGCAGTGAACGAAAGGCTGGCAGGGAGGCGGCGTCCAAGGCAAGTTGTCGGGGTCAGGGCAGCGATGACGAAGGCGGGCAGTGAACGGAGGGCCTGTGACACGGGGATCTGGCTTCAGGAAGGCATCGTCGAAAGTGGGCAACGAAGTCAAGGGGTTCAAGGAGGCCTGCGACGTCATCGTCGTTGCCCTAGATCTCGCACGGAACGAGAGGCTTACAGGCGCGCGGAGTCAAGGGGTTCCGGGGAGGCATCGTCGAAGGCAAATGTCGATGCCTTAGATCATGCCGCCGCCGATGCCCTAGATCTAGCACGGAACGGGAGGCCTACGACGCGCGGAGTAGGGGGGTCCAGGGAGGCATCGTCGAAGGCGAACGTCGTTGCCCTAGATCTCGCTACCGCCGATGCCCTAGATCTCGCTCGGAATGGGAGGCCTGCGACGCGTGGAGTAGACGAGTCCGGGGAGCGACTTCCTCTCTTTGTCAAATCGGACGAAAATGGAGCATGCGAAAATGGAGCGCGACCTGGTGGGGGTAGATGGTGAACCGAATCGGGCGTCAACCTTGAACCCATCCGTGGACTACGCAAATCAATCCCATCGTCGGATCGTAGATCCTTTTTCCTTTTTTTTTATCTTGTGGCTTTCTAGGAGGTCACAATCGAAATATTCTCAATAAGAATAAAAAATGAGGTCCGACAAAAATTAAATCATCATAAAGTCTAATTAATTCGATATGGTGGTTCGATAAATTAAAACTTTTGTATTTGTTATTTCATATTTTTTGGAGGAAAGGGTAATTTGATTTTTTCATAAATGAAAAAAGTAAAAGTAATAAAAAACATAATAGACGGAAGGACTAAAATAAAAAAAATAAATTCTTTGAAATTAAATAGTTTGGAGAAGATTTAGAAAAATAACTTTAAATTTTTTTTAATAATTTATTCGAACTCCCTTGGTAATATCATTCTAATTATTGATAAAATAAAAAGTTGGTGGTCCCCGCCTTCCCCCTTCTACCGACTTATTATTAATTAACTCGGGGATCTTGTAGTTTACTAATTTGCCCCTCACGCTCCACCTCTTCCCTTCGTCTTTCTGGTCTAATCCCAAAGACGAAGAACCCTCCTGCGTTCGTGCTCTACCTTCCCCCAAATCCTCCCGTGAGCAAATTATATTTTACGAACAAAAACACAACATTCGTAGAGGAGTTGGATCGAATACTTCGTGTGCACTTCGCCCTCCGCGAGTGGTTCGAGGTCGCAGACTCGCAGAGCTCCTACATCGCCACCGCCCGAGCGAAGGCGGCACCAGGCCGAGAAGGGAAGGGAAAGCTGCCGCAGCGCTGAATCATGGCGAAGACCAAACCGGGCAAGAAGGACCTCGACTCCTACACCATCAAGGGCACCAACAAAGTCGTCAGGCGTACGTACAACGCATCGTTCTCCGTCTCCCGCCCCTTTAATCCCATCCCTAGATTGGGTTCGGTCGATTGCTTGATGTTTTCTTTTGTCGCTCTCGTTTTGGAGCAGCCGGCGACTGCGTCCTCATGCGGCCGTCCGACTCCGATAAGCTGCCGTACGTCGCGCGGGTGGAGAAGATCGAGGCCGACCACCGCAACAACGTGAAGGTGCGCGTCCGCTGGTACTACCGCCCCGAGGAGTCCATGGGGGGCCGCCGCCAGTTCCACGGCGCCAAGGAGCTCTTCCTTTCCGACCACTACGATGTGCAGAGCGCCCACACCATCGAGGGCAAGTGCGTCGTGCACTCATTCAAGAACTACACCAAGCTCGAGAATGTAGGGGCCGAGGACTACTTCTGCCGCTTCGAGTACAAGGCCTCCACTGGAGGTTTCACCCCTGATCGCGTCGCTGTGTACGGCCTCCTTACCAACTTCGTGGAATTGATAATGTCAACTTTTTTGGTGCCTAATAATCGCTAAACGTATTTATCCCCCTCTTCGCATGTAGGTATTGCAAGTGCGAGATGCCCTACAACCCAGATGACCTCATGGTTCAATGTGAGGGGTGCACAGACTGGTAAATCTTTTCCTAGCTCTCCATGATGGTTAGCTATTGTACGGTTGTCCAAATCAGCTTGGTAATATTACTTAAATATGGCATTTTGTGATGTGTTCTTATTGTTTTGGCACTCACAATCATCTTAGGTAGGTAGAACCCTTTTTGTTTTCTTACATTGTGAACTGTCAAGATCTCTACATCCTTTGGTTTCTTGCTCAATAGTATGCTGGCCATTGACATGTATTCTCATATTTCTACAACAAAGGCCTTATTTTGAAATGGTATTTGATTCATATAACATAATGCGGCACCACAAACTTTTTGGTTCCCTCTTTTTGTTGAAGCAAAATGATGTTGTTCAATAACTAATTTAAAAATCGTAGTTATATTGGAGATAAATATATAAAGTTACCACCTCGTATTTCTCGGTGTTCATCTTGGTAACTAGGGCATATAATGATGACATTGTGTTTATCCTCCCATGGTTCGCTTTTAGAGTATTTATTTTACTGTCAGGTTAAATTTCTGGTTCATTTGTATCAGGGAGCTTGCAGTTATCAAAGATCAACCTTGTACACGGATTTAACCTTTTCTATATGGTTCAATTGTTGCATGAGAACATTACTGAATGCCCGTTATTTTTCTGGATTTATTTATGTAGTAAACACATTTAGGTGATCTTGGAGATTCCTAGCTAATCTTTTGCTCTTTTTTTCTTTGGTTATTGTCTACCTTCATTCTGTCAATAAATTCAAACAATTATTTTCTCTGTTGTACAACATTTTCTTCTCTGCCAAATCATGGAGGTTAACATTTTTAAGATATTATCATTGGAAGGTTGTTTAATTTTCAAACTTGTTTGTCATAGTTACTATGGAATGTAGATTGCAACATCAGCTATGTAACTCTAAGTTTGGCTTGTTCTATAGGGGAACTTACTCATTTCAATTTATGTGCTGAGTTTATTTCAATTTATTTGTATCTATGTTCACAAAAAATATCGGTATTTGTCATCGCATTGGTTTGGCAACTGCAGTTTTTTTTGAAAGTGAAAAGGATGATTGCCATGTTTGCAATCATCCAACTTTATTGCTGAATATGTACAAGTTCATTGGTTTGTTACACAAGTTGAATAAAATTCATTCGTTGCTTGTTCGCCAGTGTCGCATCATGTGATGTGCCATTAACATCACGTTCTCCACATAGCATTGTTCCCCTCTAAATATAGCCCCATTTCTGTGACCAGATTGACCATAGATATGCTAGAGGTGTTGCACGTTGCTGTTTAGATACATATGTGATGTTTTGTTGTTGACGTCCTCCACTCCTAAACGTCCTCCAAAACTCTGCACTCGAAGATGTATCAACACATTGACAACCAGCCTTAATTCACATTGTTTTCGCCATCGGGCATATGAAAATTAAATAATCAAAGTCTTCAACTGCACCCTCACATAATATGCATGTAACGTCCATCTCGAGCCCATTGTGCTATGTATGTCTTGGTCGGAAGCCGTTGTCGTCTACAAAGCCATGCAAAAAATTTAATACGAAGAGGAACCTTTAGTTGCCATAAGAGACTGCAATCAACTTGCATATTTCTATCTTCCAACTGATTCTCTCTATCGAGTAACTGGTACACTGTCTTGACCGAGAAGTAACCAACATTCCATGTCCATGAATCTGGCCGGGAGTCATCTGGCGCAAAGCCCTCAAGGCTCTCAAAGAGGAGCAGGAGATCCTCAATGCGTTGATCTGAGAGAGATCCTGTAAAATTAGGTGTCCATACCCCATTGGATAGCATAGATCCCGACCAGCAATCAGCCACCGTTGTTTGGCGGTTTTCAACTAATGCATACAGTCTTGGAAACTTCATCTTGAGAGGCTCTTCTCAGGCATCTTCCCAGAAGAGAAATCTAGTTCCTGAGCCTAAAGATGATGTAGAGAACCTTCGAATCACTGGAATAACATATAGTTTGGCAACTGCAGTTGTTTTTGCAGATAAGGTGCGATCTAGTTTTCATGCAATTCAGAAGATTCTTTTCCTCCTAGCCTTAGGCCAAACTTATTTGAAGGAAAACATTAAAAAATATTTGCCATATTTCTTTGAAATGCTTTCCGCATTTTCTTGTTTCTGGCAACAAAAACATTTTGGTCACAAAAAAATTGTTTCCTGATGATCAAGAAGTTCTATTGAATTTTGGGCAAAAATGTTTTCCCATTTTTTGAGAGGGAAGCATTTTCACTGCCCCAACTGATAGGATAAAATTTTCTCTTGCAAAATAAAACAGTTTTCTTTTTAAATCCTAGCTTATGTAATATGAGTGTACAATTATCGATATTGAATCTAAATGATACTCTTTGACGATTCGTTTCTTAGACTGTACGGATGCAGGGCAATAGCTATAGGCCTTTTGCTTTAGTCTAGCTTTGGGCCTTTAGTTTGAGACCATATTTCCTTTTACTTAATTGGTGTTCCTTATAATAGGATTCTTTTTATTTGAGTTTGATTTTTATTTGGTTTCCTTGTTATTTGGTATAGGGTGTTAAACCCCTGTAAGTATCTCCTAAAACAAAAACCCTGTAAGTATTCTTGTATGATTCCTTTGGGAAAACATGCTTTGATGAATAAGACTTTTCTTTAATTGAGACTCTCTTAAGCAGATAATTAAGTTTAGGATTAAGGTTTGCTACATTGCGCACTTAATACTGAATTTTGTGTGGTAGATCGTGTTGTGAGATGCACATTTGGAAGGCACTTGATTGTCATTCATGGAATTAATGATATCAATTGACAACTTATTTAGGATAAAAAACATCCAGATATTCAGCCTTGCTCATTGTTGTGTGAGGTGGCATCTAACTCTAGTAAAATTTTATCGGAATTGTTATTAAAAGCTAAAATACAGATATCTTAAAAAAAGACATTATAAGATATTTAAGAAGATGCATATCTTAGGATGATAAAATTGCATCAAAATGTCATCTTTTTAGGAGTTACCGATTCTTTTTTTTTTTTTTACACCTTTAGTGTTTGACAGACTCATTATTGACATTCATTAATGAATTCACTGGAGAGCCATCTTTCCTCCTTTTGTTGCCATTTCAAATGCTTTTCTGTTCACAGAATAATTGGTATTAATTTTCATAGGCCTTTCAATTGTCATGGTCAAATCCATGATTTTGTGTGATGCACATCTGGAAGGCACTTGATTGTCATTCATGGAATAACAATGATATCAATTGACAACTTATTTAGGAACAAAAACACCCAGATATTCAGCCTTTCTGCAGTGTTATGTGAGGTGGTGTCTAACTCCAGTAAGATTTTATCGGAATTGTTATCAAAAGCTAAAATACAGATCTCCTCTTAAAGAAATAGACATTATAAATATTAAAGAAGATGCATATCTCAGGATGACAAAATTTCATCAAAATGTCATTTTTTTTGGAGTTGCTGGTTCATTCTTTTTTATCACTTTTAGTGTTTGACAGACACTCATTATTGACATTCATTAATGAATTCACTGGAGAGCTGTCTTTCCTCATCTTGTTGCCATTTCAAATGCTTTTCTGTTGGCAGAATAATCGATATTAATTTCATAGGCCTTTCAATTTTCATGGTCAAATCCATGTTTTTGTGTGACGCACATCTGGAGGGCACTTGATTGTCATTCATGGAATAACAATGATATCAATTGGCAACTTATTTAGGAACAAAAACACCCAAACATTCAGCCTTTCTGCAGTGTTATGTGAGGTGGCATCTGACTGTAGTAAGATTTGATCGGAATTGTTATCGAAAGCTAAAATAAGACCTTCTCTTAAAGAAATAGTCATTATAAAATATTAAAGAAGATGCATATCTTAATGTTGTCTTTCTATGAGTTGCTGGTTCATTGTTTTTGACACCTTTAGTTTTTTTTTTTGAAACGGACACCTTTAGTTTTTGACACAATCATTATTGACATTCATTAATGAATTCACTGGATAGCCTTCTTTCTTCTTGTTGCCATTTCAAATGTTTTTCTGTTGGCAGAATAATTGATATTAATTTCATAGGCCTTTCAATTTTCATGGTCAAATCCATGTTTTTGCGTGATGCACATCTGGAAGGCACTTGATTGTCATTCATGGAATAACAATGATATCAATTGGCAACTTATTTAGGAACAAAAACACTCAAATATTCAGCCTTTCTGCAGTGTTATGTGAGGTGGCATCTAACTCTAGTAAGATTTGATCGGAATTGTTATCAAAAGCTAAAATACAGATATCCTCTTAAAGAAATAGACATTATAAATACTAGAAGATGCATATTTTAGGATGATAAAATTGCATCAAAATGTCATCTTTTTAGGACTTACTGGTTCATTGTTTTTTGGCACCTTTAGTGTTTGACAGACTCATTATTGTCATTCATTAATGAATTCACTGGAGAGCCGTCTTTCCTCCTTTTGTTGCCATTTCAAATGCTTTTCTGTTGGCAGAATAATTGATATTAATTTCATAAGCCTTTCAATTTTCATGGTCAAATCCATGTTTTTGTGTGATGCACATCTGGAGGGCACTTGATTGTCATTCGTGGAATAACAATGATATCAATTGACAACTTATTTAGGAACAAAAACACCCAAATATTCAGCCTGTCTTCAGTGTTACGTGGGTTGGCATCTTTTTTTTTTAGGGGAAAAAGGATGATTAACCAGAATGTTAATCATCCAAAACCGTTATTGAATATCATATTACAGTGCAAAGATTACAATAGTACTTCATAGAGAACGCCACTCATTGTGCATGAAAAAGGCATGACTAAGAATATTCTCAACATAACATCTGTCATTTTAGAAGATTAGTTTATTCCGTTGTAGCCATTGAGCCCAGAGTAATGCGATGAGAAGAGCCCTACTTCTATGAGATCGATAAGTAATACAGATCTAACTCTAGTAAGATTTGATCGGAATTGGTATCAAAAGCTAAAATACAGATCTCCTCTTAAAGAAATAGTCATTATAAAATATTAAAGAGGATGCATATCTTAGGATGATAAAATTGCATCAACATGTCGTCTTTCTAGGAGTTACTGGTTCATTGTTTATGACACCTTTTGTTTTTGACCGACTCATTGTTGACATTCATTAATGAATTCACTGGAGATCCTTCTTTCCTCTTGTTGCCATTTCAAATGCTTTCCTGTTGGCCGAACAATTGATATGAATTTCATAGACCTTTCAATTTTCATGGTCAAATCGATGATTTTTGCACTAACATTTCTGCATATTTTTATTTCTCATTTAGTGTAAGTTTGCAGTTCCTTTCAACAATCATTTTTTTTACTGTTCAATTTTAAATTGGTTACACAGTCAAAATATCTTTGTTTTAGTAGAAGTTTGTATTCAATGTAGGAGAAAATACTTAGGTGGATTAAATTTATATATCATTTATTCATTTACTAATCCATCAAATGCAATTTATTCCATATATGGAGCCCACTGAACATGTTTTTCAACTGCAGGTTTCACCCATCTTGTATGGGCATGACTATCGAGCAAGCAAAAAAGTTAGATCACTTTCTCTGCACAGATTGCTGCTCTGATGATGACACCAAAAGATCTCATAATGCCTTTACTTTATCTTCAATTTCTGATACTAAGGTGAGAATAGAAGTATAAAAGTTAAAACATCTGTTATGCAGAAACTTTTCAGTGTTATTGAAACCAAGTTATTTTTCAATAGCAATTTTCCTAGTGGATTTATATGTCCAAGTAGCTCTTGTATTCTTCGTATTACCTATTTACCTCAAGGATACTTAACCACTGAATATTAATATAGTCCAGATTTAATTTGTGGCTGTGCAGGTTATGAACATATCTTTTGTGTTTTCCTAATAGGGACTCAACTTCGTCACCTATTATCTTCACATGAATTCCCTAATGTCTTATAGAAGTTTGTTTCCCCATTGCAGGTTGAAACAAAGCGTCGCAAGAGGTAATAGTGATGTCTCAAGTGGCTATGTGGTTCATGAAGTATTTTATAACAAGCTGGCTCCTCGACTGTTGTTGTTAGTGTCAAATTGTACAGTGCAACAATCAAACTGCTTACTCGAACGGGTCAAATACTTAAAATTATGTCTCATATAGTGTGTGAGTCCTTAATTATGTGCCTTAATGCATGCGATCTAGGCGATATCTAGTTCCTTTCCCGCATGGAGATTGTTCTGTACACATCGGAAACATGACACTTGGCAGGTGCTCAGTCTTTTGTTTATTAGCATCATGAAAATTTTGTATAAAGGGAATCTAGGGATTGTAGCCAGATGGGTTTGAAATATTTTCTGCCATATGTTTCGCTCCTTGCCGTGGATTGAAGCCAATAGGTATTGGAAGATATTCAGTATTTTCTTTCTTCTTCGGTAGCAGGTATTCAGTTTTTTTTTAACTGATGGTATAATTATGATTTTATCATAAGCAGAAATCTATGAACCAATTAGTCCCTGAAGTTGACTGTCCAGACATACCAATTTCGCTGTTTTCCCCTTTGCAGCATTTTCTGTTTCATGGAACATGCTGCATGCCACGGACCTGATTTCATTTATATAAGTTTGGGTGTTAATTCAGAATGTTGTTTCTATTATAGGCTTGTATCTGATAAAATGCACATAGAGTGCGTGACAACTCATGTGCAGTCCAGGAAAATTATGGTCTTCCTTTTTCTTGGTTTGTATCAAGTTAGTTCGAATTTCATTGTCAACAGTCTCAAGCACACAGTCGTCGTCAACTCGCATCTCTCTTCCATTGTCAACTGTCTCTTTCATAAGACGAGGAAAAAAAAAGAGGATTCGCTCTTTGCCAGAAAATAATGCAGTGTTTCTCATGGTATTTACTATGCAGGAGATTTTTTTTATTTTGTACTATTCGATTCAGATTCCTATTGCACTTTATTTATTTGATGCATGCATGCATTCCCTTTGTTGAAATTATAAATTATAGCATCAGGCAACGATCACTTGGACGTGTACCGGTTTTACAAAAATTAGGTGGCCTACCTGAACATCTTATTGTCTTCTTCATTTGATGTGCGATGGTGATGGTGGTGATGATGAGGATACGTCACCATGCGTCTCTTCCTCTATAACTTAAGCAAAGACATGTTTGCCATTCTAATGTTTTAATTGTTCTAGAGAAATTATTAGCATTGGGACGATAATGACGACATTGGGGTTGGGTGGGGGCAAAATAATGAGTAATTTTCAATAATGGTACTCTTAACTTTAGTGCTAATGTCAAATTAGTATCTCAACTTTGAAAAGTAACAAGTTGGTCTCCCAACTATTTGAACATTTCAAATTTAGTCCATTTCACATATTAATTATTTTTAATACATATTAAAAAATAAAATTAAATCATAAATGATGATTTAATATTTATTTTGATAGAATAAGAAATAACATATATCTACTTTTATATACTATATTAAAATTTGGATAGATAATTCCTTTCCAATTAAATAAGATTTATTATCATTCCATAAGTTTATCTCTCATATATTTTGATTAGATAATGTGTTTGAATGAGTGTGCTGCAATAGTTAGATTGACAAGTTTTCTTAATTCTTAAATAACGATTCATATTTTATTATCTAGTTTAATTATTAAAAATACTTTTCATAGAATTTTAACATTTTTTTAACTGTAAAGAGCAACTCTATTAGTATATAAATATAGATTTTCGGTTCTTAAAATATTTAGATTAGATAATTTATTTTTATAGAATTTTAATATTTCTATTTTAATTAAAAAAATTATTTATGAACATTTTTTCCTAAAAAATATGAGATAATGACATGTGGCATGATAAAATTTTCATTTTAATATAGTATGTACATATAGATATAGGCTATTTTTTATTCTATCACAATAAATGTTAAATTATCATTTTTTATTTAAATCTTTTATCTAATATGTATTAAAAATAATTAATATGTAAAAGGGACTAAATTTCAAATATTTAAGTAGTTGAGGGACCAATTTGTTAATTTTTCAAAGTTGGGGTAACTATATTGATATTAGCATTAAAGTTGGGGTACCATTTTTTAAAATTACTCCAAAATAATGGTAGGTAAGAATGAATTCTCTCGCATGAGATTTTGGATTTCAATTTTTTTTTTGACAACTTAAATAGGTCTTTCTTACTCGCGATCTATCCTTTGATTACATTATGTAGCAATTGCCAAATACTACGAGCGTCGGTGAGCAAACGAATGTTTATGCGGAACACTTAAGTGTGATGGTATTTTGTAAATCTTTATCGTATATCTTCCAATTTTGAAATATATATTTTTCTCCCTTCTATTTGGTCATGAACCTCTCCGTAAATAAAAGAATTAATAACATCGAATTTCAATTTTCTGAAGATATTACTAGAAGAAAATTAATATTTTTTAGCTCGTGGTTTCTTTCGATTACAAAAAAAAAAAGCCTAGGAAGAATATACATTTTTTTCAAAATCCGAAGAATAAATTATATTCTTTCATTTTTAACTTTTCGTATCATTCTTTTATTTTTTTAAATTAAAATTAATATTTTTAGCATTATTTTAATATTAATTATAAACCATTTATAATAAAATATTGTGCTTAAAAATATTATATTTTAAAATTTTATTCTCTTTCACGAAATAAAAATATTTAAAAATATTCTCCCAAAACCGCCCTAAATCTCTCTCCTCTTTTCTCTCACCTCGGGGGCGTAAAGGTATCCGTTGTGCACCGTTATTAGGAGTCGTTTGTTTTTTTGCCTCGTAACTCCTCATGAAGTCATCGCATTTGTCTCAAAGTCCAAGGCCTTGAGTTGGAACAGAACAGTTTGCCTGCGGATGCCACGACGAGACACTCGTCAAGAGAGAAGTAAACTTTGTACAATTTATTCGCTCTTTTGTTACTTTAATTAAAAAAAAAACGTGGTTTGGGTTGTCGTCTCGCTGGTTAAATTAAACAAACAAGAACACACAACAGATTCCAAGTTCCACAGTACCTTTACCTGCCCAATTGCTCTTCTTTTTTTTTTTTCCTTCTTCCGTTAACATCTCGATATTTGAAAATTTTGCATCGATCATTCAACTCAACAGAGAAATATCTGCGATTTAAAATGTTGGTTCATTTATCGACTCATGATTCGTTCCTTGTCAAATAAGAAAAATCCTTATGAATTGAAGTTGAGACTTATTAGTTAAACAATGAGAAGTTTATCACTCTATTCCATGTTAATTATCTCCCTAATTGGTGTTGGAACAAGGAAGAAGCAAACAATGGTATATTTTTTTTAGTGTAATTAGCTCCAAATGCTTGAGAAATGGTGTCTATTGTTTAACACAACACTAATAATTATGTGTATTATTTACAAATTAAATAATGTCTTCATATTAAGTCTAATTAATTTAATTAAATTGTCACACGTCCCATACCTTATAATAGTGGATAAAATTCTCAACAAAAATTTTTTGAATTAAAAAAGAATCGAACTCAAATAAATAATGGTTTATGAGATAATGCATGAAATATGAATTCGGTAAGAACTCCTGTGAACAAAAGAGTTTTTTTATTTTCTATTTTATATTAAAATTCCTACATAAATTTCAAGATGATTGAATTATTTTATAATTTTATAATCATCAATATTTTATAACAAAAGAGAATCGCTATCGTCCGAGGGGACTTAGCCCGAAATTGGTAAATATCTTGTGCAAAGACAATGATGACGTGCTTGGTATATTATATTACTACTTAAAATAAGACTTCTTAGATAGACGTTTTGATGTATCTCAAACGACTCAAGTTGTACGGAATGATCATATCCTAATATCTTTTTAATTAGGAGGCATTGTAGTGGGTTGTCGTTACCTGTAATATTGATACAATAAACACACAAGAACAGAGATGTTTAAATGAAGAGTTATAATGCCATTGGATATTCAAATGTACGTTGGACCATGATTTAATCCAATTTGGAATTGAAAAGTCCATGAAATTTTAAATCTTTTTTTAGCACTGTTCAAGGTTATTAGCATCTTCCTTGTTCCAAGTCGATGCAAAAAAATAAAAAAAATACAATGGTATTTATTTTCTTGATCAAATTGATGATTATAAAACTTTAAACTCAAAATTATTAGTCCTAAATGTTTTGCCTTAGTGCTGCATATGAAACAAATAATAATTAATAATAGCATCATCAACAACAACAATAATAATAATAGTAGGTAGAGCAGGAACTCTTCCTAACAAGGAATTAGTAGGTGGGTACGTGCTTCTGCTCTGTTTATGGTCACGTTTCTCTCTGCTTCTGCTCTGTTCTGTTATACTCCCCCCTCTCTCTCTCCTCTGTTGAGGCTCTGGCTGTTAGGACGTCCCATTCCAGGGCAGAGCTCCAGTTCAAGTAGTTCACCAAAGCTTCATCCGTCTCTTAACCAACACCAGTTCCCGAGCAATACGCAATCTGTTTATCTTTTAATCAAGGTGTTGTGAGTTCTTCACATTTCTGTTATTTTTTTTATATAAAAAATCTCATTTGTCATTTGATTAGAAGAAAAACCTTTTTGCTGTTTGTCACTCCAGTCCAATCATCACATCTCTTCTCCAATCATATCCAACTCATTGCTTCTTTTATGGTCCTGTTCAGAGAAAAAATGTGCCCTGGAAGATGTGATTCTGCTGCAGTCATTTTGCTGTGCTAATAATCTACAGCATGTCTTATTCCTCATTATTCCAGCACTACTCAATCTACAGCATTATCTTGTTCCTAAAGTAAAAAAAAAAACGAATCTTATTACTTAATTACTCGTTGCATTGCTCCTGATTTCAGTAAACAGACACATGTCTTTTTCAGTTCAAGATCCAGATCTTTTCTCACATGAGATCATTGTTATATCAGATGCAGTTTACTGTTTACCACAATTACAACATCATCATGTTGACATTGAAAACCTTGTTGAGGTACCGACATCATGTAATGAATCTATCTATATAGTTGGCACAGTAGTTACTGCATTATGATTGAAGGAGTTGGAATACTTACAGATAAAAGTGCACAAGTAATTCAAATGTATATTTAACACAAATATTATACCATGCTAGTCGTACTAAATTGGTGCAATTTGTTCTGCATTCATCATAGATCCTTATGAATACTATTGAAGACCTCAGTGAACACATGTTTAGAAGCACGCGAAGTGTTGGATTAGCTAATACTAATAACAGTTATAGAGGGTAGAAGATAATACTGATAATAGAGTACAGTGGAGTCCCATCGCTTTCTGTGCATTATTATTTTAATCTGTACTTTCTCTTGCTTCCCTTGCAAAGCCCTTCCTGCTATCTCTCTCTCCCCCCCCCCCCCCCCCCCCCCCCCCCCCCTCGCTCTCCCTTCCCTCTCTCTCACACCAGTTTCACCATTTCACCTCCTCATGTCTCTTCCACTGCTCATTTCTTTTTTTTCTTCCTTACCATCCTTTTCTACATACGAAATCAATTATATTTATCAAAAAATAGAATAAAAAATTATTCTTGGCCGACACTTCTTCCCTGTCGGAAGCAAGCATATTAAACCTCCTGCGCTGTCCTCGAGGAGGAGGAGAAGAAGAGAGCAAGAAGTGGAGAAGAAGAGTGAAGGAAGGAGAAGGGGATTGTAAATGAGGCTTCTTGTTTTCGTCTAGACTCACTGCAATGGCTGGTTCCATGGCTTTCACTGGCAACGATCTTGCTCTCATCCTCGTCCTCCTTTTGGCCACTGTCATCGTGTCGGTCGTCGAATCAGCCACCGACTCCTCCGACGGTATTTATCATTCCGGCCTGTTCTTTATTTGTCCCGAAGACATTCCTGAAAGATAAAAGAAAGAACTGTTTCTTTTCCTTTGGAAAAAAAAATGGCTAAGCTTACATTGTCATGATTCTTGCCGTATGCTATCATTCATCTCTGCAATCAGTAATCAGGAAAGTGTCTTTTTTTTTTCTCTTTTGCCTTGTTCACAATGTATTTATGCGAAAGTAAGAATTGAATTGGTGATTTGGAGTTGTTTCAGCTAGGGGGGATGAACCTGCATTGAAATGTTCTTTCATGATTCTGCCATGGGATGATGATATTTTTGCGGTCATCGGTTATTGTGATTAGTAACCAAGAACTGTGGCTGCCGTCGTTGGGCTATGGTTGATGGTGTTGTCTGTGTTCTGCAGTTCAAGCTCTCGGAGTGCTCTACAGTTCATTGAATAAAGCTCCGCAGCTCACCGGATGGTCATCCAGTGGCGGCGATCCGTGCGGCAGCTCATGGAAGGGGATCTCGTGCTCTGGTTCCGCTGTCACGGCTGTGTAATAATATCTCTTGGTCCTTGTGCTCTACTTTGGTTCATAAATTTCTGTTTTGTGATTGATGATGTAGCTGGTTCTTATGTCATAACAGCCAGCTTTCCGGATTAGGACTCAACGGCACCATGGGATATCTCCTTTCTGACCTATCGTCCTTGAAGACATTGTAAAGAATTTGTCTCTGTAACATTGTCCTGCTTTACAGATATCACAACTTTCTCTGTATTTTGCTTATTTTGATTCTTTATTTATGTTTCTGTATTTAGGGACTTGAGTAACAACAAGATACATGACACTATTCCATATCAGTTGCCGCCGAACTTAACTTATCTGTAATGTTTTGCCTCAGTAGCATGACATATTTCTTATTGAACAACTTGTGTAATGGTAAAAATGCTTGGTTGATTTGAAATGGTCATCCTTCAATGATGTAGGAATCTGGCAAACAATAACATTTCAGGGAACCTTCCGTACTCGATATCATCCATGGTATCTCTCCATTACCTGTAAGTTGCTTATATGATTTGGCATACTTCGTGATGGTGCATTGGTAAGTTGGCAATACCAATTGAATTTCATTTAATGCTCCTTGTAGGAATATCAGCCACAACATACTATCACAATCTATTGAGGATGTGTTCAAAGATCTTCAGAGCTTATCCGAGTTGTAAGAAAATTGAGAAGTCATTGCTCATCATAAACTGTATAGTTTGTGCCAATTGAATCTTTGCTGAATTGAATATAAGTGACCATTTTTGGATGTTTATTATTTCTTACCATTCCTTCTCAAAAGGAATACAAGTAATTCCTTTTCACCATTTCAACCAATTCGTGAGTTTAGCTATCTGGTTAAACATAGCTTTATGTGATGGTGAAGAAACACAACATCAATCCTGCAAAAATTCAAATGTTTCTTTAAATATGGCACCTTTTTTATACATATGTATATTTTATAGGCGATATAATCTGTTCTTTTTATTTTTGTGCGATCCAGGGAATAATAATTTTTGTGTCTTTTTGTCATTGCTCTCTATACATGCATTTAAACTTGTGAATGATTCATTGCAGAGATTTGTCTTTCAACAACTTCTCTGGAGATCTTCCAAACTCTTTTGGTTCTCTATCAAATCTTTCTAGTCTGTAAGTGCATCAGAAGTTATGTTTTTTTTACAAACTTGCAACCATTCCAGAAATTTTATTCTTTTAAATTTTCTTCCTTTTTCTCAGTTATTTACAGAACAATCAGTTGACAGGCTCAGTAAATCTTCTTGCAAACCTGAGCTTGAGTTCACTGTAAGTCAATAATACTGAAATATGCCCATTTTCCATGTTTTTCAATATCAAACTAATATGAGACTGACCCTCAGAAATATTGCAAATAATCACTTCGGTGGCTGGATACCCAAAGAATTCAATTCCATTCCAAATCTTGTGTGAGTATTAAATTTTTAATTAAGATCACCATTTCAGCTTATTTCTCCTTATTGATTTTCTGGCTGCAACTTCATGTATAGTATTGGAGGTAATTCTTTCGCTAACGGTCCAGCTCCACCACCACCACCATATATGCCACCACCTCCAAGAAAACCACGAAGTACTAATAACAATGTTGGAACACCTCCTGGTACACCACATGGACCTGGGGTTAAATCATCTGCTCCAGATAAGAGCAACAAGAAGAGTTTGAGTCCGAGTGCAGTGATAGTTATTATTATAGGCTCAATAACTTGTGCCCTATGCATGGTAGCTCTTGTCCTGTGCCTTGGGATTGCTCGCAAGAAGAAAGATAATGCTATGAATTACAGAAATGATTCTGCAAATTCCTTTGGTTTCAATAGTGATAAAGGTATGCTACTCAATCCTTGGTTTCGTGTATCTTAATCTGTTTGTCTCCATTCTCTGCATAATCCTTGATTATGTTACATACATCTTGTGGTGTTACTACTTTTAAGTAATTAAATCATGTTAAAAAGAAGAATGGATGACTAGTTTTTTCTACTGATCCTCTTGCTTCTTGGAGAAAAAAGAAGAATAAAACTTCCTATGAGAGTAGATCAAATAATCTGGAGTCCGATTAAAAGAGGGAGAGGGAGGCCAAGGCGGACACTTGGCGAACTAATAGAGCAAGATCTATTGGTGAATAATATATCGAAAGGTTTGGTTACTAATAGAGCGGAATGACGTCGTATGATACATGTAGCCGACCCCACCTAGTGGGATAAGGCTTTTTTGTTGTTGTTGTTGTAAAACTTCCTATGAGATTTTAATTGGAAGGCTGGAGGAAGACAAATATTTATGTTGCTTCCATTCTAGAAAGTTCATTAAATATTCTTTCAGACAAGAGGGGTATGCTACAATATGATTGTAATTACGACTCATAACTGATAGACTCTAATAGATGTATTTTGGTGCACAAATATTCTAAACTCAAACATCTATCATTGTTAAAGAAAATCATGACCCTCTAACTTGCTTCTGACTTGCGCAATCGGTCAGTTGCATTCTGCTCATTTGAAATCGATGCTGCATCTTCTTGACCTGCTGATCTAGATATTCTGGTCATCTTATAGTCAATCCATCATCATTGTTTGAATGCATTTTCACATATCTCAAATTCTCAACCATGTAGTCCATCTTGTTCTAGTTCTCCAAGTATCATGACTTGCCTTATGTTACTTGCAAACCATTGAGCTAATATGATACACATTTTTAAAAGATAGCTAACATGATGCGCACTTTGGGTATTGTACTATCTGCAGCTGATCAAAAGATGCAAGAGCAGAGGCTAAATAGTACTCTGAGTACAAGTATGACACCCCCTGCTGAAAAAGTGATTACTGAGAAGGTGTACACAAATAATGGGCCTGAAAAACGTCCAAGGATGCCTACAACTGCAACTTCATATACTGTGGCCTCTCTCCAGGTTGCAACCAACAGCTTTAGCCAGGATTCTCTGGTTGGTGAAGGCTCCCTTGGGCGAGTCTACAGAGCCAAGTTTCCTAATGGAAAGGTAGAACTGAATTGAATTGTTTATTGGTAACAAGTGGCAATGTCATATATTTTTTTAAATGAGATTTTCTTTGAGAGGATTTAAAGTGAGATTCAAAGACAGCCACTGGTTGTTTTACAACTTGTGTGATAAATAGAACCCTGCTTGAAAAATTCCAAAATGCACCTGGCAAAAGTGCCTTAGCCAGTAAACAAAAATAGAAAAAAGGCTTCAGTATTTTCCTTCCCCGAGCATTTGGCCTTTGTCATACTGAGGTTAATTCCAGGCATGTAGTTGCGCCTGATTTAATCTGTGGATGCATATTATTGTATTTTCCCAAGTAATTAAATTGGGTGCATACTATCTTAATAGAAATGCTTATGGAGATTAAGATGTTGACTTCCTTGATGCTTCTCCAGGTTTTGGCTGTCAAGAAAATCGACAGTGCGGCAGTATCGTTGCAAGAGGAGCATAATTTTCTTGAGGTTGTTATCAATATGTCAAGACTAAGACATCCGAACATCGTTTCACTTGTAGGATACTGTATTGAATATGGGCAACGGCTTTTGGTTCACGAGTATATTGGAAATGGAACTTTGCATGACATGTTACATTTTGCCGATGATAGCAGCAAAACCCTCTCCTGGAATGCACGTGTGAGAGTGGCACTAGGCACTGCTAAGGCTCTCGAGTAAGTTTATAACTTATAAGTATTATAATATACTTTCCCAGTTAAAGCAGACAATATAAACATACTATTCAATCTTGTGTAGGTATCTACATGAGGTCTGCTTGCCTTCTATTGCGCATAGAAACTTCAAATCCGCAAATATACTACTGGATGAAGAGCTTAATGCACACCTATCAGACTGTGGATTAGCTTCATTATCACCATGCACAGAGAGGCAGGCAAGTAAAATAATTGATTAAAATGATCATATATAAACATTTTGAACTAGTTAACACTGTTCTTGTATTTAATAGGTCTCAACCGAGGTTGTTGGTTCCTTCGGTTACAGTGCTCCTGAGTTTGCAATGTCTGGTGTTTACACTGTGAAGAGTGACGTCTATAGTTTTGGTGTAGTGATGCTAGAGCTATTAACTGGTCGAAAGCCTCTGGACAGGTAAATCTGTCTTATGTGAATTACACGCGTGTCTTAAATATTAAGTTTATACATGGCTAACTTGACACACTAAATGGGTTTCATCAGTTCAAGGGAGAGATCAGAACAATCTCTCGTCAGATGGGCTACTCCTCAGCTTCATGACATTGATTTATTAGCTAAGATGGTTGACCCAGCACTGAAAGGGATGTATCCTGCAAAATCGCTTTCGCGTTTTGCCGACATAATAGCACTATGCATTCAGGTATTCTATTTTCTTCCAGTTTTTCCCTTCAAAGCCATGCAATATGATTGGCCATGTTGCAACACTGTGCTTTCATAACATGTGGAATTTCTTTTTTTTCAATCAAACACAAAAAAATTAAGAGACCATAGTCCAGCTTTCATCTAGAATGCATGATCATTTTTTGCTATTATATCTATAGGACAAATTTGTATTGCTCTTTAAATTCTAGTTCACAAATTCGTAATGTGTAGGAGTCATGAGACAGGCATGAATGTTAAACATGAGTAGACAAAAATGTGAGGAACAAAGACTGACCAGTGAATGTTAAACATAAGCTTGTCCAATAAATATGTTCTAAGGCACTGAATCCAAGCTCAGATTTGCCATCTTGTAGCTGAAATGTTGAATATCAAAGAGAAATTTTTGTTTCAACATTTGCCGTTGTACACGTTCTCTGTCAGCGTGGTTTCTGTCTCTGAAATGTAATATCCTTATAATTTTCTTTATAGCCGGAGCCAGAGTTTCGCCCGCCCATGTCGGAAGTTGTCCAACAGCTAGTTCGTTTGGTACAAAGGGCGAGTAACATCAGAAGTTCAAGGCGCTCAGGAGATGAGCTTGGGTTCTCGTACCGGATGCCAGATCAAGATATCGGTGCAACAGATTTCTCATTTTAACCTTGTTGTCAGCAACACACTCCATAAGAACTACCAATGCCAAAGAATTAGATACCTGAATGCAGTGGCCAACAGCCTTGGAATTCAAGTAGCAGCATCTCCAGCGACAATCCTGCGGTTTTATTCAAATCCTCTTCTTTCCTCAGGAGGAGTCAGTACTTATGGCTGATCGCTGCATCTGTAATCATCTGTGTATGTACATTATACTGGAACAGGAAATGAACACTCGAAAATGCCTTTCACACTTGAAGGCCAAAATGTAACTTTCAGGGTTGGCCGCCATTGCTTCTTTATTTATATATATTCTTTTTCTCTACAAGATAAAAGAAAGCAGTTTGCTGCTCCTTTTGTTGTACTTATATGCATTCTCATACATATTTATCTTAGATGAAACTTCATCTATCTATAGAAATTTCATGTTAATATGAAACTGAAAACTTGAATTATTAGATGCTGTCTTTTGAGCCCTTCCAATTCACTTACTAAATGTTTAGAATAAATTATCAGGACAGCTTGTGGAATAATTCAAAATTGACGTTATCGGACTAGATGTTTTCTGTTTTTATATTTTTTGTCTTCTTTTTTGACTGATATGACTAAATAAATCCTTGGTTTGGCAAAATTTAAAGAGTAGTATAAATTTAAGAATTATTTTCATAAATCTTTCTTCAACTATTACGATTTTCAGCATTTAATTATAAACTATGAACTTATTTTTTTATATCCTTAAATTATTTTCAGTATTTAATTGTTTTTCTTTTTTCATAAATCTTTCTTAATTATAAATTAGGAATGGCGTCGTCGTATGATCCATGTAGCCGACCCCACCTAGTGGGATAAGGCTTTGTTATTGTTGTTGTATTTAATTGTTTTTCTTTTTATATTTATTATTTGATATGTTATGGAGGAAGGGATAATTTAGCCTTTTCATAAATGAAAAAAATCAAAATTAACAGAAGACTTAACAGAAGTGATATGAGGACTAAAGTGAAAAAGTAGCGATAGTTTAAAGATTTAAAAAAAATAAGTTCGTAGTTTGAAGTTAGATGTAAAAAATTATATAATTTAAGGAAGGTTTATGAAAATAATCTTAAATTTAAGGAAGAAATTTAACTGTCTATAGACAAACTCACAAAATGCAATCAAATAAAAAAAATATTTTTTTCTCAATTAGGTATAAGGAAGTAAATTGAAAAAAAAAACAAAATAAACGACTACATATTTTTGAAATACGAAAAGTAAAATAATTTAGTATTTTATTTCTTTTATATTATAAATCGAGAGATTGAATCAAACTGTAAATCGCACAAGCAGATAATAATTTCTACTTCTATTAATTCCTGTCAATTTGATCATAATTTATTCACTTATAGTACTAAAAAATTTACCAAAAAATAAAAAAAAAAGCACAGACAGAGAAGGATCAGCATCTATGATTTTGTTCCTTTTCCTTGGAATTTTCCCTGTGTTAATCATCATAGTTCATACCGAATATGTCTAACAATTTCCAAATGGGAAAAGGAGAAAAAAAAACATCATATATAATATATATGATGTTAATAATATTAATGTTGTTGGCCTCCTTCCAAGTGAGCGAGCTTGGCAAACACTCCGACCAGCGGGGCGCTGTTGTAAGTGCACGCCTCCGTCTGCATGTAGTTGCCCCGGACGTCCCGGAACTCGTCCTTTGCGTCGGGGCCGCCGACGAGGGCGCCCACGAGGACGTTGGGGTTCTCCCTCTGCCGCCCGAACCACTGGTCGTACCCCTGGGTGCAGCCGATGAAGGCCCTGTCCTCCTCGTAGGACACGATGGACGCCGCCCTGTGGTGCACCCTGGCCGGGTACTTGGCGCCGAACCCCACCAGGTAGCTGCGGCCGGAGGGGTTGGCGCCCAGCAGGTAGTCCACCTGCGACTTGGCGAAGGAGAGGAGCTCCTGGGGGCTCGCGGAGGTGGTTCCCTGCGGGTGGTTGGGGCAGAGCAGCTGCTGGTTGGACCTGGCGAGGTAGTCGGAGTAGGCCGTGAGGAGGAACGCGGCGCCGACGACGTACTGCACGTTGTTCCACTGGCGGACGTACAGGAGGCCCGCCGGCGTGCGGCGGACGCTGCTGCCGTTGCTGCTCAGGCCGAGGCAGGCGCACAGGTAGTGCTGAGCTTTGGACCTGTACTCTTCCAGTGTGCGCCTTTCCCTCTCCTTCAGTTTGCTCCCTGCTTCAAACAGCATCTGTGTTTTCAAAGAACAAACTGTTAAGACTGCTACATGGTGAGCTGAGTTCATCAATTTATTATTTCTTCTTTTTTTATCTTTAGTCAGGTCCGAGAAAAGGAAAATAAAATAAAATGATATTATATTAAATGATGATATTTACAGAACCAGCTGTCATAATAGTGAAGTAACACTGTAAATAAGAATAATAGAATATCCACTGCACCAAAAATAAAGCAAAATGATAGGGAAAAAAATGCCATATTTACTGTTTTGATCATAGACTTTTAGGAAGATTTGAATACCAAATTGGACTTGGATTCGAGTTCTTCCATGAGGACTTCATATATTCCTGATTTTTCAGATGGCCTAAATATTTGGAGAACCATTGTGCCAATTTCAGAAATTTGTTATGGGTCTATTTAAGTGACAGACTTGTTAACTCTGGAGCTCTTTTGCAGATTATCTTGCCCATTTGAACAGTTCCATCAAGGATCCGCAATTAATTTTTTAATCCATCATGCGATCTTTTATCTGTTTCAACAGCCAACAGTTCTAATATCTGAAAATTTACAGTAAAATTTCCTATGGTTTCAGCAGACGTACATTGGACTTCATCATCCCTGACGTGTTCTACTTTATCAGTTGTATGCATCTGTTGTCACAATCCATGGAAGAATTCTAAAGCCTGAAGTGAATTCATCACATTTCTAGCCTAACTCTGGCATATATGCACACATACACACATATATATAGCATGCCAAATTTGCAGAAATGTTAGAATGTCCCCTTTTGCAAGTCAAAGTGTCGCCAAATTATTCCCTTAAACTAAGATAAAGTTTAAAATATATGTCGTTGTCACATAATTAAGTAGCTAGCTTGATAGACCCAACTCAATGGCACAGTCCCTCTACACTTGTAATACTGTCATGGTTCCTCACATTCATGACCACTTTGTTGCAGTAAATGCATATGATTAGAGTCATGGGCGTATATGGGTGGAAACCAGAAAATGCATGAGATGCTCAAATTCTACACTCAAACAAGAAGACAATAGGACAAGGGATATGTTTTCCAAATCTAGTCGGCTCTGTCTATGGATTCTTACTAAAGATTGAGTGCGGAAATGGTGATAAAAAATATAAGGAGATAACAAGTGATCGGAAGAACAAAATCTAGCTAACCTTCGAGGCAAGAACCTGAACGCCGGCATATTTGATGTCCCAGCTGAACTCAGCAATGGCCCACGTAGCCCCGCCCAGGGAGTAGGCGTTCCGGAGAGCGAACTGCAAGTAATCCTCCCTCGCCGTCGTCCGGTAGAGCCACAGCGCGGCCCACAGCAGCTCGTCGCCGTAGCCGCTAACCGACGGGTAGTAACTCTTCGCCGCAGTGATGCTCTCGTCGTACCTCCCCCTGTGCTTGTTCCCGAACTCGAACAACTGCATGCATGCACAAGGCACCGGTGTAATAACCTTCATACCGAACACTGCAAATGGCGGTGAATCCGTAGCTGTTGCACCCATTGGTGCCTACCCGAGATTACGAACCTGTTGGGCGTGGCGCAGCAAGAGGTCGGAGTACTGTGGGTTGGTCTCCTTGAACACGACGGACGCAGCTGCCAGCGCGGCCGCCGTCTCGGCGGCAACCTCGGAACCGGGGTGCTCTGCGTCGATCTTGAACGCTCGTCTGGACGTCGTCATGTCTTCCGGCCTCTGCCAGCAGTAGTGATCGGTGCTTCCATCTCCAACCTATTGCACGCCATCGATCATTGGAGTTAAGCTCTTGCTGTCTCATCGTAGGTTTACTACGTCCGTTGCGACTACGTACCTGAGCCCAGAGGACATTTGGTTCGGTGTGGGCTTTGATGAAGTAATCGGTGCCCCACTTGATCGCTTCCATGGCGTGCTCCAACTCCCCGGCCGCCGCGATCTCGTCCCTGTACTCCATAACCCCCCACGAGAGCATGGTTATCGTGAAGGCCATCGGCAGGCCGAACTTTACGTGGTCTCCGGCGTCGTAGTAACCTCCGACCAAATCCACCTGCAACGACAGCAGCAATGATGAATCAAGCAACTAGATCCGTTTTTTTTCATTACACTTGAGATTTATTAACAGAGGCCCTCCAAAGAGCAGAACGACTCACTCCTTGCTCGAGGCCGTCGGTCAGGCCGGAGTGGCCGCGCCAGGCCACGCGCTGGTCGTGGGGGAGATGCCCCGAGCGCTGCGCCTCCAAGTAGAGCAGGCTCATGGACAGGGCCTTGCCGTAGTCGAATGCTGCGCTCGCGGCCGCCGGCGGAAGGAGGAGAAGGATCAAAGGCGGCAACATCAGCGCCCTCTGCAAGGGCCGCCTGGTCTCCTTGTCGAACTCCATAGCAAGCGCCGGCAGTGGAGTCGCCAAAGGGTCAGGGAGAGGACTACCCCCGGCACAGCTGCTGCTGCCGTTGAACTCACATGGAAATGGCGCCTCAACTTCCACAAAGCCATGCACCCATGATGCGTCGTCCATGGAGGATTCTCTCAGCATATATAAGCAGTGGGAGAGGATATTGCAACTGATTCGATCGGCGTGAATTAACAGGTTTTGGTGTTTCAAGATTTTTGTGAAGGTGAGGTTGGATTGGAATGCATCTGGAAATGATGAACGCCTTCACTGCCTCTCGAAGTTTGGAGCAAATTAATTAATTCATATTCCCTTATATAAGTAAATAAATACGACCACTAATTGGGCGATTAATGAAGGCACAACTGAGGCAGTAAAGGTGCCAGTACATGCAAAAGCCTGCAAACTTTTTTTTTTCCTTGTCGTCCGATTAATCCGGTGTTCCAAGTGGTATAAATAAACTCTGATTAAAATGATGAATCTTAAAATTACTAATATTCAACCATCTCATGACATAACTCCACCGTATGATTATACGTTTGCTTGCTTGCAAACATTAATACAATTATATACCAATGTGATTTACCAAATTTCGAATTTGATTTTTGTGCGTGCAATTTTTTTGTTCTTATTGTGATAGGGAACAAACGCCAAATTAATCTAATTTGATGGTGGGCCAAAATTTTAACCCATATTCAATGTATATAAATAAATTGCTAACGTTGTGGAAGTTGAATAATCTGCCTAGTTTGGGGTGGAAAGAATAGGATGATATGGAAACAATTGCGAATAGGGTAAATTACACCCAATACCCTCTAACTTTGACGTTTGCTTAGCGATGCCCTCCAACTTCACTTTGTAACATGAACGCCCTCCATCTTTTAACTTGTTTCACCCGATGCCCTCTTTACCTATAATCGACGATTTCCCGATCACAGCACTGACGTGGCACTGATGTCGCGTTTATGCCTCTCCACGTTCGCATTATTAAAAAATAAATAAAAAAATGCCACGTGAAATAAATGAGGGGAGTCGCCCGATGAAGCCTCAGCCGACGAGTGCAGGGCTGCGCTTGCTGACGCGCGCAGGGTTGCGCTCGACGACGCGCGCAAGTGGGGGGTCTCCCCCCTTCCTTGCGACCTCGCCGGAGGTCGCAAGGAAGGGGGGAGACCCCCCCCCCCCCCCCCACCTGCGCGCGCAGCCCTGCGCTCGCCGGCTGAGGCTTCACCTGCGCGCGCAGCCCTGCGCTCGCAAGGGAGGTGGGGGGGGCCCTTCCTTGCGACCTCGCCGGAGGTCGCAGGGAGGGGGGCGAGCGCAGGGGAGGTGGGGGGGTCGCCCCCCTCCCTGCGACCTCGTCGAGGTCGCAAGGAAGGGGGCGACCCCCCCCCCCCCCCCCCCCACCTCCCCTGCGCGCTCGCGCGCAGGGGAGGTGGGGGTCGCCCCCCTCCCTGCGACCTCCGGCGAGGTTGTAGGGAGGGGGAGACCCCCCCACCTGCGCGCGCCGGCGAGCGCGCAGGGGAGGTGGGGGGTCGCCCCTTTCCTTGCGACCTCCAGCAAGGTCGCAGGGAGGGGGGAGACCCCCCACCTGCACGCGTCGGCGAGCGCAGCCCTGCACGCGTCGGCGAGCGCAGCCCTGCGCTCGCCGACTGAGGCTTCACCGGGCGACTCCCTTCGTTTATTCCACGTGGCATTTTTTATTTTTTAATAATGCGAACATGGAGAGACATAAATGCGACATCAGCGCCACGTCAACGCTGTGACCGAAAAACTGTCGATTATAGGTAAAGAGGACATCGGGTGAAACAAGTTAAAAGATGAAGGACATTCGTGTTACAAAGTGAAATTGGAGGGCATCACTAAGCAAACGTCAAAGTTAGAGGGTATTTGGTGTAATTTACTCATTGCCAATATTTTAATGTTGGGATTTGGGAAGGGCCCAAAAGACTAGTATTTTTATTTTGAAAACAAAATCATTGGATTACCCGATCACAATCATTTAATGAATATGACTATTCAATGATGGTATATTTTTACTATCAAAATACCTAAATAAATATGTTATTTCATGTAAAAAGTACATAATTGATTTAATCATAATTAAATTAAGTAAATGATAAAAATAAGCGCTCTATATGCTAATGATTATCTGCTTGGCAAAATTAGATTAAGGATTATAAAGTGATCAGTAATGCATTATAAATTACAATACAATCTTTTTAATACAATTTATTATCTTTGTGTACGATCATTTTTTTTCCAACATATTTATAATCGATATTAAAAATAATGATGTTTGTGTCGAAAACATTCATTTATTCACTTTTTTTATTGCATATTTGTATCTCACTTTTCATTTGACGATGTTACTGCTACATTACCATTTGATTGTGAGTTGATAAGTCCGGTTTAATAATTAAAAAAATCGGTGTTAAACTTAATAAATTTCAAATACTGTAATTTGAATTAGTGTCACCATAAATAGTAATATGAATTAGTGATAATACGCCTTAATTAATCAAGACTCCTAATTTGACAAGCAAATGATAAAAAAGCTGAGACTATGAAGGTTTTTAGCTTTTACTACGAAATGTCAAAATATATCTCACTAATGTAAAAATATACATATGGAAGATTAATCATGTTACTTTTTTTCCTCGAAATCGCATGAAATATCAGTGCCACACACCAAATAATTGATGGCTTTAAATGTATTACACAAAATTTAATGCTTTTGGGGTCATTTACAGCGTGGGTTACAGCAATTACCATTAACTGACCCTTTCCATTAATGATATCAACCGTGACAGAATATTTATTTGTTGGCTTTTTTAACAACCATTTCAAATCAAACTGAGAGTAATCAATTTTATGACAAAACTGGACTAACGACCGGAGTCGGGTCAAAGTTGAACCGGTCCAATCAAGTTCGATCGAATTTTATTAAAATAATATTATTTATAATAATTATAAGAATATAATATAAGTTATATGATATAATATATGAATATTATACTATAACATATTAAAAAACTAATATAACATAATTTTATTTATTAAAATTTTTAATAATGATAAATAATAATTATTAACATATACATATAAATAGATTATTATTAATTTAGTATCTATTATTTATTAATGATAGATGCTATATTAATAAATTTTATCCTAAATTATTCTTATTTCTTTTTTTCTTTAACACTTTCCTTTTGATTTCTTTTATTTATACCCTTTAATAATTTTCCATTTTAATGTTAATCAATTTTGAATACTTACTTTTTTTTATTTCAATTCCTATTTAATTTTATACATATCATATTCCCTCTTTTTATATTTCTTATATTCCTTTCATTTTTCTTTTTTTAACTTTCAATTTTTATCATATTTTAAATTTTATTTTTCAAAACTTGAATTGAATTGGTTCAACCGATTTTGATTGGTTCAACGTCAAATAGAATATCAAATCGAATCGGATTACCGACCGATTCAGGATTGAATCGATTGAACCGATCGATCAAGTTCGATTTGATAACAACAACAACAACAACAACAACAACAAAGCCTTATCCCACTAGGTGGGGTCGGCTACATGGATCATACGACGCCATTCCGCTCTATTAGTAACCAAACCTTTCGGTATATTATTCACCAATAGATCTTGCTCTATTAGTTCGCCAAGTGTCCGCCTTGGCCTCCCTCTCCCTCTTTTAATCGGACTCCAGATTATTTGATCTACTCTTCTTACTGGCGCATCTAGTAATCTTCTCTGAACATGACCAAACCATCTCAAACGATTCTCTACCATTTTCTCACTAATAGGAGCCACTCCGACTCGTTCACGTATATGGTCATTCCTAATCTTATCTAATCTTGTATGACCACACATCCATCTCAACATCCTCATTTCGGCTACCCCCACTTTACGTTCATGTTGTCCCTTCATAGCCCAACATTCACTACCATATAACACTGCTGGCCTTATAGCAGTACGATAGAATTTTCCTTTAACTTTATTGGATACTTTTCTATCACAAAGAACTCCAGTGGCTTTCCTCCACTTATCTATCACAAGTTCGATTTGATAACATTGATAATAATAGAGAGAGAGAGAGAGAGGCATAAGAAAGAAAAGGAGAACAAAATAGCAGTTTCTGTTGGTTGCATTAGCCTCGGAGTAAGGCAGAGTTCACATCATAATCTTGACCATTGGCTTTTGCGTATGCTTCTTTCTGACCATTTTAGGCACATAAATCTGTCCATATATGCCATGGTCAATCGCCGTGCAGAAACAAACTCACAGAATTAGACAACTTCTATAAGCAAAGATGATATCAGTTCAGAACTTTATAGAGATAACAAACATGTGCTTACGAAAGGAATGAAATTTTAATTTCAAGCCCTGTAAAAAGAAATCACAATATTGCATTAATCAGGGAAAAAGGGTCATTTATCCAGAAGATAGAAAGCGAATACATTTTATTATTCAATCTTTTGTAAGTACTCTGTTTCCATTTCTCATTTATTGGAAGACAGGCCTCGTTTGTAGAAAAAAAAATGGAGGCAACTCTCGTTACCAGCAAGTGTTCAACAGATTAGTCATCAAGACATGCACTGATCATATAAGATTTGGCATTTCCTTGTTCAATTAGCTTAGAAATTAAAGATGGAAAACGATGCACGTCTATCACAAACTTCCCAATACAAGATTAAGATTTATTAGACTGGATTCAATCCAAGATTACATGGTTGATGGACAATTTATGTAGCTCAGAAATAAAAGAATGATGGAATGCAAACAAAACAATAATAACTATGAAAGGAATGATCGAGAGCAGATTAAATAATTACCAGCTATGCTCTGCACCATTGTCTCTTGCGGATCAGCTGTACAAGGTGTTACAAACCATTGTTAAATAGGAAACATTCTAACAATTTCATAGCACAATAATGCCACAATTAGTAATCGGCCATAATTTGGTCAGGACCAGTATGCCATTCAGACAAGTTTCTGGAATATTTAAGAATTAACATTAAGCAATTTTAATGAAATAAACATGAGAAAGGAGTCTAAAAACATCCAAGTACTTTCAATTTGAGATTCCGGAGCCTACTCAGTAATCATTGACTAGGTTCCTTTTCATTGGATTCAAATTGCAGACCATGATGCAATTCAGAAATTCAAATTATTTTTTAAAAATTCAATCATGGACTCAGAGTACACCAGAAAATATTCTACATTATCGTTAAGAAGCCTACTTAGAATAACTCCTAAGTAGTCTGTTCATTTTAACTTCCATCCATCTATCTAAACTTCACACCGAAATTCAACTCCCTGTGGACATAGATAGAAGTAGGTCTAAAATCAAACAAACTAGTACTCCAGACTGGGAAAAGATTGTTTGAATAGAATAAAATGACGCGTATTATTGAAAAACTAAATATATTCTTATTGTCACTTGTGTTTGGTTAGAAGAGAATATAATTTGAAAATATAATATTGTACAAATAAAATATTTTACAAATAATAGACCACCCACTACCCCACCCCCATCCCCCTTCCATGAATGAACTGTGAGAAATCCAAAGCTATGCATTTTCATTTTTTTTACAAATATTATCGAATGACAAAAAGAATACTAAGTTGATGGGGTGGGACTGGGTGTTCCACCTGACGATGATCATACATAACTCAATAATAAAAAGGAAAAATCTTAAATGGTGCATATCCATCTTTTGATACAATGAAGATTTGACATCTCAGCTGCCCTTGGTTTGAGATTCAGACGTCAGTCTCTAGAATTCAGGTAACATGACATTGAATATGAGACACTAATCCATAATTAATAATGCAACGCAGGGTCATTAATGTTAAATCGATTCTTTGACAGTACAAGATTATTAATTAATGACAAAATACAGGCATTTAGTGATTTCCTGATTTCCTCCATTCTTTTGAACTCCATAATAGAACATTCAAAGCCCAATCAGAAATTTCTCAGTTATTAACCTGTATTTGATTTTATTATTACTTTAATGTGACATGGAAGGCAATAAGCATCTAAAAGGCAAGAAAACATCAGCATAATATTGAAAATAAGGAATTGGATACTCCTCATGCAGAAGAACAGGAAATAGAAGTGTTTGCCAACCTTATAGATGAAGCTCAGCAAGTCAGCAGTGAAACAAACCAATCGAGATCTCGGCAGCAACACATTCCTTGATCCCGTTGGTACATTGGCAGGATGCCCCATCCTTCTCAACAACCACCATGAAAAGGCGAGCATAGTACATCTTGAAAAGGCAGTTTGATATATTGGAAACCCTCTGGTTGATAATGTCAAAAATGTAAGTTACAAACAGTATGTGAAGTTCAAGGAAGAAATCAAGTTTCCCAAGAATACTGAACGAAATTATCATAATAGCTTCTTCCTTCACATGATTTATAGCAGACTTGGATCAACCAACATCACATTTTTATCCAATCCTAAGAAGATAAGTAGGATTAGGAAAGGAATCAAATATCCTACAGTACTTTAGAAACTTACTCGTAGTGGTTTGGAAATAGCAACAACAACAACAACAAAGCCTTATCTCACTAGGTGGGGTCGGCTACATGGATCATACGACGCCGTTGATCCATGTTCATGAGATTCGACAGGGTTTTACGCTGGCTGTCGGGACCTAACACAACCCTCCTCCTTTATCCGGGCTTGGACCGGCTATAAAACATAGGCGGAGTTCGGAAATAGCAACAAACAATGTTAATATATAGATGTACACATGACCTTTTGTTCTGCTCATAGATATGTTATTTTTTGTTGGTGTTGTCACATCAAGAACAATGGTGGATGACAGACAAGCCTAGATTAGATGTTGTTCTTTATGGATGATAAGTAAAATGAAAAAAAAAAGCAATATTCAACCAGCGGAAAGTTGAAAACCTCCTGACATGGAAAAATGACCAACATAATGTCCATGATGCAACAGATGATTGAAGAACTTGTCATCCAATGTCTAGATCTACTCCATGTCCAAGAGATAATCTGAGTGAGAAAAACGACCTCAGTTTCAGTGCGTTGTGCAAACTTAGAATTGGTTCCTGCACCTTTTAGAACAGAACAGTATGCCAATATATTACTTTAGAATTGGTTCCTGCGCCTTTTTGAATTGGTTCCTGCACCTTTTAGAACAGTTCAGCAAATCCAAAGCAAAAAGGGAAAACTGTTTTTTAATAAAAAAATGAACTACGGCTGAAGATTAGGAGAAGAAGATGAGATTACCTATAACTGGAGTGATTGAAGGCCCAACAAAACAATCTCCCATCCCGCAGTGCCTGCAGCGGAGGATGGAGCACACGCCCTCTCATGCTCGCATTCATAGTGCGCCTGCAGAGTATCCGTCCTCTCACGCTCAAGAACAGAACTTAGCTCACTATAGTACTTAGGACAAAATAAGATTTGAGTGCAAGAACATATTTCTTTCCTTTGTACTCACGTCCTGCAGCATCGCCTCTAGAACAATGGAGCACCATCCTCTCGCGCTCACATCCCACAGGCATTTGCAGCAGCGAGATGATGGGAAGTGAGGAACGTGAGCGAGGAGCAATTTTTCTACCCCAACTGAACCGGTCGAACCAAGCTGAACCCTTTTGAACCAGTCGAACCACCACAGCCCTTTAGTAGTTATCAGATGAGCAGTCCAACCAAGCATCTCATCAATCAAACGAATATATCATAGTATCAGGGTGCATACACAAATGATATCTCTCTATATATATATGGATGATTTGGATATGCTGCTAAAATTGAAGCCAAAGTTCGTGAAAATGAAGCTGAATGCCAATCTAGAAATCAATTGAGAAATAGATCCAATCATTTTCTTAAGTTTTCTCTCACACAGAGACCTCAAAGCCTTCTTCAATGATGTCGATGATGAGGAGCTCGATGCGACATTACTAACAGATCCTGCCGCAGTCTCTGATTCCAGCCACAAATGTGCCAGAACTTAACAGATGCCTTCCTCCACTTCTTGACTAAGGGTTCGATAACCATCACATGAGAAGGAAAATGAGACCAGGCTGACTGTACATAACTATACTCACAGGCTAAAAGGTTGGGTCATTCATGGAAAAGTCATTTTTTAGAATATTCAACATTGATTTTTCACAAAAACTTGGATCACTAGCCTTTGGTTTAGACACCTAAGTGACATAAAATATTACAAGGATATCATATTGAAGAATGCTGTTCTCCTCCTAATGCTCCAGTGGGAAGGGGGCCCAGCTCTCATCTAGTTATTTTAGTATTAAATAATAAAATAAAAAATGTTGGAGCCGTTGCCAGCCCTTCCTCTGCTCTAGTGGAGGGGGCACATAGTTTCCACCATCAAGCAATTAAAATATTGGTGACTTTTGTATATTGAAGAAGAGCAATGTGGAGTAATATAAACATGAATTTTACATAACTGACCCAGACTCTAAATCCCAAAGTAGCATGAATTTAATTCAGAGAGATATATGAAATTATCTCCCAACAATATATGACGCAAGAAATATGGAAATAACATAAAATGTCTTGTGTTCATAAACACATTATGTCTCATCTTCTAATTTCAAGGGAATTATCTAAATATTATCTTTATTAAAACTTCACTCAGGCAGGATACTTTTAAGACGGCGCCATGAATGCATCATTTCATGAGTTAAAATTGACCCTGTTAGTGATCTGCATGAGAAAGGACTTGAGTAAGAAAATAATTATGTGATTTAAAAAAATTTTAAAAATCAAATCATATTTTTTTAGTGCTAACATAATTACGATGTTTTTGCTGAACACAATTAATCTTCAGTGTATTATCAAATGGACACAACAACGTATATACAAATTTAAGAATTGCTATACAAATTTAAGAAACAAGTTGGAAATTGGTACCCAATACCTGGGGAGACCATACAAAACAAGAATTGCTGTCACTTCACATCGGCGAGTTAGTCTATGTGGTTCCTTTATCATATCCATTACTCTGTTTCCAGCTCCAATCCTAGGCTTTCTCAATATCTGGTCAGGAAAATAACTATCTTCTTGAGCACTGGATCTAAGTACCAAACTCAACTGCAAAGTTAAGGCAAAAAGAATATTCCTAACTGCCACAGCTGCTCTTCAGATAGGCAAAGCTCTCTTGTTTCCGGGAGGTGGTGATGTCCCTGTCCTCCGGGAAAAGAACAAAAACACAAATGAATTTGTAATGATAAGGAAAAAGTTTAACCACTAGTAATTGAAGTTCCCTGCAACTGACACATGGTTCTCTCCTTCCATAGCCTCATTTAGAGATTGTCTCTCAACAAGTAATGGAACCTGCTGTTCTATTTTCATGTTTAAACCTTCATAAATTATTGTCTCTTAAGGTAGAGAGGTTGGCATTCAGTTGCATCCATGATCGCGGTGTAACGGATGCAATTTTTCATAAGGAAACAAAATTCAAAAACAAGAAATAAAAAAGGAATCAATGACAGAATTCAAATCCAAGATTAATGGTAATCAATACAATTAATGGGGAATTCAAATCGAATTAGGATTAAAAAAAAAAAGGAAAGAAGAAACGGCCGACAGGGGAGGAATTTCCTCCCCTGATTCCGTTCGGAATCGGCCGGCCACACGAGGTCGCCCTCGCGTCCTCCCTTTATAGGATCGGCCGGCCACCCTGGCCGGTCGATCCTATAAAGGGAGGACGCGAGGGCGACCTCGTGCCCCCTTGGATTCCAGTCAGCCACCGCCGTTTCCTCTTCTTCTTTCCCTCGTCCGACGAACGGCGCACACCGGAGACGAAACAGGGCGCGACTTCAACGACGAACAGCGGCCGGTCGGACAATCCTTCGACACCCAGCGACCTCCTCCGACCTCCGTGAGGACCAAGCGCGATCTTCCGTCACCCAAGGACGACCGGCGATCGACCGAACGACACGAACAATACCGGCGAACCCGAAAACCGACAAACAGAGGTACTCTAGCGTTTAAAATTCCTAGACGAAGAAATATGGATTATTTGATGCAAAAAGTTATATCATTATGATCCTTAGAGTATTACCTGCAATTTTTGTATTCATGTCGTGCTGATTTAACGACCGGAGGACCGCCGGAATCAATGGAGAAATCCGGCGGCCCTATTTTATCGCAGGGACCGGTCGACCGATTTTCATCAACGGTCGACCGATCCGGGTTATGAACTCACACGAGTTCCTATTGATCGATCGACCGGCCTCACCATGGCGGTCGACCGATCCATCTGTCAGATCCGATTTCATGATCGGCCGACCGGACATACGACCGGTCGACCGATCCGACGCGTAGTGCGCATCTTCATGACTTAACGACCGGTCGACCGACACCCTGGACGGTCGACCGATCCTAGATTAATCGGTCGACCGGCACTATGTGCACGATCGACCGATCCATAGATACCCACGAAGAACACGGTCGATCGATCCATGAGGACTGGTGCTGGAGAACGATCGACTGGTCCATCAGGGACGGTCGATCGGTCCGGTAGTCAGATTCATCAGTCTGAACTGATCGGATTGACTCACTCAAATCATAAGCGAGATTCTACTAGTTCACCTCTACTGGATGAGTCCTATTGTCCAGAGATTAACACCCTATTGAGTCCTAAATCATAGATTTCATGATAATTAAAGATAAATAAAGTAAAGACAAAGACATGAGATTGTTATGTGCCGCCCCCAAAGTTAAAGCAACGATCAGTGTTAAAGCAAAGGAGGGATATGTAGTTAGCTGAGGAGACAGCGAAGCTACTGTCTTCAATTACCACTATTCCTGATACTTCAGGTTTTCTCCCACATGTATCTCGAATGAAGGGTGATGCAATGGTCACACTCCTTCCCCTAAAGATTAATGTATTGTGCTAGAGGAACAGGTAGCTAGTTGAGGAGACAGTGAACCTACAGATTTCTTAATTGATCATTGTTCCTGGATTGTAGGAATTCTTCCACCTACCTTCCGAATTGGGTGAGGTCTTAACACCCACCCCTTTTCCCTTTATGGGCTTATTGGCTTCAGAGATTCAGAGAGGCACCCCTGGCATCCCAACCTAATAAGAATATTATAGTTATGTAAGCATAGTACTGTAAATATAGCAGAGAATATTGTAAAGTAAAGTTTGGTATAGTAAAGAGTATAGTATAGCAAAGCATGGAACATGATATAGTAAAGATAATACAGAGTAAAGATAAAGTATAGTCACAGTAAAGAATAAAGCATAGATATTGATATTGTCTAGGAATGAAGTATTGATCTATTTTAGTCAATGCATTGCCATTAGAGTACAGTATTGATCTTCTTTGATTACATGATTATCATTGATCCTTATTTCACCGTCTATTTGCTATTGTACTGGGCTTTTTGGCTCACGGGTATTCGATTCCCCTGCAATGAGATTTTGCAGGTGAGAATGCTAACTGATGGGGATGGAGGGCACAGAGCTTGGAGAACGCTGCACATAACTGACACATTGCTTAAAGTTTCCCTTGTTACATTTCTTTCAAGTTGTAATTGGTCTAGAGATACTACGTTATTCCGCTCAACGAACTTCTCTTTCGCATGTTGAACTTGATGCATTTCCGTACTTCGTCATAAACTATGTTAACCACTTTCCGCTTTGATGTTTAACGTTTGAACTTCCGCATATTAGACTATATATATTATCAAATGTTTCTTGACATTCCACCGTTTGATCTTCCGCATTAAAGTCTTTGATTTTATTTTCTTATTATATTAATGCCACGTAAGCCACATTGTTGAATGGTCATGGTCAATAGTATAGTAGAGAGTGTAGCGCTCCCGGGGTCAACCTGACTGCCTACGTGGTGCAGGAGGGGCGATTTTGGGGGTGTTACACGCGGCATCCAGACACTCCACACAAAGCTTACAACCATCATCCAGTGAAACATACTTTGTATCTCTTGGCTAGCATTTCATTGGTATAGGAAAGGAAAAATCATGAGAATTTAGATGTTAAGTGCATTTAGATGATAAAGAGCACTTCGTATTTACTTCAACAAAAAAATGAGGGAAAGGCATGGATATCAAGATCGAATCCTTGTCTATTGAAATCAAGGTACAATTCATAGAAAGCAACAATCTGATGTGTGGAAAACTGATCTTTGGTTTGTATATCTACCTCCATTCTTTGACAACTACAGCACCTTGGCATACCATCAATCTCGTGTGAAGGACAGTACTTTTGTAGCCAGAAAGGATGTGATCTATATTCAATGAGTCCATTCATATTGGTTGGTATCTGCAATTAATTATGAAAACATGGCTTCAACATGAGCCAGAAAATTCCATGATACCTCAAGCAGGATAGATGAGGGAAGGTAAAATGTATGGAATATGTGAATAATTAATTATAAGCGCCTGAATTAGTAAAATTTACGAAGCATGCATGTTCTCATGTTAAGTTTTAAATGTCATGAAAAAGTAGAGGATTTCTATACTTTTAATGCCAAGGAAACTGTTAATATCATTACAAAGTAAATGCTTCAGCTAACTCAGAAACCAATTCCCTTGCATCATATCTTTATGCCAAGAACTTTCTAAGACAAATATAATTAAACATATACATAACAACAACAACAACAACAAAGCCTTATCCCACTAGGTGGGGTCGGCTACATGGATCATACGACGCCATTCCGCTCATTCGTTGATCCATGTTCATGAGATTCGACAGAGTTTTATGCTGGCTGTCGGGACTTAACACAACACTCCTCCTTTATCCGGGCTTGGGACCGGCTATAAAACATAGGCGGAGTTAAACATATACATAAGCAAGTTAAAAAAGATGGATATTAACCTACAATTATGAATACTTACAAATTGCTTGCAAACATCACATTTTGGATGATAATGCTCTTTGTAGCAAGATGTATGGTATGGACAATTGCCAGACATTGAGAACTGCACCAAAGATGATTATCTTTACACAACCAAAGAAAACCACTCACACAAAATGATTTCCTACCTCATAATCAGAAAATGGTTGGTTACACTTACAGGCATGGCAAGGGAAAGAGTTTGGATGCCAAATAGCTCCCATGCAACTAAGATAACGCCCATGACCAATCTAAGAATTACAGCCAGCACATATTCTGCAGCAAAATGGAATATATGATTAGTAATCAGAAAGAAAAAAAAACATTGGTATAAATGAAAAGGTAGAAGAAATATTTCTCCTTGTAGGCTTGTAGCCAATGGATATAAGCTTATAGACAATTGGCAGGTTGTGAGGATTGATGTTCTTGCAGCCATCTAGGAGTTCTCTGCCGGCAACGCTAGGTTCGAGCGCCTCAACCGCTTCTTTTTGAGAATATAGTCAAAAACCAACTAGAATAAATTATTTTAATCAAACGTCAAAAAACATAAAACCGCCTAAAAAGCGTGAAACCACCCTATCTAATCCCAAGAGAAGAATGTAAAAATTCATTTAAAACAGAAGATCCCATCTTTTTTTTAATTTTTTTAACCTATTTTATTTATTATGCCAATATATTATTATATTAATATTTTTATTGTTTATCATAACAATTAACTCCGCCTATGTTTTATAGCCGGTCCCAAGCCCGGATAAAGGAGGAGGGTTGTGTTAGGCCCCGACAGCCAGCGTAAAACCCTGTCGAATCTTATGAACATGGATCAACGAATGGCGTTGTATGATCCATGTAGCCGACCCCACCTAGTGGGATAAGGCTTTGTTGTTGTTGTTGTTGTATCATAACAATGAAAATCAACTATTTATAATAACATTATTTTAATTGTAAAATATTATATTTTTATATTTTATTCTCTTCAAGTCATACACGAGATGGAATAAAAATAAACCTTTTTTAAGAATACAGTATTATGTTATTTTAATCCATTCAAATTTATTCTTCAACCAAACAGCCCATAAAGGGCCTTTTGGAAGATGAATAAATATATGAATAAGTAGAATAATTAAGGATCTAGACAAACATTGGTCAGAATAAGGCTTTTCAAAACCACCAAGAAATCTACAATACCACTATTGTTTTAATCATTAACACAGAATATTTTATTCTTGCCGATGGCAAGAATAACTTTATTCCACTTCTTTTTCCATCATATTTCACTCTTTTTTTCTTTTTCTAACAAGATGTTAATATTATTTAATTTAATAACTGATTATTAATTACTTAAAATTAAATTTTTGTGCTTATTTTTATATGGTACGAGTAATGAAAATAAATATTATATTACTAATTAATCAATAAATAAAATTATTGTTAATGGCTAAGAAAGTTATAGTTAGAAGTTAATTATATGTTGTAGAAATGAAATAAATAAGTACTTATTTAATAGTAAAAGTTATAATATTAATCTAATTAAGCTTCTTTTAATATTATTTATAGTCAAAATATAATTTTTAAATTTTATTTGTCTTCAATCCAAACACAATAGAAACTAGGAGAATAATTTATTGCTGGAATAAACAAGAATAATATAGTCTAGCTCATTATTCCTTGATTTTTCCAAACACCACCTAAATCCTGTAACAAGAACCTCATTAAAGCAAAAAAGGGCCGAAATACATAAACTAGAAACTACGTTTCTTTGTGAGGGAAGCAACTACATTCTTTACAAAATTATTTTCACTCCATCCTAAATAAGTAAACCACCCACTATCCCAACCCCGCCCCCTTTCGCTGAATGAACTGAGATCATTTTCCTTTTTTTTGCAAATATTATCGAACGACTGGGGTAAGGTGTTCCACCTGATGATGATCATATATGACACAACAATAAAAAGGAAAAATCTTAACTGGAGGATATCCATCTTTGATACAATGAAGATATGTCGTCTCACCCTTCAGTTGGAAAATAAGGCATCTGTCTCTAGAATTCAGGTAACATGACACTCGAAATGAGACATTAATCCATAACTAAATAAAACGCAGGGTCGTCAATGCTAAATAGATACTTTGGCATTACAAGATTATTAATTATTGAAAAAAGACAAATATTTAGTGATTTCCTCCATTCTTTACTGGATCATATTAACATTCAAAGCTCATTCAAAATTTCTCAGTTATTAACCTACATTTAATTTTATTATTACTTTTAGTGTGACATGGAAGGCAATAAGTATCTAAGAGGCAAGAAAACATCAGCATAATATTTAAAGTAAGGAATTGGATACTTCTTATGCAGAAGAACAGAAAATAAAAGTGTTTGACAGCCTTATAGATGAAGCTCATCAAGACAGCAGAGATCTCAGCAGCAACACATTCCTTGAACCCGTCAGCAAGATGCCCTATCCTTCTCAACCACCAGCATGACAAAACGAGGATAGTAATCTTGTAAAGGAAGGTTGATTGGAATCCCTCTGGTTGATAATGTCAAAAAAAGTAAGTTACAAACAGTAAGTGAAGTTCTAGGAAGAAATCATGTTTCTCAAGAATACAGAAAGAAATTATCATCATAACTTCTTCCTTCACATGATTTATCATAGACTTGGATCAACCAACACCACATTTTCATCCAATCCTAAGAAGATAAGTAGGATTAGGAAAGGAATTAAATCTCCTGCAGTACTTTAGAAGTTTACTCGTAGTGGTTTGGAAATATAGATGTCCACATGACCTTTTGTTCTGCTCACAGATATGTTATTTTTTGTTGGTGTTGTCACAGAAAGAACAATGGTAGATGTACAAACAAACCTAGATGTTGTTCTTTATGGATGATAAGTAAAACAAAAAAAAGTAATATTCAACCAGCGGAAAGTTGAAGGAACCTCTTGACATGGAAAAATGTCCAACATAATGTCCATGATGCAACAGATGATTGAAGAACTTGTCATCCAATGTCTGGGTCTACTCCATGTCCAAGAGAAGAGATAATCTGAGTGAGAAAAACGACCTCAGTTTCAGTGCAACTTAGAATTGATTCCTGCACCTTTTAGAACAGTACAGTATATCAATATACTTTCTGCATCCAAATGGAATGTATTGCTAGAAAACATAGACTAGATAATGAGCACTGGGCCCAACTCCCAAATATCTTGATAAACAAACAACAACAACAAAGCCTTATCCCATATTCCAAAAAATTACATTGTAGAGCGTTCTAGACAGAAACACATACTCTTTAAGCATCAATTGGATTCACTAAATGCATATTGCAAGAACCTTATAAAGGAACATCTAGAGCATACACCATGCCCAACCTCAAAGCTGTTAAAGTCAAGATGATTAGCCAATTATTATTGTTAGTTTGATTCAAACGAATAAAGCTTAAACCTTCCGGACCAGAGTACAAAATTCCAGCTGTGTGATTCTATATGTATAAATCATAATGATTCTTGTGAAGGAAAACGACTTAAACCTCAGAACAGCCGACTTCGTGATTGACAGGAACAAGAAAAGGCAAAAGAACCACTTTTCTTTTTGTTAAAAAAAAAAAAGCTAATCGATACGTGACTGTCATCTTGCTCATATGCTCATTACCAAACTAATGGGGGAAATATCCATCTTTAGAAGTAACAACTTGAACAGCACCATTTGGCCAAGTGTGCGGCATTATTCATATCTTATGCAGTAATGTGTACTTTGCAAAAGAGGACTTTGGATAAAAGAAAGCAAAGCCTCCAGAAGACTGTATCATCACAATCGGCAGCCCAATCCCTCCACCCCTCCCGATTCACGACATCGCGAGAGTTCAAAAGAACCTCCATCCAAACAAGCAAAGACCTCATCAGGATTACGGCAGTCGGGAGATCGAACCTTGGGGCGCCTACGGTTGCCCGCAGGAGACGGAGAATATGGACGTCTTGGAGGGCTTGCTACCGATTTCCGCCACAAGATGCGCCGCGACCTCTCCGACGGATTATTCCTCCGTTACCTGCATCACATGGACGCCGTCGATGGACTCACGTCCGTCGCCGGAGAACTCACCGGCTGGCTGGCTCTTCCTCGGTCGTGGTGAGTTGATGGGCCTTTATGTCAACTTGGATCAAAACACGAGGCGTCTGTTCAGGAATAAGTGGGCTCGGCTCACTTTTGGTATTTTGTATTACCAACTCATTTTTTTCCTTTTTTTATTTTATTTGCTTAATCACCACACTCTATTAAATAAATAATAATATATGGCAATGCACTGAACTAAAAAATTATTTAAATTCTCCAAATAACGAACCTAGAGTGTTTCGCGCTTAAACAAAATTTCGAATTTGAATCCTTACGAAAGGGAAAATTTTTTGTTGAAAGTTTCGAATATAAAATCTGCAGCGATCTAATCAAATTAATTAGACTCGATGATGAGTCGACTTTAAATTTGTGAATAGTATAATTTTTAGCGTCGTCTAAATTGAATCGTGGATATCACCTGGAAGACTGTCTACTAAAAAAAATTAAACCCTAATTCAAATCACGTTGGGCGGCATTTACACGTTGCCAAAATGTCATGCATTAAAGAAATGGATTACAAATTTCATTGTTTAAAAAAAACCTATTCAGAATAGATGTTGACAAGTAAGGGACAGAATCACAGAACACACATGGGGGTAGGAGTACTTGTTAACACCTTTCTGAGCTCTCTTTCTTTCTGATAAGTTTCAACTGTTTTCACTCAACAAACTGAACAAAAACCTTATCACAAAAAAAAGCATGCAAAGATGTGTTCTTATGCACATTGGCATGGAGCAGGCAGACAAAGCCCACTGGTGTTCATCATCTGTGCCTGTGTGTGTGATCTCTCCATGCCAACACACGCTTACAAAAACTACACTGATGTCATGCAGCCTGTGCTGCTGGAATATAGGGGGGGAGAGAGAGAAATAGTTTGTGTATAAGAGAGAGAGAGGCCTCATTTAATTTGGATACTTCCAAGAACTACTGCACTGCACTTTAATTATGCTCCCCCCCCCCCCCCCCCCCCCCCCCCCCTTCAAATTTTGTGGTCCAAAGCTGCACAAGTAACTATCAGTAGCAATTAGCTTGGGGGCAGGAACATAGTACAAAGTGTTTGCTTCCCAAAAACTTATAATTATTATGATAATTAGATAAATGGTGCTTCTCCTCCATTTTGTATGTAAAAGTGCTCCCTTGGATGGATGACATATATGTTAATGGGAGGAGGAGGAGGAGGAGGAGGGTGAAGACATTCCAATTAGAATATGATATTTGATGCCTTGGAGACAGGACCAATGATGAAAAATTTAGTGTTAGCAAGAATCTAAGATGCCACTCCTTGTGCCAAAGTTTGATTAGAATATTAATGGAGAGTGAGTATTTTGCTTTTGATGCATGATTGCAAAATATTGGATGGCTGCAAAGGAATGTGAACCATGGACCCATTCAATTGGGTGGAAGAAATGTGTTCTTTTTAGAGTCAAAATGATCACCTCCCAATTGTCAAAAAACAATAAAGTTTATGATCATGAGCCCCATAAACAGACATTGGAGTTGGCACTTGCCAACTTAGGCGCTGTTTGGTTGCAGTATAATTAATCTAGGAGGAGAGTTACGTAACTCGTGAAGTTGAATGGATTACGATGAATTTTTTTTAATCCAACAAAAACGAAGAATACAAAAATGATGGAATACGATGAAAATATTGGTCCGACAAGATTAAACATCCATCGTAAACCGTGTGACGCTTGTCTCCTCTTAATCTTAATCTAGTTCGTGTTTGACGATATTTCGACGATTAAAACCTTATTTCATTTGTTAATCCGAAACCAAACAGCGCCTTAGAGTTGTAAAAAATAGAATGAAAAAAAAACTTTGGATAGGCTCCCCAGAAGTAAATAATATATAAAAAAATAAGATGCCCACACTGTTGAAAATTTGAAATCTTGACCTCATAAGTCGTCATCAATAAATGAGTGAAAAAAAAAATAAATTAAGTTTTTTTTTTACCTATTTGAAGTCATCAACTACTAAAAGGTTAACTTGGTTAATATTGTAATCTTCAAATTAAAATGGCGAGCACAAAATATTGTGATATCATGTGGTGCATTCACTTCACTGCATGATCGTTCTTATTCATTTGGATTAAAAATGATGTAAATGCCTCATCGCCAACGTTTGCATGGTGTGATTTGGAGTAACTTTTGGTAATTAATTAGTGTACAAAACTTGATTAAAAAATAATATCCCTTCAAATCAAAATTTTTTTTTGTAATATGTTCCAACTACACATTTAAATTCGATTCTTACCACACAGCTTTTATCTGTCCGTTTTATTTCTGTTTTAATTTTTTTTATGTAGTGAATTTTTCATTGATTAAAAATATTTTAAAAAAATTACACGGGTTTAGTTGGCATACATTCTTAGGAAGAAGTAAATTTTTTTTAAAAAAAGTAATTTCTAAAAGCTGCAAATATGTACCAAGATTGAGATGTCACAATGTTTACGCCAAGATTCATCAACCTTGTACACTGTTCTGAGTAATGATAGAAAAGATGATGCAAGGTGAATGTACAAAAAGAGCAGATAGATCATGCACAACACAAGGACACACACTATTTTTTTTTAATTTCTTTTTTCGTACATAAAAAAAACATGCACATAAAGGAAATGTAGATGTTTGTTTGGCGATTTTTTTTATATAATTTTTCTTAGTTTGGTATTTACGAAAAATTTAACTTTGATAAATTAATGATTCATTTATAAAGTTAATAATGTCTTGAATTCAAGGTGTCTAATAAAAGGCGCCCTCACATTATAAAATTTCATTGGGACGGGAGCCCATCGGATCAAAATATTAAGGTGAATTTTATTTGTGATTCGAAATTAATTTATTTTTTTATTATGAGATATATGTTTTAATTTTGAGTGATTAATATCTATGCTGAGATCATGTGCAATTCATATCCTTTGCAAAGGAGGTTATTTATATAAATTTCCTAGGATTTTGAGCAGAAAATAATATGATTAATAATTTTTTTTATTTTTATCTAATAAAATTTTACGCCGACTTAAAATTTTCATGGCTCGGTTCAATGTATAATATCTTTGACATATAATAAATATATTTTTCACTTATTTATGAATATCAAAACCATAAGAACCATTGCATGGTAAAAACAGATAAACTAGTACTTTTTTTTTATTACAGAAGAAATATATGTAATGTAATATATATTGAGTGGAGGCGCAACGTGCGTAGTACAAATGAGGACAATTTATTAAAAAAATGCACGTTACATTATAAATAAATGCGTGATATATATCTTATTTTTTGTGCGCATATAATTTTTGTGATTCGTGACCGGTTGAGGTGCGACATTAAATGTTAATTAATTATAACGATATTTTTTTTCCGGAGTTTTAATTCACCACGGTGGCAGCAAATTATTTACACAATTCAAATTCAAACTTTTTTAGGTACCGTTTAATTCGTGAATAACAAGTTTATTCTGTTAAATTAATATTTTATTCAAACTTGAGTTCAGAATAAATAATATTTCACTTTTTTTTATGGAATAAGTTATTTTTACAAAATATATTATTCCTGGGTTTAATTTTCTTTTTTTTTTTAAAAAATAAAATAATCACTGTGTATTTTATTCTTAGATTATATATTGAGATTAAAACTTGATGCGTTCAAATTATTTAAATGGCATAAACAATTTAGACACCGATTGAAATATGGTGTTAATTATGTGTTAAAATATTATCGAATATATGATATAATAAAATTAATAATCTTGATGGCTTTTATTTAGGGATAACTTGTTGCTAAGTGAAAGATTAACAAAAAAAGTGTGGGAGAAAAAGCTAAGAAGAAGAAAAAAAAAGGTGTGACAGAATGAGATGCTTCTCCCTCAAATTGTTCTCTTCTCTCTCTCTCTCCTCCCTCTTCCAACACCTTCTTCAAGTTTTGTTCCTTCCGTGCAAGTCGAACCTCCAAAGACAGGAGGGTGAAATTCCCAAACCGCCCTTCCCCGCAGTGTGCCACTGTGCCTGGTACAGACCACCCTGTTTCAGAACTTTTATGAGCCTCCCACCCCCCGGTTAAAAATGGAAGGGTGATCAGGGTGATAATTATCTTTTATTTCTGACACCAAATTTGGATCGATTCGCACATTTATTTATTTATATTGTTGTTATTTAGTAAATAACTACGGGGGGAGAGCGGATGTTACTGTTCGTTGTTTCGTTCCAGAGGATTTAAAGATGAAAAAAAAAATTTTCGAGGAACAGAGAGAAACAGAGCAGGGCCGAGTGGCGATTTCGATATTTGAAAGAGCAAGGGGAGGCAATTTCGTCACATCGCAGGCCAAAATTAGATTTTGTGACCATATAAAAAGGTGAAAACGAAGGTGGGCTGTGGGTTTTTGGGGGGCGTCGCGGAGGGGCCTTCTTCTCTTTTTTTTCCTCTCTCTCTCTCTCTCTCTCTCTCTCTCCCCTCCCCTGCTTCACACTCTCCGACTTCAGCTCCTCTGCGACATCTCTCTTCGTCGTGTCATCCTCCTTTCCTTCTCTGCTCCTTGTTCTTCTCGTTTCGGTGTCTGAGGCGGCGTGGTGGAGGCGAGGGTCGCTGAGGGCTGGAATGGAGAACATTAGCCACCCTCCGATGGAGCAACTCCAGGACTTGGAGTACTGTATAGACTCGAATCCGCCGTGGGGTAAGAGCTTGTTTCTTCTGCACGCTGTTCGTTCTTCTCTTTCCCCACTTCGTGATGTTGGACGTCGTCTCTTTGGCAGTTCCATGCGACATTTTGGTTTTCTTCTGTCGGTCGTGGCCTGATGTGGGTCGGTTGGGTTTAGACCGCTGTTGTTAATGGATAAAACCAAGTAAATGAGGCTGCTTTTTATCACTAGGCATTCGGATGGGCAAGGAGGAGTAAAAAAAGAGAAAAAAAAAGAGCAATCTTTATTGTAAGGGATAAATGTCTAATTCTTGTAGGTGGACTCTATTGTGGGTTTCGCTCCTACTTCTACCTCAAAGATCTTATTTTGATAGGTTTTCCGTGATCATTTGTTTGCTTCCTGCCCTTTGTGTGTTCCGTTGGACGCCCTTCGCAAGTAGACTTCATGTCTGCTGGTATATTTTTGTGCATCAGGTTTCTGATATTTGGAGGTAATATAATAATAAGAGGGAAAAAAATCACCCAATCGGTCTCAAAATTTTGGTTCCCGCTTCTAACTTCGTGTAGCAATTTACAGTTACATGCTTAACTTCTTGTAGATTGTCCTAAATTAAAAAAGATACATGGATGGCAGACATATATCCTTTGTGCAAAGGGTTTAGATGAGGAAATATAGAAGTGCCCCTGCCAAAGGATGCTATGCAAAATGTATATTTTTGCTGGATGAGTGTTTCCTATGTTCTTTATGGTCTTTGCCTGCCCAAAAGTGAAAATTCACGAGATGCTGCAGAACTATAAACATTCTACATACAAATTAATTTTAAGAAAATTGACAATAATGCTATTCCTTTTACAGAACAATGTGCTGTCATTCTATTACTTCATGAGGATTCATCCATTGAACAGTGTATTTGGCATACTCTGTATACTATGAAATTAAATTCCCACTAGTGACTTGCTTATTTTGCTTTATGCATATGGTTTGCCTTGATGAACTGCAATTCATCTTTGTTTAAAATGCAAATAACAATGACTAACTGTTTTACGAAGTATAATAATGATTCATAATCGTGCACCCTCAGCTAAGAAGCTTTTGTTTCCATATTTATTTTACAGGCGAAACTATCTTGCTGGCTTTCCAAAACTATATCTTGATGCTTGGCACTAGTGTGATGATTCCTTCACTACTTGTTCCTTTGATGGGAGGGACTGATGTGAGCTTGAATTAGTTTTCAGTTATAGAAGCTACTTATACATGATTAGCCATTGTTGAGCTGCCTTTTGTGACAAAATTTATTGTGTCTCCAACCCAGGGCGAGAAGGCTCGTGTCATTCAGAGTTTGTTGTTTGTGTCCGGGATCAACACGCTGTTGCAGGCATTGTTTGGGACACGTTTGCCAACTGTCATGGGCGGTTCTTTTGCCTATATCATACCAGTTGTTTACATCATACGCGACTCATCAGTGCAGCGATTTCCCGATCCACATGATGTGAGATCATATTACCCTTAATCCTTTACTTCAATTTTGGCATTATTCCATATAAGGTTTCAATTAATGATCTTGATGCTAGTTGCTGGAGCATGACCAAGATATTTCTCACATTTGCAGAGATTCATACATACCATGCGGGCTATTCAAGGAGCACTAATTATAGCATCAAGTTTACAAATAATTCTTGGTTACAGTCAGCTGTGGGGAATCTTTTCAAGGTAATCCTTCTGCTGAAATCAAAATTTAGCAGCTTTTAATGCTTGCTATTTTAATATACCTTATTCCATTTTTGTTATCATTGTAGGTTTTTCAGTCCTCTTGGCATGGCTCCTGTTATTGGGCTGGTTGGCTTGGGCTTGTTTGAACGAGGTTTCCCTGCGGTATGTCAGTTAAACTTGTTTTCGAACACCAAATGTTATGCCGCAGATGTGATTCTTTGCCAAAAGGAACCGATGTTCATAATCAGTTTTCATTAGGTTGGAAATTGTGTGGAAGTAGGTTTACCAATGCTTTTGTTGCTCATCGGGCTTTCACAGGTATTACATTTTTGTCTTCAGAAAACATTTGTGCGACATGACTTGTTTCATTTATTCTCCTTAGGAATAATGCATGATCTTTCATTGTGCAGTATTTAAAGCACTACAGGCCATTTAGGGGCATTCCTATCTTTGAACGCTTTCCGATTCTCATTTGTATCTCAGTCATATGGATATATGCTGTTATCCTAACAGTAGGTGGTGCGTACAACCATAGACCCACCAGAACTCAAGACAGTTGCCGTACCGATAGGGCAAATCTCATTTCAACGGCTCCTTGGTAAGACATACTTTAAGAGGATGTCATTTGAACTCATTTAATCTTGGAATGCACCCGAGTTTAACTTTGAAGTGATATACCCAGGTTCAAGTTTCCATATCCTTTGCAATGGGGTGCGCCTACATTTAGTCCTGGACATACAGTTGCCGTGATGGCTGCTGTTCTTGTTTCTCTGGCGGAGGTAATATCCATTGAACAATCTCTCTTTACTTTAGCACTGCTGGAGCAATTTTCCCAACAGAATTTCTTTATTTGATGTGCAGTCGACCGGTGCATTCATGGCAGCATCACGCCTTGCTATTGCAACTCCTCCTCCTGCTTATGTATTGAGTCGAGGCATTGGTTGGCAGGTGAGAGGTTTATGAAGTCATCCTATTTCTATTTTTTGGATAATGGTCAGCTCTTACAGAAAGTCTAGATTGGTCGGTCTCTGAGGGTCTTCTTTTTCACCTTTTGGATTAATAATTTAGCAGTACCCACTAGATAATAGTTCAAAATGGGATAGCGGCTAAGATTTGTAGACAAGCATCTGGGAATCACATTAATTTGTGTGGCATATTCAAAGTAGCTTTTTGTAGATGTAAAATTTTATTTGGATGATGTCAATGTATCAATTACCTTTAATGTGCTCCTAATTTTTTTATTAGCCCCTTTTCAAAGACAGATCTCTTGTTGTTGATTGTAACACTTCTTTGAGAGTATGTGTGATGTGAGTTAGGTGGTAAACTTCTCTCCATTGTTTCAGTTCTAGAAGCAATGTGACTTAAAATGAGTTCCATGGATCTTTTGCGATAAAAACATGTGATCATGGACTATTTCACAAAGCAAACATGGGCAGGTTCCCACTTAAAGCTAACATACACTATGTTCAGATGCATGCTGCTCACATGTTACATAGGAACAACATCATGATCAAAATGGACTACTTTGTTTAAGGGCATTATCATCATCTTTTTTTACCTTTGACGTTAAATGAAAATCAGGTCATTTGATGTTTATACTCATTTCACCACAGGGAATAGGTACACTGTTGAATGGTTTATTTGGAACTGTGACAGGCTCTACAATATCTGTGTAAGTTTTTTTCCTATCAGTAGTTTACTGGTTTTGATTGAAAGTGTGCTTTAGGATAGCTTGCGTTGCTAATGGAAATGGCGTGTTGCACTTGGATCTCTCTCTTTTCATGTTGACATGAGTGTGAAAAAAGACAACGAAAAGAAGTAAAAGAATAGAAATTCATAAAGATGAAAAAGGACCACATTTGATGCTTTTGTAGGTCTATGTGCATGTACAGCATATAAAAACACCACTCTTTACTAGAATTGTATAACAACAACAATAACATTGACAGTGATTGGTGTCAAATTTAAGGGAGAACGTGGGACTTCTTGGACTAACTAGAGTTGGCAGCCGTAGGGTGGTTCAAATTTCAGCTGGCTTCATGATTTTCTTTTCCATGTTAGGTATAATTTTCTGTCACCTTAAGCTTAGTCTTGACAGTGATATTAACACCTTCCCTAACAAATTAGTTGGTTGATATCATATTTTGTTATTTCAGGAAAATTTGGAGCCGTCTTTGCATCAATACCGTTCCCTATATTTGCTGCATCGTACTGTGTGCTATTTGGCCTTGTTGGTAATGCACCCAGAACAGTTCTTACTGCTTCATTTACTCTTTTAGGAAGAATATTTCTTTTAGTTACCATCGCTAATGTACTTTCTCTGGACAACTCTGCAGCTTCCGTTGGGATATCATTTCTTCAGTTCACAAACCTGAACTCCATGAGGAACCTCATCATAATTGGATTGTCTCTTTTCCTCGGGATATCAATTCCGCAGTATTTCACTGATACTCTGGTTTCTTCTAACCATGCACCTGTAAATACACGTGCAGGATGGGTTAGTTGGATATCTTAACCCGGAATCTTATTTCAGTTTGTATAATTAGCGTTGTTGATACAAAATGCGGGAAAGTAAAACACTGTCAAATCCTTGTACTCATCAACTTAACCTACTAAATGCCAACTAAAATGGAGCATCCAGTCAACTACCTTTGTTTCCTTGTTGGTTAATGGAATTCATCCAAGTTACATGGAAATTTCTGAATCCTGCTTTTTCATCTATTAGATTGTGGTTAAGGAACAATAATATCTTGGGCCTATTTTGATTTCTGAACCACATCCGGCTGCGATGTAGTACTAGTCTTGTTGTTAGACTAAAATTTTCCGACACGTACATTTTCCATTTTACTGAAATTGTAGTACTCATTTGATTGCAGTTCGATGGGTTTCTAAATACCATATTTCTGTCACCTCCTACGGTTGGGTTGATCGTCGGCATATTTCTCGATAACACGCTGGAAGTTCAGAGGTCGAAGAAGGACAGGGGTATGCCGTGGTGGGTGAAGTTCAGAACATTCCGGGGTGATAACCGGAACGAGGAATTCTACACACTTCCCTTCAACCTCAACAGGTTCTTTCCGCCCACCTAGTAGCAAGCATTGAATGTTTTTTTGGAGAAACTCTGAATGGTGATGCACACTGCAAATTCTTTATTGACTTGCATAGTTCCTTGTACTCTGCCGATGGTCAAACAAAGGTGCAGCTAGATGTACGAATCCTTGCTTGCTTTAGGTCCTTTTTTTTTTCTTCTTCCTTCCTCTTTAACTGGCATTTTGATGCTGCACATCAGATGTAAGCTTTTGGTGATACTGGCAATTCTTGTAACTTGGGCTAATTCTATGTATTGCCACAAGGCGGTTAAGCCTTTAGCTTTTGGTCTACATTAGTTTTGTATCTTTGAGGGTCTTTTAGTTTTCCTTTTTTTCTTTCCTTTTGGATAGTAATGTAGTGGTTCTTTTTTTAAAGTTGTAATAGTTTAAAATAAGATGTCAGCTAGGATTTATAAAGGCATGACTCTTATGATTCACTTCAGCATACATCACCTTCAAAGATATAAATTATTGATGATTAATATAAGTATCATAAATATTTTAACTATATTATTATAACAACAGTCATAATGGACCAAAATTCAAAAAAAAAAATTTATAATGTATCTAGACTCACGTGACAAAAGACACGTTCAGAATTATCCAAAGCTGTTTTGGGAATGGATTCGTAGTTTCTTATAAATTCTCGATGAATAATTGAATTGATATTAATCGGAGTGTGTTTCGAGAAAGTGAAATGTAACGATGAGAAATTATGATAAAATAAATGTGATGAATTAATTTTTTAGATTTAAATTTAAAATAGTTATTATAAGTATAAAGTATATTTTATTATTAATAAAAAGTATAAATTTATTTTTTTTTACGGAAAAAAATTTGTTAAAAAATATATTATTTAAATATAAAAAATCATTTTAAAATTTAATTATAATCTAACAAAATATTAATTTTTAAAATAGAATAATAAGTAATAAATACTATTATATTAATCCTTTATTACAAATATTTTATATTTAATAAATAAATTATTTTATATAAGAAAGATAAGGAAAGAGAAAAATGGAAAAAGAAAAAAAGATTGAAAATAAAAAAAGAAGTTGTCAAATCAAAAAAGGAAAAAAAAAAGAAAACGTGGAACAATTCCATCACCCGGATTGATTCACTTCGGAACCAAGCCACCATCTCGTGTTTGACGAAACTTATTAGAACCAGACCACCATCTCGTGTTTGGCGAAATTAACTGGAATCAACCCTCGGTTGCAGCTTAGTTTCATTGCCAAATGGGGCTTAAAGATATTACTAATTTTTTCGTAAAATAACTTTTCAAAAGAATAATAATAAATATGAAAGAATTTTCAATAATAATAACTAATAATTATGATATTTAAAATAAAATACTTATCAATTTTCATTCGTGGATAATAAGAGTCTACACATTCCATCAATGATCGAGTCCTAAACTAAGTCACTTACCTAATGATCCTCTATTATTTATCACTTGCAAGAATTCAGGTATAAGAAAAATATAGAAGTACAAAATACTTAATATCTAAGTTTTTAAAAGTAATTAGCATGCTCAATCAAAATAAGATAATTAATGAGGAATCAATTGAACGATCACTGCCATAATCAATAATCAATTTAACAATTTGACAATAGACGATCAAACAATAATCAATAGACACATCTATATTAATTATTAATTATCAATTATTAATGATTTGATCAATAAATGATTAGCAATAATAATTTTCCAGAATAAATAATTAGTAACTAATAGATACTTCCTTTGCTCTAGAATAATTTTCTATATTAATTATCAACTATTAAAATTAATTCTTTAATGAATCAATTAAATTGACTATAGAAACATATTTTTCCAGTTAATAAAAGTGCAAGAGAAATTGTACCTCTCACCTCTTTGAACTTTATACTATCATAATTAATATTATAAATATTATTTATATTTTAATATCATAACACAAATATTTTTAAAAAATTAAATTTGTATTTTAAAGTCAATATAGCAATATATATGGTGTCAAAAATTCTAAAGTTAAGAAAGAAAAGAGGTGAGTTCTTTGACTATATGCGATGTGAATCCGCTTAAAATATTTCTAGCTGTGCCACTAACCATACATTCAGATCGGACGGTTGTGTCGCTGTGTATAATATGGTGCATACACAGCAACAAATATATTTGTGAACCCACCGAAAATATTTCTAACTCCGCCACTAACCATACATTCTGATCTGACGGTTGCGTTGTTGTGTATACACCATAATACACCTCATTTTTCCACCAGTGATGTGGAAAATGAACAAGAGAGATCCACCAAGCTTGTCAAGAATCTAAGCTCGACATCGCTCATACAGCTGGTTCGTTGCTTCTGCGTCGAAAGATCAGAAATAGAAAACAAGGTGACTTTTAACTATATGCATGCTACTACATAGCCAGCTGCAACTACTGACGAAGGCAATGTAGCTGGAGATGAACCGCGATGTGAATTGTGATGAGAAACAAAATGAAGAAGACGTAGATTTGGACATGAATGTGTAAGATGTCGAACTCTGGTGCTGTCGGAGATGTAGAAGATGAATAGGAAACAAAGGAAAAGAAACTAATAGAAGATTATCAGACACGATAGCAAAAGAACTAGTGCCGAACACTTGCAAAGAAGGTCACGGCCACCGGAGATGTGGAAGAGAAAAAATAGCCAAAGAACGAAGATATGTAAAAACAAATTATATATACATTATATATTTTTATAGATATGTAAAAAAATTAATATCGCATCGAAATCACATCGATATTTACGTGGCGCCAATATGGAGTCACATCAGCGGCTAAAGAGCATCACAACCGTGGCGACACTAAAAATTGACCTTAAATCCCCAGGTTCTTCCTCGTTTTTTACTTTTCACTTTTTACTATTCCTCCACTTCCATTATTGATGACTACGACCGCTGGCCTCGTCCTCCGGTGCCTTGCTCCGATGTCATTGTTTCCTCCTCCGTCGGCTGCGATCGCGACCGCGGTTGAGATTGTTGACTGTGATCGCGATCGTCGGTCGACTGCCCTCGGATCGGTTGTCGACTACACCGCCAGCCTTGCTCCGACGTCACTGCTCTCAGTCGCCGACTGCGACCACCGGTCTTTTCCACCTCCTCTGCCGTCCTCCGCCTCCGCCCTCTTCCACTTCTTCTGCACCCTGTTCCACCTCCTCCTCCCTCTTCAACCTCCTCCATCGCCCTCCGCCTCCTCCGCCCTCTTCCACATCTTCCGCGGCCCGCCGGCCTCTGCCTCCACCGCCCTCCGCCTCCTCCAACCTATTCCACCTCCTCCTCCATCTTCCACCTCATTCGGGCCCACCGACCTCCGCCTCCTCCACGGCCTGCCCTCCGTCTCCTTCGTCGTCTATGGTCCTATGTCTGGTGCCGCCCGCTGCCTTCCTCCACTGCCCTCCGCTGCCCTCCGCCATACTTCTCTGCTGCCATCCTTCTCTGCTTAAAAGGTATGAGCCCGCCATAGTTAATTTGCTATGTTTTTAATAATGTCAGTTACTAAGCCGCCGATAGCACAAGCACTCGGCCCATCACATTCTGACGAGCGGACTGCCACGAATTATGCAATGATAGACATCACTCGAGGTGAGAAATCTATTGTACATATATCAATTATCACTAGTTTAATTTGGTATGACACTAATGATTTATTTTGTAATAGGGCTCGTCGATGATGTCGGACCTTCTCAGCCTACTCTAGCTGCATCGGGTGATGATCCCTCTTGACAGATGAAAAGAGATTACACGATGATGGTGTGGTCACCGTGAATAATATTGCTCAGCCGTAAGTTAAATAAGTTGTAGAAATTTTATTATAGTTTTGCTTATCATTGAAAATAAATTCTTCTTTGTAATTTTGCAGGAACACTTTCATACCCATTAGTACCGTACGGGGATGTTAGTGCTCTCGTTCTTCCCCACTTGCCAGAAGGGGCAGGATCGTGAAAGATGTTCCAATTCAAGTGCGGGATGAGTGATGACATCTTTCGAGCATTTACGATACAATCTTCTATTTGAGTTACATAATTTATTTTTTTATTATTTTTAAATTACTAAGTTTTATAGTATTGTGTAGGAGGCAAATTAGTTTCATTCAGATATTAGTTTATGGACTATCTGGAGAGCTTTTGAGGAGGTGGCTGCAAAACGCCTCCGAAATTGATTATACAAGTTTCGCAAGGTCATCACGTCCGCCAGCATCACTTTAGAGCAGGGCATACAAAGATGCCCTAAGGCATATTAGGCGCACGATTTGAGAGTTCTTATGTAGGAAGTGATAAGTATGTTTTCTTTTAAATTATTTTTACTAAATTTATAATTTTTGGAATTCTAAGTATTTGATGTTCATAAAGGACGGATGAATAATGACAAAGGAAGTTGGAAAAGACAAGAGTTAACCGACTTTCAAAGCTCGAGGCCCACATCCACACATGCAGGTTGATACGATTTGACGAGCATCGACGACGCATGGTAATTTACATAAAAATTCAATTAATCAAACATTTAACTTATACTTATTTTATAATATTTGAAACTTTATTACAGGAGGAGAAATAAGATGGTCCTGTGGACTTTCGCGTGGTCTACGAGGTCACGCATAAGAGCCGGAAGACCAACGACTTGGTCACATCCACTACTCATAGGTTTCTAGTAAGTCTCATCACATGTTCACTTGGTTGATGATGTTAGTGCAATATTTTTTAAATGCACAATGTTTAAATTTTTTAGAATGAGTATAATGCAAAAATGACTGAAAAGTACGGAGATGATCCGAGTACTCAGCCAACAGGTAATGTTTGTTGGAAGGGATTCACGCTTTTAATTTGTGTGTTTTTATATATAATTTATAATCTATAAAATTTATATGATTGTATAATTTTTCTATTTCGTAGAAGACCCTATGTTTGGGAGGAGGTGGCCGACATGACACGAGGAGGATACTTGCATGGCCTTGACACATCCACTCAAGTACCTAGGAAGAGCGGAGGATATGCAGACGGCTCTTCTGCTCTGAGCTCATCCGTTGCACCTAATATGATGCAGCTATCATAGCAACTATGCAGCAGATATCGCAGCAAGTGTCACAGCAGGTGTCATAGCAGTTGGCTCCGCTATTGTAGGTGATTCAGGGGTTGATCCCGATGCAGAATCAATTCCCACAAGGCTATGGACCAAGCACGTCGGGATCTAACGTCCGGAACGGCAACAATAACTCCCAAACCTAAGATAGAAACAAATCAAACTATACTTTTGTTATTTATAGACTTGTTATTAGATATACGTATAGTTTATTAGTTCAGCTTATTACTTTTCATATTCTTATATTAAATATTGTACCTGTAATGATTACTCTTTCGTATTATACCTATGATGAATATCAATGCATTATGAATTATATAATTGTATGGTATGGGAAGGAAAAAAATATGGTTGTAATGGGTCAAAAAAATTTGCAATTAGCGCCTTCATAGCGTCGCCCACTTAGTCGACTCTATATTAATTATATCGTCCTTAGCGTCACCTTAATGTCTCCTTCGCGTCGATGACTCACGTCATGTTAGCGTCTCATTGGAGACGCAACAAACATGATGTTGGCCTCATAGAAGCGTCGAAATGAACACGTCAACTTCTCTTGAGCACCGGAGTAGCGCCTCTTATGTCGCACCACTTTAGCGTCTCCTTAGCGAGGTCTGTTAACTGCTCCCAACTAAACATCACACGTCTTCGTAATGTCGAGATAGCATCTACTGTTGGTGCTAGTAGTGTTTCTGCCTTTGTTGGCTTTATTGCGATACCATTAGCCACCGACTACTGGCGTCGCATTTTATCGACGCTATTTGGATGCTAAAGTGACGCTATATGTTCCAGAGACTCAATAGCACCATATTAACATCTCGTTTATTGAGTCGCTATTCTTCGATTTTCTTATAGTGAGCCACTCCGGTTAAAACCTCCAAAATTGTGACATTATCTCAATGCAAACAATATAGACACAGCATCTTAGTAGTGTCCAAGGGTTTGTCGATGACAATTGCCTCTCAATGGCCTCAAATTAGCATCGCCACAACGTTACGAGTAGTAATTGTGGCATTGCCGAAGGGCGATGCTAAATTACCTATAATAATGCCTTCTCTTGGCCGACGTAATAAACGAGGCCATAAAATATATTAACCATAGTTAATTACAATGAAAGTTGTCATTGTTGTATTAATGATTAACATTCAAGTCTTTGCAACCGATATATTCATTAATTACTAATTTATATTGTATTTTAAATTAATTTAACAAGATAATTAATATTAGTTTTATAGATATACTCAATTATAAAATTATGAGGATTCCGAATTGTTGTAAGTGCTCTATTTCTAATTATTTTTATAATATTTTTATATTAAAAATAATTAATTTAATGTAATTATAGTATTATTTCTCGGAATCTTAAAAGATATTATCGTGTTTTCGTTAATTGTAATGTAATAATTATAATCATAATATAATTCTTCTTTACTCATAAAAATACATTTTAGAAGATGAAACGTATAACATTGATGTAACAATGAAAGGTCCATGTAGATTATTATGTTACTGAAAAGTCCATGTAGGTTATTGTAATTATTATATTAACGATTAAAATTTATATTAGTTCATTACTATTTTATATTTCATGTTAAATTGATTTAACTGCAGAATTAATATTACATTAATATATATATATATATATTATTTTTTAATTGTGGGATCATACTTTTTTTACATTCATCATTATTATTTATCTTCTTTTCTATTTTAAAATCCAATTCATTTAATTAGTCCATTCCACTATCTCATTAGTTTTGTTTAAATACTGAAACATTCACATCTAACCGTTGCAATTAAGTTTTTAATTTTTTTTTCTGAATTTATTATTCCTTCCTACATTATCTCCATATTAATTGACATAAACTATTTCACTTCTCTAACTTCTTAACTCCACACATTAAATATAAAAATAAATACATTTTTAAAAATATATGAGAGAAATTTAAATAAATTATATTAAAATTGGATATATTTATATTAGGTTTAATAGCATTTTCGTGATCAGCTATAGTGGCTTCTTCTTCTTCTTTCGTTCATATTTATCGGTTTTTATTAATAATTATAACTTATTAAGATATACTAAAACTTTATTTAATATAAAAATTAAATGAATTACATGAGAAAAACATTAACACATCTCTTACTATGGTGTAAGAAAAAATTGACCAATCCGAAAAATTTAAGGGACACGAAAAAACTAAAAATTAGAGTTCGAATATGATTCACAGTGATTTTTAATAAATTAAAATCCACCCGCTAAAATTAGGGCCCACCTAAAAATACCGTAGGGCTCATGGAGTCCATTTTTTTATGATTTTTATTTATATAATTAATACATATGTTATCAATTCTTTTATTATAGATATAATATTTTTTATATAAAATTTCATACTTTCTTAACACATCATCAAACTCTAATTTAGAAACTTTAAAATTTTAGTAGTATATTTTATATTTAATATAAAATTAAATATTTTTATACTAAATTTAATTTATTATATATTTTAAAATATAATTATATAAAAGTAGAGAGTGATTTTTATTTTTTAAAAAATATTTTGGGATGATTATTTTAATTTTAACAATTCACTCGAAAAATATCTATTGATTTTTTTAAATCAAAAATCCGACAACTACTTTCGAATATTCGAATATTATAATAAAAAATACATATTATATTTAGTAAGAAATATTCGAATAATTTAAAATTGCACTTCGACTCTGAGTAGTTTATACTTGATATATAACAACTTTGGCCCAACTCTTCTAAAAACCATGCACGCCTCCAAATCGAACTACGACTAAGAGACGCTATATAACTCAGCCTTTTCAAGCTTCTTCTTCTACGTCACAACACCCTTCGCCGGAGTCAACCACGACTAGTTCACGCCTAGTTCTAAATCAAGCTACGACTACTTTCGCTCGCAGTCGCACATCCGTCGACTCCCCTTGAACGACTTCGCCGGAGGACTACCAACCCCACTCCACAACTGCCGGATGCCTTCTCTGTCTTCTGCGCAGGTCACTCCCTCCAGCAACGTTCGAGCACGCACGCTAGCTCCACTTGGAATCCACAACCGCGGTTGAATCGCCGCCGGATCCGGCCGACGGAAAGTTTCAGGATCCCTTCTCCTCCTCCTCCGTTTCTTCCGCCGCGTTGCCCTGTTTTCGCGTCGCGCGCAACGGGTACGCCTCTCTTCCCCTTCCCGACCGGACAAGATGAACAGTGGAGCACTTAATTTCCACCGTCCGATAATTTCTGTCGTTGATCCAATCCAAGCCGTACATTATTCCTACAAGTCATAATCGTAGATGCGCAAATTTTTATTCAAAAGACATAATTATTTCAAATATTTAACTTATTCATAATCTTAAATTGCATCAGGAGGAGAAAAAAGAGTTAGAATATGATGAAAAAGAACACAAGGCCCTCGATCCAGAAAATTCCAGAGGTACACTACTTTTGAAAGATAAATAAATATAATATAATATTTTATGAGTTAAATTGTCTAGATAATAGGCCTAAACAACTTTTTTTTAATACAATTAGAAGTTAGAACCACCTAAAACTAATTATCCACCATTTCTCTTTCGTACATATGGTTTTATTACTTTTAAAATTTTCTCATATCATATTTTTCTTTCTCGTGCTTCTAGGAACTATTGATCAAAATAATATCTCTTTTGGATTTCAAGGAAGCAGTTAGGACCAGTGTCATATCTTCTAGATGGAGACACTTGTGGAAATATATATCAAACATTGTCATTGATGCACCTAATGTGCTTTCCATTGAAACTAATATGATGGATAATATTAGCTTGGGACCACAACCTTGGGATATGAGAGAAATTAATGCATTTGATAAAATCATCAAGGATTTTGTTCATGGCGCGAACTTTATCTTACAAAGTCATCGCGGATCATTCGAGTCCTTAGTAATTAGCTTCTTCCTCGAAGGAAAGCACGCGACTGATCTCGACACATGGATTTCATTAGCTATTGCATCGAAGACGAAGAAGCTCGTCCTCAACATTAGATCATCATTCGGAGCGCGTTACGATCTTTCGTGGAATCTTTTTTCAAGTGAAAGAGGAGGACGTTTTCTAGAGTTCTTGAAACTCAAGTCTTTCTCACTAGAGTCGCCAATTCAAAACTTTGATGGCGGCTTTGAGAATCTCAAAACCCTAATGTTAGAAGAAGTTGATGTCACTGATAAAGTCATCCAGAAGTTGTTGCCCGAGTGTGGTGCTCTAGAGAACTTGGACTTCCATTCATGCAATCAATTGGTTAACTTGGAGATCCCTACCTCACTGCACAAATTGCAAGTCCTGAGTGTCTGCTTCTGTGACAAGTTGATGAAGATAACATGTCACGTATCACTCTCCACTTTTTGTTATGTTGGTGATGCAGTGCCATTGGATTTTAAAGCAGTTGGGGAAGCAACTATCCATTTAAAGTCATCAACCCCAGATTATGTTATTGGTGATCTCCCTCATGCTATACCTTTTATGGAGACTCTAATCTTGGAAATGAAATGGTCGCTTAAGGTATGCCTTACGTTACTGAATATGCAATTAATTACTTGTTATTAATAATGACATTATCTTCTAAAAAATAAACATAAATTTATTCTTCATTTACATCTTTTTTTTTTCAGGTGTTACCATATTTGCAAGGTAAATTTATTTATCTAAGACACTTGGTTCTCAGAAATATGCGAGCAAGTGACGTTTCTTCAGCCACAGCTCTCGTCAACGTCGCTCCTTTTCTAGAGACATTTGAAGTGCACGTATGTGTTTCTAAAATTATTACCCCATTACATTTTTTTTATTTTCACAAATATTTTTTGTTGTTTATTTTATTAGTTGTTAGGCTTCGGGATTTTTTTAGGACATGCTTATTTATACTTCTAATGTTTTATAAAGACATGTCACCAAGGGCATGTTTCTTATATATACTTCTAGTGCTGAATTGGTCTAAATGCATACTACATTCCATCAACAATGAAATACTTGTCTTTTCCATTGATGCTACTACATACAACATTTATGAATCTTTTTATATTGTGTAGTTATGGGGAGCTAAATTCGTTCAGAGCAGTAAAAGGATTGAAACAAGGGCAAATTGTCATCATCATCTTAAAATAGTTAAAATGTTTGAATTTACCGGTGACGAAGATCAACTCGAGTTGCTTAGCTTTTTCCTTGAAAATGCCAATAGACTTGAGGAAATGATCATCGATACAAGTACAAGATATTCTAAATCTGGGAATGATATAAAAGTGTCACCTGCTAAGGTCAAAATGGCCCGCAAGATACTCACTAAGCATCTTAGTCATCGCGTTCCTGAACATGTGAAACTTGTAGTATTGTGATTATTTTTTTTCCTCTTTCTATGTACACATCATTGATAGTTTCTTAGTCCATTGAAAATCATAAATAAGAAACTTCAGATAATTTATGTCTAACTTAAGTTGCATGACACAGTCTTTTAGTCATAAAGAATAGCCTGCCACGAACTTTGACATCTTGATTGAATACTATTGTATTTATGCTGATATATATATATATATATATATATATATATATATATATATTATTGTAGTAACTTTCAACATCGAGTCTCAATTTTGTTCGGTAATTCTTGAACTATTTCATTATTTCAAATTTAGTCCCTGTTACTAGCTTATATGAAATTCCGAAAGGATGGACAGGGTAAGGGATTCAAAACATACGGGTGTTTGCAGAGAAGAATGGACAGGGTTGTATCCAACTCGGCCCGGGTTCTTCGCAGAGAAGAATCCGATCGCTATGTGAGATTATATGAAATTGATGCAAGAAACTAATAAAATCATATTAAGAATGAAATCCACGTCATAACTATGTTTTCAAAAGTTTAAACAATAAAATATATTAAGAGAAAACTAAGGTTCAACATAATCTTCTTCTAACAACTAAACTAATCCATAATCGAAAGAATTAATATCAAATTCGAGGGAAAAAATATAAAATAAAGATTAGAAATTGTAAATCAAACTCCCATGAAGTGGTGGACGTCTCTAGAACAAGCTTTGACCGAAACTATGCTCCAAACGATCGCCCGAAACCACGAAATCTCTACTTCTTCGATTGATTTGCAGTGGCGCGCAGTAGAACTTCGTCTCTCATTTCTGATGCGGCTAGGGCTTCAAACTTTGAGATTGCATGATCCTTGGCTTCATGGTACATCCATATTTATAGGGGTGGCAGCCGTTTTGGATTCCGAGTTGAGTTCGTGATTTAAATCCAAGTTAAAGTCGGTCGAAAAATCACGCGATCTGACAGTTTGGCTGATTTGTACTAACTCGGGTCAGGTCTTTATCCAACTCGGGTCAGGTTCAGTTCAGATTTTATTTTCGTATAAAAATCAATTCGGAGTTGGATTTTAATGCTAACCCAATCCGGATATGATGACAGTCGGCCCGGGTTTCTCTTGAATCAATTATATGTGCTCTTTGTGCTTCATTTTACGTGCTTTTTCGATCCGATTGCTTTGCACCTATAAAATGATGATCCTAAGAATAAAATAGACCAAAAGTGGGTAGCTTTGGACTCAAAATAAATTAAGAAAATAAATAAGAAAATAGATGCATGCAATGATAAAAACTACGAAAAATAATCTAAATGATGCATGTAAAACATGTATAATAATGCATGCATCACATAGTTATATAATAATTACTTTTTTTGTAATATCCATGCATACTTAGGATTAATGATAAATAATAATGGTTAACTTATAAGAGTAAATATATTATTATTGATTTAGTATTTATTATTTAATGATGATAGATGGTATATTAATAATTTTTACCTTAAATTATTCTTATTCCTTTTTTTAACACATTCCTTTTTATTTCATTTATTTATACCCTTTGATAATTTTACATTTTAATTTTATTCAATTTTAAATACTTATCTTTTTTATTATAATTCCTATTTAATTTTATACCTATCATTTTCCCTCATTTTTAACCTTCCTTATATTCCTTTCCTTTTCCCTTTTTTTAACCTTCCTATTTTTTAATCATTTTCTTTTATGATTTTTTTTCAAGATTTGAATTGTACCGGCCAATTCAATCGATTTTTTTTTCAGTTCAATATCAAAATCGATTTTGGCATGAAACCAAATCGGATCGATGGTTGATTCACGGTTGAACTGGTCGGTTTAGTCCGATTTTGATAATGTTGATCTTTTTAACCTTTGACATTAAATGAAAATCAGGTCATTTGATGTTCATAACCCTCGTTTCACTTGAGGGAAGAGGTACACTGTTGATTGATTTATTTGGAACTATGACAAGCTTTTATAACAACTGTGTTAGTTCTCTTTTCTAGCAAAATAGTCTACTGGGTTTCAAAAAGTGTGTTTCACGGTAGCTTGTATGAAAATGGTGTGTTTCATTTGGATCTATCATGTTGACAAGAATCTAAGAAAAGGCAAATAAAAAAGAATTAAAAGAATGGAAATTGATAAGGTAGAACAAGGCATCCCATTTGTTGCTTTTGTAGGTATATTTGCACGTGCTACTTATAAAAGCAGCACACTGGACTAGATCGGATTAGGCTAATTAGATTTATATTGGGGTCGTTTGAATATTAGAACGGTGATTCTTTTGAATTTGAAGTGAATGATTGAAGTAACACATTAGTTCGGATGTGTTTAAATAAAGTGAAATGTAATGATGAGGAATAAAAAATTGATGTGATAGAAAAATAATAGATGTAATAGATTAGTTTTAACGAAGTGTTTGAAGAAAAAATATATATTATAAATATAAAATATAATTTATTAAAAAATAAAATATATATATTATTTTTTTACATATATATTATTTTATATAAAAACCAAATTTGAAATAAATTATATTTAATGAAATATTAATTTTTAATAACTAATAATAAACAATATTATGTTAATCATTTATTGTAAATATCATATATATATAATAAATTATTTTATAAAAGAAAGATGAGAGCGAGAAAATAAAGAAAGAAAAAAAAGCGCTACAATGACATGAACAAGTTTGATAGAATGAAAAATATATTGTTTGAAGAACTTAATTATTTCATCACAACTTTCTGAACTTAAATAAAAAATATAATCAAATTAATTAATTCTATTCCTCCGTATTCCACCATACCCTTTCAAATTCCTCAATCAAAGAAACCCTTAAGGTGTATAGCTCATCCCAGAGTGCAAGACGCAATGATTCTTGCGGGCTGCTGTCGATAGTAGTGAGAAACTAGCGAAGGGTGCCATCAACGATCTCACAATGGAACGCTTGCTCATGGTTGTTGAGCAGGCAAATGGATATGTTCCCAGGCAGCCAGATAATCCATATGCCGCCAAACAATGCATATGCCGCTAGAGAAATCAACCACCTCAATGCGATGATAATAGTAGCTTGGAAATTTGTGACATATAGCATCAACGTGTCTTCCAGTAATTCCAGGTTCATGGTCCTTGACGGCTTCGAGGAACCGAAGGTTTCAGCACCACGCGCATGCTAGGAGAGAATGTTAGCTAACATATTACTATTATATTATCTGGGAAGGACAGTGCCAGGAAGCGGCACAGATTAAGCATCTTGACCGTCGAGATCCGACCATGGTGGTGTCCCCAACTTCTATCATGGATGTTGTCTCATAGGTGGCAGAATCCATGTCCACGCCATCTAATGCCAAGGCACAGGTACCAGGCGGTACCACATCATCTGACACCAAGGTATTAGAGGAGGCCAAAGATGGAATTTCGGGCGGGCTGCACGGCCCGGCACGCCGCCGGCCCGCCTAAAATTCGTGCCGGCTCGGCCCGCTCACGAACACGGCCCGCGCACGAAAAATGGGCCATGTCGTGCCATACCGTGCCGGGTCGGCCATCCTCACTGTTGGCACGACACGGCCCGGGTACGGTGAACACAGACTCAGCACGACACGGTCCATTTTGGCACGACACGATCCGCGTACTTCGATGACGGGACGTGTCGGATCCAGTATTTGTACTCCAACATGGACCGTGCGCCCTAACACGGACCGTGTTAAGAAGAGGACAACGGCCCGCGTTAATTTGAAACTTCAACACGGCCGCGCTGATCAAACACAACCCATTTTTTCTATTTTTAAACGAGATTCATGATTTGACAACACGAACACGGGTGCGCGGTCAAAAGTTTCAACACGGGCCATGTTGGAGCATTCCTCCGCCTATAAAAGGGACGTCCGATTTTATTCCTTCTTCACACCTCCACTTCAAAATCCCTCTACTTCCATTCTTCCAAGTCTTCCAAGTTTCCAACCTTCCATAGTGCTTTTTGTGACTCTCTCTGTCCCTCTCACACTGAGTGATTCAGTCGTTCTGCATTTTTCTTCTCTCCATTCGTGCTCTGCTCTTAAACTCTCTCACTTTTAATTTATATTTATATTGTAATATTTATTTAGTAGTATTTTTATATTATTATTCACTCTTAGTTTCTTATATATAACTGCATAATGGACCCGTGAGATCCCTTTCGTCTATATGGTGATTTTGCTGCTTATTCACCTTATGGACCACTACCTACATATCCATATGGTACATCATATAATACTAATAGTAGTGGTGATTCTAATTCTTTATCAGCACAACTAAGTGGCGATTCGTCTGGTTATATGAAAACTGCGGCGCCATCAACTAACTGCCCAATTACCCCAACTACATATGTTAATCTTTCTGTCATTCCTAATCTTAATATTGCTTCAAGTTCTGCAGGTTCCGAAGGAGATTGTGCAACTGCGACAGCGACACCTCCAGGTCCGTCAAGCTCATATGCTCCCACGCAAGGTGAGATAATAGGTAAAAAAAGAAGAACATCAAAGTTAACTGTGAAGTTTGGAATTATTTTGAAAAAATTATAGATGAAAATGATCCAAAAAAGATAAAGCTATTTGTAAAATTTGCAAGGCTAGTTATGATGTCGTCTCTTCTTCGGGCACAGGTAGTTTAAAACGACATTTAGAATCGCATCCTATAACTACTAGGGAATAATTTTTAGCGGGTCAATTACCGCAACAGACTCAATTAGTTGCACCCGGTTGTGGTACTGTCAGGAGCTCTTTATTTGCTTATAATCAAGAACATATGCGTGAAGGTTTAGCTAGATATGTTATACATGCAGAAATCCCTTACACATTTGCTGAAGATGAAAAAAATTTATATTATCATCAAAATTATGTACAAGGTGCCTTTCGAAATGTTAGTAGAAAATCTGTTAAAGAATATTCGATTAAATTATATCGTAAGAAGAAAATTGAACTAATCAATTATTTTTTAGATTCTAAATTCATGTATAGTTTGACTAGTGACATATGGACTTCTTTAAATGGTGATAGTTTTTTATGTGTTACAGTTCATTGGATTGATACAAATTGGGTAGTGCAAAAAAGAATTATTGCGTTTAAAGAAATTGAGCATCCTCATAATGATTTGCAAATTGCCAATGTGATAGAAAAAGTAATTAACGAATATGGTCTTAAATAGAAAATTTTATGTCTTACTCTTGACAATGCAAGTGCTAATAATTCCACTGCACAATTGTTAATTCAAAGATTAAATTCTCCTTTAAATGTAATTCTTTTTCATCAAAGATGTGCATGTCATATTATTAATTTGTGTGTTAAAAAAGGATTAAAGGTAATTGTTAGAGTACTTGAAACTCTTAGAGTGGTTATTGTAAATCTACGTCACTCTGGACCTAGGAGACAAATATTTAAAGAAATTTCTCATCGTTATAATATTCCTTATAGAAAATTAAACACTGATGTGTCTACGAGATGGAATAGTACTTACGGCATGCTTAAATTATGTATTCCATTTAGACATGCACTCGATAATTATATTTTAACTGTGATGCAATGTCCAGCAGCTCGAATTACTGATGCAGAATGGGATGTTGCTAATGCAGTTATGGAATTGTTACAAGTTTTTTATAATGCTACTTTAGAGTTATCTGCCATTTATTCTCCTACTTCACATTTAATAATTAATCAATTTCATGAAATGACAAGTTCATTTAATGAAAAACATGAATTATCAAATGATTTTTCTGAAATAATTTATTTGATGGAATCAAAATTTTTAGAATATTAGAATAATTTGCCTCTCATAGGAATTTTAGCAATGATGATGGATCATAGATTCAAAGGATCCGGTCCTAAATGGTACACCAGAGAGATTAAGAATTGTTTTCCCGAACAATATATAAGAAGTCATCCAGAATTGCAAACTGACGATTTTATTAATCCAGATCATGATTACGAAAATATAATAAATAACTTATATAATATTTATGAAGCAAAATTTGGTGTACGTAGAGAGCAAGCATCTTCATCACGTCCACCAGTAGCACCCAGACCTTCCAATAATAGATCATTTTTTAGATTCATGTCCTCTATTAGAGGGGGCACATCAAGAGGCTCGGACGAAGGTTCATCCAATTCAGCTGCCCCTTTGTATAATGAACTGCAAGATTACTTATCACGTCCAAATGAATGTGATAGTGAAATCGATGTCTTGACCTGGTGGAGATTAAACTGTCGTACGTATCCAATTCTCTCCGCCTTAGCTCGAGATCTTTTAGCTATTTCGATGTCTACAGTGGCATCAGAACAATGTTTTTCTGTAGGTTCCAGAATTTTGGACGAGAGAAGATAGAATGAACTCTAAGTCGATGGAGGTTTGTATATTATTAAAAGATTGGTTTGATGCAGATACTCGAACACAAGGTCAGAAATCCATATTGTCATACATAGAAGATGATGATGAAATGGATGTCTCCTCCGCTTATAATTCTTCATAAAATAATTGTTTGTACAAGATGTAATTTTTATTTTTTTTAGTAATTTTGCATTTATTGATTATTTCATAAGAAATAATCAATAATAATAAAACATTAAAACTTTCCTGGATGTAAGCTAAAATAGCCGAACCACGTTAATCTCGGTGTCCATTACTATTTTTACTATATAATAAATTAGTACTTAATTATCTATAGTATAGTAGTATACTACCTAAGTACCTAATTATCTATACTACTTATGCATTATACAATAAATTATATATAATGTAGTACAATAGTACTAATGTACTATATATTATATTCTCTCTCTCAAACTGTCACTCTCACTTTGGGTAGAATACTAGAATATAATTAATTACTAATATATATTTATTAAATACTTACCAATTACTTTTATATATAAAATTATAACTTATAACTTATTAGTTATTACTCAAAACTCAATTAATCATTTTACAAATTTATTTACTTAATAATTATAAATTAAGGACTTAATGTATTTGAAATTTTAACTATATAGTTATTATCAATTGTATATTATAGAATAAATAATAATACTCATTATACTCTACTCTATTCTATAATAATTTAATAATTAAATTTTAAAAAAGTTGAAATTGAAAAAGAAGGGCCCTTCTTCTCATTTGAACCAAATGGAGCATCCGTAGTTGGCGACCCTCTGGTCGAGTTCGAATCAGGTCGAGTTCAAGATTCGACCCATCTGGATTCGACCCAAACTAGATCGTGTGAGGTCATGAGATTCACCGGGTCGCCTATTAAGAATTAAAAATTTAATGGGACGAGAAATTTCATATTAAAAAAAAAAGAGCAAGTTAATGGAGGTTGTAACACAGATGCACCAGCTTTCAAAATTGATAATATGAACTGATGTTTGACATTAGCATAAACAGTTACACGAGCGAACATTCTACAAGCCCGACGCCGCTTTCTCATCTCCGACATTTCTCATTTCAACCACTCTCATCTCCAACATTTTCTCATTTCAATCATGGTGGTGGTGGTACGCGATTGGGATGAGTTCTGGGAAGCGGTTGACGCCCACGAGGTAATTTCTGTATCACATCATTTTAAGTTGAAGGACGCCTGGAAAATCATGCGCTCGTACAATGAAGTCGAAGAACATCCGCAACTCCTTCGCGGATCATTACAAAAGTTGATTAACAAGAACAAGATAGCAATACCTATTGTTGCTGAGATTAATGAACTGAAAGAGCGATTGAAGGAAGTCGATGCCACAAGGAAGAATTATCGGCGCCTAATTGAAAACCTCGAGATACTCATTCGCGTCCACAAGTTGAGTACGAAGAACGCAATGACAGAAAAAATTGAAAATATGGAAAGGCGATCAGAGCAACTACGTGCCAGCATGGATGATTTAAAGAGGCGAATTTTCTGGCTGAAGTCGATCCTCGATGGAGGTTTGCAAAACATAATTAGGAGATTTATATTTTCTCTCGTCTTACTTCGTACATGTTCGACGAAATGATTCAGAAACATACATTGGACTACTGCTGCAGAGGACGCTCCCTGAATAGGTTGGGAGATTTATCTTGGACTACTGCTGCAGAGGACGCTCCGTCGTCGCCTTCCTGAATAGGTTGGGAGATTTATCTTTTCTTTGTCTTTGTCTGGCTGCTGAACAGCTGTTTCTCTTGTTCTGAGGATCTCTATGTGCTACTTCTTAAACTCCTCGTTTTCCTTCTCTCTATGTGCTACTTCTTAAACTCTTCGTTTTCCTTCTCTAAATCTGTGCGGCTGGTCACTGCATTTTAATCCTTGAGCATAGAGGTGTCAGCATGGTTTTTATTGAACACATCTGTCGCTTCTGGATCGAAGACACCCAAAACAAATTCCTGAACGATCTGCAACAGGAAAATTCAGACCATTATTATGAACATGAAAGCGACTGAAAACCAACACCAGTACAACAATTTCAAGCTGCCAAGCATATTTCGCAGTTCAACAACTTGCAGACGCATTAAACATACTAGCACTTGTGAGTCACAAGAAGCAACAGAAAAATGTCTTTAACAAATAATCATGTTCAATACCAAGAAAACAATTCAAGTTACTGTGCAAAAAAATGTTGGATTCCAAGCTCTAAAAGTTATTTGAGATATGAAGTACGGTTTAAAAATATTTTCCCTGTTGTTTTATGCACTTTCCTTTTCTATGAGGTAGAACTAGTCTGACAACTTCAAGAAAAAACGTTACCTGATCATTTTCCAAATGAACTTGCTTCACATGCTTTTGGTAGCAAAATTCTTAAGGCCACCAACTTTCATGCTGCATGATAAAATATAACATAAGAAATGTTGAAAAAGAACAAAGAGTCAGAATTCTATTCAGGAACCTCACATTGTAGAAACATCCGTCCTTCAGCACATCCAATAACTCATCAGGAATCTTCAACTTAACCCTTCGTTCGCTTTCAATTATAATACTACTTGAATTTTGTGGGGCGGCTGGCTTTGAATTCTTTGTTTCCTCAATCATAGGCATGAAACACATGTAGCTGCACCCTTCCTTATTGGACATTGCGACTGACTCCTGGCCTTCTTCCTGTAAATGTGTCCCTTGCTGTTAGCAGATTTCGTCAAGTTGGGCATTCTATTTAGTCCAAACCAACAACAACAACAACAACAACAAAGCCTTATCCCACTAGGTGGGGTTGGCTACATGGATCATACGACGCTTCGTTGATCCATGTTCATGAGATTCGACAGAGTTTTACGCTGGCTGTCGGGACCTAACACAACCCTCCTCCTTTATCCGGGCTTGGGACCGGCTATAAAACATAGGCGGAGTTTGATTTTAAAAAACTAGAAAGTGCATATTTATTTTAAAAAAAAAATTTTGACAGAATACTGGATCATAATTATTTGACAAAAAGTTCGATCAATAAAAAGATATAGCATGACAGATTCATGAGGAACAGAAAGACATGATACAAGCCCTACGCAGGAGAGAGACTATCAATCCAACATGAAAAGCTTCCCTCAAAAAATCCAACATGAAAAGAAATTATCATACCGGACATCAAAGAATGGTTTCTTAATGCGTTTCTCTAAAAGCTTCCTCGCATGTTCTCGAACCTTGTTCTCCATAGAGCATATAAATCAACAAATTGCAAAATCAACAACCTTGTTCTCCTACTTAGTCCAAACCATTGAGTGAAATAGAGGCACTAAGATACATTATACATTCAAAATCAACAAATTGCAACAAAGGTCCCTGGAAGAGAAAATGGAGCATATAAATCAACTTTGTCACTTTGGCCTCATGACTCCTGACTTCAACTTATTTGATGTCAATTGTACAGTATCAATCACCTCCAATTGACTCAATTAAATGGACCATACTATCTTAAAATTCAGCTTGAAGTCAATCCAAACCAACTAAAAGTTCACGATAAACCAATTCTAGAAAGAAACACAATGAGCTTGAACATTAGGATGCAGTGACTTGAATGAGATAACCAGATTCAAGATGTGGTTGCAGATTATCGGCCAACTTGAAATAAACTTAAAACTAACCTATGAATTATAGAATTTTTAACTAAGTTGTTCTTCTCTATATTTTCCATGGAACCAGTTAAAGCACAGCATTCTTCCCTTGACAAACGCAGGCTTTTTGTTAGGGGTTTGATAAATACAAGCTGCATGAGAAGGGAATAAAAACTCAAAACACAAAGCTTACGCTGATGAGGTATTATTTACAAACCTTAATCTCTTGTTTCTTAGGGCATTGTCTCATGCTAATACAAAACTCAAGGAAACATGAACTTATGATAAATACATCTTATAATTTTCTAGGTTAAAACCTTCATTTTACTGATAAGCATGTGCTTTCAGGGGATACATCACTTGAGATGTTCATTGCCCAAGGTCGCTCCTTATTTGAAGAATAGAACAACATTAAAAGGTAAAAACTATAATCCTTAACGGTAAAAACTTAAATCATTCAAAAACAAGTTCGCTACAACAAATGTATCCACCTACGACACATTATCAACAATTATGATGTAGTCAAGTATAGAAAAAAGCAGAACTCAAGAGCTCTTCAAGATGAACTTACAGGATAAAATGGTGAATTCACTGGATGAATCTCAACCTTATATTTTGGTTCCCGAGAACTCCGACCAAATGCTCGGCCTGCTATACAACAAATGCTTTAGACACTAAAAAATTACTTTAAAATGATCAAGACATAAGACAACTGTTCTCCGTAAAAAGCACAAATATGAAGACTAATGTCTAATGTAACACCACCACCAGCATTTTAATGCCACTAACTTTTCCGGAGGCGGAACAAGATGCCTAAACTAAACACAATGATGAACACTGATTCCGTTACTGATCCAACCTCTTATTCAGGATAATCTTAGAAGGATTTAAGGTCCCAAGGAAACATATCACATAATTAACAAGAGAGAACATTAGATGTTTTTAAAAAAATCTAATTATATGAAAATACCAATAATCAAACATGTATAGTATTCAAATGCAGAATGAGATCATGCGTTAACAAACCCTAAATTACGATTGAAGAAACTACTTATCCAGATACATTGGAAAGTGATTATATATAAAAGAAATCGATTTACTTCAGTAAACTAATTCAAAACTTGCAACCCAGAACACAAAAAGGAACAGACATAAACTTTTTTTCTCATTATACAGAAATAAGTAAAAAACCTAACTACATAAGCGGCGATTAAGAGCAAAATTGCAACTTGGAAAAATTCAATAAAATTGCAACTTGGAAAAATTCAATCATTGAGAAAATCAAAGGGATACGATCGAAAGATTACTAACCGGAGCTCGATGTGCCCATCACATCGGCAGAAACCAAGAAAGGGTAAGGATCGCAACGGAGGTGGGGGACGAGGAGGAGGAGGAGAAGGAAGCGGAGAGCCGGGAGCTTGCAGGAATCCATTGGAGAACAAGTTCGAAGGCTTCCCTTTTTTGTTTTCCTTCTCTCCGTTGATATCTGAGCACCATCGTAAAGATCTGTGCGGCCGAGGCCACGGCCGTCGTCTATTGAAGGTTGCTGCGCGAGGAGGGATGAAATGTGAGGAAGGCTACGAGGAGGCAAGATCTTGGCCTTGGGGCCAGGCCGCAGATCTCCATCGGGTAGATGTTGTTAACTAGGAAAAAAAACAAATCAGAAGAAATCTATGATATGAGATTAAAAAACTCAAGGGAAATCTGAAAAAAAAAAAGATTGCAATTTTATGAGATCCGGCGGAAGAATTAATGAAAGAGAAAGCACCTTTTTTTTCTCCCCTTTTTTGTTTTCCTTCTCTCCGATAGAAAATCTCATAGTTTTCCTTCTCGGAGTCCTTCTCTTCGATAGAAGGTCTCCCCAGTCCAGGGCAAATCCTCCATAACAATTTCTTTTTTCTTTCCTCTGCAAGTGGATGACAAGTTTATATTTGGATGCGTCCTTTTTTCTTCCTTCTGCAAGTGGATGAGAAGTTTATATTTGGATGCGTCACGGGTAGGAGTGGACTCGACAACAAATCCAACAAGCCCATTTTGGAGTTAAAGTGATGTGAACTCGATCATTCAATTTTTAATTTTTTTTATTTTACATTTATTTAATATAATATATATTATTTAATATTTATTGTAAAGTATAAACTACAATTTCTAACTATTATTTTTGTATGGTTGTATCTAAAATATTTTATTTATATTATTTAAAATTTTTAAATCAAATATAAGTTTAAATTTAAATAAGAAAAATAAAAAAAAACTCGGTCTGTCGAATCGAATTAGGTTGACTCGAGTCGAGTTTGAATCAGATCGAGTTTAGAACCTGATCCAACCAGATTCGGCTCAAACTAAATCGCGTGGGGTCATCAAGTTCATCGAGGCGCGTATTAAGAATGAAAATTTTAATGGAACGAGAAATTTCATATTAAAAAAAGAGTAGGTTAATGGATGTTGTAAATTAAATAATCAGCTGTTTATATTTTATTAATTTAATACAGATGCACCAGCTTTCAAAATTGATAATGTGAACTGATGTTTGACATTAGCATGAAAAGTTAAAAAATATATTAGGGTTTTATATTATCAATCATGAATCATTATGTACACAATGTCCTTCTATCATTTTATCATTCTCACGGGTGATTTTAATTTATTTTTCAAATTATTATCTCTACATCTAATTGAATTATGTAACCAAAAAATACTAAATCCTCCTAACTCATCCTCCTAAAAATCCTCCTAACACTCACATAATTATTTTACCCCAAAAAGTTGATAAAATTACAAGTGCATGCCATTGTGACCTTTTAGGAGGATTATTAGGTTGATTATTAGGAGGATGTAGCAATGCCCTTTTTATAAATTATATTTTTTTACTCTTTATATTCCACTCTAATTTTATTCATAGTAAAAACAACTAATTTAAATCTTACGTGAAATACACTTTTTTAAGACATATGCATGAATATAAAATGACTAGCATAATTATTCTACTATTACAAAAGATAAAATAATTTGTATAATCATTTTAAATATGTAAACTTAACTAATATATTGTGTAACTTCAAAGTTGTAAGATATCTCTACGATATGTTGTACGTTACAAAAGTAATAATTATCTTTTGTGAATAATAATATAAAATATATTTTCATTCTTATCTTATCTTAAAGCTGAACTTTATCGGCAATTTCAACTATTCTCGACTCACATTTGCTATTTATCTTTTCTCTCCTTTTTTTTCAATGTTTTCATAACCGGATCGACGACTGGACCGGACTTCTTACTGGGTCGCGGTTGGACCGATCCAATCGGATTCGATCGGATTGAATCGAATTTTATTAAAATAATATTATTTATAACAATTATAAGGATATAATATATATGATATAATATATGAATATTGTACTAATAACCTATTAAAAATATTGAAAATTAATATAACATAATTTTATTTATTAAAAAATAAAAATGATTAACATATAAATATAAATAAATTATTGTTAATTTAGTATCTCTTATTTATTAATGCTAGATGCTATATTAATAAATTTTATCCTAAATTATTCTTATTTCTTTTTTTCTTTAACACTTTCTTTTTTATTTTCTTTATTTATGCCCTTTAATAATTTTCCATTTTAAGGTTAATCAATTTTGAATACTTACCTTTTCTATTTCAATTCCTATTTAATTTTATACATATCGTACTCCCTCCTTTTTTACCTTTCCCATATTCCTTTCCTTTTTTTCTTTCTTAACTTTCATATTTTTATCATTTTTAAATTTTTTTTTTAAAATTTGATTTGAACATGGTTGAACCGGTTCAACCGGCCCGATTCAACTGGTCGGTTCAACCGGTTTTGACCGATTCAACATAAAAAATAGTTTTGATATCAAACTGAACCGAATTACCGGCCGGTTCGCGATTAAATTGGTTGAACCGGTCGGACCGCTTCGATTTTGATAACATTGCTTTTTTTCAATTTTTTTGCAAATTAATGCTTAAAGAATTAAATTTTTTTTGCACATTATATCTCCCCAACTTTTCATATCTTCAGTGTTTTTAAGACTGGATCGTCGGTCCGACTGGTTCAACCACGAACTGGCTGTCGATCCGGTCCGATTTAATATGAAAACCCAATTTTGAAAAAAACCCGGAATGAATTGGTTCGACCCGGGCAAAACCGGTTTGAATCGAAAAATCGGCTCAAACCGGTTTTTTTCAAATCAATAAATATGGAAAGAAATTATATAATAAGGAAGGTATAATAATGATATAAATGTGAAAAAAATAGAAAGTATAAGATATTAGGAAATAGAGTAAATTATGATGTGTTAAATAGAAAAGGAAATTAATTATAATGAAATTAGATTTGAAATTTGTGGGTAAAAATAAAGGTGAAAGAAAGATTAGAAATTATAAAAATTAGGAAAGTAATAATCAGGAAGTTAAATTTGAAACTAATGAATAAAAAAGGAAAGAAAATAAATATATAAAGAAAATATATTTACAAAATTCTACATAAAATATTTTAAAAATAAGAAAATTGTTTCATTAAAATTATTATAATAAATATATGTTTAAATTTCACATGATTATAAATAAGACATGAGATGAAGGTTTCTTAATATTAATTAAAATATGATATATGCATGGTTGATGATATGTAATGTCAAGATATTTTGTCATCCCACTATTTATTTGTCTGAGTTCTAAGTTCTTGAATGAAAATTAGTTAAATATAATTCATAAATTTTGAAGTTAATGATTGAAAAAATATGAATATAATTAATTAGGAAAATGAAAATTTCTTTTTTTGGTTCTACAGATGTTATTATGGATTATGTTTACAAGTAATTTAGATGTGATCGATCCATGATTATTTACATGTAAAAATATGGAATATAAAGTTCTAAGTTCCAATCTCTTTTTTTATTATACATATGTTATTTACATGTAAAAATAATTTATTTAATATTTTAGGTATACTATAGTTTTTTCTAAAAAATATCTAAATATTATTATTTTAATAAAAATTCGATTCAATCCGGTCGAACCCGATTGAACTGGTCAAACCATGACTCAGTTGCTTGTTCGGTTCGATTTTAAAAACATTGCATATCTTATGTTCCAAAGTGCTCCAATCCCTACTCCCTTTTCTATATTCTTTTTTTTCTTTTTTTCCCTTTTTGGACTGAATTCATTTCTTAATTAACGTTTCCTACATCTATAGAATAATTTTTCCCGCACATTCTAATTCACTATTCGAGAAAACGTGTGACGGCCTACCTTCCCATTCATTCCTCGAATGTCAAGTGCCAACCAAACTTGCTATGTTTTTTTTTCTCCCTACGTATGTTCTACTCCCCTACATTTAAGTGGAGTGTAGGAACTTGCCAACCCTCCACAGGAATGAAGCGACCTCTATGAGACTTTCTAGTACGTTCAGAGCTTGGTTGCACGGCGAGCATGAGGGACTTGAGCAGTGATAGGCGAGAAGGCACTAGCCTACACGAGGAGGCCCGGACACGGTCGCTAGAAATGGAGGAGGTGAAGAGAAGGGTGAGGAAGAGGACGTGGAAGGCGAAGAAGAGGCAGCAGAAGACGAACACATCGTGCTTGATGAAGTCCATGCAGTGATAAGCGAGAAGGCACTAGCCTGCACGAGGAGGCTCGGACGCAGTCGCTAGCAATGGAGGAGGTGAAGAGAAGGGCGAGGAAGAGGACGTGGAAGGCGAAGAAGAGGCAGTAGAAGACGAACACTTCGTGCTTGATGAAGTCCATGCGTTGACTGAGCCAGCCCGTTGGCGTTGAGGTCCTCCTCGCGCTGCCTACAGAGCTTGAGGAGGAGGACATGGCCTGAGCCCTTGGAGTTTTGTGTCAGGGGTGGTGGAGGGCAGCAGAGCCTTCAGCGAAGTCGAGAAACTCGACAAAGTTGCTTGCAGCTTCTGCTCTCCTTCTGCTTGTGCGAGGGGGATCTCCAGGATGACATGAGGGATAACTATTATTCATCATCATACTTTAATATACTAACTATTTTCGTGTTCGATCAAATTTTTATCATATCGCTGGGAAATCTCAATCTAACATCCCGGCGCCGACGATGGCGATCCACAGAATGAAGTTTGCAAGATTTTCGGCTTCGGGACTATTGTTGTCAGCAGAGCAGGAGACGAAGATGTCGTGGTGATGGTGTCTTGGAAGTAAGGCTACAGACTCCCGCCAAAGAAAAGTGAGAGCATGTAACGACCTCAAAATTCAGCTCAAATTTGAAACTTTTGCCGAACCCTAAGCGAAGTTACTTCGACTTTAACATGACCTAATTTCATAAAACATTGCAGCGAAAACATAATATACTAAACATAAATCATAATATCATGAAAACAACGGAAGACTTCGTAAAATAACCCAAGATACAAGTCTAACCCATGGGCCACATAGGCTCTAATATCAAGACCCAACAAAGGGTTCATAATATATACATGAGTCCAAATAAAAGTAAAAGACTCAAAGGCCCATAAGCCATACATACTTGACTCTTATAAGAGTCCATCATCGTAACATAAGTCTAAGAAAGATAACTTGGGCCATAGCCCGACTCGTCCATGTGCAATGTGTCCGTCACGAGGCCCTTGCCGTCGAATCTAAGCCTCGTCCATACCTGCACGGATCCATGGGTGCAGGAAATTTCTTCCGTTAGAGTATGTTGAGGCATATACATGCTATGATACTATGACATAATCTCTACATGTCATGGCATATGCATATCATCAGAATATTGGCCATGCATATCGGACGACCATTTTGGGTATCGGTCGTCCGATACTTGACGTATTCGGACGTCCGAATCGAAATGTTCGAACGATCGCTAATCACAAAATGTGTCAAATATTTTCGACCACCCATATCGGACGACCATTATTAAATCGGTCGACCGCTACATGTCTTTCGGACGTCCGAGATAAGGTCTCCGAACGACCGCTAATCACAGAATGTGTCTGACGGTCGCTCATTGTGGGACCGCAGACACCCGATTTTACAGGGTTTTTTCCCAAATCTTTAATACATTAACATATTGAACCAAGCCTGACATCCAAACATCACATAAGACCTTTCTTGACATTCTTAACATTCTAATCATGAAACATAATGAGATTTTCACATATGACCTTCAACATGTTAATCACACTTATAGATTGTACATAAGCTTTACAAAATTTCATAATGAGCTAATATAAATGATAATGAACATCATAAACTTAAACATGATTAGCAATATGTCAATAAACATGATAGCAATACATGAAACATCTTGCATTCAAATCATGATTAGCAATAACATAATAATCTAATGAAACATGAAGTAAGAAATGCATAATCCCTAATCATACTTTAATAAGATCTAGGGTGGTCTTAATGCTTCTTAATTCATCCAAGCACACATCATTAAGAGTGTGATTAGAGTTTGGATTCCTTCAAACATACCTTAATAGCAAGCCTAAACTCTTAACTTCTTTCCTTCTCCTCTGGCTCTAACAATCCTTTCTTCCTTTTTAAAGTTACTGTTCACGAGCTACAGGGACTGCTACAGTGAGGTAGAGCATATTGGTGTAAGAGAAAGTGTTGAGAGAGTGAGATGATGCTTACTGTAGCACAAGAATGGCTTCTTCTCGTTGTTAACCGTGTAAGAATGATGAGGGAGGAAGAGAGTGGGTAATAGAGAGGTTGCTGTAGCTTGGGGTGTGGCTTTGGGTAGCTTTCGGCCGCATGGGGTTATGGGAATATTAGGGCATTAGTTTAGTACACATAGAGTGGTTGGTCTTTGGGCTGGAGGCGGCTTGGGCTACAACCTTTTTCATTTTTTTTTCAGGATGTTACAGAGCATGCCCATTGCGCCAACGATGGCAACGTCAATCCCCTAGTATGTCGGAACCCAAGCACCATGAAGCCCAACAAACTTTATAATTAAGCCGCAATGTGTGTAGCGGTCGCCATTGCGCGGTTCGTGCCTGCAGTGCGTTGTTGAGAAGGCTAGCTAGCGTAGGCCATCGCTGCGCTCGTGGCCGTGGAGACGGTGTTTGAATTTTGATCCCATCGCCATCGTGGGTCCCTCGAGTAGTCAAGCTCCCGTGGGGCATGGCTCCGCGATGATCAAACCATTGGAGGAAGCCCGAAGGGAAACGTGGAACCTATGTGAGAAGCTCCAAGATCCTATGAGCTTGCGGTTGCACGGACAGCGAGAAGTTGACGCCGGTCGACGTCGCACTCCTCGCACTATCGGGAGGGGACGTTCTAGAGGTTGTAGACAGCGAACGGGAAGGAGAAACTCTCCGACCAGACGAGAGTAGCGATGATGACGTCATGGAAGCCTACACGACGGTGCCAATTGTGATGGAGCGGTGGCGCCCATGCCTGCAAACACGATCACGTCCGCGTCGGCATCAGAGGAGACGAGGTCGAGGAACTCAGGTGAGCAGCAGGTGTGGAGGCGGAGTATGGGGTGGAGGACTGAAGGGAGCGCTGGAGGAGGGTCAGGTGGTCGGGGCGGAGGACAGGGGAGAAGGTGTGCATTGCTTGAGAGTAGGCGTAAAGGGGAGATCGATGTCGAGGGATTGGAGGTGGGCGGCACACCAGTCGGCACCCGTGGCGAGTGGTGGAAGGGATTCATGTAGAGGATGTAGGTGTGGTTGCATGAGATCAGGCGACAGACGCGAAGTCACGCAACGGGGAAGAAGGGGAGAAAGCGTAGGCGGCAGCCGCGTCAATGGAACAGGGAGTGCAAGAGAGAGAAGAAGATGTGGCAGCGGGGATCAGCAAGGTGATGCTTCTTCAATAATTTTGACAAATTAATTCAAAATAACTTGTAATTCATCATAATCCATTCGGACGATATAACTTGTAATTTTGACAAAATCTTGAGTTAACTACACTAATAAAATACCATGCGTGAAATTGCATCCATTCAATAATTGTATTTTAAGTGATTAAGACTGATTAATTAGTTTTCTTGGTAAAATACTCATTAGTAAGGTTTTGAGATATGAGTTAATAAATTTTTATTTTACCCAAAAATATTAGTATATCTACTAAGATATCATAGCTTGAACGATATAACTATCTTGTAAGGTAAAAAGGCAATGTTTTACTAATGTTTTACGTAACAACTAATATCACATTACAATTAACTAGTCCACGAACGATATAACTATCCGTCAACCGACCTCCTCCACGCTTCCGCCGCTGCGATTAAGTATTATAATTAACTAATCCTAAATCCCGTGCGATGCATGGATGAATATTAAAAAAATAATATAAATTTAAGATATTACCACTTATAATAATTAATAAAACTAATTTATTAATATTTAAACGTGATAAATAAATTAGTCTATTTTGAAAAATTTTAAAATTCAATTGAAATTTATCAAGACCCCCACTTCTTAAATTATTTTTTTCCTAAATAATTAACTATTTTCCAAAAATAGAAATTTATATGATTTTAAAATTTATATTTATTTTATAAGGAAATTTTAATTTTATTGGACTGAAATAGAATTCTTTGTTTTAAATTACTTTTAAAATTTGAAAATAAGGAACATCCTCTAAAAATGAAATAGACATTACCTTTTAAAAATAAAACATTATTTATTTTAATCATACTCAAATTGATAAAAAGGAAAAATTAATCTTAATTTGACTTAGTCTAAATTATTTATTTTAAACTAATTTTACATTTCAAAATACAATGTTCTCTTCTAGAACAATATTATTTTTATCTGTACATTATTCTTAGAAAGAAAATATTATTTATTTCAATCATAACTGAAGAATCTGCTTATATTAGAAATATACTCATAAATTTAATCTTCTTTTATTTTTGTCACCTTATATAACAAACTAATAACAAATTATGTTGAATTTTTATTTTAAATCATGTTTTATTTCCTAAAATAACAAATTGTTTTTAAAGTTGAAATTATTATTTACTTGCTTATTATATTTTATAAATAAAACATTATTTATTTTAAACATACTCGAATTATAAGGAATTATTATTTTTACTTCCAAAAATAGCAAATTATCTTTTAAAAATAAATTATTTTTACTTGTATTGATGCTCAACTTGATGAAAATGAAATATTTATATTAATTTGCCTCAAATTGAATTATATATTAAATTATTTTTAATTTATAAAATAATAAATATTTAAATATGAATTATTATTTACTTCAATATTATCTTTTGAAAAGAAATTTTAATTTATTTTAATCATACTCAAATTGATAAAAGGACAGTGATCTTAATTTGAACTCAAATTGAATTAGTAATCATAAATTACTTTTTAATTCAAAAAATAACAAATTATATTTTAAATAGGAATTATTGTTTACCTGCTTATTATCTTTTTGAATGAAAATATTATTTCGTTTCATCTTGCTTAAAATGATGAAATGGAAAGATCAATATTAATTTGACTCAATCTGAATTATTTATTTTTAATTACGAAATTAATAAATTGTTTTTTAAAATATATATTTTTACTTGCAATGCTATCAAATTGATAAAGAATAAATATTAATCATAATTCAATTCAAATTGAATTTTTTCTTTTAAATTATTTTTAGTTCCAAAAAAAGTATCGTGTAAAAGGAAAATTGAGTATTAATTTGACTCAAAGTAAAATATTTATTTTAAATAATTTTTTATTACGAAAATAAATTATTATGTTTTTAAAAAGTAATTATTATTTACCAGAACAATATCTTATAGAGAGAAAATATTATTTATTTTAATAATCCTCAACTTGATAAAAAGAAAGGAATAATATTAATTTAACTCGATTGAATTATTTGTTTTAAATAATTTTTTATTTCCAAAAATAAACAACTTATCTTTTAAAAGGGAATTATTATTTACGTATACATACTTTTATAGAAAGGGATATTATTTATTTTAATTATACCCAAATTGATAAAAAAATTGAAAGATTAATCTTAAATTTGACTCAAATGGATATCTTCATTTTAAATTATTAGGAATTATACTGTAATATTAGGAATTATTTTTACTCATAATAATACTCAAATTGACAAATGAAAGATTAATCTTAATTTCACTCAAATTGAATTATTTTTAAATTCCTAAAGTAACGAATTATTTATTTTACTTTTGTTACCATATATAACAAACCATTATAAGATGATTTTTATTTCCTTTTAATCATATAAGAATAAAGAGTAATTTTAATTTGACTCAAACGAAATTATTTATTTTAAATTATTTTTTAATTCCAAAAAATGACAAATTATTTTTAAAATAGGAATTATTCTTACTTGTAATCATACTCAAATTGATAAAATGAAATATTAAACTTAATTTGACTCAAATTATTTTATTTGTTTATGAATTTTTATTTCCAAAAATAACAAATTATTTCTTTTACTTTTGGTACCTTATATAACATACTATTGTAAGATTATTTATATTTACTTTTAATCATACTCAATTTGATAAAAGAAGAAAGATGAATCTTAATTTGATTCAAATCGAATTATTTATTATATATTATTAAATTTTAAAAAATACTTACAAAATATCATTTAGAAAGAAAATAATTTATTGTAATATACTGAAATGGATAAAAAGAAAAAAATAATCTTAATTTGACTCAAATTAAAATTTTAATTTATATTATTTTAAATTTCGAAAATAACAAATTACTTTTACTTACATAATATATTTTAAAAAAGAAAATAATATTTATTTTAATCATACCCGGACGATAAAAAGAAAAGTTTAATCTTAATATGACTCAAATTGAATTATTTTAAAATTCCTAAAGTAATGAATTATTTATTTTACTTTAGTTACCTTATATAACAAACTGTTATAATATAGTATTTATTTCCTTTTAATCATACTAAAATTGGTAAAAAAAGAAAGACTAATTTTAATTTTACTCAAATTAAATTATTTATTTTGAACTATTTTTTAATTCCGAAAAATGACAAATTATTTTTAATTAGGAATTATTTTTACTTGTAATCATACTCAAATGATAAAAATGAAATATTAAACTTAAGTTGACTCAAATTAAATTATTTAAAGAAAAGTTTAATCTTAATATGACTCAAATTGAATTATATATTTTCAATTATTTTTTAATTTCTGAAATAACAAATTATATTTTAAAAGGAATAATTTACTCCACACCCCACCTCTCTCTCTCTTTTACAAAGAAAATAATATTTATTTTAATCATAATCAAACTGATAAAACAAAAGTTTAAGATTAATCTTTATTTGACTAAATTGAATTATTTATTCTGTATTATTTTTAAATTTCGAAAATAAAAAAATACTTACAAAATATCATTTAGAAATAAAATAATTTATTTGAATATACTGAAATGGATAAAAAGAACAGATTAATCTTAGTTTGTCTCAAATTAAAATTTCATTTTATATTATTTTTTAATTCCAAAATAACAAATTATTTTTACTTACATAATATATTTTAGAAAGAAAATAACAGTTATTTTAATCATACCTAGACTGATAAGAAGAAAAGTTTAATCTTAATATGACTCAAATTTAATTATATATTTTAAATTATTTTTCTTAATTTCCGAAATAAAATATTATATTTTAAAAAGAACAATTTTACTCCACACCGCACCTCTCTCTCTTTCTTTTAGAAAAAAATAATAATTATTTTAATATGAGTCTAATTGATAAAAAAAAGTTTAATCTTTATATGACTCAAATTGAATTATATATTTAAATTATTTTTTTTAATTTACGAAATAACAAATTATGTTTTAAAAGGGATAATTTTACTCCACATCCCACCTCTCTCTCTCTCTCTCTCTAAAATATATGTCTTGAGCCATGGGGATTATAATTGAAGATTAACTTTTAAAATAATATTATTCATCCGACTTTTTCACGTATTGTATATTATTTATATTGTGTTATATATATTGTTACCTTGTGTAACAAACTTTCTATGATTAGTTTTATCTTTTAGATTTAAATTATTTTATATTATTTTTTAATTTCAAAAATAAGATTTAAACTTTTTAACTATATTAATTATTATTATTTGGCATGTGCCGTCGTGATATTTTATCACTTATCGCATTCTCATCTCTCGTAATTTTACCTCTGCTTTTATATATATAGATTAATAAAGGGATAGAATATGGTGGCACAATATTTCTCAATCCAAAGATGGAAAGTATTTTTTATTGATGATAATAACGAAAAAGGTTGCAGTTTCAGTATATTTTACCTTTGATCACTCATAGTTTTAAATCTAACCAATTCAAATAATATTTTTCCTATCTTCTTGTTATTTCTTTTTAAATTTGGTGATCAACAATATTCAAACTAATTTTGTGGCAGTTCTCATATTCTTTCTCCTAATTGATTCTTTATTTGTTGGATCCAGAAAAACAACTGTTCATATTAGATATTGCAGATTTATTTCTAATTTTCTCTAGCATTCTTAATATATTATTGTCCAAAAATTGATTGTGGAGTTTAATTACTGGTAATATACTTTAAAATGTTGAAAATAAAATTTAAATAAATATTTTTAATTTATATTAATTTCTATCGCTTTAGGTCTTCGGATAGCCTGATTTGAGGTAGAAATTATATGCACTTAGACTTGGAGAGGTCACGACTCACGAGGTCCAAGTGAAGAGCGAAACCAAATGACATAACGAACCGATGAACCGCTATTGAATCTGGGAAAATAATTGAACCAGGTGACCTATAATTAAAATAATTGAACCAGGTGACCTATAACGGGGAGAGATTTGACCACACCATCCTTATTTCCTTAAGGAATTAAAATATAAAATTATTTTAAATTTTTTATTTATTCTTAGGAGTTGTTTCGATGAAGATCTATTACTAAATTAACAGCAAATTTTATGTATCAGCGTTCGTTATTCATTGAAATTATTTTAGAATATGAAAACTTATTATACTTTTTATAATGAGTCTCTAAATTATCAATAATAATAATAATAATAATAATAATAATAATAATAATAATAATAATAATAATATGTATGTATGTATGTATGTATAAAATACATGCGCATGACATAAAAAGTGTGACAAATTTATTTTTCCATATATAGTATATATATCTATATATGTAAACAGGATTAAGAAATAGTAAAAGAAAAAAAAATGAAAAGAAAAGTAAAAGCTAGGCCTGATGGATCCATGGGCTCGGCCTGGTCGTCTGGTGCGATTAATAGGTGTCCAAGTTCACTATTTTTTTTATTGATGTTAAATGGACTCTTCCAACTTGGGCCATTCTATTTTTCTATTTGTATTCTTAGAAAAAATGTAAGCCGTAGAGTGTAGAACATTACATTTCTTTTATCAAACAATAAAATAATTATACATTAATTATTTTATTAAATAAATGGTAATATCGATAAAGATGAAGATAATTTGATCGCTTGATAATTCGATATTAATAATCAAATTATTTTAATATATATATGATTAAATCAACCACCACGATTTATTTAATTTTATATGATGATTTTATAAGCAAAATTAATTCATAGCTATATATATTATATAATTAATTAATAATATAATTTAAAGTGGGTTCATATATATGTACAGAAATAGGAATAAATCTTCATGGGACAGAGTAAGATATTCCTAGCCCACTCAGGTTTTTCCTTTTTTTTTATAGTTATGTTATATATTAATTCAAAATAATTTTGCAAGTAATTGTTCAAGTTCAAAAAAATCATGTCAATACTTTCTTTGGATTTCGATTAAGGCTACCTTTTTTCTTGAAGGGTTGGATAATTTTGTACATAATTGGTCAAGCTCAAAAAAGTTGTAATGCTAAATTGAAGATAATTGACTTTAAATTTTCTTACATTAATTGTACTAAATTTTTATGTTGGGCTCTTAGTTTTACAAAGGGTCTACATTGCTGGACATTTTAGTGGTTTTTAAATGAGAACCTACATTTTATTAAGCATTATTTTGTTTTTTTTTTACTAAACTTAAGGGAGAAACTACCTTTTATCAAGCATTTTCTTTGTTCTTTTGCCATACTTTTGTTCTTTTTTTTTTCTTTTGAAGCATTATTGTCCGATGCAAGTGCACTTGAAGTAAAACTTTAATGAAATTTGGATCTTGGGTCAATTAACGGGTCAATTACCTCTAAACACATACATGAAAATTAGACTTAAAGCAGTCATATTAATTCATATATATAATATGATAGTTGCAATAGCACGTGTCTCAATGCATATTTTAAAATTGTAAACTTTGAAAGCTCAAATTCTTCTAGTTGAAAGCAGGACGAAATTCTTTCTTCTCTTTTTTTTTTGTAAATTAGTTATCTCAACAATGGAGGAGTTATTGAATTCCCTCCCACACATAATTATAACTGCATATTTAGTTGTTTAAATTATTTAATACCATAAGTAATTCAATTTATGAAATAAATTCAGACAGTGTGGAATTTAAATTCCAACAAGATCGTCCCACCATTCTGCTATAACTAATTTTACATATGAGCATATTTTCCGGTTTGGTTGATCTCAAAACTTTAATGAACCAAATCAAACATTTTAAAGCTCAACTTAATCAGAAAAGGAACTAGAATGCTGAATTTATCAACAATACGAGAACACCCGCCCATTGTGAGTTTATTTTATATTGATTCATTGTGAGTTTATTCATTTAAATGGGAATTTACTTAATAATCCCATATTTATCTCCATAGCAATTCTATCTCTTTTCAAATTTCATCTTATCTTTCTAATTTATCCCATAATTTTTCATCAATTTCATAATTAATTAATTCCATAATATTATGATAGGAATTTTCATATCCATTAAATTAAAATAAATATCTTTTATTTATTTATGAAAATCCAAGTCGTTGCATTGCGAGAATACTGATATATATTCGAACGATTAAACTTTATTCGACAACACTAATATCGGTGACGGCCTACTCTATTCGATCGACTTGTTTGGATGATCAAGTGATAGATGTGCAACTCGTTATCCCTCGTGTTGTTAACCTTTTTTTGCTTTCGACTCACCTGAACAGTAAAATGACGACTATAGCCTCAGTTGTGATAGAGGAATATCACATATTCCATCGTTTTCGATGAATATCGCAACCCAAAAATAGCTCCCCAACAGGATTAAACACGTCTTGGTTTATGTGCGCACCCTATCGATCAACACTCCTAATCTATGCGGTGTTTCACAAAATTCGGCTGAATAAGTAGTTATTCCCTCATCTATTCAGCATTCAAACGGGGCCTTCGGGTGACTACATCAAATATTATCTCGGCAATATAGATATAAATATGAAATTTCGTGTGGGTCATCTGGTCCACCATGGCGTCCATGCGGAATTTTGTCGGACCGATAGTCGGGACACCAATGTATGAATTTTTTTATTTGTTATTATATATGTAAATATTTTTTATCATATTATATATATCTAATCATTATAACATTATATATTATAATATTTGTTAGTTCAAATCTTAAGGTTAAAAAAAAAAAAGTGGCCACAACACGACTGAATTTGGTATGACAAGACTGAATTTTAAAATGGATCATGCCGACACGGCACGGACAAACACCGGGCATAACCTATTCGTCTTTACATAGATTTCATCAATCATACCCAACCAAGCGAAAGGTATTGCACTAACAAGGTTGGGTAATAGCATAAAGTCTCAAGTATGATTCTGGCAGCATTGATGCTCACGTCTGATTTCCAATCTGGTGAAGCGGCCCTGACTTTATTAGAGGAAATGGAATCCTCTACTTCACTTCCAAAATCTGAGCAAGCAAATACCTGATTGATTGGGAAAAGAACAGTAACAAATTGGTGACGCGCCTAAGCCATAAGCAACGTCATCCACGCTGGCAAGTGGCGATTACTCTGCTTGGTCTGCCGGAATATCTTAGAAATCATGGAACGTTGATTTTAAGATGGACGCCCAGGATATGCTGAGTAACCTTACAGAATAATTGTGGTGGCCCGTTAAATTCACATTAAAAAAAAAAACTACGCGGCAATGAGAGCACCTTGAAAAAGGTGGCAGAATACTTGAATCAATTTGGAGGTAATCACATGAACTCTGTAAGTATATTCTGATTCTATTAATTTAAAGAAAAAGAAAAATGTTACAAGAGGACGTCGGACTTTTGTCCCGCGCCTCTATCTCGAAGAGATCTGAATGCTGAATCCTTCGAGAGAGAGAGAGAGAGAGAGAGACGAAACCTAAAAATCATGTGGCATATTTTTCCGAGTCATCAGGAACTATTCTTATTTGTGTGCTTTTATGCTCATTTTCTGCCGATGTCTCTTCTATGTCAACAGGAATTTCATTGCAGTGGATGGTATGCCACGTGGGTCTTTCTTGCTGAAACATCCTGTAGTAGAGAATTTCAGATTGTATAAGCAAATCATCGTTCAACATTGCTTACGACGCTAACAATCGCTTCTACATTCTAAAACTCAAACAATTGGTCCATTCTGAGTTCTGAAATTCCGAAAGGATGGACAGGGTAAGGGATTCAAAACATACGGGTGTTTGCAGAGCATCGGACTGTGAACCATAGTTACATATATGCACGTGGAAATCTCTTTGATTGAGCTGACGACCACACAAATCTAACCTGTGAAAAATGTTTGACGGAGTATTAGCGAAATTTCATAGTACCTTAAGCAATCATTTGCCATCATGCCTCAGTTTCTCGGGGTTGATTTGTAAGGTCGCAGATGGTACCATTTGTATATTGATGAGCATGATATCTGTTCAGATTTGACGTGATGAACAAATTGTGTTGTAGTATACATGAATGTACCTAAATTTTCCTCTAAAAAAATCAATTCTAACATCAATAAACACGACAACCAGAATTTTTGCCCAATCAAAAGTCTTACCTCTGGGAGGCATCTTTGGCGCAGGGATCCTTGAGCATAGAGGTGTCAGCATGGTTTTTATTGAACACATCTGTCGCTTCTGGATCGAAGACACCCAAAACAAATTCCTGAACGATCTGCAACAGGAAAATTCAGACCATTATTATGAACATGAAAGCGACTGAAAACCAACACCAGTACAACAATTTCAAGCTGCCAAGCATACTTCGCAGTTCAACAACTTGCAGACGCATTAAACATACTAGCACTTGTGAGTCACAAGAAGCAACAGAAAAATGTCTTTAACAAATAATCATGTTCAATACCAAGAAAACAATTCAAGTTACCGTGCAAAAAAATGTTGGATTCCAAGCTCTAAAAGTTATTTGAGATATGAAGTACGGTTTAAAAATATTTTCCCTGTTGTTTTATGCACTTTCCTTTTCTATGAGGTAGAACTAGTCTGACAACTTCAAGAAAAAACGTTACCTGATCATTTTCCAAATGAACTTGCTTCACATGCTTTTGGTAGCAAAATTCTTAAGACCACCAACTTTCATGCTGCATGATAAAATATAACATAAGAAATGTTGAAAAAGAACAAAGAGTCAGAATTCTATTCAGGAACCTCACATTGTAGAAACATTCGTCCTTCAGCATATCCAATAACTCATCAGGAGTCTTCAACTTAATGCTTTCAATTATAATACTACTTGAATTTTGTGGGGCGGCTGGCTTTGAATTCTTTGTTTCCTCAATCATAGGCATGAAACACATGTAGCTGCGCCCTTCCTTATTGGACATTGCGACTGACTCCTGGCCTTCTTCCTGTAAATGTGTCCCTTGCTGTTAGCGGATTTCGTCAAGTTGGGCAATCTATTTAGTCCAAACCGTTGAGTGAAATAGAGGCATTAAGATACATTCAAAATCAACAAATTGCAACAAAGGTCCCTGGAAGAGAAAATGGAGCATATAAATCAACTTTGTCACTTTAGCCTCATGACTCCTGACTTCAACTTATTTGATGTCAATTGTACAGTATCAATCACCTCCAATTGACTCAATTAAATGGACCATACTATCTTAAAATTCAGCTTGAAGTTAATCCAAACCAACTAAAAGTTCACGATAAACCAATTCTAGAAAGAAACACAATGAGCTTGAACAGTAGGATGCAGTGACTTGAATGAGATAACCAGATTCAAGATGTGGTTGCAGATTATCGGCCAACTTGAAATAAACTTAAAACTGACCTATGAATTATAGAATTTTTAACTAAGTTGTTCTTCTCTATATTTGCCATGGAACCAGTTTTTTTTTTTTTTTTTTTGAGGAGAGCCATGGAACCTGTTAAAGCACAGCATTCTTCCCTTGACAAACACAGGCTTTTTGTTAGGGGTTTGATAAATACAAGCTACATGAGAAGGGAATAAAAACTCAAAACACATAAAGCTTACGCTGATGAGGTATTATTTACAAACCTTAATCTCTTGTTTCTTAGGGCATTGTCTCATGCTAATACAAAACTCAAGGAAACATGAACTTATGATAAATACATCTTATAATTTTCTAGGTTAAAACCTTCATTTTACTGATAAGCATGTGCTTTCAGGGGATACATCACTTGAGATGCCCAAGGTTGCTCCATATTTGAAGAATAGAACAACATTAAAAGGTAAAAACTATAATCCTTAATGGTAATCTTAAATCATTCAAAGACAAGTTCGCTACAACAAATGTATCCACCTACGACACATTATCAACAATTATGATGTAGTCAAGTATAGAAAAAAGCAGAACTCAAGAGCTCTTCAAGATGAACTTACAGGATAAAATGGTGAATTCACTGGATGAATCTCAACCTTATATTTTGGTTCCCGAGAACTCCGACCAAATGCTCGGCCTGCTATACAACAAATTCTTTAGACACCAAAAAATTGCTTTAAAATGATCAAGACATAAGACAACTGTTCTCCGTAAAAAGCACAAATATGAAGACTAATGTCTAATGTAACACCACCACCAGCATTTTAATGCCACTAACTTTTCCGGAGGCGGAACAAGATGCCTAAACTAAACACAGTGATGAACACAGATTCCGTTACTGATCCAACCTCTTATTCAGGATAATCTTAGAAGGATTTAAGGTCCCAAGGAAACATATCACATAATTAACAAGAGAGAACATTAGATGTTTTTAAAAAAAATCTAATTATATGAAAATACCAATAATCAAACATGTATAGTGTTCAAATGCAGAATGAGATCATGCGTTAACAAACCCTAAATTACGATTCAAGAAACTACTTATCCAGATACATCGGAAAGTGATTATATATAAAAGAAATCGACTTACATCAGTAAAATAATTCAAAACTTGCAACCCAGAACACAAAAAAGGGACAGACATAAACCTTTTTTTTTCTCATTATACAGAAATAAGTAAAAAACCTAACTACATAAGCGGCGATTAAGAGCAAAATTACAACTTGGAAAAATTCAATAAAATTGCAACTTGGAAAAATACAATCATTGAGAAAATCAAAGGGATGCGATCGAAAGATTACTAACCGGAGCTCGATGTGACGATCTCATCGGCAGAAACCAAGAGAGGGTAAGGATCGCAACGGAGGAGGGGGAAGAGGAGGAGGAGGAGGAGAAGGAAGCGGAGAGCCGGGAGCTTGCAGGAATCCATTGGAGAACAAGTTCGAAGGCCTGGTCGCCAGCGCGTCCCGGGGATCGCCGGCGCGTCCCCAGTCGTCGCGGCGGCGTTGGCTTCTGGGGGTTTTACTTCGGAGTTCGGACCACTCGGATCTTCCACCATCTCTTCGAGTTGCTCGGCGGTTGAATCATGCGAAGGGCTTACGAAACGAGACCAATCAGCTCGTGCCAAGTCAGCTGTTAAATCAGCTCTTCAAGTCGGCCGTCCATTGAAGGCTGCTGGTGGCGGCGGCAGCGGGGGCGGCGGCGCGCGATGGTGAGAGGAGGGATGAGATGTGCGGTGGCCTTAACTAGGAAGAAAAAGAAATCTATGATCTGAGATTAAAAAACTCAATCGAAATCTATATAAAAAAAAAAAAACATTGCAATTTTATGATAGAGAGTCGAAGGTGCCGAGCCCGCAGATCTCCGCCACCATGTTGTTAACTAGGAAAAAAAAAACAAATCAGAAGAAATCTATGATCTGAGATTAAAAAACTCAAAAGAAATCTGAAAAAAAGAAAGATTGTAATTTTATGAGATCCGGCAGTTTTTTTCTTCCCTTTTTTGTTTTCCTTCTCTCCGATAGAAGATCTCAGAGCATGCACGGTGTCGTTCTCGGTGGAGTAGATCTCACTAAGAAATATTCGGATAATTTAAAATTGCGTTTCGACTCTCAGTAGTTTATACTTTATTATATATAACAACTTTGGCCCAACTCTTCTAAAAACCATGCACGACTCCAAATCGAATTACGACTAAGAGACATTATATAACTCAGCTTTTTCAAGCTTATTCTTCTACGTCACAACACCTTTCGCTGGCCCGGACGCCTTGTTCTAAATCAAACTACGACTAATTGTACTCGTTGTCGCACATCCGTCGACTCCCCTTGAACCGACTTCACCGGAGGACTACCAGCCCCACTCCACAACGTTCGAGCACGTTCTCTGTTTTCTGCGCAGGTAACTCCCTCCAGCAACGTTCGAGCACGCACGCTAGCTCCACTTGGAATCCACAACCACGGTTGACTCGCCGCCGGATCCGGCCGTCGGAAAGTTTCAAGATCCCTTCCCCTCCTCCTCCGTTTCTTCCGCCGCGTTGCCCTGTTTTCGCGTCGCGCGCAACGGGTACGCCTCTCTTCCCCTTCCCGGCCGGACAAGTTGAATAGTGGAGCACTTAATTTCCACCGTCCGATAGTTTCTGTCGTTGATCCAATCCAAGCCGTACATTACTCCTACAAGTCAGAATCGTAGATGCGCAAATTTTTATTCAAAAGACATAATTATTTCAAATATTTAACTTATTCATAATCTTAAATTGCATCAGGAGGAGAAAAAAGAGTTAGAATATGATGAAAAAGAACACAAGGCCCTCGATCCAGAAAATTCCAGAGGTACACTACTTTTGAAAGATAAATAAATATAATATAATATTTTATGAGCTAAATTGTCTAGATAATAGGCCTAAACAACTTTTTTTAATACAATTAGAAGTTAGAACCACCTAAAATTAATTATCCACCATTTCTCTTTCGTACATATGGTTTTATTACTTTTAAAATTTTCTCATATCATATTTTTCTTTCTCGTGCTTCTAGGAACTATTGATCAAAATAATATCTCTTTTGGATTTCAAGGAAGCAGTTAGGACCAGTGTCATATCTTCTAGATGGAGACACTTGTGGAAATATATATCAAACATTGTCATTGATGCACCTAATGTGCTTTCCATTGAAACTAATAGGATGGATAATATTAGCTTGGGACCACAACCTTGGGATATGAGAGGAATTAATGCATTTGATAAAATCATCGAGGATTTTGTTCATGGCGCGAACTTTATCTTACAAAGTCATCGCGGATCATTCGAGTCCTTAGTAATTAGCTTCTTCCTCGAAGGAAAGCACGCGACTGATCTCGACGCATGGATTTCATTAGCTATTGCATCGAAGACGAAGAAGCTCGTCCTCAACATTGGATCATCATTCGGAGCGCGTTACGATCTTTCGTGGAATCTTTTTTCAAGTGAAAGAGGAGGACGTTTTCTAGAGTTCTTGAAACTCAAGTCTTTCTCACTAGAGTCTCCAATTCAAAACTTTGATGGCGGCTTTGAGAATCTCAAAACCCTCATGTTAGAAGAAGTTGATGTCACTGATAAAGTCATCCAGAAGTTGTTGTCCGAGTGTGGTGCTCTAGAGAACTTGGACTTCCATTCATGCAATCAATTGGTTAACTTGGAGATCCCTACCTCACTGCACAAATTGCAAGTCCTGAGTGTCTGCTTCTGTGACAAGTTGATGAAGATAACATGTCACGTATCACTCTCCACTTTTTGTTATGTTGGTGATGCAGTGCCATTGGATTTTAAAGCAGTTGGGGAAGCAACTATCCATTTAAAGTCATCAACCCCAGATTATGTTATTGGTGATCTCCCTCATGCTATACCTTTTATGGAGACTCTAATCTTGGAAATGAAATGGTCACTTAAGGTATGTCTTACGTTACTGAATATGTAATTAATTACTTGTTATTAATAATGACATTATCTTCTAAAAAATAAACACAAATTTATTCTTCATTTACATCTTTTTTTTTTCAGGTGTTACCATATTTGCAAGGTAAATTTATTTATCTAAGACACTTGGTTCTCAGAAATATGCGAGCAAGTGACGTTTCTTCAGCCACAGCTCTCGTCAACGTCGCTCCTTTTCTAGAGACATTTGAAGTGCACGTATGTGTTTCTAAAATTATTACCCCATTACATTTTTTTATTTTCACAAATATTTTTTGTTGTTTATTTTATTAGTTGTTAGGCTTCGGGATTTTTTTAGGACATGCTTATTTATACTTCTAATGTTTTATAAAGACATGTCACCAAGGGCATGTTTCTTATATATACTTCTAGTGCTGAATTGGTCTAAATGCATACTACATTCCATCAACAATGAAATACTTGTCTTTTCCATTGATGCTACTACATACAACATTTATGAATCTTTTTATATTGTGTAGTTATGGGGAGCTAAATTCGTTCAGAGCAGTAAAAGGATTGAAACAAGGGCAAATTGTCATCATCATCTTAAAATAGTTAAAATGTTTGGATTTACCGGTGACGAAGATCAACTCGAGTTGCTTAGCTTTTTCCTTGAAAATGCCAATAGACTTGAGGAAATGATCATCGATACAAGTACAAGATATTCTAAATCTGGGAATGATATAAAAGTGCCACCTGCTAAGGTCAAAATGGCCCGCAAGATACTCACTAAGCATCTTAGTCATCGCGTTCCTGAACATGTGAAACTTGTAGTATTGTGATTATTTTTTTTCCTCTTTCTATGTACACATCATTGATAGTTTCTTAGTCCATTGAAAATCATAAATAAGAAACTTCAGATAATTTATGTCTAACTTAAGTTGCATGACACAGTCTTTTAGTCATAAAGAATAGCCTGCCACGAACTTTGACATCTTGATTGAATACTATTGTATTTATGCTGATATATATATATATATATATATATATATATATATATATATATATATATTATTGTAGTAACTTTCAACATTGAGTCTCAATTTTGTTCGGTAATTCTTGAACTATTTCATTACTTCAAATTTAGTCCCTGTTACTAGCTTATATGAAATTCCGAAAGGATGGACAGGGTAAGGGATTCAAAACATACGGGTGTTTGCAGAGAAGAATGGACAGGGTTGTATCCAACTCGGCCCGGGTTCTTCGCAGAGAAGAATCCGATCGCTATGTGAGATTATATGAAATTGATGCAAGAAACTAATAAAATCATATTAAGAATGAAATCCACATCATAACTATGTTTTCAAAAGTTTAAACAATAAAATATATTAGGAGAAAACCAAGGTTCAACATAATCTTCTTCTAACAACTAAACTAATCCATAATCGAAAGAATTAATATCAAATTCGAGGGAGAAAATATAAAATAAAGATTAGAAATTATAAATCAAACTCCCAAGAAGTGGTGGACGTCTCTAGAACAAGCTTTGACCGAAACTATGCTCCAAACGATCGTCCGAAACCACGAAATCTCTACTTCTTCGATTGATTTGCAGTGGCGCGCAGTAGAACTTCGTCTCTCATTTCTGATGCGGCTAGGGCTTCAAACTTTGAGATTGCATGATCCTTGGCTTCATGGTACATCCATATTTATAGGGGTGGCAGCCGTTTTGGATTCTGAGTTGAGTTCGTGATTTAAATCCAAGTTAAAGTCGGTCGAAAAATCACGCGATCTGCCAGTTTGGCTGATTTGTACTAACTCGGGCCAGGTCTTATCCAACTCGGGCCAGGTTCAGTTCAGATTTTATTTTCGTATAAAAATCAATTCGGAGTCGGATTTTAATGCTAACCCGATCCGGATATGATGCCAGTCGGCCCAGGTTTCTCTTGAATCAATTATATGTGCTCTTTGTGCTTCATTTTACATATTTTTTTGATCCGATTGCTTTGCACCTCTAAAATGATGATCTTGAGAATAAAATAGACCAAAAGTGGGTAGCTTTGGACTCAAAATAAATTAAAAAAATAAATAAGAAAATATCCATGCATACCTAGGATTAGTGATAAATAATAATGGTTAACTTATAAGAGTAAATATATTATTATTGATTTAGTATTTATTATTTAATGATGATAGATGGTATATTAATAATTTTACCTTAAATTATTCTTATTCCTTTTTTTAACACATTCCTTTTTATTTCATTTGTTTATACCCTTTGATAATTTTGCATTTTAATTTTATTCAATTTTGAATACTTATCTTTTTTATTCTAATTCCTATTTAATTTTATACCTATCATTTTCCCTCATTTTTAACCTTCCTTATATTCCTTTCCTTTTCCCTTTTTTTAACCTTCCTATTTTTTAATCATTTTCTTTTATGATTTTTTTTCAAGATTTGAATTGTACCGGCCAGTTCAATCGATTTTTTTTCAGTTCAATATCAAAATCGATTTTGGCATGAAACCGAATCGGATCGATGGTTGATTCACGGTTCAACCGGTCGGTTTAGTCTGATTTTGATAATGTTGATCTTTTTAACCTTTGACATTAAATGAAAATCAGGTCATTTGATGTTCATAACCCTCGTTTCACTTGAGGGAAGAGGTACACTGTTGATTGATTTATTTGGAACTATGACAAGCTTTTATAACAACTGTGTTAGTTCTCTTTTCTAGCAAAATAGTCTACTGTGTTTCAAAAAGTGTGTTTCACGGTAGCTTGTATGAAAATGGTGTGTTTCATTTGGATCTATCATGTTGACAAGAATCTAAGAAAAGGCAAATAAAAAAGAATTAAAAGAATGGAAATTGATAAGGTAGAACAAGGCATCCCATTTGTTGCTTTTGTAGGTATATTTGCACGTGCTACTTATAAAAGCAGCACACTGGACTAGATCGGATTAGGCTAATTAGATTTATATTGGGGTCGTTTGAATATTAGAACGGTGATTCTTTTGAATTTGAAGTGAATGATTGAAGTAACACATTAGTTCGGATGTGTTTAAATAAAGTGAAATGTAACGATGAGGAATAAAAAATTGATGTGATAGAAAAATAATAGATGTAATAGATTAATTTTAACGAAGTGTTTGAAGAAAAAATAGATATTATAAATATAAAATATAATCTATTAAAAAATAAAATATATATATTATTTTTTTACATATATATTATTTTATATAAAAACCAATTTTGAAATAAATTATATTTAATGAAATGTTAATTTTTAATAACTAATAATAAACAATATTATGTTAATCATTTATTGTAAATATCATATATATATAATAAATTATTTTATAAAAGAAAGATGAGAGCGAGAAAATAAAGAAAGAAAAAAAAAAGCGCTACAATGACATGAACAAGTTTGATAGAATGAAAAATGTATTGTTTGAAGAACTTAATTATTTCATCACAACCTTCTGAACTTAAATAAAAAATATAATCAAATTAATTAATTCTATTCCTCCATATTTCACCATACCCCTTCAAATTCCTCAATCAAAGAAACCCTTAAGGTGTATAGCTCATCCCAGAGTGCAAGACGCAATGATTCTTGCGGGCTGCTGTCGATAGTAGTGAGAAACTAGCGAAGGGTGCCATCAACGATCTCACAATGGAACGCTTGCTCATGGTTGTTGAGCAGGCAAATGGATATGTTCCCAGGCAGCCAGATAATCCATATGCCGCCAAACAATGCATATGCCGCTAGAGAAATCAACCGCCTCAATGCGATGATAATAGTAGCTTGGAAATTTGTGACATATAGCATCAATGTGTCTTCCAGTAATTCCAGGTTCATGGTCCTTGACGGCTTCGAGGAACCGAAGGTTTCAGCACCACGCGCATGCTAGGAGAGAATGTTAGCTAACATATTACTATTATATTATCTGGGAAGGACAGTGCCAGGAAGCGGCACAGATTAAGCATCTTGACCGTCGAGATCCGACCATGGTGGTGTCCCCAACTTCTATCATGGATGTTGTCTCATAGGTGGCAGAATCCATGTCCACGTCATCTAATGCCAAGGCACAGGTACCAGGCGGTACCACATCATCTGACACCAAGGTATTAGAGGAGGCTAAAGATGGAATTTCGGGCGGGCCGCACAGCCCGGCACGCCGCCGGCCCGCCTAAAATCCGTGCCGGCTCGGCCCGCTCACGAACACGGCCCGCGCACGAAAAAACGGGCCGTGCCGGGTCGGCCATCCTCATTGTTGGCACGACACGGCCCGGGTACGGTGAACACAGACTCAGCACGACACGGCCCATTTTGGCACGACACGATCCGCGTACTTCGATGATGGGACGTGTCGGATGCAGTATTTGTACTCCAACATGGACCGTGTGTGCCCTAACACAGACCGTGTTAAGAAGAGGACAACGGCCCGCGTTAATTTGAAACTTCAACACGGCCGCGCTGATCAAACACAACCCATTTTTTCTATTTTTAAACGAGATTCATGATTTGACAACACGAACATGGGTGCGCGGTCAAAAGCTTCAGCACGGACCGTGTTAGTTTCAACACGGGCCATGTTGGAGCATTCCTCCGCCTATAAAAGGGACGTCCGATTTTATTCCTTCTTCACACCTCCACTTCAAAATCCCTCTACTTCCATTCTTCCAAGTCTTCCAAGTTTCCAACCTTCTATAGTGCTTTTTGTGACTCTCTATGCCCCTCTCACACTGAGTGATTCAGTCGTTTTGCATTTTTCTTCTCTCCATTCGTGCTCTGCTCTTAAGCTCTCTCACTTTTAATTTATATTTATATTGTAATATTTATTTAGTAGTATTTTTATATTATTATTCACTCTTAGTTTCTTATATATAACTGCATAATGGACCCGTGAGATCCCTTTCGTCTATATGGTGATTTTGCTGCTTATTCACCTTATGGATCACTACCTACATATCCATATGGTACACCATATAATACTAATAGTAGTGGTGATTCTAATTCTTTATCAGCACAACTAAGTGGCGATTCGTCGGGTTATATGAAAACTGCGGCGCCATCAACTAACTGCCCAATTACCCCAACTACATATGTTAATCTTTCTGTCATTCCTAATCTTAATATTGCTTCAAGTTCTGCAGGTTCCGAAGGAGATTGTGCAACTGCGACAGCGACACCTCCAGGTCCGTCAAGCTCATATGCTTCCGCGCAAGATGAGATAATAGGTAAAAAAAGAAGAACATCAAAGTTAACTAGTGAAGTTTGGAATTATTTTGAAAAAATTATAGATGAAAATGATCCAAAAAAGATAAAGCTATTTGTAAAATTTGCAAGGCTAGTTATGATGCCGCCTCTTCTTCGGGCACAGGTAGTTTAAAATGACATTTAGAATCGCATCCTATAACTACTAGGGAACAATTTTTAGCGGGTCAATTACCGCAACAGACTCAATTAGTTGCACCCGGTTGTTGTACTGTTATGAGCTCTTTATTTGCTTATAATCAAGAACATATGCGTGAAGGTTTAGCTAGATATGTTATACATGCAAAAATGCCTTACACATTTGCTGAAGATGAAAAAATTTATATTATCAACAAAATTATGTACAAGGTGCCTTTCGAAATGTTAGTAGAAAAACTGTTAAAGAATATTCGATTAAATTATATCGTAAGAAGAAAATTGAACTAATCAATTATTTTTTAGATTCTAAATTCATGTATAGTTTGACTAGTGACATATGGACTTCTTTAAATGATGATAGTTTTTTATGTGTTACAGTTCATTGGATTGATACAAATTGAGTAGTGCAAAAAAGAATTATTGCGTTTAAAGAAATTGAGCATCCTCATAATGATTTGCAAATTGCCAATGTGATAGAAAAAGTAATTAACGAATATGGTCTTAAATAGAAAATTTTATGTCTTACTCTTGACAATGCAAGTGTTAATAATTCCACTGCACAATTGTTAATTCAAAGATTAAATTCTCCTTTAAATGGAATTCTTTTTCATCAAAGTTGTGCATGTCATATTATTAATTTGTGTGTTAAAAAAGGATTAAAGGTAATTGTTAGAGTACTTGAAACTCTTAGAGTGGTTATTGTAAATCTACGTCACTCTGGACCTAGGAGACAAACATTTAAAGAAATTTCTCATCGTTATAATATTCCTTATAGAAAATTAAACACTGATGTGTCTACGAGATGGAATAGTACTTACGGCATGCTTAAATTATGTATTCCATTTAGGCATGCACTCGATAATTATATTTTAACTGTGATGCAATGTCCAGCAGCTCGAATTACTGATGCATAATGGGATGTTGCTAATGCAGTTATGGAATTGTTACAAGTTTTTTTATAATGCTACTTTAGAGTTATCTGCCATTTATTCTCCTACTTCACATTTAATAATTAATCAATTTCATGAAATGACAAGTTCATTTAATGAAAAACGTGAATTATCAAATGATTTTTCTGAAATAATTTATATGATGGAATCAAAATTTTTAGAATATTAGAATAATTTGCCTCTCATAGGAATTTTAGCAATGATGATGGATCATAGATTTAAAGGATCCGGTCCTAAATGGTACACCAGAGAGATTAAAAATTGTTTTCCCGAACAATATATAAGAAGTCATCCAGAATTGCAAACTGACGATTTTATTAATCCAGATCATGATTACGAAAATATAATAAATAACTTATATAATATTTATGAAGCAAAATTTGGTGTACGTAGAGAGCAAGCATCTTCATCACGTCAACCGGTAGCACCCAGACCTTCCAATAATAGATCATTTTTTAGATTCATGTCCTCTATTAGAGGGGGCACATCAAGAGGCTCGGACGAAGGTTCATCCAATTCAGCTGCCCCTTTGTATAATGAACTACAAGATTACTTATCACGTCTAAATGAATGTGATAGTGAAATCGATGTCTTGACCTGGTGGAGATTAAACTGTCGTACGTATCCAATTCTCTCCGCCTTAGCTCGAGATCTTTTAGCTATTTCGATGTCTACAGTGGCATCAGAACAATGTTTTTTCTGTAGGTTCCAGAATTTTGGACGAGAGAAGATAGAATGAACTCTAAGTCGATGGAGGTTTGTATATTATTAAAAGATTGATTTGATGCAGATACTCGAACACAAGGTCAGGAATCCATATTACCATACATAGAAGATGATGATGAAATGGATGTCTCCTCCGCTTATAATTCTTCATAAAATAATTGTTTGTACAAGATGTAATTTTTATTTTTTTTAGTAATTTTGCATTTATTGATTATTTCATAATAATCAATAATAATAAAACATTAAAACTTTCGTGGATGTAAGCTAAAATAGCCGAACCACGTTAATCTCGGTGTCCATTACTATTTTTACTATATAATAAATTAGTACTTAATTATCTATAGTATAGTAGTATAGCTAAAATAGCCGAACCATGATACTCGTGGATTCGCGTCCACAAGTTGAGTACGAAGAACGCAATGACAGAAAAAATTGAAAATATGGAAAGGCGATCAGAGCAACTACGTGCCAGCATGGATGATTTAAAGAGGCGAATTTTCTGGCTGAAGTCGATCCTCGATGGAGGTTTGCAAAACATAATTAGGAGATTTATATTTTCTCTCGTCTTACTTCGTACATGTTCGACGAAATGATTCAGAAACATACATTGGACTACTGCTGCAGAGGACGCTCCCTGAATAGGTTGGGAGATTTATCTTGGACTACTGCTGCAGAGGACGCTCCGTCGTCGCCTTCCTGAATAGGTTGGGAGATTTATCTTTTCTTTGTCTTTGTCTGGCTGCTGAACAGCTGTTTCTCTTGTTCTGAGGATCTCTATGTGCTACTTCTTAAACTCCTCGTTTTCCTTCTCTCTATGTGCTACTTCTTAAACTCTTCGTTTTCCTTCTCTAAATCTGTGCGGCTGGTCACTGCATTTTAATCCTTGAGCATAGAGGTGTCAGCATGGTTTTTATTGAACACATCTGTCGCTTCTGGATCGAAGACACCCAAAACAAATTCCTGAACGATCTGCAACAGGAAAATTCAGACCATTATTATGAACATGAAAGCGACTGAAAACCAACACCAGTACAACAATTTCAAGCTGTCAAGCATATTTCGCAGTTCAACAACTTGCAGACGCATTAAACATACTAGCACTTGTGAGTCACAAGAAGCAACAGAAAAATGTCTTTAACAAATAATCATGTTCAATACCAAGAAAACAATTCAAGTTACCGTGCAAAAAAATGTTGGATTCCAAGCTCTAAAAGTTATTTGAGATATGAAGTACGGTTTAAAAATATTTTCCCTGTTGTTTTATGCACTTTCCTTTTCTATGAGGTAGAACTAGTCTGACAACTTCAAGAAAAAACGTTACCTGATCATTTTCCAAATGAACTTGCTTCACATGCTTTTGGTAGCAAAATTCATAAGGCCACCAACTTTCATGCTGCATGATAAAATATAACATAAGAAATGTTGAAAAAGAACAAAGAGTCAGAATTCTATTCAGGAACCTCACATTGTAGAAACATCCGTCCTTCAGCACATCCAATAACTCATCAGGAATCTTCAACTTAACCCTTCGTTCGCTTTCAATTATAATACTACTTGAATTTTGTGGGGCGGCTGGCTTTGAATTCTTTGTTTCCTCAATCATAGGCATGAAACACATGTAGCTGCACCCTTCCTTATTGGACATTGCGACTGACTCCTGGCCTTCTTCCTGTAAATGTGTCCCTTGCTGTTAGCAGATTTCGTCAAGTTGGGCATTCTATTTAGTCCAAACCAACAACAACAAAGCCTTATCCCACTAGGTGGGGTCGGCTACATGGATCATACGACGCTTCGTTGATCCATGTTCATGAGATTCGACAAAGTTTTACGCTGGCTGTCGGGGCCTAACACAACCCTCCTCCTTTATCCGGACTTGGGACCGGCTATAAAACATAGGCGGAGTTTGATTTTAAAAAAACTAGAAAGTGCATATTTATTTAAAAAAAATTTTGACAGAATACTGGATCATAATTATTTGACAAAAAGTTCGATCAATAAAAAGATATAGCATGACAGATTCATGAGGAACAGAAAGACATGATACAAGCCCTACGCAGGAGAGAGACTATCAATCCAACATGAAAAGCTTCCCTCAAAAAATCCAACATGAAAAGAAATTATCATACCGGACATCAAAGAATGGTTTCTTAATGCGTTTCTCTAAAAGCTTCCTCGCATGTTCTCGAACCTTGTTCTCCATAGAGCATATAAATCAACAAATTGCAAAATCAACAACCTTGTTCTCCTACTTAGTCCAAACCATTGAGTGAAATAGAGGCACTAAGATACATTATACATTCAAAATCAACAAATTGCAACAAAGGTCCCTGGAAGAGAAAATGGAGCATATAAATCAACTTTGTCACTTTGGCCTCATGACTCCTGACTTCAACTTATTTGATGTCAATTGTACAGTATCAATCACCTCCAATTGACTCAATTAAATGGACCATACTATCTTAAAATTCAGCTTGAAGTTAATCCAAACCAACTAAAAGTTCACGATAAACCAATTCTAGAAAGAAACACAATGAGCTTGAACATTAGGATGCAGTGACTTGAATGAGATAACCAGATTCAAGATGTGGTTGCAGATTATCGGCCAACTTGAAATAAACTTAAAACTAACCTATGAATTATAGAATTTTTAACTAAGTTGTTCTTCTCTGTATTTGCCATGGAACCAGTTAAAGCACAGCATTCTTCCCTTGACAAACGCAGGCTTTTTGTTAGGGGTTTGATAAATACAAGCTGCATGAGAAGGGAATAAAAACTCAAAACACATAAAGCTTACGCTGATGAGGTATTATTTACAAACCTTAATCTCTTGTTTCTTAGGGCATTGTCTCATGCTAATACAAAACTCAAGGAAACATGAACTTATGATAAATACATCTTATAATTTTCTAGGTTAAAACCTTCATTTTACTGATAAGCATGTGCTTTCAGGGGATACATCACTTGAGATGTCCATTGCCCAAGGTCGCTCCTTATTTGAAGAATAGAACAACATTAAAAGGTAAAAACTATAATCCTTAACGGTAAAATCTTAAATCATTCAAAAACAAGTTCGCTACAACAAATGTATCCACCTACGACACATTATCAACAATTATGATGTAGTCAAGTATAGAAAAAAGCAGAACTCAAGAGCTCTTCAAGATGAACTTACAGGATAAAATGGTGAATTCACTGGATGAATCTCAACCTTATATTTTGGTTCCCGAGAACTCCGACCAAATGCTCGGCCTGCTATACAACAAATGCTTTAGACACTAAAAAATTACTTTAAAATGATCAAGACATAAGACAACTGTTCTCCGTAAAAAGCACAAATATGAAGACTAATGTCTAATGTAACACCACCACCAGCATTTTAATGCCACTAACTTTTCCGGAGGCGGAACAAGATGCCTAAACTAAACACAGTGATGAACACTGATTCCGTTACTGATCCAACCTCTTATTCAGGATAAATTTAGAAGGATTTAAGGTCCCAAGGAAACATATCACATAATTAACAAGAGAGAACATTAGATGTTTTTAAAAAAATCTAATTATATGAAAATACCAATAATCAAACATGTATAGTATTCAAATGCAGAATGAGATCATGCGTTAACAAACCCTAAATTACGATTGAAGAAACTACTTATCCAGATACATTGGAAAGTGATTATATATAAAAGAAATCGATTTACTTCAGTAAACTAATTCAAAACTTGCAACCCAGAACACAAAAAGGAACAGACATAAACTTTTTTTCTCATTATACAGAAATAAGTAAAAAACCTAACTACATAAGCGGCGATTAAGAGCAAAATTGCAACTTGAAAAAATTCAATAAAATTGCAACTTGGAAAAATTCAATCATTGAGAAAATCAAAGGGATACGATCGAAAGATTACTAACCGGAGCTCGATGTGCCCATCACATCGGCAGAAACCAAGAGAGGGTAAGGATCGCAACGGAGATGGGGGACGAGGAGGAGGAGGAGAAGGAAGCGGAGAGCCGGGAGCTTGCAGGAATCCATTGGAGAACAAGTTCGAAGGCTTCCCTTTTTTGTTTTCCTTCTCTCCGTTGATATCTGAGCACCATCGTAAAGATCTGTGCGGCCGAGGCCACGGCCGTCGTCTATTGAAGGTTGCTGCGCGAGGAGGGATGAAATGTGAGGAAGGCTACGAGGAGGCAAGATCTTGGCCTTGGGGCCAGGCCGCAGATCTCCATCGGGTAGATGTTGTTAACTAGGAAAAAAAACAAATCAGAAGAAATCTATGATATGAGATTAAAAAACTCAAGGGAAATCTGAAAAAAAAAAAGATTACAATTTTATGAGATCCGGCGGAAGAATTAATGAAAGAGAAAGCACCTTTTTTTTCTCCCCTTTTTTGTTTTCCTTCTCTCCGATAGAAAATCTCATAGTTTTCCTTCTCGGAGTCCTTCTCTTCGATAGAAGGTCTCCCCAGTCCAGGGCAAATCCTCCATAACAATTTCTTTTTTCTTTCCTCTGCAAGTGGATGACAAGTTTATATTTGGATGCGTCCTTTTTTCTTCCTTCTGCAAGTGGATGAGAAGTTTATATTTGGATGCGTCACGGGTAGGAGTGGACTCGACAACAAATCCAACAAGCCCATTTTGGAGTTAAAGTGATGTGAACTCGATCATTCAATTTTTAATTTTTTTTATTTTACATTTATTTAATATAATATATATTATTTAATATTTATTGTAAAGTATAAACTACAATTTCTAACTATTATTTTTGTATGGTTGTATCTAAAATATTTTATTTATATTATTTAAAATTTTTAAATCAAATATAAGTTTAAATTTAAATAAAAAAAATAAAAAAAAACTCGATCTGTCGAATCGAATTAGGTTGACTCGAGTCGAGTTTGAATCAGATCGAGTTTAGAACCTAATCCAATCAAATTCGGCTCAAACTAAATCGCGTGGGGTCATCAAGTTCATCGAGGCGCGTATTAAGAATGAAAATTTTAATGGAACGAGAAATTTCATATTAAAAAAAGAGTAGGTTAATGGATGTTGTAAATTAAATAATCAGCTGTTTATATTTTATTAATTTAATACAGATGCACCAGCTTTCAAAATTGATAATGTGAACTGATGTTTGACATTAGCATGAAAAGTTAAAAAATATATTAGGGTTTTATATTATCAATCATGAATCATTATGTACACAATGTCCTTCTATCATTTTATCATTCTCACGGGTGATTTTAATTTATTTTTCAAATTATTATCTCTACATCTAATTGAATTATGTAACCAAAAAATACTAAATCCTCCTAACTCATCCTCCTAAAAATCCTCCTAACACTCACATAATTATTTTACCCCAAAAAGTTGATAAAATTACAAGTGCATGCCATTGTGACCTTTTAGGAGGATTATTAGGTTGATTATTAGGAGGATGTAGCAATGCCCTTTTTATAAATTATATTTTTTTACTCTTTATATTCCACTCTAATTTTATTCATAGTAAAAACAACTAATTTAAATCTTACGTGAAATACACTTTTTTAAGACATATGCATGAATATAAAATGACTAGCATAATTATACAAAAGATAAAATAATTTGTATAATCATTTTAAATATGTAAACTTAACTAATATATTGTGTAACTTCAAAGTTGTAAGATATCTCTACGATATGTTGTACGTTACAAAAGTAATAATTATCTTTTGTGAATAATAATATAAAATATATTTTCATTCTTATCTTATCTTAAAGCTGAACTTTATCGGCAATTTCAACTATTCTCGACTCACATTTGCTATTTATCTTTTCTCTCCTTTTTTTTCAATGTTTTCATAACCGGATCGGCGACTGGACCGGACTTCTTACTGGGTCGCGGTTGGACCGATCCAATCGGGTTCGATCGGATTGAATCGAATTTTATTAAAATAATATTATTTATAATAATTATAAGGATATAATATATATGATATAATATATGAATATTGTACTAATAACCTATTAAAAATATTGAAAATTAATATAACATAATTTTATTTATTAAAAAATAAAAATGATTAACATATAAATATAAATAAATTATTGTTAATTTAGTATCTCTTATTTATTAATGCTAGATGCTATATTAATAAATTTTATCCTAAATTATTCTTATTTCTTTTTTTCTTTAACACTTTCTTTTTTATTTTCTTTATTTATGCCCTTTAATAATTTTCCATTTTAAGGTTAATCAATTTTGAATACTTACCTTTTCTATTTCAATTCCTATTTAATTTTATACATATCGTACTCCCTCCTTTTTTACCTTTCCCATATTCCTTTCCTTTTTTTCTTTCTTAACTTTCATATTTTTATCATTTTTAAAATTTTATTTTTTAAAATTTGATTTGAACATGGTTGAACCGGTTCAACCGGCCCGATTCAACTGGTCGGTTCAACCGGTTTTGACCGATTCAACATAAAAAATAGTTTTGATATCAAACTGAACCGAATTACCGGCCGGTTCGCGATTAAATTGGTTGAACCGGTCGGACCGCTTCGATTTTGATAACATTGCTTTTTTTCAATTTTTTTGCAAATTAATGCTTAAAGAATTAAAATTTTCTTGCACATTATATCTCCCCAACTTTTCATATCTTCAGTGTTTTTAAGACTGGACCGGTCGGTCCGACTGGTTCAACCACGAACTGGCTGTCGATCCGGTCCGGTTTAATATGAAAACTCAATTTTGAAAAAAATCCGGAATGAATTGGTTCGACCCGGGCAAAACCGGTTTGAATCGAAAAATCGGCTCAAACCGGTTTTTTTCAAATCAATAAATATGGAAAGAAATTATATAATAAGGAAGGTATAATAATGATATAAATGTGAAAAAAATAGAAAGTATAAGATATTAGGAAATAGAGTAAATTATGATGTGTTAAATAGAAAAGGAAATTAATTATAATGAAATTAGATTTGAAATTTGTGGGTAAAAATAAAGGTGAAAGAAAGATTAGAAATTATAAAAATTAGGAAAGTAATAATCAGGAAGTTAAATTTGAAACTAATGAATAAAAAAGGAAAGAAAATAAATATATAAAGAAAATATATTTACAAAATTCTACATAAAATATTTTAAAAATAAGAAAATTGTTTCATTAAAATTATTATAATAAATATATGTTTAAATTTCGCATGATTATAAATAAGACATGAGATGAAGGTTTCTTAATATTAATTAAAATACGATATATGCATGGTTGATGATATGTAATGTCAAGATATTTTGTCATCCCACTATTTATTTGTCTGAGTTCTAAGTTCTTGAATGAAAATTAGTTAAATATAATTCATAAATTTTGAAGTTAATGATTGAAAAAATATGAATATAATTAATTAGGAAAATGAAAATTTCTTTTTTTGGTTCTACAGATGTTATTATGGATTATGTTTACAAGTAATTTAGATGTGATCGATCCATGATTATTTACATGTAAAAATATGGAATATAAAGTTCTAAGTTCCAATCTCTTTTTTTATTATACATATGTTATTTACATGTAAAAATAATTTATTTAATATTTTAGGTATACTATAGTTTTTTCTAAAAAATATCTAAATATTATTATTTTAATAAAAATTTGATTCAATCCGGTCGAACCCGATTGAACTGGTCAAACCATGACTCAGTTGCTTGTTCGGTTCGATTTTAAAAACATTGCATATCTTACGTTCCAAAGTGCTCCAATCCCTACTCCCTTTTCTATATTCTTTTTTTTCTTTTTTTCCCTTTTTGGACTGAATTCATTTCTTAATTAACGTTTCCTACATCTATAGAATAATTTTTCCCGCACATTCTAATTCACTATTCGAGAAAACGTGTGACGGCCTACCTTCCCATTCATTCCTCGAATGTCAAGTGCCAACCAAACTTGCTATGTTTTTTTTTCTCCCTACGTATGTTCTACTCCCCTACATTTAAGTGGAGTGTAGGAACTTGCCAACCCTCCACAGGAATGAAGCGACCTCTATGAGACTTTCTAGTACGTTCAGAGCTTGGTTGCATGGCGAGCATGAGGGACTTGAGCAGTGATAGGCGAGAAGGCACTAGCCTACACGAGGAGGCCCGGACACGGTCGCTAGAAATGGAGGAGGTGAAGAGAAGGGTGAGGAAGAGGACGTGGAAGGCGAAGAAGAGGCAGCAGAAGACGAACACATCGTGCTTGATGAAGTCCATGCAGTGATAAGCGAGAAGGCACTAGCCTGCACGAGGAGGCTCGGACGCAGTCGCTAGCAATGGAGGAGGTGAAGAGAAGGGCGAGGAAGAGGATGTGGAAGGCGAAGAAGAGGCAGTAGAAGACGAACACATCGTGCTTGATGAAGTCCATGCGTTGACCGAGCCAGCCCGTTGGCGTTGAGGTCCTCCTCGTGCTGCCTACAGAGCTTGAGGAGGAGGACATGGCCTGAGCCCTTGGAGTTTTGTGTCAGGGGTGGTGGAGGGGAGCAGAGCCTTCAGCGAAGTCGAGAAACTCGACAAAGTTGCTTGCAGCTTCTGCTCTCCTTCTGCTTGTGCGAGGGGGATCTCCAGGATGACATGAGGGATAACTATTATTCATCATCATACTTTAATATACTAACTATTTTCGTGTTCGATCAAATTTTTATCATATCGCTGGGAAATCTCAATCTAACATCCCGGCGCCGACGATGGCGATCCACAGAATGAAGTTTGCAAGATTTTCAGCTTCGGGACTATTGTTGTCAGCAGAGCAGGAGACGAAGATGTCGTGGCGATGGTGTCTTGGAAGTAAGGCTACAAACTCCCGCCAAAGAAAAGTGAGAGCATGTAACGACCTCAAAATTCAGCCCAAATTTGAAACTTTTGCCGAACCCTAAGCGAAGTTACTTCGACTTTAACATGACCTAATTTCATAAAACATTGCAGCGAAAACATAATATACTAAACATAAATCATAATATCATGAAAACAACGGAAGACTTCGTAAAATAACCCAACATACAAGTCTAACCCATGGGCCACATAGGCTCTAACATCAAGACCCAACAAAGGGTTCATAATATATACATGAGTCCAAATAAAAATAAAAGACTCAAAGGCCCATAAGCCATACATACTTGACTCTTATAAGAGTCCATCATCATAACATAAGTCTAAGAAAGATAACTTGGGCCATAGCCCGACTCGTCCATGTGCAATGTGTCCGTCACGAGGCCCTTGCCGTTGAATCTAAGCCTCGTCCATACCTGCACGGATCCATGGGTGCAGGAAATTTCTTCCGTTAGAGTATATTGAGGCATATACATGCTATGATACTATGACATAATCTCTACATGTCATGGCATATGCATATCATCAGAATATTGGCCATGCATATCGGACGACCATTTTGGGTATCGGTCGACCGATACTTGACGTATTCGGACGTCCGAATCGAAATGTTCGAACGATCGCTAATCACAAAATGTGTCAAATATTTTCGACCACCCATATCGGACGACCATTATTAAATCGGTCGACCGCTACATGTCTTTCGGACGTCCGAGATAAGGTCTCCGAACGACTGCTAATCACAGAATGTGTCTGACGGTCGCTCATTGTGGGACCGCAGACACCCGATTTTACAGGGTTTTTTTCCCAAATCTTTAATACATTAACATATTGAACCAAGCCTGACATCCAAACATCACATAAGACCTTTCTTGACATTCTTAACATTCTAATCATGAAACATAATGAGATTTTCACATATGGCCTTCAACATGTTAATCACACTTATAGATTGTACATAAGCTTTACAAAATTTCATAATGAGCTAATATAAATGATAATGAACATCATAAACTTAAACATGATTAGCAATATGTCAATAAACATGGTAGCAATACATGAAACATCTTGCATTCAAATCATGATTAACAATAACATAATAATCTAATGAAACATGAAGTAAGAAATGCATAATCCCTAATCATATTTTAATAAGATCTAGGGGTGGTCTTAATGCTTCTTAATTCATCCAAGCACACATCATTAAGAGTGTGATTAGAGTTTGGATTCCTTCAAACATACCTTAATAGCAAGCCTAAACTCTTAACTTCTTTCCTTCTCCTCTGGCTCTAGCAATCCTTTCTTCCTTTTTAAAGTTACTGTTCACGAGCTACAGGGACTGCTACAGTGAGGTAGAGCATATTGGTGTGAGAGAAAGTGTTGAGAGAGTGAGATGATGCTTACTGTAGCACAAGAATGGCTTCTTCTCGTTGTTAACCGTGTAAGAATGATGAGGGAGGAAGAGAGTGGGTAATAGAGAGGTTGCTGTAGCTTGGGGTGTGGCTTTGGGTAGCTTTCGGCCGCATGGGGTTATGGGAATATTAGGGCATTAGTTTAGTACACATAGAGTGGTTGGTCTTTGGGCTGGAGGCGGCTTGGGCTATAACCTTTTTCATTTTTTTTTCAGGATGTTACAGAGCATGCCCATTGCGCCAACGATGGCAACGTCAATCCCCTAGTATGTCGGAACCCAAGCACCATGAAGCCCAACAAACTTTATAATTAAGCCGCAATGTGTGTAGCGGTCGCCATTGCGCGGTTCGTGCCTGCAGTGCGTTGTTGAGAAGGCTAGCTAGCGTAGGCCATCGCTGCGCCCGTGGCCGTGGAGACGGTGTTTGAATTTTGATCCCATCGCCATCGTGGGTCCCTCGAGTAGTCAAGCTCCCGTGGGGCATGGCTCCGCGATGATCAAACCATTGGAGGAAGCCCGAAGGGAAACGTGGAACCTATGTGAGAAGCTCCAAGATCCTATGAGCTTGCGGTTGCACGGACAACGAGAAGTTGACGTCGGTCGACGTCGCACTCCTCGCACTATCGGGAGGGGACGTTCTAGAGGTTGTAGACAGCGAACGGGAAGGAGAAACTCTCTGACCTGACGAGAGTAGCGATGATGACGTCATGGAAGCCTACACGACGGTGCCTATTGTGATGGAGCGGTGGCGCCCATGCCTGCAAACACGATCACGTCCGCGTCGGCATCAGAGGAGACGAGGTCGAGGAACTCAGGTGAGCAGCAGGTGTGGAGGCGGAGTATGGGGTGGAGGACTGAAGGGAGCGCTGGAGGAGGGTCAGGTGGTCGGGGCGGAGGACAGGGGAGAAGGTGTGCATTGCTTGAGAGTAGGCGTAAAGGGGAGATCGATGTCGAGGGATTGGAGGTGGGCGGCACACCAGTCGGCACCCGTGGCGGGTGGTGGAAGGGATTCATGTAGAGGATGTAGGTGTGGTTGCATGAGATCAGGCGACAGACGCGAAGTCACGCAACGGGGAAGAAGGGGAGAAAGCGTAGGCGGCAGCCGCGTCAATGGAACAGGGAGTGCAAGAGAGAGAAGAAGATGTGGCAGCGGGGATCAGCAAGGTGATGCTTCTTCAATAATTTTGACAAATTAATTCAAAATAACTTGTAATTCATCATAATCCATTCGGACGATATAACTTGTAATTTTGACAAAATCTTGAGTTAACTACACTAATAAAATACCATGCGTGAAATTGCATCCATTCAATAATTGTATTTTAAGTGATTAAGACTGATTAATTAGTTTTCTTGGTAAAATACTCATTAGTAAGGTTTTGAGATATGAGTTAATAAATTTTTATTTTACCCAAAAATATTAGTATATCTACTAAGATATCATAGCTTGAACGATATAACTATCTTGTAAGGTAAAAAGGCAATGTTTTACTAATGTTTTACGTAACAACTAATATCACATTACAATTAACTAGTCCACGAACGATATAACTATCCGTCAACCGACCTCCTCCACGCTTCCGCCGTTGTGATTAAGTATTATAATTAACTAATCCTAAATCTCGTGCGATGCATGGATGAATATTAAAAAAATAATATAAATTTAAGATATTACCACTTATAATAATTAATAAAACTAATTTATTAATATTTAAACGTGATAAATAAATTAGTCTATTTTGAAAAATTTTAAAATTCAATTGAAATTTATCAAGACCCCCACTTCTTAAATTATTTTTTTCCTAAATAATTAACTATTTTCCAAAAATAGAAATTTATATGATTTTAAAATTTATATTTATTTTATAAGGAAATTTTAATTTTATTGGACTGAAATAGAATTCTTTGTTTTAAATTACTTTTAAAATTTGAAAATAAGGAACATCCTCTAAAAATGAAATAGACATTAGCTTTTAAAATAAAACATTATTTATTTTAATCATACTCAAATTGATAAAAAGGAAAAATTAATCTTAATTTGACTTAGTCTAAATTATTTATTTTAAACTAATTTTACATTTCAAAATACAATGTTCTCTTCTAGAACAATATTATTTTTATCTGTACATTATTCTTAGAAAGAAAATATTATTTATTTCAATCATAACTGAAGAATCTGCTTATATTAGAAATATACTCATAAATTTAATCTTCTTTTATTTTTGTCACCTTATATAACAAACTAATAACAAATTATGTTGAATTTTTATTTTAAATCATGTTTTATTTCCTAAAATAACAAATTGTTTTTAAAGTTGAAATTATTATTTACTTGCTTATTATCTTTTATAAATAAAACATTATTTATTTTAAACATACTCGAATTATAAGGAATTATTATTTTTACTTCCAAAAATAGCAAATTATCTTTTAAAAATAAATTATTTTTACTTGTATTGATGCTCAACTTGATGAAAATGAAATATTTATATTAATTTGCCTCAAATTGAATTATATATTAAATTATTTTTAATTTATAAAATAATAAATATTTAAATATGAATTATTATTTACTTCAATATTATCTTTTGCAAAGAATTTTAATTTATTTTAATCATACTCAAATTGATAAAAGGACAGTGATCTTAATTTGAACTCAAATTGAACTAGTAATCATAAATTACTTTTTAATTCAAAAAATAACAAATTATATTTTAAATAGGAATTATTGTTTACCTGCTTATTATCTTTTTGAATGAAAATATTATTTCGTTTCATCTTGCTTAAAATGATGAAATGGAAAGATCAATATTAATTTGACTCAATCTGAATTATTTATTTTTAATTACGAAATTAATAAATTGTATTTTAAAATATATATTTTTACTTGCAATGCTATCAAATTGATAAAGAATAAATATTAATCATAATTCAATTCAAATTGAATTTTTTCTTTTAAATTATTTTTAGTTCCAAAAAAAGTATCGTGTAAAAGGAAAATTGAGTATTAATTTGACTCAAAGTAAAATATTTATTTTAAATAATTTTTTATTACGAAAATAAATTATTATGTTTTTAAAAAGTAATTATTATTTACCAGAACAATATCTTATAGAGAGAAAATATTATTTATTTTAATAATCCTCAACTTGATAAAAAGAAAGGAATAATATTAATTTAACTCGATTGAATTATTTGTTTTAAATAATTTTTTATTTCCAAAAATAAACAACTTATCTTTTAAAAGGGAATTATTATTTACGTATACATACTTTTATAGAAAGGGATATTATTTATTTTAATTATACCCAAAATGATAAAAAAAAAATTGAAAGATTAATCTTAAATTTGACTCAAATGGATATCTTCATTTTAAATTATTAGGAATTATACTGTAATATTAGGAATTATTTTTACTCATAATAATACTCAAATTGACAAATGAAAGATTAATCTTAATTTCACTCAAATTGAATTATTTTTAAATTCCTAAAGTAACGAATTATTTATTTTACTTTTGTTACCATATATAACAAACCATTATAAGATGATTTTTATTTCCTTTTAATCATATAAGAATAAAGAGTAATTTTAATTTGACTCAAACGAAATTATTTATTTTAAATTATTTTTTAATTCCAAAAAATGACAAATTATTTTTAAAATAGGAATTATTCTTACTTGTAATCATACTAAAATTGATAAAATGAAATATTAAACTTAATTTGACTCAAATTATTTTATTTGTTTATGAATTTTTATTTCCAAAAATAACAAATTATTTCTTTTACTTTTGGTACCTTATATAACATACTATTGTAAGATTATTTATATTTACTTTTAATCATACTCAATTTGATAAAAGAAGAAAGATGAATCTTAATTTGATTCAAATCGAATTATTTATTATATATTATTAAATTTTAAAAAATACTTACAAAATATCATTTAGAAAGAAAATAATTTATTGTAATATACTGAAATGGATAAAAAGAAAAAATTAATCTTAATTTGACTCAAATTAAAATTTTAATTTATATTATTTTAAATTTCGAAAATAACAAATTACTTTTACTTACATAATATATTTTAAAAAATAAAATAATATTCATTTTAATCATACCCAGACGATAAAAAGAAAAGTTTAATCTTAATATGACTCAAATTGAATTATTTTAAAATTCCTAAAGTAATGAATTATTTATTTTACTTTAGTTACCTTATATAACAAACTGTTATAATATAGTATTTATTTCCTTTTAATCATACTAAAATTGGTAAAAAAAGAAAGACTAATTTTAATTTTACTCAAATTAAATTATTTATTTTGAACTATTTTTTAATTCCGAAAAATGACAAATTATTTTTTAATTAGGAATTATTTTTACTTGTAATCATACTCAAATGATAAAAATGAAATATTAAACTTAATTTGACTCAAATTAAATTATTTAAAGAAAAGTTTAATCTTAATATGACTCAAATTGAATTATATATTTTCAATTATTTTTTAATTTCTGAAATAACAAATTATATTTTAAAAGGAATAATTTACTCCACACCCCACCTCTCTCTCTCTTTTACAAAGAAAATAATATTTATTTTAATCATAATCAAATTGATAAAACAAAAGTTTAAGATTAATCTTTATTTGACTAAATTGAATTATTTATTCTGTATTATTTTTAAATTTCGAAAATAAAAAAATACTTACAAAATATCATTTAGAAATGAAATAATTTATTTGAATATACTGAATATCTTAGTTTGTCTCAAATTAAATTTCATTTTATATTATTTTTTAATTCCAAAATAACAAATTATTTTTACTTACATAATATATTTTAGAAAGAAAATAATAGTTATTTTAATCATACCTAGACTGATAAGAAGAAAAGTTTAATCTTAATATGACTCAAATTTAATTATATATTTTAAATTTTTTTCTTAATTTCCGAAATAAAATATTATATTTTAAAAAGAACAATTTTACTCCACACCGCACCTCTCTCTCTTTCTTTTAGAAAAAAAATAATAATTATTTTAATATGAGTCAAATTGATAAAAAAAAGTTTAATCTTTATATGACTCAAATTGAATTATATATTTAAATTATTTTTTTAATTTACGAAATAACAAATTATGTTTTAAAAGGGATAATTTTACTCCACATCCCACCTCTCTCTCTCTGTAAAAAATATATGTCTTGAGCCATGGGGATTATAATTGAAGATTAATTTTTAAAATAATATTATTCATCCGACTTTTTCACGTATTGTATATTATTTATATTGTGTTATATATATTGTTACCTTGTGTAACAAACTTTCTATGATTAGTTTTATCTTTTAAATTTAAATTATTTTATATTATTTTTTAATTTCAAAAATAAGATTTAAACTTTTTAACTATATTAATTATTATTATTTGGCATGTGCCGTCGTGATATTTTATCACTTATCGCATTCTCATCTCTCGTAATTTTACCTCTGCTTTTATATATATAGATTAATAAAGGGATGGAATATGGTGGCACAATATTTCTCAACCCAAAGATGGAAAGTATTTTTTATTGATGATAATAACGAAAAAGGTTGCAGTTTCAGTATATTTTACCTTTGATCACTCATAGTTTTAAATCTAACTAATTCAAATAATATTTTTCCTATCTTCTTGTTATTTCTTTTTAAATTTGGTGATCAACAATATTCAAACTAATTTTGTGGCAGTTCTCATATTCTTTCTCCTAATTGATTCTTTATTTGTTGGATCCAGAAAAACAACTGTTCATATTAGATATTGCAGATTTATTTCTAATTTTCTCTAGCATTCTTAATATATTATTGTCCAAAAATTGATTGTGAAGTTTAATTACTGGTAATATACTTTAAAATGTTGAAAATAAAATTTAAATAAATATTTTTAATTTATATTAATTTCTATCGCTTTAGGTCTTCGGATAGTCTGATTTGAGGTAGAGATTATATGCACTTAGACTTGGAGAGGTCACGACTCACGAGGTCCAAGTGAAGAGCGAAACCAAATGACATAACGAACCGATGAACCGCTATTGAATTTGGGAAAATAATTGAACCAGGTGACCTATAATTAAAATAATTGAACCAGGTGACCTATAACGGGGAGAGATTTGACCACACCATCCTTATTTCCTTAAGGAATTAAAATATAAAATTATTTTAAATTTTTTATTTATTCTTAGGAGTTGTTTCGATGAAGATCTATTACTAAATTAACAGCAAATTTTATGTATCAGCGTTCGTTATTCATTGAAATTATTTTAGAATATGAAAACTTATTATACTTTTTATAATGAGTCTCTAAATTATCAATAATAATAATAATAATAATAATAATAATAATAATAATAATAATAATAATAATAATAATAATAATAATAATAATAATAATAATATGTATGTATGTATGTATAAAATACATGCGCATGACATAAAAAGTGTGACAAATTTATTTTTCCATATATAGTATATATATCTATATATGTAAACAGGATTAAGAAATAGTAAAAGAAAAAAAAATGAAAAGAAAAGTAAAAGCTAGGCCTGATGGATCCATGGGCTCGGCCTGGTCGTCTGGTGCGATTAATAGGTGTCCAAGTTCACTATTTTTTTTATTGATGTTAAATGGACTCTTCCAACTTGGGCCATTCTATTTTTCTATTTGTATTCTTAGAAAAAATGTAAGCCGTAGAGTGTAGAACATTACATTTCTTTTATCAAACAATAAAATAATTATACATTAATTATTTTATTAAATAAATGGTAATATCGATAAAGATGAAGATAATTTGATCGCTTGATAATTCGATATTAATAATCAAATTATTTTAATATATATATGATTAAATCAACCACCACGATTTATTTAATTTTATATGATGATTTTATAAGCAAAATTAATTCATAGCTATATATATTATATAATTAATTAATAATATAATTTAAAGTGGGTTCATATATATGTACAGAAATAGGAATAAATCTTCATGGGACAGAGTAAGATATTCCTAGCCCACTCAGGTTTTTCCTTTTTTTTTATAGTTATGTTATATATTAATTCAAAATAATTTTGCAAGTAATTGTTCAAGTTCAAAAAAATCATGTCAATACTTTCTTTGGATTTCGATTAAGGCTACCTTTTTTCTTGAAGGGTTGGATAATTTTGTACATAATTGGTCAAGCTCAAAAAAGTTGTAATGCTAAATTGAAGATAATTGACTTTAAATTTTCTTACATTAATTGTACTAAATTTTTATGTTGGGCTCTTAGTTTTACAAAGGGTCTACATTGCTGGACATTTTAGTGGTTTTTAAATGAGAACCTACATTTTATTAAGCATTATTTTGTTTTTTTTTTTACTAAACTTAAGGGAGAAACTACCTTTTATCAAGCATTTTCTTTGTTCTTTTGCCATACTTTTGCTCCTTTTTTTTTTCTTTTGAAGCATTATTGTCCGATGCAAGTGCACTTGAAGTAAAACTTTAATGAAATTTGGATCTTGGGTCAATTAACGGGTCAATTACCTCTAAACACATACATGAAAATTAGACTTAAAGCAGTCATATTAATTCATATATATAATATGATAGTTGCAATAGCACGTGTCTCAATGCATATTTTAAAATTGTAAACTTTGAAAGCTCAAATTCTTCTAGTTGAAAGCAGGACGAAATTCTTTCTTCTCTTTTTTTTTTGTAAATTAGTTATCTCAACAATGGAGGAGTTATTGAATTCCCTCCCACACATAATTATAACTGCATATTTAGTTGTTTAAATTATTTAATACCATAAGTAATTCAATTTATGGAATAAATTCAGACAGTGTGGAATTTAAATTCCAACAAGATCGTCCCACCATTCTGCTATAACTAATTTTACATATGAGCATATTTTCCGGTTTGGTTGATCTCAAAACTTTAATGAACCAAATCAAACATTTTAAAGCTCAACTTAATCAGAAAAGGAACTAGAATGCTGAATTTATCAACAATACGAGAACACCCGCCCATTGTGAGTTTATTTTATATTGATTCATTGCGAGTTTATTCATTTAAATGGGAATTTACTTAATAATCCCATATTTATCTCCATAGCAATTCTATCTCTTTTCAAATTTCATCTTATCTTTCTAATTTATCCCATAATTTTTCATCAATTTCATAATTAATTAATTCCATAATATTATGATAGGAATTTTCATATCCATTAAATTAAAATAAATATCTTTTATTTATTTATGAAAATCCAAGTCGTTGCATTGCGAGAATACTGATATATATTCGAACGATTAAACTTTATTCGACAACACTAATATCGGTGACGGCCTACTCTATTCGATCGACTTGTTTGGATGATCAAGTGATAGATGTGCAACTCGTTATCCCTCGTGTTGTTAACCTTTTTTTGCTTTCGACTCACCTGAACAGTAAAATGACGACTATAGCCTCAGTTGTGATAGAGGAATATCACATATTCCATCGTTTTCGATGAATATCGCAACCCAAAAAATAGCTCCCCAACAGGATTAAACACGTCTTGGTTTATGTGCGCACCCTATCGATCAACACTCCTAATCTATGCGGTGTTTCACTAAATTCGGCTGAATAAGTAGTTATTCCCTCATCTATTCAGCATTCAAACGGGGCCTTCGGGTGACTACATCAAATATTATCTCGGCAATATAGATATAAATATGAAATTTCGTGTGGGTCATCTGGTCCACCATGGCGTCCATGCGGAAATTTGTCGGACCGATAGTCGGGACACCAATGTATGAATTTTTTATTTGTTATTATATATGTAAATATTTTTTATCATATTATATATATCTAATCATTATAACATTATATATTATAATATTTGTTAGTTCAAATCTTAAGGTTAAAAAAAAAAAGTGGCCACAACACGACTGAATTTGGTATGACAAGACTGAATTTTAAAATGGATCATGCCGACACGGCACGGACAAACACCGGGCATAACCTATTCGTCTTTACATAGATTTCATCAATCATACCCAACCAAGCGAAAGGTATTGCACTAACAAGGTTGGGTAATAGCATAAAGTCTCAAGTATGATTCTGGCAGCATTGATGCTCACGTCTGATTTCCAATCTGGTGAAGCGGCCCTGACTTTATTAGAGGAAATGGAATCCTCTACTTCACTTCCAAAATCTGAGCAAGCAAATACCTGATTGATTGGGAAAAGAACAGTAACAAATTGGTGACGCGCCTAAGCCATAAGCAACGTCATCCACGCTGGCAAGTGGCGATTACTCTGCTTGGTCTGCCGGAATATCTTAGAAATCATGGAACGTTGATTTTAAGATGGACGCCCAGGATATGCTGAGTAACCTTACAGAATAATTGTGGTGGCCCGTTAAATTCACATTAAAAAAAAAAAACTACGCGGCAATGAGAGCACCTTGAAAAAGGTGGCAGAATACTTGAATCAATTTGGAGGTAATCACATGAACTCTGTAAGTATATTCTGATTCTATTAATTTAAAGAAAAAGAAAAATGTTACAAGAGGACGTCGGACTTTTGTCCCGCGCCTCTATCTCGAAGAGATCTGAATGCTGAATCCTTCGCTTGATCCTTCTGAACAAGTCAAATCTAACGCAGTCGTAAGAGAGAGAGAGAGAGAGAGAGACGAAACCTAAAAATCATGTGGCATATTTTTCCGAGTCATCAGGAACTATTCTTATTTGTGTGCTTTTATGCTCATTTTCTGCCGATGTCTCTTCTATGTCAACAGGAATTTCATTGCAGTGGATGGTATGCCACGTGGGTCTTTCTTGCTGAAACATCCTGTAGTAGAGAATTTCAGATTGTATAAGCAAATCATCGTTCAACATTGCTTACGACGCTAACAATCGCTTCTACATTCTAAAACTCAAACAATTGGTCCATTCTGAGTTCTGAAATTCCGAAAGGATGGACAGGGTAAGGGATTCAAAACATACGGGTGTTTGCAGAGCATCGGACTGTGAACCATAGTTACATATATGCACGTGGAAATCTCTTTGATTGAGCTGACGACCACACAAATCTAACCTGTGAAAAATGTTTGACGGAGTATTAGCGAAATTTCATAGTACCTTAAGCAATCATTTGCCATCATGCCTCAGTTTCTCGGGGTTGATTTGTAAGGTCGCAGATGGTACCATTTGTATATTGATGAGCATGATATCTGTTCAGATTTGACGTGATGAACAAATTGTATTGTAGTATACATGAATGTACCTAAATTTTCCTCTAAAAAAATCAATTCTAACATCAATAAACACGACAACCAGAATTTTTGCCCAATCAAAAGTCTTACCTCTGGGAGGCATCTTTGGCGCGGGGATCCTTGAGCATAGAGGTGTCAGCATGGTTTTTATTGAACACATCTGTCGCTTCTGGATCGAAGACACCCAAAACAAATTCCTGAACGATCTGCAACAGGAAAATTCAGACCATTATTATGAACATGAAAGCGACTGAAAACCAACACCAGTACAACAATTTCAAGCTGTCAAGCATATTTCGCAGTTCAACAACTTGCAGACGCATTAAACATACTAGCACTTGTGAGTCACAAGAAGCAACAGAAAAATGTCTTTAACAAATAATCATGTTCAATACCAAGAAAACAATTCAAGTTACCGTGCAAAAAAAATGTTGGATTCCAAGCTCTAAAAGTTATTTGAGATATGAAGTACGGTTTAAAAATATTTTCCCTGTTGTTTTATGCACTTTCCTTTTCTATGAGGTAGAACTAGTCTGACAACTTCAAGAAAAAAACGTTACCTGATCATTTTCCAAATGAACTTGCTTCACATGCTTTTGGTAGCAAAATTCATAAGGCCACCAACTTTCATGCTGCATGATAAAATATAACATAAGAAATGTTGAAAAAGAACAAAGAGTCAGAATTCTATTCAGGAACCTCACATTGTAGAAACATCCGTCCTTCAGCACATCCAATAACTCATCAGGAATCTTCAACTTAACCCTTCGTTCGCTTTCAATTATAATACTACTTGAATTTTGTGGGGCGGCTGGCTTTGAATTCTTTGTTTCCTCAATCATAGGCATGAAACACATGTAGCTGCACCCTTCCTTATTGGACATTGCGACTGACTCCTGGCCTTCTTCCTGTAAATGTGTCCCTTGCTGTAAGCGGATTTCGTCAAGTTGGGCAATCTATTTAGTCCAAACCGTTGAGTGAAATAGAGGCATTAAGATACATTCAAAATCAACAAATTGCAACAAAGGTCCCTGGAAGAGAAAATGGAGCATATAAATCAACTTTGTCACTTTAGCCTCATGACTCCTGACTTCAACTTATTTGATGTCAATTGTACAGTATCAATCACCTCCAATTGACTCAATCAAATGGACCATACTATCTTAAAATTCAGCTTGAAGTTAATCCAAACCAACTAAAAGTTCACGATAAACCAATTCTAGAAAGAAACACAATGAGCTTGAACAGTAGGATGCAGTGACTTGAATGAGATAACCAGATTCAAGATGTGGTTGCAGATTATTGGCCAACTTGAAATAAACTTAAAACTGACCTATGAATTATAGAATTTTTAACTAAGTTGTTCTTCTCTATATTTGCCATGGAACCAGTTTTTTTTTTTTTTTTTTTTTGAGGAGAGCCATGGAACCTGTTAAAGCACAGCATTCTTCCCTTGACAAACACAGGCTTTTTGTTAGGGGTTTGATAAATACAAGCTACATGAGAAGGGAATAAAAACTCAAAACACATAAAGCTTACGCTGATGAGGTATTATTTACAAACCTTAATCTCTTGTTTCTTAGGGCATTGTCTCATGCTAATACAAAACTCAAGGAAACATGAACTTATGATAAATACATCTTATAATTTTCTAGGTTAAAACCTTCATTTTACTGATAAGCATGTGCTTTCAGGGGATACATCACTTGAGATGCCCAAGGTTGCTCCATATTTGAAGAATAGAACAACATTAAAAGGTAAAAACTATAATCCTTAATGGTAATCTTAAATCATTCAAAGACAAGTTCGCTACAACAAATGTATCCACCTACGACACATTATCAACAATTATGATGTAGTCAAAGTATAGAAAAAAGCAGAACTCAAGAGCTCTTCAAGATGAACTTACAGGATAAAATGGTGAATTCACTGGATGAATCTCAACCTTATATTTTGGTTCCCGAGAACTCCGACCAAATGCTCGGCCTGCTATACAACAAATTCTTTAGACACCAAAAAATTGCTTTAAAATGATCAAGACATAAGACAACTGTTCTCCGTAAAAAGCACAAATATGAAGACTAATGTCTAATGTAACACCACCACCAGCATTTTAATGCCACTAACTTTTCCGGAGGCGGAACAAGATGCCTAAACTAAACACAGTGATGAACACTGATTCCGTTACTGATCCAACCTCTTATTCAGGATAATCTTAGAAGGATTTAAGGTCCCAAGGAAACATATCACATAATTAACAAGAGAGAACATTAGATGTTTTTAAAAAAATCTAATTATATGAAAATACCAATAATCAAACATGTATAGTGTTCAAATGCAGAATGAGATCATGCGTTAACAAACCCTAAATTACGATTCAAGAAACTACTTATCCAGATACATCGGAAAGTGATTATATATAAAAGAAATCGACTTACATCAGTAAAATAATTCAAAACTTGCAACCCAGAACACAAAAAAGGGACAGACATAAACCTTTTTTTTCTCATTATACAGAAATAAGTAAAAAACCTAACTACATAAGCGGCGATTAAGAGCAAAATTACAACTTGGAAAAATTCAATAAAATTGCAACTTGGAAAAATACAATCATTGAGAAAATCAAAGGGATGCGATCGAAAGATTACTAACCGGAGCTCGATGTGACGATCTCATCGGCAGAAACCAAGAGAGGGTAAGGATCGCAACGGAGGAGGGGGAAGAGGAGGAGGAGGAGGAGAAGGAAGCGGAGAGCCGGGAGCTTGCAGGAATCCATTGGAGAACAAGTTCGAAGGCCTGGTCGCCGGCGCGTCCCGGGGATCGCCGGCGCGTCCCCAGTCGTCGCGGCGGCGTTGGCTTCTGGGGGTTTTACTTCGGAGTTCGGACCACTCGGATCTTCCACCATCTCTTCGAGTTGCTCGGCGGTTGAATCATGCGAAGGGCTTACGAAACGAGACCAATCAGCTCGTGCCAAGTCAGCTGTTAAATCAGCTCTTCAAGTCGGCCGTCCATTGAAGGCTGCTGGTGGCGGCGGCAGCGGGGGCGGCGGCGCGCGATGGTGAGAGGAGGGATGAGACGTGCGGTGGCCTTAACTAGGAAGAAAAAGAAATCTATGATCTGAGATTAAAAAACTCAATCAAAATCTATATAAAAAAAAAACATTGCAATTTTATGATAGAGAGTCGAAGGTGCCGAGCCCGCAGATCTCCGCCACCATGTTGTTAACTAGGAAAAAAAAAAACAAATCAGAAGAATCTATGATCTGAGATTAAAAAACTCAAAAGAAATCTGAAAAAAAGAAAGATTGCAATTTTATGAGATCCGGCAGTTTTCTTCTTCCCTTTTTTGTTTTCCTTCTCTCCGATAGAAGATCTCAGAGCATGCACGGTGTCGTTCTCGGTGGAGTAGATCTCACTAAGAAATATTCGGATAATTTAAAATTGCGTTTCGACTCTCAGTAGTTTATACTTTATTATATATAACAACTTTGGCCCAACTCTTCTAAAAACCATGCACGACTCCAAATCGAATTACGACTAAGAGACATTATATAACTCAGCTTTTTCAAGCTTATTCTTCTACGTCACAACACCTTTCGCTGGCCCGGACGCCTTGTTCTAAATCAAACTACGACTAATTGTGCTCGTTGTCGCACATCCGTCGACTCCCCTTGAACGACTTCACCGGAGGACTACCAGCCCCACTCCACAACGTTCGAGCACGTTCTCTGTTTTCTGCGCAGGTAACTCCCTCCAGCAACGTTCGAGCACGCACGCTAGCTCCACTTGGAATCCACAATCACGGTTGACTCGCCGCCGGATCCGGCCGTCGGAAAGTTTCAAGATCCCTTCCCCTCCTCCTCCGTTTCTTCCGCCGCGTTGCCCTGTTTTCGCGTCGCGCGCAACGGGTACGCCTCTCTTCCCCTTCCCGGCCGGACAAGTTGAATAGTGGAGCACTTAATTTCCACCGTCCGATAGTTTCTGTCGTTGATCCAATCCAAGCCGTACATTATTCCTACAAGTCAGAATCGTAGATGCGCAAATTTTTATTCAAAAGACTTACAATTATTTCAAATATTTAACTTATTCATAATCTTAAATTGCATCAGGAGGAGAAAAAAGAGTTAGAATATGATGAAAAAGAACACAAGGCCCTCGATACAGAAAATTCCACAGGTACACTACTTTTGAAAGATAAATAAATATAATATAATATTTTATGAGTTAAATTGTCTAGATAATAGGCCTAAACAACTTTTTTTTAATACAATTAGAAGTTAGAACCACCTAAAACTAATTATCCACCATTTCTCTTTCGTACATATGGTTTTATTACTTTTAAAATTTTCTCGTATCATATTTTTCTTTCTCATGCTTCTAGGAACTATTGATCAAAATAATATCTCTTTTGGATTTCAAGGAAGCAGTTAGGACCAGTGTCATATCTTCTAGATGGAGACACTTGTGGAAATATATATCAAACATTGTCATTGATGCACCTAATGTGCTTTCCATTGAAACTAATATGATGGATAATATTAGCTTGGGACCACAACCTTGGGATATGAGAGAAATCAATGCATTTGATAAAATCATCGAGGATTTTGTTCATGGCGCGAACTTTATCTTACAAAGTCATCGCGGATCATTCGAGTCCTTAGTAATTAGCTTCTTCCTCGAAGGAAAGCACGTGACTGATCTCGACGCATGGATTTCATTAGCTATTGCATCGAAGACGAAGAAGCTCGTCCTCAACATTGGATCATCATTCGGAGCGCGTTACGATCTTTCGTGGAATCTTTTTTCAAGTGAAAGAGGAGGATGTTTTCTGGAGTTCTTGAAGCTCAAGTCTTTCTCACTAGAGTCGCCAATTCAAAACTTTGATGGCGGCTTTGAGAATCTCAAAACCCTCATGTTAGAAGAAGTTGATGTCACTGATAAAGTCATCCAGAAGTTGTTGCCCGAGTGTGGTGCTCTAGAGAACTTGGACTTCCATTCATGCAATCAATTGGTTAACTTGGAGATCCCTACCTCACTGCACAAATTGCAAGTCCTGAGTGTTTGCTTCTGTGACAAGTTGATGAAGATAACATGCCATGTATCACTCTCCACTTTTTGTTATGTTGGTGATGCAGTGCCATTGGATTTTAAAGCAGTTGGGGAAGCAACTATCCATTTAAAGTCATCAACCCCAGATTATGTTATTGGTGATCTCCCTCATGCTATACCTTTTATGGAGACTCTAATCTTGGAAATGAAATGGTCGCTTAAGGTATGTCTTACGTTACTGAATATGCAATTAATTACTGGTTATTAATAATGACATTATCTTCTAAAAAATAAACATAAATTTATTCTTCATTTACATCTTTTTTTTTTCAGGTGTTACCATATTTGCAAGGTAAATTTATTTATCTAAGACACTTGGTTCTCAGAAATATGCGAGCAAGTGACGTTTCTTCAGCCACAGCTCTCGTCAACGTCGCTCCTTTTCTAGAGACATTTGAAGTGCACGTATGTGTTTCTAAAATTATTACCCCATTACATTTTTTTATTTTCACAAATATTTTTTGTTGTTTATTTTATTAGTTGTTAGGCTTCGGGATTTTTTTAGGACATGCTTATTTATACTTCTAATGTTTTATAAAGACATGTCACCAAGGGCATGTTTCTTATATATACTTCTAGTGCTGAATTGGTCTAAATGCATACTACATTCCATCAACAATGAAATACTTGTCTTTTCCATTGATGCTACTACATACAACATTTATGAATCTTTTTATATTGTGTAGTTATGGGGAGCTAAATTCGTTCAGAGCAGTAAAAGGATTGAAACAAGGGCAAATTGTCATCATCATCTTAAAATAGTTAAAATGTTTGGATTTACCGGTGACGAAGATCAACTCGAGTTGCTTAGCTTTTTCCTTGAAAATGCCAATAGACTTGAGGAAATGATCATCGATACAAGTACAAGATATTCTAAATCTGGGAATGATATAAAAGTGCCACCTGCTAAGGTCAAAATGGCCCGCAAGATACTCACTAAGCATCTTAGTCATCGCGTTCCTGAACATGTGAAACTTGTAGTATTGTGATTATTTTTTTTCCTCTTTCTATGTACACATCATTGATAGTTTCTTAGTCCATTGAAAATCATAAATAAGAAACTTCAGATAATTTATGTCTAACTTAAGTTGCATGACACAGTCTTTTAGTCATAAAGAATAGCCTGCCACGAACTTTGACATCTTGATTGAATACTATTGTATTTATGCTGATATATATATATATATATATATATATATATATATATATATATTATTGTAGTAACTTTCAACATTGAGTCTCAATTTTGTTCGGTAATTCTTGAACTATTTCATTACTTCAAATTTAGTCCCTGTTACTAGCTTATATGAAATTCCGAAAGGATGGACAGGGTAAGGGATTCAAAACATACGGGTGTTTGCAGAGAAGAATGGACAGGGTTGTATCCAACTCGGCCCGGGTTCTTCGCAGAGAAGAATCCGATCGCTATGTGAGATTATATGAAATTGATGCAAGAAACTAATAAAATCATATTAAGAATGAAATCCACATCATAACTATGTTTTCAAAAGTTTAAACAATAAAATATATTAGGAGAAAACCAAGGTTCAACATAATCTTCTTCTAACAACTAAACTAATCCATAATCGAAAGAATTAATATCAAATTCGAGGGAGAAAATATAAAATAAAGATTAGAAATTATAAATCAAACTCCCAAGAAGTGGTGGACGTCTCTAGAACAAGCTTTGACCGAAACTATGCTCCAAACGATCGTCCGAAACCACGAAATCTCTACTTCTTCGATTGATTTGCAGTGGCGCGCAGTAGAACTTCGTCTCTCATTTCTGATGCGGCTAGGGCTTCAAACTTTGAGATTGCATGATCCTTGGCTTCATGGTACATCCATATTTATAGGGGTGGCAGCCGTTTTGGATTCTGAGTTGAGTTCGTGATTTAAATCCAAGTTAAAGTCGGTCGAAAAATCACGCGATCTGCCAGTTTGGCTGATTTGTACTAACTCGGGCCAGGTCTTATCCAACTCGGGCCAGGTTCAGTTCAGATTTTATTTTCGTATAAAAATCAATTCGGAGTCGGATTTTAATGCTAACCCGATCCGGATATGATGCCAGTCGGCCCAGGTTTCTCTTGAATCAATTATATGTGCTCTTTGTGCTTCATTTTACATATTTTTTTGATCCGATTGCTTTGCACCTCTAAAATGATGATCTTGAGAATAAAATAGACCAAAAGTGGGTAGCTTTGGACTCAAAATAAATTAAAAAAATAAATAAGAAAATATCCATGCATACCTAGGATTAGTGATAAATAATAATGGTTAACTTATAAGAGTAAATATATTATTATTGATTTAGTATTTATTATTTAATGATGATAGATGGTATATTAATAATTTTACCTTAAATTATTCTTATTCCTTTTTTTAACACATTCCTTTTTATTTCATTTGTTTATACCCTTTGATAATTTTGCATTTTAATTTTATTCAATTTTGAATACTTATCTTTTTTATTCTAATTCCTATTTAATTTTATACCTATCATTTTCCCTCATTTTTAACCTTCCTTATATTCCTTTCCTTTTCCCTTTTTTTAACCTTCCTATTTTTTAATCATTTTCTTTTATGATTTTTTTTCAAGATTTGAATTGTACCGGCCAGTTCAATCGATTTTTTTTCAGTTCAATATCAAAATCGATTTTGGCATGAAACCGAATCGGATCGATGGTTGATTCACGGTTGAACCGGTCGGTTTAGTCTGATTTTGATAATGTTGATCTTTTTAACCTTTGACATTAAATGAAAATCAGGTCATTTGATGTTCATAACCCTCGTTTCACTTGAGGGAAGAGGTACACTGTTGATTGATTTATTTGGAACTATGACAAGCTTTTATAACAACTGTGTTAGTTCTCTTTTCTAGCAAAATAGTCTACTGTGTTTCAAAAAGTGTGTTTCACGGTAGCTTGTATGAAAATGGTGTGTTTCATTTGGATCTATCATGTTGACAAGAATCTAAGAAAAGGCAAATAAAAAAGAATTAAAAGAATGGAAATTGATAAGGTAGAACAAGGCATCCCATTTGTTGCTTTTGTAGGTATATTTGCACGTGCTACTTATAAAAGCAGCACACTGGACTAGATCGGATTAGGCTAATTAGATTTATATTGGGGTCGTTTGAATATTAGAACGGTGATTCTTTTGAATTTGAAGTGAATGATTGAAGTAACACATTAGTTCGGATGTGTTTAAATAAAGTGAAATGTAACGATGAGGAATAAAAAATTGATGTGATAGAAAAATAATAGATGTAATAGATTAATTTTAACGAAGTGTTTGAAGAAAAAATAGATATTATAAATATAAAATATAATCTATTAAAAAATAAAATATATATATTATTTTTTTACATATATATTATTTTATATAAAAACCAATTTTGAAATAAATTATATTTAATGAAATGTTAATTTTTAATAACTAATAATAAACAATATTATGTTAATCATTTATTGTAAATATCATATATATATAATAAATTATTTTATAAAAGAAAGATGAGAGCGAGAAAATAAAGAAAGAAAAAAAAAAGCGCTACAATGACATGAACAAGTTTGATAGAATGAAAAATGTATTGTTTGAAGAACTTAATTATTTCATCACAACCTTCTGAACTTAAATAAAAAATATAATCAAATTAATTAATTCTATTCCTCCATATTTCACCATACCCCTTCAAATTCCTCAATCAAAGAAACCCTTAAGGTGTATAGCTCATCCCAGAGTGCAAGACGCAATGATTCTTGCGGGCTGCTGTCGATAGTAGTGAGAAACTAGCGAAGGGTGCCATCAACGATCTCACAATGGAACGCTTGCTCATGGTTGTTGAGCAGGCAAATGGATATGTTCCCAGGCAGCCAGATAATCCATATGCCGCCAAACAATGCATATGCCGCTAGAGAAATCAACCGCCTCAATGCGATGATAATAGTAGCTTGGAAATTTGTGACATATAGCATCAATGTGTCTTCCAGTAATTCCAGGTTCATGGTCCTTGACGGCTTCGAGGAACCGAAGGTTTCAGCACCACGCGCATGCTAGGAGAGAATGTTAGCTAACATATTACTATTATATTATCTGGGAAGGACAGTGCCAGGAAGCGGCACAGATTAAGCATCTTGACCATCGAGATCCGACCATGGTGGTGTCCCCAACTTCTATCATGGATGTTGTCTCATAGGTGGCAGAATCCATGTCCACGTCATCTAATGCCAAGGCACAGGTACCAGGCGGTACCACATCATCTGACACCAAGGTATTAGAGGAGGCTAAAGATGGAATTTCGGGCGGGCCGCACAGCCCGGCACGCCGCCGGCCCGCCTAAAATCCGTGCCGGCTCGGCCCGCTCACGAACACGGCCCGCGCACGAAAAAATGGGCCATGTCGTGCCATACCGTGCCGGGTCGGCCATCCTCACTGTTGGCACGACACGGCCCGGGTACGGTGAACACAGACTCAGCACGACACGGCCCATTTTGGCACGACACGATCCGCGTACTTCGATGACGGGACGTGTCGGATGCAGTATTTGTACTCCAACATGGACCGTGTGTGCCCTAACACAGACCGTGTTAAGAAGAGGACAACGGCCCGCGTTAATTTGAAACTTCAACACGGCCGCGCTGATCAAACACAACCCATTTTTTCTATTTTTAAACGAGATTCATGATTTGACAACACGAACATGGGTGCGCGGTCAAAAGCTTCAGCACGGACCGTGTTAGTTTCAACACGGGCCATGTTGGAGCATTCCTCCGCCTATAAAAGGGACGTCCGATTTTATTCCTTCTTCACACCTCCACTTCAAAATCCCTCTACTTCCATTCTTCCAAGTCTTCCGAGTTTCCAACCTTCTATAGTGCTTTTTGTGACTCTCTCTGCCCCTCTCACACTGAGTGATTCAGTCGTTTTGCATTTTTCTTCTCTCCATTCGTGCTCTGCTCTTAAGCTCTCTCACTTTTAATTTATATTTATATTGTAATATTTATTTAGTAGTATTTTTATATTATTATTCACTCTTAGTTTCTTATATATAACTGCATAATGGACCCGTGAGATCCCTTTCGTCTATATGGTGATTTTGTTGCTTATTCACCTTATGGATCACTACCTACATATCCATATGGTACACCATATAATACTAATAGTAGTGGTGATTCTAATTCTTTATCAGCACAACTAAGTGGCGATTCGTCGGGTTATATGAAAACTGCGGCGCCATCAACTAACTGCCCAATTACCCCAACTACATATGTTAATCTTTCTGTCATTCCTAATCTTAATATTGCTTCAAGTTCTGCAGGTTCCGAAGGAGATTGTGCAACTGCGACAGCGACACCTCCAGGTCCGTCAAGCTCATATGCTTCCGCGCAAGATGAGATAATAGGTAAAAAAAGAAGAACATCAAAGTTAACTAGTGAAGTTTGGAATTATTTTGAAAAAATTATAGATGAAAATGATCCAAAAAAGATAAAGCTATTTGTAAAATTTGCAAGGCTAGTTATGATGCCGCCTCTTCTTCGGGCACAGGTAGTTTAAAATGACATTTAGAATCGCATCCTATAACTACTAGGGAACAATTTTTAGCGGGTCAATTACCGCAACAGACTCAATTAGTTGCACCCGGTTGTGGTACTGTCATGAGCTCTTTATTTGCTTATAATCAAGAACATATGCGTGAAGGTTTAGCTAGATATGTTATACATGCAGAAATGCCTTACACATTTGCTGAAGATGAAAAAATTTATATTATCAACAAAATTATGTACAAGGTGCCTTTCGAAATGTTAGTAGAAAAATTGTTAAAGAATATTCGATTAAATTATATCGTAAGAAGAAAATTGAACTAATCAATTATTTTTTAGATTCTAAATTTATGTATAGTTTGACTAGTGACATATGGACTTCTTTAAATGGTGATAGTTTTTTATGTGTTACAGTTCATTGGATTGATACAAATTGGGTAGTGCAAAAAAGAATTATTGCGTTTAAAGAAATTGAGCATCCTCATAATGATTTGCAAATTGCCAATGTGATAGAAAAAGTAATTAACGAATATGGTCTTAAATAGAAAATTTTATGTCTTACTCTTGACAATGCAAGTGCTAATAATTCCACTGCACAATTGTTAATTCAAAGATTAAATTCTCCTTTAAATGGAATTCTTTTTCATTAAAGATGTGCATGTCATATTATTAATTTGTGTGTTAAAAAAGGATTAAAGGTAATTGTTAGAGTACTTGAAACTCTTAGAGTGGTTATTGTAAATCTACGTCACTCTGGACCTAGGAGACAAACATTTAAAGAAATTTCTCATCGTTATAATATTCCTTATAGAAAATTAAACACTGATGTGTCTACGAGATGGAATAGTACTTACGACATGCTTAAATTATGTATTCCATTTAGACATGCACTCGATAATTATATTTTAACTGTGATGCAATGTCCAGCAGCTCGAATTACTGATGCAGAATGGAATGTTGCTAATGCAGTTATGGAATTGTTACAAGTTTTTTTATAATGCTACTTTAGAGTTATCTGCCATTTATTCTCTTACTTCACATTTAATAATTAATCAATTTCATGAAATGACAAGTTCATTTAATGAAAAACGTGAATTATCAAATGATTTTTCTGAAATAATTTATATGATGGAATCAAAATTTTTAGAATATTAGAATAATTTGCCTCTCATAGGAATTTTAGCAATGATGATGGATCATAGATTTAAAGGATCCGGTCCTAAATGGTACACCAGAGAGATTAAAAATTGTTTTCCCGAACAATATATAAGAAGTCATCCAGAATTGCAAACTGACGATTTTATTAATCCAGATCATGATTATGAAAATATAATAAATAACTTATATAATATTTATGAAGCAAAATTTGGTGTACGTAGAGAGCAAGCATCTTCATCACGTCCACCAGTAGCACCCAGACCTTCCAATAATAGATCATTTTTTAGATTCATGTCCTCTATTAGAGGGGGCACATCAAGAGGCTCGGACGAAGGTTCATCCAATTCAGCTGCCCCTTTGTATAATGAACTACAAGATTACTTATCACGTCTAAATGAATGTGATAGTGAAATCGATGTCTTGACCTGGTGGAGATTAAACTGGCATACGTATCCAATTCTCTCCGCCTTAGCTCGAGATCTTTTAGCTATTTCGATGTCTACAGTGGCATCAGAACAATGTTTTTCTGTAGGTTCCAGAATTTTGGACGAGAGAAGATAGAATGAACTCTAAGTCGATGGAGGTTTGTATATTATTAAAAGATTGGTTTGATGCAGATACTCGAACACAAGGTCAGAAATCCATATTGTCATACATAGAAGATGATGATGAAATGGATGTCTCCTCCGCTTATAATTCTTCATAAAATAATTGTTTGTACAAGATGTAATTTTTATTTTTTTTAGTAATTTTGCATTTATTGATTATTTCATAAGAAATAATCAATAATAATAAAACATTAAAACTTTCGTGGATGTAAGCTAAAATAGCCGAACCACGTTAATCTCGGTGTCCATTACTATTTTTACTATATAATAAATTAGTACTTAATTATCTATAGTATAGTAGTATACTACCTAAGTACCTAATTATCTATACTACTTATGCATTATACAATAAATTATATATAATGTAGTACAATAGTACTAATGTACTATATATTATATTCTCTCTCTCAAACTGTCACTCTCACTTTGGGTAGAATACTAGAATATAATTAATTACTAATATATATTTATTAAATACTTACCAATTACTTTTATATATAAAATTATAACTTATAACTTATTAGTTATTACTCAAAACTCAATTAATCATTTTACAAATTTATTTACTTAATAATTATAAATTAAGGACTTAATGTATTTGAAATTTTAACTATATAGTTATTATCAATTGTATATTATAGAATAAATAATAATACTCATTATACTCTACTCTATTCTATAATAATTTAATAATTAAATTTTAAAAAAGTTGAAATTGAAAAAGAAGGGCCGCGGGCCGCGGGCCGCCCGACCCGGCCGGCCCGATCAGGCCGGGCCTAGACCGTGTCGGGATCGAAAATGATCCATTTTGCATGATCGGCACGACATGGCCCGCGGCACGGTCAAAGACGAGTTGACCGGCACGACACGACACGACCCGTTTTTCCATCTCTAAAGGAGGCTGAAGACCATCCTAGAGTTGCATGGGGAGCACGCAGGAGTCCACGTGTCCCCGACAAGTTGAGTCGTGCAGAGTCATTAGGAATAATCCTGCAGCCAATTGTGTGTTTGGAGTAGGGCTGGAAATGAGCCGAGCCGTTCGTGAGCAACTCGTGGCTCGGCCTATTTTTGGCCTAGCTCGGCTCGGCCTATTATCAAAATAAGTCAGGCTAAAATATTAAATAAAGCCTATTTTCTTAAAGAGGCTTAGCCTTTTAATAATTGGCCTAGCCTTATAGCTTATCAGGCCAAGATTTATTAATATATTATATATAATTTTTAATCTTTCATTTTTAAAATCTTCAATTTTGAGTTCAATATTACTATTTTTATTATATGTTTAGAAGAAATATATTAGTGGTGTCTCTTTTATTTAGTTCATATCAATTATTTCTTTAGTAAATAAGATTTATTATAGTAGATCATCAAAAAATATGTTTAGCTTAACAGGCTAATAAGCTAGGCCAGGCATTAAAAGTTAATAAAATAAGCCAGACTAAGTTTATATTCATGGCTTGTTACAGGCTATAGGTCAGGCTTTAATACTTTTATTTTGCAACAGACCTGACCTATTTAAGCAGAAGCCTAGCTCGGCCTAGCTCGTGTCCAGCCCTAGTTTGGAGGTACAATGATGTAAGGTTCCAGCATTGACCGCCATTAAAGCGGTCAATCGTTGGGATGCCGCCCTGCCCTCGGAAGCTTTTTCCTGACAAGCGGGTGCCAGAGCAGAGGGTCCGAGCACATCCCTTGGTGGTGGTAGGTGAGGCGAGCCTTGGCCTCTATGTAAGGTAGGTGTGTTGGTTGTCTTCCCCCATGCCGGTCGTCGGAGCATAGTTTTTTGGTGCAGTGCACGGAGCGTTTTGGGCCCTTCTTCTCCTTTGAACCAAATGGAGCATCCGTAGTTGGCGACCCTCTGGTTGAGTTCGAATCAGGTCGAGTTCAAGATTCGACCCATCTGGATTCGACCCAAACTAGATCGTGTGAGGACATGAGATTCACCGGGTCGCCTATTAAGAATTAAAAATTTAATGGGACGAGAAATTTCATATTAAAAAAAAAAGAGCAAGTTAATGGAGGTTGTAAGCTAAATAATCAGCTGTTTATATTAAATTAATTTAACACAGATGCACCAGCTTTCAAAATTGATAATATGAACTGATGTTTGACATTAGCATAAACAGTTACACGAGCGAACATTCTACAAGCCCGACGCCGCTTTCTCATCTCCGACATTTCTCATTTCAACCACTCTCATCTCCAACATTTTCTCATTTCAATCATGGTGGTGGTGGTACGCGATTGGGATGAGTTCTGGGAAGCGGTTGACGCCCACGAGGTAATTTCTGTATCACATCATTTTAAGTTGAAGGACGCCTGGAAAATCATGCGCTCGTACAATGAAGTCGAAGAACATCCGCAACTCCTTCGCGGATCATTACAAAAGTTGATTAACAAGAACAAGATAGCAATACCTATTGTTGCTGAGATTAATGAACTGAAAGAGCGATTGAAGGAAGTCGATGCCACAAGGAAGAATTATCGGCGCCTAATTGAAAACCTCGAGATACTCATTCGCGTCCACAAGTTGAGTACGAAGAACGCAATGACAGAAAAAATTGAAAATATGGAAAGGCGATCAGAGCAACTACGTGCCAGCATGGATGATTTAAAGAGGCGAATTTTCTGGCTGAAGTCGATCCTCGATGGAGGTTTGCAAAACATAATTAGGAGATTTATATTTTCTCTCGTCTTACTTCGTACATGTTCGACGAAATGATTCAGAAACATACATTGGACTACTGCTGCAGAGGACGCTCCCTGAATAGGTTGGGAGATTTATCTTGGACTACTGCTGCAGAGGACGCTCCGTCGTCGCCTTCCTGAATAGGTTGGGAGATTTATCTTTTCTTTGTCTTTGTCTGGCTGCTGAACAGCTGTTTCTCTTGTTCTGAGGATCTCTATGTGCTACTTCTTAAACTCCTCGTTTTCCTTCTCTCTATGTGCTACTTCTTAAACTCTTCGTTTTCCTTCTCTAAATCTGTGCGGCTGGTCACTGCATTTTAATCCTTGAGCATAGAGGTGTCAGCATGGTTTTTATTGAACACATCTGTCGCTTCTGGATCGAAGACACCCAAAACAAATTCCTGAACGATCTGCAACAGGAAAATTCAGACCATTATTATGAACATGAAAGCGACTGAAAACCAACACCAGTACAACAATTTCAAGCTGCCAAGCATATTTCGCAGTTCAACAACTTGCAGACGCATTAAACATACTAGCACTTGTGAGTCACAAGAAGCAACAGAAAAATGTCTTTAACAAATAATCATGTTCAATACCAAGAAAACAATTCAAGTTACCGTGCAAAAAAATGTTGGATTCCAAGCTCTAAAAGTTATTTGAGATATGAAGTACGGTTTAAAAATATTTTCCCTGTTGTTTTATGCACTTTCCTTTTCTATGAGGTAGAACTAGTCTGACAACTTCAAGAAAAAACGTTACCTGATCATTTTCCAAATGAACTTGCTTCACATGCTTTTGGTAGCAAAATTCTTAAGGCCACCAACTTTCATGCTGCATGATAAAATATAACATAAGAAATGTTGAAAAAGAACAAAGAGTCAGAATTCTATTCAGGAACCTCACATTGTAGAAACATCCGTCCTTCAGCACATCCAATAACTCATCAGGAATCTTCAACTTAACCCTTCGTTCGCTTTCAATTATAATACTACTTGAATTTTGTGGGGCGGCTGGCTTTGAATTCTTTGTTTCCTCAATCATAGGCATGAAACACATGTAGCTGCACCCTTCCTTATTGGACATTGCGACTGACTCCTGGCCTTCTTCCTGTAAATGTGTCCCTTGCTGTTAGCAGATTTCGTCAAGTTGGGCATTCTATTTAGTCCAAACCAACAACAACAACAACAACAAAGCCTTATCCCACTAGGTGGGGTCGGCTACATGGATCATACGACGCTTCGTTGATCCATATTCATGAGATTCGACAGAGTTTTACGCTGGCTGTCGGGGCCTAACACAACCCTCCTCCTTTATCCGGACTTGGGACCGGCTATAAAACATAGGCGGAGTTTGATTTTAAAAAACTAGAAAGTGCATATTTATTTAAAAAAAAAATTTTTTGACAGAATACTGGATCATAATTATTTGACAAAAAGTTCGATCAATAAAAAGATATAGCATGACAGATTCATGAGGAACAGAAAGACATGATACAAGCCCTACGCAGGAGAGAGACTATCAATCCAACATGAAAAGCTTCCCTCAAAAAATCCAACATGAAAAGAAATTATCATACCGGACATCAAAGAATGGTTTCTTAATGCGTTTCTCTAAAAGCTTCCTCGCATGTTCTCGAACCTTGTTCTCCATAGAGCATATAAATCAACAAATTGCAAAATCAACAACCTTGTTCTCCTACTTAGTCCAAACCATTGAGTGAAATAGAGGCACTAAGATACATTATACATTCAAAATCAACAAATTGCAACAAAGGTCCCTGGAAGAGAAAATGGAGCATATAAATCAACTTTGTCACTTTGGCCTCATGACTCCTGACTTCAACTTATTTGATGTCAATTGTACAGTATCAATCACCTCCAATTGACTCAATTAAATGGACCATACTATCTTAAAATTCAGCTTGAAGTTAATCCAAACCAACTAAAAGTTCACGATAAACCAATTCTAGAAAGAAACACAATGAGCTTGAACATTAGGATGCAGTGACTTGAATGAGATAACCAGATTCAAGATGTGGTTGCAGATTATCGGCCAACTTGAAATAAACTTAAAACTAACCTATGAATTATAGAATTTTTAACTAAGTTGTTCTTCTCTATATTTGCCATGGAACCAGTTAAAGCACAGCATTCTTCCCTTGACAAACGCAGGCTTTTTGTTAGGGGTTTGATAAATACAAGCTGCATGAGAAGGGAATAAAAACTCAAAACACATAAAGCTTACGCTGATGAGGTATTATTTACAAACCTTAATCTCTTGTTTCTTAGGGCATTGTCTCATGCTAATACAAAACTCAAGGAAACATGAACTTATGATAAATACATCTTATAATTTTCTAGGTTAAAACCTTCATTTTACTGATAAGCATGTGCTTTCAGGGGATACATCACTTGAGATGTTCATTGCCCAAGGTCGCTCCTTATTTGAAGAATAGAACAACATTAAAAGGTAAAAACTATAATCCTTAACGGTAAAATCTTAAATCATTCAAAAACAAGTTCGCTACAACAAATGTATCCACCTACGACACATTATCAACAATTATGATGTAGTCAAGTATAGAAAAAAGCAGAACTCAAGAGCTCTTCAAGATGAACTTACAGGATAAAATGGTGAATTCACTGGATGAATCTCAACCTTATATTTTGGTTCCCGAGAACTCCGACCAAATGCTCGGCCTGCTATACAACAAATGCTTTAGACACTAAAAAATTACTTTAAAATGATCAAGACATAAGACAACTGTTCTCCGTAAAAAGCACAAATATGAAGACTAATGTCTAATGTAACACCACCACCAGCATTTTAATGCCACTAACTTTTCCGGAGGCGGAACAAGATGCCTAAACTAAACACAATGATGAACACTGATTCCGTTACTGATCCAACCTCTTATTCAGGATAATCTTAGAAGGATTTAAGGTCCCAAGGAAACATATCACATAATTAACAAGAGAGAACATTAGATGTTTTTTAAAAAATCTAATTATATGAAAATACCAATAATCAAACATGTATAGTATTCAAATGCAGAATGAGATCATGCGTTAACAAACCCTAAATTACGATTGAAGAAACTACTTATCCAGATACATTGGAAAGTGATTATATATAAAAGAAATCGATTTACTTCAGTAAACTAATTCAAAACTTGCAACCCAGAACACAAAAAGGAACAGACATAAACTTTTTTTCTCATTGTACAGAAATAAGTAAAAAACCTAACTACATAAGCGGCGATTAAGAGCAAAATTGCAACTTGGAAAAATTCAATAAAATTGCAACTTGGAAAAATTCAATCATTGAGAAAATCAAAGGGATACGATCGAAAGATTACTAACCGGAGCTCGATGTGCCCATCACATCGGCAGAAACCAAGAAAGGGTAAGGATCGCAACGGAGGTGGGGGACGAGGAGGAGGAGGAGAAGGAAGCGGAGAGCCGGGAGCTTGCAGGAATCCATTGGAGAACAAGTTCGAAGGCTTCCCTTTTTTGTTTTCCTTCTCTCCGTTGATATCTGAGCACCATCGTAAAGATCTGTGCGGCCGAGGCCACGGCCGTCGTCTATTGAAGGTTGCTGCGCGAGGAGGGATGAAATGTGAGGAAGGCTACGAGGAGGCAAGATCTTGGCCTTGGGGCCAGGCCGCAGATCTCCATCGGGTAGATGTTGTTAACTAGGAAAAAGACAAATCAGAAGAAATCTATGATCTGAGATTAAAAAACTCAAGGGAAATCTGAAAAAAAAAAAAGATTGCAATTTTATGAGATCCGACGGAAGAATTAATGAAAGAGAAAGCACCTTTTTTTTCTCCCCTTTTTTTGTTTTCCTTCTCTCCGATAGAAAATCTCAGAGTTTTCCTTCTCGAAGTCCTCTTCGATAGAAGGTCTCCCCAGTCCAGGGCAAATTCTCCATAACAATTTCTTTTTTCTTCCCTCTGCAAGTGGATGACAAGTTTATATTTGGATGCGTCCTTTTTTCTTTCTTCTGCAAGTGGATGAGAAGTTTATATTTGGATGCGTCACGGGTAAGAGTGGACTCGACAACAAATCCAACAAGCCCATTTTGGAGTTAAAGTGATGTGAACTCGATCATTCAATTTTTAATTTTTTTATTTTACATTTATTTAATATAATATATATTATTTAATATTTATTGTAAAGTATAAACTACAATTTCTAACTATTATTTTTGTATGGTTGTATCTAAAATATTTTATTTATATTATTTAAAATTTTTAAATCAAATATAAGTTTAAATTTAAATAAGAAAAATAAAAAAAACTCGGTCTGTCGAATCGAATTAGGTTGACTCGAGTCGAGTTTGAATCAGATCGAGTTTAGAACCTGATCCAACCAGATTCGGCTCAAACTAAATCGCGTGGGGTCATCAAGTTCATCGAGGCGCGTATTAATAATGAAAATTTTAATGGAACGAGAAATTTCATATTAAAAAAAGAGTAGGTTAATGGATGTTGTAAATTAAATAATCAGCTGTTTATATTTTATTAATTTAATACAGATGCACCAGCTTTCAAAATTGATAATGTGAACTGATGTTTGACATTAGCATGAAAAGTTAAAAAATATATTAGGGTTTTATATTATCAATCATGAATCATTATGTACACAATGTCCTTCTATCATTTTATCATTCTCACGGGTGATTTTAATTTATTTTTCAAATTATTATCTCTACATCTAATTGAATTATGTAACCAAAAAATACTAAATCCTCCTAACTCATCCTCCTAAAAATCCTCCTAACACTCACATAATTATTTTACCCCAAAAAGTTGATAAAATTACAAGTGCATGCCATTGTGACCTTTTAGGAGGATTATTAGGTTGATTATTAGGAGGATGTAGCAATGCCCTTTTTATAAATTATATTTTTTTACTCTTTATATTCCACTCTAATTTTATTCATAGTAAAAACAACTAATTTAAATCTTACGTGAAATACACTTTTTTAAGACATATGCATGAATATAAAATGACTAGCATAATTATTCTACTATTACAAAAGATAAAATAATTTGTATAATCATTTTAAATATGTAAACTTAACTAATATATTGTGTAACTTCAAAGTTGTAAGATATCTCTACGATATGTTGTACGTTACAAAAGTAATAATTATCTTTTGTGAATAATAATATAAAATATATTTTCATTCTTATCTTATCTTAAAGCTGAACTTTATCGGCAATTTCAACTATTCTCGACTCACATTTGCTATTTATCTTTTCTCTCCTTTTTTTCAATGTTTTCATAACCGGATCGACGACTGGACCGGACTTCTTACTGGGTCGCGGTTGGACCGATCCAATCGGGTTCGATCGGATTGAATCGAATTTTATTAAAATAATATTATTTATAACAATTATAAGGATATAATATATATGATATAATATATGAATATTGTACTAATAACCTATTAAAAATATTGAAAATTAATATAACATAATTTTATTTATTAAAAAATAAAAATGATTAACATATAAATATAAATAAATTATTGTTAATTTAGTATCTCTTATTTATTAATGCTAGATGCTATATTAATAAATTTTATCCTAAATTATTCTTATTTCTTTTTTTCTTTAACACTTTCTTTTTTATTTTCTTTATTTATGCCCTTTAATAATTTTCCATTTTAAGGTTAATCAATTTTGAATACTTACCTTTTCTATTTCAATTCCTATTTAATTTTATACATATCGTACTCCCTCCTTTTTTACCTTTCCCATATTCCTTTCCTTTTTTTCTTTCTTAACTTTCATATTTTTATCATTTTTAAAATTTTTTTTTAAATTTGATTTGAACATGGTTGAACCGGTTCAACCGGCCCGATTCAACTGGTCGGTTCAACCGGTTTTGACCGATTCAACATAAAAAATAGTTTTGATATCAAACTGAACCGAATTACCGGCCGGTTCGCGATTAAATTGGTTGAACCGGTCGGACCGCTTCGATTTTGATAACATTGCTTTTTTTCAATTTTTTTGCAAATTAATGCTTAAAGAATTAAATTTTTTTTGCACATTATATCTCCCCAACTTTTCATATCTTCAGTGTTTTTAAGACTGGACCGGTCGGTCCGACTGGTTCAACCACGAACTGGCTGTCGATCCGGTCCGGTTTAATATGAAAACCCAATTTTGAAAAAAACCCGGAATGAATTGGTTCGACCCGGGCAAAACCGGTTTGAATCGAAAAATCGGCTCAAACCGGTTTTTTTCAAATCAATAAATATGGAAAGAAATTATATAATAAGGAAGGTATAATAATGATATAAATGTGAAAAAAATAGAAAGTATAAGATATTAGGAAATAGAGTAAATTATGATGTGTTAAATAGAAAAGGAAATTAATTATAATGAAATTAGATTTGAAATTTGTGGGTAAAAATAAAGGTGAAAGAAAGATTAGAAATTATAAAAATTAGGAAAGTAATAATCAGGAAGTTAAATTTGAAACTAATGAATAAAAAAGGAAAGAAAATAAATATATAAAGAAAATATATTTACAAAATTCTACATAAAATATTTTAAAAATAAGAAAATTGTTTCATTAAAATTATTATAATAAATATATGTTTAAATTTCACATGATTATAAATAAGACATGAGATGAAGGTTTCTTAATATTAATTAAAATATGATATATGCATGGTTGATGATATGTAATGTCAAGATATTTTGTCATCCCACTATTTATTTGTCTGAGTTCTAAGTTCTTGAATGAAAATTAGTTAAATATAATTCATAAATTTTGAAGTTAATGATTGAAAAAATATGAATATAATTAATTAGGAAAATGAAAATTTCTTTTTTTGGTTCTACAGATGTTATTATGGATTATGTTTACAAGTAATTTAGATGTGATCGATCCATGATTATTTACATGTAAAAATATGGAATATAAAGTTCTAAGTTCCAATCTCTTTTTTTATTATACATATGTTATTTACATGTAAAAATAATTTATTTAATATTTTAGGTATACTATAGTTTTTTCTAAAAAATATCTAAATATTATTATTTTAATAAAAATTCGATTCAATCCGGTCGAACCCGATTGAACTGGTCAAACCATGACTCAGTTGCTTGTTCGGTTCGATTTTAAAAACATTGCATATCTTATGTTCCAAAGTGCTCCAATCCCTACTCCCTTTTCTATATTCTTTTTTTTCTTTTTTTCCCTTTTTGGACTGAATTCATTTCTTAATTAACGTTTCCTACATCTATAGAATAATTTTTCCTGCACATTCTAATTCACTATTCGAGAAAACGTGTGACGGCCTACCTTCCCATTCATTCCTCGAATGTCAAGTGCCAACCAAACTTGCTATGTTTTTTTTTTCTCCCTACGTATGTTCTACTCCCCTACATTTAAGTGGAGTGTAGGAACTTGCCAACCCTCCACAGGAATGAAGCGACCTCTATGAGACTTTCTAGTACGTTCAGAGCTTGGTTGCACGGCGAGCATGAGGGACTTGAGCAGTGATAGGCGAGAAGGCACTAGCCTACACGAGGAGGCCCGGACACGGTCGCTAGAAATGGAGGAGGTGAAGAGAAGGGTGAGGAAGAGGACGTGGAAGGCGAAGAAGAGGCAGCAGAAGACGAACACATCGTGCTTGATGAAGTCCATGCAGTGATAAGCGAGAAGGCACTAGCCTGCACGAGGAGGCTCGGACGCAGTCGCTAGCAATGGAGGAGGTGAAGAGAAGGGCGAGGAAGAGGACGTGGAAGGCGAAGAAGAGGCAGTAGAAGACGAACACATCGTGCTTGATGAAGTCCATGCGTTGACTGAGCCAGCCCGTTGGCGTTGAGGTCCTCCTCGCGCTGCCTACAGAGCTTGAGGAGGAGGACATGGCCTGAGCCCTTGGAGTTTTGTGTCAGGGGTGGTGGAGGGCAGCAGAGCCTTCAGCGAAGTCGAGAAACTCGACAAAGTTGCTTGCAGCTTCTGCTCTCCTTCTGCTTGTGCGAGGGGGATCTCCAGGATGACATGAGGGATAACTATTATTCATCATCATACTTTAATATACTAACTATTTTCGTGTTCGATCAAATTTTTATCATATCGCTGGGAAATCTCAATCTAACATCCCGGCGCCGACGATGGCGATCCACAGAATGAAGTTTGCAAGATTTTCGGCTTCGGGACTATTGTTGTCAACAGAGCAGGAGACGAAGATGTCGTGGCGATGGTGTCTTGGAAGTAAGGCTACAGACTCCCGCAAAGAAAAGTGAGAGCATGTAACGACCTCAAAATTCAGCTCAAATTTGAAACTTTTGCCGAACCCTAAGCGAAGTTACTTCGACTTTAACATGACCTAATTTCATAAAACATTGCAGCGAAAACATAATATACTAAACATAAATCATAATATCATGAAAACAACGGAAGACTTCGTAAAATAACCCAAGATACAAGTCTAACCCATGGGCCACATAGGCTCTAATATCAAGACCCAACAAAGGGTTCATAATATATACATGAGTCCAAATAAAAGTAAAAGACTCAAAGGCCCATAAGCCATACATACTTGACTCTTATAAGAGTCCATCATCGTAACATAAGTCTAAGAAAGATAACTTTGGCCATAGCCCGACTCGTCCATGTGCAATGTGTCCGTCACGAGGCCCTTGCCGTCGAATCTAAGCCTCGTCCATACCTGCACGGATCCATGGGTGCAGGAAATTTCTTCCGTTAGAGTATGTTGAGGCATATACATGCTATGATACTATGACATAATCTCTACATGTCATGGCATATGCATATCATCAGAATATTGGCCATGCATATCGGACGACCATTTTGGGTATCGGTCGACCGATACTTGACGTATTCGGACGTCCGAATCGAAATGTTCGAACGATCGCTAATCACAAAATGTGTCAAATATTTTCGACCACCCATATCGGACGACCATTATTAAATCGGTCGACCGCTACATGTCTTTCGGACGTCCGAGATAAGGTCTCTGAACGACCGCTAATCACAGAATGTGTCTGACGGTCGCTCATTGTGGGACCGCAGACACCCGATTTTACAGGGTTTTTTCCCAAATCTTTAATACATTAACATATTGAACCAAGCCTGACATCCAAACATCACATAAGACCTTTCTTGACATTCTTAACATTCTAATCATGAAACATAATGAGATTTTCACATATGGCCTTCAACATGTTAATCACACTTATAGATTGTACATAAGCTTTACAAAATTTCATAATGAGCTAATATAAATGATAATGAACATCATAAACTTAAACATGATTAGCAATATGTCAATAAACATGATAGCAATACATGAAACATCTTGCATTCAAATCATGATTAGCAATAACATAATAATCTAATGAAACATGAAGTAAGAAATGCATAATCCCTAATCATACTTTAATAAGATCTAGGGTGGTCTTAATGCTTCTTAATTCATCCAAGCACACATCATTAAGAGTGTGATTAGAGTTTGGATTCCTTCAAACATACCTTAATAGCAAGCCTAAACTCTTAACTTCTTTCCTTCTCCTCTGGCTCTACAATCCTTTCTTCCTTTTTAAAGTTACTGTTCACGAGCTACAGGGACTGCTACAGTGAGGTAGAGCATATTGGTGTAAGAGAAAGTGTTGAGAGAGTGAGATGATGCTTACTGTAGCACAAGAATGGCTTCTTCTCGTTGTTAACCGTGTAAGAATGATGAGGGAGGAAGAGAGTGGGTAATAGAGAGGTTGCTGTAGCTTGGGGTGTGGCTTTGGGTAGCTTTCGGCCGCATGGGGTTATGGGAATATTAGGGCATTAGTTTAGTACACATAGAGTGGTTGGTCTTTGGGCTGGAGGCGGCTTGGGCTACAACCTTTTTCATTTTTTTTTCAGGATGTTACAGAGCATGCCCATTGCGCCAACGATGGCAACGTCAATCCCCTAGTATGTCGGAACCCAAGCACCATGAAGCCCAACAAACTTTATAATTAAGCCGCAATGTGTGTAGCGGTCGCCATTGCGCGGTTCGTGCCTGCAGTGCGTTGTTGAGAAGGCTAGCTAGCGTAGGCCATCGCTGCGCTCGTGGCCGTGGAGACGGTGTTTGAATTTTGATCCCATCGCCATCGTGGGTCCCTCGAGTAGTCAAGCTCCCGTGGGGCATGGCTCCGCGATGATCAAACCATTGGAGGAAGCCCGAAGGGAAACGTGGAACCTATGTGAGAAGCTCCAAGATCCTATGAGCTTGCGGTTGCACGGACAGCGAGAAGTTGACGCCGGTCGACGTCGCACTCCTCGCACTATCGGGAGGGGACGTTCTAGAGGTTGTAGACAGCGAACGGGAAGGAGAAACTCTCCGACCAGACGAGAGTAGCGATGATGACGTCATGGAAGCCTACACGACGGTGCCTATTGTGATGGAGCGGTGGCGCCCATGCTTGCAAACACGATCACGTCCGCGTCGGCATCAGAGGAGACGAGGTCGAGGAACTCAGGTGAGCAGCAGGTGTGGAGGCGGAGTATGGGGTGGAGGACTGAAGGGAGCGCTGGAGGAGGGTCAGGTGGTCGGGGCGGAGGACAGGGGAGAAGGTGTGCATTGCTTGAGAGTAGGCGTAAAGGGGAGATCGATGTCGAGGGATTGGAGGTGGGCGGCACACCAGTCGGCACCCGTGGCGAGTGGTGGAAGGGATTCATGTAGAGGATGTAGGTGTGGTTGCATGAGATCAGGCGACAGACGCGAAGTCACGCAACGGGGAAGAAGGGGAGAAAGCGTAGGCGGCAGCCGCGTCAATGGAACAGGGAGTGCAAGAGAGAGAAGAAGATGTGGCAGCGGGGATCAGCAAGGTGATGCTTCTTCAATAATTTTGACAAATTAATTCAAAATAACTTGTAATTCATCATAATCCATTCGGACGATATAACTTGTAATTTTGACAAAATCTTGAGTTAACTACACTAATAAAATACCATGCGTGAAATTGCATCCATTCAATAATTGTATTTTAAGTGATTAAGACTGATTAATTAGTTTTCTTGGTAAAATACTCATTAGTAAGGTTTTGAGATATGAGTTAATAAATTTTTATTTTACCCAAAAATATTAGTATATCTACTAAGATATCATAGCTTGAACGATATAACTATCTTGTAAGGTAAAAAGGCAATGTTTTACTAATGTTTTACGTAACAACTAATATCACATTACAATTAACTAGTCCACGAACGATATAACTATCCGTCAACCGACCTCCTCCACGCTTCCGCCGCTGCGATTAAGTATTATAATTAACTAATCCTAAATCCCGTGCGATGCATGGATGAATATTAAAAAAATAATATAAATTTAAGATATTACCACTTATAATAATTAATAAAACTAATTTATTAATATTTAAACGTGATAAATAAATTAGTCTATTTTGAAAAATTTTAAAATTCAATTGAAATTTATCAAGACCCCCACTTCTTAAATTATTTTTTTCCTAAATAATTAACTATTTTCCAAAAATAGAAATTTATATGATTTTAAAATTTATATTTATTTTATAAGGAAATTTTAATTTTATTGGACTGAAATAGAATTCTTTGTTTTAAATTACTTTTAAAATTTGAAAATAAGGAACATCCTCTAAAAATGAAATAGACATTACCTTTTAAAAATAAAACATTATTTATTTTAATCATACTCAAATTGATAAAAAGGAAAAATTAATCTTAATTTGACTTAGTCTAAATTATTTATTTTAAACTAATTTTACATTTCAAAATACAATGTTCTCTTCTAGAACAATATTATTTTTATCTGTACATTATTCTTAGAAAGAAAATATTATTTATTTCAATCATAACTGAAGAATCTGCTTATATTAGAAATATACTCATAAATTTAATCTTCTTTTATTTTTGTCACCTTATATAACAAACTAATAACAAATTATGTTGAATTTTTATTTTAAATCATGTTTTATTTCCTAAAATAACAAATTGTTTTTAAAGTTGAAATTATTATTTACTTGCTTATTATCTTTTATAAATAAAACATTATTTATTTTAAACATACTCGAATTATAAGGAATTATTATTTTTACTTCCAAAAATAGCAAATTATCTTTTAAAAATAAATTATTTTTACTTGTATTGATGCTCAACTTGATGAAAATGAAATATTTATATTAATTTGCCTCAAATTGAATTATATATTAAATTATTTTTAATTTATAAAATAATAAATATTTAAATATGAATTATTATTTACTTCAATATTATCTTTTGAAAAGAAATTTTAATTTATTTTAATCATACTCAAATTGATAAAAGGACAGTGATCTTAATTTGAACTCAAATTGAATTAGTAATCATAAATTACTTTTTAATTCAAAAAATAACAAATTATATTTTAAATAGGAATTATTGTTTACCTGCTTATTATCTTTTTGAATGAAAATATTATTTCGTTTCATCTTGCTTAAAATGATGAAATGGAAAGATCAATATTAATTTGACTCAATCTGAATTATTTATTTTTAATTACGAAATTAATAAATTGTTTTTTAAAATATATATTTTTACTTGCAATGCTATCAAATTGATAAAGAATAAATATTAATCATAATTCAATTCAAATTGAATTTTTTCTTTTAAATTATTTTTAGTTCCAAAAAAAGTATCGTGTAAAAGGAAAATTTAGTATTAATTTGACTCAAAGTAAAATATTTATTTTAAATAATTTTTTATTACGAAAATAAATTATTATGTTTTTAAAAAGTAATTATTATTTACCAGAACAATATCTTATAGAGAGAAAATATTATTTATTTTAATAATCCTCAACTTGATAAAAAGAAAGGAATAATATTAATTTAACTCGATTGAATTATTTGTTTTAAATAATTTTTTATTTCCAAAAATAAACAACTTATCTTTTAAAAGGGAATTATTATTTACGTATACATACTTTTATAGAAAGGGATATTATTTATTTTAATTATACCCAAATTGATAAAAAAATTGAAAGATTAATCTTAAATTTGACTCAAATGGATATCTTCATTTTAAATTATTAGGAATTATACTGTAATATTAGGAATTATTTTTACTCATAATAATACTCAAATTGACAAATGAAAGATTAATCTTAATTTCACTCAAATTGAATTATTTTTAAATTCCTAAAGTAACGAATTATTTATTTTACTTTTGTTACCATATATAACAAACCATTATAAGATGATTTTTATTTCCTTTTAATCATATAAGAATAAAGAGTAATTTTAATTTGACTCAAACGAAATTATTTATTTTAAATTATTTTTTAATTCCAAAAAATGACAAATTATTTTTAAAATAGGAATTATTCTTACTTGTAATCATACTCAAATTGATAAAATGAAATATTAAACTTAATTTGACTCAAATTATTTTATTTGTTTATGAATTTTTATTTCCAAAAATAACAAATTATTTCTTTTACTTTTGGTACCTTATATAACATACTATTGTAAGATTATTTATATTTACTTTTAATCATACTCAATTTGATAAAAGAAGAAAGATGAATCTTAATTTGATTCAAATCGAATTATTTATTATATATTATTAAATTTTAAAAAATACTTACAAAATATCATTTAGAAAGAAAATAATTTATTGTAATATACTGAAATGGATAAAAAGAAAAAAATAATCTTAATTTGACTCAAATTAAAATTTTAATTTATATTATTTTAAATTTCGAAAATAACAAATTACTTTTACTTACATAATATATTTTAAAAAAGAAAATAATATTTATTTTAATCATACCCGGACGATAAAAAGAAAAGTTTAATCTTAATATGACTCAAATTGAATTATTTTAAAATTCCTAAAGTAATGAATTATTTATTTTACTTTAGTTACCTTATATAACAAACTGTTATAATATAGTATTTATTTCCTTTTAATCATACTAAAATTGGTAAAAAAAGAAAGACTAATTTTAATTTTACTCAAATTAAATTATTTATTTTGAACTATTTTTTAATTCCGAAAAATGACAAATTATTTTTAATTAGGAATTATTTTTACTTGTAATCATACTCAAATGATAAAAATGAAATATTAAACTTAAGTTGACTCAAATTAAATTATTTAAAGAAAAGTTTAATCTTAATATGACTCAAATTGAATTATATATTTTCAATTATTTTTTAATTTCTGAAATAACAAATTATATTTTAAAAGGAATAATTTACTCCACACCCCACCTCTCTCTCTCTTTTACAAAGAAAATAATATTTATTTTAATCATAATCAAACTGATAAAACAAAAGTTTAAGATTAATCTTTATTTGACTAAATTGAATTATTTATTCTGTATTATTTTTAAATTTCGAAAATAAAAAAATACTTACAAAATATCATTTAGAAATAAAATAATTTATTTGAATATACTGAAATGGATAAAAAGAACAGATTAATCTTAGTTTGTCTCAAATTAAAATTTCATTTTATATTATTTTTTAATTCCAAAATAACAAATTATTTTTACTTACATAATATATTTTAGAAAGAAAATAACAGTTATTTTAATCATACCTAGACTGATAAGAAGAAAAGTTTAATCTTAATATGACTCAAATTTAATTATATATTTTAAATTATTTTTCTTAATTTCCGAAATAAAATATTATATTTTAAAAAGAACAATTTTACTCCACACCGCACCTCTCTCTCTTTCTTTTAGAAAAAAATAATAATTATTTTAATATGAGTCTAATTGATAAAAAAAAGTTTAATCTTTATATGACTCAAATTGAATTATATATTTAAATTATTTTTTTAATTTACGAAATAACAAATTATGTTTTAAAAGGGATAATTTTACTCCACATCCCACCTCTCTCTCTCTCTCTCTAAAATATATGTCTTGAGCCATGGGGATTATAATTGAAGATTAACTTTTAAAATAATATTATTCATCCGACTTTTTCACGTATTGTATATTATTTATATTGTGTTATATATATTGTTACCTTGTGTAACAAACTTTCTATGATTAGTTTTATCTTTTAGATTTAAATTATTTTATATTATTTTTTAATTTCAAAAATAAGATTTAAACTTTTTAACTATATTAATTATTATTATTTGGCATGTGCCGTCGTGATATTTTATCACTTATCGCATTCTCATCTCTCGTAATTTTACCTCTGCTTTTATATATATAGATTAATAAAGGGATGGAATATGGTGGCACAATATTTCTCAACTCAAAGATGGAAAGTATTTTTTATTGATGATAATAACGAAAAAGGTTGCAGTTTCAGTATATTTTACCTTTGATCACTCATAGTTTTAAATCTAACTAATTCAAATAATATTTTTCCTATCTTCTTGTTATTTCTTTTTAAATTTGGTGATCAACAATATTCAAACTAATTTTGTGGCAGTTCTCATATTCTTTCTCCTAATTGATTCTTTATTTGTTGGATCCAGAAAAACAACTGTTCATATTAGATATTGCAGATTTATTTCTAATTTTCTCTAGCATTCTTAATATATTATTGTCCAAAAATTGATTGTGGAGTTTAATTACTGGTAATATACTTTAAAATGTTGAAAATAAAATTTAAATAAATATTTTTAATTTATATTAATTTCTATCGCTTTAGGTCTTCGGATAGCCTGATTTGAGGTAGAAATTATATGCACTTAGACTTGGAGAGGTCACGACTCACGAGGTCCAAGTGAAGAGCGAAACCAAATGACATAACGAACCGATGAACCGCTATTGAATCTGGGAAAATAATTGAACCAGGTGACCTATAATTAAAATAATTGAACCAGGTGACCTATAACGGGGAGAGATTTGACCACACCATCCTTATTTCCTTAAGGAATTAAAATATAAAATTATTTTAAATTTTTTATTTATTCTTAGGAGTTGTTTCGATGAAGATCTATTACTAAATTAACAGCAAATTTTATGTATCAGCGTTCGTTATTCATTGAAATTATTTTAGAATATGAAAACTTATTATACTTTTTATAATGAGTCTCTAAATTATCAATAATAATAATAATAATAATAATAATAATAATAATAATAATAATAATAATAATAATAATAATAATAATAATAATAATAATAATAATAATAATAATAATAATATGTATGTATGTATGTATGTATAAAATACATGCGCATGACATAAAAAGTGTGACAAATTTATTTTTCCATATATAGTATATATATCTATATATGTAAACAGGATTAAGAAATAGTAAAAGAAAAAAAAAATGAAAAGAAAAGTAAAAGCTAGGCCTGATGGATCCATGGGCTCGGCCTGGTCGTCTGGTGCGATTAATAGGTGTCCAAGTTCACTATTTTTTTTATTGATGTTAAATGGACTCTTCCAACTTGGGCCATTCTATTTTTCTATTTGTATTCTTAGAAAAAATGTAAGCCGTAGAGTGTAGAACATTACATTTCTTTTATCAAACAATAAAATAATTATACATTAATTATTTTATTAAATAAATGGTAATATCGATAAAGATGAAGATAATTTGATCGCTTGATAATTCGATATTAATAATCAAATTATTTTAATATATATATGATTAAATCAACCACCACGATTTATTTAATTTTATATGATGATTTTATAAGCAAAATTAATTCATAGCTATATATATTATATAATTAATTAATAATATAATTTAAAGTGGGTTCATATATATGTACAGAAATAGGAATAAATCTTCATGGGACAGAGTAAGATATTCCTAGCCCACTCAGGTTTTTCCTTTTTTTTTATAGTTATGTTATATATTAATTCAAAATAATTTTGCAAGTAATTGTTCAAGTTCAAAAAAATCATGTCAATACTTTCTTTGGATTTCGATTAAGGCTACCTTTTTTCTTGAAGGGTTGGATAATTTTGTACATAATTGGTCAAGCTCAAAAAAGTTGTAATGCTAAATTGAAGATAATTGACTTTAAATTTTCTTACATTAATTGTACTAAATTTTTATGTTGGGCTCTTAGTTTTACAAAGGGTCTACATTGCTGGACATTTTAGTGGTTTTTAAATGAGAACCTACATTTTATTAAGCATTATTTTGTTTTTTTTTTTTACTAAACTTAAGGGAGAAACTACCTTTTATCAAGCATTTTCTTTGTTCTTTTGCCATACTTTTGTTCTTTTTTTTTTTCTTTTGAAGCATTATTGTCCGATGCAAGTGCACTTGAAGTAAAACTTTAATGAAATTTGGATCTTGGGTCAATTAACGGGTCAATTACCTCTAAACACATACATGAAAATTAGACTTAAAGCAGTCATATTAATTCATATATATAATATGATAGTTGCAATAGCACGTGTCTCAATGCATATTTTAAAATTGTAAACTTTGAAAGCTCAAATTCTTCTAGTTGAAAGCAGGACGAAATTCTTTCTTCTCTTTTTTTTTTGTAAATTAGTTATCTCAACAATGGAGGAGTTATTGAATTCCCTCCCACACATAATTATAACTGCATATTTAGTTGTTTAAATTATTTAATACCATAAGTAATTCAATTTATGAAATAAATTCAGACAGTGTGGAATTTAAATTCCAACAAGATCGTCCCACCATTCTGCTATAACTAATTTTACATATGAGCATATTTTCCGGTTTGGTTGATCTCAAAACTTTAATGAACCAAATCAAACATTTTAAAGCTCAACTTAATCAGAAAAGGAACTAGAATGCTGAATTTATCAACAATACGAGAACACCCGCCCATTGTGAGTTTATTTTATATTGATTCATTGTGAGTTTATTCATTTAAATGGGAATTTACTTAATAATCCCATATTTATCTCCATAGCAATTCTATCTCTTTTCAAATTTCATCTTATCTTTCTAATTTATCCCATAATTTTTCATCAATTTCATAATTAATTAATTCCATAATATTATGATAGGAATTTTCATATCCATTAAATTAAAATAAATATCTTTTATTTATTTATGAAAATCCAAGTCGTTGCATTGCGAGAATACTGATATATATTCGAACGATTAAACTTTATTCGACAACACTAATATCGGTGACGGCCTACTCTATTCGATCGACTTGTTTGGATGATCAAGTGATAGATGTGCAACTCGTTATCCCTCGTGTTGTTAACCTTTTTTTGCTTTCGACTCACCTGAACAGTAAAATGACGACTATAGCCTCAGTTGTGATAGAGGAATATCACATATTCCATCGTTTTCGATGAATATCGCAACCCAAAAATAGCTCCCCAACAGGATTAAACACGTCTTGGTTTATGTGCGCACCCTATCGATCAACACTCCTAATCTATGCGGTGTTTCACAAAATTCGGCTGAATAAGTAGTTATTCCCTCATCTATTCAGCATTCAAACGGGGCCTTCGGGTGACTACATCAAATATTATCTCGGCAATATAGATATAAATATGAAATTTCGTGTGGGTCATCTGGTCCACCATGGCGTCCATGCGGAAATTTGTCGGACCGATAGTCGGGACACCAATGTATGAATTTTTTTATTTGTTATTATATATGTAAATATTTTTTATCATATTATATATATCTAATCATTATAACATTATATATTATAATATTTGTTAGTTCAAATCTTAAGGTTAAAAAAAAAAAAGTGGCCACAACACGACTGAATTTGGTATGACAAGACTGAATTTTAAAATGGATCATGCCGACACGGCACGGACAAACACCGGGCATAACCTATTCGTCTTTACATAGATTTCATCAATCATACCCAACCAAGCGAAAGGTATTGCACTAACAAGGTTGGGTAATAGCATAAAGTCTCAAGTATGATTCTGGCAGCATTGATGCTCACGTCTGATTTCCAATCTGGTGAAGCGGCCCTGACTTTATTAGAGGAAATGGAATCCTCTACTTCACTTCCAAAATCTGAGCAAGCAAATACCTGATTGATTGGGAAAAGAACAGTAACAAATTGGTGACGCGCCTAAGCCATAAGCAACGTCATCCACGCTGGCAAGTGGCGATTACTCTGCTTGGTCTGCCGGAATATCTTAGAAATCATGGAACGTTGATTTTAAGATGGACGCCCAGGATATGCTGAGTAACCTTACAGAATAATTGTGGTGGCCCGTTAAATTCACATTAAAAAAAAAAAAAACTACGCGGCAATGAGAGCACCTTGAAAAAGGTGGCAGAATACTTGAATCAATTTGGAGGTAATCACATGAACTCTGTAAGTATATTCTGATTCTATTAATTTAAAGAAAAAGAAAAATGTTACAAGAGGACGTCGGACTTTTGTCCCGCGCCTCTATCTCGAAGAGATCTGAATGCTGAATCCTTCGCTTGATCCTTCTGAACAAGTCAAATCTAACGCAGTCGTAAGAGAGAGAGAGAGAGAGAGAGAGAGAGACGAAACCTAAAAATCATGTGGCATATTTTTCCGAGTCATCAGGAACTATTCTTATTTGTGTGCTTTTATGCTCATTTTCTGCCGATGTCTCTTCTATGTCAACAGGAATTTCATTGCAGTGGATGGTATGCCACGTGGGTCTTTCTTGCTGAAACATCCTGTAGTAGAGAATTTCAGATTGTATAAGCAAATCATCGTTCAACATTGCTTACGACGCTAACAATCGCTTCTACATTCTAAAACTCAAACAATTGGTCCATTCTGAGTTCTGAAATTCCGAAAGGATGGACAGGGTAAGGGATTCAAAACATACGGGTGTTTGCAGAGCATCGGACTGTGAACCATAGTTACATATATGCACGTGGAAATCTCTTTGATTGAGCTGACGACCACACAAATCTAACCTGTGAAAAATGTTTGACGGAGTATTAGCGAAATTTCATAGTACCTTAAGCAATCATTTGCCATCATGCCTCAGTTTCTCGGGGTTGATTTGTAAGGTCGCAGATGGTACCATTTGTATATTGATGAGCATGATATCTGTTCAGATTTGACGTGATGAACAAATTGTGTTGTAGTATACATGAATGTACCTAAATTTTCCTCTAAAAAAATCAATTCTAACATCAATAAACACGACAACCAGAATTTTTGCCCAATCAAAAGTCTTACCTCTGGGAGGCATCTTTGGCGCGGGGATCCTTGAGCATAGAGGTGTCAGCATGGTTTTTATTGAACACATCTGTCGCTTCTGGATCGAAGACACCCAAAACAAATTCCTGAACGATCTGCAACAGGAAAATTCAGACCATTATTATGAACATGAAAGCGACTGAAAACCAACACCAGTACAACAATTTCAAGCTGTCAAGCATATTTCGCAGTTCAACAACTTGCAGACGCATTAAACATACTAGCACTTGTGAGTCACAAGAAGCAACAGAAAAATGTCTTTAACAAATAATCATGTTCAATACCAAGAAAACAATTCAAGTTACCGTGCAAAAAAAATGTTGGATTCCAAGCTCTAAAAGTTATTTGAGATATGAAGTACGGTTTAAAAATATTTTCCCTGTTGTTTTATGCACTTTCCTTTTCTATGAGGTAGAACTAGTCTGACAACTTCAAGAAAAAAACGTTACCTGATCATTTTCCAAATGAACTTGCTTCACATGCTTTTGGTAGCAAAATTCATAAGGCCACCAACTTTCATGCTGCATGATAAAATATAACATAAGAAATGTTGAAAAAGAACAAAGAGTCAGAATTCTATTCAGGAACCTCACATTGTAGAAACATCCGTCCTTCAGCACATCCAATAACTCATCAGGAATCTTCAACTTAACCCTTCGTTCGCTTTCAATTATAATACTACTTGAATTTTGTGGGGCGGCTGGCTTTGAATTCTTTGTTTCCTCAATCATAGGCATGAAACACATGTAGCTGCACCCTTCCTTATTGGACATTGCGACTGACTCCTGGCCTTCTTCCTGTAAATGTGTCCCTTGCTGTTAGCGGATTTCGTCAAGTTGGGCAATCTATTTAGTCCAAACCGTTGAGTGAAATAGAGGCATTAAGATACATTCAAAATCAACAAATTGCAACAAAGGTCCCTGGAAGAGAAAATGGAGCATATAAATCAACTTTGTCACTTTAGCCTCATGACTCCTGACTTCAACTTATTTGATGTCAATTGTACAGTATCAATCACCTCCAATTGACTCAATTAAATGGACCATACTATCTTAAAATTCAGCTTGAAGTTAATCCAAACCAACTAAAAGTTCACGATAAACCAATTCTAGAAAGAAACACAATGAGCTTGAACAGTAGGATGCAGTGACTTGAATGAGATAACCAGATTCAAGATGTGGTTGCAGATTATTGGCCAACTTGAAATAAACTTAAAACTGACCTATGAATTATAGAATTTTTAACTAAGTTGTTCTTCTCTATATTTGCCATGGAACCAGTTTTTTTTTTTTTTGAGGAGAGCCATGGAACCTGTTAAAGCACAGCATTCTTCCCTTGACAAACACAGGCTTTTTGTTAGGGGTTTGATAAATACAAGCTACATGAGAAGGGAATAAAAACTCAAAACACATAAAGCTTACGCTGATGAGGTATTATTTACAAACCTTAATCTCTTGTTTCTTAGGGCATTGTCTCATGCTAATACAAAACTCAAGGAAACATGAACTTATGATAAATACATCTTATAATTTTCTAGGTTAAAACCTTCATTTTACTGATAAGCATGTGCTTTCAGGGGATACATCACTTGAGATGCCCAAGGTTGCTCCATATTTGAAGAATAGAACAACATTAAAAGGTAAAAACTATAATCCTTAATGGTAATCTTAAATCATTCAAAGACAAGTTCGCTACAACAAATGTATCCACCTACGACACATTATCAACAATTATGATGTAGTCAAGTATAGAAAAAAGCAGAACTCAAGAGCTCTTCAAGATGAACTTACAGGATAAAATGGTGAATTCACTGGATGAATCTCAACCTTATATTTTGGTTCCCGAGAACTCCGACCAAATGCTCGGCCTGCTATACAACAAATTCTTTAGACACCAAAAAATTGCTTTAAAATGATCAAGACATAAGACAACTGTTCTCCGTAAAAAGCACAAATATGAAGACTAATGTCTAATGTAACACCACCACCAGCATTTTAATGCCACTAACTTTTCCGGAGGCGGAACAAGATGCCTAAACTAAACACAGTGATGAACACTGATTCCGTTACTGATCCAACCTCTTATTCAGGATAATCTTAGAAGGATTTAAGGTCCCAAGGAAACATATCACATAATTAACAAGAGAGAACATTAGATGTTTTTAAAAAAATCTAATTATATGAAAATACCAATAATCAAACATGTATAGTGTTCAAATGCAGAATGAGATCATGCGTTAACAAACCCTAAATTACGATTCAAGAAACTACTTATCCAGATACATCGGAAAGTGATTATATATAAAAGAAATCGACTTACATCAGTAAAATAATTCAAAACTTGCAACCCAGAACACAAAAAAGGGACAGACATAAACCTTTTTTTTCTCATTATACAGAAATAAGTAAAAAACCTAACTACATAAGCGGCGATTAAGAGCAAAATTACAACTTGGAAAAATTCAATAAAATTGCAACTTGGAAAAATACAATCATTGAGAAAATCAAAGGGATGCGATCGAAAGATTACTAACCGGAGCTCGATGTGACGATCTCATCGGCAGAAACCAAGAGAGGGTAAGGATCGCAACGGAGGAGGGGGAAGAGGAGGAGGAGGAGGAGAAGGAAGCGGAGAGCCGGGAGCTTGCAGGAATCCATTGGAGAACAAGTTCGAAGGCCTGGTCGCCGGCGCGTCCCGGGGATCGCCGGCGCGTCCCCAGTCGTCGCGGCGGCGTTGGCTTCTGGGGGTTTTACTTCGGAGTTCGGACCACTCGGATCTACCACCATCTCTTCGAGTTGCTCGGCGGTTGAATCATGCGAAGGGCTTACGAAACGAGACCAATCAGCTCGTGCCAAGTCAGCTGTTAAATCAGCTCTTCAAGTCGGCCGTCCATTGAAGGCTGCTGGTGGCGGCGGCAGCGGGGGCGGCGGCGCGCGATGGTGAGAGGAGGGATGAGACGTGCGGTGGCCTTAACTAGGAAGAAAAAGAAATCTATGATCTGAGATTAAAAAACTCAATCAAAATCTATATAAAAAAAAAACATTGCAATTTTATGATAGAGAGTCGAAGGTGCCGAGCCCGCAGATCTCCGCCACCATGTTGTTAACTAGGAAAAAAAAAAACAAATCAGAAGAATCTATGATCTGAGATTAAAAAACTCTAAAGAAATCTGAAAAAAAGAAAGATTGCAATTTTATGAGATCCGGCAGTTTTCTTCTTCCCTTTTTTGTTTTCCTTCTCTCCGATAGAAGATCTCAGAGCATGCACGGTGTCGTTCTCGGTGGAGTAAATCTCACTAAGAAATATTCGGATAATTTAAAATTACGTTTCGACTCTCAGTAGTTTATACTTTATTATATATAACAACTTTGGCCCAACTCTTCTAAAAACCATGCACGACTCCAAATCGAATTACGACTAAGAGACATTATATAACTCAGCTTTTTCAAGCTTATTCTTCTACGTCACAACACCTTTCGCTGGCCCGGACGCCTTGTTCTAAATCAAACTACGACTAATTGTGCTCGTTGTCGCACATCCGTCGACTCCCCTTGAACGACTTCACCGGAGGACTACCAGCCCCACTCCACAACGTTCGAGCACGTTCTCTGTTTTCTGCGCAGGTAACTCCCTCCAGCAACGTTCGAGCACGCACGCTAGCTCCACTTGGAATCCACAATCACGGTTGACTCGCCGCCGGATCCGGCCGTCGGAAAGTTTCAAGATCCCTTCCCCTCCTCCTCCGTTTCTTCCGCCGCGTTGCCCTGTTTTCGTGTCGCGCGCAACGGGTACGCCTCTCTTCCCCTTCCCGGCCGGACAAGTTGAATAGTGGAGCACTTAATTTCCACCGTCCGATAGTTTCTGTCGTTGATCCAATCCAAGTCGTACATTATTCCTACAAGTCAGAATCGTAGATGCGCAAATTTTTATTCAAAAGACTTACAATTATTTCAAATATTTAACTTATTCATAATCTTAAATTGCATCAGGAGGAGAAAAAAGAGTTAGAATATGATGAAAAAGAACACAAGGCCCTCGATACAGAAAATTCCACAGGTACACTACTTTTGAAAGATAAATAAATATAATATAATATTTTATGAGTTAAATTGTCTAGATAATAGGCCTAAACAACTTTTTTTTAATACAATTAGAAGTTAGAACCACCTAAAACTAATTATCCACCATTTCTCTTTCGTACATATGGTTTTATTACTTTTAAAATTTTCTCGTATCATATTTTTCTTTCTCATGCTTCTAGGAACTATTGATCAAAATAATATCTCTTTTGGATTTCAAGGAAGCAGTTAGGACCAGTGTCATATCTTCTAGATGGAGACACTTGTGGAAATATATATCAAACATTGTCATTGATGCACCTAATGTGCTTTCCATTGAAACTAATATGATGGATAATATTAGCTTGGGACCACAACCTTGGGATATGAGAGAAATCAATGCATTTGATAAAATCATCGAGGATTTTGTTCATGGCGCGAACTTTATCTTACAAAGTCATCGCGGATCATTCGAGTCCTTAGTAATTAGCTTCTTCCTCGAAGGAAAGCACGTGACTGATCTCGACGCATGGATTTCATTAGCTATTGCATCGAAGACGAAGAAGCTCGTCCTCAACATTGGATCATCATTCGGAGCGCGTTACGATCTTTCGTGGAATCTTTTTTCAAGTGAAAGAGGAGGACGTTTTCTGGAGTTCTTGAAGCTCAAGTCTTTCTCACTAGAGTCGCCAATTCAAAACTTTGATGGCGGCTTTGAGAATCTCAAAACCCTCATGTTAGAAGAAGTTGATGTCACTGATAAAGTCATCCAGAAGTTGTTGCCCGAGTGTGGTGCTCTAGAGAACTTGGACTTCCATTCATGCAATCAATTGGTTAACTTGGAGATCCCTACCTCACTGCACAAATTGCAAGTCCTGAGTGTTTGCTTCTGTGACAAGTTGATGAAGATAACATGCCACGTATCACTCTCCACTTTTTGTTATGTTGGTGATGCAGTGCCATTGGATTTTAAAGCAGTTGGGGAAGCAACTATCCATTTAAAGTCATCAACCCCAGATTATGTTATTGGTGATCTCCCTCATGCTATACCTTTTATGGAGACTCTAATCTTGGAAATGAAATGGTCGCTTAAGGTATGTCTTACGTTACTGAATATGCAATTAATTACTGGTTATTAATAATGACATTATCTTCTAAAAAATAAACATAAATTTATTCTTCATTTACATCTTTTTTTTTCAGGTGTTACCATATTTGCAAGGTAAATTTATTTATCTAAGACACTTGGTTCTCAGAAATATGCGAGCAAGTGACGTTTCTTCAGCCACAGCTCTCGTCAACGTCGCTCCTTTTCTAGAGACATTTGGCTCCTTTTCTAGAGACATTTGAAGTGCACGTATGTGTTTCTAAAATTATTACCCCATTACATTTTTTTATTTTCACAAATATTTTTTGTTGTTTATTTTATTAGTTGTTAGGCTTCGGGATTTTTTTAGGACATGCTTATTTATACTTCTAATGTTTTATAAAGACATGTCACCAAGGGCATGTTTCTTATATATACTTCTAGTGCTGAATTGGTCTAAATGCATACTACATTCCATCAACAATGAAATACTTGTCTTTTCCATTGATGCTACTACATACAACATTTATGAATCTTTTTATATTGTGTAGTTATGGGGAGCTAAATTCGTTCAGAGCAGTAAAAGGATTGAAACAAGGGCAAATTGTCATCATCATCTTAAAATAGTTAAAATGTTTGGATTTACCGGTGACGAAGATCAACTCGAGTTGCTTAGCTTTTTCCTTGAAAATGCCAATAGACTTGAGGAAATGATCATCGATACAAGTACAAGATATTCTAAATCTGGGAATGATATAAAAGTGCCACCTGCTAAGGTCAAAATGGCCCGCAAGATACTCACTAAGCATCTTAGTCATCGCGTTCCTGAACATGTGAAACTTGTAGTATTGTGATTATTTTTTTTCCTCTTTCTATGTACACATCATTGATAGTTTCTTAGTCCATTGAAAATCATAAATAAGAAACTTCAGATAATTTATGTCTAACTTAAGTTGCATGACACAGTCTTTTAGTCATAAAGAATAGCCTGCCACGAACTTTGACATCTTGATTGAATACTATTGTATTTATGCTGATATATATATATATATATATATATATATATATATATATTATTGTAGTAACTTTCAACATTGAGTCTCAATTTTGTTCGGTAATTCTTGAACTATTTCATTACTTCAAATTTAGTCCCTGTTACTAGCTTATATGAAATTCCGAAAGGATGGACAGGGTAAGGGATTCAAAACATACGGGTGTTTGCAGAGAAGAATGGACAGGGTTGTATCCAACTCGGCCCGGGTTCTTCGCAGAGAAGAATCCGATCGCTATGTGAGATTATATGAAATTGATGCAAGAAACTAATAAAATCATATTAAGAATGAAATCCACATCATAACTATGTTTTCAAAAGTTTAAACAATAAAATATATTAGGAGAAAACCAATGTTCAACATAATCTTCTTCTAACAACTAAACTAATCCATAATCGAAAGAATTAATATCAAATTCGAGGGAGAAAATATAAAATAAAGATTAGAAATTATAAATCAAACTCCCAAGAAGTGGTGGACGTCTCTAGAACAAGCTTTGACCGAAACTATGCTCCAAACGATCGTCCGAAACCACGAAATCTCTACTTCTTCGATTGATTTGCAGTGGCGCGCAGTAGAACTTCGTCTCTCATTTCTGATGCGGCTAGGGCTTCAAACTTTGAGATTGCATGATCCTTGGCTTCATGGTACATCCATATTTATAGGGGTGGCAGCCGTTTTGGATTCTGAGTTGAGTTCGTGATTTAAATCCAAGTTAAAGTCGGTCGAAAAATCACGCGATCTGCCAGTTTGGCTGATTTGTACTAACTCGGGCCAGGTCTTATCCAACTCGGGCCAGGTTCAGTTCAGATTTTATTTTCGTATAAAAATCAATTCGGAGTCAGATTTTAATGCTAACCCAATCCGGATATGATGCCAGTCGGCCCAGGTTTCTCTTGAATCAATTATATGTGCTCTTTGTGCTTCATTTTACGTGTTTTTTCGATCCGATTGCTTTGCACCTCTAAAATGATGATCCTGAGAATAAAATAGACCAAAAGTGGGTAGCTTTGGACTCAAAATAAATTAAAAAAATAAATAAGAAAATATCCATGCATACTTAGGATTAGTGATAAATAATAATGGTTAACTTATAAGAGTAAATATATTATTATTGATTTAGTATTTATTATTTAATGATGATAGATGGTATATTAATAATTTTACCTTAAATTATTCTTATTCCTTTTTTTAACACATTCCTTTTTATTTCATTTATTTATACCCTTTGATAATTTTGCATTTTAATTTTATTCAATTTTAAATACTTATCTTTTTTATTCTAATTCCTATTTAATTTTATACCTATCATTTTCCCTCATTTTTAACCTTCCTTATATTCCTTTCCTTTTCCCTTTTTTTAACCTTCCTATTTTTTAATCATTTTCTTTTATGATTTTTTTTCAAGATTTGAATTGTACCGGCCAGTTCAATCGATTTTTTTTCAGTTCAATATCAAAATCGATTTTGGCATGAAACCGAATCGGATCGATGGTTGATTCACGGTTGAACCGGTCGGTTTAGTCTGATTTTGATAATGTTGATCTTTTTAACCTTTGACATTAAATGAAAATCAGGTCATTTGATGTTCATAACCCTCGTTTCACTTGAGGGAAGAGGTACACTGTTGATTGATTTATTTGGAACTATGACAAGCTTTTATAACAACTGTGTTAGTTCTCTTTTCTAGCAAAATAGTCTACTGGGTTTCAAAAAGTGTGTTTCACGGTAGCTTGTATGAAAATGGTGTGTTTCATTTGGATCTATCATGTTGACAAGAATCTAAGAAAAGGCAAATAAAAAAGAATTAAAAGAATGGAAATTGATAAGGTAGAACAAGGCATCCCATTTGTTGCTTTTGTAGGTATATTTGCACGTGCTACTTATAAAAGCAGCACACTGGACTAGATCGGATTAGGCTAATTAGATTTATATTGGGGTCGTTTGAATATTAGAACGGTGATTCTTTTGAATTTGAAGTGAATGATTGAAGTAACACATTAGTTCGGATGTGTTTAAATAAAGTGAAATGTAACGATGAGGAATAAAAAATTGATGTGATAGAAAAATAATAGATGTAATAGATTAATTTTAACGAAGTGTTTGAAGAAAAAATAGATATTATAAATATAAAATATAATCTATTAAAAAATAAAATATATATATTATTTTTTTACATATATATTATTTTATATAAAAACCAATTTTGAAATAAATTATATTTAATGAAATGTTAATTTTTAATAACTAATAATAAACAATATTATGTTAATCATTTATTGTAAATATCATATATATATAATAAATTATTTTATAAAAGAAAGATGAGAGCGAGAAAATAAAGAAAGAAAAAAAAAAGCGCTACAATGACATGAACAAGTTTGATAGAATGAAAAATGTATTGTTTGAAGAACTTAATTATTTCATCACAACCTTCTGAACTTAAATAAAAAATATAATCAAATTAATTAATTCTATTCCTCCATATTTCACCATACCCCTTCAAATTCCTCAATCAAAGAAACCCTTAAGGTGTATAGCTCATCCCAGAGTGCAAGACGCAATGATTCTTGCGGGCTGCTGTCGATAGTAGTGAGAAACTAGCGAAGGGTGCCATCAACGATCTCACAATGGAACGCTTGCTCATGGTTGTTGAGCAGGCAAATGGATATGTTCCCAGGCAGCCAGATAATCCATATGCCGCCAAACAATGCATATGCCGCTAGAGAAATCAACCGCCTCAATGCGATGATAATAGTAGCTTGGAAATTTGTGACATATAGCATCAATGTGTCTTCCAGTAATTCCAGGTTCATGGTCCTTGACGGCTTCGAGGAACCGAAGGTTTCAGCACCACGCGCATGCTAGGAGAGAATGTTAGCTAACATATTACTATTATATTATCTGGGAAGGACAGTGCCAGGAAGCGGCACAGATTAAGCATCTTGACCATCGAGATCCGACCATGGTGGTGTCCCCAACTTCTATCATGGATGTTGTCTCATAGGTGGCAGAATCCATGTCCACGTCATCTAATGCCAAGGCACAGGTACCAGGCGGTACCACATCATCTGACACCAAGGTATTAGAGGAGGCTAAAGATGGAATTTCGGGCGGGCCGCACAGCCCGGCACGCCGCCGGCCCGCCTAAAATCCGTGCCGGCTCGGCCCGCTCACGAACACGGCCCGCGCACGAAAAAATGGGCCATGTCGTGCCATACCGTGCCGGGTCGGCCATCCTCACTGTTGGCACGACACGGCCCGGGTACGGTGAACACAGACTCAGCACGACACGGCCCATTTTGGCACGACACGATCCGCGTACTTCGATGACGGGACGTGTCGGATGCAGTATTTGTACTCCAACATGGACCGTGTGTGCCCTAACACAGACCGTGTTAAGAAGAGGACAACGGCCCGCGTTAATTTGAAACTTCAACACGGCCGCGCTGATCAAACACAACCCATTTTTTCTATTTTTAAACGAGATTCATGATTTGACAACACGAACATGGGTGCGCGGTCAAAAGCTTCAGCACGGACCGTGTTAGTTTCAACACGGGCCATGTTGGAGCATTCCTCCGCCTATAAAAGGGACGTCCGATTTTATTCCTTCTTCACACCTCCACTTCAAAATCCCTCTACTTCCATTCTTCCAAGTCTTCCGAGTTTCCAACCTTCTATAGTGCTTTTTGTGACTCTCTCTGCCCCTCTCACACTGAGTGATTCAGTCGTTTTGCATTTTTCTTCTCTCCATTCGTGCTCTGCTCTTAAGCTCTCTCACTTTTAATTTATATTTATATTGTAATATTTATTTAGTAGTATTTTTATATTATTATTCACTCTTAGTTTCTTATATATAACTGCATAATGGACCCGTGAGATCCCTTTCGTCTATATGGTGATTTTGTTGCTTATTCACCTTATGGATCACTACATACATATCCATATGGTACACCATATAATACTAATAGTAGTGGTGATTCTAATTCTTTATCAGCACAACTAAGTGGCGATTCGTCGGGTTATATGAAAACTGTGGCGCCATCAACTAACTGCCCAATTACCCCAACTACATATGTTAATCTTTCTGTCATTCCTAATCTTAATATTGCTTCAAGTTCTGCAGGTTCCGAAGGAGATTGTGCAACTGCGGCAGCGACACCTCCAGGTCCGTCAAGCTCATATGCTTCCGCGCAAGATGAGATAATAGGTAAAAAAAGAAGAACATCAAAGTTAACTAGTGAAGTTTGGAATTATTTTGAAAAAATTATAGATGAAAATGATCCAAAAAAGATAAAGCTATTTGTAAAATTTGCAAGGCTAGTTATGATGCCGCCTCTTCTTCGGGCACAGGTAGTTTAAAATGACATTTAGAATCGCATCCTATAACTACTAGGGAACAATTTTTAGCGGGTCAATTACCGCAACAGACTCAATTAGTTGCACCCGGTTGTGGTACTGTCATGAGCTCTTTATTTGCTTATAATCAAGAACATATGCGTGAAGGTTTAGCTAGATATGTTATACATGCAGAAATGCCTTACACATTTGCTGAAGATGAAAAAATTTATATTATCAACAAAATTATGTACAAGGTGCCTTTCGAAATGTTAGTAGAAAAATTGTTAAAGAATATTCGATTAAATTATATCGTAAGAAGAAAATTGAACTAATCAATTATTTTTTAGATTCTAAATTTATGTATAGTTTGACTAGTGACATATGGACTTCTTTAAATGGTGATAGTTTTTTATGTGTTACAGTTCATTGGATTGATACAAATTGGGTAGTGCAAAAAAGAATTATTGCGTTTAAAGAAATTGAGCATCCTCATAATGATTTGCAAATTGCCAATGTGATAGAAAAAGTAATTAACGAATATGGTCTTAAATAGAAAATTTTATGTCTTACTCTTGACAATGCAAGTGCTAATAATTCCACTGCACAATTGTTAATTCAAAGATTAAATTCTCCTTTAAATGGAATTCTTTTTCATCAAAGATGTGCATGTCATATTATTAATTTGTGTGTTAAAAAAGGATTAAAGGTAATTGTTAGAATACTTGAAACTCTTAGAGTGGTTATTGTAAATCTACGTCACTCTGGACCTAGGAGACAAACATTTAAAGAAATTTCTCATCGTTATAATATTCCTTATAGAAAATTAAACACTGATGTGTCTACGAGATGGAATAGTACTTACGGCATGCTTAAATTATGTATTCCATTTAGACATGCACTCGATAATTATATTTTAACTGTGATGCAATGTCCAGCAGCTCGAATTACTGATGCAGAATGGAATGTTGCTAATGCAGTTATGGAATTGTTACAAGTTTTTTTATAATGCTACTTTAGAGTTATCTGCCATTTATTCTCTTACTTCACATTTAATAATTAATCAATTTCATGAAATGACAAGTTCATTTAATGAAAAACGTGAATTATCAAATGATTTTTCTGAAATAATTTATATGATGGAATCAAAATTTTTAGAATATTAGAATAATTTGCCTCTCATAGGAATTTTAGCAATGATGATGGATCATAGATTTAAAGGATCCGGTCCTAAATGGTACACCAGAGAGATTAAAAATTGTTTTCCCGAACAATATATAAGAAGTCATCCAGAATTGCAAACTGACGATTTTATTAATCCAGATCATGATTATGAAAATATAATAAATAACTTATATAATATTTATGAAGCAAAATTTGGTGTACGTAGAGAGCAAGCATCTTCATCACGTCCACCAGTAGCACCCAGACCTTCCAATAATAGATCATTTTTTAGATTCATGTCCTCTATTAGAGGGGGCACATCAAGAGGCTCGGACGAAGGTTCATCCAATTCAGCTGCCCCTTTGTATAATGAACTACAAGATTACTTATCACGTCTAAATGAATGTGATAGTGAAATCGATGTCTTGACCTGGTGGAGATTAAACTGGCATACGTATCCAATTCTCTCCGCCTTAGCTCGAGATCTTTTAGCTATTTCGATGTCTACAGTGGCATCAGAACAATGTTTTTCTGTAGGTTCCAGAATTTTGGACGAGAGAAGATAGAATGAACTCTAAGTCGATGGAGGTTTGTATATTATTAAAAGATTGATTTGATGCAGATACTCGAACACAAGGTCAGGAATCCATATTACCATACATAGAAGATGATGATGAAATGGATGTCTCCTCCGCTTATAATTCTTCATAAAATAATTGTTTGTACAAGATGTAATTTTTATTTTTTTTAGTAATTTTGCATTTATTGATTATTTCATAATAATCAATAATAATAAAACATTAAAACTTTCGTGGATGTAAGCTAAAATAGCCGAACCACGTTAATCTCGGTGTCCATTACTATTTTTACTATATAATAAATTAGTACTTAATTATCTATAGTATAGTAGTATACTACCTAAGTACCTAATTATCTATACTACTTATGCATTATACAATAAATTATATATAATGTAGTACAATAGTACTAATGTACTATATATTATATTCTCTCTCTCAAACTGTCACTCTCACTTTGGGTAGAATACTAGAATATAATTAATTACTAATATATATTTATTAAATACTTACCAATTACTTTTATATATAAAATTATAACTTATAACTTATTAGTTATTACTCAAAACTCAATTAATCATTTTACAAATTTATTTACTTAATAATTATAAATTAAGGACTTAATGTATTTGAAATTTTAACTATATAGTTATTATCAATTGTATATTATAGAATAAATAATAATACTCATTATACTCTACTCTATTCTATAATAATTTAATAATTAAATTTTAAAAAAGTTGAAATTGAAAAAGAAGGGCCGCGGGCCGCGGGCCGCCCGACCCGGCCGGCCCGATCAGGCCGGGCCTAGACCGTGTCGGGATCGAAAATGATCCATTTTGCATGATCGGCACGACATGGCCCGCGGCACGGTCAAAGACGAGTTGACCGGCACGACACGACACGACCCATTTTTCCATCTCTAAAGGAGGCTGAAGACCATCCTAGAGTTGCATGGGGAGCACGCAGGAGTCCACGTGTCCCCGACAAGTTGAGTCGTGCAGAGTCATTAGGAATAATCCTGCAGCCAATTGTGTGTTTGGAGTAGGGCTGGAAATGAGCCGAGCCGTTCGTGAGCAACTCGTGGCTCGGCCTATTTTTGGTCTAGCTCGGCTCGGCCTATTATCAAAATAAGTCAGGCTAAAATATTAAATAAAGCCTATTTTCTTAAAGAGGCTTAGCCTTTTAATAATTGGCCTAGCCTTATAGCTTATCAGGCCAAGATTTATTAATATATTATATATAATTTTTAATCTTTCATTTTTAAAATCTTCAATTTTGAGTTCAATATTACTATTTTTATTATATGTTTAGAAGAAATATATTAGTGGTGTCTCTTTTATTTAGTTCATATCTATTGTTTCTTTAGTAAATAAGATTTATTATAGTAGATCATCAAAAAATATGTTTAGCTTAACAGGCTAATAAGCTAGGCCAGGCATTAAAAGTTAATAAAATAAGCCAGACTAAGTTTATATTCATGGCTTGTTACAGGCTATAGGTCAGGCTTTAATACTTTTATTTTGCAACAGACCTGACCTATTTAAGCAGAAGCCTAGCTCGGCCTAGCTCCTGTCCAGCCCTAGTTTGGAGGTACAATGATGTAAGGTTCCAGCATTGACCGCCATTAAAGCGGTCAATCGTTGGGATGCCGCCCTGCCCTCGGAAGCTTTTTCCTGACAAGCGGGTGCCAGAGCAGAGGGTCCGAGCACATCCCTTGGTGGTGGTAGGTGAGGCGAGCCTTGGCCTCTATGTAAGGTAGGTGTGTTGGTTGTCTTCCCCCATGCCGGTCGTCGGAGCATAGTTTTTTGGTGCAGTGCACGGAGCGTTTTGGGCCCTTCTTCTCATTTGAACCAAATGGAGCATCCGTAGTTGGCGACCCTCTGGTCGAGTTCGAATCAGGTCGAGTTCAAGATTCGACCCATCTGGATTCGACCCAAACTAGATCGTGTGAGGTCATGAGATTCACCGGGTCGCCTATTAAGAATTAAAAATTTAATGGGACGAGAAATTTCATATTAAAAAAAAAAGAGCAAGTTAATGGAGGTTGTAACACAGATGCACCAGCTTTCAAAATTGATAATATGAACTGATGTTTGACATTAGCATAAACAGTTACACGAGCGAACATTCTACAAGCCCGACGCCGCTTTCTCATCTCCGACATTTCTCATTTCAACCACTCTCATCTCCAACATTTTCTCATTTCAATCATGGTGGTGGTGGTACGCGATTGGGATGAGTTCTGGGAAGCGGTTGACGCCCACGAGGTAATTTCTGTATCACATCATTTTAAGTTGAAGGACGCCTGGAAAATCATGCGCTCGTACAATGAAGTCGAAGAACATCCGCAACTCCTTCGCGGATCATTACAAAAGTTGATTAACAAGAACAAGATAGCAATACCTATTGTTGCTGAGATTAATGAACTGAAAGAGCGATTGAAGGAAGTCGATGCCACAAGGAAGAATTATCGGCGCCTAATTGAAAACCTCGAGATACTCATTCGCGTCCACAAGTTGAGTACGAAGAACGCAATGACAGAAAAAATTGAAAATATGGAAAGGCGATCAGAGCAACTACGTGCCAGCATGGATGATTTAAAGAGGCGAATTTTCTGGCTGAAGTCGATCCTCGATGGAGGTTTGCAAAACATAATTAGGAGATTTATATTTTCTCTCGTCTTACTTCGTACATGTTCGACGAAATGATTCAGAAACATACATTGGACTACTGCTGCAGAGGACGCTCCCTGAATAGGTTGGGAGATTTATCTTGGACTACTGCTGCAGAGGACGCTCCGTCGTCGCCTTCCTGAATAGGTTGGGAGATTTATCTTTTCTTTGTCTTTGTCTGGCTGCTGAACAGCTGTTTCTCTTGTTCTGAGGATCTCTATGTGCTACTTCTTAAACTCCTCGTTTTCCTTCTCTCTATGTGCTACTTCTTAAACTCTTCGTTTTCCTTCTCTAAATCTGTGCGGCTGGTCACTGCATTTTAATCCTTGAGCATAGAGGTGTCAGCATGGTTTTTATTGAACACATCTGTCGCTTCTGGATCGAAGACACCCAAAACAAATTCCTGAACGATCTGCAACAGGAAAATTCAGACCATTATTATGAACATGAAAGCGACTGAAAACCAACACCAGTACAACAATTTCAAGCTGCCAAGCATATTTCGCAGTTCAACAACTTGCAGACGCATTAAACATACTAGCACTTGTGAGTCACAAGAAGCAACAGAAAAATGTCTTTAACAAATAATCATGTTCAATACCAAGAAAACAATTCAAGTTACCGTGCAAAAAAATGTTGGATTCCAAGCTCTAAAAGTTATTTGAGATATGAAGTACGGTTTAAAAATATTTTCCCTGTTGTTTTATGCACTTTCCTTTTCTATGAGGTAGAACTAGTCTGACAACTTCAAGAAAAAACGTTACCTGATCATTTTCCAAATGAACTTGCTTCACATGCTTTTGGTAGCAAAATTCTTAAGGCCACCAACTTTCATGCTGCATGATAAAATATAACATAAGAAATGTTGAAAAAGAACAAAGAGTCAGAATTCTATTCAGGAACCTCACATTGTAGAAACATCCGTCCTTCAGCACATCCAATAACTCATCAGGAATCTTCAACTTAACCCTTCGTTCGCTTTCAATTATAATACTACTTGAATTTTGTGGGGCGACTGGCTTTGAATTCTTTGTTTCCTCAATCATAGGCATGAAACACATGTAGCTGCACCCTTCCTTATTGGACATTGCGACTGACTCCTGGCCTTCTTCCTGTAAATGTGTCCCTTGCTGTTAGCAGATTTCGTCAAGTTGGGCATTCTATTTAGTCCAAACCAACAACAACAACAACAACAAAGCCTTATCCCACTAGGTGGGGTCGGCTACATGGATCATACGACGCTTCGTTGATCCATATTCATGAGATTCGACAGAGTTTTACGCTGGCTGTCGGGGCCTAACACAACCCTCCTTCTTTATCCGGACTTGGGACCGGCTATAAAACATAGGCGGAGTTTGATTTTAAAAAACTAGAAAGTGCATATTTATTTAAAAAAAAAAATTTTTGACAGAATACTGGATCATAATTATTTGACAAAAAGTTCGATCAATAAAAAGATATAGCATGACAGATTCATGAGGAACAGAAAGACATGATACAAGCCCTACGCAGGAGAGAGACTATCAATCCAACATGAAAAGCTTCCCTCAAAAAATCCAACATGAAAAGAAATTATCATACCGGACATCAAAGAATGGTTTCTTAATGCGTTTCTCTAAAAGCTTCCTCGCATGTTCTCGAACCTTGTTCTCCATAGAGCATATAAATCAACAAATTGCAAAATCAACAACCTTGTTCTCCTACTTAGTCCAAACCATTGAGTGAAATAGAGGCACTAAGATACATTATACATTCAAAATCAACAAATTGCAACAAAGGTCCCTGGAAGAGAAAATGGAGCATATAAATCAACTTTGTCACTTTGGCCTCATGACTCCTGACTTCAACTTATTTGATGTCAATTGTACAGTATCAATCACCTCCAATTGACTCAATTAAATGGACCATACTATCTTAAAATTCAGCTTGAAGTTAATCCAAACCAACTAAAAGTTCACGATAAACCAATTCTAGAAAGAAACACAATGAGCTTGAACATTAGGATGCAGTGACTTGAATGAGATAACCAGATTCAAGATGTGGTTGCAGATTATCGGCCAACTTGAAATAAACTTAAAACTAACCTATGAATTATAGAATTTTTAACTAAGTTGTTCTTCTCTATATTTGCCATGGAACCAGTTAAAGCACAGCATTCTTCCCTTGACAAACGCAGGCTTTTTGTTAGGGGTTTGATAAATACAAGCTGCATGAGAAGGGAATAAAAACTCAAAACACATAAAGCTTACGCTGATGAGGTATTATTTACAAACCTTAATCTCTTGTTTCTTAGGGCATTGTCTCATGCTAATACAAAACTCAAGGAAACATGAACTTATGATAAATACATCTTATAATTTTCTAGGTTAAAACCTTCATTTTACTGATAAGCATGTGCTTTCAGGGGATACATCACTTGAGATGTTCATTGCCCAAGGTCGCTCCTTATTTGAAGAATAGAACAACATTAAAAGGTAAAAACTATAATCCTTAACGGTAAAATCTTAAATCATTCAAAAACAAGTTCGCTACAACAAATGTATCCACCTACGACACATTATCAACAATTATGATGTAGTCAAGTATAGAAAAAAGCAGAACTCAAGAGCTCTTCAAGATGAACTTACAGGATAAAATGGTGAATTCACTGGATGAATCTCAACCTTATATTTTGGTTCCCGAGAACTCCGACCAAATGCTCGGCCTGCTATACAACAAATGCTTTAGACACTAAAAAATTACTTTAAAATGATCAAGACATAAGACAACTGTTCTCCGTAAAAAGCACAAATATGAAGACTAATGTCTAATGTAACACCACCACCAGCATTTTAATGCCACTAACTTTTCCGGAGGCGGAACAAGATGCCTAAACTAAACACAATGATGAACACTGATTCCGTTACTGATCCAACCTCTTATTCAGGATAATCTTAGAAGGATTTAAGGTCCCAAGGAAACATATCACATAATTAACAAGAGAGAACATTAGATGTTTTTAAAAAAATCTAATTATATGAAAATACCAATAATCAAACATGTATAGTATTCAAATGCAGAATGAGATCATGCGTTAACAAACCCTAAATTACGATTGAAGAAACTACTTATCCAGATACATTGGAAAGTGATTATATATAAAAGAAATCGATTTACTTCAGTAAACTAATTCAAAACTTGCAACCCAGAACACAAAAAGGAACAGACATAAACTTTTTTTCTCATTATACAGAAATAAGTAAAAAACCTAACTACATAAGCGGCGATTAAGAGCAAAATTGCAACTTGGAAAAATTCAATAAAATTGCAACTTGGAAAAATTCAATCATTGAGAAAATCAAAGGGATACGATCGAAAGATTACTAACCGGAGCTCGATGTGCCCATCACATCGGCAGAAACCAAGAAAGGGTAAGGATCGCAACGGAGGTGGGGGACGAGGAGGAGGAGGAGGAGAAGGAAGCGGAGAGCCGGGAGCTTGCAGGAATCCATTGGAGAACAAGTTCGAAGGCTTCCCTTTTTTGTTTTCCTTCTCTCCGTTGATATCTGAGCACCATCGTAAAGATCTGTGCGGCCGAGGCCACGGCCGTCGTCTATTGAAGGTTGCTGCGCGAGGAGGGATGAAATGTGAGGAAGGCTACGAGGAGGCAAGATCTTGGCCTTGGGGCCAGGCCGCAGATCTCCATCGGGTAGATGTTGTTAACTAGGAAAAAAACAAATCAGAAGAAATCTATGATATGAGATTAAAAAACTCAAGGGAAATCTGAAAAAAAAAAAGATTGCAATTTTATGAGATCCGGCGGAAGAATTAATGAAAGAGAAAGCACCTTTTTTTCTCCCCTTTTTTGTTTTCCTTCTCTCCGATAGAAAATCTCAGAGTTTTCCTTCTCGGAGTCCTCTTCGATAGAAGGTCTCCCCAGTCCAGGGCAAATCCTCCATAACAATTTCTTTTTTCTTCCCTCTGCAAGTGGATGACAAGTTTATATTTGGATGCGTCCTTTTTTCTTCCTTCTGCAAGTGGATGAGAAGTTTATATTTGGATGCGTCACGGGTAGGAGTGGACTCGACAACAAATCCAACAAGCCCATTTTGGAGTTAAAGTGATGTGAACTCGATCATTCAATTTTTAATTTTTTTATTTTACATTTATTTAATATAATATATATTATTTAATATTTATTGTAAAGTATAAACTACAATTTCTAACTATTATTTTTGTATGGTTGTATCTAAAATATTTTATTTATATTATTTAAAATTTTTAAATCAAATATAAGTTTAAATTTAAATAAGAAAAATAAAAAAAAACTCGGTCTGTCGAATCGAATTAGGTTGACTCGAGTCGAGTTTGAATCAGATCGAGTTTAGAACCTGATCCAACCAGATTCGGCTCAAACTAAATCGCGTGGGGTCATCAAGTTCATCGAGGCGAGTATTAAGAATGAAAATTTTAATGGAACGAGAAATTTCATATTAAAAAAAGAGTAGGTTAATGGATGTTGTAAATTAAATAATCAGCTGTTTATATTTTATTAATTTAATACAGATGCGCCAGCTTTCAAAATTGATAATGTGAACTGATGTTTGACATTAGCATGAAAAGTTAAAAAATATATTAGGGTTTTATATTATCAATCATGAATCATTATGTACACAATGTCCTTCTATCATTTTATCATTCTCACGGGTGATTTTAATTTATTTTTCAAATTATTATCTCTACATCTAATTGAATTATGTAACCAAAAAATACTAAATCCTCCTAACTCATCCTCCTAAAAATCCTCCTAACACTCACATAATTATTTTACCCCAAAAAGTTGATAAAATTACAAGTGCATGCCATTGTGACCTTTTAGGAGGATTATTAGGTTGATTATTAGGAGGATGTAGCAATGCCCTTTTTATAAATTATATTTTTTTACTCTTTATATTCCACTCTAATTTTATTCATAGTAAAAACAACTAATTTAAATCTTACGTGAAATACACTTTTTTAAGACATATGCATGAATATAAAATGACTAGCATAATTATTCTACTATTACAAAAGATAAAATAATTTGTATAATCATTTTAAATATGTAAACTTAACTAATATATTGTGTAACTTCAAAGTTGTAAGATATCTCTACGATATGTTGTACGTTACAAAAGTAATAATTATCTTTTGTGAATAATAATATAAAATATATTTTCATTCTTATCTTACTTAAAGCTGAACTTTATCGGCAATTTCAACTATTCTCGACTTACATTTGCTATTTATCTTTTCTCTCCTTTTTTTTCAATGTTTTCGTAACCGGATCGGCGACTGGACCGGACTTCTTACTGGGTCGCGGTTGGACCGATCCAATCGGGTTCGATCGGATTGAATCGAATTTTATTAAAATAATATTATTTATAATAATTATAAGGATATAATATATATGATATAATATATGAATATTGTACTAATAACCTATTAAAAATATTGAAAATTAATATAACATAATTTTATTTACTAAAAAATAAAAATGATTAACATATAAATATAAATAAATTATTGTTAATTTAGTATCTCTTATTTATTAATGCTAGATGCTATATTAATAAATTTTATCCTAAATTATTCTTATTTCTTTTTTTCTTTAACACTTTCTTTTTTATTTTCTTTATTTATGCCCTTTAATAATTTCCCATTTTAAGGTTAATCAATTTTGAATACTTACCTTTTCTATTTCAATTCCTATTTAATTTTATACATATCGTACTCCCTCCTTTTTTACCTTTCCCATATTCCTTTCCTTCTTTTCTTTCTTAACTTTCATATTTTTTTCATTTTTAAAATTTTATTTTTTAAAATTTGATTTGAACATGGTTGAACCGGTTCAATCGGCCCGATTCAACTGGTCGGTTCAACCGGTTTTGACCGGTTCAACATAAAAAATAGTTTTGATATCAAACTGAACCGAATTACCAGCCGGTTCGCGATTAAATTGGTTGAACCGGTCGGCCCGCTTCGATTTTGATGACATTGCTTTTTTTCAATTTTTTTGCAAATTAATGCTTAAAGAATTAAAATTTTCTTGCACATTATATCTCCCCAACTTTTCATATCTTCAGTGTTTTTAAGACTGGACCGGTCGGTCCGACTGGTTCAACCACGAACTGGCTGTCGATCCGGTCCGGTTTAATATGAAAACCCAATTTTGAAAAAAAAACTCGGAATGAATTGGTTCGACCCGGGCAAAACCGGTTTGAATCGAAAAATTGGCTCAAACCGGTTTTTTTCAAATCAATAAATATGGAAAGAAATTATATAATAAGGAAGGTATAATAATGATATAAATGTGAAAAAAATAGAAAGTATAAGATATTAGGAATTTTTTCTTTTAAATTATTTTTAGTTCCAAAAAAAGTATCGTGTAAAAGGAAAATTGAGTATTAATTTGACTCAAAGTAAAATATTTATTTTAAATAATTTTTTATTACGAAAATAAATTATTATGTTTTTAAAAAGTAATTATTATTTACCAGAACAATATCTTATAGAGAGAAAATATTATTTATTTTAATAATCCTCAACTTGATAAAAAGAAAGGAATAATATTAATTTAACTCGATTGAATTATTTGTTTTAAATAATTTTTTATTTCCAAAAATAAATAACTTATCTTTTAAAAGGGAATTATTATTTACGTATACATACTTTTATAGAAAGGGATATTATTTATTTTAATTATATTGAAAGATTAATCTTAAATTTGACTCAAATGGATATCTTCATTTTAAATTATTAGGAATTATACTGTAATATTAGGAATTATTTTTACTCATAATAATACTCAAATTGACAAATGAAAGATTAATCTTAATTTCACTCAAATTGAATTATTTTTAAATTCCTAAAGTAACGAATTATTTATTTTACTTTTGTTACCATATATAACAAACCATTATAAGATGATTTTTATTTCCTTCTAATCATATAAGAATAAAGAGTAATTTTAATTTGACTCAAACGAAATTATTTATTTTAAATTATTTTTTAATTCCAAAAAATGACAAATTATTTTTAAAATAGGAATTATTCTTACTTGTAATCATACTCAAATTGATAAAATGAAATATTAAACTTAATTTGACTCAAATTATTTTATTTGTTTATGAATTTTTATTTCCAAAAATAACAAATTATTTCTTTTACTTTTGGTACCTTATATAACATACTATTGTAAGATTATTTATATTTACTTTTAATCATACTCAATTTGATAAAAGAAGAAAGATGAATCTTAATTTGATTCAAATCGAATTATTTATTATATATTATTAAATTTTAAAAAATACTTACAAAATATCATTTAGAAAGAAAATAATTTATTGTAATATACTGAAATGGATAAAAAGAAAAAATTAATCTTAATTTGACTCAAATTAAAATTTTAATTTATATTATTTTAAATTTCGAAAATAACAAATTACTTTTACTTACATAATATATTTTAAAAAAGAAAATAATATTTATTTTAATCATACCCAGACGATAAAAAGAAAAGTTTAATCTTAATATGACTCAAATTGAATTATTTTAAAACTCCTAAAGTAATGAATTATTTATTTTACTTTAGTTACCTTATATAACAAACTGTTATAATATAGTATTTATTTCCTTTTAATCATACTAAAATTGGTAAAAAAAGAAAGACTAATTTTAATTTTACTCAAATTAAATTATTTATTTTGAACTATTTTTTAATTCCGAAAAATGACAAATTATTTTTTAATTAGGAATTATTTTTACTTGTAATCATACTCAAATGATAAAAATGAAATATTAAACTTAATTTGACTCAAATTAAATTATTTAAAGAAAAGTTTAATCTTAATATGACTCAAATTGAATTATATATTTTCAATTATTTTTTAATTTCTGAAATAACAAATTATATTTTAAAAGGAATAATTTACTCCACACCCCACCTCTCTCTCTCTTTTACAAAGAAAATAATATTTATTTTAATCATAATCAAACTGATAAAACAAAAGTTTAAGATTAATCTTTATTTGACTAAATTGAATTATTTATTCTGTATTATTTTTAAATTTCGAAAATAAAAAAATACTTACAAAATATCATTTAGAAATAAAATAATTTATTTGAATATACTGAAATGGATAAAAAGAACAGATTAATCTTAGTTTGTCTCAAATTAAAATTTCATTTTATATTATTTTTTAATTCCAAAATAACAAATTATTTTTACTTACATAATACATTTTAGAAAGAAAATAATAGTTATTTTAATCATACCTAGACTGATAAGAAGAAAAGTTTAATCTTAATATGACTCAAATTTAATTATATATTTTAAATTATTTTTCTTAATTTCCGAAATAAAATATTATATTTTAAAAAGAACAATTTTACTCCACACCGCACCTCTCTCTCTTTCTTTTAGAAAAAAATAATAATTATTTTAATATGAGTCAAATTGATAAAAAAAAGTTTAATCATTATATGACTCAAATTGAATTATATATTTAAATTATTTTTTTAATTTACGAAATAACAAATTATGTTTTAAAAGGGATAATTTTACTCCACATCCCACCTCTCTCTCTCTCTAAAATATATGTCTTGAGCCATGGGGATTATAATTGAAGATTAACTTTTAAAATAATATTATTCATCCGACTTTTTCACGTATTGTATATTATTTATATTGTGTTATATATATTGTTACCTTGTGTAACAAACTTTCTATGATTAGTTTTATCTTTTAGATTTAAATTATTTTATATTATTTTTTAATTTCAAAAATAAGATTTAAACTTTTTAACTATATTAATTATTATTATTTGGCATGTGCCGTCGTGATATTTTATCACTTATCGCATTCTCATCTCTCGTAATTTTACCTCTGCTTTTATATATATAGATTAATAAAGGGATGGAATATGGTGGCACAATATTTCTCAACCCAAAGATGGAAAGTATTTTTTATTGATGATAATAACGAAAAAGGTTGCAGTTTCAGTATATTTTACCTTTGATCACTCATAGTTTTAAATCTAACTAATTCAAATAATATTTTTCCTATCTTCTTGTTATTTCTTTTTAAATTTGGTGATCAACAATATTCAAACTAATTTTGTGGCAGTTCTCATATTCTTTCTCCTAATTGATTCTTTATTTGTTGGATCCAGAAAAACAACTGTTCATATTAGATATTGCAGATTTATTTCTAATTTTCTCTAGCATTCTTAATATATTATTGTCCAAAAATTGATTGTGAAGTTTAATTACTGGTAATATACTTTAAAATGTTGAAAATAAAATTTAAATAAATATTTTTAATTTATATTAATTTCTATCGCTTTAGGTCTTCGGATAGCCTGATTTGAGGTAGAGATTATATGCACTCAGACTTGGAGAGGTCACGACTCACGAGGTCCAAGTGAAGAGCGAAACCAAATGACATAACGAACCGATGAACCGCTATTGAATCTGGGAAAATAATTGAACCAGGTGACCTATAATTAAAATAATTGAACCAGGTGACCTATAACGGGGAGAGATTTGACCACACCATCCTTATTTCCTTAAGGAATTAAAATATAAAATTATTTTAAATTTTTTATTTATTCTTAGGAGTTGTTTCGATGAAGATCTATTACTAAATTAACAGCAAATTTTATGTATCAGCGTTCATTATTCATTGAAATTATTTTAGAATATGAAAACTTATTATACTTTTTATAATGAGTCTCTAAATTATCAATAATAATAATAATAATAATAATAATAATAATAATAATAATAATAATAATAATAATAATAATAATAATATGTATGTATGTATGTATAAAATACATGCGCATGACATAAAAAGTGTGACAAATTTATTTTTCCATATATAGTATATATATCTATATATGTAAACAGGATTAAGAAATAGTAAAAGAAAAAAAATGAAAAGAAAAGTAAAAGCTAGGCCTGATGGATCCATGGGCTCGGCCTGGTCGTCTGGTGCGATTAATAGGTGTCCAAGTTCACTATTTTTTTTATTGATGTTAAATGGACTCTTCCAACTTGGCCATTCTATTTTTCTATTTGTATTCTTAGAAAAAATGTAAGCCGTAGAGTGTAGAACATTACATTTCTTTTATCAAACAATAAAATAATTATACATTAATTATTTTATTAAATAAATGGTAATATCGATAAAGATGAAGATAATTTGATCGCTTGATAATTCGATATTAATAATCAAATTATTTTAATATATATGATTAAATCAACCATCACGATTTATTTAATTTTATATGATGATTTTATAAGCAAAATTAATTCATAGCTATATATATTATATAATTAATTAATAATATAATTTAAAGTGGGTTCATATATATGTACAGAAATAGGAATAAATCTTCATGGGACAGAGTAAGATATTCCTAGCCCACTCAGGTTTTTCCTTTTTTTTTTATAGTTATGTTATATATTAATTCAAAATAATTTTGCAAGTAATTGTTCAAGTTCAAAAAAATCATGTCAATACTTTCTTTGGATTTCGATTAAGGCTGCCTTTTTTCTTGAAGGGTTGGATAATTTTGTACATAATTGATCAAGCTCAAAAAAGTTGTAATGCTAAATTGAAGATAATTGACTTTAAATTTTCTTACATTAATTGTACTAAATTTTTATGTTGGGCTCTTAGTTTTACAAAGGGTCTACATTGCTGGACATTTTAGTGGTTTTTAAATGAGAACCTACATTTTATTAAGCATTATTTTGTTTTTTTTTTTACTAAACTTAAGGGAGAAACTACCTTTTATCAAGCATTTTCTTTGTTCTTTTGCCATACTTTTGCTCCTTTTTTTTTTCTTTTGAAGCATTATTGTCCGATGCAAGTGCACTTGAAGTAAAACTTTAATGAAATTTGGATCTTGGGTCAATTAACGGGTCAATTACCTCTAAACACATACATGAAAATTAGACTTAAAGCAGTCATATTAATTCATATATATAATATGATAGTTGCAATAGCACGTGTCTCAATGCATATTTTAAAATTGTAAACTTTGAAAGCTCAAATTCTTCTAGTTGAAAGCAGGAAGAAATTCTTTCTTCTCTTTTTTTTTTTTTTGTAAATTAGTTATCTCAACAATGGAGGAGTTATTGAATTCCCTCCCACACATAATTATAACTGCATATTTAGTTGTTTAAATTATTTAATACCATAAGTAATTCAATTTATGGAATAAATTCAGACAGTGTGGAATTTAAATTCCAACAAGATCGTCCCACCATTCTGCTATAACTAATTTTACATATGAGCATATTTTCCGGTTTGGTTGATCTCAAAACTTTAATGAACCAAATCAAACATTTTAAAGCTCAACTTAATCAGAAAAGGAACTAGAATGCTGAATTTATCAACAATACGAGAACACCCGCCCATTGTGAGTTTATTTTATATTGATTCATTGTGAGTTTATTCATTTAAATGGGAATTTACTTAATAATCCCATATTTATCTCCATAGCAATTCTATCTCTTTTCAAATTTCATCTTATCTTTCTAATTTATCCCATAATTTTTCATCAATTTCAGAATTAATTAATTCCATAATATTATGATAGGAATTTTCATATCCATTAAATTAAAATAAATATCTTTTATTTATTTATGAAAATCCAAGTCGTTGCATTGCGAGAATACTGATATATATTCGAACGGTTAAACTTTATTCGACAACACTAATATCGGTGACGGCCTACTCTATTCGATCGACTTGTTTGGATGATCAAGTAATAGATGTGCAACTCGTTATCCCTCGTGTTGTTAACCTTTTTTTGCTTTCGACTCACCTGAACAGTAAAATGACGACTATAGCCTCAGTTGTGATAGAGGAATATCACATATTCCATCGTTTTCGATGAATATCGCAACCCAAAAAATAGCTCCCCAACAGGATTAAACACGTCTTGGTTTATGTGCGCACCCTATCGATCAACACTCCTAATCTATGCGGTGTTTCACAAAATTCGGCTGAATAAGTAGTTATTCCCTCATCTATTCAGCATTCAAACGGGGCCTTCGGGTGACTACATCAAATATTATCTCGGCAATATAGATATAAATATGAAATTTCGTGTGGGTCATCTGGTCCACCATGGCGTCCATGCAGAATTTTGTCGGACCGATAGTCGGGACACCAATGTATGAATTTTTTTATTTGTTATTATATATGTAAATATTTTTTATCATATTATATATATCTAATCATTATAACATTATATATTATAATATTTGTTAGTTCAAATCTTAAGGTTAAAAAAAAAAAAGTAGCCACAACACGACTGAATTTGGTATGACAAGACTGAATTTTAAAATGGATCATGCCGACACGGCACGGACAAACACCGGGCATAACCTATTCGTCTTTACATAGATTTCATCAATCATACCCAACCAAGCGAAAGGTATTGCACTAACAAGGTTGGGTAATAGCATAAAGTCTCAAGTATGATTCTGGCAGCATTGATGCTCACGTCTGATTTCCAATCTGGTGAAGCGGCCCTGACTTTATTAGAGGAAATGGAATCCTCTACTTCACTTCCAAAATCTGAGCAAGCAAATACCTGATTGATTGGGAAAAGAACAGTAACAAATTGGTGACGCGCCTAAGCCATAAGCAACGTCATCCACGCTGGCAAGTGGCGATTACTCTGCTTGGTCTGCCGGAATATCTTAGAAATCATGGAACGTTGATTTTAAGATGGACGCCCAGGATATGCTGAGTAACCTTACAGAATAATTGTGGTGGCCCGTTAAATTCACATTAAAAAAAAAAAAAAAAACTACGCGGCAATGAGAGCACCTTGAAAAAGGTGGCAGAATACTTGAATCAATTTGGAGGTAATCACATGAACTCTGTAAGTATATTCTGATTCTATTAATTTAAAGAAAAAGAAAAATGTTACAAGAGGACGTCGGACTTTTGTCCCGCGCCTCTATCTCGAAGAGATCTGAATGCTGAATCCTTCGCTTGATCCTTCTGAACAAGTCAAATCTAACGCAGTCGTAAGAGAGAGAGAGAGAGAGAGAGAGACGAAACCTAAAAATCATGTGGCATATTTTTCCGAGTCATCAGGAACTATTCTTATTTGTGTGCTTTTATGCTCATTTTCTGCCGATGTCTCTTCTATGTCAACAGGAATTTCATTGCAGTGGATGGTATGCCACGTGGGTCTTTCTTGCTGAAACATCCTGTAGTAGAGAATTTCAGATTGTATAAGCAAATCATCGTTCAACATTGCTTACGACGCTAACAATCGCTTCTACATTCTAAAACTCAAACAATTGGTCCATTCTGAGTTCTGAAATTCCGAAAGGATGGACAGGGTAAGGGATTCAAAACATACGGGTGTTTGCAGAGCATCGGACTGTGAACCATAGTTACATATATGCACGTGGAAATCTCTTTGATTGAGCTGACGACCACACAAATCTAACCTGTGAAAAATGTTTGACGGAGTATTAGCGAAATTTCATAGTACCTTAAGCAATCATTTGCCATCATGCCTCAGTTTCTCGGGGTTGATTTGTAAGGTCGCAGATGGTACCATTTGTATATTGATGAGCATGATATCTGTTCAGATTTGACGTGATGAACAAATTGTATTGTAGTATACATGAATGTACCTAAATTTTCCTCTAAAAAAATCAATTCTAACATCAATAAACACGACAACCAGAATTTTTGCCCAATCAAAAGTCTTACCTCTGGGAGGCATCTTTGGCGCGGGGATCCTTGAGCATAGAGGTGTCAGCATGGTTTTTATTGAACACATCTGTCGCTTCTGGATCGAAGACACCCAAAACAAATTCCTGAACGATCTGCAACAGGAAAATTCAGACCATTATTATGAACATGAAAGCGACTGAAAACCAACACCAGTACAACAATTTCAAGCTGTCAAGCATATTTCGCAGTTCAACAACTTGCAGACGCATTAAACATACTAGCACTTGTGAGTCACAAGAAGCAACAGAAAAATGTCTTTAACAAATAATCATGTTCAATACCAAGAAAACAATTCAAGTTACCGTGCAAAAAAAATGTTGGATTCCAAGCTCTAAAAGTTATTTGAGATATGAAGTACGGTTTACAAATATTTTCCCTGTTGTTTTATGCACTTTCCTTTTCTATGAGGTAGAACTAGTCTGACAACTTCAAGAAAAAACGTTACCTGATCATTTTCCAAATGAACTTGCTTCACATGCTTTTGGTAGCAAAATTCATAAGGCCACCAACTTTCATGCTGCATGATAAAATATAACATAAGAAATGTTGAAAAAGAACAAAGAGTCAGAATTCTATTCAGGAACCTCACATTGTAGAAACATCTGTCCTTCAGCACATCCAATAACTCATCAGGAGTCTTCAACTTAACCCTTCGTTCGCTTTCAATTATAATACTACTTGAATTTTGTGGGGCGGCTGGCTTTGAATTCTTTGTTTCCTCAATCATAGGCATGAAACACATGTAGCTGCACCCTTCCTTATTGGACATTGCGACTGACTACTGGCCTTCTTCCTGTAAATGTGTCCCTTGCTGTTAGCGGATTTCGTCAAGTTGGGCAATCTATTTAGTCCAAACCGTTGAGTGAAATAGAGGCATTAAGATACATTCAAAATCAACAAATTGCAACAAAGGTCCCTGGAAGAGAAAATGGAGCATATAAATCAACTTTGTCACTTTAGCCTCATGACTCCTGACTTCAACTTATTTGATGTCAATTGTACAGTATCAATCACCTCCAATTGACTCAATTAAATGGACCATACTATCTTAAAATTCAGCTTGAAGTTAATCCAAACCAACTAAAAGTTCACGATAAACCAATTCTAGAAAGAAACACAATGAGCTTGAACAGTAGGATGCAGTGACTTGAATGAGATAACCAGATTCAAGATGTGGTTGCAGATTATTGGCCAACTTGAAATAAACTTAAAACTGACCTATGAATTATAGAATTTTTAACTAAGTTGTTCTTCTCTATATTTGCCATGGAACCAGTTTTTTTTTTTTTTTGAGGAGAGCCATGGAACCTGTTAAAGCACAGCATTCTTCCCTTGACAAACACAGGCTTTTTGTTAGGGGTTTGATAAATACAAGCTACATGAGAAGGGAATAAAAACTCAAAACACATAAAGCTTACGCTGATGAGGTATTATTTACAAACCTTAATCTCTTGTTTCTTAGGGCATTGTCTCATGCTAATACAAAACTCAAGGAAACATGAACTTATGATAAATACATCTTATAATTTTCTAGGTTAAAACCTTCATTTTACTGATAAGCATGTGCTTTCAGGGGATACATCACTTGAGATGCCCAAGGTTGCTCCATATTTGAAGAATAGAACAACATTAAAAGGTAAAAACTATAATCCTTAATGGTAATCTTAAATCATTCAAAGACAAGTTCGCTACAACAAATGTATCCACCTACGACACATTATCAACAATTATGATGTAGTCAAGTATAGAAAAAAGCAGAACTCAAGAGCTCTTCAAGATGAACTTACAGGATAAAATGGTGAATTCACTGGATGAATCTCAACCTTATATTTTGGTTCCCGAGAACTCCGACCAAATGCTCGGCCTGCTATACAACAAATTCTTTAGACACCAAAAAATTGCTTTAAAATGATCAAGACATAAGACAACTGTTCTCCGTAAAAAGCACAAATATGAAGACTAATGTCTAATGTAACACCACCACCAGCATTTTAATGCCACTAACTTTTCCGGAGGCGGAACAAGATGCCTAAACTAAACACAGTGATGAACACTGATTCCGTTACTGATCCAACCTCTTATTCAGGATAATCTTAGAAGGATTTAAGGTCCCAAGGAAACATATCACATAATTAACAAGAGAGAACATTAGATGTTTTTAAAAAAAATCTAATTATATGAAAATACCAATAATCAAACATGTATAGTGTTCAAATGCAGAATGAGATCATGCGTTAACAAACCCTAAATTACGATTCAAGAAACTACTTATCCAGATACATCGGAAAGTGATTATATATAAAAGAAATCGACTTACATCAGTAAAATAATTCAAAACTTGCAACCCAGAACACAAAAAGGGACAGACATAAACCTTTTTTTTCTCATTATACAGAAATAAGTAAAAAACCTAACTACATAAGCGGCGATTAAGAGCAAAATTACAACTTGGAAAAATTCAATAAAATTGCAACTTGGAAAAATACAATCATTGAGAAAATCAAAGGGATGCGATCGAAAGATTACTAACCGGAGCTCGATGTGACGATCTCATCGGCAGAAACCAAGAGAGGGTAAGGATCGCAACGGAGGAGGGGGAAGAGGAGGAGGAGGAGGAGAAGGAAGCGGAGAGCCGGGAGCTTGCAGGAATCCATTGGAGAACAAGTTCGAAGGCCTGGTCGCCGGCGCGTCCCGGGGATCGCCGGCGCGTCCCCAGTCGTCGCGGCGGCGTTGGCTTCTGGGGGTTTTACTTCGGAGTTCGGACCACTCGGATCTTCCACCATCTCTTCGAGTTGCTCGGCGGTTGAATCATGCGAAGGGCTTACGAAACGAGACCAATCAGCTCGTGCCAAGTCAGCTGTTAAATCAGCTCTTCAAGTCGGCCGTCCATTGAAGGCTGCTGGTGGCGGCGGCAGCGGGGGCGGCGGCGCGCGATGGTGAGAGGAGGGATGAGATGTGCGGTGGCCTTAACTAGGAAGAAAAAGAAATATATGATCTGAGATTAAAAAACTCAATCGAAATCTATATAAAAAAAAAAAACATTGCAATTTTATGATAGAGAGTCGAAGGTGCCGAGCCCGCAGATCTCCAACAAATCAGAAGAATCTATGATCTGAGATTAAAAAACTCAAAAGAAATCTGAAAAAAAGAAAGATTGCAATTTTATGAGATCCGGCAGTTTTTTTCTTCCCTTTTTTATTTTCCTTCTCTCCGATAGAAGATCTCAGAGCATGCACGGTGTCGTTCTCGGTGGAGTAGATCTCACTAAGAAATATTCGGATAATTTAAAATTGTGTTTCGACTCTCAGTAGTTTATACTTTATTATATATAACAACTTTGGCCCAACTCTTCTAAAAACCATGCACGACTCCAAATCGAATTACGACTAAGAGACATTATATAACTCAGCTTTTTCAAGCTTATTCTTCTACGTCACAACACCTTTCGCTGGTCCGGACGCCTTGTTCTAAATCAAACTACGACTAATTGTGCTCGTTGTCGCACATCCGTCGACTCCCCTTGAACGACTTCACCGGAGGACTACCAGCCCCACTCCACAACGTTCGAGCACGTTCTCTGTTTTCTGCGCAGGTAACTCCCTCCAGCAACGTTCGAGCACGCACGCTAGCTCCACTTGGAATCCACAACCACGGTTGACTCGCCGCCGGATCCGGCCGTCGGAAAGTTTCAAGATCCCTTCCCCTCCTCCTCCGTTTCTTCCGCCGCGTTGCCCTGTTTTCGCGTCGCGCGCAACGGGTACGCCTCTCTTCCCCTTCCCGGCCGGACAAGTTGAATAGTGGAGCACTTAATTTCCACCGTCCGATAGTTTCTGTCGTTGATCCAATCCAAGCCGTACATTATTCCTACAAGTCAGAATCGTAGATGCGCAAATTTTTATTCAAAAGACTTATAATTATTTCAAATATTTAACTTATTCATAATCTTAAATTGCATCAGGAGGAGAAAAAAGAGTTAGAATATGATGAAAAAGAACACAAGGCCCTCGATACAGAAAATTCCACAGGTACACTACTTTTGAAAGATAAATAAATATAATATAATATTTTATGAGTTAAATTGTCTAGATAATAGGCCTAAACAACTTTTTTTTAATACAATTAGAAGTTAGAACCACCTAAAACTAATTATCCACCATTTCTCTTTCGTACATATGGTTTTATTACTTTTAAAATTTTCTCGTATCATATTTTTCTTTCTCATGCTTCTAGGAACTATTGATCAAAATAATATCTCTTTTGGATTTCAAGGAAGCAGTTAGGACCAGTGTCATATCTTCTAGATGGAGACACTTATGGAAATATATATCAAACATTGTCATTGATGCACCTAATGTGCTTTCCATTGAAACTAATATGATGGATAATATTAGCTTGGGACCACAACCTTGGGATATGAGAGAAATCAATGCATTTGATAAAATCATCGAGGATTTTGTTCATGGCGCGAACTTTATCTTACAAAGTCATCGCGGATCATTCGAGTCCTTAGTAATTAGCTTCTTCCTCGAAGGAAAGCACGTGACTGATCTCGACGCATGGATTTCATTAGCTATTGCATCGAAGACGAAGAAGCTCGTCCTCAACATTGGATCATCATTCGGAGCGCGTTACGATCTTTCGTGGAATCTTTTTTCAAGTGAAAGAGGAGGACGTTTTCTGGAGTTCTTGAAGCTCAAGTCTTTCTCACTAGAGTCGCCAATTCAAAACTTTGATGGCGGCTTTGAGAATCTCAAAACCCTCATGTTAGAAGAAGTTGATGTCACTGATAAAGTCATCCAGAAGTTGTTGCCCGAGTGTGGTGCTCTAGAGAACTTGGACTTCCATTCATGCAATCAATTGGTTAACTTGGAGATCCCTACCTCACTGCACAAATTGCAAGTCCTGAGTGTCTGCTTCTGTGACAAGTTGATGAAGATAACATGTCACGTATCACTCTCCACTTTTTGTTATGTTGGTGATGCAGTGCCATTGGATTTTAAAGCAGTTGGGGAAGCAACTATCCATTTAAAGTCATCAACCCCAGATTATGTTATTGGTGATCTCCCTCATGCTATACCTTTTATGGAGACTCTAATCTTGGAAATGAAATGGTCGCTTAAGGTATGTCTTACGTTACTGAATATGCAATTAATTACTTGTTATTAATAATGACATTATCTTCTAAAAAATAAACATAAATTTATTCTTCATTTACATCTTTTTTTTTTAGGTGTTACCATATTTGCAAGGTAAATTTATTTATCTAAGACACTTGGTTCTCAGAAATATGCGAGCAAGTGACGTTTCTTCAGCCACAGCTCTCGTCAACGTCGCTCCTTTTCTAGAGACATTTGAAGTGCACGTATGTGTTTCTAAAATTATTACCCCATTACATTTTTTTATTTTCACAAATATTTTTTGTTGTTTATTTTATTAGTTGTTAGGCTTCGGGATTTTTTTAGGACATGCTTATTTATACTTCTAATGTTTTATAAAGACATGTCACCAAGGGCATGTTTCTTATATATACTTCTAGTGCTGAATTGGTCTAAATGCATACTACATTCCATCAATAATGAAATACTTGTCTTTTCCATTGATGCTACTACATACAACATTTATGAATCTTTTTATATTGTGTAGTTATGGGGAGCTAAATTCGTTCAGAGCAGTAAAAGGATTGAAACAAGGGCAAATTGTCATCAACATCTTAAAATAGTTAAAATGTTTGGATTTACCGGTGACGAAGATCAACTCGAGTTGCTTAGCTTTTTCCTTGAAAATGCCAATAGACTTGAGGAAATGATCATCGATACAAGTACAAGATATTCTAAATCTGGGAATGATATAAAAGTGCCACCTGCTAAGGTCAAAATGGCCCGCAAGATACTCACTAAGCATCTTAGTCATCGCGTTCCTGAACATGTGAAACTTGTAGTATTGTGATTATTTTTTTCCTCTTTCTATGTACACATCATTGATAGTTTCTTAGTCCATTGAAAATCATAAATAAGAAACTTCAGATAATTTATGTCTAACTTAAGTTGCATGACACAGTCTTTTAGTCATAAAGAATAGCCTGCCACGAACTTTGACATCTTGATTGAATACTATTGTATTTATGCTGATATATATATATATATATATATATATATATATTATTGTAGTAACTTTCAACATTGAGTCTCAATTTTGTTCGGTAATTCTTGAACTATTTCATTATTTCAAATTTAGTCCCTGTTACTAGCTTATATGAAATTCCGAAAGGATGGACAGGGTAAGGGATTCAAAACATACGGGTGTTTGCAGAGAAGAATGGATAGGGTTGTATCCAACTCGGCCCGGGTTCTTCGCAGAGAAGAATCCGATCGCTATGTGAGATTATATGAAATTGATGCAAGAAGCTAATAAAATCATATTAAGAATGAAATCCACATCATAACTATGTTTTCAAAAGTTTAAACAATAAAATATATTAAGAGAAAACCAAGGTTCAACATAATCTTCTTCTAACAACTAAACTAATCCATAATCGAAAGAATTAATATCAAATTCGAGGGAGAAAATATAAAATAAAGATTAGAAATTATAAATCAAACTCCCAAGAAGTGGTGGACGTCTCTAGAACAAGCTTTGACCGAAACTATCTCCAAACGATCGTCCGAAACCACGAAATCTCTACTTCTTCGATTGATTTGCAGTGGCGCGCAGTAGAACTTCGTCTCTCATTTCTGATGCGGCTAGGGCTTCAAACTTTGAGATTGCATGATCCTTGGCTTCATGGTACATCCATATTTATAGGGGTGGCAGCCGTTTTGGATTCTGAGTTGAGTTCGTGATTTAAATCCAAGTTAAAGTCGGTCGAAAAATCACGCGATCTGCCAGTTTGGCTGATTTGTACTAACTCGGGCCAGGTCTTATCCAACTCGGGCCAGGTTCAGTTCAGATTTTATTTTCGTATAAAAATCAATTCGGAGTCGGATTTTAATGCTAACCCGATCCGGATATGATGCCAGTCGGCCCAGGTTTCTCTTGAATCAATTATATGTGCTCTTTGTGCTTCATTTTACATATTTTTTTGATCCGATTGCTTTGCACCTCTAAAATGATGATCTTGAGAATAAAATAGACCAAAAGTGGGTAGCTTTGGACTCAAAATAAATTAAAAAAATAAATAAGAAAATATCCATGCATACCTAGGATTAGTGATAAATAATAATGGTTAACTTATAAGAGTAAATATATTATTATTGATTTAGTATTTATTATTTAATGATGATAGATGGTATATTAATAATTTTACCTTAAATTATTCTTATTCCTTTTTTTAACACATTCCTTTTTATTTCATTTGTTTATACCCTTTGATAATTTTGCATTTTAATTTTATTCAATTTTGAATACTTATCTTTTTTATTCTAATTCCTATTTAATTTTATACCTATCATTTTCCCTCATTTTTAACCTTCCTTATATTCCTTTCCTTTTCCCTTTTTTTAACCTTCCTATTTTTTAATCATTTTCTTTTATGATTTTTTTTCAAGATTTGAATTGTACCGGCCAGTTCAATCGATTTTTTTTCAGTTCAATATCAAAATCGATTTTGGCATGAAACCGAATCGGATCGATGGTTGATTCACGGTTCAACCGGTCGGTTTAGTCTGATTTTGATAATGTTGATCTTTTTAACCTTTGACATTAAATGAAAATCAGGTCATTTGATGTTCATAACCCTCGTTTCACTTGAGGGAAGAGGTACACTGTTGATTGATTTATTTGGAACTATGACAAGCTTTTATAACAACTGTGTTAGTTCTCTTTTCTAGCAAAATAGTCTACTGTGTTTCAAAAAGTGTGTTTCACGGTAGCTTGTATGAAAATGGTGTGTTTCATTTGGATCTATCATGTTGACAAGAATCTAAGAAAAGGCAAATAAAAAAGAATTAAAAGAATGGAAATTGATAAGGTAGAACAAGGCATCCCATTTGTTGCTTTTGTAGGTATATTTGCACGTGCTACTTATAAAAGCAGCACACTGGACTAGATCGGATTAGGCTAATTAGATTTATATTGGGGTCGTTTGAATATTAGAACGGTGATTCTTTTGAATTTGAAGTGAATGATTGAAGTAACACATTAGTTCGGATGTGTTTAAATAAAGTGAAATGTAACGATGAGGAATAAAAAATTGATGTGATAGAAAAATAATAGATGTAATAGATTAATTTTAACGAAGTGTTTGAAGAAAAAATAGATATTATAAATATAAAATATAATCTATTAAAAAATAAAATATATATATTATTTTTTTACATATATATTATTTTATATAAAAACCAATTTTGAAATAAATTATATTTAATGAAATGTTAATTTTTAATAACTAATAATAAACAATATTATGTTAATCATTTATTGTAAATATCATATATATATAATAAATTATTTTATAAAAGAAAGATGAGAGCGAGAAAATAAAGAAAGAAAAAAAAAGCGCTACAATGACATGAACAAGTTTGATAGAATGAAAAATGTATTGTTTGAAGAACTTAATTATTTCATCACAACCTTCTGAACTTAAATAAAAAATATAATCAAATTAATTAATTCTATTCCTCCATATTTCACCATACCCCTTCAAATTCCTTAATCAAAGAACCCCTTAAGGTGTATAGCTCATCCCAGAGTGCAAGACGCAATGATTCTTGCGGGCTGCTGTCGATAGTAGTGAGAAACTAGCGAAGGGTGCCATCAACGATCTCACAATGGAACGCTTGCTCATGGTTGTTGAGCAGGCAAATGGATATGTTCCCAGGCAGCCAGATAATCCATATGCCGCCAAACAATGCATATGCCGCTAGAGAAATCAACCGCCTCAATGCGATGATAATAGTAGCTTGGAAATTTGTGACATATAGCATCAATGTGTCTTCCAGTAATTCCAGGTTCATGGTCCTTGACGGCTTCGAGGAACCGAAGGTTTCAGCACCACGCGCATGCTAGGAGAGAATGTTAGCTAACATATTACTATTATATTATCTGGGAAGGACAGTGCCAGGAAGCGGCACAGATTAAGCATCTTGACCGTCGAGATCCGACCATGGTGGTGTCCCCAACTTCTATCATGGATGTTGTCTCATAGGTGGCAGAATCCATGTCCACGTCATCTAATGCCAAGGCACAGGTACCAGGCGGTACCACATCATCTGACACCAAGGTATTAGAGGAGGCTAAAGATGGAATTTCGGGCGGGCCGCACAGCCCGGCACGCCGCCGGCCCGCCTAAAATCCGTGCCGGCTCGGCCCGCTCACGAACACGGCCCGCGCACGAAAAAATGGGCCGTGTCGTGCCATACCGTGCCGGGTCGGCCATCCTCACCGTTGGCACGACACGGCCCGGGTACGATGAACACAGACTCAGCACGACACGGCCCATTTTGGCACGACACGATCCGCGTACTTCGATGACGGGACGTGTCGGATAGAGTATTTGTACTCCAACATGGATCGTGTGTGCCCTAACACAGACCGTGTTAAGAAGAGGACAACGGCCCGCGTTAATTTGAAACTTCAACACGGCCGCGCTGATCAAACACAACCCATTTTTTCTATTTTTAAACGAGATTCATGATTTGACAACACAAACATGGGTGCGCGGTCAAAAGCTTCAGCACGGACCGTGTTAGTTTCAACACGAGCCATGTTGGAGCATTCCTCCGCCTATAAAAGGGACGTCCGATTTTATTCCTTCTTCACACCTCCACTTCAAAATCCCTCTACTTCCATTCTTCCAAGTCTTCCAAGTTTCCAACCTTCTATAGTGCTTTTTGTGACTCTCTCTGCCCCTCTCACACTGAGTGATTCAGTCATTTTGTATTTTTCTTCTCTCCATTCGTGCTCTGCTCTTAAGCTCTCTCACTTTTAATTTATATTTATATTGTAATATTTATTTAGTAGTATTTTTATATTATTATTCACTCTTAGTTTCTTATATATAACTGCATAATGGACCCGTGAGATCCCTTTCGTCTATATGGTGATTTTGCTGCTTATTCACCTTATGGATCACTACCTACATATCCATATGGTACACCATATAATACTAATAGTAGTGGTGATTCTAATTCTTTATCAGCACAACTAAGTGGCGATTCGTCGGGTTATATGAAAACTGCGGCGCCATCAACTAACTGCCCAATTACCCCAACTACATATGTTAATCTTTCTGTCATTCCTAATCTTAATATTGCTTCAAGTTCTGCAGGTTCCGAAGGAGATTGTGCAACTGCGACAGCGACACCTCTAGGTCCGTCAAGCTCATATGCTTCCGCGCAAGATGAGATAATAGGTAAAAAAAGAAGAACATCAAAGTTAACTAGTGAAGTTTGGAATTATTTTGAAAAAATTATAGATGAAAATGATCCAAAAAAGATAAAGCTATTTGTAAAATTTGCAAGGCTAGTTATGATGCCGCCTCTTCTTCGGGCACAGGTAGTTTAAAATGACATTTAGAATCGCATCCTATAACTACTAGGGAACAATTTTTAGCGGGTCAATTACCGCAACAGACTCAATTAGTTGCACCCGGTTGTGGTACTGTCATGAGCTCTTTATTTGCTTATAATCAAGAACATATGCGTGAAGGTTTAGCTAGATATGTTATACATGCAGAAATGCCTTACACATTTGCTGAAGATGAAAAAATTTATATTATCAACAAAATTATGCACAAGGTGCCTTTCGAAATGTTAGTAGAAAAATTGTTAAAGAATATTCGATTAAATTATATCGTAAGAAGAAAATTGAACTAATCAATTATTTTTTAGATTCTAAATTCATGTATAGTTTGACTAGTGACATATGGACTTCTTTAAATGGTGATAGTTTTTTATGTGTTACAGTTCATTGGATTGATACAAATTGGGTAGTGCAAAAAAGAATTATTGCGTTTAAAGAAATTGAGCATCCTCATAATGATTTGCAAATTGCCAATGTGATAGAAAAAGTAATTAACGAATATGGTCTTAAATAGAAAATTTTATGTCTTACTCTTGACAATGCAAGTGCTAATAATTCCACTGCACAATTGTTAATTCAAAGATTAAATTCTCCTTTAAATGGAATTCTTTTTCATCAAAGATGTGCATGTCATATTATTAATTTGTGTGTTAAAAAAGGATTAAAGGTAATTGTTAGAGTACTTGAAACTCTTAGAGTGGTTATTGTAAATCTACGTCACTCTGGACCTAGGAGACAAACATTTAAAGAAATTTCTCATCGTTATAATATTCCTTATAGAAAATTAAACACTGATGTGTCTACGAGATGGAATAGTACTTACGGCATGCTTAAATTATGTATTCCATTTAGACATGCACTCGATAATTATATTTTAACTGTGATGCAATGTCCAGCAGCTCGAATTATTGATGCAGAATGGGATGTTGCTAATGCAGTTATGGAATTGTTACAAGTTTTTTTTATAATGCTACTTTAGAGTTATCTGCCATTTATTCTCCTACTTCACATTTAATAATTAATCAATTTCATGAAATGACAAGTTCATTTAATGAAAAACGTGAATTATCAAATGATTTTTCTGAAATAATTTATATGATGGAATCAAAATTTTTAGAATATTAGAATAATTTGCCTCTCATAGGAATTTTAGCAATGATGATGGATCATAGATTTAAAGGATCCGATCCTAAATGGTACACCAGAGAGATTAAAAATTGTTTTCCCGAACAATATATAAGAAGTCATCCAGAATTGCAAACTGACGATTTTATTAATCCAGATCATGATTACGAAAATATAATAAATAACTTATATAATATTTATGAAGCAAAATTTGGTGTACGTAGAGAGCAAGCATCTTCATCACGTCCACCAGTAGCACCCAGACCTTCCAATAATAGATCATTTTTTAGATTCATGTCCTCTATTAGAGGGGGCACATCAAGAGGCTCGGACGAAGGTTCATCCAATTCAGCTGCCCCTTTGTATAATGAACTACAAGATTACTTATCACGTCTAAATGAACGTGATAGTGAAATCGATGTCTTGACCTGGTGGAGATTAAACTGTCGTACGTATCCAATTCTCTCCGCCTTAGCTCGAGATCTTTTAGCTATTTCGATGTCTACAGTGGCATCAGAACAATATTTTTCTGTAGGTTCCAGAATTTTGGACGAGAGAAGATAGAATGAACTCTAAGTCGATGGAGGTTTGTATATTATTAAAAGATTGATTTGATGCAGATACTCGAACACAAGGTCAGGAATCCATATTACCATACATAAAAGATGATGATGAAATGGATGTCTCATCCGCTTATAATTCTTCATAAAATAATTGTTTGTACAAGATGTAATTTTTATTTTTTTTAGTAATTTTGCATTTATTGATTATTTCATAATAATCAATAATAATAAAACATTAAAACTTTCGTGGATGTAAGCTAAAATAGCCGAACCACGTTAATCTCGGTGTCCATTACTATTTTTACTATATAATAAATTAGTACTTAATTATCTATAGTATAGTAGTATACTACCTAAGTACCTAATTATCTATACTACTTATGCATTATACAATAAATTATATATAATGTAGTACAATAGTACTAATGTACTATATATTATATTCTCTCTCTCAAACTGTCACTCTCACTTTGGTAGAATACTAGAATATAATTAATTACTAATATATATTTATTAAATACTTACCAATTACTTTTATATATAAAATTATAACTTATAACTTATTAGTTATTACTCAAAACTCAATTAATCATTTTACAAATTTATTTACTTAATAATTATAAATTAAGGACTTAATGTATTTGAAATTTTAACTATATAGTTATTATCAATTGTATATTATAGAATAAATAATAATACTCATTATACTCTACTCTATTCTATAATAATTTAATAATTAAATTTTAAAAAAGTTGAAATTGAAAAAGAAGGGCCGCGGGCCGCGGGCCGCGGGCCGCCCGACCCGGCCGGCCCGATCAGGCCGGGCCTAGACCGTGTCGGGATCGAAAATGATCCATTTTGCATGATCGGCACGACATGGCCCGCGGCACGGTCAAAGACGAGTTGACCGGCACGACACGACACGACCCGTTTTTCCATCTCTAGAGGAGGCTGAAGACCATCCTAGAGTTGCATGGGGAGCACGCAGGAGTCCACGTGTCCCCGACAAGTTGAGGCGTGCAGAGTCATTAGGAATAATCCTGCAGCCAATTGTGTGTTTGGAGTAGGGCTGGAAATGAGCCGAGCCGTTCGTGAGCAACTCGTGGCTCGGCCTATTTTTGGCCTAGCTCGGCTCGGCCTATTATCAAAATAAGCCAGGCTAAAATATTAAATAAAGCCTATTTTCTTAAAGAGGCTTAGCCTTTTAATAATTGACCTAGCCTTATAGCTTATCAGGCCAAGATTTATTAATATATTATATATAATTTTTAATCTTTCATTTTTAAAATCTTCAATTTTGAGTTCAATATTACTATTTTTATTATATGTTTAGAAGAAATATATTAGTGGTGTCTCTTTTATTTAGTTCATATCTATTGTTTCTTTAGTAAATAAGATTTATTATATTTAATATAGTAGATCATCAAAAAATATGTTTAGCTTAACAGGCTAATAAGCTAGGTCAGGCATTAAAAGTTAATAAAATAAGCCAGACTAAGTTTATATTCATGGCTTGTTACAGGCTATAGGTCAGGCTTTAATACTTTTATTTTGCAACAGGCCTGACCTATTTAAGCAGAAGCCTAGCTCGGCCTAGCTCGTGTCCAGCCCTAGTTTGGAGGTACAATGATGTAAGGTTCCAGCATTGACAGCCACACCGCCATTAAAGCGGTCAATCGTTGGGATGCCGCCCTGCCCTCGGAAGCTTTTTCCTGACAAGCGGGTGCCAGAGCAGAGGGTCCGAGCACATCCCTTGGTGGTGGTAGGTGAGGCGAGCCTTGGCCTCTATGTAAGGTAGGTGTGTTGGTTGTCTTCCCCCATGCCGATCGTCGGAGCATAGTTTTTTGGTGCAGTGCACGGAGCGTTTTGGGCCCTTCTTCTCCTTTGAACCAAATGGAGCATCCGTAGTTGGCGACCCTCTGGTCGAGTTCGAATCAGGTCGAGTTCAAGATTCGACCCATCTGGATTCGACCCAAACTAGATCGTGTGAGGTCATGAGATTCACCGGGTCGCCTATTAAGAATTAAAAATTTAATGGGACGAGAAATTTCATATTAAAAAAAAAAGAGCAAGTTAATGGAGGTTGTAAGCTAAATAATCAGCTGTTTATATTAAATTAATTTAACACAGATGCACCAGCTTTCAAAATTGATAATATGAACTGATGTTTGACATTAGCATAAACAGTTACACGAGCGAACATTCTACAAGCCCGACGCCGCTTTCTCATCTCCGACATTTCTCATTTCAACCACTCTCATCTCCAACATTTTCTCATTTCAATCATGGTGGTGGTGGTACGCGATTGGGATGAGTTCTGGGAAGCGGTTGACGCCCACGAGGTAATTTCTGTATCACATCATTTTAAGTTGAAGGACGCCTGGAAAATCATGCGCTCGTACAATGAAGTCGAAGAACATCCGCAACTCCTTCGCGGATCATTACAAAAGTTGATTAACAAGAACAAGATAGCAATACCTATTGTTGCTGAGATTAATGAACTGAAAGAGCGATTGAAGGAAGTCGATGCCACAAGGAAGAATTATCGGCGCCTAATTGAAAACCTCGAGATACTCATTCGCGTCCACAAGTTGAGTACGAAGAACGCAATGACAGAAAAAATTGAAAATATGGAAAGGCGATCAGAGCAACTACGTGCCAGCATGGATGATTTAAAGAGGCGAATTTTCTGGCTGAAGTCGATCCTCGATGGAGGTTTGCAAAACATAATTAGGAGATTTATATTTTCTCTCGTCTTACTTCGTACATGTTCGACGAAATGATTCAGAAACATACATTGGACTACTGCTGCAGAGGACGCTCCCTGAATAGGTTGGGAGATTTATCTTGGACTACTGCTGCAGAGGACGCTCCGTCGTCGCCTTCCTGAATAGGTTGGGAGATTTATCTTTTCTTTGTCTTTGTCTGGCTGCTGAACAGCTGTTTCTCTTGTTCTGAGGATCTCTATGTGCTACTTCTTAAACTCCTCGTTTTCCTTCTCTCTATGTGCTACTTCTTAAACTCTTCGTTTTCCTTCTCTAAATCTGTGCGGCTGGTCACTGCATTTTAATCCTTGAGCATAGAGGTGTCAGCATGGTTTTTATTGAACACATCTGTCGCTTCTGGATCGAAGACACCCAAAACAAATTCCTGAACGATCTGCAACAGGAAAATTCAGACCATTATTATGAACATGAAAGCGACTGAAAACCAACACCAGTACAACAATTTCAAGCTGCCAAGCATATTTCGCAGTTCAACAACTTGCAGACGCATTAAACATACTAGCACTTGTGAGTCACAAGAAGCAACAGAAAAATGTCTTTAACAAATAATCATGTTCAATACCAAGAAAACAATTCAAGTTACCGTGCAAAAAAATGTTGGATTCCAAGCTCTAAAAGTTATTTGAGATATGAAGTACGGTTTAAAAATATTTTCCCTGTTGTTTTATGCACTTTCCTTTTCTATGAGGTAGAACTAGTCTGAAAACTTCAAGAAAAAACGTTACCTGATCATTTTCCAAATGAACTTGCTTCACATGCTTTTGGTAGCAAAATTCTTAAGGCCACCAACTTTCATGCTGCATGATAAAATATAACATAAGAAATGTTGAAAAAGAACAAAGAGTCAGAATTCTATTCAGGAACCTCACATTGTAGAAACATCCGTCCTTCAGCACATCCAATAACTCATCAGGAATCTTCAACTTAACCCTTCGTTCGCTTTCAATTATAATACTACTTGAATTTTGTGGGGCGGCTGGCTTTGAATTCTTTGTTTCCTCAATCATAGGCATGAAACACATGTAGCTGCACCCTTCCTTATTGGACATTGCGACTGACTCCTGGCCTTCTTCCTGTAAATGTGTCCCTTGCTGTTAGCAGATTTCGTCAAGTTGGGCATTCTATTTAGTCCAAACCAACAACAACAACAACAACAACAAAGCCTTATCCCACTAGGTGGGGTCGGCTACATGGATCATACGACGCTTCGTTGATCCATATTCATGAGATTCGACAGAGTTTTACGCTGGCTGTCGGGGCCTAACACAACCCTCCTCCTTTATCCGGACTTGGGACCGGCTATAAAACATAGGCGGAGTTTGATTTTAAAAAACTAGAAAGTGCATATTTATTTAAAAAAATTTTTTTTTGACAGAATACTGGATCATAATTATTTGACAAAAAGTTCGATCAATAAAAAGATATAGCATGACAGATTCATGAGGAACAGAAAGACATGATACAAGCCCTACGCAGGAGAGAGACTATCAATCCAACATGAAAAGCTTCCCTCAAAAAATCCAACATGAAAAGAAATTATCATACCGGACATCAAAGAATGGTTTCTTAATGCGTTTCTCTAAAAGCTTCCTCGCATGTTCTCGAACCTTGTTCTCCATAGAGCATATAAATCAACAAATTGCAAAATCAACAACCTTGTTCTCCTACTTAGTCCAAACCATTGAGTGAAATAGAGGCACTAAGATACATTATACATTCAAAATCAACAAATTGCAACAAAGGTCCCTGGAAGAGAAAATGGAGCATATAAATCAACTTTGTCACTTTGGCCTCATGACTCCTGACTTCAACTTATTTGATGTCAATTGTACAGTATCAATCACCTCCAATTGACTCAATTAAATGGACCATACTATCTTAAAATTCAGCTTGAAGTTAATCCAAACCAACTAAAAGTTCACGATAAACCAATTCTAGAAAGAAACACAATGAGCTTGAACATTAGGATGCAGTGACTTGAATGAGATAACCAGATTCAAGATGTGGTTGCAGATTATCGGCCAACTTGAAATAAACTTAAAACTAACCTATGAATTATAGAATTTTTAACTAAGTTGTTCTTCTCTATATTTGCCATGGAACCAGTTAAAGCACAGCATTCTTCCCTTGACAAACGCAGGCTTTTTGTTAGGGGTTTGATAAATACAAGCTGCATGAGAAGGGAATAAAAACTCAAAACACATAAAGCTTACGCTGATGAGGTATTATTTACAAACCTTAATCTCTTGTTTCTTAGGGCATTGTCTCATGCTAATACAAAACTCAAGGAAACATGAACTTATGATAAATACATCTTATAATTTTCTAGGTTAAAACCTTCATTTTACTGATAAGCATGTGCTTTCAGGGGATACATCACTTGAGATGTTCATTGCCCAAGGTCGCTCCTTATTTGAAGAATAGAACAACATTAAAAGGTAAAAACTATAATCCTTAACGGTAAAATCTTAAATCATTCAAAAACAAGTTCGCTACAACAAATGTATCCACCTACGACACATTATCAACAATTATGATGTAGTCAAGTATAGAAAAAAGCAGAACTCAAGAGCTCTTCAAGATGAACTTACAGGATAAAATGGTGAATTCACTGGATGAATCTCAACCTTATATTTTGGTTCCCGAGAACTCCGACCAAATGCTCGGCCTGCTATACAACAAATGCTTTAGACACTAAAAAATTACTTTAAAATGATCAAGACATAAGACAACTGTTCTCCGTAAAAAGCACAAATATGAAGACTAATGTCTAATGTAACACCACCACCAGCATTTTAATGCCACTAACTTTTCCGGAGGCGGAACAAGATGCCTAAACTAAACACAATGATGAACACTGATTCCGTTACTGATCCAACCTCTTATTCAGGATAATCTTAGAAGGATTTAAGGTCCCAAGGAAACATATCACATAATTAACAAGAGAGAACATTAGATGTTTTTTAAAAAATCTAATTATATGAAAATACCAATAATCAAACATGTATAGTATTCAAATGCAGAATGAGATCATGCGTTAACAAACCCTAAATTACGATTGAAGAAACTACTTATCCAGATACATTGGAAAGTGATTATATATAAAAGAAATCGATTTACTTCAGTAAACTAATTCAAAACTTGCAACCCAGAACACAAAAAGGAACAGACATAAACTTTTTTTCTCATTGTACAGAAATAAGTAAAAAACCTAACTACATAAGCGGCGATTAAGAGCAAAATTGCAACTTGGAAAAATTCAATAAAATTGCAACTTGGAAAAATTCAATCATTGAGAAAATCAAAGGGATACGATCGAAAGATTACTAACCGGAGCTCGATGTGCCCATCACATCGGCAGAAACCAAGAAAGGGTAAGGATCGCAACGGAGGTGGGGGACGAGGAGGAGGAGGAGAAGGAAGCGGAGAGCCGGGAGCTTGCAGGAATCCATTGGAGAACAAGTTCGAAGGCTTCCCTTTTTTGTTTTCCTTCTCTCCGTTGATATCTGAGCACCATCGTAAAGATCTGTGCGGCCGAGGCTACGGCCGTCGTCTATTGAAGGTTGCTGCGCGAGGAGGGATGAAATGTGAGGAAGGCTACGAGGAGGCAAGATCTTGGCCTTGGGGCCAGGCCGCAGATCTCCATCGGGTAGATGTTGTTAACTAGGAAAAAAACAAATCAGAAGAAATCTATGATCTGAGATTAAAAAACTCAAGGGAAATCTGAAAAAAAAAAAAAATTTGCAATTTTATGAGATCCGGCGGAAGAATTAATGAAAGAGAAAGCACCTTTTTTTTCTCCCCTTTTTTTGTTTTCCTTCTCTCCGATAGAAAATCTCAGAGTTTTCCTTCTCGGAGTCCTCTTCGATAGAAGGTCTCCCCAGTCCAGGGCAAATCCTCCATAACAATTTCTTTTTTCTTCCCTCTGCAAGTGGATGACAAGTTTATATTTGGATGCGTCCTTTTTTCTTCCTTCTGCAAGTGGATGAGAAGTTTATATTTGGATGCGTCACGGGTAGGAGTGGACTCGACAACAAATCCAACAAGCCCATTTTGGAGTTAAAGTGATGTGAACTCGATCATTCAATTTTTAATTTTTTTATTTTACATTTATTTAATATAATATATATTATTTAATATTTATTGTAAAGTATAAACTACAATTTCTAACTATTATTTTTGTATGGTTGTATCTAAAATATTTTATTTATATTATTTAAAATTTTTAAATCAAATATAAGTTTAAATTTAAATAAGAAAAATAAAAAAAACTCGGTCTGTCGAATCGAATTAGGTTGACTCGAGTCGAGTTTGAATCAGATCGAGTTTAGAACCTGATCCAATCAGATTCGGCTCAAACTAAATCGCGTGGGGTCATCAAGTTCATCGAGACGCGTATTAAGAATGAAAATTTTAATGGAACGAGAAATTTCATATTAAAAAAAGAGTAGGTTAATGGATGTTGTAAATTAAATAATCAGCTGTTTATATTTTATTAATTTAATACAGATGCACCAGCTTTCAAAATTGATAATGTGAACTGATGTTTGACATTAGCATGAAAAGTTAAAAAATATATTAGGGTTTTATATTATCAATCATGAATCATTATGTACACAATGTCCTTCTATCATTTTATCATTCTCACGGGTGATTTTAATTTATTTTTCAAATTATTATCTCTACATCTAATTGAATTATGTAACCAAAAAATACTAAATCCTTCTAACTCATCCTCCTAAAAATCCTCCTAACACTCACATAATTATTTTACCCCAAAAAGTTGATAAAATTACAAGTGCATGCCATTGTGACCTTTTAGGAGGATTATTAGGTTGATTATTAGGAGGATGTAGCAATGCCTTTTTTATAAATTATATTTTTTTACTCTTTATATTCCACTCTAATTTTATTCATAGTAAAAACAACTAATTTAAATCTTACGTGAAATACACTTTTTTAAGACATATGCATGAATATAAAATGACTAGCATAATTATTCTACTATTACAAAAGATAAAATAATTTGTATAATCATTTTAAATATGTAAACTTAACTAATATATTGTGTAACTTCAAAGTTGTAAGATATCTCTACGATATGTTGTACGTTACAAAAGTAATTATCTTTTGTGAATAATAATATAAAATATATTTTCATTCTTATCTTATCTTAAAGCTGAACTTTATCGGCAATTTCAACTATTCTCGACTCACATTTGCTATTTATCTTTTCTCTCCTTTTTTTTTCAATGTTTTCATAACCGGATCGGCGACTGGACCGGACTTCCTACTGGGCCGCGGTTGGACCGATCCAATCGGGTTCGATCGGATTGAATCGAATTTTATTAAAATAATATTATTTATAATAATTATAAGGATATAATATATATGATATAATATATGAATATTGTACTAATAACCTATTAAAAATATTGAAAATTAATATAACATAATTTTATTTATTAAAAAATAAAAATGATTAACATATAAATATAAATAAATTATTGTTAATTTAGTATCTCTTATTTATTAATGCTAGATGCTATATTAATAAATTTTATCCTAAATTATTCTTATTTCTTTTTTTCTTTAACACTTTCTTTTTTATTTTCTTTATTTATGCCCTTTAATAATTTTCCATTTTAAGGTTAATCAATTTTGAATACTTACCTTTTCTATTTCAATTCCTATTTAATTTTATACATATCGTAATCCCTCCTTTTTTACCTTTCCCATATTCCTTTCCTTTTTTTCTTTCTTAACTTTCATATTTTTATCATTTTTAAAATTTTATTTTTTAAAATTTGATTTGAACATGGTTGAACCGGTTCAACCGGCCCGATTCAACTGGTCGGTTCAACCGGTTTTGACCGGTTCAACATAAAAAATAGTTTTGATATCAAACTGAACCGAATTACCGGCCGATTCGTGATTAAATTGGTTGAACCGGTCGGACCGCTTCGATTTTGATAACATTGCTTTTTTTTCAATTTTTTTTGCAAATTAATGCTTAAAGAATTAAAATTTTCTTGCACATTATATCTCCCCAACTTTTCATATCTTCAGTGTTTTTAAGATTGGACCGGTCGGTCCGACTGGTTCAACCACGAACTGGCTGTCGATCCGGTCCGGTTTAATATGAAAACCCAATTTTGAAAAAAACCCGGAATGAATTGGTTCGACCCGGGCAAAACCGGTTTGAATCGAAAAATCGGCTCAAACCGGTTTTTTTCAAATCAATAAATATGGAAAGAAATTATATAATAAGGAAGGTATAATAATGATATAAATGTGAAAAAAATAGAAAGTATAAGATATTAGGAAATAGAGTAAATTATGATGTGTTAAATAGAAAAGGAAATTAATTATAATGAAATTAGATTTGAAATTTTTGGGTAAAAATAAAGGTGAAAGAAAGATTAGAAATTATAAAAATTAGGAAAGTAATAATCAGGAAGTTAAATTTGAAACTAATGAATAAAAAAGGAAAGAAAATAAATATATAAAGAAAATATATTTACAAAATTTTACATAAAATATTTTAAAAATAAGAAAATTGTTTCATTAAAATTATTATAATAAATATATGTTTAAATTTCGCATGATTATAAATAAGACATGAGATGAAGGTTTCTTAATATTAATTAAAATACGATATATGCATGGTTGATGATATGTAATGTCAAGATATTTTGTCATCCCACTATTTATTTGTCTGAGTTCTAAGTTCTTGAATGAAAATTAGTTAAATATAATTCATAAATTTTGAAGTTAATGATTGAAAAAATATGAATATAATTAATTAGGAAAATGAAAATTTCTTTTTTTGGTTCTACAGATGTTATTATGGATTATGTTTACAAGTAATTTAGATGTGATCGATCCATGATTATTTACATGTAAAAATATGGAATATAAAGTTCTAAGTTCCAATCTCTTTTTTTATTATACATATGTTATTTACATGTAAAAATAATTTATTTAATATTTTAGGTATACTATAGTTTTTTCTAAAAAAATATCTAAATATTATTATTTTAATAAAAATTCGATTCAATCCGGTCGAACCCGATTGAACTGGTCAAACCATGACTCAGTTGCTTGTTCGGTTCGATTTTAAAAACATTGCATATCTTACGTTCCAAAGTGCTCCAATCCCTACTCCCTTTTCTATATTCTTTTTTTTTTCTTTTTTTCCCTTTTTGGATTGAATTCATTTCTTAATTAACGTTTCCTACATCTATAGAATAATTTTTCCCGCACATTCTAATTCACTATTCGAGAAAACGTGTGACGGCCTACCTTCCCATTCATTCCTCGAATGTCAAGTGCCAACCAAACTTGCTATGTTTTTTTTTTTCTCCCTACGTATGTTCTACTCCCCTACATTTAAGTGGAGTGTAGGAACTTGCCAACCCTCCACAGGAATGAAGCGACCTCTATGAGACTTTCTAGTACGTTCAGAGCTTGGTTGCACGGCGAGCATGAGGGACTTGAGCAGTGATAGGCGAGAAGGCACTAGCCTACACGAGGAGGCCCGGACACGGTCGCTAGAAATGGAGGAGGTGAAGAGAAGGGTGAGGAAGAGGACGTGGAAGGTGAAGAAGAGGCAGCAGAAGACGAACACATCGTGCTTGATGAAGTCCATGCAGTGATAAGCGAGAAGGCACTAGCCTGCACGAGGAGGCTCGGACGCAGTCGCTAGCAATGGAGGAGGTGAAGAGAAGGGCGAGGAAGAGGACGTGGAAGGCGAAGAAGAGGCAGTAGAAGACGAACACATCGTGCTTGATGAAGTCCATGCGTTGACCGAGCCAGCCCGTTGGCGTTGAGGTCCTCCTCGCGCTGCCTACAGAGCTTGAGGAGGAGGACATGGCCTGAGCCCTTGGAGTTTTGTGTCAGGGGTGGTGGAGGGCAGCAGAGCCTTCAGCGAAGTCGAGAAACTCGACAAAGTTGCTTGCAGCTTCTGCTCTCCTTCTGCTTGTGCGAGGGGGATCTCCAGGATGACATGAGGGATAACTATTATTCATCATCATACTTTAATATACTAACTATTTTCGTGTTCGATCAAATTTTTATCATATCGCTGGGAAATCTCAATCTAACATCCCGGCGATGGTGTCATGGCGAAGATGTCGTGGCGATGGTGTCTTGGAAGTAAGGCTACAGACTCCCGCCAAAGAAAAGTGAGAGCATGTAACGACCTCAAAATTCAGCCCAAATTTGAAACTTTTGCCGAACCCTAAGCGAAGTTACTTCGACTTTAACATGACCTAATTTCATAAAACATTGCAGCGAAAACATAATATACTAAAAATAAATCATAATATCATGAAAACAACGGAAGACTTCGTAAAATAACCCAAGATACAAGTCTAACCCATGGGCCACATAGGCTCTAATATCAAGACCCAACAAAGGGTTCATAGTATATACATGAGTCCAAATAAAAGTAAAAGACTCAAAGGCCCATAAGCCATACATACTTGACTCTTATAGGAGTCCATCATCATAACATAAGTCTAAGAAAGATAACTTGGGCCATAGCCCGACTCGCCCATGTGCAATGTGTCCGTCACGAGGCCCTTGCCGTCGAATCTAAGCCTCGTCCATACCTGCACGGATCCATGGGTGCAGGAAATTTCTTCCGTTAGAGTATGTTGAGGCATATACATGCTATGATACTATGACATAATCTCTACATGTCATGGCATATGCATATCATCAGAATATTGGCCATGCATATCGGACGACCATTTTGGGTATCGGTCGACCGATACTTGACGTATTCGGACGTCCGAATCGAAATGTTCGAACGATCGCTAATCACAAAATGTGTCAAATATTTTCGACCACCCATATCGAACGACCATTATTAAATCGGTCGACCGCTACATGTCTTTCGGACGTCCGAGATAAGGTCTCCGAACGACCGCTAATCACAGAATGTGTCTGACGGTCGCTCATTGTGGGACCGCAGACACCCGATTTTACAGGGTTTTTTTCCCAAATCTTTAATACATTAACATATTGAACCAAGCCTGACATCCAAACATCACATAAGACCTTTCTTGACATTCTTAACATTCTAATCATGAAACATAATGAGATTTTCACATATGGCCTTCAACATGTTAATCACACTTATAGATTGTACATAAGCTTTACAAAATTTCATAATGAGCTAATATAAATGATAATGAACATCATAAACTTAAACATGATTAGCAATATGTCAATAAACATGGTAGCAATACATGAAACATCTTACATTCAAATCATGATTAGCAATAACATAATAATCTAATGAAACATGAAGTAAGAAATGCATAATCCCTAATCATATTTTAATAAGATCTAGGGTGGTCTTAATGCTTCTTAATTCATCCAAGCACACATCATTAAGAGTGTGATTAGAGTTTGGATTCCTTCAAACATACCTTAATAGCAAGCCTAAACTCTTCAACTTCTTTCCTTCTCCTCTAGCTCTAGCAATCCTTTCTTCCTTTTTAAAGTTACTGTTCACGAGCTACAGGGACTGCTACAGTGAGGTAGAGCATATTGGTGTGAGAGAAAGTGTTGAGAGAGTGAGATGATGCTTACTGTAGCACAAGAATGGCTTCTTCTCGTTGTTAACCGTGTAAGAATGATGAGGGAGGAAGATAGTGGGTAATAGAGAGGTTGTTGTAGCTTGGGGTGTGGCTTTGGGTAGCTTTCGGCCGCATGGGGTTATGGGAATATTAGGGCATTAGTTTAGTACACATAGAGTGGTTGGTCTTTGGGCTGGAGGCGGCTTGGGCTACAACCTTTTTCATTTTTTTTTCAGGATGTTACAGAGCATGCCCATTGCGCCAACGATGGCAACGTCAATCCCCTAGTATGTCGGAACCCAAGCACCATGAAGCCCAACAAACTTTATAATTAAGCCGCAATGTGTGTAGCGGTCGCCATTGCGCGGTTCGTGCCTGCAGTGCGTTGTTGAGAAGGCTAGCTAGCGTAGGCCATCGCTGCGCCCGTGGCCGTGGAGACGGTGTTTGAATTTTGATCCCATCGCCATCGTGGGTCCCTCGAGTAGTCAAGCTCCCGTGGGGCATGGCTCCGCGATGATCAAACCATTGGAGGAAGCCCGAAGGGAAACGTGGAACCTATGTGAGAAGCTCCAAGATCCTATGAGCTTGCGGTTGCACGGACAGCGAGAAGTTGACGCCGGTCGACGTCGCACTCCTCGCACTATCGGGAGGGGACGTTCTAGAGGTTGTAGACAGCGAACGGGAAGGAGAAACTCTCCGACCAGACGAGAGTAGCGATGATGACGTCATGGAAGCCTACACGACGGTGCCTATTGTGATGGAGCGGTGGCGCCCATGCCTGCAAACACGATCACGTCCGCGTCGGCATCAGAGGAGACGAGGTCGAGGAACTCAGGTGAGCAGCAGGTGTGGAGGCGGAGTATGGGGTGGAGGACTAAAGGGAGCGCTGGAGGAGGGTCAGGTGGTCGGGGCGGAGGACAGGGGAGAAGGTGTGCATTGCTTGAGAGTAGGCGTAAAGGGGAGATCGATGTCGAGGGATTGGAGGTGGGCGGCACACCAGTCGGCACCCGTGGCAGGTGGTGGAAGGGATTCATGTAGAGGATGTAGGTGTGGTTGCATGAGATCAGGCGACAGACGCGAAGTCACGCAACGGGGAAGAAGGGGACAAAGCGTAGGCGGCAGCCGCGTCAATGGAACAGGGAGTGCAAGAGAGAGAAGAAGATGTGGCAGCGGGGATCAGCAAGGTGATGCTTCTTCAATAATTTTGACAAATTAATTCAAAATAACTTGTAATTCATCATAATCCATTCGGACGATATAACTTGTAATTTTGACAAAATCTTGAGTTAACTACACTAATAAAATACCATGCGTGAAATTGCATCCATTCAATAATTGTATTTTAAGCGATTAAGACTGATTAATTAGTTTTCTTGGTAAAATACTCATTAGTAAGGTTTTGAGATATGAGTTAATAATTTTTTATTTTACCCAAAAATATTAGTATATCTACTAAGATATCATAGCTTGAACGATATAACTATCTTGTAAGGTAAAAAGGCAATGTTTTACTAATGTTTTACGTAACAACTAATATCACATTACAATTAACTAGTCCACGAACGATATAACTATCCGTCAACCGACCTCCTCCACGCTTCCGCCGCTGCGATTAAGTATTATAATTAACTAATCCTAAATCCCGTGCGATGCATGGATGAATATTAAAAAAATAATATAAATTTAAGATATTACCACTTATAATAATTAATAAAACTAATTTATTAATATTTAAACGTGATAAATAAATTAGTCTATTTTGAAAAATTTTAAAATTCAATTGAAATTTATCAAGACCCCCACTTCTTAAATTATTTTTTTCCTAAATAATTAACTATTTTCCAAAAATAGAAATTTATATGATTTTAAAATTTATATTTATTTTATAAGGAAATTTTAATTTTATTGGACTGAAATAGAATTCTTTGTTTTAAATTACTTTTAAAATTTGAAAATAAGGAACATCCTCTAAAAATGAAATAGACATTACCTTTTAAAAATAAAACATTATTTATTTTAATCATACTCAAATTGATAAAAAGGAAAAATTAATCTTAATTTGACTTAGTCTAAATTATTTATTTTAAACTAATTTTACATTTCAAAATACAATGTTCTCTTCTAGAACAATATTATTTTTATCTGTACATTATTCTTAGAAAGAAAATATTATTTATTTCAATCATAACCGAAGAATCTGCTTATATTAGAAATATACTCATAAATTTAATCTTCTTTTATTTTTGTCACCTTATATAACAAACTAATAACAAATTATGTTGAATTTTTATTTTAAATCATGTTTTATTTCCTAAAATAACAAATTGTTTTTAAAGTTGAAATTATTATTTACTTGCTTATTATCTTTTATAAATAAAACATTATTTATTTTAAACATACTCGAATTATAAGGAATTATTATTTTTACTTCCAAAAATAGCAAATTATCTTTTAAAAATAAATTATTTTTACTTGTATTGATGCTCAACTTGATGAAAATGAAATATTTATATTAATTTGCCTCAAATTGAATTATATATTAAATTATTTTTAATTTATAAAATAATAAATATTTAAATATGAATTATTATTTACTTCAATATTATCTTTTGAAAAGAAATTTTAATTTATTTTAATCATACTCAAATTGATAAAAGGACAGTGATCTTAATTTGAACTCAAATTGAATTAGTAATCATAAATTACTTTTTAATTCAAAAAATAACAAATTATATTTTAAATAGGAATTATTGTTTACCTGCTTATTATCTTTTTGAATGAAAATATTATTTCGTTTCATCTTGCTTAAAATGATGAAATGGAAAGATCAATATTAATTTGACTCAATCTGAATTATTTATTTTTAATTACGAAATTAATAAATTGTTTTTTAAAATATATATTTTTACTTGCAATGCTATCAAATTGATAAAGAATAAATATTAATCATAATTCAATTCAAATTGAATTTTTTCTTTTAAATTATTTTTAGTTCCAAAAAAAGTATCGTGTAAAAGGAAAATTGAGTATTAATTTGACTCAAAGTAAAATATTTATTTTAAATAATTTTTTATTACGAAAATAAATTATTATGTTTTTAAAAAGTAATTATTATTTACCAGAACAATATCTTATAGAGAGAAAATATTATTTATTTTAATAATCCTCAACTTGATAAAAAGAAAGGAATAATATTAATTTAACTCGATTGAATTATTTGTTTTAAATAATTTTTTATTTCCAAAAATAAATAACTTATCTTTTAAAAGGGAATTATTATTTACGTATACATACTTTTATAGAAAGGGATATTATTTATTTTAATTATATTGAAAGATTAATCTTAAATTTGACTCAAATGGATATCTTCATTTTAAATTATTAGGAATTATACTGTAATATTAGGAATTATTTTTACTCATAATAATACTCAAATTGACAAATGAAAGATTAATCTTAATTTCACTCAAATTGAATTATTTTTAAATTCCTAAAGTAACGAATTATTTATTTTACTTTTGTTACCATATATAACAAAGCATTATAAGATGATTTTTATTTCCTTTTAATCATATAAGAATAAAGAGTAATTTTAATTTGACTCAAACGAAATTATTTATTTTAAATTATTTTTTAATTCCAAAAAATGACAAATTATTTTTAAAATAGGAATTATTCTTACTTGTAATCATACTCAAATTGATAAAATGAAATATTAAACTTAATTTGACTCAAATTATTTTATTTGTTTATGAATTTTTATTTCCAAAAATAACAAATTATTTCTTTTACTTTTGGTACCTTATATAACATACTATTGTAAGATTATTTATATTTACTTTTAATCATACTCAATTTGATAAAAGAAGAAAGATGAATCTTAATTTGATTCAAATCGAATTATTTATTATATATTATTAAATTTTAAAAAATACTTACAAAATATCATTTAGAAAGAAAATAATTTATTGTAATATACTGAAATGGATAAAAAGAAAAAATTAATCTTAATTTGACTCAAATTAAAATTTTAATTTATATTATTTTAAATTTCGAAAATAACAAATTACTTTTACTTACATAATATATTTTAAAAAAGAAAATAATATTTATTTTAATCATACCCATACGATAAAAAGAAAAGTTTAATCTTAATATGACTCAAATTGAATTATTTTAAAATTCCTAAAGTAATGAATTATTTATTTTACTTTAGTTACCTTATATAACAAACTGTTATAATATAGTATTTATTTCCTTTTAATCATACTAAAATTGGTAAAAAAAGAAAGACTAATTTTAATTTTACTCAAATTAAATTATTTATTTTGAACTATTTTTTAATTCCGAAAAATGACAAATTATTTTTTAATTAGGAATTATTTTTACTTGTAATCATACTCAAATGATAAAAATGAAATATTAAACTTAATTTGACTCAAATTAAATTATTTAAAGAAAAGTTTAATCTTAATATGACTCAAATTGAATTATATATTTTCAATTATTTTTTAATTTCTGAAATAACAAATTATATTTTAAAAGGAATAATTTACTCCACACCCCACCTCTCTCTCTCTTTTACAAAGAAAATAATATTTATTTTAATCATAATCAAACTGATAAAACAAAAGTTTAAGATTAATCTTTATTTGACTAAATTGAATTATTTATTCTGTATTATTTTTAAATTTCGAAAATAAAAAAATACTTACAAAATATCATTTAGAAATAAAATAATTTATTTGAATATACTGAAATGGATAAAAAGAACAGATTAATCTTAGTTTGTCTCAAATTAAAATTTCATTTTATATTATTTTTTAATTCCAAAATAACAAATTATTTTTACTTACATAATATATTTTAGAAAGAAAATAATAGTTATTTTAATCATACCTAGACTGATAAGAAGAAAAGTTTAATCTTAATATGACTCAAATTTAATTATATATTTTAAATTATTTTTCTTAATTTCCGAAATAAAATATTATATTTTAAAAAGAACAATTTTACTCCACACCGCACCTCTCTCTCTTTCTTTTAGAAAAAAAATAATAATTATTTTAATATGAGTCAAATTGATAAAAAAAAGTTTAATCTTTATATGACTCAAATTGAATTATATATTTAAATTATTTTTTTAATTTACGAAATAACAAATTATGTTTTAAAAGGGATAATTTTACTCCACATCCCACCTCTCTCTCTCTCTCTAAAATATATGTCTTGAGCCATGGGGATTATAATTGAAGATTAATTTTTAAAATAATATTATTCATCCGACTTTTTCACGTATTGTATATTATTTATATTGTGTTATATATATTGTTACCTTGTGTAACAAACTTTTTATGATTAGTTTTATCTTTTAGATTTAAATTATTTTATATTATTTTTTAATTTCTAAAATAAGATTTAAAGTTTTTAACTATATTAATTATTATTATTTGGCATGTGCCGTCGTGATATTTTATCACTTATCGCATTCTCATCTCTCGTACTTTTACCTCTGTTTTTATATATATAGATTAATAAAGGGATGGAATATGGTGGCACAATATTTCTCAACCCAAAGATGGAAAGTATTTTTTATTGATGATAATAACGAAAAAGGTTGCAGTTTCAGTATATTTTACCTTTGATCACTCATAGTTTTAAATCTAACTAATTCAAATAATATTTTTCCTATCTTCTTGTTATTTCTTTTTAAATTTGGTGATCAACAATATTCAAACTAATTTTGTGGCAGTTCTCATATTTTTTCTCCTAATTGATTCTTTATTTGTTGGATCCAGAAAAATAACTGTTCATATTAGATATTGCAGATTTATTTCTAATTTTCTCTAGCATTCTTAATATATTATTGTCCAAAAATTGATTGTGGAGTTTAATTACTGGTAATATACTTTAAAATGTTGAAAATAAAATTTAAATAAATATTTTTAATTTATATTAATTTCTATCGCTTTAGGTCTTCGGATAGCCTGATTTGAGGTAGAGATTATATGCACTCAGACTTGGAGAGGTCACGACTCACGAGGTCCAAGTGAAGAGCGAAACCAAATGACATAACGAACCGATGAACCGCTATTGAATATGGGAAAATGATTGAACCAGGTGACCTATAATTAAAATAATTGAACCAGGTGACCTATAACGGGGAGAGATTTGACCACACCATCCTTATTTCCTTAAGGAATTAAAATATAAAATTATTTTAAATTTTTTATTTATTCTTAGGAGTTGTTTCGATGAAGATCTATTACTAAATTAACAGCAAATTTTATGTATCAGCGTTCATTATTCATTGAAATTATTTTAGAATATGAAAACTTATTATACTTTTTATAATGAGTCTCTAAATTATCAATAATAATAATAATAATAATAATAATAATAATAATAATAATAATAATAATAATATGTATGTATGTATGTATAAAATACATGCGCATGACATAAAAAGTGTGACAAATTTATTTTTCCATATATAGTATATATATCTATATATGTAAACAGGATTAAGAAATAGTAAAAGAAAAAAAATGAAAAGAAAAGTAAAAGCTAGGCCTGATGGATCCATGGGCTCGGCCTGGTCGTCTGGTGCGATTAATAGGTGTCCAAGTTCACTATTTTTTTTATTGATGTTAAATGGACTCTTCCAACTGGCCATTCTATTTTTCTATTTGTATTCTTAGAAAAAATGTAAGCCGTAGAGTGTAGAACATTACATTTCTTTTATCAAACAATAAAATAATTATACATTAATTATTTTATTAAATAAATGGTAATATCGATAAAGATGAAGATAATTTGATCGCTTGATAATTCGATATTAATAATCAAATTATTTTAATATATATATGATTAAATCAACCATCACGGTTTATTTAATTTTATATGATGATTTTATAAGCAAAATTAATTCATAGCTATATATATTATATAATTAATTAATAATATAATTTAAAGTGGGTTCATATATATGTACAGAAATAGGAATAAATCTTCATGGGACAGAGTAAGATATTCCTAGCCCACTCAGGTTTTTCCTTTTTTTTTATAGTTATGTTATATATTAATTCAAAATAATTTTGCAAGTAATTGTTCAAGTTCAAAAAAATCATGTCAATACTTTCTTTGGATTTCGATTAAGGCTACCTTTTTTCTTGAAGGGTTGGATAATTTTGTACATAATTGGTCAAGCTCAAAAAAGTTGTAATGCTAAATTGAAGATAATTGACTTTAAATTTTCTTACATTAATTGTACTAAATTTTTATGTTGGGCTCTTAGTTTTACAAAGGGTCTACATTGCTGGACATTTTAGTGGTTTTTAAATGAGAACCTACATTTTATTAAGCATTATTTTGTTTTTTTTTTTACTAAACTTAAGGGAGAAACTACCTTTTATCAAGCATTTTCTTTGTTCTTTTGCCATACTTTTGCTCCTTTTTTTTTTTTCTTTTGAAGCATTATTGTCCGATGCAAGTGCACTTGAAGTAAAACTTTAATGAAATTTGGATCTTGGGTCAATTAACGGGTCAATTACCTCTAAACACATACATGAAAATTAGACTTAAAGCAGTCATATTAATTCATATATATAATATGATAGTTGCAATAGCACGTGTCTCAATGCATATTTTAAAATTGTAAACTTTGAAAGCTCAAATTCTTCTAGTTGAAAGCAGGACGAAATTCTTTCTTCTCTTTTTTTTTTTTTTTTGTAAATTAGTGATCTCAACAATGGAGGAGTTATTGAATTCCCTCCCACACATAATTATAACTGCATATTTAGTTGTTTAAATTATTTAATACCATAAGTAATTCAATTTATGGAATAAATTCAGACAGTGTGGAATTTAAATTCCAACAAGATCGTCCCACCATTCTGCTATAACTAATTTTACATATGAGCATATTTTCCGGTTTGGTTGATCTCAAAACTTTAATGAACCAAATCAAACATTTTAAAGCTCAACTTAATCAGAAAAGGAACTAGAATGCTGAATTTATCAACAATACGAGAACACCCGCCCATTGTGAGTTTATTTTATATTGATTCATTGTGAGTTTATTCATTTAAATGGGAATTTACTTAATAATCCCATATTTATCTCCATAGCAATTCTATCTCTTTTCAAATTTCATCTTATCTTTCTAATTTATCCCATAATTTTTCATCAATTTCAGAATTAATTAATTCCATAATATTATGATAGGAATTTTCATATCCATTAAATTAAAATAAATATCTTTTATTTATTTATGAAAATCCAAGTCGTTGCATTGCGAGAATACTGATATATATTCGAACGATTAAACTTTATTCGACAACACTAATATCGGTGACGGCCTACTCTATTCGATCGACTTGTTTGGATGATCAAGTAATAGATGTGCAACTCGTTATCCCTCGTGTTGTTAACCTTTTTTTGCTTTCGACTCACCTGAATAGTAAAATGACGACTATAGCCTCAGTTGTGATAGAGGAATATCACATATTCCATCGTTTTCGATGAATATCGCAACCCAAAAAATAGCTCCCCAACAGGATTAAACACGTCTTGGTTTATGTGCGCACCCTATCGATCAACACTCCTAATCTATGCAGTGTTTCACAAAATTCGGCTGAATAAGTAGTTATTCCCTCATCTATTCAGCATTCAAACGGGGCCTTCGGGTGACTACATCAAATATTATCTCGGCAATATAGATATAAATATGAAATTTCGTGTGGGCCATCTGGTCCACCATGGCGTCCATGCGGAATTTTGTCGGACCGATAGTCGGGACACCAATGTATGAATTTTTTATTTGTTATTATATATGTAAATATTTTTTATCATATTATATATATCTAATCATTATAACATTATATATTATAATATTTGTTAGTTCAAATCTTAAGGTTAAAAAAAAAAAGTGACCACAACACGACTGAATTTGGTATGACAAGACTGAATTTTAAAATGGATCATGCCGACACGACACGGACAAACACCGGGCATAACCTATTCGTCTTTACATAGATTTCATCAATCATACCCAACCAAGCGAAAGGTATTGCACTAACAAGGTTGGGTAATAGCATAAAGTCTCAAGTACGATTCTGGCAGCATTGATGCTCACGTCTGATTTCCAATCTGGTGAAGCGGCCCTGACTTTATTAGAGGAAATGGAATCCTCTACTTCACTTCCAAAATCTGAGCAAGCAAATACCTGATTGATTGGGAAAAGAACAGTAACAAATTGGTGACGCGCCTAAGCCATAAGCAACGTCATCCACGCTGGCAAGTGGCGATTACTCTGCTTGGTCTGCCGGAATATCTTAGAAATCATGGAACGTTGATTTTAAGATGGACGCCCAGGATATGCTGAGTAACCTTACAGAATAATTGTGGTGGCCCGTTAAATTCACATTAAAAAAAAAAACTACGCGGCAATGAGAGCACCTTGAAAAAGGTGGCAGAATACTTGAATCAATTTGGAGGTAATCACATGAACTCTGTAAGTATATTCTGATTCTATTAATTTAAAGAAAAAGAAAAATGTTACAAGAGGACGTCGGACTTTTGTCCCGCGCCTCTATCTCGAAGAGATCTGAATGCTGAATCCTTCGCTTGATCCTTCTGAACAAGTCAAATCTAACGCAGTCGTAAGAGAGAGAGAGAGAGAGAGAGAGACGAAACCTAAAAATCATGTGGCATATTTTTCCGAGTCATCAGGAACTATTCTTATTTGTGTGCTTTTATGCTCATTTTCTGCCGATGTCTCTTCTATGTCAACAGGAATTTCATTGCAGTGGATGGTATGCCACGTGGGTCTTTCTTGCTGAAACATCCTGTAGTAGAGAATTTCAGATTGTATAAGCAAATCATCGTTCAACATTGCTTACGACGCTAACAATCGCTTCTACATTCTAAAACTCAAACAATTGGTCCATTCTGAGTTCTGAAATTCCGAAAGGATGGACAGGGTAAGGGATTCAAAACATACGGGTGTTTGCAGAGCATCGGACTGTGAACCATAGTTACATATATGCACGTGGAAATCTCTTTGATTGAGCTGACGACCACACAAATCTAACCTGTGAAAAATGTTTGACGGAGTATTAGCGAAATTTCATAGTACCTTAAGCAATCATTTGCCATCATGCCTCAGTTTCTCGGGGTTGATTTGTAAGGTCGCAGATGGTACCATTTGTATATTGATGAGCATGATATCTGTTCAGATTTGACGTGATGAACAAATTGTATTGTAGTATACATGAATGTACCTAAATTTTCCTCTAAAAAAATCAATTCTAACATCAATAAACACGACAACCAGAATTTTTGCCCAATCAAAAGTCTTACCTCTGGGAGGCATCTTTGGCGCGGGGATCCTTGAGCATAGAGGTGTCAGCATGGTTTTTATTGAACACATCTGTCGCTTCTGGATCGAAGACACCCAAAACAAATTCCTGAACGATCTGCAACAGGAAAATTCAGACCATTATTATGAACATGAAAGCGACTGAAAACCAACACCAGTACAACAATTTCAAGCTGTCAAGCATATTTCGCAGTTCAACAACTTGCAGACGCATTAAACATACTAGCACTTGTGAGTCACAAGAAGCAACAGAAAAATGTCTTTAACAAATAATCATGTTCAATACCAAGAAAACAATTCAAGTTACCGTGCAAAAAAAATGTTGGATTCCAAGCTCTAAAAGTTATTTGAGATATGAAGTACGGTTTACAAATATTTTCCCTGTTGTTTTATGCACTTTCCTTTTCTATGAGGTAGAACTAGTCTGACAACTTCAAGAAAAAACGTTACCTGATCATTTTCCAAATGAACTTGCTTCACATGCTTTTGGTAGCAAAATTCATAAGGCCACCAACTTTCATGCTGCATGATAAAATATAACATAAGAAATGTTGAAAAAGAACAAAGAGTCAGAATTCTATTCAGGAACCTCACATTGTAGAAATATCCGTCCTTCAGCACATCCAATAACTCATCAGGAGTCTTCAACTTAACCCTTCGTTCGCTTTCAATTATAATACTACTTGAATTTTGTGGGGCGGCTGGCTTTGAATTCTTTGTTTCCTCAATCATAGGCATGAAACACATGTAGCTGCACCCTTCCTTATTGGACATTGCGACTGACTCCTGGCCTTCTTCCTGTAAATGTGTCCCTTGCTGTTAGCGGATTTCGTCAAGTTGGGCAATCTATTTAGTCCAAACCGTTGAGTGAAATAGAGGCATTAAGATACATTCAAAATCAACAAATTGCAACAAAGGTCCCTGGAAGAGAAAATGGAGCATATAAATCAACTTTGTCACTTTAACCTCATGACTCCTGACTTCAACTTATTTGATGTCAATTGTACAGTATCAATCACCTCCAATTGACTCAATTAAATGGACCATACTATCTTAAAATTCAGCTTGAAGTTAATCCAAACCAACTAAAAGTTCACGATAAACCAATTCTAGAAAGAAACACAATGAGCTTGAACAGTAGGATGCAGTGACTTGAATGAGATAACCAGATTCAAGATGTGGTTGCAGATTATTGGCCAACTTGAAATAAACTTAAAACTGACCTATGAATTATAGAATTTTTAACTAAGTTGTTCTTCTCTATATTTGCCATGGAACCAGTTTTTTTTTTTTTTTTGAGGAGAGCCATGGAACCTGTTAAAGCACAGCATTCTTCCCTTGACAAACACAGGCTTTTTGTTAGGGGTTTGATAAATACAAGCTACATGAGAAGGGAATAAAAACTCAAAACACATAAAGCTTACGCTGATGAGGTATTATTTAAAAACCTTAATCTCTTGTTTCTTAGGGCATTGTCTCATGCTAATACAAAACTCAAGGAAACATGAACTTATGATAAATACATCTTATAATTTTCTAGGTTAAAACCTTCATTTTACTGATAAGCATGTGCTTTCAGGGGATACATCACTTGAGATGCCCAAGGTTGCTCCATATTTGAAGAATAGAACAACATTAAAAGGTAAAAACTATAATCCTTAATGGTAATCTTAAATCATTCAAAGACAAGTTCGCTACAACAAATGTATCCACCTACGACACATTATCAACAATTATGATGTAGTCAAGTATAGAAAAAAGCAGAACTCAAGAGCTCTTCAAGATGAACTTACAGGATAAAATGGTGAATTCACTGGATGAATCTCAACCTTATATTTTGGTTCCCGAGAACTCCGACCAAATGCTCGGCCTGCTATACAACAAATTCTTTAGACACCAAAAAATTGCTTTAAAATGATCAAGACATAAGACAACTGTTCTCCGTAAAAAGCACAAATATGAAGACTAATGTCTAATGTAACACCACCACCAGCATTTTAATGCCACTAACTTTTCCGGAGGCGGAACAAGATGCCTAAACTAAACACAGTGATGAACACTGATTCCGTTACTGATCCAACCTCTTATTCAGGATAATCTTAGAAGGATTTAAGGTCCCAAGGAAACATATCACATAATTAACAAGAGAGAACATTAGATGTTTTTAAAAAAATCTAATTATATGAAAATACCAATAATCAAACATGTATAGTGTTCAAATGCAGAATGAGATCATGCGTTAACAAACCCTAAATTACGATTCAAGAAACTACTTATCCAGATACATCGGAAAGTGATTATATATAAAAGAAATCGACTTACATCAGTAAAATAATTCAAAACTTGCAACCCAGAACACAAAAAAGGGACAGACATAAACCTTTTTTTTCTCATTATACAGAAATAAGTAAAAAACCTAACTACATAAGCGGCGATTAAGAGCAAAATTACAACTTGGAAAAATTCAATAAAATTGCAACTTGGAAAAATACAATCATTGAGAAAATCAAAGGGATGCGATCGAAAGATTACTAACCGGAGCTCGATGTGACGATCTCATCGGCAGAAACCAAGAGAGGGTAAGGATCGCAACGGAGGAGGGGGAAGAGGAGGAGGAGGAGGAGAAGGAAGCGGAGAGCCGGGAGCTTGCAGGAATCCATTGGAGAACAAGTTCGAAGGCCTGGTCGCCGGCGCGTCCCGGGGATCGCCGGCGCGTCCCCAGTCGTCGCGGCGGCGTTGGCTTCTGGGGGTTTTACTTCGGAGTTCGGACCACTCGGATCTTCCACCATCTCTTCGAGTTGCTCGGCGGTTGAATCATGCGAAGGGCTTACGAAACGAGACCAATCAGCTCGTGCCAAGTCAGCTGTTAAATCAGCTCTTCAAGTCGGCCGTCCATTGAAGGCTGCTGGTGGCGGCGGCAGCGGGGGCGGCGGCGCGCGATGGTGAGAGGAGGGATGAGATGTGCGGTGGCCTTAACTAGGAAGAAAAAGAAATCTATAGATTAAAAAACTCAATCGAAATCTATATAAAAAATAAAAACATTGCAATTTTATGATAGAGAGTCGAAGGTGCCGAGCCCGCAGATCTCCGCCACCATGTTGTTAACTAGGAAAAAAAAAACAAATCAGAAGAATCTATGATCTGAGATTAAAAAACTCAAAAGAAATCTGAAAAAAAGAAAGATTGCAATTTTATGAGATCCGGCAGTTTTTTTCTTCCCTTTTTTGTTTTCCTTCTCTCCGATAGAAGATCTCAGAGCATGCACGGTGTCGTTCTCGGTGGAGTAGATCTCACTAAGAAATATTCGAATAATTTAAAATTACGTTTCGACTCTCAGTAGTTTATACTTTATTATATATAACAACTTTGGCCCAACTCTTCTAAAAACCATGCACGACTCCAAATCGAATTACGACTAAGAGACATTATATAACTCAGCTTTTTCAAGCTTATTCTTCTACGTCACAACACCTTTCGCTGGTCCGGACGCCTTGTTCTAAATCAAACTACGACTAATTGTGCTCGTTGTCGCACATCCGTCGACTCCCCTTGAACGACTTCACCGGAGGACTACCAGCCCCACTCCACAACGTTCGAGCACGTTCTCTATTTTCTGCGCAGGTAACTCCCTCCAGCGACGTTCGAGCACGCACGCTAGCTCCACTTGGAATCCACAACCACGGTTGACTCGCCGCCGGATCCGGCCGTCGGAAAGTTTCAAGATCCCTTCCCCTCCTCCTCCGTTTCTTCCGCCGCGTTGCCCTGTTTTCGCGTCGCGCGCAACGGGTACGCCTCTCTTCCCCTTCCCGGCCGGACAAGTTGAATAGTGGAGCACTTAATTTCCACCGTCCGATAGTTTCTGTCGTTGATCCAATCCAAGCCGTACATTATTCCTACAAGTCAGAATCGTAGATGCGCAAATTTTTATTCAAAAGACTTATAATTATTTCAAATATTTAACTTATTCATAATCTTAAATTGCATCAGGAGGAGAAAAAAGAGTTAGAATATGATGAAAAAGAACACAAGGCCCTCGATACAGAAAATTCCACAGGTACACTACTTTTGAAAGATAAATAAATATAATATAATATTTTATGAGTTAAATTGTCTAGATAATAGGCCTAAACAACTTTTTTTAATACAATTAGAAGTTAGAACCACCTAAAACTAATTATCCACCATTTCTCTTTCGTACATATGGTTTTATTACTTTTAAAATTTTCTCGTATCATATTTTTCTTTCTCATGCTTCTAGGAACTATTGATCAAAATAATATCTCTTTTGGATTTCAAGGAAGCAGTTAGGACCAGTGTCATATCTTCTAGATGGAGACACTTGTGGAAATATATATCAAACATTGTCATTGATGCACCTAATGTGCTTTCCATTGAAACTAATATGATGGATAATATTAGCTTGGGACCACAACCTTGGGATATGAGAGAAATCAATGCATTTGATAAAATCATCAAGGATTTTGTTCATGGCGCGAACTTTATCTTACAAAGTCATCGCGGATCATTCGAGTCCTTAGTAATTAGCTTCTTCCTCGAAGGAAAGCACGTGACTGATCTCGACGCATGGATTTCATTAGCTATTGCATCGAAGACGAAGAAGCTCGTCCTCAACATTGGATCATCATTCGGAGCGCGTTACGATCTTTCGTGGAATCTTTTTTCAAGTGAAAGAGGAGGACGTTTTCTGGAGTTCTTGAAGCTCAAGTCTTTCTCACTAGAGTCGCCAATTCAAAACTTTGATGGCGGCTTTGAGAATCTCAAAACCCTCATGTTAGAAGAAGTTGATGTCACTGATAAAGTCATCCAGAAGTTGTTGCCCGAGTGTGGTGCTCTAGAGAACTTGGACTTCCATTCATGCAATCAATTGGTTAACTTGGAGATCCCTACCTCACTGCACAAATTGCAAGTCCTGAGTGTCTGCTTCTGTGACAAGTTGATGAAGATAACATGTCACGTATCACTCTCCACTTTTTGTTATGTTGGTGATGCAGTGCCATTGGATTTTAAAGCAGTTGGGGAAGCAACTATCCATTTAAAGTCATCAACCCCAGATTATGTTATTGGTGATCTCCCTCATGCTATACCTTTTATGGAGACTCTAATCTTGGAAATGAAATGGTCGCTTAAGGTATGTCTTACGTTACTGAATATGCAATTAATTACTTGTTATTAATAATGACATTATCTTCTAAAAAATAAACATAAATTTATTCTTCATTTACATCTTTTTTTTTCAGGTGTTACCATATTTGCAAGGTAAATTTATTTATCTAAGACACTTGGTTCTCAGAAATATGCGAGCAAGTGACGTTTCTTCAGCCACAGCTCTCGTCAACGTCGCTCCTTTTCTAGAGACATTTGAAGTGCACGTATGTGTTTCTAAAATTATTACCCCATTACATTTTTTTATTTTCACAAATATTTTTTGTTGTTTATTTTATTAGTTGTTAGGCTTCGGGATTTTTTTAGGACATGCTTATTTATACTTCTAATGTTTTATAAAGACATGTCACCAAGGGCATGTTTCTTATATATACTTCTAGTGCTGAATTGGTCTAAATGCATACTACATTCCATCAACAATGAAATACTTGTCTTTTCCATTGATGCTACTACATACAACATTTATGAATCTTTTTATATTGTGTAGTTATGGGGAGCTAAATTCGTTCAGAGCAGTAAAAGGATTGAAACAAGGGCAAATTGTCATCATCATCTTAAAATAGTTAAAATGTTTGGATTTACCGGTGACGAAGATCAACTCGAGTTGCTTAGCTTTTTCCTTGAAAATGCCAATAGACTTGAGGAAATGATCATCGATACAAGTACACGATATTCTAAATCTGGGAATGATATAAAAGTGCCACCTGCTAAGGTCAAAATGGCCCGCAAGATACTCACTAAGCATCTTAGTCATCGCGTTCCTGAACATGTGAAACTTGTAGTATTGTGATTATTTTTTTTCCTCTTTCTATGTACACATCATTGATAGTTTCTTAGTCCATTGAAAATCATAAATAAGAAACTTCAGATAATTTATGTCTAACTTAAGTTGCATGACACAGTCTTTTAGTCATAAAGAATAGCCTGCCACGAACTTTGACATCTTGATTGAATACTATTGTATTTATGCTGATATATATATATATATATATATATATATATATATATATATATATATATATATATTATTGTAGTAACTTTCAACATTGAGTCTCAATTTTGTTCGGTAATTCTTGAACTATTTCATTATTTCAAATTTAGTCCCTGTTACTAGCTTATATGAAATTCCGAAAGGATGGACAGGGTAAGGGATTCAAAACATACGGGTGTTTGCAGAGAAGAATGGACAGGGTTGTATCCAACTCGGCCCGGGTTCTTCGCAGAGAAGAATCCGATCGCTATGTGAGATTATATGAAATTGATGCAAGAAACTAATAAAATCATATTAAGAATGAAATCCACATCATAACTATGTTTTCAAAAGTTTAAACAATAAAATATATTAAGAGAAAACCAAGGTTCAACATAATCTTCTTCTAACAACTAAACTAATCCATAATCGAAAGAATTAATATCAAATTCGAGGGAGAAAATATAAAATAAAGATTAGAAATTATAAATCAAACTCCCAAGAAGTGGTGGACGTCTCTAGAACAAGCTTTGACCGAAACTATGCTCCAAACGATCGTCCGAAACCACGAAATCTCTACTTCTTCGATTGATTTGCAGTGGCGCGTAGTAGAACTTCGTCTCTCATTTCTGATGCGGCTAGGGCTTCAAACTTTGAGATTGCATGATCCTTGGCTTCATGGTACATCCATATTTATAGGGGTGGCAGCCGTTTTGGATTCTGAGTTGAGTTCGTGATTTAAATCCAAGTTAAAGTCGGTCGAAAAATCACGCGATCTGCCAGTTTGGCTGATTTGTACTAACTCGGGCCAGGTCTTATCCAACTCGGGCCAGGTTCAGTTCAGATTTTATTTTCGTATAAAAATCAATTCGGAGTCGGATTTTAATGCTAACCCGATCCGGATATGATGCCAGTCGGCCCAGGTTTCTCTTGAATCAATTATATGTGCTCTTTGTGCTTCATTTTACGTGTTTTTTCGATCCGATTGCTTTGCACCTCTAAAATGATGATCCTGAGAATAAAATAGACCAAAAGTGGGTAGCTTTGGACTCAAAATAAATTAAAAAAATAAATAAGAAAATATCCATGCATACTTAGGATTAGTGATAAATAATAATGGTTAACTTATAAGAGTAAATATATTATTATTGATTTAGTATTTATTATTTAATGATGATAGATGGTATATTAATAATTTTACCTTAAATTATTCTTATTCCTTTTTTTAACACATTCCTTTTTATTTCATTTATTTATACCCTTTGATAATTTTGCATTTTAATTTTATTCAATTTTAAATACTTATCTTTTTTATTCTAATTCCTATTTAATTTTATACCTATCATTTTCCCTCATTTTTAACCTTCCTTATATTCCTTTCCTTTTCCCTTTTTTTTAACCTTCCTATTTTTTAATCATTTTCTTTTATGATTTTTTTTCAAGATTTGAATTGTACCGGCCAGTTCAATCGATTTTTTTTCAGTTCAATATCAAAATCGATTTTGGCATGAAACCGAATCGGATCGATGGTTGATTCACGGTTGAACCGGTCGGTTTAGTCTGATTTTGATAATGTTGATCTTTTTAACCTTTGACATTAAATGAAAATCAGGTCATTTGATGTTCATAACCCTCGTTTCACTTGAGGGAAGAGGTACACTGTTGATTGATTTATTTGGAACTATGACAAGCTTTTATAATAACTGTGTTAGTTCTCTTTTCTAGCAAAATAGTCTACTGGGTTTCAAAAAGTGTGTTTCACGGTAGCTTGTATGAAAATGGTGTGTTTCATTTGGATCTATCATGTTGACAAGAATCTAAGAAAAGGCAAATAAAAAAGAATTAAAAGAATGGAAATTGATAAGGTAGAACAAGGCATCCCATTTGTTGCTTTTGTAGGTATATTTGCACGTGCTACTTATAAAAGCAGCACACTGGACTAGATCGGATTAGGCTAATTAGAACGGTGATTCTTTTGAATTTGAAGTAACACATTAGTTCGGTGAATATTAGAACGGTGATTCTTTTGAATTTGAAGTGAATGATTGAAGTAACACATTAGTTCGGATGTGTTTAAATAAAGTGAAATGTAACGATGAGGAATAAAAAATTGATGTGATAGAAAAATAATAGATGTAATAGATTAATTTTAACGAAGTGTTTGAAGAAAAAATAGATATTATAAATATAAAATATAATCTATTAAAAAATAAAATATATATATTATTTTTTTACATATATATTATTTTATATAAAAACCAATTTTGAAATAAATTATATTTAATGAAATGTTAATTTTTAATAACTAATAATAAACAATATTATGTTAATCATTTATTGTAAATATCATATATATATAATAAATTATTTTATAAAAGAAAGATGAGAGCGAGAAAATAAAGAAAGAAAAAAAAAGCGCTACAATGACATGAACAAGTTTGATAGAATGAAAAATGTATTGTTTGAAGAACTTAATTATTTCATCACAACCTTCTGAACTTAAATAAAAAATATAATCAAATTAATTAATTCTATTCCTCCATATTTCACCATACCCCTTCAAATTCCTCAATCAAAGAAACCCTTAAGGTGTATAGCTCATCCCAGAGTGCAAGACGCAATGATTCTTGCGGGCTGCTGTCGATAGTAGTGAGAAACTAGCGAAGGGTGCCATCAACGATCTCACAATGGAACGCTTGCTCATGGTTGTTGAGCAGGCAAATGGATATGTTCCCAGGCAGCCAGATAATCCATATGCCGCCAAACAATGCATATGCCGCTAGAGAAATCAACCGCCTCAATGCGATGATAATAGTAGCTTGGAAATTTGTGACATATAGCATCAATGTGTCTTCCAGTAATTCCAGGTTCATGGTCCTTGACGGCTTCGAGGAACCGAAGGTTTCAGCACCACGCGCATGCTAGGAGAGAATGTTAGCTAACATATTACTATTATATTATCTGGGAAGGACAGTGCCAGGAAGCGGCACAGATTAAGCATCTTGACCGTCGAGATCCGACCATGGTGGTGTCCCCAACTTCTATCATGGATGTTGTCTCATAGGTGGCAGAATCCATGTCCACGTCATCTAATGCCAAGGCACAGGTACCAGGCGGTACCACATCATCTGACACCAAGGTATTAGAGGAGGCTAAAGATGGAATTTCGGGCGGCCCACACAGCCCGGAACGCCGCCGGCCCGCCTAAAATCCGTGCCGGCTCGGCCCGCTCACGAACACGGCCCGCGCACGAAAAAATGAGCCGTGTCGTGCCATACCGTGCCGGGTCGGCCATCCTCACTGTTGGCACGACACGGCCCGGGTACGGTGAACACAGACTCAGCACGACACGGCCCATTTTGGCACGACACGATCCGCGTACTTCGATGACGGGACGTGTCGGATGCAGTATTTGTACTCCAACATGGACCGTGTGTGCCCTAACACAGACCGTGTTAAGAAGAGGACAACGGCCCGCGTTAATTTGAAACTTCAACACGGCCGCGCTGATCAAACACAACCCATTTTTTCTATTTTTAAACGAGATTTATGATTTGACAACACGAACATGAGTGCGCGGTCAAAAGCTTCAGCACGGACCGTGTTAATTTCAACACGGGCCATGTTGGAGCATTCCTCCGCCTATAAAAGGGACGTCCGATTTTATTCCTTCTTCACACCTCCACTTCAAAATCCCTCTACTTCCATTCTTCCAAGTCTTCCAAGTTTCCAACCTTCTATAGTGCTTTTTGTGACTCTCTCTGCCCCTCTCACACTGAGTGATTCAGTCGTTTTGCATTTTTCTTCTCTCCATTCGTGCTCTGCTCTTAAGCTCTCTCACTTTTAATTTATATTTATATTGTAATATTTATTTAGTAGTATTTTTATATTATTATTCACTCTTAGTTTCTTATATATAACTGCATAATGGACCCGTGAGATCTCTTTCGTCTATATGGTGATTTTGCTGCTTATTCACCTTATGGATCACTACCTACATATCCATATGGTACACCATATAATACTAATAGTAGTGGTGATTCTAATTCTTTATCAGCACAACTAAGTGGCGATTCGTCGGGTTATATGAAAACTGCGGCGCCATCAACTAACTGCCCAATTACCCCAACTACATATGTTAATCTTTCTGTCATTCCTAATCTTAATATTGCTTCAAGTTCTGCAGGTTCCGAAGGAGATTGTGCAACTGCGACAGCGACACCTCCAGGTCCGTCAAGCTCATATGCTTCCGCGCAAGATGAGATAATAGGTAAAAAAAGAAGAACATCAAAGTTAACTAGTGAAGTTTGGAATTATTTTGAAAAAATTATAGATGAAAATGATCCAAAAAAGATAAAGCTATTTGTAAAATTTGCAAGGCTAGTTATGATGCCGCCTCTTCTTCGGGCACAGGTAGTTTAAAATGACATTTAGAATCGCATCCTATAACTACTAGGGAACAATTTTTAGCGGGTTAATTACCGCAATAGACTCAATTAGTTGCACCCGATTGTGGTACTGTCATGAGCTCTTTATTTGCTTATAATCAAGAACATATGCGTGAAGGTTTAGCTAGATATGTTATACATGCAGAAATGCCTTACACATTTGCTGAAGATGAAAAAATTTATATTATCAACAAAATTATGTACAAGGTGTCTTTCGAAATGTTAGTAGAAAAATTGTTAAAGAATATTCGATTAAATTATATCATAAGAAGAAAATTGAACTAATCAATTATTTTTTAGATTCTAAATTCATGTATAGTTTGACTAGTGACATATGGACTTCTTTAAATGGTGATAGTTTTTTATGTGTTACAGTTCATTGGATTGATACAAATTGGGTAGTGCAAAAAAGAATTATTGCGTTTAAAGAAATTGAGCATCCTCATAATGATTTGCAAATTGCCAATGTGATAGAAAAAGTAATTAACGAATATGGTCTTAAATAGAAAATTTTATGTCTTACTCTTGACAATGCAAGTGCTAATAATTCCACTGCACAATTGTTAATTCAAAGATTAAATTCTCCTTTAAATGGAATTCTTTTTCATCAAAGATGTGCATGTCATATTATTAATTTGTGTGTTAAAAAAGGATTAAAGGTAATTGTTAAAGTACTTGAAACTCTTAGAGTGGTTATTGTAAATCTACGTCACTCTAGACCTAGGAGACAAACATTTAAAGAAATTTCTCATCGTTATAATATTCCTTATAGAAAATTAAACACTGATGTGTCTACGAGATGGAATAGTACTTACGGCATGCTTAAATTATGTATTCCATTTAGACATGCACTCGATAATTATATTTTAACTGTGATGCAATGTCCAACAGCTTGAATTACTGATGCAGAATGGGATGTTGCTAATGCAGTTATGGAATTGTTACAAGTTTTTTTATAATGCTACTTTAGAGTTATCTGCCATTTATTCTCCTACTTCACATTTAATAATTAATCAATTTCATGAAATGACAAGTTCATTTAATGAAAAACGTGAATTATCAAATGATTTTTCTGAAATAATTTATATGATGGAATCAAAATTTTTAGAATATTAGAATAATTTGCCTCTCATAGGAATTTTAGCAATGATGATGGATCATAGATTTAAAGGATCCGGTCCTAAATGGTACACCAGAGAGATTAAAAATTGTTTTCCCGAACAATATATAAGAAGTCATCCAGAATTGCAAACTGACGATTTTATTAATCCAGATCATGATTACAAAAATATAATAAATAACTTATATAATATTTATGAAGCAAAATTTGGTGTACGTAGAGAGCAAGCATCTTCATCACGTCCACCAGTAGCACCCAGACCTTCCAATAATAGATCATTTTTTAGATTCATGTCCTCTATTAGAGGGGGCACATCAAGAGGCTCGGACGAAGGTTCATCCAATTCAGCTGCCCCTTTGTATAATGAACTACAAGATTACTTATCACGTCTAAATGAATGTGATAGTGAAATCGATGTCTTGACCTGGTGGAGATTAAACTGTCGTACGTATCCAATTCTCTCCGCCTTAGCTCGAGATCTTTTAGCTATTTCGATGTCTACAGTGGCATCAGAACAATGTTTTTCTGTAGGTTCCAGAATTTTGGACGAGAGAAGATAGAATGAACTCTAAGTCGATGGAGGTTTGTATATTATTAAAAGATTGATTTGATGCAGATACTCGAACACAAGGTCAGGAATCCATATTACCATACATAGAAGATGATGATGAAATGGATGTCTCCTCCGCTTATAATTCTTCATAAAATAATTGTTTGTACAAGATGTAATTTTTATTTTTTTAGTAATTTTGCATTTATTGATTATTTCATAATAATCAATAATAATAAAACATTAAAACTTTCGTGGATGTAAGCTAAAATAGCCGAACCACGTTAATTTCGGTGTCCATTACTATTTTTACTATATAATAAATTAGTACTTAATTATCTATAGTATAGTAGTATACTACCTAAGTACCTAATTATCTATACTACTTATGCATTATACAATAAATTATATATAATGTAGTACAATAGTACTAATGTACTATATATTATATTCTCTCTCTCAAACTGTCACTCTCACTTTGGGTAGAATACTAGAATATAATTAATTACTAATATATATTTATTAAATACTTACCAATTACTTATATATATAAAATTATAACTTATAACTTATTAGTTATTACTCAAAACTCAATTAATCATTTTACAAATTTATTTACTTAATAATTATAAATTAAGGACTTAATGTATTTGAAATTTTAACTATATAGTTATTATCAATTGTATATTATAGAATAAATAATAATACTCATTATACTCTACTCTATTCTATAATAATTTAATAATTAAATTTTAAAAAAGTTGAAATTGAAAAAGAAGGGCCGCGGGCCGCGGGCCGCCCGACCCGGCCGGCCCGATCAGGCCGGGCCTAGACCGTGTCGGGATCGAAAATGATCCATTTTGCATGATCGGCACGACATGGCCCGCGGCACGGTCAAAGACGAGTTGACCGGCACGACACGACACGACCCGTTTTTCCATCTCTAGAGGAGGCTGAAGACCATCCTAGAGTTGCATGGGGAGCACGCAGGAGTCCACGTGTCCCCGACAAGTTGAGGCGTGCAGAGTCATTAGGAATAATCCTGCAACCAATTGTGTGTTTGGAGTAGGGCTGGAAATGAGCCGAGCCGTTCGTGAGCAACTCGTGGCTCGGCCTATTTTTGGCCTAGCTCGGCTCGACCTATTATCAAAATAAGCCAGGCTAAAATATTAAATAAAGCCTATTTTCTTAAAGAGGCTTAGCCTTTTAATAATTGACCTAGCCTTATAGCTTATCAGGCCAAGATTTATTAATATATTATATATAATTTTTAATCTTTCATTTTTAAAATCTTCAATTTTGAGTTCAATATTACTATTTTTATTATATGTTTAGAAGAAATATATTAGTGGTGTCTCTTTTATTTAGTTCATATCTATTGTTTCTTTAGTAAATAAGATTTATTATATTTAATATAGTAGATCATCAAAAAATATGTTTAGCTTAACAGGCTAATAAGCTAGGCCAGGCATTAAAAGTTAATAAAATAAGCCAGACTAAGTTTATATTCATGGCTTGTTACAGGCTATAGGTCAGGCTTTAATACTTTTATTTTGCAACAGGCCTGACCTATTTAAGCAGAAGCCTAGCTCGGCCTAGCTCGTGTCCAGCCCTAGTTTGGAGGTACAATGATGTAAGGTTCCAGCATTGACAGCCACACCGCCATTAAAGCGGTCAATCGTTGGGATGCCGCCCTGCCCTCGGAAGCTTTTTCCTGACAAGCGGGTGCCAGAGCAGAGGGTCCGAGCACATCCCTTGGTGGTGGTAGGTGAGGCGAGCCTTGGCCTCTATGTAAGGTAGGTGTGTTGGTTGTCTTCCCCCATGCCGGTCGTCGGAGCATAGTTTTTTGGTGCAGTGCACGGAGCGTTTTGGGCCCTTCTTCTCCTTTGAACCAAATGGAGCATCCGTAGTTGGCGACCCTCTGGTCGAGTTCGAATCAGGTCGAGTTCAAGATTCGACTCATCTGGATTCGACCCAAACTAGATCGTGTGAGGTCATGAGATTCACCGGGTCGCCTATTAAGAATTAAAAATTTAATGGGACGAGAAATTTCATATTAAAAAAAAAAGAGCAAGTTAATGGAGGTTGTAAGCTAAATAATCAGCTGTTTATATTAAATTAATTTAACACAGATGCACCAGCTTTCAAAATTGATAATATGAACTGATGTTTGACATTAGCATAAACAGTTACACGAGCGAACATTCTACAAGCCCGACGCCGCTTTCTCATCTCCGACATTTCTCATTTCAACCACTCTCATCTCCAACATTTTCTCATTTCAATCATGGTGGTGGTGGTACGCGATTGGGATGAGTTCTGGGAAGCGGTTGACGCCCACGAGGTAATTTCTGTATCACATCATTTTAAGTTGAAGGACGCCTGGAAAATCATGCGCTCGTACAATGAAGTCGAAGAACATCCGCAACTCCTTCGCGGATCATTACAAAAGTTGATTAACAAGAACAAGATAGCAATACCTATTGTTGCTGAGATTAATGAACTGAAAGAGCGATTGAAGGAAGTCGATGCCACAAGGAAGAATTATCGGCGCCTAATTGAAAACCTCGAGATACTCATTCGCGTCCACAAGTTGAGTACGAAGAACGCAATGACAGAAAAAATTGAAAATATGGAAAGGCGATCAGAGCAACTACGTGCCAGCATGGATGATTTAAAGAGGCGAATTTTCTGGCTGAAGTCGATCCTCGATGGAGGTTTGCAAAACATAATTAGGAGATTTATATTTTCTCTCGTCTTACTTCGTACATGTTCGACGAAATGATTCAGAAACATACATTGGACTACTGCTGCAGAGGACGCTCCCTGAATAGGTTGGGAGATTTATCTTGGACTACTGCTGCAGAGGACGCTCCGTCGTCGCCTTCCTGAATAGGTTGGGAGATTTATCTTTTCTTTGTCTTTGTCTGGCTGCTGAACAGCTGTTTCTCTTGTTCTGAGGATCTCTATGTGCTACTTCTTAAACTCCTCGTTTTCCTTCTCTCTATGTGCTACTTCTTAAACTCTTCGTTTTCCTTCTCTAAATCTGTGCGGCTGGTCACTGCATTTTAATCCTTGAGCATAGAGGTGTCAGCATGGTTTTTATTGAACACATCTGTCGCTTCTGGATCGAAGACACCCAAAACAAATTCCTGAACGATCTGCAACAGGAAAATTCAGACCATTATTATGAACATGAAAGCGACTGAAAACCAACACCAGTACAACAATTTCAAGCTGCCAAGCATATTTCGCAGTTCAACAACTTGCAGACGCATTAAACATACTAGCACTTGTGAGTCACAAGAAGCAACAGAAAAATGTCTTTAACAAATAATCATGTTCAATACCAAGAAAACAATTCAAGTTACCGTGCAAAAAAATGTTGGATTCCAAGCTCTAAAAGTTATTTGAGATATGAAGTACGGTTTAAAAATATTTTCCCTGTTGTTTTATGCACTTTCCTTTTCTATGAGGTCGAACTAGTCTGACAACTTCAAGAAAAAACGTTACCTGATCATTTTCCAAATGAACTTGCTTCACATGCTTTTGGTAGCAAAATTCATAAGGCCACCAACTTTCATGCTGCATGATAAAATATAACATAAGAAATGTTGAAAAAGAACAAAGAGTCAGAATTCTATTCAGGAACCTCACATTGTAGAAACATCCGTCCTTCAGCACATCCAATAACTCATCAGGAATCTTCAACTTAACCCTTCGTTCGCTTTCAATTATAATACTACTTGAATTTTGTGGGGCGGCTGGCTTTGAATTCTTTGTTTCCTCAATCATAGGCATGAAACACATGTAGCTGCACCCTTCCTTATTGGACATTGCGACTGACTCCTGGCCTTCTTCCTGTAAATGTGTCCCTTGCTGTTAGCAGATTTCGTCAAGTTGGGCATTCTATTTAGTCCAAACCAACAACAACAACAACAACAACAAAGTCTTATCCCACTAGGTGGGGTCGGCTACATGGATCATACGACGCTTCGTTGATCCATGTTCATGAGATTCGACAGTGTTTTACTCGGGGCCTAACACAACCCTCCTCCTTTATCCGGACTTGGGACCGGCTATAAAACATAGGCGGAGTTTGATTTTAAAAAACTAGAAAGTGCATATTTATTTAAAAAAAAAATTTTTGACAGAATACTGGATCATAATTATTTGACAAAAAGTTCGATCAATAAAAAGATATAGCATGACAGATTCATGAGGAACAGAAAGACATGATACAAGCCCTACGCAGGAGAGAGACTATCAATCCAACATGAAAAGCTTCCCTCAAAAAATCCAACATGAAAAGAAATTATCATACCGGACATCAAAGAATGGTTTCTTAATGCGTTTCTCTAAAAGCTTCCTCGCATGTTCTCGAACCTTGTTCTCCATAGAGCATATAAATCAACAAATTGCAAAATCAACAACCTTGTTCTCCTACTTAGTCCAAACCATTGAGTGAAATAGAGGCACTAAGATACATTATACATTCAAAATCAACAAATTGCAACAAAGGTCCCTGGAAGAGAAAATGGAGCATATAAATCAACTTTGTCACTTTGGCCTCATGACTCCTGACTTCAACTTATTTGATGTCAATTGTACAGTATCAATCACCTCCAATTGACTCAATTAAATGGACCATACTATCTTAAAATTCAGCTTGAAGTTAATCCAAACCAACTAAAAGTTCACGATAAACCAATTCTAGAAAGAAACACAATGAGCTTGAACATTAGGATGCAGTGACTTGAATGAGATAACCAGATTCAAGATGTGGTTGCAGATTATCGGCCAACTTGAAATAAACTTAAAACTAACCTATGAATTATAGAATTTTTAACTAAGTTGTTCTTCTCTATATTTGCCATGGAACCAGTTAAAGCACAGCATTCTTCCCTTGACAAACGCAGGCTTTTTGTTAGGGGTTTGATAAATACAAGCTGCATGAGAAGGGAATAAAAACTCAAAACACATAAAGCTTACGCTGATGAGGTATTATTTACAAACCTTAATCTCTTGTTTCTTAGGGCATTGTCTCATGCTAATACAAAACTCAAGGAAACATGAACTTATGATAAATACATCTTATAATTTTCTAGGTTAAAACCTTCATTTTACTGATAAGCATGTGCTTTCAGGGGATACATCACTTGAGATGTTCATTGCCCAAGGTCGCTCCTTATTTGAAGAATAGAACAACATTAAAAGGTAAAAACTATAATCCTTAACGGTAAAATCTTAAATCATTCAAAAACAAGTTCGCTACAACAAATGTATCCACCTACGACACATTATCAACAATTATGATGTAGTCAAGTATAGAAAAAAGCAGAACTCAAGAGCTCTTCAAGATGAACTTACAGGATAAAATGGTGAATTCACTGGATGAATCTCAACCTTATATTTTGGTTCCCGAGAACTCCGACCAAATGCTCGGCCTGCTATACAACAAATGCTTTAGACACTAAAAAATTACTTTAAAATGATCAAGACATAAGACAACTGTTCTCCGTAAAAAGCACAAATATGAAGACTAATGTCTAATGTAACACCACCACCAGCATTTTAATGCCACTAACTTTTCCGGAGGCGGAACAAGATGCCTAAACTAAACACAATGATGAACACTGATTCCGTTACTGATCCAACCTCTTATTCAGGATAATCTTAGAAGGATTTAAGGTCCCAAGGAAACATATCACATAATTAACAAGAGAGAACATTAGATGTTTTTAAAAAAATCTAATTATATGAAAATACCAATAATCAAACATGTATAGTATTCAAATGCAGAATGAGATCATGCGTTAACAAACCCTAAATTACGATTGAAGAAACTACTTATCCAGATACATTGGAAAGTGATTATATATAAAAGAAATCGATTTACTTCAGTAAACTAATTCAAAACTTGCAACCCAGAACACAAAAAGGAACAGACATAAACTTTTTTTCTCATTATACAGAAATAAGTAAAAAACCTAACTACATAAGCGGCGATTAAGAGCAAAATTGCAACTTGGAAAAATTCAATAAAATTGCAACTTGGAAAAATTCAATCATTGAGAAAATCAAAGGGATACGATCGAAAGATTACTAACCGGAGCTCGATGTGCCCATCACATCGGCAGAAACCAAGAAAGGGTAAGGATCGCAACGGAGGTGGGGGACGAGGAGGAGGAGGAGAAGGAAGCGGAGAGCCGGGAGCTTGCAGGAATCCATTGGAGAACAAGTTCGAAGGCTTCCCTTTTTTGTTTTCCTTCTCTCCGTTGATATCTGAGCACCATCGTAAAGATCTGTGCGGCCGAGGCCACGGCCGTCGTCTATTGAAGGTTGCTGCGCGAGGAGGGATGAAATGTGAGGAAGGCTACGAGGAGGCAAGATCTTGGCCTTGGGGCCAGGCCGCAGATCTCCATCGGGTAGATGTTGTTAACTAGGAAAAAAACAAATCAGAAGAAATCTATGATATGAGATTAAAAAACTCAAGGGAAATCTGAAAAAAAAAAAAAGATTGCAATTTTATGAGATCCGGCGGAAGAATTAATGAAAGAGAAAGCACCTTTTTTTTCTCCTCTTTTTTGTTTTCCTTCTCTCCGATAGAAAATCTCAGAGTTTTCCTTCTCGGAGTCCTCTTCGATAGAAGGTCTCCCCAGTCCAGGGCAAATCCTCCATAACAATTTCTTTTTTCTTCCCTCTACAAGTGGATGACAAGTTTATATTTGGATGCGTCCTTTTTTCTTCCTTCTGCAAGTGGATGAGAAGTTTATATTTGGATGCGTCACGGGTAGGAGTGGACTCGACAACAAATCCAACAAGCCCATTTTGGAGTTAAAGTGATGTGAACTCGATCATTCAATTTTTAATTTTTTTATTTTACATTTATTTAATATAATATATATTATTTAATATTTATTGTAAAGTATAAACTACAATTTCTAACTATTATTTTTGTATGGTTGTATCTAAAATATTTTATTTATATTATTTAAAATTTTTAAATCAAATATAAGTTTAAATTTAAATAAGAAAAATAAAAAAAACTCGGTCTGTCGAATCGAATTAGGTTGACTCGAGTCGAGTTTGAATCAGATCGAGTTTAGAACCTGATCCAACCAGATTCGGCTCAAACTAAATCGCGTGGGGTCATCAAGTTCATCGAGGCGCGTATTAAGAATGAAAATTTTAATGGAACGAGAAATTTCATATTAAAAAAAGAGTAGGTTAATGGATGTTGTAAATTAAATAATCAGCTGTTTATATTTTATTAATTTAATACAGATGCACCAGCTTTCAAAATTGATAATGTGAACTGATGTTTGACATTAGCATGAAAAGTTAAAAAATATATTAGGGTTTTATATTATCAATCATGAATCATTATGTACACAATGTCCTTCTATCATTTTATCATTCTCACGGGTGATTTTAATTTATTTTTCAAATTATTATCTCTACATCTAATTGAATTATGTAACCAAAAAATACTAAATCCTCCTAACTCATCCTCCTAAAAATCCTCCTAACACTCACATAATTATTTTACCCCAAAAAGTTGATAAAATTACAAGTGCATGCCATTGTGACCTTTTAGGAGGATTATTAGGTTGATTATTAGGAGGATGTAGCAATGCCCTTTTTATAAATTATATTTTTTTACTCTTTATATTCCACTCTAATTTTATTCATAGTAAAAACAACTAATTTAAATCTTACGTGAAATACACTTTTTTAAGACATATGCATGAATATAAAATGACTAGCATAATTATTCTACTATTACAAAAGATAAAATAATTTGTATAATCATTTTAAATATGTAAACTTAACTAATATATTGTGTAACTTCAAAGTTGTAAGATATCTCTACGATATGTTGTACGTTACAAAAGTAATAATTATCTTTTGTGAATAATAATATAAAATATATTTTCATTCTTATCTTATCTTAAAGCTGAACTTTATCGGCAATTTCAACTATTCTCGACTCACATTTGCTATTTATCTTTTCTCTCCTTTTTTTTTCAATGTTTTCATAACCGGATCGGCGACTGGACCGGACTTCTTACTGGGTCGCGGTTGGACCGATCCAATCGGGTTCGATCGGATTGAATCGAATTTTATTAAAATAATATTATTTATAATAATTATAAGGATATAATATATATGATATAATATATGAATATTGTACTAATAACCTATTAAAAATATTGAAAATTAATATAACATAATTTTATTTACTAAAAAATAAAAATGATTAACATATAAATATAAATAAATTATTGTTAATTTAGTATCTCTTATTTATTAATGCTAGATGCTATATTAATAAATTTTATCCTAAATTATTCTTATTTCTTTTTTTCTTTAACACTTTCTTTTTTATTTTCTTTATTTATGCCCTTTAATAATTTTCCATTTTAAGGTTAATCAATTTTGAATACTTACCTTTTCTATTTCAATTCCTATTTAATTTTATACATATCGTACTCCCTCCTTTTTTACCTTTCCCATATTCCTTTCCTTCTTTTCTTTCTTAACTTTCATATTTTTTTCATTTTTAAAATTTTATTTTTCAAAATTTGATTTGAACATGGTTGAACCGGTTCAATCGGCCCGATTCAACTGATCGGTTCAATCGGTTTTGACCGGTTCAACATAAAAAATAGTTTTGATATCAAACTGAACCGAATTACCAGTCGGTTCGCGATTAAATTGGTTGAACCGGTCGGACCGCTTCGATTTTGATGACATTGCTTTTTTTTCAATTTTTTTGCAAATTAATGCTTAAAGAATTAAAATTTTCTTGCACATTATATCTCCCCAACTTTTCATATCTTCAGTGTTTTTAAGACTGGACCGGTCGGTCCGACTGGTTCAACCACGAACTGGCTGTCGATCCGGTCTGGTTTAATATGAAAACCCAATTTTGAAAAAAAAACTCGGAATGAATTGGTTCGACCCGGGCAAAACCGGTTTGAATCGAAAAATCGGCTCAAACCGGTTTTTTTCAAATCAATAAATATGGAAAGAAATTATATAATAAGGAAGGTATAATAATGATATAAATATGAAAAAAATAGAAAGTATAAGATATTAGGAAATAGAGTAAATTATGATGTGTTAAATAGAAAAGGAAATTAATTATAATGAAATTAGATTTGAAATTTGTGGGTAAAAATAAAGGTAAAAGAAAGATTAGAAATTATAAAAATTAGGAAAGTAATAATCAGGAAGTTAAATTTGAAACTAATGAATAAAAAAAGGAAAGAAAATAAATATATAAAGAAAATATATTTACAAAATTCTACATAAAATATTTTAAAAATAAGAAAATTGTTTCATTAAAATTATTATAATAAATATATGTTTAAATTTCGCATGATTATAAATAAGACAGGAGATGAAGGTTTCTTAATATTAATTAAAATACGATATATGCATGGTTGATGATATGTAATGTCAAGATATTTTGTCATCCCACTATTTATTTGTCTGAGTTCTAAGTTCTTGAATGAAAATTAGTTAAATATAATTCATAAATTTTGAAGTTAATGATTGAAAAAATATGAATATAATTAATTAGAAAAATGAAAATTTCTTTTTTTGGTTCTACAGATGTTATTATGGATTATGTTTACAAGTAATTTAGATGTGATCGATCCATGATTATTTACATGTAAAAATATGGAATATAAAGTTCTAAGTTCCAATCTCTTTTTTTATTATACATATGTTATTTACATGTAAAAATAATTTATTTAATATTTTAGGTATACTATAGTTTTTTCTAAAAAATATCTAAATATTATTATTTTAATAAAAATCCGATTCAATCCGATCGAACCCGATTGAACTGGTCAAACCATGACCCAGTTGCTTGTTCGGTTCGATTTTAAAAACATTGCATATCTTACGTTCCAAAGTGCTCCAATCCTTACTCCCTTTTCTATATTCTTTTTTTTCTTTTTTTCCCTTTTTGGACTGAATTCATTTTTTAATTAACGTTTCCTACATCTATAGAATAATTTTTCCCGCACATTCTAATTCACTATTCGAGAAAACGTGTGACGGCCTACCTTCCCATTCATTCCTCGAATGTCAAGTGCCAACCAAACTTGCTATGTTTTTTTTTCTCCCTACGTATGTTCTACTCCCCTACATTTAAGTGGAGTGTAGGAACTTGCCAACCCTCCACAGGAATGAAGCGACCTCTATGAGACTTTCTAGTACGTTCAGAGCTTGGTTGCACGGCGAGCATGAAGGACTTGAGCAGTGATAGACGAGAAGGCACTAGCCTACACGAGGAGGCCCGGACACGGTCGCTAGAAATGGAGGAGGTGAAGAGAAGGGTGAGGAAGAGGACGTGGAAGGCGAAGAAGAGGCAGCAGAAGACGAACACATCGTGCTTGATGAAGTCCATGCAGTGATAAGCGAGAAGGCACTAGCCTGCACGAGGAGGCTCGGACGCAGTCGCTAGCAATGGAGGAGGTGAAGAGAAGGGCGAGGAAGAGGACGTGGAAGGTGAAGAAGAGGCAGTAGAAGACGAACACATCGTGCTTGATGAAGTCCATGTGTTGACCGAGCCAGCCCGTTGGCATTGAGGTCCTCCTCGCGCTGCCTACAGAGCTTGAGGAGGAGGACATGGCCTGAGCCCTTGGAGTTTTGTGTCAGGGGTGGTGGAGGGCAGCAGAGCCTTCAGCGAAGTCGAGAAACTCGACAAAGTTGCTTGCAGCTTCTGTTCTCCTTCTGCTTGTGCGAGGGGGATCTCCAGGATGACATGAGGGATAACTATTATTCATCACCATACTTTAATATACTAACTATTTTCGTGTTCGATCAAATTTTTATCATATCGCTGGGAAATCTCAATCTAACATCCCGGCGCCGACGATGGCGATCCACAGAATGAAGTTTGCAAGATTTTCGGCTCCGGGACTATTGTTGTCAGCAGAGCAGGAGACGAAGATGTCGTGGCGATGGTGTCTTGGAAGTAAGGCTACAGACTCCCGCCAAAGAAAAGTGAGAGCATGTAACGACCTCAAAATTCAGCCCAAATTTGAAACTTTTGCCGAACCCTAAGCGAAGTTACTTCGACTTTAACATGACCTAATTTCATAAAACATTGCAGCGAAAACATAATATACTAAACATAAATCATAATATCATGAAAACAACGGAAGACTTCGTAAAATAACCCAAGATACAAGTCTAACCCATGGGCCACATAGGCTCTAACATCAAGACCCAACAAAGGGTTCATAATATATACATGAGTCCAAATAAAAGTAAAAGACTCAAAGGCCCATAAGCCATACATACTTGACTCTTATAAGAGTCCATCATCATAACATAAGTCTAAGAAAGATAACTTGGGCCATAGCCCGACTCGCCCATGTGCAATGTGTCCGTCACGAGGCCCTTGCCGTCGAATCTAAGCCTCGTCCATACCTGCACGGATCCATGGGTGCAGGAAATTTCTTCCGTTAGAGTATGTTGAGGCATATACATGCTATGATACTATGACATAATCTCTACATGTCATGGCATATGCATATCATCAGAATATTGGCCATGCATATCGGACGACCATTTTGGGTATCGGTCGACCGATACTTGACGTATTCGGACGTCCGAATCGAAATGTTCGAACGATCGCTAATCACAAAATGTGTCAAATATTTTCGACCACCCATATCGGACGACCATTATTAAATCGGTCGACCGCTACATGTCTTTCGGACGTCCGAGATAAGGTCTCCGAACGACCGCTAATCACAGAATGTATCTGACGGTCGCCCGTTCTGGGACCGCAGACACCCAATTTTACAGGGGTTTTTTCCCAAATCTTTAATACATTAACATATTGAATCAAGCCTGACATCCAAACATCACATAAGACCTTTCTTGACATTCTTAACATTCTAATCATGAAACATAATGAGATTTTCACATATGGCCTTCAACATGTTAATCACACTTATAGATTGTACATAAGCTTTACAAAATTTCATAATGAGCTAATATAAATGATAATGAACATCATAAACTTAAACATGATTAGCAATATGTCAATAAACATGGTAGCAATACATGAAACATCTTGCATTCAAATCATGATTAGCAATAACATAATAATCTAATGAAACATGAAGTAAGAAATGCATAATCCCTAATCATACTTTAATAAGATCTAGGGTGGTCTTAATGCTTCTTAATTCATCCAAGCACACATCATTAAGAGTGTGATTAGAGTTTGGATTCCTTCAAACATACCTTAATAGCAAGCCTAAACTCTTAACTTCTTTCCTTCTCCTCTGGCTCTAGCAATCCTTTCTTCCTTTTTAAAGTTACTGTTCACGAGCTACAGGGACTGCTACAGTGAGGTAGAGCATATTGGTGTGAGAGAAAGTGTTGAGAGAGTGAGATGATGCTTACTGTAGCACAAGAATGGCTTCTTCTCGTTATTAACCGTGTAAGAATGATGAGGGAGGAAGAGAGTGGGTAATAGAGAGGTTGCTGTAGCTTGGGGTGTGGCTTTGGGTAGCTTTCGGCCGCATGGGGTTATGGGAATATTAGGGCATTAGTTTAGTACACATAGAGTGGTTGGTCTTTGGGCTGGAGGCGGCTTGGGCTACAACCTTTTTCATTTTTTTTTCAGGATGTTACAGAGCATGCCCATTGCGCCAACGATGGCAACGTCAATCCTCTAGTATGTCGGAACCCAAGCACCATGAAGCCCAACAAACTTTATAATTAAGCCGCAATGTGTGTAGCGGTCGCCATTGCGCGGTTCGTGCCTGCAGTGCGTTGTTGAGAAGGCTAGCTAGAGTAGGCCATCGCTGCGCCCGTGGCCGTGGAGACGGTGTTTGAATTTTGATCCCATCGCCATCGTGGGTCCCTCGAGTAGTCAAGCTCACGTGGGGCATGGCTCTGCGATGATCAAACCATTGGAGGAAGCCCGAAGGGAAACGTGGAACCTATGTGAGAAGCTCCAAGATCCTATGAGCTTGCGGTTGCATGGACAGCGAGAAGTTGACGCCGGTCGACGTCGCACTCCTCGCACTATCGGGAGGGGACGTTCTAGAGGTTGTAGACAGCGAACGGGAAGGAGAAACTCTCCGACCAGACGAGAGTAGCGATGATGACGTCATGGAAGCCTACACGACGGTGCCTATTGTGATGGAGCGGTGGCGCCCATGCCTGCAAACACGATCACGTCCGCGTCGGCATCAGAGGAGACGAGGTCGAGGAACTCAGGTGAGCAGCAGGTGTGGAGGCGGAGTATGGGGTGGAGGACTGAAGGGAGCGCTGGAGGAGGGTCAGGTGGTCGGGGCGGAGGATAGGGGAGAAGGTGTGCATTGCTTGAGAGTAGGCGTAAAGGGGAGATCGATGTCGAGGGATTGGAGGTGGGCGGCACACCAGTCGGCACCCGTGGCGGGTGGTGGAAGGGATTCATGTAGAGGATGTAGGTGTGGTTGCATGAGATCAGGCGACAGACGCGAAGTCACACAACGGGGAAGAAGGGGAGAAAGCGTAGGCGGCAGCCGCGTCAATGGAACAGGGAGTGCAAGAGAGAGAAGAAGATGTGGCAGCGGGGATCAGCAAGGTGATGCTTCTTCAATAATTTTGACAAATTAATTCAAAATAACTTGTAATTCATCATAATCCATTCGGACGATATAACTTGTAATTTTGACAAAATCTTGAGTTAACTACACTAATAAAATACCATGCGTGAAATTGCATCCATTCAATAATTGTATTTTAAGCGATTAAGACTGATTAATTAGTTTTCTTGGTAAAATACTCATTAGTAAGGTTTTGAGATATGAGTTAATAAATTTTTATTTTACCCAAAAATATTAGTATATCTACTAAGATATCATAGCTTGAACGATATAACTATCTTGTAAGGTAAAAAGGCAATGTTTTACTAATGTTTTACGTAACAACTAATATCACATTACAATTAACTAGTCCACGAACGATATAACTATCCGTCAACCGACCTCCTCCACGCTTCCGCCGCTGCGATTAAGTATTATAATTAACTAATCCTAAATCCCGTGCGATGCATGGATGAATATTAAAAAATAATATAAATTTAAGATATTACCACTTATAATAATTAATAAAACTAATTTATTAATATTTAAACGTGATAAATAAATTAGTCTATTTTGAAAAAATTTAAAATTCAATTGAAATTTATCAAGACCCCCACTTCTTAAATTATTTTTTTCCTAAATAATTAACTATTTTCCAAAAATAGAAATTTATATGATTTTAAAATTTATATTTATATTTTATAAGGAAATTTTAATTTTATTGGACTGAAATAGAATTCTTTGTTTTAAATTACTTTTAAAATTTGAAAATAAGGAACATCCTCTAAAAATGAAATAGACATTACCTTTTAAAAATAAAACATTATTTATTTTAATCATACTCAAATTGATAAAAAGGAAAAATTAATCTTAATTTGACTTAGTCTAAATTATTTATTTTAAACTAATTTTACATTTCAAAATACAATGTTCTCTTCTAGAACAATATTATTTTTATCTGTACATTATTCTTAGAAAGAAAATATTATTTATTTCAATCATAACTGAAGAATCTGCTTATATTAGAAATATACTCATAAATTTAATCTTCTTTTATTTTTGTCACCTTATATAACAAACTAATAACAAATTATGTTGAATTTTTATTTTAAATCATGTTTTATTTCCTAAAATAACAAATTGTTTTTAAAGTTGAAATTATTATTTACTTGCTTATTATCTTTTATAAATAAAACATTATTTATTTTAAACATACTCGAATTATAAGGAATTATTATTTTTACTTCCAAAAATAGCAAATTATCTTTTAAAAATAAATTATTTTTACTTGTATTGATGCTCAACTTGATGAAAATGAAATATTTATATTAATTTGCCTCAAATTGAATTATATATTAAATTATTTTTAATTTATAAAATAATAAATATTTAAATATGAATTATTATTTACTTCAATATTATCTTTTGAAAAGAAATTTTAATTTATTTTAATCATACTCAAATTGATAAAAGGACAGTGATCTTAATTTGAACTCAAATTGAATTAGTAATCATAAATTACTTTTTAATTCAAAAAATAACAAATTATATTTTAAATAGGAATTATTGTTTACCTGCTTATTATCTTTTTGAATGAAAATATTATTTCGTTTCATCTTGCTTAAAATGATGAAATGGAAAGATCAATATTAATTTGACTCAATCTGAATTATTTATTTTTAATTACGAAATTAATAAATTGTTTTTTAAAATATATATTTTTACTTGCAATGCTATCAAATTGATAAATAATAAATATTAATCATAATTCAATTCAAATTGAATTTTTTCTTTTAAATTATTTTTAGTTCCAAAAAAAGTATCGTGTAAAAGGAAAATTGAGTATTAATTTGACTCAAAGTAAAATATTTATTTTAAATAATTTTTTATTACGAAAATAAATTATTATGTTTTTAAAAAGTAATTATTATTTACCAGAACAATATCTTATAGAGAGAAAATATTATTTATTTTAATAATCCTCAACTTGATAAAAAGAAAGGAATAATATTAATTTAACTCGATTGAATTATTTGTTTTAAATAATTTTTTATTTCCAAAAATAAACAACTTATCTTTTAAAAGGGAATTATTATTTACGTATACATACTTTTATAGAAAGGGATATTATTTATTTTAATTATACCCAAATTGATAAAAAAAATTGAAAGATTAATCTTAAATTTGACTCAAATGGATATCTTCATTTTAAATTATTAGGAATTATACTGTAATATTAGGAATTATTTTTACTCATAATAATACTCAAATTGACAAATGAAAGATTAATCTTAATTTCACTCAAATTGAATTATTTTTAAATTCCTAAAGTAACGAATTATTTATTTTACTTTTGTTACCATATATAACAAAGCATTATAAGATGATTTTTATTTCCTTTTAATCATATAAGAATAAAGAGTAATTTTAATTTGACTCAAACGAAATTATTTATTTTAAATTATTTTTTAATTCCAAAAAATGACAAATTATTTTTAAAATAGGAATTATTCTTACTTGTAATCATACTCAAATTGATAAAATGAAATATTAAACTTAATTTGACTCAAATTATTTTATTTGTTTATGAATTTTTATTTCCAAAAATAACAAATTATTTCTTTTACTTTTGGTACCTTATATAACATACTATTGTAAGATTATTTATATTTACTTTTAATCATACTCAATTTGATAAAAGAAGAAAGATGAATCTTAATTTGATTCAAATCGAATTATTTATTATATATTATTAAATTTTAAAAAATACTTACAAAATATCATTTAGAAAGAAAATAATTTATTGTAATATACTGAAATGGATAAAAAGAAAAAATTAATCTTAATTTGACTCAAATTAAAATTTTAATTTATATTATTTTAAATTTCGAAAATAACAAATTACTTTTACTTACATAATATATTTTAAAAAAGAAAATAATATTTATTTTAATCATACCCAGACGATAAAAAGAAAAGTTTAATCTTAATATGACTCAAATTGAATTATTTTAAAATTCCTAAAGTAATGAATTATTTATTTTACTTTAGTTACCTTATATAACAAACTGTTATAATATAGTATTTATTTCCTTTTAATCACACTAAAATTGGTAAAAAAAGAAAGACTAATTTTAATTTTACTCAAATTAAATTATTTATTTTGAACTATTTTTTAATTCCGAAAAATGACAAATTATTTTTTAATTAGGAATTATTTTTACTTGTAATCATACTCAAATGATAAAAATGAAATATTAAATTTAATTTGACTCAAATTAAATTATTTAAAGAAAAGTTTAATCTTAATATGACTCAAATTGAATTATATATTTTCAATTATTTTTTAATTTCTGAAATAACAAATTATATTTTAAAAGGAATAATTTACTCCACACCCCACCTCTCTCTCTCTTTTACAAAGAAAATAATATTTATTTTAATCATAATCAAACTGATAAAACAAAAGTTTAAGATTAATCTTTATTTGACTAAATTGAATTATTTATTCTGTATTATTTTTAAATTTCGAAAATAAAAAAATACTTACAAAATATCATTTAGAAATAAAATAATTTATTTGAATATACTGAAATGGATAAAAAGAACAGATTAATCTTAGTTTGTCTCAAATTAAAATTTCATTTTATATTATTTTTTAATTCCAAAATAACAAATTATTTTTACTTACATAATACATTTTAGAAAGAAAATAATAGTTATTTTAATCATACCTAGACTGATAAGAAGAAAAGTTTAATCTTAATATGACTCAAATTTAATTATATATTTTAAATTATTTTTCTTAATTTCCGAAATAAAATATTATATTTTAAAAAGAACAATTTTACTCCACACCGCACCTCTCTCTCTTTCTTTTAGAAAAAAATAATAATTATTTTAATATGAGTCAAATTGATAAAAAAAAGTTTAATCATTATATGACTCAAATTGAATTATATATTTAAATTATTTTTTTAATTTACGAAATAACAAATTATGTTTTAAAAGGGATAATTTTACTCCACATCCCACCTCTCTCTCTCTCTAAAATATATGTCTTGAGCCATGGGGATTATAATTGAAGATTAACTTTTAAAATAATATTATTCATCCGACTTTTTCACGTATTGTATATTATTTATATTGTGTTATATATATTGTTACCTTGTGTAACAAACTTTCTATGATTAGTTTTATCTTTTAGATTTAAATTATTTTATATTATTTTTTAATTTCAAAAATAAGATTTAAACTTTTTAACTATATTAATTATTATTATTTGGCATGTGCCGTCGTGATATTTTATCACTTATCGCATTCTCATCTCTCGTAATTTTACCTCTGCTTTTATATATATAGATTAATAAAGGGATGGAATATGGTGGCACAATATTTCTCAACCCAAAGATGGAAAGTATTTTTTATTGATGATATTAACGAAAAAGGTTGCAGTTTCAGTATATTTTACCTTTGATCACTCATAGTTTTAAATCTAACTAATTCAAATAATATTTTTCCTATCTTCTTGTTATTTCTTTTTAAATTTGGTGATCAACAATATTCAAACTAATTTTGTGGCAGTTCTCATATTCTTTCTCCTAATTGATTCTTTATTTGTTGGATCCAGAAAAACAACTGTTCATATTAGATATTGCAGATTTATTTCTAATTTTCTCTAGCATTCTTAATATATTATTGTCCAAAAATTGATTGTGAAGTTTAATTACTGGTAATATACTTTAAAATGTTGAAAATAAAATTTAAATAAATATTTTTAATTTATATTAATTTCTATCGCTTTAGGTCTTCGGATAGCCTGATTTGAGGTAGAGATTATATGCACTCAGACTTGGAGAGGTCACGACTCACGAGGTCCAAGTGAAGAGCGAAACCAAATGACATAACGAACCGATGAACCGCTATTGAATCTGGGAAAATAATTGAACCAGGTGACCTATAATTAAAATAATTGAACCAGGTGACCTATAACGGGGAGAGATTTGACCACACCATCCTTATTTCCTTAAGAAATTAAAATATAAAATTATTTTAAATTTTTTATTTATTCTTAGGAGTTGTTTCGATGAAGATCTATTACTAAATTAACAGCAAATTTTATGTATCAGCGTTCATTATTCATTGAAATTATTTTAGAATATGAAAACTTATTATACTTTTTATAATGAGTCTCTAAATTATCAATAATAATAATAATAATAATAATAATAATATGTATGTATGTATGTATAAAATACATGCGCATGACATAAAAAGTGTGACAAATTTATTTTTCCATATATAGTATATATATCTATATATGTAAACAGGATTAAGAAATAGTAAAAGAAAAAAAATGAAAAGAAAAGTAAAAGCTAGGCCTGATGGATCCATGGGCTCGGCCTGGTCGTCTGGTGCGATTAATAGGTGTCCAAGTTCACTATTTTTTTTATTGATGTTAAATGGACTCTTCCAACTTGGGCCATTCTATTTTTCTATTTGTATTCTTAGAAAAAATGTAAGCCGTAGAGTGTAGAACATTACATTTCTTTTATCAAACAATAAAATAATTATACATTAATTATTTTATTAAATAAATGGTAATATCGATAAAGATGAAGATAATTTGATCGCTTGATAATTCGATATTAATAATCAAATTATTTTAATATATATATGATTAAATCAACCATCACGGTTTATTTAATTTTATATGATGATTTTATAAGCAAAATTAATTCATAGCTATATATATTATATAATTAATTAATAATATAATTTAAAGTGGGTTCATATATATGTACAGAAATAGGAATAAATCTTCATGGGACAGAGTAAGATATTCCTAGCCCACTCAGGTTTTTCCTTTTTTTTTTTTATAGTTATGTTATATATTAATTCAAAATAATTTTGCAAGTAATTGTTCAAGTTCAAAAAAATCATGTCAATACTTTCTTTGGATTTCGATTAAGGCTACCTTTTTTCTTGAAGGGTTGGATAATTTTGTACATAATTGGTCAAGCTCAAAAAAGTTGTAATGCTAAATTGAAGATAATTGACTTTAAATTTTCTTACATTAATTGTACTAAATTTTTATGTTGGGCTCTTAGTTTTACAAAGGGTCTACATTGCTGGACATTTTAGTGGTTTTTAAATGAGAACCTACATTTTATTAAGCATTATTTTGTTTTTTTTTTTACTAAACTTAAGGGAGAAACTACCTTTTATCAAGCATTTTCTTTGTTCTTTTGCCATACTTTTGCTCCTTTTTTTTTTCTTTTGAAGCATTATTGTCCGATGCAAGTGCACTTGAAGTAAAACTTTAATGAAATTTGGATCTTGGGTCAATTAACGGGTCAATTACCTCTAAACACATACATGAAAATTAGACTTAAAGCAGTCATATTAATTCATATATATAATATGATAGTTGCAATAGCACGTGTCTCAATGCATATTTTAAAATTGTAAACTTTGAAAGCTCAAATTCTTCTAGTTGAAAGCAGGACGAAATTCTTTCTTCTCTTTTTTTTTTGTAAATTAGTTATCTCAACAATGGAGGAGTTATTGAATTCCCTCCCACACATAATTATAACTGCATATTTAGTTGTTTAAATTATTTAATACCATAAGTAATTCAATTTATGGAATAAATTCAGACAGTGTGGAATTTAAATTCCAACAAGATCGTCCCACCATTCTGCTATAACTAATTTTACATATGAGCATATTTTCCGGTTTGGTTGATCTCAAAACTTTAATGAACCAAATCAAACATTTTAAAGCTCAACTTAATCAGAAAAGGAACTAGAATGCTGAATTTATCAACAATACGAGAACACCCGCCCATTGTGAGTTTATTTTATATTGATTCATTGTGAGTTTATTCATTTAAATGGGAATTTACTTAATAATCCCATATTTATCTCCATAGCAATTCTATCTCTTTTCAAATTTCATCTTATCTTTCTAATTTATCCCATAATTTTTCATCAATTTCAGAATTAATTAATTTCATAATATTATGATAGGAATTTTCAGATCCATTAAATTAAAATAAATATCTTTTATTTATTTATGAAAATCCAAGTCGTTGCATTGCGAGAATACTGATATATATTCGAACGATTAAACTTTATTCGACAACACTAATATCGGTGACGGCCTGCTCTATTCGATCGACTTGTTTGGATGATCAAGTAATAGATGTGCAACTCGTTATCCCTCGTGTTGTTAACCTTTTTTTGCTTTCGACTCACCTGAACAGTAAAATGACGACTATAGCCTCAGTTGTGATAGAGGAATATCACATATTCCATCGTTTTCGATGAATATCGCAACCCAAAAAATAGTTCCCCAACAGGATTAAACACGTCTTGGTTTATGTGCGCACCCTATCGATCAACACTCCTAATCTATGCGGTGTTTCACAAAATTCGACTGAATAAGTAGTTATTCCCTCATCTATTCAGCATTCAAACGGGGCCTTCGGATGACTACATCAAATATTATCTCGGCAATATAGATATAAATATGAAATTTCGTGTGGGTCATCTGGTCCACCATGGCGTCCATGCGGAATTTTGTCGGACCGATAGTCGGGACACCAATGTATGAATTTTTTATTTGTTATTATATATGTAAATATTTTTTATCATATTATATATATCTAATCATTATAACATTATATATTATAATATTTGTTAGTTCAAATCTTAAGGTTAAAAAAAAAAAAGTGGCCACAACACGACTGAATTTGATATGACAAGACTGAATTTTAAAATGGATCATGCCGACACGGCACGGACAAACACCGGGCATAACCTATTCGTCTTTACATAGATTTCATCAATCATACCCAACCAAGCGAAAGGTATTGCACTAACAAGGTTGGGTAATAGCATAAAGTCTCAAGTATGATTCTGGCAGCATTGATGCTCACGTCTGATTTCCAATCTGGTGAAGCGGCCCTGACTTTATTAGAGGAAATGGAATCCTCTACTTCACTTCCAAAATCTGAGCAAGCAAATACCTGATTGATTGGGAAAAGAACAGTAACAAATTGGTGACGCGCCTAAGCCATAAGCAACGTCATCCACGCTGGCAAGTGGCGATTACTCTGCTTGGTCTGCCGGAATATCTTAGAAATCATGGAACGTTGATTTTAAGATGGACGCCCAGGATATGCTGAGTAACCTTACAGAATAATTGTGGTGGCCCGTTAAATTCACATTAAAAAAAAAAACTACGCGGCAATGAGAGCACCTTGAAAAAGGTGGCAGAATACTTGAATCAATTTGGAGGTAATCACATGAACTCTGTAAGTATATTCTGATTCTATTAATTTAAAGAAAAAGAAAAATGTTACAAGAGGATGTCGGACTTTTGTCCCGCGCCTCTATCTCGAAGAGATCTGAATGCTGAATCCTTCGCTTGATCCTTCTGAACAAGTCAAATCTAACGCAGTCGTAAGAGAGAGAGAGAGAGACGAAACCTAAAAATCATGTGGCATATTTTTCCGAGTCATCAGGAACTATTCTTATTTGTGTGCTTTTATGCTCATTTTCTGCCGATGTCTCTTCTATGTCAACAGGAATTTCATTGCAGTGGATGGTATGCCACGTGGGTCTTTCTTGCTGAAACATCCTGTAGTAGAGAATTTCAGATTGTATAAGCAAATCATCGTTCAACATTGCTTACGACGCTAACAATCGCTTCTACATTCTAAAACTCAAACAATTGGTCCATTCTGAGTTCTGAAATTCCGAAAGGATGGACAGGGTAAGGGATTCAAAACATACGGGTGTTTGCAGAGCATCGGACTGTGAACCATAGTTACATATATGCACGTGGAAATCTCTTTGATTGAGCTGACGACCACACAAATCTAACCTGTGAAAAATGTTTGACGGAGTATTAGCGAAATTTCATAGTACCTTAAGCAATCATTTGCCATCATGCCTCAGTTTCTCGGGGTTGATTTGTAAGGTCGCAGATGGTACCATTTGTATATTGATGAGCATGATATCTGTTCAGATTTGACGTGATGAACAAATTGTATTGTAGTATACATGAATGTACCTAAATTTTCCTCTAAAAAAATCAATTCTAACATCAATAAACACGACAACCAGAATTTTTGCCCAATCAAAAGTCTTACCTCTGGGAGGCATCTTTGGCGCGGGGATCCTTGAGCATAGAGGTGTCAGCATGGTTTTTATTGAACACATCTGTCGCTTCTGGATCGAAGACACCCAAAACAAATTCCTGAACGATCTGCAACAGGAAAATTCAGACCATTATTATGAACATGAAAGCGACTGAAAACCAACACCAGTACAACAATTTCAAGCTGTCAAGCATATTTCGCAGTTCAACAACTTGCAGACGCATTAAACATACTAGCACTTGTGAGTCACAAGAAGCAACAGAAAAATGTCTTTAACAAATAATCATGTTCAATACCAAGAAAACAATTCAAGTTACCGTGCAAAAAAAATGTTGGATTCCAAGCTCTAAAAGTTATTTGAGATATGAAGTACGGTTTACAAATATTTTCCCTGTTGTTTTATGCACTTTCCTTTTCTATGAGGTAGAACTAGTCTGACAACTTCAAGAAAAAACGTTACCTGATCATTTTCCAAATGAACTTGCTTCACATGCTTTTGGTAGCAAAATTCATAAGGCCACCAACTTTCATGCTGCATGATAAAATATAACATAAGAAATGTTGAAAAAGAACAAAGAGTCAGAATTCTATTCAGGAACCTCACATTGTAGAAACATCCGTCCTTCAGCACATCCAATAACTCATCAGGAGTCTTCAACTTAACCCTTCGTTCGCTTTCAATTATAATACTACTTGAATTTTGTGGGGCGGCTGGCTTTGAATTCTTTGTTTCCTCAATCATAGGCATGAAACACATGTAGCTGCACCCTTCCTTATTGGACATTGCGACTGACTCCTGGCCTTCTTCCTGTAAATGTGTCCCTTGCTGTTAGCGGATTTCGTCAAGTTGGGCAATCTATTTAGTCCAAACCGTTGAGTGAAATAGAGGCATTAAGATACATTCAAAATCAACAAATTGCAACAAAGGTCCCTGGAAGAGAAAATGGAGCATATAAATCAACTTTGTCACTTTAGCCTCATGACTCCTGACTTCAACTTATTTGATGTCAATTGTACAGTATCAATCACCTCCAATTGACTCAATTAAATGGACCATACTATCTTAAAATTCAGCTTGAAGTTAATCCAAACCAACTAAAAGTTCACGATAAACCAATTCTAGAAAGAAACACAATGAGCTTGAACAGTAGGATGCAGTGACTTGAATGAGATAACCAGATTCAAGATGTGGTTGCAGATTATCGGCCAACTTGAAATAAACTTAAAACTGACCTATGAATTATAGAATTTTTAACTAAGTTGTTCTTCTCTATATTTGCCATGGAACCAGTTTTTTTTTTTTTTGAGGAGAGCCATGGAACCTGTTAAAGCACAGCATTCTTCCCTTGACAAACACAGGCTTTTTGTTAGGGGTTTGATAAATACAAGCTACATGAGAAGGGAATAAAAACTCAAAACACATAAAGCTTACGCTGATGAGGTATTATTTACAAACCTTAATCTCTTGTTTCTTAGGGCATTGTCTCATGCTAATACAAAACTCAAGGAAACATGAACTTATGATAAATACATCTTATAATTTTCTAGGTTAAAACCTTCATTTTACTGATAAGCATGTGCTTTCAGGGGATACATCACTTGAGATGCCCAAGGTTGCTCCTTATTTGAAGAATAGAACAACATTAAAAGGTAAAAACTATAATCCTTAATGGTAATCTTAAATCATTCAAAGACAAGTTCGCTACAACAAATGTATCCACCTACGACACATTATCAACAATTATGATGTAGTCAAGTATAGAAAAAAGCAGAACTCAAGAGCTCTTCAAGATGAACTTACAGGATAAAATGGTGAATTCACTGGATGAATCTCAACCTTATATTTTGGTTCCCGAGAACTCCGACCAAATGCTCGGCCTGCTATACAACAAATTCTTTAGACACCAAAAAATTGCTTTAAAATGATCAAGACATAAGACAACTGTTCTCCGTAAAAAGCACAAATATGAAGACTAATGTCTAATGTAACACCACCACCAGCATTTTAATGCCACTAACTTTTCCGGAGGCGGAACAAGATGCCTAAACTAAACACAGTGATGAACACTGATTCCGTTACTGATCCAACCTCTTATTCAGGATAATCTTAGAAGGATTTAAGGTCCCAAGGAAACATATCACATAATTAACAAGAGAGAACATTAGATGTTTTTTAAAAAATCTAATTATATGAAAATACCAATAATCAAACATGTATAGTGTTCAAATGCAGAATGAGATCATGCGTTAACAAACCCTAAATTACGATTCAAGAAACTACTTATCCAGATACATCGGAAAGTGATTATATATAAAAGAAATCGACTTACATCAGTAAAATAATTCAAAACTTGCAACCCAGAACACAAAAAAGGGACAGACATAAACCTTTTTTTTCTCATTATACAGAAATAAGTAAAAAACCTAACTACATAAGCGGCGATTAAGAGCAAAATTACAACTTGGAAAAATTCAATAAAATTGCAACTTGGAAAAATACAATCATTGAGAAAATCAAAGGGATGCGATCGAAAGATTACTAACCGGAGCTCGATGTGACGATCTCATCGGCAGAAACCAAGAGAGGGTAAGGATCGCAACGGAGGAGGGGGAAGAGGAGGAGGAGGAGGAGAAGGAAGCGGAGAGCCGGGAGCTTGCAGGAATCCATTGGAGAACAAGTTCGAAGGCCTGGTCGCCGGCGCGTCCCGGGGATCGCCGGCGCGTCCCCAGTCGTCGCGGCGGCGTTGGCTTCTGGGGGTTTTACTTCGGAGTTCGGACCACTCGGATCTTCCACCATCTCTTCGAGTTGCTCGGCGGTTGAATCATGCGAAGGGCTTACGAAACGAGACCAATCAGCTCGTGCCAAGTCAGCTGTTAAATCAGCTCTTCAAGTCGGCCGTCCATTGAAGGCTGCTGGTGGCGGCGGCAGCGGGGGCGGCGGCGCGCGATGGTGAGAGGAGGGATGAGATGTGCGGTGGCCTTAACTAGGAAGAAAAAGAAATCTATGATCTGAGATTAAAAAACTCAATCGAAATCTATATAAAAAAAAAAAACATTGCAATTTTATGATAGAGAGTCGAAGGTGCCGAGCCCGCAGATCTCCGCCACCATGTTGTTAACTAGGAAAAAAAAAACAAATCAGAAGAATCTATGATCTGAGATTAAAAAACTCAAAAGAAATCTGAAAAAAAGAAAGATTGCAATTTTATGAGATCCGGCAGTTTTTTTCTTCCCTTTTTTGTTTTCCTTCTCTCCGATAGAAGATCTCAGAGCATGCACGGTGTCGTTCTCGGTGGAGTAGATCTCACTAAGAAATATTCGGATAATTTAAAATTGTGTTTCGACTCTCAGTAGTTTATACTTTATTATATATAACAACTTTGGCCCAACTCTTCTAAAAACCATGCACGACTCCAAATCGAATTACGACTAAGAGACATTATATAACTCAGCTTTTTCAAGCTTATTTTTCTACGTCACAACACCTTTCGCTGGCCCGGACGCCTTGTTCTAAATCAAACTACGACTAATTGTGCTCGTTGTCGCACATCCGTCGACTCCTCTTGAACCGACTTCACCGGAGGACTACCAGCCCCACTCCACAACGTTCGAGCACGTTCTCTGTTTTCTGCGCAGGTAACTCCCTCCAGCGACGTTCGAGCACGCACGCTAGCTCCACTTGGAATCCACAACCACGGTTGACTCGCCGCCGGATCCGGCCGTCGGAAAGTTTCAAGATCCCTTCCCCTCCTCCTCCGTTTCTTCCGCCGCGTTGCCCTGTTTTCGCGTCGCGCGCAACGGGTACGCCTCTCTTCCCCTTCCCGGCCGGACAAGTTGAATAGTGGAGCACTTAATTTCCACCGTCCGATAGTTTCTGTCGTTGATCCAATCCAAGCCGTACATTATTCCTACAAGTCAGAATCGTAGATGCGCAAATTTTTATTCAAAAGACTTATAATTATTTCAAATATTTAACTTATTCATAATCTTAAATTGCATCAGGAGGAGAAAAAAGAGTTAGAATATGATGAAAAAGAACACAAGGCCCTCGATCCAGAAAATTCCAGAGGTACACTACTTTTGAAAGATAAATAAATATAATATAATATTTTATGAGTTAAATTGTCTAGATAATAGGCCTAAACAACTTTTTTTAATACAATTAGAAGTTAGAACCACCTAAAATTAATTATCCACCATTTCTCTTTCATACATATGGTTTTATTACTTTTAAAATTTTCTCATATCATATTTTTCTTTCTCGTGCTTCTAGGAACTATTGATCAAAATAATATCTCTTTTGGATTTCAAGGAAGCAGTTAGGACCAGTGTCATATCTTCTAGATGGAGACACTTGTGGAAATATATATCAAACATTGTGATTGATGCACCTAATGTGCTTTCCATTGAAACTAATATGATGGATAATATTAGCTTGGGACCACAACCTTGGGATAGGAGAGAAATTGATGCATTTGATAAAATCATTGAGGATTTCGTTCATGGCGCAAACTTTATCTTACAAAGTCATCGCGGATCATTCGAGTCCTTAGTAATTAACTTCTTCCTCCAAGGAAAGCACGTGACTGATCTCGACGCATGGATTTCATTAGCTATTGCATCGAAGACGAAGAAGCTCGTCCTCAACATTGGATCATCATTCGGAGCGCGTTACGATCTTTCGTGGAATCTTTTTTTAAGTGAAAGAGGAGGACGTTTTCTAGAGTTCTTGAAACTCAAGTCTTTCTCACTAGAGTCGCCAATTCAAAACTTTGATGGCGGCTTTGAGAATCTCAAAACCCTCATGTTAGAAGAAGTTGATGTCACTGATAAAGTCATCCAGAAGTTGTTGCCCGAGTGTGGTGCTCTAGAGAACTTGGACTTCCATTCATGCAATCAATTGGTTAACTTGGAGATCCCTACCTCACTGCACAAATTGCAAGTCCTGAGTGTCTGCTTCTGTGACAAGTTGATGAAGATAACATGTCACGTATCACTCTCCACTTTTTGTTATGTTGGTGATGCAGTGCCATTGGATTTTAAAGCAGTTGGGGAAGCAACTATCCATTTAAAGTCATCAACCCCAGATTATGTTATTGGTGATCTCCCTCATGCTATACCTTTTATGGAGACTCTAATCTTGGAAATGAAATGGTCGCTTAAGGTATGTCTTACGTTACTGAATATGCAATTAATTACTTGTTATTAATAATGACATTATCTTCTAAAAGATAAACATAAATTTATTCTTCATTTACATCTTTTTTTTTTCAGGTGTTACCATATTTGCAAGGTAAATTTATTTATCTAAGACACTTGGTTCTCAGAAATATGCGAGCAAGTGACGTTTCTTCAGCCACAGCTCTCGTCAACGTCGCTCCTTTTCTAGAGACATTTGAAGTGCACGTATGTGTTTCTAAAATTATTACCCCATTACATTTTTTTATTTTCACAAATATTTTTTGTTGTTTATTTTATTAGTTGTTAGGCTTCAGGATTTTTTTAGGACATGCTTATTTATACTTCTAATGTTTTATAAAGACATGTCACCAAGGGCATGTTTCTTATATATACTTCTAGTGCTGAATTGGTCTAAATGCATACTACATTCCATCAACAATGAAATACTTGTCTTTTCCATTGATGCTACTACATACAACATTTATGAATCTTTTTATATTGTGTAGTTATGGGGAGCTAAATTCGTTCAGAGCAGTAAAAGGATTGAAACAAGGGCAAATTGTCATCATCATCTTAAAATAGTTAAAATGTTTGGATTTACCGGTGACGAAGATCAACTCGAGTTGCTTAGCTTTTTCCTTGAAAATGCCAATAGACTTGAGGAAATGATCATCGATACAAGTACAAGATATTCTAAATCTGGGAATGATATAAAAGTGCCACCTGCTAAGGTCAAAATGGCCCGCAAGATACTCACTAAGCATCTTAGTCATCGCGTTCCTGAACATGTGAAACTTGTAGTATTGTGATTATTTTTTTTCCTCTTTCTATGTACACATCATTGATAGTTTCTTAGTCCATTGAAAATCATAAATAAGAAACTTCAGATAATTTATGTCTAACTTAAGTTGCATGACACAGTCTTTTAGTCATAAAGAATAGCCTGCCACGAACTTTGACATCTTGATTGAATACTATTGTATTTATGCTGATATATATATATATATATATATATATATTATTGTAGTAACTTTCAACATTGAGTCTCAATTTTGTTCGGTAATTCTTGAACTATTTCATTATTTCAAATTTAGTCCCTATTACTAGCTTATATGAAATTCCGAAAGGATGGACATGGTAAGGGATTCAAAACATACGGGTGTTTGCAGAGAAGAATGGACATGGTTGTATCCAACTCGGCCCGGGTTCTTCGCAGAGAAGAATCCAATCGCTATGTGAGATTATATGAAATTGATGCAAGAAACTAATAAAATCATATTAAGAATGAAATCCACATCATAACTATGTTTTCAAAAGTTTAAACAATAAAATATATTAAGAGAAAACCAAGGTTCAACATAATCTTCTTCTAACAATTAACCTAATCCATAATCGGAAGAATTAATATCAAATTCGAGGGAGAAAATATAAAATAAAGATTAAAAATTGTAAATCAAACTCCCAAGAAGTGGTGGACGTCTCTAGAACAAGCTTTGACCGAAACTATGCTCCAAACGATCGCCCGAAACTACGAAATCTCTACTTCTTCGATTGATTTGCAGTGGCGCGCAGTAGAACTTCGTCTCTCATTTCTGATGCGGCTAGGACTTCAAACTTTGAGATTGCATGATCCTTGGCTTCATGGTACATCCATATTTATAGGGGTGGCAGCCATTTTGGATTCCGAGTTGAGTTCGTGATTTAAATCCAAGTTAAAGTCGGTCGAAAAATTACGCGATCTGACAGTTTGACTGATTTGTACTAACTCGGGCCAGGTCTTATCCAACTTGGGCCAGGTTCAGTTCAGATTTTATTTTCGTATAAAAATCAATTCGGAGTTGGATTTTAATGCTAACCCAATCCGGATATGATGCCAGTCGGCCCGGGTTTCTCTTGAATCAATTATATGTGCTCTTTGTGCTTCATTTTACGTGCTTTTTCGATCCGATTGCTTTGCACCTCTAAAATGATGATCCTGAGAATAAAATAGATCAAAAGTGGGTAGCTTTGGACTCAAAATAAATTATGAAAATAAATAAGAAAATAGATGCATGCAATGATAAAAACTACAAAAAATAATCTAAATGATGCATGTAAAACATGTATAATAATGCATGCATCATATAGTTATATAATAATTACTTTTTTGTAATATCCATGCATACTTAGGATTAGTGATAAATAATAATGGTTAACTTATAAGAGTAAATATATTATTATTGATTTAGTATTTATTATTTAATGATGATAGATGGTATATTAATAATTTTTACCTTAAATTATTCTTATTCCTTTTTTTAACACATTCGTTTTTATTTCATTTATTTATACCCTTTGATAATTTTGCATTTTAATTTTATTCAATTTTAAATACTTATCTTTTTTATTCTAATTCCTATTTAATTTTATACCTATCATTTTCCCTCATTTTTAACCTTCCTTATATTCCTTTCCTTTTCCCTTTTTTTTAACCTTCCTATTTTTTAATCATTTTCTTTTATGATTTTTTCAAGATTTGAATTGTACCGGCCAGTTCAATCGATTTTTTTTTCAGTTCAATATCAAAATCGATTTTGGCATGAAACCGAATCGGATCGATGGTTGATTCACGGTTGAACCGGTCGGTTTAGTCCGATTTTGATAATATTGACCTTTTTAACCTTTGACATTAAATGAAAATCAGGTCATTTGATGTTCATAACCCTCGTTTCACTTGAGGGAAGAGGTACACTGTTGATTGATTTATTTGGAACTATGACAAGCTTTTATAACAACTGTGTTAGTTCTCTTTTCTAGCACAATAGTCTACTGGGTTTCAAAAAGTGTGTTTCACGGTAGCTTGTATGAAAATGGTGTGTTTCATTTGGATCTATCATTAAGAATCTAAGAAAAGGCAAATAAAAAAGAATTAAAAGAATGGAAATTGATAAGGTAGAACAAGGCATCCCATTTGTTGCTTTTGTAGGTATATTTGCACGTGCTACTTATAAAAGCAGCACACTGGACTAGATCGGATTAGGCTAATTAGATTTATATTGGGGTCGTTTGAATATTAGAACGGTGATTCTTTTGAATTTCAAGTGAATGGTTGAAGTAACACATTAGTTCGGATGTGTTTAAATAAAGTGAAATGTAATGATGAGAAATAAAAAATTGATGTGATAGAAAAATAATAGATGTAATAAATTAATTTTAACGAAGTGTTTGAAGAAAAAATAAATATTATAAATATAAAAATATAATCTATTAAAAAATAAAATATATATATTATTTTTTTACATATATATTATTTTATATAAAAACCAATTTTGAAATAAATTATATTTAATGAAATGTTAATTTTTAATAACTAATAATAAACAATATTATGTTAATCATTTATTGTAAATATCATATATATAAAATAAATTATTTTATAAAAGAAAGATGAGAGCGAGAAAATAAAGAAAGAAAAAAAGCGCTACAATGACATGAACAAGTTTGATAGAATGAAAAATGTATTGTTTGAAGGACTTAATTATTTCATCACAACCCTCTGAACTTAAATAAAAAATATAATCAAATTAATTAATTATATTCCTCCATATTCCACCATTCCCCTTCAAATTCCTCAATCAAAGAAACCCTTAAGGTGTATAGCTCATCCCAGAGTGCAAGACGCAATGATTCTTGCGGGCTGCTGTCGATAGTAGTGAGAAACTAGCGAAGGGTGCCATCAACGATCTCACAATGGAACGCTTGCTCATGGTTGTTGAGCAGGCTGCTGTCGAGTTGCTTAGCTTTTTCCTTGAAAATGCCAATAGACTTGAGGAAATGATCATCGATACAAGTACAAGATATTCTAAATCTGGGAATGATATAAAAGTGCCACCTGCTAAGGTCAAAATGGCCCGCAAGATACTCACTAAGCATCTTAGTCATCGCGTTCCTGAACATGTGAAACTTGTAGTATTGTGATTATTTTTTTTCCTCTTTCTATGTACACATCATTGATAGTTTCTTAGTCCATTGAAAATCATAAATAAGAAACTTCAGATAATTTATGTCTAACTTAAGTTGCATGACACAGTCTTTTAGTCATAAAGAATAGCCTGCCACGAACTTTGACATCTTGATTGAATACTATTGTATTTATGCTGATATATAAATAAATATATATATATATATATATATATATATTATATATTATTGTAGTAACTTTCAACATTGAGTCTCAATTTTGTTCGGTAATTCTTGAACTATTTCATTATTTCAAATTTAGTCCCTGTTACTAGCTTATATGAAATTGGATGGACAGGGTAAGGGATTCAAAACATACGGGTGTTTGCAGAGAAGAATGGACAGGGTTGTATCCAACTCGGCCCGGGTTCTTCGCAGAGAAGAATCCGATCGCTATGTGAGATTATATGAAATTGATGCAAGAAACTAATAAAATCATATTAAGAATGAAATCCACATCATAACTATGTTTTCAAAAGTTTAAACAATAAAATATATTAAGAGAAAACCAAGGTTCAACATAATCTTCTTCTAACAACTAAACTAATCCATAATCGAAAGAATTAATATCAAATTCGAGGGAGAAAATATAAAATAAAGATTAGAAATTGTAAATCAAACTCCCAAGAAGTGGTGGACGTCTCTAGAACAAGCTTTGACCGTGCAAAAAATACATTGACTTCAATGTTTTCAAATAATTTTTTGATATAGTTTCTTTTATCATCGTGTATATATATATATATATATATATATATATATGTATATAATCATGCATCAACGGTCCACATCTCATGAGATTAAACAAGAGGATGGACCTATTTTTTTTTTCATTTGAACCCGTTTCAACTAAGATATTTCAATCTTCACGATCTTGACCAATGATGCATGATTATAACTGTCGATATTCACTGATTTGAGAATGAGATCAAAATATCTGATCTCACGCTAATCTCTCTCTCTCTCTCTCTCTATATATATATATATATATATATATAGAGAGAGAGAGAGAGAGAGATTAATGTACCTACAAAGCATTTTCTATTTTGGAGGGATGCTAAGCACATCTCAACCATTGATCCACTGATCAACGATTGAGATAATTGATATTTTTAAATGATGAAGTTTAATCACTTTTTATCAGAATCATTGATCAGTCGATCAATGATTGAGATGTGCTCAGCATCCGTCCAAAGTAGAAGGTGCTTTGTAAGTATATTAATCCCGTATATATATTAACCACTTCACAAATTGTACGTGAAAATTAGGATTCGTTCTTATTGACACAAATAAGTTATTACTACTATTTTATTATATCATAAAATAATAGTTGTCATGCAAATCTTATTTATGAAATTATTTTTTCAAAGGATCAACATTTTGGCCAATAAGTTTAAATAATTTTCAAGCACTCGATTTTAGATGATAAAATTTTTCATTTTAAATAATAAAATGAATTTTAATGTATACATATATATATATATAACACTAAATTTCAAAATATATCACATAAGTGTTCCAAAAAATAATTTTGATGAAGAACAAGTTTTAAGAGTTTTTTAATCCGCGAATTCTCAACTCCAAATTTTTATTCAAAAGACTTATAATCATATATATATATATATATATATATATATATATATATATATATATATATATATATCTACACCGGATTGAACTCCAAGTTTTTTTTCTCAACTCCAAGTTTTTTCTCGACCGGATTGAACCAAATTTTATCAAAATAATAATATTATTTATAATAATATAAAGATATAATATAAGTTATATGATATAATATATGAATGTTGTACTAATAACCTATTAATAAGATAAACATGAATACTTAAAAGTTAAATATACAATATATGATGAAATAACCTATTATATTATATATTATAAATATATTAATACTAAAATATGAAGAAATTTTACATTTGTAACTATAAATAGAGGGGCTTTCAAATTGAATATACAAAATGATAATATTTTAATTATATAAACATGAATACCTAAAAGTTAGTTATTAAAAATATACAACTTTATTTATTTATAATTTAATATTTTATACGTGTAACTATAAATAGAGGGGCTTTCAATATTCATTTGCATACTCAATGCCTTCTTCAAAGGCAAAGAATACGCATGGACCTACAAACATTGGTTTGTGCGCAATAAAAAAAATTCTCATATGTAATTTCCTTCCATCTAATAAAAAATAAATGTTATAGGAATATATATATTATATTTATCTAAGAAAAAATGTTAAATGATATGAGGGTTTTTCAGTTTCCATTTGCATATTCGACATCCTTTTTGAAGGTATAGAGTACATGAGGACCAAAATATTTATGTCATGATATGAAGTTGAAGTTAACATGCATTTCATGTTCTAATGATATTATCTATTGATGATAATATAAATATCATCAAATTTTTAATATATTGTTATGATAATAGGTATCTACATCTTATATATCTATATATTTGTATATGTATATATGTTAGTATAAGTTAAACAAAGTATTCGACTACTATAAATTAAAAGTTTTTTTCTATAATAAATAATATATGAAATAAATGATACATTTTTATTCTATTCATAATCATATATTATTTATACTAATAAATTTTAGTTGAAATAGTTATTTTTTGTTGTTATGTTATTATTGTGCCAAGGAAATAGAACATTTACGTATATCAATCATTTTATTATTATTTGAAAGTTTGTTATAAATCGATATAAGATATATAATCAACTAATAATAAATAATAAATAATGCTTAATCATTATGTTATTATTATTAATAATTTGTTAATTTATTATTATATGTATATTTATATGTCATAGTTTGTCATACATATGTAATCACCTAATAATTACTATTTCTATTAATAAGTTTTAGTTGTATATGTTATTTCTACTAATAAGACGATAGAAGACTTATCTATATCAATAATTTAACAACTGGGTTTCTTAAACACTTTATCATTATTTTATAGTTTGTTATAAACCAATATAAGATATGTAGCAAACTAATAATAAAATAATCAACCAACTTAATCATTATATTATTATTATTATTATTAAAGGTTTGTTAATTTATTATATGTATATTTATATGTCATAGTTCACTATAAACCGATATAGAATATGTAATTACCTAATAATAAAATAGTCAATCCAACTTAATAATTTTGTTATTATTAAATTTTTAATTTATTATACTATAACTATATTTTTGTTTACATATATATATTTTTTGTTAATAATACTTATAATAATATATCAATCATTTAATAACTATGTTTGGTAATCATTTTATTATTATTGGATAGTTCATTATAAATCGATATAAAATACATAATCAATTAATAACAAAATATTCAACCAAATTTGATCATTTTTTATTATTAATAATAATTTATTAACTAATTAATATATTCTAATAAATAATAACAAATTATTCAAAAGCAATCATGTATAAAAGAATCATCAACTGATTAAGGTATAAAGATGCCTAAGTCAAAAGCTTGCATCTGATAGTGTGTGTATATATATATATAATATATATATATATAATTAATAAAAAAAATCATCAAGATTTTAATTATAATATTATGATAACAATTATAATGCACTAATATTCATAAAAATAACAGTATAATAATTTTAATAAGTATAAAATTAGCAATTGTTTTTTTTTTGTTAAAGTTAACACATATATAATTCATTTTATCCATATTTATATATCTGTATAAAAGAAAATGTAGAATATTCAAGTAGCATCCTCTCATTAAGTTGTGACCTTAAAATTATTTTTGTAAAAGAAATTTTGTAAAGCATGCTAGTTATGATAGATAATAATAAATAAACTAATTTGTACTAATGATTAATATATATCATAGTAATATTTTAAGTCTAATTAAGAATCTTATATATATATATATATATATATATATATAAGCAAAGTTAGAATTTGTCAAATGACAACTCTAACAATATTAATTTTTTAAAATGATAAAAGTTAAATTATATTTGTTATAATGAGTACAATAATATACATATACATAAATGCATACATACATATATACATACATATATACATACATATATATATAGCATAGTAGAAAGTGTCACATGCAGAGCTCTCGTGAATTCAAGTATAAAATGATAATATTTTAAAAATATAATATGCTCAAAAGTTAATTATTAAAACATATATCTTTATTTATACAAAATTTTAAAATAATATATTTGTAGTTATAAATAGAAGGATTTTCGATTCTCATTAACATACTCGACCTCTTTTTGAGGGGAAAGAGTACATTTGAATATAGGTGTGTGCATGATAAAAGAAAACATATATATATATAGGATTTAATGGCCATCATACGCCTGCTAAGGCGTATGATGGCCATACGCTTAAGCCTCACCGTCAAATTTAATCTGACGGTGGATGCTCTGCTTGTCATGCGGAGCGGCGGCAGCCGACGGCGGCGGCGCACCGGCGGAAGTTGCAGAAGCGGAGGAGGAGTCCTCGTCAGCGGGGAGGAAGAGGAGGAGGTTGACGATGGGGATGTTGGCCGCGAGGGAGACGATCGCCACGATCAGAGTTGTAGCGCCCTCGCCTCGTCGTCGTCGACGTCGCCATCGCCGGATCGGGAGAAAGAGGGAGGGATCAGATCACCTCGCGCCTCGCCATTGACATCGCCATCGCCAGATCGGGAGAAAGAGGTCGGATCAGATCGCCTCGCGCCTGGCCGCCGCCTTGCCGCTCGGATCCCCTGCAATCGCCCGCCCTCGCTTCGTCGTCATCATCGCCATCACCGGATCGGGGAGAAAGAGGGAGAGATCGTGCCTCGCCATCGCCCTCGCCTCATCGCCGTCGACGTCGCCATCGCTAGATCGGGAGAATGAGGGAGGGATCGGATCGCCGCCGCCTCGCCGCTCGCACTTCGCCGCTTAGATCCCCTGCAATCGCCCACCCTCGCTTCGTCGTCGACGCCGTCGCCGGATCAGGGAGAAAGAGGGAGAGATCGCGCCTTGCCGCCTCGTCGTAGCCGCCGTCGCTCATCGCCCTCGCCTCGTCGTAGCCGCCGTCGCTCATCGCCCTCGCCTCGTCATAGCCGCCGTCGCTCATAGCTGCTTGCGCCTCAACCAACCTTGTCTCGTCGCCTACCGTCCGATTAGATCGGACGATGAGTGGCAGCGTATGGGGGAGACGGAGATCGGAGACGGAGGAGAGAAGAGAGAGAGGAGGGGGAGAGAGAAGAGAGAGCGGATGGGAGGAGAGGAGAGAGAGGGGGGTAGTGAAGAGAGAATGCCATCCGTCCGATCTAATCGGACGGATGAAAAGCACGCGTATGATAAACATTAAATCCATATATATATAATTTTTATTTACCTAATAAAATATTAAATGTTGTAATATATATAATGAGAAATTTTAAAAATTAGGTTCTCATAATAGGAAGCTCGAGTTAAAAACTTGCATCTGCAACCCTAATGATGATATTTTTTCAGTAATCTAAAGATGATGCTGATACTTATTGATGATTAATATAAATATAATTATTATTATTTAAATATATTATTATGATAATTTATATCTGCATCTTATATATAAACAAATGTAGAAGATGTCAAGTGACATTAATTTAATATCAAATTTGAAATAAAATTATTTTAAAATTTGTTAAGATAGGATATGAATAAATTTTATACATATTTTTTGTTGGTATTGTTAAACATAGAATCACGATATTAAAATTTTAGTTATTAAAATATATAATATTGTTTGTTTATATTTAAAGTAATAAATTTTCTAAATTTTAATAATATACATTATAATTAATTTCATTTCTTATACTCATCGCATGAAAACAATTAAATTAAATAGATTTATAAAAGAAACCATGTGCAATTGATTAAGTTAATTCATGAATCATAATCAACATTGATGGTTAATAATTTATTTTGGCTATAGTTGATAATATTATATATACTATTAAATAAATGGTAAACGACGATAGATGTCACTCCTTCGTTATCTTTTCTTTTGGAATTAGTTTTGATATGATGGATAATGAAGTATATTATTTTTAAAAAAATCAGTACTATAAAAAGAAGTATTCATGAAATGAAATACATGAATCAATTTAGAGAATTTTCACCCATGCTCAAATAATAATATTTAAAGAAAAATAATTATCTTTAAAGATCCAAGAGATGGATTGGAGTTCAAAGATCTAAGAACCCTATAAATAAATTCTTAGGGCCGGCCGTCAAGGAGTTTCCTCCTCTTGGGTTCTCGATGTCTGGCGGCTGTGACGGCAAAGTGTGATTCGACGTCGAATGACTAGGCATGAAACAAGGTACGTAAGGGGGATCCGTAGGTTTAGTGTATGACACGATTATTTATTTAAATTGATTGTTGTTAGTGTTGACTTCAAAGTGAGTCATTGTTGATTCTTCGCATAGCGCGCCTTCAATTTTCTTAATAATTGAGAGAAAAGAAAAAATAACACATCGGATAAAAGAAGGATAAAGGACGTATGTGTATTGGAGAGGAAATCGAGAATGAAAAAAAAGGGAAAGAAAAGATGAATCAAGCCATGCAACGCTTGGTGCAGAAGGAGAAAAAAATCTAATAAAAATAATGAGAGGCGCAAAAATGTGCCGCTAGATGATTTACACAGAGAGGAAAGGGATTATGAGAGAGAGAAACTAAAGCACGTCTTCAATGCTAAGTCAAGAAGAAAGAAAAACAAAGAATTACGAGAGAGAGGGGGTGTTGGTTCATTGTACAGAGCCAATCAAGAGAGAAAAGAATGTGGAGAGAGAATAAAAGGTTTGGTCGAAGTTATGGAGAGGAAATTCCATTGTTGAATTCCCCGGCCAGAGAGAAAAGAATAAAGAAAAAAAATAGAGAGAAATTCCCTTCTTGAATTTCTTGAAGAAGAAGAACCGAAAGTAATTATATTAATTTAATAATCAATTTTATAGTAATTATCTTGTTATTATTATTGGAATATGATATGTTGATTTTGTTATTATTGATTGTGCAGATAATATTTATTATTTATTATTTATTATTATCATATCTAATTATCATATTAGATCATACCATCATATGTGATCATATTTTATTATCATATTCAATCCTATCACTGATTATGATATTGATCTAGTAGTCTTTCTGATTGGATTTTGTTTCACTTAAATTAAATTGTTAAAAGATAGACGTCTTAGGTAAACAAGATAAAAGTTGAAAGCTGCTAAATCTCCATGTTATCTGATTGTCTCCAAGCCCCCAGGTCATATTGTTATTGAATTGAATTGAATGGGCAGATAATGGACCTAAAGGTTTGAGGCGCCATTCTCCTTTAGAGAAGCTATGACTGTCCTGTGTTTGGTCATGGTCCCCCGTCATTCACTAATAATTGTTAGCGCTATCTTGTTGGGTGGCTTACCGTGACACTGATCCCCCACTAACCTACATAAAAGAGATATGGAGTTTCTCTTAATTACCCGAATGCTCCTCATTGAATTAGATAATTTCGAACATTGTAAATTAAATTGAATTGAATTAAAATCGAATCAAATTGAGTTGGATTGAAATCGAATTGAATTGAATAGATCATGGTCATTTGAATACTAGCGTGATTGGCATTGTCTTTGCCCATTGAATCGAATAAAATTGTTATTGATCAATGACCATTGATATTGAATTGAAAATTATTAAATTGAATAGTGCCATGGTGATCATGCATAATTTATATTGTTAATTGTTAAATCAATATTGATCGATCATTTGAGTTTTTCCTGATCCTTCCTATTGATCTATAATTTTATTGTCCTATTATTATATTGAATCATCGATCCAATTGATCATTAATTATTAATTATTGTAATTATTGATTGGTCTTTTGACCATAGCTTGATATAATTGATCATATTGATTAAATCATTATATTGTTAATTGATTATTGTATTGATTTCTCATCATTGATCATATCTTATTGAGCATATTGATTGTTTAGTAGACCCTACGTACTGAGTATTTTTATACTCATGGATATTTTTCTGTACTTGGATCCGTGAAGGTGAGAGAGCTATAGATGATGGTCTTGCAAGTGGCTATGCTCCGTGACAGACAGATGTTGCACATGTTCTAAATCGAGTGGTCTAGTTTTTATCATTTTCACATTTATTAGAATTGTGAATCTATCGATATCTCAATAATTTTGAATATTATGTATTATTAGCTATTATTATTGAAAAGTTCTTTCGCATTTATGGTGTAAATTTCGTAAAAATATTTTATAGAACAATGAGTAGCGCCTCTGGGACGACTCTGAGCACGTGTAAATCACGTGGGTCTCGGGACGTTACATATTATTTTAAGATTTAACCATCTTAAGAGCTATGACATCAAGTAGATTTAGTTTTGCCGAATGACAATCAATTAGTCGTCCTCCCCTTTTAAATGCATCAAATTTTTAATATTGAAAAATTAGAATTCAAGCATACATTTGTTCTATTAATATTAACAAGTGGGATATCATTGAAAAATGTTATTATCTTCATGAAAAAATACCTACAAAATCTAAATAAAGAGAAAAATATTTTGCAAAACTTGATTGGAAAGTTAATAATATTTTTTATTGTACTTCGAATTCAATGAAGTTTAATCGGATTTCAAGTTGTGAAACTGCAATCGAGATTTGAAAGAAACTCATCACTAACAAAGTTAAAGAATGTAGATTGAATATTTTAAATCATATCAATATGATTCTTTCAAAATGCATGATAATGAATCCATAAATAATATGGTTGCTCGATTTAATGATATTATGAATGGCTTAGTCTCCTTGGTCGAGTCAAGAACTAACCCTCAAAAAGTGAAAAAGATTTTCAGGTCTCTCTCTTCAAAATGACATACGAAGAGGACCGTGATCAAAGAAAAAGACTTGAATAAATTATATTGTGATGATTTTATTGATTCACTTCTAACCTATGAAATCTCAATCCAAAAAAATCATGAAGAAAAAGCCCCAAGAAAAAAATATTGGCATTGAAAGCAAATACAAAAGAAGAAGACTCAAGTGAAGAGGAAGTGGACGAAAAGAAACTTGCGCTCTACACAAAAAAACTAGATAAGTATCTCAAGTTGGTAAGAAAGAAAAACAAGAACGAGAAGCCAATAAGGAGATCACACAAACACCACAAAAAAGAAAAATTTCATAAAAGTAAAAATAAAAAATATGAAGAGTCTAGTGAAACAAGTGATTCATCAAGCTCTTATAGTGACAATGCAACATATGCTTAATGGCACACGGCGATGAGATAATTTTTAATCCTTCAAATTCAAATTATGACTCATCGAACTCTTCCGAAGAAATTTTTTTTTTAGATGTGAATAAAGAACTCTCCTCTCTTATATAAAGATATTTTTTAATTAAAAAGAAAATAAAAAAATTAATACATGAGATTGAAAAATTAAAAGAAGAAAAAAAATGAAATTGAGATGTTATAAATTACATATGCTTGTGAAATTATAAAAATAGCATGTTCTTTAGAAAAAAAGTAAAGAAGTAAAATAATCTTTTGAAAAATTCACAAAATAAGACTATTTTTAATGTAAGGAAAAATAATTTTTGGAAATACTTTGAAAATGAAAACTTTTATTGAAAATCCAATTATCCCTTTAATAGAAAATCACATTTCAAATATTTTACATGTGACTTTTATGGTCACTATACATATCAATGCAGAATAAGAAAATCAACACAACATGACATGATTTGAATTCCAAAATGAACATTGTCTAACAAAATAGGATCCAAAAAATTTTGGATACCAAAGGTTACATAATTACTTTTCAGGTGTGGCTCACATGCAAAGCAAAGGACAAGTGGTGAAGGCACAAAGGTTATGATAAAAGTAGCATTTACTTTTTTATTTCATCCAAAAATTTCAAAACTACTATTTCATTGAAAGAAAAGAGGAATACATATAAAATAGAAAAAGATTGGTCATAATGATAGGGGTAGCATGTTAAAATCTTCCAACATTATTCTTTGACATATCATTGATATTATTACTGTATCAAAGTTTTATGAAATATTTTTTAATACAATTTTTTCTTACTTGTGGTTTTCATAACCACTAGAACAATTTTATTTTTACCATTTTAGAATATCCATAAATTAAGGGAGAGCCACTTTTTTTACAAGTTTTTAACTCTTTATGATGCAACATTTTACATGTTAACAAAAAGGGGAGAATAAGTTTTTAAGGGCGAATCAAATATAGTCTCTTATATGCTTCATATACAAATTGTCCTTTTGATGAAACAAAAGGGGGAGAAATATGATATGAATATTGTTGAGATTTAGGGGGAGTAAAATTGATTTTACAAAAATTTTACAACTTTTTCACAACTTATATATTTTTCATATTTCTCAGTTTGTCTTCATCAAAAATGGAAAAATTGTTGGAGAAAAGTTTTTATCACATATAAAATTATATTTTGATGATACAAACTTCGAAAGGTTAAAGAAATGTTGAAAAAGTTTAAGTAAAAATGGATAGCTTTGTGCACTAACTTTGATTAAATAATTGACTATGATTTTGTTAGATTGTGGATGAATGATAAATCAAAATTGTAAAGAATCATGTTATCTATCCATAGAATTCAAGATTATCTAATTTGGACAACTGTGCAAAATATTATGCTCAAATAGTGTAGGTCGGTCAACCTATCAGTCGAAGCAAAGAAGGTCGATCGAGACAATATCGATCGATCGAATAAAAGATGTCGACCGATGAATACAGAGCCTGCCCCAGTTGACGTCGAGATAATACCGATCGATGGACCGATCGATCGATCAAGCACAAAAGTTGAAGAAATCGTGTAATGGTCACATAAACCGATCGACTGGTCCAAATGTGCGGTCGACCGGCCTCCGAGTCAAATGAACAGTAACAGTCAAATTTGAAGGAGAAATTTGTGGAATAATTTCTGGACCAATTTTCCACATATTAGAACTTATAAAAGGAGTACCAAAGCTATAAGCAAAAGCATTCATCCAAACCTTGAAGAAAAACTTCAAGTTATCAAAAGAAGATCATTCCTTGAAGTTTTCATTTTTAAGTTTTCTCTTCTTTCTCTCTTCTCTTCTTGTGAGATTAGCATTGTAAAAGAGAGAAGCATTTTATTTAGAAAAATTCTGAGACAGCTCCTGTATAAAAGAGGTTCAAAATCTTATCTCTTGAGCGAGATAAAAGATTAGTTTCATTTGAGAAGATGTGAGCCTTACCTTTTGAAGCGGAGAAAAGACGGTGGTATAAAGGACTTTTCTTTCTTGTCCCATTTGGAACAAATGAAGAGTTTTAGTAAAATCTTCGACGATCTCGAGGTCAGAAGTCGGAGCGAGGACGTAGGCCAAGGTGTGGCCGAACCTCATCAACAACCACCGTGTGATTGTGGTTGAATTCTCTCTCTCTCTCTCTCATATTATGCCTATGATCTGATTTGAATTATTTTGAGTTAAAGATTTGTGAATCGATTACTTTCGCGATGATTTTTGTAAAATCGATACTTTTATTTTTAACACCAATTCAACCCCCCATCCCCGGTGCCCTTTGGGATCCTACAATATTAATATATCTTGACATGCATCAATGGTGATTCTTGGGACGATTCAAATCATACTCAAGAGATCTGATAGGAATCAATGGATCTAATCCGAACTTATCTAAGAGAAGTTACCTAAGGTGATTTCAGAATTCACCCACCTGATTCTTGTCGTTTGCATTTGTCAATCTGCTAGGATTAATTGTTCTGCGCTCCTCCCCTTCGCCATGCTACCGATCAAAAGTGAGAGAAATGTGATGAAGAGGAGGTCTGATTGTGCAGATGTGTGGTGAAAAGGTGAGCATCCAAATGATTCTTACAATCATTGCAGTAGTAGTGTGGGACTCTCTCCTTCGTGTTGTGCGTGATTGGTTTCTACAGATCTGATAAGATTATGATAGTCATCTGGAGATATGGTCACTTGACTTTTGATTTAGATTAGATATCTTGAGGGATTGAACAAACTAAAAAAAATAGGTAATCGTCAAATGAGACAATTATATTGGAATCAAATCAAGAGTTTTATAAATCATTTGAGGATGGATCGTTCTTGGCAATTATGACATTGGAATAAAGTGATTCATTATCCTTCCTATGTTTCGATCCACTGTTTCCATGCTTTGTTCAATATTTTGATCATGGGAGTTGCCTTCAACCTTAACTTTTGGTTTACCTTACATTGTCTTCGATTAATCTTTTTGTCACAATGTCATATCATATAATTTCATAGAAGGCCAGTGGTACAGAAAGTTCTTTTCCTTTAGACTGAAGTATCGTTCAACTCTATATGTAGGGAAATGAATCAGTATAATAGTAATAGAGGAGTGAAAAGCACTCCGAATCGATATTAAGATCGAACGATATCTATGATGAGGTGTTGATCACATGGTAAAATCCAATCCATAATGATCAAAATAATTTATGCACACTACATAACATAAGTCTTAGTAAAACATTATGAATGTAGGTGAACACATGGAGTAAATTCAAACAATAAGGTAGGAGAACAAAACAATCATCAAAATAAAAGACAAACAATCATTTTTTATCCTTTACACATTATTCCATTGTCTTCTACATTAACAATATCCCTTAGCACATGGGAGAGATTCAAGATAACACTAGAGTTGAAATGGAAATCAAACCATATATAAGACATATGATCAGATCATGAATGGTCCACTTAATCAAGATAAAATCTTAAAAATTGTTCATCAACATTGAGGCATCTTAGAGAGCATCCTAATTGAAATAGGATTTCAATGAACTATAATTTTTATTTTTCTTTAATTTTTCAATGTACAAACATCATATGTATCATGGCTTGCTTAATCCATTATCAAAATGTTATAGGTTTTATTTTCCCTTTTGAACTATTAATCATGATTATATAATTGATTACCTTATATGATTGGGCATTATTATGAAAACTATAAATATATCGATTGTCAAAATAAATCAATTTTTTTTAAATTCCTAATCATCCATCTTAGGTGATTAACTTACTTCTCAAGTAACCTTGTAGGGGACTTATAAAATCCTTATATGTTATATTGACCTTAAAATTTCTAAAATTTGCTCACATGATGATTTGATCTTTTAACAACTGATAGAAGGAGGGGTCATATCCTCCTTAGTCATATATAAATTAAGCGACTTGAAGTTCATTCGAACAACCATCCATTTTCAATCCTCATATGCATTTCATAGTCTATTCAATTTGTTATTTTTCTTACCGACAGTACTAATTCGTCTTGGAAATATCTGTAACTAATGATAGAGAAATCATTATTTTGATCATAGCTATCTATGAACATTTCATACTGAGAGTAATTTCAAGCTGTATAACAAATAAGTTTCAATAATTATTTCATCATATACTATAAATTAATTTTAAATAATTATACTACGTTATATGTACCCATACGGGTGGGTATGACAAATCTAAAATTCAAATAAGCGAGGCAGTAAATTACTTATTGGATTATAATTTTTTTCTAACATTTACTCGAATCAATGTGACTTCTTTTTCTTCTCTTTTTTTTTAACTTCTATATTTGTCCATCCATATATTATACATTATTTTTTTATAGCTAGATTTTTACTTAAACTATCATCCAACTAAGGTTACCTAAAAAAACAAAATACTTAATAATTATAATTATTAGCTTCAATGTAAGCTAATCCTACTAAAAATTCATATAAGTAGTTTGGATTTTGCTTGGTCCTTTACCAAATAATGTAGGGGGCATATGAAGTCTAAGTCACCATGAACATTATAGGTCCATAATTATAACATAAACATATAAAATCATACATTAAACCTAACTCGATAAATCTATATAATGACATAGGTCAATATCATTTCATTATGATAATGTTAAATTTATCGACCTTTATGATCCTTAGCATAGTTGATTTCATACAAATTCTCTTGTATTATTTGGATTCATCTCATACCTAATTGTGGTGTGAGTCAAATCTTTTACATCTTTGATTACTCTCATATTTCATTTTCTTCTTCAATCTACATCTCTTTGCAATCGATATGTCTAATCATTTTTCTTCTTCTTTTTGCAAGTCCGTGAGTAGGATGATCGTGAAAGAGATGGAAAATATGAGTAATGAGAAACAAATTATATAGAAAATGTCTTTAATGCTATGTGGATAATCATCATTCACATATTTGTTGCACATCTCTTAATTGTTCAAAATGAACAATCGATATTGGTTTCTTTCTGAGGCTGCATCCTCGTACTCTGGCCTCATCATCCATGATCTAGGTCATGGCCTCGACTCCGACCATGTCCACGACCCTATTGAACTGGTGTCTGGGTTCAGTAAGTTGGCCTTCAGCCTCAGAAGCTACTTGGGAGGTTCTGGCCTCCCGCTCCTTAATCCTCTTTCGACGTCTTGATATGCTTATCCTTGAATCATGAAAAATAATATATTAACAATCAATACACTTTAATAACGGTGAACTTTACTTACAAATCTTACAAGTCTGCTCAGTGAAACCATATGAATCATTATGATACTATACAATGAGACGTCAAGAGAGTCCTAACTTTAGTCTCTAATATCATAAATGTCACGCCTCCAAATCGATCAATGCCACGTGGTGAAAACTAATTTGAAGATGTTACAAACGTTATGGCATTGACCATAATATTGACTAAGACTCGATCAAGAATCAAGACACATCAGCAAAAGAAAGAATAAAATAATAAAGAAATGCGGAAGATAACATTAACCACAAAAGTCCAAGATATGGCTACATCATCTCTAAATAAAACTATCATAAAGTCTACATCATAAGTTCATAAATGCAGAAGAAAATAAATAGATAAATATGCCCTTTGATTCATGTGCTTGATAGTCGCTTTGAGCATCGTCGCAGCACACTAACTCAACACCGTCACTGACCTGGTCCTGTGAAGATCAAACACAAGGAAAGTAATTCTCCTGTAATCCTTACAGCCTAGTGGGGAATCAATAACAATATATTATACCTAACTCCAATTAGAATAAATCAAAATATAAAGATTAGTATTTATCTGGGTTAGAATAGGAACATGAGAATCATCATAATTCATGAGTAAAGATAAATCAATAGATGTCAGGAATCAATGAAATCAAGTGATACATAATAGTTTTGGAATCAATAGTATACTTAGTAATCATGATAACATGCGATGGTCATAACTTAATTTAGTATTTATGTTTCTTTATTTCACCATGCTTCTTTGTTTTGGACCATACATAGAAATTAGGTAATTTTAGGTGCCTTTAAATTTCTTATCATTTACTTATCATAGGATGAGTTCTTGTTTATCTAAGGGGTATGCTGAGCAAAATGATACAATTGAGTGCGGGTCAACGATTGATCAAGTCATGACCAAGGGAGCGACCTTTTTATAAAAGCACTTGGCATAGGCTGACAATCCAATAGTTATCTTGCATGTTGTCTTGATGGTTACTTTAACATCTTGTGTCTTGTTGTTTGTCATAATCAAGGAGTCAATGGATCAATGATAGGAACAAAACAAACATGAAAATTCTTGTCTTAAATCAAGATGAAATCATACATAAAAAATCCAGTACAAATCATGATAGGCATAAGCATAAATAGGTAAAGTTCAAATCAAATTCAGAAATCAGCAAAAAAACATGAAAAGAGTCTCAGAACCCAGGCTGCGTATATGGTGGCCCGGGCCGGGTTCGTAGCAAGAACTTGGGCCTAGTATGACACACCCCCAGGCCGAATTCGTAGAAAGAGTCGCACAATATCGGGTAGACACAACCCAGGCTAGGTCCAATGGAACCTGGGTTAGGTACTAAAATGTTGAGAGTTCGGCCGATGCTTCGTCTGCTAACCTGGGCTGAGTTCATAGTGAACCGGATCGAGTTCCGCAAACACATGACGTGAAATAGGTTTACTGAGTCAGTTTTAGTTTGAACTCAGGCCGGGTTACTATATTTCCAGAATGTCGAGAGTGATACAATATAACAATCATATTATTCGACATGCACAAATGAAGCACGATGCAAACATAAAATAAAATCATAGATCAAGACACTATATGTGCGAAATTTATGGGTGTGGGGCATAATCGTTATGGCAGATTAAACGAGTACAATAAGTAGGGAAGAGCAAAACCAGGTTCGGGTCCGAGTCCACCCAGACCTAGTCCCGACCCGATTTTGCCCGAGAATAAAAATAATAAGAACCAGTCCCGGACCCGGTCCCGGTCGGTTCCGAGACCAGTCGAACCCGGAAAATCGAGAATAAAATCGGGAATCAAATTGGGAATCAAATTAAATTAAATAATTTTATATTATCAAAATTAAATTAGAATTTATACAAGTTAATAAATTATTACAATTATATTTTAGTTAAGAACCAAGCATTTCTCTTAGAATTTGAACCGAGTTTAGTCAAATCATATTAGAATATTTTAAAATTGTAAAATTATAATATATTATTTAAAATTAGATAAATTTAATATATTATTATAATTATATTTTATTTTAATTGGACTGGGTCTAAGGTCGATCGGGTCTCGGGTCGACTAGGTCGACCCATACCATGTTCACCCCTAACAATAAGTATACTAGGTACAGCTAATCACAGCAACAACACGAATCATAACAGACAAATCATATCCACTACAGGCATAGGTATGATGTTGACTCAGGCATATTAAAGAGATCAATCAAACATATTATATTAATAGATCTTGACATGCATTAGTGGTGATTCTTGGGATGATTCAAATCATACTCAACTGATCTCATAGGAATCAATGGATCTAATCCGAACTTATTCTAAGATGATTTGAGAATTCACCCACTTGATTCCTGTTATTTGCTTTTGTCAATCTGCTAGGATCAATTGTTCTGCGTCCCTCCCCTCTGTCCTTTGTTGTGACTCGTTGGACGTTCTCCCTCTGCAGACCGACCAAAAGTGAGAGGAATGTGATGAGGAGGAGGTTTGATTGATGCAGATGTGTGGTGAAAAGAACTAAATTATCCTTACAATCGTGCAGTAGTAGTAGTGTGGGACTCTCTCCTTCATGATGTGCATGATTGGTTTCTACATATCTGATAAGATTATGAGAGGTATGGGTGGTTATGTGCAGTAATGATTTTTAATTCTCATTATTCCCTTTCCTCTTGACTGCTGCCAGATATGTATCCCTTAAATGTCAGGATTGTGGCGTTTGATTTCGTAGTGGCCGTTTCATCTTAATTCGTTATTTTTGTCAAGTGTTACAACATGTGTCATATATTAAACATATTCTAATCGTCTTAATTTATTCTAAATTTAAATCTTAATCCTCAGAGATAAGGTACATCCTAATTTTATCTTATAGATATCAATATTACGTATCTTAATATATCCTAATGTTTTACGTATCCTAAAGTTCAACTAAACTAAATTAATAAAATACCTAAACTATTTTTTACTTAAGTAGTGATTAGTTTTGAGATTCAAACACCACTATGTTTGTCTCTGCACGCAGGAAAAGAATTAATTTTAACTTTCTATTAACTTGAAATTTCTTAAACGTAGTAATAATATTAATATTATAATAATAATAATAATAATAATAATAATATTTTAATATAATTAATATTAATCAACGTATCAAACATTAAGACTGATAATGTTCCAACATATTTCAAAATCTAATCCTAAACAAAATTCTAATCAATTCTAAATAATAATAATAATAATAATAATAATAATAATAAGATTTTAATAGAATTAATATTAGTCAACGTATCAAACATTAACACTGATAATGTTCCAACATATTTCAAAATCTAATCCTAAACAAAATTCTAATCAGTTCTTGGTCAATTTTGCCTCCGAAATTGGAAGGTAGTCCCTTATATAAATTAATAAAATTATGAATCCTAAACAAAATTAACAAAATAAAATTATTAATATTAGTTAATTCTGGATATCATATAAATTAACAATCCTAATCAACTACTTTAATACTGATAATATCCCAACATATTTCAGATTATACACCTGAACAAAATCCTATTAAAAATCTTAGTCAATATTATCTCTAAAATTGGAACGTAATCCCTTAAATAAATTAATAAAATTATGAATCCTAATGTATTTCAAATTCTAATTATAATCTCAATAAAAAATCAATGTTTAAATTAACTAGTCTGATATATTTTAAATCCTAATGCGTAGGTAAATGCATGCAACAAGTGTTGTAATATGACGGCGACATAAGTCATCTATTAAAAAAAATTAATAATCCATTTTTTTCAAATTCTAATCCTAATCTATATTATATGTATGTAAGATGATATATATATGTTAGTTTTATCCTAAACTTTTGTAATAATAGCATTTCTCCTAATCTTAATACATATATACAAATTTATACTTTTAATCTATCTCTTATGCATAGTCTATCTCTTAGAAGATTGTGACACACATAGTTATTATTTGTTAACTAATACTCCTAATGTATTAATAAGATTCAAAGAAATATCATATTATAACTATAAATATAATCTGATTTATTATAATATTCAGAATTTCTCATGAAATAAAAAATATATTATCGTTAAAAGTTTGTTATATAAGGTAGTAATATCCATAAGACTAAAAATAAAAAGAAGATTATATCCAAATGGTATATATATTTTGATTATAAATAGAATTATTTATTTATTTAAACAATTAAATATTCTAATAACCTTTTAAATTTCCTTCGATAATAAGATTTATATTTTTTTATTATTTTCCATTTTGTAAGCAACAATAATAATTATAGAATATGGAATGTAATAATATATGCATAAACAAATAAACCTTTTAATCACTTTCAACATTTCCTTCGAAAATAAAATTTATGTTTCTTTATTATTTTCTTCTTTAAAAGATAATGTTAATTATATAATATAAAATATAGTAACATATGTATATGCAGTGGTTTTAACCAAATTAATTAAAAAATATTTTTTGTGTGATTTAAAAAATAAAAAAATTTAAATATATTAAAAAGGAATTATAGAAAATGTGTATAATAATAAAACATTATATTATATAATAATAATAATTGAATTTGAAAAGAATTGGGAATTTGAATCAATTAAATCAAGTAAATAAAAAGTGATTGCAATACTGGGGGGAGGCCCTTCTCACCGAAACTCGCCCGCAGTTGGAAGGCATTTAGCGTAATTTACCTAGCAAACATCTAATATCACATTACAACTCCATCCATCAACCGACTTCCTCCACACTATCGCTGCCGCCATTAAGTATTATAATTAATTAATAAAGGGATGGAATAGGGTCGCGTAGTAAGTAAGGGGTGATGGAGTGTGGTATGTCATTAGAAAATTCATGTTTAAATAATAAGTTATAAAAAATAATGATATGAGAATGGAATATTTATTTATTAAAAAGTCAATTTTACCCTTTATTATATATAAACTATTTATAATATCTAATGAGTAATAAATATTTATTACTTTACCACTTAATTTATTTTTCTTTTTTTGTTTTGTCTATTTTTCTATTTTTATTATATTATTATTTTTATTTTGAACTATTTTATCCATCTTTTTTTATAAAAAAACAATATATATATATTTATATTTATATGATAGAAAAAGATAATTTATGAATGGAAGAGAAATAGAAATGGAGAGATGATTTAATTTGATAACAAAAGAAATGTTCATTTGATAATAAAAGAGGGATTAATTTATTCTAAAATTATTTATTTCTTATCATTTCACCATGAAATGAAAAATGTGATGTTCACCCCACCCCTTTAACTTAAATAAAAAATATATTCAAATATGATTTAACTAATATCATTACTTCATATTCTACCTCATCTCTTCAAATTATTCGATCCAATAAAAAGGGTGGCAACTCTAGAACTGCTGCGATCGAAGCCTTCATTGTTCCCGCGATGACTCCTTCGCCTAGCCATCGCCTTCGTCCGTGGTGGCAACATTGCCCACCCCAAAATGGAGACGGAGTCTCCTCCGATTTCGATATGCATTCGTCCTCCTCAAGTGCGCCCACGAACTCAAATCGGCTCTTTCACGCGAAGGACTACGCGGCTTTTTTATTTTTGTGATTTTTAAATAAATATATTATAAGATATCAATATATGCATAAGTAGGTTTTTATTTGGATGAAATATGAATACAATTAAATAAAAAATTCTTTCGATAAATGTATTATTTTTTAAAAAATAATAATTTGAATTAATAAATTTAATTTGAGTTAATTCAGAATAATCTTTTCTTTCTAAAAGATAATGACTATTTTTGAAATAAACATAGTTTGACAACATAAATTCAATAAGAGTTCATTTAAGAAAACTATTTCATTTTTTATAATGTTATAAATATAATAAAGTTAAAAATATTTCCTTATAAACATTTCTTATATTTTATCTTGAAATTTATATTTGTTAAAAACATATTCACACTGCGTTATTTAATATCTTAATAATATTAGTTAAATAATCAAACTACCTTAAATAAGAAAAAATTTTGAAACTTCTTTTCATAAAAGAATAGAATTAATAATTCCAATCAAACTTCAATAGAAATAAGTATCATTCTATTAAGTGTTTTAAAAATTGAAGAAAAAACTGTTTTCCTTTTTAAAATAAATAATGTGTTATTTTTCATTAAAGAAAAATAATTTCAAGAAGGCTTGTGCCAAAATATGATCAAAAAATAACATTATTAATATAATTCATTTCTAATAAATATATTAAAAGTTAAAGTTTAATAAAAAAATGAGAATTCTATATAAATAAAATTAGAATATTATTCTTGGACTAGAAGTAAATTTAAATTGATTATAGTTAAGTATTTTTTTAAAGAAAATGTTTTTATTTAAATTAATAACTTGAAGAAGTAATGTGTCAATATTAAATAAAAAATTTTTTTTTATGAAGGACAAACTTTAAGAAAAGGTGAAGGCCCTATATAAATAAAGATAAAATAAAATTCTTGATTTGAGCATATATAAATTATGTTCGGGTATAATTGAGATAAGTAGCCTTTTATGCATTTTTTAAATAAATAAATAGTGCATTATATTCTTATTAATATAATTACACTGTCATGTTTTTAATTTTACTTTCAATTTCTTTTTCATACATGTCAATATTTTTGAGAGAATAGTCTAACTCATTTAACACTTTTGCATTATAAAAAAATGTTTCGATACTTTTAAAATTATGATGGCATAGTTATATAATAATTACTTTTTGTAATACCCTGCATTGCACAGGACTTAGGACTAGTGATAAATAATAATGGTTAACTTATAAATATAAATAGATTATTATCGATTTAGTATTTATTATTTAATGATGATAGATGGTATATTAATAATTTTTATCTTAAATTATTCTTATTCCTTTTTTTAACACAATCCTTTTTATTTTCTTTATTTATACCCTTTGATAATTTTGCATTTTAATTTTATTCAATTTTAAATACTTATCTTTTTTAGTCTAATTCCAATTTAATTTTATACCTATCATTTCTCCTCCTCTTTAACCTTCCTTACATTCCTTTCTTTTTTCGTTTTTTAACCTTCCTATTTTTTAATCATCATCTTTTATGATTTTTTTCAAAATTTAAATTGTACTGGCCGGTTCAATCGATATTTTTCAATTCAATATCAAAATTAATTTTGACATGAAACCAAATCGAATCGATGGTTGATTCACGGTTGAACCGGTCGGTCTGGTCCGATTTTGATAATGTTGATTTTTTTTAATCTTTGACATTAAATGAAAATCAGATCATTTGATGTTCATAACCCTCATTTCACTTGTGGGAAGAGGTACACTGTTGAATGATTTATTTGGAACTATGACAGGCTTTATAACAATTGTGTTAGTTCTCTTTTCTAGCAAAATAGTCTACTGGGTTTGAAAAAGTGTGTTTCACGGTAGCTTGTATGGAAATGGTGTGTTTCACTTGGATCTATCTCTTTTAATGTTGACATGGATCTAAGAAAAGGCAAATAAAAAAGAATTAAAAGACTGGAAATTGATAAGGTAGAACAAGGCATCCCATTTGTTGCTTTCGTAGGTATATGTGCACGTGCTGCTTTATAGCAGCACATTGGACCAGATCGGGTTTGGGTAATTAGATTTATATTAGGGTCGTTTGAATATTTGAATGGTGATTCTTTTGAATTTAAAGTGACACGTTAGTTCGGATGTGATTAAATGAAGTGAAACGTAACGACGAGGAATAAAAAATTAATGTGATAGAAAAAAATATAATAGATTAACTTTAATGAGGTGTTTGAAGAAAAAATATATATTATAAATATAAAATATAATTTATTAAAAATATATATTAATTTCTTTTACATATATATTATTTTTAACAAAAATGAAATTTGAAATAAATTATATTTAATGAAATGTTAATTTTTAATGAAATAACTAATAATAAACAATATTATGTTAATCATTTATTATAAATATCATATATATATATATAATAATAATAATAATAAATTCGCACTTTTTGGGATATTACATTCCTCCACTCCGCCTCCCCAATTAATCCCACCCCATCTTCTTCTCCTGCCTCATGAAAAAACAAAGAGACCACATATTTTCCATCCCTCATCAAAGACAACAGGTGTCCCATGTTTTCCTTCTCCCTCTCGAAGGCTTTTTCTGCTCCTCACCAAAGAATGCAGTGGCAGGGGGCTCTACGTACGGTGCATGGACAGTTGTGTGTATGCTGAGTGTTCGCTTTATTAAAATTTCCTTCTTGTGATTTTTGAGTTGACATCTATTGAAAGAAGGTCAATATGATGTTCCATAGCATGGTTAATGACCTGGCCTGACAATGTTAAAGAAGAGTAAAAAGAGTTTGTCTAATCAAGATTATCAAAATTGCTAGTCAGATCGTACGATCCTATTTAAGATTTGTGATCTCGATTTCAAATGTGAAATTATTTTTTTAGAATCGGCAGGATCCAATGCTATCATTTTAATTTTTTGTTTTAGTTCTTTTTATTTTTTTCACCAAGTGCAATATAAATTTTGGAGAAATAAAATTAAGAGAAAGATTATTAGTTATAATTAAAATTTTAAAATAATTTTTCACAAAATTGTTTATACAATTGTATTCCATATTAATCATATTATTGTCATTTTTTATTATTTCAGTCACTAAATTACTACTATATAAGTAATATATAAGTGTTTATAGAAGTATCAGTAAGATGGTACTCCAGTTAACATTATTTATAATATAAATTATTACGAGTTTATTTTAAAAATTAATTTTTAAATACTTTTGTATATTAAATTATTTCATCCTTGATCCGATCTCGACTACCTTGTATCTAATCATCATGCTAAAATATAAATGATGATAAAATCGTGTTATCTACATCTTTCTATAGTTTGGTCATTTTGGTCTGGAAAATTAATTTGCTCTAAATTCTAAACATCTAGTTTAAAGTAACTTATACGAGTTTATGTTACCGTGTGTTTGTTGAGCACAACCTAATCCTCCCAATATTTGAATGTTGATGTATTATGCTTTCATTAGAATGATTTAGACAATGCTATGTTAACTCTAGAATGATTTAATGACTGTCTACATTGGATATAAATATAAATTAAATTTGATATATAATTATTGGTTATAAAATTAAATTTAATATAATTTTTAATCGCGCGATGGTTTCACTAGTTTATATATAACAACTTTGGCCCAACTCTTCTAAAACCATGCACGACTCCAAATCAAACTACGACTAAGAGACTACATAACATAAGAGAATCCTCCTCAGCCTTTTCAAGCTTCTTCTACGTCACAACACCCTTCGCTGGCCCGGAGGCCTAGTTCTAAATCAAACTACGACTAGTTTCGCTCGCAGTCGCACATCCGTCGACTCCCCTTGAACGACTTCGTCGGAGGACTGCCAGCCCCACTCCATGACTGCCGGATGCCTTTAAAAATTAACTAATCTACTGGATTACATCTTAACTACATGCAAACCTAATCCCAACCAAAGGGACCCCTAGTGTTCCATCAACGATACAATACTTGTCCTTTCCATTGTTGCTACGATATACACATCATTTATGAATCTTTTTATATTGTGTAGTTATGGGTAGCAAAGTTCGTACGCAGCAGTAAAAGGATTGAAACAACGGCAAAGTGTCATGATCATCTTAAAATAGTTAAAATGTTTGGATTTACCAGTTACAAAAGATCAACTCGAGTTGCTTAGCTTCTTCCTTGCAAATGCCAATAGACTGAGGAAATGATCATCGATACAAGTACAAGATATTCTGAATTTGGGGATGATATAAAAGTGACACCTGCTAAGATCAAAATGGCCCGCAAGATACTCACTAAGCATCTTAGTCATCGCGTTCCTGAACATGTGAAACTTGTATTATTGTGATTCTTTTTTTTCCTCTTTTTATGTACACATCATTGATAGTTTCTTAATCCATTGAAAATCATAAATAAGAAACTTTAGATAATTTCTAACTTAAGTTGCATGGCGAACTCTTTCGCCTCGTTTGGTATCTGAATGATAGCAAGAACAATAGTGTAAATCCAGGGCCCAAACAAATAATAAAATTAATATATATAACATTTATAATTTAGGTAATTTTAAAAAATGGAATTAAAATACTCTAAGGGACAGTGTGGTCTTTTGCAAAACAAGAAAAAAAAATAATAAAGGAATACTTTTAAAAGTAGAGGGCTTTTTGGTCATTGTGCAAGATTGGACAAAGAAAAAGAATGACATGTATAAAAAAAGAGAAGCAGCATCCTCTTCTTCCTTCTCGCCCACCTGACTGCTACAATGCCGTGCAAGTTCCAGCCATTACCACTTTTGGCACTCGGTTCTTCGTCACTTGGCCATTGGTTTTCGCGTGTGAGGTGTCATTGGAAAGAGGATGACGAGACGAACATTTTGACATGAGATAGGTGAAGATCGGTCCACCGTAGATGACGTAGTAAGCTTCGAATACGAGGAAAGGGGATTCGCCGGTAACCGGTTCCGGCTTCGATTCGCGCCGATCTTCCTTCTGATGAGTTTTTAACATCCTCAGGTCTATTAGGTTCATGTGGAGGGGTTTTAAACGTGTTTTCACTCCCAATCTGGTAGGTGGCCGAGATTGGAGTTTTCCGATAATCTGTCCGAAGATATTTTCTGGCGAGTTCGGCGAGAAGATTCCATCGGTGTTAATATGAGAAGATCTCATGGAGTGAGTATGGAGTCCGCATCTGCAAGGGGGAGTTCATTCCTGCTGGATTTCGTCGCCAATGTCGGGGAAAGGAGTATGTTGCCGGAGCAGTTTCGAATTGCCGGAGCAGTTTCAACCTCATTCCACGATGGTTCTCCTCCGGTGAGTTCCTAATGATTTGTAATTGGTAATGAGAATGCATCAAGGGTTAAATGGGGTCTGATTTTTGGTTTGTTCATTGGCTTTCTGGATGACGACCGCTGCTTTCCCCATTTGGGATTTGTTTAAAGATGATCAATGTTGGTCACCTATAAATAGTTTGAGGCTGCTATCCAAATACTCAAAGTGATTCCTGCTGGATTCTTGGCGGGTGAGTCCAGAATTGATCTTTTAAACATTCTTGTGAAGTTTCCATTGGTTGTTAGTTTGATTCCGAGGCCAATTTGAGTGCTGAAGTTGACTGTCGGGGCTAAGGCATGAGTGTGTGTGAGGGTTGTGAGATGTATTTGTGAAATCCTTTTAATTCATTCGAATATGATTGTCTAAATTGACATTTCTAAATTTTTTACTCAATGTTTTTTAGTATGCATGGTTAGGAGTTGCCGAAACAGTGAGAGCATTGTCGCTCATATATGATTATTGCGCATATGGTTCGTAGATTTAGTTGGAGAGTGAGCTTCTGACTCACTGTTTTGGGCTTGAGTTCCACTCTTTTATTTTTCTTATGAAGTGTTAGAGATGATCTTTATAACTGTCTGCAATGGTTAAAATTTTGGAATTTAATTGCCTGAGATAAATTATGAAATGTTGTACGTGACTAATGGACAAATTTACGTGTACGTCATGCCAAAATTTTTGAAAAGTTTCAAAATTAATTGATTTTTGGAACGTTGGTTTTCATTGCATATTTGAATTTGAAATTTAACGATTGATTTTCTGATTTCACCCCTTGTAGCGCCTAATCGAGAGTTGGGCGTTATAAAGTCTTATTCTTATTTTTACATCTAAACCCCTTTAAAATTACTTAGAACAAGATTGTTCACGTCCAAATTAAAAACCACTCAATTATGTCCTACTCTATTCGTACACATACCAAGAACATATTTGGTCCACCATTTTTTTATCCATTTTGTTTTAACTAATTTTGCTATATTATTTTATAATAATAAATAGATAAATTAATTATAATTAGGTTCGACGTGGTTGAAAAAGTGTAATGATATTAAAAAATAGTAAAAATATTACAAGTATTTACAACTTTAAGTATTAATTATTTATAATATTTACATAATTGTTTAGTTGTTAAAATTTCATTAAAAATAAAATCCACAAGATCTAGGTTTCAATAAAGCCAAGACATTTAAAGGCGTGAAAGAGAAATTGCCGGTTCACGCTGTCGTAGGCTTTCCGAAGATCTACTTTGAGTCAGGCCTTGGCAGCACCAGAAGAAAGATGAAAGTTCCGAACCGCTAGAAGAATGTTGTCAGTGATTCTTCGGCCCTTAATGAACGCTGATTGGCTTCCGGAGATGATATCAGGGATGACAACCTGCAAGCGCAGAGTGAGGATCTTCCCATGAAACCGGAGCAAGACCAATTATTTACATATTTACAAGTATTTTACTTTTATCTTGTTCTCATTTTCAACCAAACATTTTTTAGTTTTGATCGGTAGAATACCAACTAATTAACCAAACAGGAAAGTAAAAAATTGCAAGGACATCCCACTACTATTCTTTTTATAGGAACAAAAAAAAGAATATTCTCCTTAATACTCGTCATCTTTATTCCGATACCAAACATCCCCTTTTAGTCATAAAGAATACCCGCAAATAGCTTGATATAAAAAAATTTACACATACTTTGACTTCTTGATTGAATTACTAATATATATATATATATATATATATATAACTTTCAACATTCGAGTATCAACTTTATTGGGTAATTCTTGAACTATTTAATTATTTCAAATTGAGTTTTGAGTTTCTGTTACTAGCTTATGTGGCAACCACATCTCTAATTATCTAGTGATGTGACATCCACCTCAATTGACACCTAGACACCTTTCACGATTGTTTGGAAAAAATGCATTAACTTCAACGTTTTCAAAATCGGACTGGCCTCACTATAGGGTCGCAGTTGGATCAGCCGGTCCGATCGAAGCCGATGAAGTTGGACCAAATTTTTTAAGTAATAATATTTATGATAATTGATGCGTTAAATTTATAACAAATAATTTTGCTAACAAGTGCACTACCCATATCAAATAATAGAGTAGAGTGTAATGAGCAACGAGTTAAATCTAGTCTATCTCAATAATCCACTAAGATAGTGTTTGGCAAAATGAAAACTCGAGAACTTGAGTTCTTAGAATTTGATAATGTGACACAATAGTTCCAGCATGACGATTGGAAAAAATGATGCCAAATCCTCGGAACGAAGAACTCGCTCGCCCGACGTGATGTGGGGGTACACTCATTCGTCCGAAGTTCTTGCACGTCGCAAGAACCGAAGTTCCAGGGATTTCTGGAACTTTGGGCTTTGACCAGGACGAAAGTTCCCATGAGACCATGGGAACTTTTGTCGGTGTTTAGGGGATTTGCACAAATTCCACCCGCAAATTCCAATCCAAACATAGCCTAAGAGAAGAAATTGGTGTTGTGGTATGAAGAGAGAAAATAAATGTGTTGAAATTAAATGCCAAAAGATAGAATAAATTGGAGTTGAGCCTTACGACGATGGATGATTAAAAATAATGATTAATTAGCATGAACAACTATGATGATTGAATTATAACAATGATAAGTAGATTCAGTTCTTGTGACGGATCAAAATTATCTAAATTAATGATCTCTACACTGAGTAAATCAAACTATCTTAATTCTCACAAAAATTAGGATCATAAACACTGAGTTAAAAAAGATATTAAGATGCATTTAACTTGTATATCCTAAACTAACAGTCATCAAATGTTGGGTAAAAATTGATAGACCCCATACAAATCTAACACAAATGATGAGTTACTAGTTTTGTGTTATGATTGCTTCAACTTTAAGTTAAAAATCAATTCACTGAAAATCATTAAATCCTAAAACTAACCACCACACATTTAGTTTGTAATCTTATCTCATGATATATCATTTCAATAAAAAACATCAAGTACAACAATCATAATAAAAAGAAATTGAACTATATTAATCCAAATCTAACAACCGGTTTTTTCTTATATAGACTAAAAGTCTCTATTATATTAATTTGGCATAAAAAGTATGGATGAAGAGCATCCAAATAATTATTAGAAGACTGAAAGCACAAATGATGAGTCCATCTTCAAGCTTAAAATTCATCCTCGACAATGTAGTACAGTTCTCAGGTCTCAAGCACCTCTCCCGGATCTCAAGCACCTCTCTCAGTTCTCCACCATCCCGTTTTCTGTATCCTAGAGCTTTTATTTATAGTCTCTAGGAGTTCAAGGATTTGAGTAGAGTTTCGATTTGATTGAGAGTGTTTTCAAGTCAAAATAATGAAAATTTTGAGTAGACTTTGATTGAACTTAAAAATCATCCAAAACTTACTCAAATCTGAGTAAATATATTTTCAAATGATTTTTGAGACTTGGGATAAAGTTTCGAGTCGATCAACAATTGAAATCTTCAAAAAATCTCGAAATCAACCTTTGTAATGGTCTAAATATGACTTTTCACGACTTGTAACATAGATTTCACGGCCTGTCCAAATCGGAGTAAAAGTTGGATTTTAACGACCCGTATTTTGGACAAATTTTTAGCACAAAATTGGGCATTTAACGATATGTGAAGGCAATTTCACGACCCCTATCACTGCTCATAATGGAACATTCACAACCCTCGTGACAACTGAATTTCAACCCCTGTCAACTACATTATTTTTAACTATCTTGCTCCGTTTTAACTCCAATTTGAGCGTGATTTTCTTCGGTGACTTAGTAATTCAATTTTATTTTTTTTTCTATGATAAAATATAAAACTTACATAGATTTTATTTTTATAAAATTAGAATAAATAAGGCCATATATTAATGCATGCTATATGAAAATGAATCAAAATATGATTAAATCCATGACTAATTATATCTTATATTTTGCATGCATCAAACTCCCCCAAACTTAGATACTTGCTTGTCCTGAAGCAATGTTCAAAATAAAGCTCCAACCAAAATGACTAATCATCGCTTTCATTCTGTCACTCAACTACTCTTCTTGGCACTAGATTTTATACATCGATCGTCTAAGTGTCTCGCTACTTTTAATAATAACTCGACTTTGTGAAATTTCTGAATGAAATATATTTGTAAACTTCTCCAAATTCAACAATGAATAATAAGAAAATATTTTTAAAAAATAAAAAATATTTGAATGTACAAGTGTAACATGAGTTTTTATTCATTTATTACTATTATATTTCTTCACTTGGAAACTTTTCATCTGTCATTATTTCCTTTTTCTTTTCACTGATTTTGTATTCATGTGCTTCTCCATATTACACAAGGTGATCCATGTAACGAGCTTTCAACTGACGAATCCCAAAGCAATTATCTTTAGGCTGTCAAGTAAAAATCCCTTACAGATCTAATCACTCGAATGCACCTAAGTTCCTGATAACACATTTTTGTACCTCCTCATACTTTTTGGGGCTCCTCAAGCTCTTTTTTATGATACTTTTACATCTACTTATTTATTCGTAAACTCAACTACACTTAAACTCAACATGGATATAATGATTATCAAGGTAATACACATAATATAAAGATAAGAGTACAAACATTACTTGTTGTCAAACATCCATAGTTTCACTAAGTAACTTGTTTCAAACTAATTACTCAACACTAAGGCAATAAATGATAAACATCATATCCTTCGAATTTTGTTAATAAACAATGTCTTTTGAATAATGCTTAAAAAATAAGTAAATACTAAGACATGAGAAAATAAGATGCAATTTTCAATTATGCAAAATAATTTTTTTTTATATGAGATGCAAGCAAATAGGCACATAAAACATGAAGATAATATATGTTCGCATTGCAATATAAAAAGATATACATGATGCATGAAAATGAAATTACAAACTCTCTCAAACTTGAACTCAACATTGTCTCCAGTGTTAAAAATCAAACCCGTAAGAGCATAAACATGATAATGAAAATATATAAGTAGAAAAGAAATGTGGAAGGTGTAGGAAGAAGCTACAACGAATCCATTGTATCATTGGTCGATATAAATTTAGGTGTCTGGGTTGTTCCGTTCATCGATTTTGAGGAAGCATTTTTTTTTGCTTTCTTTCTTTCCCTTCTTTTCTTCTTCTTTATTCTTTTTTTAATGCTATTATGGGTCATTATGGAGAAGACACGACCTTTCTACGTGATTTAACGGATTGTGATATGCAAATCACGACACTAGTAGTGGCGATGTAGAAGAGGCACAGATAGTCATGGGTCGTGAACACGCGTTCATGACTAGCGGAAGAAGAGCACGGCCCGTGAAATACAGTAAGGGCCCTCATAGAAGTAGCGGTACGAAGATGGTGTCGTGAATGTTGAGAAGATGGTGTTGTGAACATCGAATAGTGGAACTGTCAAGAAATAAATAGATGAGAGAGAATATGGGACGTTACATGAAAGTCACGGGTCGTGATATCAGATGGCTTTGGTGTTAGGGTCGGAAAATGAAAGTGTAATGGGTCAGATGGCTTTGGCATTAAGACAATATGATTCTAACGAGTCAGGATTCATAAATAATGACCTGTGATATAATGAAAATTCTTATGACCCATGAAAAGATGAAGCCTCGTGAATGGTGAAAATTTCCATCTTCACAGGGGTGACTAGACAACTTACGACCCATGATGTGTAGAATAAAAATTTTAGAGGCTATTGTGATGCTCGTGACAAAGAGATTACGATCCGTGAAATTGGTTGCTAGATGTGGGGTGTAATGTTACGGGTCGTGACATCGAAGTTATGGCTCGTCGTATTCTAAGTAACACCCATGATAATTTAATAACAACCCATGAAATTCAAATAAATACGAACTTTCAATTAAATTCATCTTGTGATGGACCTTAAAAAAATTAAAATAAAAAAGAAACAAAAAATACTAAACAACTAAGAAAATCAAAATAACTAATCTAACAAGAACTAAGTAACAATCAGGATCTAAACTAAGAGTAAAATCTATGTTCTAAGTTTAAGGGTGAAGAAAATTAGTTCTATTTTAAAGTCATAACATATGCTGAGACTACTATGAAATTATCAATTAAAATAATATACATATGCAATTAAGGAACAATTTCACTAGGTTTAAAGTAAGCGTGAATACTCATAGTGATGAGGCTCAGCACATGCGATGTTGGATGACAATCATGTTTTCAATTTAGTCAAATATAGACTTAAATTTAAATAAAAAAATAAAAACTAAAAACTAAAATATCGGATAGTCAAGTCGGGTGGGGTCGGGTCAGATTGAAAAAAAATTTAACCCATACCTGACCCGACCCAAACTAGATCGGATAGGGTCGAATCATGGGGTTCATTAGGTCGAACACCTTATCTTTGACCTTATAATAATACCTATTTAAATTATACTAAAAATACTCATTCATGCAAATTTATCACATCAATAAATTATAATAGCAATAGGCTAATAGCAATTGTCATTGTTTCATGAAAAATTAACACATCAATAAATTCATGAGGCTAGCCCAATTTTTGGGTTGAAGCCTAGCCTAATCATGAGCTCAAATTCCATGCATCCTGGTCGCCCTCGCTTGCACCCCTCTGGATTTTTCAAATTTTTTCCCAACTCGATAGATAATAGGGTCAGGACCGGGTCTCATTTCTTTGAGACCCTACCGGGTAGGGTCTGGATTGAATCTAGGTTTTACGTTTCCGACCCAGTTGAATATATTATATTAGTTATGCTTATTTTGAATAAAATCTTATATTTACTAAAAATTCATTCTTGCCCTTTAAAATAAAAAATGATAGATAGATATATATTCATATTAGAAAAAAGAAAATATATCAGAGAGAGAGAGAGAGAGGTGATTTAATTTGGTAAGAAGAGAAATAATTTCATTTGGTGATAAAAAAGGGAAAGATGTTAATTTGGTATAAAATAATATATTCTTCGTCATTCCATCAATTTGGTGGAATGAAAAATATGATGGTTGAATGGCTTAGTCATTCCACCCCATCCTTCTTAACTTAAATAAAAAATGTAACCAAACATGATTTAACTAATTTTATTCTCTCACATTCCACCACATCCCTTCGTATCCCTCAATCCAAATAGACCCTTAGAGTCTGTTTGGCAAATAACTAATAGAGGGATGTGATGGGGTGGTGTGGTGAGTGATGGTGTGGGGTGACGTGGTGTGTCATTAGAAAGTCCATATTTGGATAATAAATTATATAAGATGTGGGATGGGGTAACGAAGGTTTTATTTGTATAAAAGTCATTTTTATCCTTCATTATATATTTAAAGTATTTATAATCATTAATTAGAGGTGAGCATGAATTAGGATGACCTGATTGCCCTCGTCCGAACTGGCTAGGATTTTCTAAATTTTTTTTCGACTCGATGGATAATTGGGTCAGGATCGAGTCTCATTTCTTTGACACCCGGTCAGGTCGGGTCGAGATCCAATCCAAATTTTATGTCCTAACTCGATTGAATATATTATATTAATATTAAATTATTTTTAAATAATATATTTATGTTTATTTGAATAAAATTTAGAGAGAGAGGGGGGAGGTGGTTTAATTTGATAAGAAGAAAAATAATTTAATTTGATAATAAAAAAAGGGAAAGAGGTTAATTTGGTCTAAAATAGCCTATCCCTCCTCATTTCACAAATTTGGTGGAATGAAAAATGTAGTGTTTAAAGAGCTTAGCTATTCCACCTCACCCCTCTTAACTTAAATAAATAATGTAGCCAAGCATGGTGTAACTAATTTCATTCCCTCATATTCCACCCCACCCCTTCATAGCCCTCAATCCGAACAGACCCTTAGTGTCATCCCAAAGAACATATGCAATCGGGATGCACAGTGTAATATTGCGAAGTCCCAAATTATTCGTCATTGTGGCATATTCTTGTATGGTTTAGTCTTTTACATTTCCACTTTTGTACATTATGGAGGGGGTCTAATAGTGACCTCCTAGGCCAATATGTATTCTATATTTTCAATATATATGATACTAGCAAGTTTTTTTTTTTAATTCTAGTGCCCGATCTTGAGTGTGGGGGGGTGGCAACTCACACCGGTGACCCTTCTCGGTACCCCGTGGTTCATTAATTATCCCTTCGAACATTAAACGCTCAAGCACATGCATTAGTGTCTCAATGCGCTAATGTTACGGTCCCATGATGAGTTGTTGAACGCTCTTGTCATGTCTGTATTAAAAAGCTTATAAGAGTGATTCTTATCATAGTCGTCTCGATCATAAAATTTTTGCTACTTTATCAAAATAGGCTTACTTAGGTGCCCCTTTGCCTAACTGCCTCATGTGATATTGTGTCCAAGAATGACCCCGTGATATTCACAAGTGGCATCGATGAAGGGAGAGCACTATGGTGGATATAAGTCTTGGATTATATTTATGGTAAGAGAAGGTCCATGCCCATTTGGCACAAATGTTAAAATTTAAAAGTCCATGGTAATGGTAATGCACTTCTGGAAAAGTGTCTTACCATGTCTAGGAAATCTATTAATAAACTTTACATTATGAACTCTGGATGTACAAAACTTGGGTAAATTAATGGATTGTCTCTCAACTTTGACTCAATATCTCAATGGTTCCCCAACTTTGATATTCTTGCGTGCTTCATCCACTTGACCGACAATAGATAATTTTTTATTGTAATGTTGACATGACACAATGAAAATTAATAAAATAATATTAATATAATAAAAATGATATTAAAAATAAAAAAGAAAAATAGGAAGGGGACAACGCCCCCGCCCCTCTCCTCTCCGACACCAGAGAGAGGGGAGGGGGTGCGAGAATGAAAAGGGGGGGGGGGGGGGGGGGGGGTGGCTCCTTGTGCGTCTCTCTCAGCGAGCACGCACGGGAGTCGGTGTGGCCAACCCTCTGTGCATCTCCTGATCGACGCACAGGAGGGCCGACGCTCCCCCTTTTCTCCGTCGATAATGTCACACTCGAGGGAGAAAAGGGGGAGCGTCGGCCCTCCTGTGCGTCGGTCAGGAGATGCACAGAGGGTTGGCGCCCCCCTTTTTTCCCTCGCCGTCACTCGTGCGCGCGAGGGAGAAAAGGAGGTGGGGGCTCTACCCCCTATGCATCTCAGCCGACGAGCATTCACAGGACTGATGCCCCCCTTTTCTCTATCATTGGCGTTGCATGTGAGGGAGAAAAGGGGGGCGGTGGCCTCCTGTGCATCTCCCCCGCCCCCTGTGTGTCTTCGTCGGCGAGCACGCATGGGAGGGCCAGCGCCCCACTTTTCTCCCTCGTGCGCACGCAACACCGACAAGGGAGAAGAAGGGGGCGCCGACCCCCCTTGTCTCCCCGGTGTTGGCGAGGGAGGAAAGAGGGGGCGCCAACCCCCTGTGCATTCACCAGACGGTGAGCCAGCGCCTCCCTCTCCTCTCCGCTCTGACGTCGGCCCTCTATTTTTTTCTTTTTTCTTCTTAATATTATTTTTATTATGTTTAATCTTTTTTTATTAATTTTTATTGTTCCATATCAACATTACAATCGAAAAAATTGTATATTACCGGTCAAATGGATGAAGTGTGCAAGAAAATCAAAGTTGAGGGATGTTATAGTTACAAATTGAAATTATGACAGATGAGATATTGAATTAAAGTTGAGGGACAATTCATATAATTTATCCTACAAAACTTTTATAATAATAATAAAAAATAAAAAATAGACCAAATAATAATAGTTAGGTGATATAAGGATAATTGATGCCTTTCCAACATCCATTGGAAAATTTATTGAGGTAAGACCTCATAATTTTTTCCTATAAAATTGACATAAGATTATAGAATATTACCTATTTTTAACATCCAAATAGACAATTGTAATTTTTTTCCTTTGGGAGGAAAATTATACTGCAGAATATTAAATTTCTTTGATTTTCCAATGATACAAAACAGGTCCATGGATGGTTCATCTAATTTCGATGATCAAAATTTATTTACCACAAATTACAGAATACAAGAAATGTTATATATTCAGGTGGCCCTATTTAATTTATTTGCTCATAATCAAATACATTGATAACTAACTAGATTAAAAAATATTTTGAGATGAGGAATTCCCGTGGGACAATTCGAATTGGTGGCAGGTAAATTGTTTTAGACCCTTTTTTGATAAGAGAATAACTCATAAGAATATGGTCTTGTCCTAATTTTTATTATCAAATATTAAATTTATAAACATATGGACCTCATGATAATAATTATTAGTGTTTTAAAATTGGACTTGTCCGACCGGTTCAATCGTGAATCGACCATCGGTCCAATCTGATTTGACATTAAAATTTATTTAAAAAAACAAGATGAATCAGTTCGATCGGGATAAAATCAGGATGAACCGAAAAACTATTTTTTTCAAAGTAATAAAAAGTAAGTTATTTTACGGGAAAAAATTATAACATAAAGAAGGTATAATGGTAAGATAAATGTGGAAAAATAGAAAGTATAAGAAATTATGAAATAGAGTAAATTATGGAATGTGAATTTAAAAAAGGAAATTAATTATAGGAAAATTATTTTTGAAATTTGTGGGAAAAATAAATGTGAAAAAATAGAAAGTATAAAAATTAGGAAATTGAAAACAAAGAAGCTATTTTTGAATTTTGTAAATAAGAATGATAAATAAATATATAAAGAAAAATATTCACAGAATTATAAACAAAATATTTTATTAAAATTATTGTGATAAATATATGTTACAAAAATTTTAATTATGTTAAAATAATAATTAAACATAATTATGTTATTATATTATATATTTATTCTTTTACTTATACTATATTTCTAAAGAAATCTAAATATTATTATTATAATAAAAAATTAGTTCAATCCGACCGAACTCGGTTCCAACCATAACTCATTATTTTAAGAACAATAATCATTACATAATAAATAGAAAAATAGAAAATAATTTGCTCTTGTTCCATTCTAAAATAACATTATTTTCAAAGATAAAATAAAAATAAAAAACATATTATTCTAAAACTTATTAACCTTGTACATCTTCTTGCCTCAGCATTCACGTCTCGCGAAATTTTCATGGAAGTCCAAAATTTTTGCCGGGAAAATTAATCATTTTATATTTCTGTTGAACCGCATCACCTTCTTTTGTTGGGTTGAAGCCAATCCTAATAATGGGCCCAAATTTGTTAACTTGGGCTTACCAAATAATATTCCTGGCCAGAAGGGCCCAATTGGGACACGAGTGAACATTCCAGAAGCCATTCGGCACGACCTCTCTCTCATCGTTCACTTCTTCCGTCTGCATCCGTCCGATTGCCACCCACTTTGCAGCAAAATAGCAAACACCTGATAGCACATTACAACTCCACCATCGACGGCTTCCTCCTCCTCTTCCACTCCTCCCTCCGCCGCCGCCGTCGCCGTCATAAAGTCGTTCGATGGGAAAGTCCGGTGGCAGGAGGAAAAAGGGCGGCAACTCCGGAACCGCCGCGACCGAAGCCTCCGCTGTTCCCTCGACGACTCCATCGCCGCCGCCTCCGTCTGTGGCGGCGACATCGCCCGTCCCTAATGGAAACGGAGTCTCCTCTGGTTTCGATGCATCCGTCCTCCTGAAGCGCGCCCACGAGTTCAAGGAGGAGGGCAACCGGCTGTTTCAGGCGAAGGACTACACGGGGGCCCTTCAGCAGTACGAGCTCGCGCTCCGGCTGACGCCTCGCGGCCACACGGATCGCGCTGTCTTCCACAGCAATCGAGCTGCGTGCCTCATGCAGATGCGGCCCGTCGACCACGAGGCCGTCGCGGCCGAATGCTCCCTTGCCCTCCAGGCGCAGCCCGGCTTCCCCCGGGCGCTCCTTCGTAGAGCCCGTGCCCTTGAGGCTCTCAAGCGCTATGAGCTCGCCCTGCAGGACGTCCAGGCTCTAATGGCAGCTGATCCTAACAACAGTGACGCCCTCGACCTCGCGCGCCGACTCCGCGTTGTCCTCTCGGCCGATCGCGTCGATACGTCTGCCTCTCCCTCAGTGGTCACCGCCGATCCCGGAAGCCGCCCATCCCCTGCCGCTCTTGGTGCATCGGCGGTTCGGGTTGGCGCTCCAGTTGCTGGGCTCGGGCCCTCCCTTCCTTCTCGACCCAAGAAGACGTCGCCGCCGCCGCCGCCGCGTAGTGCCACCACCAATAAACCATTCTCCAATTCCTCTCAAAATATCCACCAGGCAAGTTCGTCCGCCCTTCCTAATGGCATCCATCCCAAACCACTACTGACGCCCCAGCAGCAGAAGCCCCCTGCAGAAGTTCCTACTTCAGAAGCTTCAGCACGGTCGTCACTCATCAATTCATCTTCAGACAATTCAAAATCACAACAGAAGAAAGAAAAAGAGTCATCTGCGGAAGGACCAGGAACCATTTGGCGGCCGCTGAAGCTTGTTTATGACCACGATATAAGACTTGCGCAGATGCCAGCCAATTGCAGCTTCAAGCTCCTGAGGGAGATTGTGGCAAACAGGTTTCCTTCGTCCAAATCGGTGCTGATTAAGTACAGGGATGCCGATGGTGATCTTATAACCGTGACTAGCACAGCTGAGTTAAGATTGGCTGAATCCTGTGTGGACGAGCAAGACAAGATGGAAGATAAGGAAGGTGTAGCAAAAGTTAAGAATGATAAGCTACAGCTCTTGAGGCTTCATATAGTGGAGGTGAGCTCTGAGCAAGAACCTCAAGTGCCTGAACAAGAAGAAAAGGAAGAGGAAGAAGAAAAGGAAGAGGAAGAAGAAAAGTCAGCGGAAGTTGAGGGGCTACTTAACGGTTGTGAATCTGGTGATGATTTGCCTAATGCATCGAACAAGGAATCTGTGACTAATAAAGTGGATGCTGGATGTGCTGCTAGGAACATCTCAGAAGAAGAAGCACTATGTAGGGAGAAGGCTGGGGATGCAAAGAAGGAATGTGACCATGCACAGTGCAAGGAAGCTGAGATCGATGACTGGTTGTTTGAGTTTGCTCAGTTGTTCCGGAACCAAGTAGGAATCGACCCAGATGCACACTTGGATTTGCATGAACTTGGAATGGAATTGTGCTCTGAAGCCCTCGAGGAAGCAGTTACAAGTGATGATGCTCAAAACCTTTTCGATATGGCTGCTGCCAAGTTCCAAGAGGTAGCTGCTTTAGCCTTCTTCAATTGGGGAAATGTGCATATGTGCGCTGCAAGGAAGCGCATTCCTCTGGATGAGTCCTCCCCAAAAGAAGTCATGTCTGCTCAGTTGCAAACAGCTTATGATTGGGTCCGGGAGAAGTATGGTCTCGCTGCTCAGAAGTACGAAGAGGCAATTCGAATCAAGCCAGATTTTTATGAAGGATTGCTTGCTTTGGGACAGCAGCAGTTTGAGTCTGCCAAACTCCATTGGTCCTTTGCATTGGCTAGTAAGATTGATTTGTCAACATGGGATTCAACAGAAACTCTGGCACTGTTTGATAGCGCAGAAGAAAAGATGAAGGCTGCCACAGAAATGTGGGAGAAAGTGGAGGAACAAAGGAGTCTGGAGCTTAAAGACCCTGGAATGGGCAAAAACGATGAGTTGCTGAAAAGGAGGAAGAAACAAGGAGCGGTAGATAGTCGAGTTGAATTATCTGCTGAAGAGGCAGCAGAGCAGGCTGCAGTAATGAGATCTCAGATACATCTATTCTGGGGTAACATGCTTTTTGAGCGTTCACAGGTGGAGTTTAAACTTGGGATTGGCAACTGGAAGAAGAATCTTGATGCAGCTGTTGAGAGGTTTAAGCAAGCTGGGGCCTCTGAAATCGAGATATCTGTGGTTCTGAAAAACCATGCATCCAATGGAACTGAAGTGGCATGTGAGGATAAGAAAGTGACCAATTTGGTAAATGATGCGTCTGAATCAAACGTAGAGGATGAAGATAAACATGTTCTAGAAGGTTAACATTAGGTGTACCTATTTAGCCGGTAATTCAATAAATTTTGACATAGTAAATCTCCTCGGTTTGATCAAATGTCGGAAAATGGTGGACCTGCAAAAAGGAATTAGCATTCAACCATTTCAGCTTGGTTGATGACTCTGTTGGCTTAGTGTTCTCCATGTAATTCTTGTCAATTTTGGTGAAGAATCTCGAGGCTATACAACTAAGGTGTGTATTGCCCGAAAATTTTACATTAGCTTCTTGTGCAATTATGATAGTCATGTTGACATACACTTCGTGCTGAGTATTTGATTTAAATTGATCCTATCTGTCGTGTCATGACTTGCCAGCAAATTCATTGATAACATATTTACATAGAGCCATCGCCTTTAATTAGCTAGGGGTCCTAGATGATTGGTACATTTATGCATACTATTTTTTAAAAAAATATGCCTCGAGTACCGTTAGAGATCCTTTGTGTTGCATATGATCCAGTAATGTTGAAACATTAAGGTGCTGTAAACTGTATACCTCAGGCTCACTGATCACAATGCTGGTTACATGATATCTGTGACCATTATAGATCTTTGTGTAGCTTATTCAATGTTTTCTTTCTCCTTTTCTTTCTTGATATTTTAGAGGGCTTTCTGAGCTTACATGTTCTCTATATTTTATGTAGATCTGAATATGTTGATCATGGAGCTTTCGTTACCACAACCACATTATTGGGTCTTTGTTTTAAAGAGAACTGGTTATTGTCTTCATAACCAAACAAAAGACAAGTTCTAGTTGTGGCAATGTTACGTTTACAGATACTGTCAAATTGGTAGTTCGAAGTAGTAAAGTAATTCGAACACACCTGTAAGAAGATGACAGAACCTAGAGAAACACACGTTGAAAAGGAGCTATGCATTTGATTCTATCCTTGAGGTCATGAAAGCCATTCGTGGTGTTATCTTGGCTGGTGTGAGTACTGACTGATGCTACTTTGTTTCTTTTTCTTTTTTTTTTTGAGGGAAATGCTACTTTGTTTCTACTGGCATTTGAAGTCTGGATCTCGTGTGCCTAATTTAAACATCACCAGAGCCTGGTTTTTAATTTTCCTTTTGGTCGGCTAATTCAAGATTTTATGCAAATTCATGATGTAAAGGTTGCAGCCGTCATGCGTTTGTCATTTCTTTTCTTAGATTTACTATTATTGCGACATAAGTTTAAGAACAAAAAGTATCAGATTCAATCGCGTTTCATCTTTTACGCCTTTTTAGTGTTACCGAGATATTAAAATATGACTTAGAAATTAATGTTGTAAAATTCGATCCGGCCATCGATCCAGATTGATGGCCGGGCAGGTTGAATCTTTCGGACCAAGACGAACCGGAAGGTCGGACGGAATCATAAGTTAATAAATAAAATAAAATATGTTAAATAATTTTTTTTCGTATTCTTAATTTCTTTGTAAGATGCATAATAGATAAATCAAAACATAATAAAGTAAGATAAAATAGTATAATAAGTCAAATAATATAATAAAGTAATTATTAATTAAATAATTATTATTAAAAAATGATAAAAATCTTCATAATTATAAGTTAAAGAAATATATATATTAAGTTAGAGCATGAATTTTAAACAAATATATATATAAGTAATGTGACCTAATTTTTTTCAAACTTGTTTTCTTGACCCGAGACATTTAAACTCGTCGGGTCAATCGGTTGAATTCGAATTTTGACCGAATTTGATTGGATCACCTCAAAGGCAAATTTGAAATGACCGACGAGCCATTTTCATGGTCGAAGATCGATCCGACCGATTGGGCCGGGCTGGTTTTCCAGTATGGCTTAAAATGGAATGCATGTTGGAACAAGACAGTAATATATATATATATATATATATATATATATATATATATATATATATATATATATGCAGAGGTAAAAGCACAAGACCCGATAGCGCGACAAGTGGCGAAATATTATAACGACATGTGTCAAATAATAATGATGAATATAATTGACAAGTCTAAATCAAAAAGATAAAATTAATCTTATTTTCGGAATTAAAAAAATAAGATAAAATAATAATTCAATTTAGATCTAAAAGATAAAACTAATCTTAAAAAGTTTATTGTATAAGGTAACAAAAAGTCAATATTGTATATTGTATATAAAACTAACAAAAAATAACAAAAAGTTTATTGTATATTGTATATAAAACTCAATATTAATAATTTACAATACATGAAAAAGTCAGATAAATTATTTTCTTTCTAAAAGATATTTTGTAAGTATTTTTTATTTTCAAATTTTAAAAATAATTTAAAATAAATAATTCAATTTGAGTCAAATTAAGATTAATCTTTCTTCTTTTATCAATTTGAGTATGATTAAAAATAAATATAAATAATCTTATAATAGTATGTTATACAAGGTAACAAAATTAAAAAAAATAATTTGTTATTTTTGGAAGAAAAAATTTATAAATAAATAATTTAATTTGAGTCAAATTAAGTTTAATATTTCATTTATATCAATTTGAATATGATAACAAGTAAAAATAATTCCTATTTAAAAAATAATTTGTCATTTTCGGAATTAAAAAATAGTTTAAAATAAATATTCTAATTTGAATAAAATTAAGATTAGTTTTTCTTCTTTTGCCAATTTGAGTATGATCAAAAGGAAATAAATACTATCTTATAACAGTTTCTTATATAAGGTAACAAAAGTAAGATAAATAATTCATTATTTTAGGAATTTTAAAATAATTCTAAATAAATAATTTAATTTGAGTCAAATTAAGATTAATATTTCATTTTTTATCAATTTGAGTATCATCACGAGTAAAAATAATTCATTTTCAAACATAATTTATTATTTTTCGGAATTTAAAAGAAAATAAATTATATAATTCAATTTGAGTCATATTACTATTAATATTATTAATATCAATAATTAAGATAATAATAATATATCTAAAAGTAAAGGTAAAAATAGGGAGTATGAAAGCATGACAAGTGGCATCATGACACGATGACACATGTCAAATAATAATATTAACTAATTTTAAAGTTTAAATGTAAAAGATAAAAGTAATAAAAAAGAGTTTGTTAATTAAGGTAACGATATATAGGATTAACATGAAAAAAATAAATATAAAAGATAAAACTTAATTAACTTTTAACATATAACATTACCTAATAACATGGCGGCAGTAATCATGGAATTTTAAATTTCAATGACAAATTAAATTTGTTTACAAGTAAGATTCGGAATTAAAATATAGTTTAGAATAAATAATTTAATTTGAGTCAAATTAAGACTAATCTTCTTTTTATCAATTTGAGTATTATTTTCGGAATTAAAAAAATAATTTGAAATAAATAAGTCAATCTGAGTCAAATTAAAATTAATAATTTCATTTTATGAATTGGAGTATGATTAAAATAAATAATATTATATTTCCTAAAAGATAATATGCAAGTAAATAAGCATTCTTATTTAAAACATAATTTATTTTTTTTTGAAAAATTAAAATAAATAATTTAATTCAAGGCAAAATAAGATTAATCTTTATTTTTTTTATCAATTTTAGTATTATTAGAATAAGTAATTATATATATATATTTAATATACAAAATACGTGTAATTTAATGACATTAATATTTCATTAGAGTTTAGGGTTTGTATACCAAAAAATGTTTAAATTAACATAATAATAATAATTAACATAATTAACAAGTCTAAATTTAAAAGATAAAAGTAATCTTATTTTCGAAATTAAAAAATAAGATAAAATAATAATTCAGTTTAAATTTAAAAAATAAAACTAATCATAGAAGATTTGTTGCATAAGGTAACAATATATAAAACTCAAATAACATATAATATACAAAAAAGTCAGATAAATAATATTATTTTAAAAATTAATCTTCAATTATTTGAGTATGATTAAAATAAATATTATTTTATTTCTAAAAGATATTAAGTAAGTAAAAAATAATTTTTTATTTTCGGAATTTAAAAATAATATAGTATAAAAATTCAATTGGATTCAAATTAAGATTAATCTTTTCTTTTTATCCATTTGAGTATATTAAAATAAATTATTCTCTTGCTAAAAGATATTTTGTAAGTATGTTTTATTTTCAAAATTTAAAAATAAATTAAAATAAATAATTCAATTTGAGTCAAATTAAGATTAATCTTTCTTTTTTTATCAATTTGAGTATGATTAAAAGTAAATATAGATAATCTTATAATAGTATGTTATATAAGGTAACAAATTAAAAGAAATAATGTGTTATTTTTGTAAGAAAAAAATTATAAATAAATAATTTAATTTGAGTCAAATTAAGTTCAATATTACATTTATATCAATTTATGTATGATTACAAGTAAAAATAATTCCTATTTAAAAAATAATTTGTCATTTTTCGGAATTAAAAATAATAATATAAAATAAATAATTTAATGTGGGTAAAATAAGATTAGTCATTCCTCTTTTACCAATTTGAGTATGATTAAAGGGAAATAAATACTATCTTATAATTATATAACGTAAGAAAAGTAATATAAATAATTCGAAACAGAAATATAAAAATTAAAATTATTTCGTAAATTAAATATTAATTTGAAATGAAGATATCAATTTGTCTCAAATTAAATTTAATATTTTCTTTGTTTATCAATTTGAGTATAATTTAAATAAATAATATTCCCTTTCAAAAAATATGTATAAGTAAATAGTAATTCATTTTTAAAAGATAATTTGTTATTTTCTGAATTAAACAAATAATTAAAAATAAATAATTCAATAAGAGTTAAATTAAGATTAATTATTTCTTTTCTATCAATTTGAGTATGATTAAAATAAATAATATTTTCTTTCTAAAAGGTAATGTTCATGTAAATAACAATTATTTTTTAAAAGATAATTTGTTATTTTCATAATTTAAAATGTTTAAATTATGTTATAATAATTTGTTATGTAAGTAACAAAAATAAAAGAAGATTAGTTTATTAGCATAATTTGATTAGAAGGAATTTTTTTAAATGATTAAAATAAATAATATTATGATAATTTATTATTTTTAAATTTAAAAGTGATTTAAAATAAATAATTCGTTTTTAGTCAAATTGAGATTAATATTTCCATTTTATCCCTTTGAGTGTGATTAAAATAAATAATCATCCCTTTCTAAAAGGTGATGCAAACAATATAATAAAATAAATAATATATCATTTCTAAAAGTAATGTATTATTTTTGGGAGTAAATAAATACTATTTCCTTTATAAAAGGCAGTCTACAAGTTAATGAAATTAATAAAATTTCATTTTTAAGAGATAAATGTCCTATTTTTGAAATAGAAAAACTTAAAACAATGAATTCACTTTAGTCCAAATAATTTAAATAAAGAATAAAAAAATTGAGTTCAATCAAATATTAATCTATTCTTATATTTTATTTTTTAAAGACAATAGACAACTCTATAATTTTAGAAAACTAAAAAATATCTTATAATGTTTTATGAACTAAAAATAAATAAATGAATACTTTATTTATAAGAATAATTTAATTAGAAAGCAATTTTTTTAGTATGATTAAAAAATAAATTTCCTTTATAAAATGTACCAATAATAATTTTCCTTTCTGACACATAATTTGTTCTTTTTAATTAAAAATCAATTAATTTGAGTACAATTAAGATTAAAATTAAAATTTCTAAAAGATAATGGACAAGTATAATAGAATAAATAATATTTTATTTTTAAAAAGATATTTCATAAATAAAACATAAATTATTCCATTTTATTATGATTACAATAAATAAAATTTCCTTCGTAGAAATATATTAAAATAAAAAATAATTTTACTTTATTTTTAGTTTTGAAAGATAATGAGTTAGTTAATAACATTAATTTGAAGAAATTGAGTCCAAATTAAGATTAATTTTTCCTTTCTAAAAGATAATGGAAAATTATAATAAAGAAATATTTTCCTCTTAAAAGATAATGTATTATTTCGGAAAAAAATGAATATTAAATTTGAATATGATTAAATAAATATTCTTTTATTTATAAAATCCAATGTAAAAGTATAATAAAAGATTATACTATTTCATTTTTTAGAAGATATTGTTTTATTTTTAAATTTTAAAAATATTAAAACAAAAAATTCAATTTGAGTCCAATAAAAATAATATTTCCATGTATAAGTAATTAAAATATTATAAATAATAAAATAAGTCTATTTATTGAAAATAATTAATTATCTAGAAGAAATTTAACTTAATTAGATCTTGGAGTTTTGTTACATTTAAATTGAATTTTAAAATTTTTAAAATAGGCTAACATATTTGTAGAGATGGACAAATAAATTATGTCGTACCGTGTTTGACTGTGACATGACACATCTAAAACATAAGTCGTGTCATATTAAATTGACATTATAGCAACCCAACATGATGGGTACACAATCCAACCAAGTTAGCCGAGTTGGATCATGCCGAGTCGAACGACTCATTTCTTTTGTCCAAAGTTAATTTGTATTAATAAAAAAATAATTAAAGTATTATACTATATTATATTAAAAGATAATATAGTATATGGTATTATGATTATTAGATATATAATAAATTTTTTCTATATAATATAGTTATAACATATTATTAAATATTTAAATATGTAAAAAATAAATTAATAATAAATAATGTGTTCACCGGATTAGACCCGGTTCTTTGGCCTAGGGCCGATCGTGCCTAGCATCTTAGTGGGCACCCTGACACGGTCTAGTCCGAGCTTAAGCCAACTATTGTACTCGTACGGAGCTCGTGTGGGGTACGATTGGCTCGGTAGAATTTCATGAAGGTCGTATGCCAGACTACGTAAAATTTCATCTTTACCTATTTGTCACATTTAAGTGATAATAAATTATTTTTTTATAATTATTAAAAATTATAATATTACAATTATGTATTACATTTTTTATAATATCGATCATCTTTTGATAATAATTATATACTATATAATATTTATAATATTCGTCATCCGTGCGATGCACTTAGGACTAGTTAATACAAATGTTCATAGGTAATCTTCGTGCTTCGAGCTCTGGCTCCATAATAATTTTTTTTAATTATTGCATTAGGCGAAGATTTGATTTTGTTTCTTATGCGTTATCTGCTTCTCTCTTTCTTGACATGAAAATAATAGCTTTTTCAGGGACGTGTAGATAATATAGAACAATCTTTCATTTTTTTTCACAATTATATTGCTATTTCGTCATAATTTGGAGCTTTGATTTTATGATTTTTTGTCTTTGATTTATTTTTACCTTCTTTTTTTATTATAACTACTGTTTTATTTATTTTATTATTACCATCCGGTTATCTGTTTCAATAACTCATGATATTATTATCTAAATTAATTAATTAATTAGTCCTTGCGAGGGAAAAAGTAGAAAAAAAAATAAAATTAGGTCATAGTCAGGTAAAGTTACCAACCTTTTGGGCCGTCTGGTTCGTGTGCTTGTGGCCTGACACGTTCGGCGGGCTAACTTCTCGGACACGAGCCCGAAGGCTTCTTTTTTAAAATTAAAATAGCATATTTATATAGTTCGTTCAGTTTTTACCGAGAAAAAAAATTATTTTCTCTAACCTCGCATCATGTATTATGTTTGTATCTAACTTTGAACTAAAGAGAAAGGTCAATCAACCCCTAAACTTAGATACTTTTTTTACATTTCAATTGTTCCATCTATATTTTTTATCTATTTCTTGAATACCCATTTTGTCTTTCTTTTTGTAAAGCTATTAGTGTTTTTCATTTGAATTATGGATTTATTGCAAAAGGGAGATGAGCCCTCCTTTTAAAAAAAGAAATACTAAAATCAAGATAACAAGTATTACAACATATTATGCAATTTATGTTTTCTAAAATTTTAGTGCATAATATATATAATATAAAATTATGTAAAGAGTAAGTGGGTAGCACGTCCATTGAATCCATGTATATAATATAAAATTAGAAAGGGTGGTAAATCATATGTACACTTCTAGTTATTTTGAGAGACTGTTATGACAAGGAGAAAGAAAAGAAGACAGGCATGGTGAATCTTTCTTGGTGCATTGCATGTGCCCAAAAGAAGAAGAACAAGAAGAAAACGTTTCGGTTGTGTTGTCGTTGTAAGTGGCCAAATTTAGGCGAGGATGAAGAGTACAAGAAATTAAGCCAACAAAATGAAAGCCAGGGGGCCATAATCAATCTGCTTCAAGAAGCTCCAAACCAAAAATGCATCTAACAATTCTATGAGCCTCCACTTGAACCTAACACATCATAGTTAAACACTCCCCCCCCCCCCCCCCCCCCCCCCCCCCCCCCCCCCCCCTTTATGTTCCACTTCTTCTAATTTAATTTTCATAGATTTTTTTTTAAAAAAAATACACATATATCTCATTTTTTTACGACGAAAAAAAATCGTGCATAATTAAATAATAAAATTATGCACTTGAAAATCAGATTGTTCTGCATTATCTTCATCTCCTTTAGTTCTTCTTGGAATTTCATGTCTATTAATAAAACATTTTTCCTATTAATTTCTTTTTTTTCAGTATGATGTATTTTATTTTTCTGTTTGGAAACCAAATAGAGAAACGGCAGGAATGCTGGTGGCCATGAGAAAGTCCGTGGTCGACATTCCATGCATTAAAAAAACGAAATAAATTCTCAACTAAAAAGTAGGAGCATATTCTTTAGAATCTACCTCCCTCTCTCTCCCTCTCTCACACAATATATATGTCTATATTATATATTATTAAAGATTCAAGAATACACGGTAGATGTCCGGAATCTTTTCTGTTATTCTATTTACATGATGCATGATACTTCCTCCTATATAATATATATATATGAAATTAATATACCTATAAAACACCTTTTACTTTATTGAAATATTGAGCGCATCTTAATCGTTAATCCATTGATCAACGGTTGAGATAATTAATATTTTAAATTATGAGGTTTAATCACTTTTGATCAGATTCATTGATGAGTGGATCAACGATTGAGATGCGCTCAATATTCTTATAAAATAAAAAGTGCTTTGTAAGGACATTAATCCTTATATATATATTATTATTCCTTTTTCCTTCGTGCATGCCTTCTCCAGCTCCACCCTCATTCAACTAATTAAATTTATTTAACATCTTTATATATAATCTTATATATTAATAGCATACAAATAATATATCAGATTTTACACTATGCATTGTAATATACATTGCTTACCAACCAGCCTTTGTGTTTTTTTTTCTTTCGCGTGTAAAACTCGATTATATATGAATATATTGTTTTTTTTTCAAATTTACCTTTTATAATTAAATTGATCTACACCTAAGTGCACAACATATATGTATATACATAGTCTCTATTTTTCATTCTTCTTTAACGACATTGAAAAATGTATTGACCTCTGACCTTCATGAAGTTATTTTTTATAATTTAACTTTTCTATAAGATAATATGTGTATTATCCGAAAGTAGTTGACCGTATGCCTCCGAATAGAGCTAAGCTAATAAACAAAATTAGATCTCTTGTAGGAATGAATCTACTAATAATAAATAATGATAATAAATGATGGGGGGTCATTTCTATGCGAACAAAAAATAAAATAAAATAATAATATTAGGAGGCCCCACCACCATTTTGGAATGTGTTGTCTGCAACAAACGTCAGGGATGAGCTTTGCGACCTCTACTCTACTCTACTATACTCCTATTAATTAATGTCGTTTCATTTTGGATAAGTTCCATGACTAAGAACATTGACAAATCTCACTACAAAATCTTTGAATTTGTAAGATGTCAATGATCGTATCATTTCGGAATTTATAAACGGCATCATAAAGTCGACTTTGGATTTCAATTTTTTGTTTGTTTTTTTTTCCTTTTCGTTTTCGTTCTTGAATTGAATTTTATTGTGTGTTGATAATATACGTTACATCCAATTCAATTAGGTTTACGAGTATTATTATTATTATTGGAGAAATGGATACATGTAAAATGAAAGGAAAAAATTATTGTACTATTTTTTTTAAAGGGCAGCATCGTATGTTTCATGCAGTCGACCTCACCTAGTGGGATAAGATTTTGTTGTTGTTGTTATTAGTAGCATCATTATATCTCTATTAATCATCGTTCATTTCATAATAGATGATTAATTAAAAAATTATTCAATTAATTAAGTCATCGTTCATCATAAATCGAATAGTGATTAATAGGAGTATGATGATGTTACTTTTTAAAAAGAGTAGCACAAATATTAAAGAAAAAAAATATTGTACTACGTCATCTTTTAAAGAGTAGCACCGTTATATTCTTATTAATCATCGTTCCTTTCATGATGGATGATTGATTAAAAAATTATCTAATTAATTAAGTCATCATTCATCATAAATCGAATAATGATTAATAAGAGTACGATGGTGTTACTATCGAAAGAAGTAACACAAACATTAAATCCTAAATGAAAAATAGAATACTTCAATATGACATCTCTTCGTTTCACAACAAAAATAATAAAGCGTTTCGTTCAAAAGAAAAAACTCGAGAAATATTTTAACTGACAAATCAAATAGAAATATTTTAACTATTCTTTCCCTAGTCATGCAGAATGAGATTAATACAGATAATTAATTATATATATATGTTTTTTATTAAAAATTTGAAAACTATTTACAGAGAAAAGACTACGCAATAAAAAAAAATCAGATATAAATTAAGGTCTATGTATAATAATTCTCACTGAAAAGAAGGATATATTATCTTACACAAAAAATAAAAATAAAAAAAAATCAGGATGCCGAATAGAAAACGAAAACCACCCATCAATTTTTTCAGGTGGCGTTGATATGGGCGACTCCGGGATCCATTTATTCTTATTTTTTTTTATTTTCTAAAAAACAAGATAATGCTAATTTGATTAGTTAATTAATTAATTAAACTTGTCAACTTGAGCTTATTCCCACACACATATATTCATTTAACGTCGATATTAAATTATATATATGCGTGTGAAAAATAAAAGTTTACTTTTCTCTTTTACGATCTTTTTTTCTTACTTACACATATTTTAATTTTAATAATGTATGCAACTAAGAAATTCAAATTCAAATTTGTATATATTCCACCGTCATAATCCAAATAATTAATAAAATGAAGTCACATCATAAAGAACAACCAAAGGAGACTTTCCTCGCCATTATCCAACTCCTCCTCTCCTCCTCTTTCCCCTTTGAGGGAGGTCTAGAATTTCATTGTCATCAACACCTCACGAATTAATTTTCATTGTCCAAATAATTCTAGAAAAATTTCTATATTAATTAGGCACTTAAACAATACAATCGTAAAACTTTCGAAACTTAGATAATTTTAGAATTTTTATTTCTTATTCTATATTGAAATTTTCTATATATAAACTTTATAATGATTGAATTATTTTATATTATTATAATTACCAATATTTTAAATAAAAGAGAGTCGTGATACAACTCAATTTAAAATGAATCTCATAAATTTTATATGTTCTTTTACGTTTGTGCGATCTCTTTTTTTTTTCATGACAAATTAAATTAATTATAATTTTTTAGAGCCCTTAACTTAGAATGAGTTAAAAGGGACTAATTATATGCAAATGTGACAAGCTATATGATACAGTATTGCCTGATGACTTCATCAAATCAATTGTACCCATTATGTTATTTCTCCACTTGAGAATCTTAATCCAAATATGTTAGTGATGTCATGATGATTTAGTAGTTTGTATGTTTAAATTTATTACCAACTTAATTGATTTGTAAATGCTCCAATTTTCAAGTAATTTTTCCCTTTCTTTATGATACTTTTTTTTGTTTGCAAAATAGCCATAATATATTATCAACATTTCAAATAAAATCATAAGCCATATTATAATTTTTAATACTTTTGGTATCCGGCCAATAAATAAAAAAAAAACAATGGGGGACTTTTACTATGTGCTGGTTTTTATTCCTCTATTGGCCATAATGCACATATTTTTTGAAGTAAAATCTTTTTTTTAAATAATGAATAGATTTTTTTCTTATATTTTCTCTTGTAATTTATTTTGGAATTATTTTATAACATGAAATATGATAAATATGAATACAAAATTTCTATCCATTAAGCCAAGCTTAAATAATGAATACTACTAATATTAATAAGAGGAAAAAATATTTGTGCTATCATTTTTAAATGTAGCACCGTCATATTTTTATTAATCATCGTATCGTTCGATTTATAACGAATGATGGATAAAAAAAATTATTCAATTAATTAATCTATCATTCATTATAAATTTGATCATGATTAATAAGTGTGCCATAATGCTACTCTTAAAAATGATAATACAAATATTATACTCATAATAATAAATTATTATTATTATTATTATAGAAGAAGGAAAGAGAGTTAAAACGTCCAGATGACTGTCTTTCTCTCTCCTGTTTTGTATATAACTGCAACATCTCGATGATCTCACTGGAATTCACAACAAAAAACTGTGGCAGCAGGGGAGAGAGAGAGAGAGAGAGGAGAGAGAGATATACCGAAGGAATATTCTCTTCTTTCCTTTCTGTTGCTACTGTAAAAGTATTACTATCATGGGAAAGCAAATGGTCGCCACTGTGCCGCCTCCCCCGCCGTCGTCGTCGGAAGAGGACGACTTGCTAGTCGGAGAAGAAGGCTCGGCTCCGAACGGCAATCCCGCTTCCTGCGACTCGGCCGGCGACTCCCCGGCGTCGGCGAAGGATGGAGGCGCCGGAGAGGATCTCCTGGTGCCGCCGCTCAACTTCTCGATGGTGGACTACGGGGTGTACCGCTCGGGGTTCCCGGACACGGCCAACTTCGAGTTCTTGAGCACTCTCAAGCTTCGCGCCATCCTGTGAGTTTTCCTCGTTCTGTTTTCTTTTAGCCGATCGATTTCGTTCTTCCCGTGGTCTTTGGATCGGAGTTGCTGGGCTTTTGGTGTGAATTTGGCGTAAAGGTGACGCCTTTCTTGATGGTTTTGGATTGCGCCCTCGCTTGTTTAGGTGCCTCTGCCCGGAGCCGTACCCGGAGACGAACATGGAGTTCTTGAAGGCGAATGGTATCAGCCTCTTCCAATTTGGGATTGATGGATGCAAGGTATCGTATGATTCCTGCCGTCCCTCGAATTCAGATTCTGGATTGCGTGCCTGAACTGCCAACAACTATAAATTTCCAATCCCGCAAAAAAAGGAAAAAAATTAGGTTGTGTTTGATTAGTTTATTTCATTGCCGATCTTGGATGCATCAGCTGTCTAATTCTCATCAACTTTGGAATCACTTGACCGATTGGGTGATTCATGTGGTATTTTGTAGTAGAGTTTTTAGTTTCTCGTTGGATCTTCTCTTCCTCGGATTAGAGGAATCTATCTAGGATCTAGGTGTATATCCTGTCGGATTGTTGTTGCTGTATATTTCAATGTTTCATATCATTTTTCTTCCTCAGTTCCACTCTCTCTCTCTCTCTCTCTCTCTCTCTCTCTCTCTCTCTCTCTCTCTCTCTCTCTCTCTGATCATAGGGACCAACCTTACTTTATGTAGATTTATATAGCATGAAGGTTCATAGTCACTTCTTTTTTAGATGTGACAATGAACAAATAGTTAGGCCATTGTCGAAATATGCCTACATGTGGTCTAAAGTGTGAGAAAGAAGCTGAGTGTTAGCATCCGTGCAAGGTGCCAAGAATTTATGTTTCTTCTGTTGCAAATTTGGTTTTTTTCCCATGTCAAATCTTCAGAATTTGGGGCTGATGTGAGCTAACTTGAATCATACGTTTGATTGTTATGGCACCATATAATACATGACCAAACTTGGTAGTCATATGTTTTATAGCTTCTGCAGAAACTAAGCCCTCTTATCTGGTTGATTTGATCATCAATCTACAGCATTTGCAACTTGTCGCCGATTTTCCTAACAGTTGTATTAAGCAAATGGATCTCGTAAGATCTTAAAATGTTTGTTCTGAAACTTTTCAAATTTGTTTATTTATTTTTTTTTGTCGAGACAGTTGCAATTGAATTGATTACAAGTGATCATTCATTTAGATATGTTTGTTCCATGGTTAAGTGGATGACTCTTTTGTCATTGGTAGTATAATGAATAATAGAATAGTTTTGAAGCGAAAAACCAACTTAATCTTCAACTTAGAGTTTTCTTGTGGCTCTAAAGTTCTTAGTGGATAAAATTCTCATCGGCCCCTTCGCAATCTTTGAGTTTCCTTTTATAGAGTCAGGTATTTCAATATTGGTTGGTTCAAGTCCTAAAGAAATTGCAATTTCAATTATGTATATACCTCAAAAGAAATGCTAATTTGTAAAACAATCATTAAAGCCACGACTAATGCATCAAAAGCACAATGAATTATAAATCAATGCAAAAAGCTTTGGTGCCATAATCTTATGCCTCAAGGTTTCATCTGCTGCATGTTTTTCTCTTGTAGCTGCGAAATATTTGATAACCTTGAAGGATTTTGTGTGTGTAGGAACCTTTTGTCAACATTCCCGATGATACAATTCGCGAAGCGCTCAAAGTTGTTCTTGGTATGGATCAGTGTGCATGTTGTACTTGTAATTTCTGGTTACAATAAGTTTGATTTCATCTTTCTCAATGACTCTTCATCTTTTCTTTACTTTGAATGGCAGATGTTCGGAATCACCCCATTCTTATACATTGCAAACGCGGAAAGGTAAATCCACTTGACTACTAGCTTTTTTTTTTTTCAGTATGGTCACACTGTCACAGTTTGAAGGTTGCATTGAGATTAATGACATGTTATTGATATTGTTTTTGCATTTTCGGTAATCCCACACACCTAAACCTTACATTGTTGCTTACCTGCTTTCTCATGCAGCATCGTACTGGTTGCGTTGTGGGGTGCCTGAGAAAAATGCAGCAATGGTGCCTCACCTCAATATTCGACGAGTATCAGCGATTTGCAGCTGCTAAAGCAAGGATTTCCGATCAAAGGTTCATGGAACGATTCGACGTCTCAAGCTTAGCACATTTATCGGCTTCATTTTCAAGCTAGGAAGGCCAGCTTTCTTTTGTTGAGGATGCTACGAAAGGACGCCATTGTTGAAATGAATGGACAGAAATAATAACATTCCATAGATCAATACTTAGAGAAAGAATCAAGAGCATCATGCTCTGACTTTTTTTGTTTCTTGAAATCATGTTTTGTCGATTTTGAAAGCCAAATCAGTTCAAGAATTTTAAGTTGAGCTCATCCTGTCGTTACTGCAGGCATTTATTGTTGAAGTGCAGTGCTGACAAATCTACCGAGTTCTTGCATTCTACTTTCACAGTGATGTACATATGGATCCAAACTTCTGATTCCACCAATGTCTGCAGTCAGAAACTGTGTTTCTGAAATCAGAATCAGCTGCGCATGTAGACTTCTGCAAACGAAAATGTTGAGAAAATAAATATCCAGTGTTGTTTTTTCATCATCCTTCCTGCATTACATATATCTCATGTATTTCTCTCGTTCATGTTTTTCATTTTTTTTAAAAATTTTTTTGCCTTTTATTGAAGTGTCTGTCCAGTCTGATGCGGAGAAGTTTATTGAGACTTGAATATTTAAATTAAAATTTTGAGCTGAGAATATTAGATAAACTTTGTTTTTACAAAAAAATCCTAATAATAAATAAACATACATTGTGTCGACTTCTTATCTACCACAAAGCAGATTTTGGGTCCCACTGCGAAAAGTTTGTTTACACAGAGTCGATAATAATGTGGATAGAGGGCCTTACAGTTGGGTTTGAGTATACACGGGGTGTGCAATCAATGTACTATGTGCAACAAATGGTTTAACGATCAAATTAAATGATGATGCCGATGTACACCGACCTTCCATTTATCAATTGCCTTCGATTGGATCTCAAGGGAGAACGAGTCCCATGTCGGCAGTTTTGTAGCCTAACTTGGTAAACAATCATATTTTTTCTTTTATTATTATTATTATTATTATTATTATTATATTTAATATTTAATAATAATATTATTAATATTAATAAAAGAAAGATCATAAGATAAATTCCTGAAAGATAAACAAAAGTAAACGTTAAAAATAAACGACAAGCCATGTGGGCCACGTAAACATTAGGCCCATTCGTGTCCTTGGGAAGCCCATTAACACGTGGGCGGTTTGCGATCTTTCCATTCTCCGTCCTTTTCACGCCTCCTGCTCCAATATATCGCCTCCACCTCCGCGTCCACCTCCACTTCCACTTCTACTTCTACTACTATTTGTTTCGTCTTTTTTTTACAGCTCTCGTCAAACTTTTTGGCTTTCCTTTCCCTCCAAGCGATCCCCTCCGTTCATCTCTCTCTCTCTCTCTCTCTCTCTCTCTCCCCCTCTCACTCCTCACTCCCCCCAGTACCCTCTGCGATCTGCCGCCGTTGCGTCGCCCGCCATGACCTCTCCGTTGACCGCCGACGGCGATGGGAACAAGGACGCCGAGGCCATCGCCGGCGCCGCCGACTGCTTCGAAGACGAGGAGGAGGAGGAGGAGCCGTCCTCGCCGGCGGAATCGCTCGACCTCATGCTCCACCATCTCCTCCCTTTTCTCCTCGCCGCGGCACTGTCCGCCCGCTCCCTCGTCGGCCGTTGGCGCATCCTCCACGCCAAGCTCTCCCTCCTCCGCACCTCCCTCGCCGACGCCGACGCCTCCCCTTTCTGGCCCTCCAATCCCCTCTTCCTCCACCTCCTGCCGTCCCTCCTCTCCACGCTCCGCTCCCTCCGCCCGCTCGCAGCACCCTGTCTCCACCCTTCCCTCCCCCAGGGCCACGGCAAGCTCCGACTCCAGAGCGATCTCGACCTCGCCGCCTCCGCCCTCCACCTCCACCTGCACCACCTCTCGCTCCTACTCCGCTCGGGGCTCCTCCACCGTCAGCCATCTCCCGGGGCAAATGCCGCTGCCGGCGTCGGCGGCGGGGATGCGTACCCGAGTGACGACTCTGCGGCACTCGTCCTTCAGCCCCCGCCGCCCTCCGCCTCTCGCGCCGACCTCTCTCTATTCGTCCGCGATGCGTTCGCCCGCCTTCAGATAGGGGAGCTCGATCTCAAGCTCAAGGCTCTCGACTCCCTCGTCGACCTCCTCACGTCGGACCCGCTAAAGCTCTCATGTCTCGTGGCCGATGAGGCTGACCTGCCTCTCCTACTTCGCCTCCTCGAGCATCCCAACTCTCCCGGACATTCCCTCCTCCTCCGCGACCGCGCCGCCGTTGTCGTCTCCCTTCTCACCATCTCCTCCGACGCTGCCCGTCGCGCCCTTTTTGAGGAGGGCGCCCTGGGCCCCCTCCTCCGTCTCCTCGACGTCGGATCCGTCACTGTTAAGGATCGGGCTGCCGCTGCCGTCCACGCCATCACTGCTGATCCCGCATGCGCTTGGGCGGTCTCCGCCTACGGAGGTGTACCTATCCTCATCGCCGCCTGTCGGTCCGGAGCCGGTTCGCCGGCTGTCCAGGCCTTGGCCGCAGGTTCACTCAAGAACGTGGCAGCCGTTGAGGACGTCCGGTTAGCAATGGTGGAGGACGGCGCCATTCCCGCGCTTGTCGATCTCCTCCTCTCAGGTAACCTCGACGCCCAGAAGAATGCCGCGCTCTGTCTCGGCTCCCTCGCGGAAATAGGCGGAGTCGAGATCCGTGACGCCATACTCCAAGAGAGCGGTCTTCAGCGCCTCCTCCAGCTGCTGCGCGAGTCGTCTGATCCTGAAGCGATAGATCACGCGCTCAAAGCGATCGACGTCCTATCCGCCTCTCCTGCAGCGGCCAAATACCTTGCCGCTTCGCCCCCCTTCTTCGCCCAAATATCAGATCTAATCAAACGCGGAAACGCCGCCGTTCAGCAAACAGCAGCCTCACTAGTTGCCGGCCTTTCCCCGAACGATGACGTCAAACGATCAATGGCCGGGTCAATGGCAGCGCTGATCAAGATGATGGAATGCTCGAAGCCGACGAGCGCGCAGGAGATTGCCGCCGGGGCATTGATCTCCCTGCTCGCTACCCGAGCGAACCGGAAAGAGCTATCGAAGGATGAGAAGAGCGTCACGCGGCTGGTCCAGATGCTGGACCCGAGGAATGACGAGGTCGGGAAGAAGCCGCCGATCTCAGTGGTGCTCGCGCTCACCTCCGGCGGTAGCGCCGGTGTGAGGAAAAGGCTCGCAGAGGCCGGCGCGTGCCAGCACCTGCGGAAGCTTGCGGAGGCTGATGTCGCCGGCGCTAAGAAGGCATTGCAGCGGATCACCTGCGGTCGGCTCAAAAATCTCTTCTCCCTGGGATGGCCGCAATAATCACAGATCCCCATTTTCCGTCATTAAAGGTACAAAACTAAGTTAACCCAAAGATTCCATTTTTATGCCCTACTGACCACGTAAATCAAAATGTAAGATTTTGGGTTGGTGAAACTTTGGTTGTTTATTTTGTAGGTTATCATTAATGGCGGGAAGGCTAACTGTTGGAAAACAGAACTGAAGCAAAACATTTAACATCAGCAACTTCTACTACTACCACTGCCACCACTGAACAAAAAATGGAAAAGAGGAACAACCAAAGAATCGAGTTTGTTTTTTTTTCTTCAATATTTTGCAAATAGTAGGGCACAGTGACAAAAAGGAAGAAGCATGGATGCAGAGTTTTAGGAAGTATCCTTGTGCTATTTTTGTCTTATTTTTAAGGCATTTTTTTTTTGTGTTGCTTGTTTGGTTTGATTTGATTTCGTATAAAAAAATGATGTTGATATTTGTATTGTGTGGTTGCTTCAAAGTTTCAGATGAAGCAGCACCATGTTTGCAGAGGCCATGCGGTCTTTAGTTTAATTTATCCATCTTTGTTTGTAACCTGTGATGGATAGCTAGTATTATTATTATTAGCAGTACCAAAACCTTAGTTTTTGTACTCATTTGGTCTCTCTCTCTCTCTGCCCCTCGTTGTAGCAGCCTTTGCCCCTGCTTCATGTTACCTGTGAGGTTGTGTTTGCCATATTGTTACTTGTCTTCCTGGTTCCAGTCCAAAGTAGTAGTCCAAGTGTTCTGCCCCATCATCATGGTACTGCAAATGGAGATGTCCTCATGAGTCATGATCTTAACAAAGCAGCAGATGTTTTGCATGTGTTTTCACAGTGATATTAGCTATTATCCATCTGCGATGTCTGTGCTGATCAATATATATAACATAAGCTTTTTGTTAAAAAAAAAATCTGCGATGTCTGTTTCCTTTGGCATAATCTTGCAACAGAGTCGCTGGATTCATGATCTTGCAAATGCATGGTACGCATGGGAAATCCAAAGTTCATGATACAAAGAGGTGAGGAGTTGGGCAAAGCGAAGACACCAAGCCAAAACCGCACCATGATGAGGAAGAGATGTTTGACATAGAGCGCAGGTGCAACAGAGCATGTCATTGCAAGCATGTGGTCCATTATGCCTTTCTTCCACCTCTCTCTCTCTTATTTCTTTGTTGCTTAAAATAACAGGGGAAAAAGGCGACCTTTCCCGCCATATATCCCGTGAAAGGTACCAAAGCAACTGTCGCTGCGAGCTGTAAAGAGGCCTTCAAATTTCACCTCCCACCGCAGGTCCCCTGCAGCATTTGCCTCCCTCCCTCCCTCTTCACTTTCTCTTTCCTCCGTTGCTGCTTCCAAAGTGCAGAGGAAATGATACTACGCTGCAACTTACCATTTTACTTTGTCCGGCCGGTGCTAGCTTTTTTCCGTCTCCTGGGCACTGCTACATTTAACTACTTTGGCCAGCCTCCATAAAGGCATTTTGCCTAGTTATATTCCTTCCATTAGGTAGGGCCAAAAGTCAGGTGAAAGCAAACGCTGTGTGGAGATTAAGCTTTCTGTGTAATGGCACCAGCCAAAAAGTGGTGATGCCTATAAAAAAGCTTTAATCCCAGTTTCTTCAAGCTTAATGCAACTAAGATAGTATCACCCCCTATCCTGTCATCATAAAGCTCAGGCTTTTGTCAGGAACTCGGTGGTGGCCACAAAGATCGAATAGTTCCCTCCATTACAATTGTTTGCCATAGGAATTGTGTTGCCTTTCTATGCATTATTCCAAACAGTAGAGAGTTGGCGATATGATGTCCATAGATCACATATATCATTCAGAGATCCTTGAGTTTGAAAGAAGGTGAACAACATGAGGGGTTTTCCTGAGACATCCGGGCAACATTGTGGAGGAAAGGTAAGAGGCTCTGAAGAAAGTTACGTTCGAGGTCTCAGCAGTCAGCACGCCGATATTTCTAATTTGCTTCTTCTTTTCCTTCCCTCTTGGTGTTGCACATTTTGATGTTTGCAAGTCAATAGTCTTAGGATGACTTTAACAAAGTATTTGACCATGATGTTGTCACTGTCATAAGACATTTTGTTTTCAGACATATCAAGGGGCTTTATGAAGCTTTTATGAGACGTATCAGGGAGCTCAAAGGCCAATGGCAGGCAAAACATAAGACATGCAGAAATGCCCCTGATCTCTGACTCTAATATTAGTGGTCTCATCTTGCTTGTTAAATGCACTCCACCATATGTGGAGATTGTGCAACAGGGATCGATGGTGGAAATTAAATGATGTCTACATTGCAAATGTTATTCTTCAAAAGAAGTGCATTGGATTCATTGGAATTTTCACGGCATGTCTCATTCGATTCCCAGATATCAGAAAAATCTGCAGTGGGATCATGAGTAGTTTGGGCCGAGCTCTTTGTTTGCAGTTTGCACCTCGGCTTGCTCAATGGCCCTACAACAAGACTGCTGCTAGTGCTATATATCTCCACATCCTTCTCACTAGTGCTGGCCATTCCGTGGCAAAAGTGGCCTACTGGCAGAAAAAAATTTCTCTTTCTTTCTTTCTTTTGCTGCATGATTAAAGGCCTTGTTCTTACATTAACCAATGTGTTGCTGAGATGATCAGAGAGATGCCGAAGAATAATTCTTTTAAAATAAAAATGACCTTCATTAAGATAGCATAAAATATTCATTACACAAAATCTGAACGAAATTCGGAAGGGGACGATCACCCCAAAAGTATTCGTCACATTGGCGGTCAAAAATTGGAAGATAATTTGTTGCCATGTTGGGACAAAAAGCTAGGTCCGCGGAGGCAAGATTACAGAGATGCGTGCCAGGTATGGTGGTTGGTGATGATGTGAACGAATAGCTGCGAGTCCGTGCTGATATAGATATGCGTGATCTCAAGTGAATGACATTTCCCAAGTACCCGCAAAATAGAAAACACTCGTGGTAGCGGAAGAATAAATTGAGCGTGCAGGGTTTTTGCAGGATGGAGATGAGCCATTGCTTCACTGATCAGTCTCGTCGTCAAGACGTTGCAGTCCACACTTCCATAGAATTTTTATATAAAACTGTCTACAGTTCAGCCCTATCTATCTATACAAGCTCTAACATGATCCATTAGGCCAATTCTGGCATGCACGTCCCATATCTCACTCACATTACCTCTTGGCCTCTCTCTGTCGACCTCTCTCTCTCTCAGCGGGCAACTGCTCCTTTAACATCACCTACCCAACCTCTTCTTTCCTCTACGGAAATAGCATTTTTTCCCAAAAGTAATTTATTTACTGTAGGTACTAGAAATATCAAAATACATCATATTGAGATCCCTGGGAGGAGCCAAAAATACATCAGATTAGTGATGGCATGACGTGAAATTAAGTGTGATTTTTAATTGACTGATTTATTTGACTAAGCGTAAAAGAGTAACATCTAGACATAGATTATATAGAAATAAAAATTAAACAAAATTTAAGTGTAAACTATGTACATGTACAATCAGAAATTGAACAAAATCTAGGCGTAAATTATGTAATATGCAGATGAGAAATAGAAATTGCATAGAATTAAAAATGCAATCGAATGATATATGGCATAAACTCCTCACTTTACTAAACTGCAAGCGCACAAAACAAAGTTGTTGACTGGAAAGTAGTATCAACATTGATTTGAAACTTGAGATTCACTAATTAATTTAAATTAATCCTAAACTAAGTTAATTCTTTTTAATATTTTTTAAATGATCGATATAAGATGATAACTAACAGATAATGAAATATTTTTTAAAAAATGGGGTTCATCTAATATTTTATTATAGAATGGATTAGAATAACTTAGCAATATAGATCATGCCAGATTCAACTTATAAAAATTATTCCCACAGTACATTAAAGTAGAACTAATATCATACTTCCAAATGAATGTTGATCGGATTGATCTAAAAGCGATTACAACTAAGATCAGAATATCATAAACCTTCAACTTCCAAATGAATGTTAGTCGGGTTGATTTAAAAATGATTACAACTAATATCAGAATATCATAAACCTTCAACTCACTGCATAGACACAATCAAATCCACAAACTGATGCTAATGCACTAGGTTTATCTCTAAACATCGAGAGAATTTATAATCAACATCTCGGCTGCCATTTAAATATAAGATTCACATTAACAAAAGCTAAATGGATGCATCAAACCTCACAACAATATATTTGGAATCAAGAAATAATATTAATATTCTTAACTCATTCCTAAGTAAGAAAAGAATCTAAAATCAACATCTCAGTTGCCATTACAAAATAAAATTCACATTGATAAGAATAAATTTCAAAACATTGAGAACTATATTAACATCGGTGGTAAAATAACTATTGTTCAATCATCCATCCATAATAGAAATTAGACTACTATCCTATCTTAAGAGAACTAAGATTTAGCTCCTCATAAATGATGAAATCAAAACAAAATAGATTAGGAACAAAATAAAAAACATTTTGAAATATAAAAATAACAGAATCAACTTGAAATATCCCCCTGACTCCTTCTTCTCCTTCTTTCAGCTCCAATGTATAGAATGGTGAAAGACCCCTTTTTCCTCTTGAAATCCCTTCTTTTATATGGCATTGCATCAACATTTGATCTTCATTAGAAGCTTCTATTCCTTTTGATTTTTGACATATGTCTTGGTCCCCTCTCCTTATAAAAAGATTCCTTCTTGCTTTTGGCAGCCTGCATTGTGGTCCCCGCCTTCTTTTCCAGCAAGGATGTGTGTCTTATATGCTTGATTTAGTTGCTGGATTAGTAAGAACAACAAGCATCAACTCTTCAAGTAAAAATTAGACAAATAATAATTAAAACAACACATCAAACAGCTCAAATGTGCAAGTGTAATATAATATTATGTTGAAAAGATAAATGCAAGTATATTAATCATAATCATCAGCATATGAACATTTCAGAATTTATATGCACATGAATTAAAATGAAAAGGAGCAGAATTATAGTATAATCAGCTATTGATCATGACCTTAATATATATAGGAACTTGGAACATGCCAAGAAATAAATGGCTCCACTCGGACTCCAGCCAGTCTTCCAAAAATACTCCAGGGCCATTCTCAACACCTCCTTTCACAACTTTCAATTCCCTATTCCGTCATGAGCCCCTAAAGTAGTCCTTTTGTTTAATGAGAGGCAATTCATATTTCCAAATATTGAGTCAAAAATAAATAAAAAAAGAATGATAAAAAAGGCTTTCTCCTGCATCACCATTTTCAATTCATTGTCATTTGCAATGGATACTTAAATTAAAGAGACCGATGAGGAACAAGGACTGGCCCATGTACAATTGGGGGGAAACCTTGAAATCAATTTAAAGAGAACGAATTATGTCTTGAATTTTATCTTCTTGATGATTTGTACATTCAAATTGAAATGGCAACCATCCTATTCTAGTTAAACTTCACATACAAATAAATCTACATTCACATAAACCCATGGGATGTTTGATAATTGATGCATTATATATATAAATAAGAGAGACTGATCGTGGACAATCCTAATTACCTCAATTTGTGATTTCTTTGTTTGGCTATGCTTGTAAGTGGTAACTCTTCAGCCTTTGCCATCATTAAAAGGAGTCCAAACTCTATTTAAGGAGACGACTCCGAAATATCCTCACAACATTCTCAAACTCGTAGATCCCTAATCATGGCAATTTTTCTCTCCTTTTTCTTCTTCTTCTTGCAAGTCCCTTCTGAGTCGCCGCTAACTTGCAAGTCGTTTCTCCAATCGCTGCTAACTTGCAAGTTGCTTCCCCAGTCGCTGAAAACCCATTAATGGCCAAGGTCGCTTTCATGCGCTATTGGAATCGCAAGATTCCAATAAAGCGCCCCATGTCGGAGTTCATCTCCAAGCTTTCCCCGCCCTCCGCCCTCAACCTCGCCACCTTCTCTTCCCTCGCAGCCAATAGCCCCGCCGCCCTCTCTGCTAGCCTCCTTGCGCTCTGCACTTTCGCCCACCTGCATTGCCTCCCGCAATCTGCCCACACCATTAGTGGAGACCCACCAACGGTTGCAATCCCTCGCAACGTGGAGCCTAATTATTTTTTAAGTGCTAGGGGCATGGCTATGGAGACCCACCAGCAGTTGCAACCACACGCAATGTGGAGCCTAATTGTTTCTTTTTAACTACTGGGGGCATGGCTGTGGAGATCCACCGACGGTTAAAACCCCTCACAACATGAAGCCAGGGAAATTATTTCGTGAATCCGAGCTAGGGAAGGATAATGTCATATTCATGCCCGACATCCGTGACAACATGACTCCTCAATCCTTCCTCCCCGTTTCATCTCAGGATAGATTCCCTTCACCTTTGCCCAAGTCCAAAGCCTCTTGAATACATCCAGGGAGACGTCAATGGGCAAGCAAATTACGAGCACGGTGGTGGTGTGCTCCCGGGCGCCCAATCAAGGCGAAATTAAGAGTTGTGCCATGTTCGCGGAGGACACCATCGACTTCATTGTTTCAATGGTAGGAAGCGACGCAGTGGCATGCAACACGACCACGAAGGGCGCCAGCAATCCCATGATGATAACAGAGGTGAAGAGGCTCAAAGGTGATGACCTTGTCATGTCCTACCACCAGATGGCATTCTCGTACTTGGTCTACTATTGCCACTCACTCTCCGAGGTGCGGATCTACGAGGCGGTCTTGGCCGGGACAAACAAGAGACAAGGGTATGGTCATTTGCCATCTTGACACCTCAAAATGGAGCCTGGACCATGCTGCCTTCGTGGCCTTGGATTCTGACCGAGGGAAAATTGAAGTCTGCCATTGGATCTTCCATGGAGACTTCGTCTGGACGAGCGAGCAACCGCAGATAAAAAAAGACTTTCTCCTGCATCACCTTCAATTCACTGATGTCTGCAATGGATACTTAAATTAGAGAGACTGATGAGGAACAAGGACGGACCCATGTACAATTGGGGGGCAACCTTGCCACCCCCACCCCCTCATTTTGCACCAAATCAATTTAAAGAGAATGAATTATGTCTTGAATTTTATCTTCACGATGATTTGTACATTCAAATTGAAATGACAACCATCCTATTCTAGTTAAGCTTCACATACAAATAAATCTATACTCACATAAACCCATGGGATGTTTGGTAATTGATGCATGCAAAATACAACATATAATTAGCCATGCATTTAATAACATTTCGTTTCATTTTCATATAGCATGCATCATTTTTTGACCTTACTTGTTTTAATTTTATAAAAATGGAAATCTATCCAAACTCTATATTTTATTGTAGAAAATGGAAGATAATTGAATCAGGAAGCCACATAAACAAATCGCGCTCAAATCAGAATTCAAACGATGCCAGAAAATGAAAATTAGTGGATGCTGCTAGTGCTGAGTTAAATATAACGAGTTGTGAGAGTTATATAACGGCCCGTTAAATCTGCAGTTTCGCCCAAAAGTTAAAAATTGAATATAACGGACTGTGAGAGGTCTATAAGGCCAATTAAATATTCAGTTTCGCTCAAAAAGCTCGCCCGAGTTATGGGCCGTAAAATCCAAGTTACGAGGCGTTAAAACCACACTTCTACTCCGATTTGGACACTGTTAGGGCCGTGAAATCAGTATTACGAGCAGTTAAGTTCATATTATAGGTCGTTATAGAGCGTTTACAAGCCATTCAGAAGACTATTTTCAAGATTTCTTCGACTTTTCTTGAAAATTTTAAGTCCAAATCGAATTCAAACTTTATCCTAAACTTTAGGGATGATTAGGAAATATATTTACTCAAATTTAAATGAGTTTTAGATGATTTTAAAGATCTATCAAAATCTATTCCGAATTTACTTGTTTTAATATGAAAAGACTTCGAATCAAATCGAAACTCTACGAAAACTCTTGGGACTCTTGGATGCTATAAATAGAGGTCCTAGAAGATAAAAAAAACGTGTCTTGAATCCTAGGAGCCGTACCATCTTGCAGAGGATGAATTTCAAGATTTGAAGATCAATCGAAGGAGAAGATAGCCAGGACAAAGAAGAGAGCAAGGGTATGGCCATTTGCCATCTTGACACCTCGAAATGGAGCCCGGACCATGCCGCCTTCGTGGCCTTGGATTCTGACCGAGGGAAAATTGAAGTCTGCCATTGGATCTTCCATGGAGACTTCGTCTGGACGAGCGAGCAACCGCAGATAAAAAAAGACTTTCTCCTGCATCACCTTCAATTCACTGATGTCTGCAATGGATACTTAAATTAGAGAGACTGATGAGGAACAAGGACGGACCCATGTACAATTGGGGGGCAACCTTGCCACCCCCACCCCCTCATTTTGCACCAAATCAATTTAAAGAGAATGAATTATGTCTTGAATTTTATCTTCTCGATGATTTGTACATTCAAATTGAAATGACAACCATCCTATTCTAGTTAAGCTTCACATACAAATAAATCTATATTCACATAAACCCATGGGATGTTTGGTAATTGATGCATGCAAAACAACATATAATTAGCCATGCATTTAATAACATTTCGTTTCATTTTCATATAGCATGCATCATTTTTTGACCTTACTTGTTTTAATTTTATAAAAATGGAAATCTATCCTAACTCTATATTTTATTGTAGAAAATGGAAGATAATTGAGTCAGGAAGCCACATAAACAAATCGCGCTCAAATCAAAATTCAAACGATGCAGAAAGTGAAAATTAGTGGAGGCTACTAGTGCTGAGTTAAATATAACGAGTTGTGAGAGTTATATAACAATCTGCAATTTCGCCCAAAAGTTAAAAATTGAATATAACAGACCGTGAGATGTCTGTAAGGCCCATTAAATATTTAGTTTCGCTCAAAAAGCTCGCCCGAGTTACGGGCCATAAAATCCAAGTTACGAGGCGTTAAAACCACACTTCTACTCCGATTTGAACACTGTTAGGGCCATGAAATCAGTATTACGAGTTGTTAAGTTCATATTACAGGCCATTATAGAGCGTTTACAGGCCATTCAGAAGGCTATTTTTAAGATTTCTTCGACTTTTCTTAAAAATTTTAAGTTCAAATCGAATTCAAACTTTATCCTAAACTTTAGGGATGATTAGGAAATATATTTACTCAAATTTAAAGGAGTTTTAAATGATTTTAAAGATCTATCAAAATTTATTCCGAATTTACTTGTTTTAACATGAAAAGACTTCGAATCAAATCGAAACTCTACGAAAACTCTTGGGACTCTTGGATGCTATAAATAGAGGTCCTAGAAGATAAAAAAATGTGTCTTGAAACCTAGGAGCCGTACCATCTTGCAGAGGATGAATTTCAAGATTTGAAGATCAATCGAAGGAGAAGATAGCCAGGACAAAGAAGAGAGCAAGGGTATGGCCATTTGCCATCTTGACACCTCGAAATGGAGCCTGGACCATGCCGCCTTCGTGGCCTTGGATTCTGACCGAGGGAAAATTGAAGTCTGCCATTGGATCTTCCATGGAGACTTCGTCTGGACGAGCGAGCTACCGCAGATAAAAAAAGACTTTCTCCTGCATCACCTTCAATTCACTGATGTCTGCAACGGATACTTAAATTAGAGAGACTGATGAGGAACAAGGACGGACCCATGTACAATTGGGGGGCAACCTTGCCACCCCACCCCCTCATTTTGCACCAAATCAATTTAAAGAGAATGAATTATGTCTTGAATTTTATCTTCTCGATGATTTGTATATTCAAATTGAAATGACCACCATCCTATTCTAGTTAAGCTTCACATACAAATAAATTTACATTCACATAAACCCATGGGATGTTTGATAATTGATGCATGCAAAATATAACATATAATTAGCCATGCATTTAATAACATTTCGTTTCATTTTCATATAGCATGCATCATTTTTTGACCTTATTTATTTTAATTTTATAAAAATGGAAATTTATCCAAACTCTATATTTTATTGCAGAAAATGGAAGATAATTGGGTCAGGAAGCCACATAAATAAACCGCGCTGAAAACAGAATTCAAACAAAGCTAAAAAGTGAAAATTAGTGGAGGCTGCTAGTGCTGAGTTAAATATAACGAATTGTGAGAGTTATATAACGGCCCGTTAAATATGCAATTTCTCCCAAAAGTTAAAAATTGAAAATAACGGACCGTGAGAGGTCTGTAAGGCCCATTAAATATTCAATTTCGCTCAAAAAGCTCGCCCGAGTTACGGGCCATAAAATCCAAGTTACGAGACGTTAAAACCACACTTCTACTCTGATTTGGACACTGTTAGGCCGTGAAATCAGTATTACGAGCTGTTAAGTTCATATTACAGGCCGTTATAGAGCGTTTACAGGCCGTTCAGAAGGCTATTTTCAAGATTTCTTCGACTTTTCTTGAAAATTTTAAGTTCAAATCGAATTCAAACTTTATCCTAAACTTTAGGGATGATTAGGAAATATATTTACTCGAATTTAAAGGAGTTTTAGATGATTTTAAAGATATATCAAAATCTATTTCGAATTTACTTGTTTTAACATGAAAAGACTTCGAATCAAATCGAAACTCTACAAAAACTCTTGGGACTCTTGGATGCTATAAATAGAAGTCCTAGAAGATTAAAAAACGTGTCTTGTAACCTAGGAGCCGTACCATCTTGCAGAGGATGAATTTCAAGGTTTGAAGATCAATCGAAGGAGAAGATAGCCAGGACAAAGAAGAGAGCAAGGGTATGGCCATTTGCCATCTTGACACCTCGAAATGGAGCCTGGACCATGCCGCCTTCGTGGCCTTGGATTCTGACCGAGGGAAAATTGAAGTCTGCGATTGGATCTTCCATGGAGACTTCGTCTGGACGAGCGAGCTACCGCAGATAAAAAAAGACTTTCTCCTGCATCACCTTCAGTTCACTGATGTCTGCAACGGATACTTAAATTAGAGAGACTGATGAGGAACAAGGACGGACCCATGTACAATTGGGGGGCAACCTTGCCACCCCACCCCCTCATTTTGCACCAAATCAATTTAAAGAGAATGAATTATGTCTTGAATTTTATCTTCTCGATGATTTGTATATTCAAATTGAAATGACCACCATCCTATTCTAGTTAAGCTTCACATACAAATAAATTTACATTCACATAACCCCATGGGATGTTTGATAATTGATGCATGCAAAATATAACATATAATTAGCCATGCATTTAATAACATTTCGTTTCATTTTCATATAGCATGCATCATTTTTTGACCTTATTTATTTTAATTTTATAAAAATGGAAATTTATCCAAACTCTATATTTTATTGCAGAAAATGGAAGATAATTGGGTCAGGAAGCCACATAAATAAACCGCGCTCAAATCAGAATTCAAACGAAGTTAAAAAGTGAAAATTAGTGGAGGCTGTTAGTGCTGAGTTAAATATAACGAATTGTGAGAGTTATATAACGGCCCGTTAAATATGCAATTTCTCCCAAAAGTTAAAAATTGAATATAACGGACCGTGAGAGGTCTGTAAGGCCCATTAAATATTCAATTTCGCTCAAAAAGCTCGCCCCAGTTACGGGCCATAAAATCCAAGTTACGAGGCGTTAAAACCACACTTCTACTCCGATTTGAACACTGTTAGGCCGTGAAATCAGTATTACGAGCTGTTAAGTTCATATTACATGCCGTTATAGAGCGTTTACAGGCCGTTCAGAAGGCTATTTTCAAGATTTCTTCGACTTTTCTTGAAAATTTTAAGTCCAAATCGAATTCAAACTTTATCCTAAACTTTAGGGATGATTAGGAAATATATTTACTCAAATTTAAAGGAGTTTTAGATGATTTTAAAGATCTATCAAAATCTATTTCGAATTTACTTGTTTTAACATGAAAAGACTTCGAATCAAATCGAAACTCTACGAAAACTCTTGGGACTCTTGGATGCTATAAATAGAAGTCCTAGAAGATTAAAAAACGTGTCTTGTAACCTAGGAGCCGTACCATCTTGCAGAGGATGAATTTCAAGGTTTGAAGATCAATCGAAGGAGAAGATAGCCAGGACAAAGAAGAGAGCAAGGGTATGGCCATTTGCCATCTTGACACCTCGAAATGGAGCCCGGACCATGCCGCCTTCGTGGCCTTGGATTCTGACCGAGGGAAAATTGAAGTCTGCCATTGGATCTTCCATGGAGACTTCGTCTGGACGAGCGAGCAACCGCAGATAAAAAAAGACTTTCTCCTGCATCACCTTCAATTCACTGATGTCTGCAATGGATACTTAAATTAGAGAGACTGATGAGGAACAAGGACGGACCCATGTACAATTGGGGGGCAACCTTGCCACCCCCACCCCCTCATTTTGCACCAAATCAATTTAAAGAGAATGAATTATGTCTTGAATTTTATCTTCTCGATGATTTGTACATTCAAATTGAAATGACAACCATCCTATTCTAGTTAAGCTTCACATACAAATAAATCTATATTCACATAAACCCATGGGATGTTTGGTAATTGATGCATGCAAAACAACATATAATTAGCCATGCATTTAATAACATTTCGTTTCATTTTCATATAGCATGCATCATTTTTTGACCTTACTTGTTTTAATTTTATAAAAATGGAATCTATCCTAACTCTATATTTTATTGTAGAAAATGGAAGATAATTGAGTCAGGAAGTCACATAAACAAATCGCGCTCAAATCAGAATTCAAACGATGCCAGAAAGTGAAAATTAGTGGAGGCTGCTAGTGCTGAGTTAAATATAACGAGTTGTGAGAGTTATATAACAATCTGCAATTTCTCCCAAAAGTTAAAAATTGAATATAACAGACCGTGAGATGTCTGTAAGGCCCATTAAATATTCAGTTTCGCTCAAAAAGCTCGCCCGAGTTACGGGCCATAAAATCCAAGTTACGAGGCGTTAAAACCACACTTCTACTCCGATTTGGACACTGTTAGGGCCGTGAAATCAGTATTACGAGTTGTTAAGTTCATATTACAGGCCGTTATAGAGCGTTTACAGGCCATTCAGAAGGCTATTTTTAAGATTTCTTCGACTTTTCTTGAAAATTTTAAGTCCAAATCGAATTCAAACTTTATCCTAAACTTTAGGGATGATTAGGAAATATATTTACTCAAATTTAAAGGAGTTTTAGATGATTTTAAAGATCTATCAAAATCTATTCCGAATTTACTTGTTTTAACATGAAAAGACTTCGAATCAAATCGAAACTCTACGAAAACTCTTGGGACTCTTGGATGCTATAAATAGAGGTCCTAGAAGATAAAAAAAATGTGTCTTGAAACCTAGGAGCCGTACCATCTTGCAGAGGATGAATTTCAAGATTTGAAGATCAATCGAAGGAGAAGATAGCCAGGACAAAGAAGAGAGCAAGGGTATGGCCATTTGCCATCTTGACACCTCGAAATAGAGCCTGGACCATGCCGCCTTCGTGGCCTTGGATTCTGACCGAGGGAAAATTGAAGTCTGCCATTGGATCTTCCATGGAGACTTCGTCTGGACGAGCGAGCTACCGCAGATAAAAAAAGACTTTCTCCTGCATCACCTTCAATTCACTGATGTCTGCAACGGATACTTAAATTAGAGAGACTGATGAGGAACAAGGACGGACCCATGTACAATTGGGGGGCAACCTTGCCACCCCACCCCCTCATTTTGCACCAAATCAATTTAAAGAGAATGAATTATGTCTTGAATTTTATCTTCTCGATGATTTGTATATTCAAATTGAAATGACAACCATCCTATTCTAGTTAAGCTTCACATACAAATAAATTTACATTCACATAAACCCATGGGATGTTTGATAATTGATGCATGCAAAATACAACATATAATTAGCCATACATTTAATAACATTTCGTTTCATTTTCATATAGCATGCATCATTTTTTGACCTTATTTATTTTAATTTTATAAAAATGGAAATTTATCCAAACTCTATATTTTATTGCAGAAAATGGAAGATAATTGAGTCAGGAAGCCACATAAATAAACCGCGCTCAAATCAGAATTCAAACGAAGCTAAAAAGTGAAAATTAGTGGAGGCTGCTAGTGCTGAGTTAAATATAACGAATTGTGAGAGTTATATAACGGCCCGTTAAATCTGCAATTTCTTCCAAAAGTTAAAAATTGAGTATAACGGACCGTGAGAGGTCTGTAAGGCCCATTAAATATTCAGTTTCGCTCAAAAAGCTCGCCCGAGTTACGGGCCATAAAATCCAAGTTACGAGGCATTAAAACCACACTTCTACTCCGATTTGGACACTGTTAGGGCTGTGAAATCAGTATTACGAGTTGTTAAGTTCATATTACAGGCCGTTCAGAAGGCTATTTTCAAAATTTCTTCGACTTTTCCTGAAAATTTTAAGTCCAAATCGAATTCAAACTTTATCCTAAACTTTAGAGATGATTAGGAAATATATTTACTCAAATTTAAAGGAGTTTTAGATGATTTTAAAGATCTATCAAAATCTATTTTGAATTTACTTGTTTTAACATGAAAAGAATTCGAATCAAATTGAAACTCTACGAAAACTCTTGGGACTCTTGGATGCTATAAATAGAAGTCCTAGAAGATTAAAAAACGTGTCTTGTAACCTAGGAGCCGTACCATCTTGCAGAGGATGAATTTCAAGGTTTGAATATCAATCGAAGGAGAAGATAGCCAGGACAAAGAAGAGAGCAAGGGTATGGCCATTTGCCATCTTGACACCTCGAAATGGAGCCCGGACCATGCCGCCTTCGTGGCCTTGGATTCTGACCGAGGGAAAATTGAAGTCTGCCATTGGATCTTCCATGGAGACTTCGTCTGGACGAGCGAGCAACCGCAGATAAAAAAAGACTTTCTCCTGCATCACCTTCAATTCACTGATGTCTGCAATGGATACTTAAATTAGAGAGACTGATGAGGAACAAGGACGGACCCATGTACAATTGGGGGGCAACCTTGCCACCCCCACCCCCTCATTTTGCACCAAATCAATTTAAAGAGAATGAATTATGTCTTGAATTTTATCTTCTCGATGATTTGTACATTCAAATTGAAATGACAACCATCCTATTCTAGTTAAGCTTCACATACAAATAAATCTATATTCACATAAACCCATGGGATGTTTGGTAATTGATGCATGCAAAACAACATATAATTAGCCATGCATTTAATAACATTTCGTTTCATTTTCATATAGCATGCATCATTTTTTGACCTTACTTGTTTTAATTTTATAAAAATGGAAATCTATCCAAACTCTATATTTTATTGTAGAAAATGGAAGATAATTGAGTCAGGATGCCACATAAACAAATCACGCTCAAATCAGAATTCAAACGAAGCCAGAAAGTGAAAATTAGTGGAGGCTGCTAGTGCTGAGTTAAATATAACGAGTTGTGAGAGTTATATAATGGCCCGTTAAACCTGCAGCTTCGTCCAAAAGTTAAAATTTTAATATAATGAACCGTGAGAGGTCTATAAGGCCCATTAAATATTCAGTTTCGCTCAAAAAGCTCGCCCGAGTTATGAGCCGTAAATCCAAGTTACGAGGCGTTAAAACCACACTTCTACTCCGATTTGGACACTGTTAGGGTCGTGAAATTAGTATTACGGGCCGTTAAGTTCATATTACAGGCCGTCATAGAGCGTTTATAGGCCGTTACGAAGGTTATTTTCAAGATTTCTTCGACTTTTCTTGAAAATTTTAAGTGCAGATCGAATTCAAACTTTATCCTAAACTTCAAGGATGATTAGGAAATATATTTACTCAAATTTAAAGGAGTTTTAGATAATTTTAAAGATCTATCAAAGTCTATTCCGAATTTACTTGTTTTAACATGAGAAGACTTCGAATCAAATCGAAACTCTACGAAAACTCTTGGGACTCTTGGATGCTATAAATAGAGGTCCTAGAAGATAAAAAATGTCTTGAGACCTAGGAGCCGTACCATATTGCAGAGGATGAATTTCAAGGTTTGAAGATCAATCGAAGGAGAAGATTGCGCAGCAACTCATCGTTCGTGTTGTGCAATGATCTAGAAGTTCTGAAGGTTGAGAATTCTTCTTCTATATTTTATTTGGATGCTCTTTTACTTAGTTTTTCATAGTTCATTATTGTTGTAATAGAGGTTTCATATTTGTTTTAGGAAGATAGATTGTTTGAACTTTGTTATTCTTCAAGTTAATTAAATCATTCGATTTCTTTTGATTATATGTGCTAAGTTTAATACTTTTTTTATGAGTGATATGAATTTTGAAATTAGATTACAAACCTGTACGAGGAGTAATTAATTTCATAAATTATTATTATTCTAAAAATTAATCTTTTGATTTTAAGTTGAAGTATATATAACACGTATCTGGTAATTCGTCGTGTATGTCAAAGAATGTGCGGTTTATTATTCTGTTCAGAAGTATGGGTGAATAATAATTTAAGAGTTACATTTTCTTGCATCTTAGTTCTCTGTGAAATCAGTAATTGACTCGTCATATGCAATTATTGATCTTATTAGGAATAATGATAGTTTGATTTACTCGTCTAGAGAAGTCAATATTTTAGGTGCTCTTAATTCATCTTAGAAATCGACCCGAGTGTTTCTGTCACAATTTGATTGATTCAGAAGTTCATACATATCTAACTTTACTTTAACCATCCATAATTCCTATAGATTATCGCCACTTTATCTTTACGCGTCAAATATCTATTTTCTGCACCTTTAATTTTTCTGTTCTCATCACAAAACAATTTTCTTCTCCTAGTAGATTATTGAGATAGATTAAATTTAACTAGTTCCTCATGGGATCGACAACTCTACTCTTCACTTTATTACTTGATACGATTAGTGCACTTGCTAGTAAATTTATTTGTTACAAATTCTACGCATCAAATTTTTTACACCGTTGCCGAGAAACTATATTCATAATTTTTAGTCTATCTCGTATAAGCTACTATGAGAATTTTTATTTTTTGTTTACTTCACTTTTTCTTTTAGTGTTGTGTAAGTTCAGGTGACATACTTTGTACACAACTTGTTCATCATAAGCATATCTTTACATTCTCAATGACGAAGAAGAAAACGACCACAAATCAACAAATTAAGAAAAACAACATTACTGTTCAGAAGAGGAAATTCAAATGGAAGCATCATCATCAAGACAAAGCATAAAGAAAAAGCCTAAACAAGAAAAGAGGAAAGATATATTTCGAGATTCATCTGCTGCACTCACAAAAGTATTAGATTCTTTGCCGAAAAGCTCTCCACTCAAAATTATCAAATCAAAAATTTGAAGAGACAAATTCATAACATGGGACAACACAACAAGAAGTCAGATGAGAATGTAGCAGCAATTTTCGAATTCAAATAATCAACTTCTGACTTCGTAGAGATGATTGGTCAATTTGCCACAACAATTGAAAGAAGATTAACAGTGCAAGACCAACACATATAGAATTTGGAGTCTCAGTTATCCAAAATTCAGAAGCAATTTGAAGTCGACGATTCTTTTCGACTATTCGACAACGAACTCAAGTTCGAGGCTTTGGAATCAAAATTTCATGCACTGGAGAAGGAAGTTGAAAAACTGAGTTATCTAATTTCTGAATGTCCGAGGCACATCGAAGAGAATCCAAAGGTCATCTTATGCCAATGCCATTATCAATATCCATGGCATCCAGAAATAAATTTTTTAGCAAGGACAGCAACGACTCAGTGGCATGTCAAGGAGATGAGCAAATACATCATTAAATATGGGAAGGTTCAAAGGAAGGGCCCGCCTTTGGAAGTTCCTATTACTCCTACATTGTTGTCTCCAATTCAGCCACTGTCGAAGGAGAAGAGTAAATCACCCGTAGTTGGCTGCAAATCACTGCATATTTCCTCCGTGCAATCTGTAAAATCTTTGAAGGAGAAAAGTACTTCGCCGACATCAATACGATCTTCTCCAACTACAAAACTCTAGTGGCGACCAAAAAATCCCTCAACAATCCAAGTTCAGCAACAGCACACCTCCCAAATTTCATATCAAAAGGCTGTTGAACATGAAGAACCGCCACCACTAGATGACGACATCAAATCGAAAACGTAGGCATCATCCAACATATCAAGTGTTGAGCCTCACCTCTACGAGTATTCATGATCACAATCAAACCCGGTGAGATCATTCCATATCTACTTATATTATTCTTATTGATAATTTCTTATTAGTCTCAGCATATATGTCATATCAAAGTCGAGCTATCGACTTTAACTTAGAACTATTTTTTCTCGATCCTTAAGCTTTTTTTTAGATGTTTCACATAATTTATTTTAGATTAATTTAGTTCATGTTAGATTAGTTGGTTTGATTATCTTAGTTGCTTATTTCTTTAGTTTCCTCCTGTCATTTTTATCTTTTATTATTTTTCTCTCGTCACGGGCTGTCATTAAATTTTCACGGGGCATTATGTTGACTTTATTCATATAGTTCATATTTCACAGGCCGTAAGCCCCTCATCACGACCCGTAATGTTAAGCCATCACTTGCAAATTTATTGAATCATAAATATCACGGGTCGTAACCTTGACATTACGACCCGTAACATGCCACAGAATGTCTTGCATGCTTATTTCACAGGGTGCAATATTCATGTAATGCACATCATAGTGAGTTTGCCAAGATAGATCCTTTCATAATGGATCGTTAATGCGATGTCACGGCCCGTAAGTTATAGTGCACACCAAACCTTATACTGAACCTTCCCGATTCATGAACCATCCACTTCACTTACAACCTATTTGAAGTCACTCTATAGTCACCCAAAATTAATTACGGACCATAAGTCACACCTTACGGGCATCACAGGGGCCCTTATTTTCTAGTTTTATACCTCACGGGCCGTAACTTTATTCTCACGACCCGTAAGTGATTTCATTAGTTCTTATGCCTGCATTATTACTCGACTCAAGACCCTGCACGATTTTCACGAGACGTCACACATATTTCATGGGCCATAAGGACTATTTCATGAGTCTCATAGTGGGTTACAGATGGAACTATTCAGCTCCACGGGTCGTAAGCAGAAATTAACGGCTATCACAATGTTTAACAATCCATACATCTTAGTTTTCAGGGGGTGTAACCCATGCATCACGACCCGTTACGATTGTGCCCCTATGCCAAAGCCATCTAACCTATTACACTTTCATATTATGACCCTACACCTAAGCCATATGTTATCACGACCCGCAAAGTTCATGTAACAACCCTTATTTTTATTAATCCCTAATGTTTATTCTTTGCAGTTCCGTTATCCACTGCATCAAGGGTGTCAACAGCTTCTCACGACCCATGAGCATCTATCGAAGGCCATGCATGCGCTATGACGACCCGTGACCGTCTGTGCCTAATATTTGTCACCACTTAAAGGGTCGTGATTTCTCGATCATGATCCGTTATATCGCACAGAAGGATCGTGACCCCTTCATAACGATCCGTTAAATCACGCAGAAGGCTCGATAACATTACCACATGAGCAATTATTTGCCCCGTACGACCTGTAACGATATTGAGAGAAAAGAGAGAGAGAGGGAATAATGAAGAATAAAAGAAGAGGATGACAGAAAGAGAAAAGAAACAAAATTTCCTCCTCGGAATTGAAGAACAATAGGAAACAGAGACACCCAAATTTATATCGGCCAAAGACACCAAGATTCTTCTTACAACTTCAACATCCATCGACTCGAGACAAATCAGGTTGTTTCGTTTCCTCTTCTACATTTATATTTTCCCTTATCACATATTTGACGTCTTACAAGTTTGATTTCCAACACTGAGGATAGTGTTGAGTTCAAGCTTGGGGGAGTTTGCAATTTCATACATCATATCTTTTTATATTGCATTGCAAGCATACATTCCCTTAATGTTTCAGTTGCATATTTGCTTGCATTTTATATTAAAAAAATAAAACAATTTATTGCTTAATTAAAAATTGCATCTTATTTTCTCATGTCTTATATTTACTTATTTTTTCAAGCATTATTCAAGAACATCCTGTTAATTAACGAAATTTGAAGCATTATTATTTTATCATTTATCGCATTCGTGTTGAGTAAATGGTTTGAAGAAAGTTGCTTAGAAACTACGAATGTCTGACGATAAATCTTGTTCATGCTCTTATTTTTTTTATTACGTATATTACCTTGATAATAATTATATCACTATTGAACATTCAAGTGTAGCTGATCTTACTAATAAATAAATACATGTAAAATTATTATCGTATACAAAAGAAGGGCTAGTGGAGCCTCAAAAAGTATGAGGAGGTACAAAAGGTGTTATCCGGAACCTTTGTGAGTTTGGATAGTTAGATCCGTAAGGGATTCTTGTCTGATGACCTAAGGGCAACTGCTCTGGGATCCATCAGTCAAAAGCCCGTTACATGGACCACCTTGCGCAATATGAAGAAGCACATGAGTACCAAATCAATGAAAAATAAAAAGTGAAAAGAAGTAGAATGATGATGAAAAGTTTCTAAGTGAAGAAATATAAAAGTAATAAATGAATAAAAGCTCATGATACACTTGTGTATTCAATATATATATATTTTTATTTTCAAGAATTATTTTCTTATATTTAGAGCTAGATTTGGAGGAGTTTAAAAATGCTTTTCATTCAGAAATTTCACAAAGTCGGGTTATTATGGAAAGTGGTGAGACACTTAGGCGATGAATGTATAAAATCTAGTGCGAAGAAGAGTAGTTGAGTGACAAGGTGAAAGCGATGATTAACCATTTTTGTTGGAGCTTTGCTTTCAACATTGCTTGAGGACAAGCAAGTATCTCGGCTTGGGGGTTTGATGCATGTAAAATACAACATATAATTAGCCATGCATTTAATGACATTTCATTTCATTTTCATATAGCATGCATAATTTTCTGACCATGTTTGCTTTAATTTTATAAAAAATGAAAATCTATCCAAAATTTATATTTTATTGTAGAAAATAGAAGTAATTGAATCAGAAAGCCACAGAAATAAATCGCGCTCAAATTGGAGTTCAAATGGAACAAGAAAGTAAAAATTAGTGGAGTCTACCAATGCTGAGTTGAATATAACGGGCCGTGAGAGTTATATAACGGCCCGTTAAATTTGCAGTTTCACTCAAAAGCTAAAAATTGAATATAATGGACCATGAAAGGTTTGTAACGGCCCGTTAAATACCCAATTTTGCTCAAAAAACTCGCCCGAGTTACAAGCCGTGAAATCCAAGTTACAGGAGTTAAAACTACACTTTTACTCCGATTTGAACACTGTTAAGGCCGTGAAAATAGTGTTACATGCTGTTAAGTTCATATTATAGGCCGTTACAGAGTGTTCGTTACGAAGGCTATTTTCGAGATTTATTCGACTTTTCTTGAAAATTTTAGGTCTAGATCGAATCCAAATTTTATCCTAAGGCTCAGGGATGATCAGAAGACATATTTACTCAAATTTAAAGAAGTTTTGGATGATTTTAAAGACTTGTCAAAGTCTATTTCGGATTTACTTATTTTAACATAAAAAACTTCGAATCAAATTGAAACTCTACGAAAACTCTTGGGACTATTGGAGGCTATAAATAGAGGCCCTAGAAGACAAAAAAAATGTGTGCTTGAGACCTTGTGAGCCGTGCCATCTTGCAAAGGACAAATTTCAAAGCTCGAAGATCAACCGAAGGAGAAGATTGCGCAGCAACTCGTCATTCGTGTTATGCAACGATCCAGAAGTCTCGAATGCTGAGAATTCTTCTTCTATCTTTTATTTGGATGCTCTTTTACTTAGTTTTTAATAGTTTATTATTGCTATAATAGAGATTTCATATTTGTTTTAGGAAGATAGATTGTTTGAACTTCTTTATTCTTCAAGTTAATTAAACCATTCGATTTCTTTTGATTATATGTGCTGAGTTTAATACTTTTTTGATGAGTGATATGAATTCTGAAATTAGATTACAAACCTGTATGAGGAGTAATTAATTCCACAAATTATTATTATTCTAAAAATTAATCTTTTAATTTTAAGTTGAAGCATATATAACACGTATCTGGTAATTCGTCGTGTATGCCGAATAATGTGTGATTTATTATTCTGTCCAGAAGTATGGGTGAATAATAATTTAAGAGTTACATTTTCTTGCATCTTAATTCTCTGTGAAATCGGTAATTGACTCATCGTATGCAATTATTGATCTTATTAGGAATAAGGATAGTTTGATTTACTCGTCTAGAAAAGTCAATATTTTAAGTGCTCTTAATCCATCTTATAAATTGACTTGAGTGTTTCTATCATAATTTGATTGATTCAGAAGTTCATACATATTTAACTTTACTTTAACCATCCATAATTCCCGGAGATCATCACCACTTTATCTTTACGCGTCAATTATCTATTTTCTGCACTTTTAATTTTCTGTTCTCACCACAAAACCATTTTCTTCTCCTAGTAAATTATTGAAATAGATTAAACTTAACTAGTTCCTCGTGGGATTGACAACTCTACTCTTCACTTTATTACTTGTTAGGACTAGTGCACTTACTAGCAAATTTATTTATCACAAATTTGTACGCATCAGTAATATATGCATTATATATATAAATAAGAGAGACATATCATGGACAATCCTAATTACCTCAATCTGTGATATATTGTGTGGCTATGTTTGTCACCGGTAACTCTTCGGCCTTTGTCATCATGAAAAGGAATCCAAATTCTATTTAAGGAGACGACTCCGAAACATCCTCACAACATTCTCAAACTCGTAGAACCCTAATCATGGCAATTTTTCTCTCCTTTTTCTTCTTCTTTTTGCAAGTTGCTTCCCAGTCATCGCTAACTTGCAAGTCGCTTCCCCAACTTCTGACAACCCATTAACGGCCAAGGTCGCTTTCATGCACTATTGGAATCACAAGATTCTAACAAATCTCCCCCTGTCGAAGTTCATCTCCAAGCTTTCCCCGCTTTCCGCCCTCGACCTCACCACCTTCTCCTCCCTCGCAACAAATAGCCCCGCCGCCCTCTCTGTTAGCCTCCCCGCCCTCTGCAGTTTCGCTCACCTACATTGCCTCCTGCAATCTGCCCGCACCGTCAGTGGAGACCCACCGGCGGTTGCAATCCCTCGCAACGTGGAGCCTAATTGTTTTTTTAACTACTAGGGGCATGGCTGTGGAGACCCACCGGCAGTTGCAACCCCTCGCAACATGGAGCCTAGTTGTTTTTTTAACTACTGGGGGCGTGGCTATGGAGACCCACCGGCAGTTGCAGCCCCTCGTAATGTGGAGTCAAGGAAACTCTTTTGTGAATCCGAGCTACGGAAGGATAACATCATATTCATGCCCGACATCCGCGACAACATGGCGGTCCAAGCGGTCGACGATTCGGATGGCTGGAGGTTCAGGAGAGGGCTCCGGCGGCGATCCAAGCGGCGGTAATGTCCTCAAATCCAGGTGATCTATGCAGTTCAGGCGGCATATATATATATATTTGAAGTAATATTCTTCATCCTCCTTTTTCATCACGGTGCTGTTTGGATTAGAACTTATGGGTAAACCTTTCATAAGTTTTGTCGAACAAAAATTTTTGTGAGTCTCACGCGAATTATATCACACGAATCTTCAACAAAATTTATAGAACAAAAGAAGTGAAAATATAAAGAGAACAAAAGAGAATAAACTATAAAGAGAACAAAATTTAAACTTAGAATAAGGAAAAAAAGAAATGTAAATCCTGATCCTTGGTTCAGGAAGCAATTAGGCCCAATGCCCATATTTCCTCTTTGAACCGAGAGGCTCAAATAGATGCCAAATGCTACCCATGTAATCTCATCATTTCAAAAATATATCATGGTTTACTAGGAAAAAATATTTGTATTTGACATATTTTTTTCCCTATAGTATAAACATACTGAGCTAGAACCAATGAGAGATCGGCACAACTGAATAGTAGGATCGCTGGTGCTAATAATTTTAAGTTTGATTTTTATGTAAAGGTTTAATTTTTTAATTTTTGGTCTTTCAACTCACTAGCTGCAAGTGCACATGTAAGTTGTAGTAGACTCAGGTTGTCGTATCCACAAAGATTTGAAGCCTAAGACACCCTAAAACAATCTAGATTAGTTATACTTAAGTGGCTAAAACAGATTTTTAATGAAGAGTGAAAACCGATTTTTTAATGAAATGCAGAATGATAACTGATTTTTGAGTTTTGGAAATTTGTCAAAATTGAGTTATAAATGCTAGATTGAAGTCTAAAAAGGTTTAACTATCAATAAAGAAGGTTCTTCTAGGAGTTGGGATTCATCTAAATTAATTATGGATGGATTGGATCAAGTTATCATTAAATGTCCAATTTTGATTCAACCTGAAATATAGCTGCTCTCACAGCTCAATTGGCCTTTAACTAGGCAACATATTATCATATAATTGTTAGTTATATTGAATCAGAAGAGGATCCTCACTGAAAATCAAGTTATCATTGGGCTCAAATGAAAATTCATTGCTGATTTTTACAATTCAAGGAAATCTGAAGTGATAACTTGTAATTGTAGTCATAAAATAATGAAATCACTTCAATTAGCTAAAGTAGGATGAAATCTATCCAATAATAGTGCTTGTGCTCATTGGTTCATCTCTGAATTTCAGGGGGATTTGAAATCAACCTCTCGGTTGCAAAAAAAAATGAAATCCACACAAACTCCAATTAATTGGGGTTAAAAGATATCCTATCTAAAATGAAGAATTCAGTGATTATCCAATGCTCCTTGGTTCATCTCTGACTCACAAGGAAGAACTGAAGACTACCTCTCAGTAGTGGATTAAAATGAGGCTTGACAATGGAAATCAGAATTCAAACGGAAATCAGAAAACAGAAATCAGCATCAGGAAATCAGAATTATTAATCAATGGAATTTAGGCTTGTCAATTGCTTCTTGATCCATCTCTGGACTGCAAGAAATTCCTAAGGTTCACCTCTCAATGATTGAATGAAATCAGGGGATTCAATTGGTAAGACAGATTCCAACAAAAGAAATCAGAAAATAGATTTTCAGAATTAAAGTTCAGAAATCAGAAGAGCAAACTGATTTGAATCAAAAGTATGCTAAACTTCTTGATTCATTTCTGAACAAGATGGGGGGCAATGGCAATCTCTCAGTTGCTCAATTAATCAAATTGAGAATGACAAACAGATTCAATCAACAATGGAAATCAGATTCAGAAAATTCAGAAAATCAAGAAATCAAGAAACTAAAAATCAGAAATCAGATTTTCAAATAGAATGGAATCCAGGAACCTGACATTAACTCTTAATTCATTTCTGAAGGAAGATTAGATCAAATTTTACTTCTCAGTCATAGATTAGAAATGAATCTAATAATTACATGAATCAGTTCAAAACAATGCTGAAATCTGAAAACCAGAAATGATTTCAGTGCTGGATTAAATTTCAGTCCACATCCATCCAAAATTAACTTAGACTACTACCCTATCCTAGAAGAAATAAAGTTTAGCTCCTCATATTTACAAAGCTTGACATCAAATGGAATGAAGAACAATTACAAATCATTCTTGCTTGAAGCATCTCGGCAGCAACTCCAGCAGTAACTCCAGCAACAGCTTGGTGCAAAAACCCTTGCTCCAAACCCTCAATGTCCAGCCCCCTCCCAATGGAGGCTGTCCTCCAGAAATTTCAGCTTTTATATGACTTATGTCCATCCTTTGATCAGCATCATAATGTTCTTCCAAATCCTGATTATGCCACATGTCCATGCTCTGAATTTCCAGCTGCTGCAGCCATCTTTTAGTGCAGGAAAAAGTAGATGGTCCCCCCTACTTTTTTCCACTTTTTGGCCACCTTTTCTCCCTGCTACAAAGTCCAAAACAACAAGCATCAAATCCCTTGAATGATATTTTAACAAATAATGATTAGAATAATGATAGTTCCTAGCTCAAATATCAAATGGGATTAGGTGTTGTGCAGGAATGAAAACTTATATCAAAATTAATAATTTTAGGGGCTCGGAATGATAACTTTAAATATATCTTGGAAAATGTCCAAATATGGATTGTTCAAAACATTTCAGGCATCAAATGGATTAGAGTGGCAAGTGAATGAGGTCAAAAATCAAATATGAATAAGATTTCAAAGGAGTGATAACTTGAGTGCCAAAAATGATAACTTAAATGCCTTAAAAATGATAACTTGTGATAACTTGAGTTGTGGTTATCCAAATATGATGAAATTTGAACAGCAATGAGTTAAGACAATAACAAGATGATTGCCTAGTGCTTTGGTGCAGAATTTACAACCTTGCATATTGAAATGATAGTTTTGCCCTTTAACGATAACTTGGCACTAGGAAAATGATAACTTGTTCAAATAGACTTAAAATTTTGCACAAGTTGAGATATGACCATCCAAGTATGATTCATTCATGATGGTAATGAATTTAGGACAGAATAATCACTGAAATTCAGCTTAATTAGAAAAATGATAACTTATGCATTTGTAATGATAACTTGTCCTAGAAATGATAATTTGGTATAGAATTTAAATATTAATGAATTTTGACATTTCAGAACTTCTATGCACATGAAATTAAGTATAAAATGGGCAAGATCAACTAGTTATCATAATCCATACATTCCAAACATAATAGGCCAAAGGATAAGCAAAAATGATGCTAGCTATGAATGAAATACATCTAAAATAGTATAAAAACTTATATGCCATGGTCTACAAAAACATACTGAGCTAGATATTTAAAAAAAACAAGTGAAAACGGCAAAAGGTAAGTGGGGGATCTTGGAAGTACTCTCAGCGACGCATGATGTCGACAAGGTGGCCCTATCTGGCCACATCTCCATCTTCATGCAGTTCTTCGTCTAGCTACTGGAGGTTACAGTCATGGCTGCTGTGTGTCGATGTCCTACCACAGCAGCCCACCATCACCACGTTGGATGCAATGGCCTCTTGACTCTCTGTCATTGTGTCGATGTCCTACCACAGCAGCCCACCATCACCACGTTGGATGCAATGGCCTCTTGACTCTCTGTCACTGGCCTTGAGTAATGTAACTTTTTGCTCGAAACCTCGTTGCACCTTTTTTTTAAAAACAAGAGAATAAGGATTATCTATCAGTATTACACAATATGTACAAATTTAATATAACTATATTACACAAGAATGTTGAGAGAGAGAGAGAGAGAATTTTTAAAAAGATGTTGCTCTGTTAAGTTTGCTTAATTACGATCAAGATCCTACATCCTATGTAATATTTACGATTTCGATGTTAAAATATCGATTTTGTAAAATCGCATTTAGATCGTAGGCATAGAATCCCACTGATCCTTAATATTCTTTTTGATGTTTTCTACATTCTTTTTAAGATTTCACCAAGTGGAACATAATTTTTGGAGAACTAATTAAAATTATGAAAAAGAAAATTAATTATAGGTAATTTAAATATATATATATATATATAATAAAATAAATATTAACGTATAGTAAATTGTTTATGTAATGGTACTCAATATTAATTATATTATTGTCATTTTTTTTGCTAATTCATATTATACTAATATCATACAATTACATAGCTAATATATGTGCATATATATAGGATAGTAGTTAAATTAATATTAGCTATAATTTAAATCATTATAAAATTATTTTTTAAAAATTATAAATTTATATATTGTAGTTTTTAAATACATAGATAGGATTTTTTTAAGGTTATCTATCGAATTGTCATTTTCACGGATCCTTTCAGATTTTACATAAAGTTTCTATCTTCACGAGGATCCATGACATATAATGAATTAATTAATTAGATAAAAAGATGCAAAAGAATACAACTCTGGCGGATATGACAATTAACACTGAAGAGGCAGGATAATTAACAACTCCAATGATATCAACATCTTGACCCCTTAAAGATGTTATTCATTTTGAACGAATTAACTCACTAATTATTTCAACTTCAACTCATCTTAATTTCTTTCAATTCCCCCATTATATCTTGAAGGCAGCAGAGACAATTTCAATGTCCTGACATTTACATGATGTACAGTAAATATCACCTGAATTGAATAATTTTAGATCACTTCTTTCTCTTCGTGCTCCAATCAATCATGCATCAGAGTGATGAATATATATATATATATATATATATATATATATATATATAACCTTCGCCTAGATTGAGGGATGAAGCTTCTTACCTCACCTCAACTCCATGGATGATTAGCTAAAACTACTAGTTAGAAAGTAGTAGCCAGCTGCGGTAGATTGTTTCATGCATGCATGCAAATCTCAAGGGTGCATGAGTAGAACAGCATTTAGTGCAGGTATTCTCTACGTATATGCCGACGTAGGGAGTTGGCGGGGGGAGGGTAGCACGTGCATGCATGCATGCATGCACGCACGTTTGGGAGACGTAAAGAGTGATTAGTAAATGTCGAGTATGTCGAGAATGGCACGGTTGCAGAGGGGGCAGGAGCCACGACAGCGGAGCAGCTCCCAGGCGCAGTCCCTGCAGAAGGTGTGACCGCAGGAGATGAAGGCCGCCCCCTTCTTCCTCCTCCCCATGCACACGCAGCACCACCATCCGCCGCCGGGGCTCCTGATACCGTGCTGCTGCGCCGCCGCCTCCTCCTCCGCATGTTCCAGCTCTCTCTCCTCCTCCACCCATTCGACGCCTTCTCCGACCAGCAACCTCTCCAGCGTCACCCTCGCCGACTCCGCCTTCGTCGTCGGCATCCCTTCGCCGAGAGACGCGACCTGCGGGTCCCCTCGTAAATAGTACTCTTGTCCATTACCCGCATGGACGTCCGATCGGCGATCGTCATTGGCGGCGGGAATGGTGGAGTAAGAGGAGGCGAAGGGGCAGATGCTCCGTGGGTAGGCGCAACACGTGAAGAAGCTCTTCAATCTGCGGCTCATTCTCGCTGTTAACGTTCGTCCATTACTTCTTCGCCCTTCCATAACTCGAACGATCGACGCCCTCTGCAGCAGCAGCTTCTTCTTATGCTTCTGCTTCTCCTCTCTCCTCTCTCTGTCTCTCTCTCCCCTCCTCCTCCCCCTCCCCGTCCTCCTCCGACGCGTTGCTGCTCATTTAATTGTTGTAATGCATGGAGTTAAATTAGGCAAGGAACAACGACCTGTTAACAGCATGGGTTGAAGGAGATCGGGTTGGATCGGTTAAAAAAATAAAAATATGTTCAACTAAAATACTAATTAAAATATTCAGCAATAATTAATATATATTACATCAAAGTATAATAATAATATTAATGAATTTTAATGAATAAAGGAACAAGATAATATTCAAATATATTTTTTACTTTGGTCATGAATATATAAAGCAATATATAAATTCATAATTTAGCACTTAATTATTAATATTTATTTGAGACAAATAAATATGCTAAATTATAAACAAAAGAAATAAACTATTTAACTTTTTATTTGTATTATATGATGACTTGTTTTTTATTTTGATATCCAATTATGGTGAAAACATTACGACTTTAATAATAATATAAATAAAAGAATTTTAGCATCACATATATAGAATGGCTGCGTGGATAGTTATCATTTTAAAAATGATGAGGTCCAATTTTCTAATCATTTTTAGAGTAGAAAATAAAAATCGTTTCCCGTCGGCTCGATGATTCTACTACAGGTTTGACCCATCCAATCTGGGTGAATAGCACGGCGGATCAACCTTGACCCATAATCCATTTTAGAACTTGGATCCCGATTCGATTTTTACGACACTGGTGCATTCTATCCACATAGGCCTATAGGTAATATATACTTAATTCGGTCATTTCCGTCTGAAAAATTGATTCACTCTAAACATCCAGTTTGAAGTGACTTATATGAATTTATATATGTTACCATATGTTTGATGTCCACAACCTAATCCTCTGAATAATTGAATGTTATGGCTTCGTATGATGTATTATGTTTTAATTAGAATAATGATTTGGGCAATAATATGTTAACTCTAGTTCTGATTCTATACCCCTTGAATTGTGGACATGATCTGTTGACTGCTAAAATGGTGTAGAGCTAGGAACCGTTGATAATGCTTTGAATTTAAATCCAATTGTAATATTATATGAACCCTTATGTAATCAGGCGTTATAGCTATGTGATAATAAAGCCGCTCGTGCCGCTGGTCCCCTATGGGGGCAAAGTCTTCGAAACTTAAACCGTTTTAGAATTTTTGTTTTTTTATTGTGTATTAAAGTTCTTTATATAAATTTTATGATGGCAAGATTATTCTTGTAATTATCAATATTTCATAATAAAGAGAGCCCAAAAAATATAGTCTGATTTAAAATGAACCTCATAGATCTTGAGTATTCTTATGTGTTTGTGCAATATCTCTCCCTTTTTCTTGTAACGGGAACATTAATTAGTTCTCTTAAACAAGAAGCATATAGTAGACTGTTCCAGTTGGATTTATTTTACTCCTGCCCTTATGTATAAATGTATATTTGTAGCTTACATAGAATGGGGATGATCGATATGATCTGCTCTTTAGTTTTAAATTCTGAATAATATTGAATAGGTTGACTAGGACAATCTCATTGAATCACTCTGGATAATTCTGATCACCATTATGATGGGATGCTAAAGACTAATTTAATCAAATCAATCTTTTTTCTTGCTGTCCATCAATGAAAGTTCCTATATAATGCATGGTTTGTCTTCCATGTGATGCAAATGTGTATTAATGAGGCTATTAATAAACTGAGTTGACCATGTCTTCCTTGTATTGGTGTTGTAGCATACTTTTAAATGAATTAATATGATAAGTTCACTGCTGCTCATTTCTATAATCTTTGAAGTATGACTGTTTTGTTATTAAGATGATGTATAAAGATTTATTTGAGATGAACAGTAGCAATACCTCCCATCTTTACTTCAGATTTTACTACTGTTATATTGATATTATAATTACGTCTTAGACTAATATGATTACTAATTGAGATTAGGGAGACTCTTATAATCTTTCTGATCATCGGGTGTAATGTCCCCAAATCGCACCCTGTCATGTGGCAGAATACGCTTCGAGGATGTTACACGTAAAAATAAGACTTTGATTGATCAACTCAACATCATATAAAGCGGAAGACTAATCATCCTTAAATAATGCTAAAAAGAGTATAACATCATAATATGCGAAAAAAGAAATCTATCCCATAAACTAAATGACTCAAGACGCTCATGTGCTATCACCTACGAGCTTGATCGATCACCGTTGGCCACCTTCATCATTCTGACCTAATCCTGTATTTAAGAACATGCAGAGGAGAAACTCCTTATGAATTTTGTAACTCAATATGAAACTAAAATAAAAATAATCATAAAATCATGGTACTAAACATAAATTATAAGGACATCATCATCATATAAAAGGAAGTAACCGCGATCATCATAAGAGTAAGAGAATCATGTAATGTGGCACATGAATAAGAGATCAAGGAGATCATAAGTGAATCATCATAAAAGTGACAAAGGCCAAACATCATAAGAAATGATTATTCATATGCTTTCATATTCTACTTATTTGGAGTATATTTCGACTCATGAGGAGGCCTGCCTCAATCCGTCCATCGTCATCATAATTAGCAAAGTCAGCCCGTAACTATTCGTAGTCAGACTATAACTGATCAAAATCAGTCCATACATGATCGTCACTAGTCCATCATAAAAAGAGCTCTCCATTTAATGATTTTATCTTTTATCTTGCAATTTTTAATTAATCTTTATCATCATGACTTAAATATGGAATAAGCACGTAGATAAGGGATCAAATAATCATAAATTTTGGCATCTTACAATTAAAACTCGGACTGAGTTCATCTGATAGATTTCTCGAGAAATCATGCCTAAACTCAGGCCGCGTCTGGGTTACACCCGGGCTGAGTTCGATCGCTTCGTTGGGCGAAAGTCACGGCCGACGCGACGTCATCGTGGAACAGCTCAGATCAAGTTATCATTAACTCAGGCCGAGTTCATCTTCATCGCATAGCTCGGAGCTCTCGACAATGGCTGATTCGGACCGAGTTTCAACAAACTTGGTCCGCGTATGGATCTGTCCGGGCCGAGTTCTCTTAAGCAGAAACTGTGCGAACGTGCAGTGCATGTTCCAAACGCCTTTCTGGCGATGACTGGCATCAAGCAACATCATAAATCATAGTTCTATAACTAGGGATTAACTAAAATTTGCTTCAAGTCTAAAATTAAGATTCTACGAAGAATTTACTCTAGTTCCATACTTTATTAGTTTGTGTTCAGAAAATAGTTTCTTCTTCTTCCCACTCCTCTCGGTTCAAACGCGCATTCGTTGACATCCAAGTCCTCCGATAGGTCTCCTGTCAGGTGGCAACACTTGTGGCGTGAGAGAGAGCGAGAAGAGCGCACGAAATAGGGGAACAAAGCTAGGGCTGACTTGTAGGAAAAAATGGCTTCTTAGTTCGTTTTGGCCTCTTATTTATAAGGAAGAAGTCAGAATTTCAGTTGAAAACAAACTCCTCCTCATATTTATTTTCAAATTTTATCTTCTCCCCTATTTATTTTTTTCTTTCTTTTATTCCTGATAAATCTTGGGCGTTACACTGGTCATAGTGGTACAATGCATAAATTAGTTCACCTTTAAGAGGTTTATTTGGTGATCAACCTGTTATCCATTTAAACCTCCTTTTTATCTTATAAAAGTAGGAACCCAATCTAAGTTCATAAGGGTAGTCTAGCTCGGATCTCGATATCAATCTCTCCCCACACTTTTTTCGATTGTATGACACTTAGGATTGATTTATCATTGAACTCATTATTCATCGCTTGGACACACATTGTGATGATGCAAAGATGGTTACAAAACAAACAAGACAAAAGATATAGAAACATCGTGTCATCTTATATATTAAGTCAAATGCATAAAGGGTCCCACTCAAGAAATGTGCTATCCCCTTTTCTTAGAGGGCACTATTGTAGTCTGATCAACCATTAATCATTAGTACACGACTATATTGTTTGCATGACATACTTATAATTAAATAAAGAATTCATCCACTAATAATGAAAGGATGAGAATTGTAAATCCACTCATCAAAGATAGTTGTATTACTAAAGTAGTATTCTTATTGACATTGTTATTGAATTACTATCTATCATTGTTATTGAGCATTGTTATCGGATCACTATTATAATTTTCATTGAATTCAGTCTATTATTGTCATTGAGTATTGCTATTGAATTATTGTTCATTATTGTCAGTGAACATTGCCATGGAATCATTAGATGTTATGGAATCCCAATAGGAGGCTTATTTTTTAATCCCTATTGCTTTTGATTCTCAAATATTATAATTGATCCCTCGCTTATCCTTCATGGAAAGATTTTCCTCTTATCAAGATTTATTTATTTATTCTAAATTGACGAATAACTTATTATATATTATTAGTGTTTACCCATATTAAAGGGTGAAATTTATGGGAATATTGCAATCTATGGGTCTGATTCTCACAGTGATAAATTAATGATGGATGATCTAGGTAATGTTGATGAAGCTCGAGTGATGCCAAAACATGTGAACCTATGGATCTAGTTATCTTTACTTATGTTGCTTTACGAACTTTGATGCAATAATTATGGAACTTCTATTTTAGACTTTGAAGCAACTCTTCTACTTATATTTTATCTTTACTTTTCATTATTTTATAATTATTCAATAGTCTTGATGTTGTATCTTACTTGGTGATCAGTTTAGTCAAATATTTAATCAAAGTTTAATGATTTTCAGCACTCTCAAGAGTGGTTTTTGTCATATGATGGGAGTTTCTTTTGAGATAAAAATAGTTAAATATTTTTAATATTAATCTTTTTTGTTATACTTTTCGTTCTCCGTGCTAAAAAATATGTTGATTCGGCTTTTGTTTTTGTAAATATATATTAACCATATTTCTAATATAAAAATACTTCTATAAACACACACATATATATATATATATATATATATATTTACGAGTTCAATGTTGGTGTATCTCTACACGTGTAAATTAGCTTTTTTAGATAAGTTGCAAGTACACGTTGGTAGCTTCTTTTTATTTACACTTTATTTATAAAAATTAACAAGTTACCTAAAAAGACTTATTTACACTGTGTAGATCTACACCTACATTTAGTAACGGAGCCAGATAAAAAATATATATATTAATCATATTTTTTTCATTTTTTCTAACTAATATATAGGTAATTATATACATATTAAAAAAATTGAGAGGAACACCCTTGCCTCCATCCCTGTGCTTAAATTATATATATATGAATTTCGTATATATATAGAAGTTCATAATTTACAGTGGAAAGAGTATGAATAATTTTCCTCGTGATATATATATATACATATAGTTCATAATTATGAAATTTATAGGGGAAAGAGTATCCATTTCATCCTTTACATGTTTGACAGTCTATGTTAACATATAATTAAAGTAATTACGTGTAATAATAACTTGATTTATTTGCGACTATGTGTACCATGTTTTCCGTAAACACGCACGCAAAGAACTCTTCTTTGTTAGATATCAAGTAAGTAGCTCTAAAACATTGGAAGAAATTTTTAACTAATTAATTTTATTTATTAGTCAATAATCAAAAGAGCATCACATATGTCATACATACATATATGTATATACGTAGTGCGTATGTATGTATGTACGTACGTCGACCATCCGTACGTATGCGTGTGCAACTTCTTATTTCTTAAATTCTCCGTGTGCTTTGGAGTTGTCAACAAATAAATATTATCGTATTTAAGTCAACTCCTTCGAAAGCCAAAAATGATTCAGAAAAAAAAAATGAAAGATGGGTCAATTGCAAGTAGCCAATTGCTTGGTGATCAATTTAATCATAAAAATCTCGGTTTGACCACCGGCCTAATTACATATTAAATAACTTCGCATGATTTATTATTTAAGTCACCAATTTATATATATAAGGATTGAAAAAGGATCTGCACGAGAATAGGAAAAAAAAAGTTAAAACGATATAAATACATGCAAACACAAATTAATATTTTGTTCTTCACGCTGACATTAATTACAATACACGAGGCCCGGCCCTTTGCATTTCAATATTCGGATTAAATTTCGAGTAATTCAATATGAAGCCAAAGAATATGTAGATACTTAAATAATATCAATAATGTTTAACATGCAATTAATATCAAAATATCTCCGGTCTGATTTATCCATTAACTATTTGAATCAATCAAATTATTCTAATTTTAATAAATAATGTTAGGATTTCGATAAAAATTATGTACGAGAATTAAAACTAACCCAAAAATTTATTAGATGACAATAGAAAAAAAATTAGAATTTAAATTATTTTTTGTTCAAACTAATAGGAGATATAAAAATAAGAGTTACAAATCGAAACTCTAAATTAATTCATCTATCTCGTGATAAAAAAATAAATTAATTTCAAATTATAAATAGAATTTATTCTTATATTTTGATTAGAGGCTCCACATCACACACCTCCCAGCATAAGATGGTATGATATCTTTTATTTCGGAGTATTTTGAGATTCATAAGCATTTTTAATTGAGATAGGATTTAAAATATTAACAAATAATCATAAAATAATATATATATATATATTTTTTGAACTTTTTAAAGTAAATTCTTAGAAAAAAAAAGGGTGTATATCTCATTTTTCATTGGTTGCATATAGCCATAACCCACAAAACCATTTGACACACCTATGACACCATCCATTCACCATTCTGCTCTAATGTCATGCACACCATTAAATGTGCTTACACAATTATAATAGCATTATTATGGTCTCTGGTGCAGTGCCTACACAATGTAGGCAGCTCCAATTAATTCCCTCCTCTAGGATTGGCCTCAACATATGCAACTTGGTTTTTAACGCCACTTATTGGGCACAACCACCATTTTTTTATTGTAAATATTTATGGCTCATCCAAATAAAGAAGCTTTAATATTCATCCATATATATAAGAAACCTTATTTATAGAATAACAAAAGATTTGATCCATCATCTGTCCATATCAGTTTTCATAACTCAATTTCTATATTTAATATAATGCTCACACTTATGGGTACAATTTCTATGCACCGAATTAATTCAAAGTTTTTTTTATTTTATTTTATTTATCTTTTACTTTGGATTTAACTCTCATTGCAATATATATATATGATTGTCAAAATCGGAATCCTAAAATCATATTTATTAATAACATAAGTACATTTTAAAATAATAAATATTTTTTTTTATAAATTTACTGTATTAAAATCTGAATTACACATCACTAAGATATTTTTTAATCGCTTCTTAGACCAAATTACATTAACATATTAAAAATAAAAATGTAAACTTAATTTAAATTAATTATTATTTATAAATATATTATTAATATCTAAATAATCTTTTTAATCATATGAGATCGTTAGGACAGGTAAAATCGTGTGACTATAATTAAGATTGTAAACTTATCCTACACATAAGATCGAAATCAGTTAGGGATAATAAGATTATAAAATCGTAAGATATGAACAATCATGTGATATATATATATCGAAATTGTATTCATAATGTGATGAATTATGAGAAAGAAAATTAATTAAATCTGAATTCTCAATATAATTAAGCAAGCAATTTTGATGCCAATCTTCTGACCCCTCAGATATCATCTATAAAAAGGATCCAAGTGGGAAAAAAAAGATGCTTTGGTGCTTAAAGGTCTCATGATCAATGAGAGGGTGATTATTCAAAGAATGCAACTTTTCAATCTCCTCTAATCTTTGAATCAGAGATCTATTATCCAATTGCAAATTATTATAACTTTCATTTCCATAAGAAAGGTCAAAGTTCACAAAGACCTTACCCCATGAGTACAAGTGGAACTCTATGTTGTTTTTATTCTATTTTATTGCTGTAAATCTTTGACCAACACAAACCAAGATCTTCATCATAAAAAAAAGAAACAACAACAATAATAATAATAAAATAAATAAATACAGAAGGAAACGGTGGGTGGATATATTTTATTCCTGTGGAAATGTATTTCCACATCTTTACTCATGCTAAATGGAACTTTTAATCCAATAATTATTATACTTCCCCTGTTGACTGCATCTTCCCATGCCATTTAATTATCTTTAATCCAAGTTAAGCAAAAAGCAAAATGCGTTGCCTTAAACGTATAATTAGTGTAACAAATATTGCAGTAACTATTTTATTTTATTTTAATTGCTTGTTTGGTTGGGACATAAATTAAAATAAATTAAGTTAACTCTTATGTCCAAAACCAAAACAGAAAAAAAAAACATATTAACTATTATTCTTACATAAGGAAAATTTATATACATATTTTTTTAAAAAAAAGGCATCAACATTTTTTGCCCAATGCTTGCTCACCACGTGTGCACGACGAAAACTTTTGCAGTTGTACCAGTACACGGACAATATTGAGGGACCTTTTGGCCACCATGTCATTAATTGTGTTTTAAATGTCGTTAAATTAATTTTAATCCTCTTTGTCTTCGTAACATATTCTGTGATCGCTTAATCTCAATTTAACGACTTAATTAATGCGGCGTACAAAATGCACGCAATTTTTACTCCACCCCACACGCAGAAAAGAGCGTGGCCGACGGTTCCCCGTCGCGAGCCGTCCGATGCATCCGCCGACGGCCGTGATCGATAGATTTAGGTGAGGTGAAGTGGGGCCCACGCTGCAACCCCTAGGGACCGATTCGATGCTCGGGCACCGTACTTCCCACCCCGCACCCTCTCCCACCGCCCATTTCGTCTCACGACGACGCGTGGGCCATCCCGACGACGGGGTCGTTTCTGCGGTGGTGTTCGAACAGCGGACAGCGGAGACTTGCCCCACGTGGCAGTGCGCCGAAGGGAGGGGAGGAATGCGAGGCGGTTGAGTCGTGTTCGCTGTTAGCGACCGCACAAGGGATCCTGCTTGGCGTGGAGAGACGTTTCCTGCTGACGCCAGAAACGGCGTCCCTTCCCCTCGAGTGCTTTCGCGCGTGATTACGGCGTCACATCCACGCCGTTCGCATTAATTAATATTTTTTAAAAACAAAATTATGAGAATTACTTGATTAATCTCGATTATACTGAGAATACGACCTTGTAATTTAATCTCACGACTCAGCATTAAATCCACTTAATAGTGCAATTAAAGAAGAGAGGATTAAGATTTTAGAACACAATAAATACTCACTCTCTCTCATATCTCTCTCTCTCTCATCTCTCTCTCTCTCTCTCTCTCTCTCCATTCTTCCAATTCCTCGTGGTAAATTCCCGACCAAAAGGGGAAGCGGAAGGGGGAAAAAGATACACATACAAAAATATAAGGATAAAAAAAAAGATCTATCTATCGATCTCTCGATCGATCGGGTCGATCCTCTCGAGATCTAAACTCGTCGGAAAGCTAAATCCTGTCTGGCTTTCGGGTTTCGACTCTGATTTGAGGCTTCCGGGACGGAATTGGTGAAAGATTTTTGTTTTTAAGGTCAGTTAATGTGCGAATCGGAGGCGATCGTCGATCGGGATTGGAGGAGATTGTGATCGATCTGAAGGAGGATTTTTCATTTGGCTTTTTTTCCTTTCTTCTTGTCGTTGTTGGCTTGTGGTGTTGGGTCTCGATTCGTTGGAACCAATTTGGGGGGTTTTGGAGGCTTCGATCGCAGGCCGCCGCCGCTCCCCCGATGCCCGAGACCAGGCGCAATGCTGTTCCCAATCCGTCCAACGGCTCGCCGGAGCAACTCGGAGGTAGTTTCCGTTACGATTCGCAGCATTGTGCCCCTTTTTTTCACTGTCATTCTGTAATCAGTATATAGTGCTTTGGTAGCTCGATTTCGATTTGTTTCCTTTCCTGGAAAAGAATGGATTTTTGTTGGTGGCCAATCGTGGAAAAGAACGATCTTTCCAAAAACAATGTGTCAGTGGGCTGTGCGGTAGGAAATGAATTGGGTTCACAGAAGGAAATTTCTAGTGAGTTTTCTGATGCTCTCTTGATCGCAGAAGCTCTGTGGCAGTTGAAGGTCGAGGACGGCCAGGGCGCTACAGTGGATGGGCAGACAAATCCATATCCCGATCGCCCCGGAGAGCCCGATTGCATTTTCTATTTGCGGACAGGGAATTGTGGATATGGGAGCAACTGCAAATATAATCATCCTGCTGGACAGGCGAGTGTTCTGGGATTGTATGAATTACGGAGTTGCTATGCAAATCGGAAAAAAATATATATAAAATTTGAGTCTAGTTATAGGTTTCAAACTTTTTTCCTTGTCTTGCAGGGAGTTCGGTACACAGGTGAACTCCCACAGAGAGAGGGCCAACCTGATTGCCAAGTAACATTATCTCTACTCATAGATACCTCATTTTGTTTCCAAATTTAGGCATTAACTGAGTTGAGACTCGAGATAATATTTATTTGTTCTTTTTTTAAAAAATATTTATTTGTTCTGAGAAGGCTAAATTTCTTTCCCTTTGTAGTTGGCTTGATTTCGCTGTTGTAACTTACCAAATATAGCATCAAAATTGACAATAAGTATGATGCTTGAACTTCAGTGATCCACAATAAGCATAGAGGTTTAACGCACAATTTTCATGGTAGTTTTCTTGGGGGTACTTGTTGCAATATCGCACATGATGTTTATATTTTTAGTACAGGCTTCACAGAGATTCATAGATTATTGGAAGACGTTTGAAAAAATAACTGTATTGTCAGTACTTGTGGCGATCTGAATGTTTAAAGAGTAATTAGTATATTGTTTCTTGAGGTTCATAATGGTTTGCTGGTTGGAAAGAAGAGCATCATGTTTCATGTGGCTTTTTGATATAGCTGCCAATTTTTTACTCAGATGTTGCGCTTACTTCTGATATAAGAAACATAGGTGCAGAGGTTTTTGTCTTTTTATGTGTGGTTATTCTTCTCTTTGAGAGTTTATTGCATAATATATGGTCGAATAACTTTGTATACTCTGCTAAGATGCAATTTGCTTGAAAACATTCTTGCAGTTTTTCTTGAAGACAGGAACTTGCAAGTTTGGAGCATCATGCAAATATCATCATCCACGAGACAAACACGATGGACAACCAGTTCAGTTGAATGTCTTGGGTCTGCCACTTCGAAAGGTTTCTTCTACATACTATTGAAAGATAAAGATGCATGTCAAAAATGTTTTTATTCAATTTCATTTAATTGAAACCTCCATGACATATTTATCTGGTTATTTCAGGATGAGAAATCATGTTCATATTATTTGAGAACTGGGTCTTGCAAATTTGGCATTGCTTGCAAGTTCAATCATCCACAACCTGCCACTTTTGGATCCATGGTCCTCGCAACGGGACCTTCTGTCTATGGATATACTGGATCTCCAACACCATCAACCGGACCACCCATAATTGGTGGCCTTACACCATGGACTTATTCAAGAAACCCTTACATATCTAACCCTCGAATGCAGGGGATCCCAACTTATATGCCTCTTGTTCTTCCACCCAACCAGGGCACTATGCCTTTGCATCAGGGTTGGAGTATGTACATGGTTAGTATAATACCTGGAATTACAATTCAAACTCATTTTGGTTGTTCATAATGTATAATAAAATTTGACAGTTTTGTTTTTGTGCGTCAGGAGCTATGATGACATGCAGGCAATTGCTATAATTGTAGAACTCGTTTAGTTTTAACCTATATAGTTTATGCTATCATATTTTCTGATGCTTACAAAGTTGCTAACATTTAATACTAACCCGTTAAAGGGCAAATGTTTGTGCTTTAAGTTTATTGTCTATACTCATGTTGAATTCACATGTTCTCTACAAGGATCAATTATCAAAGAAACTTTATCGTACTGTGGAATACTTTATTAACATATGGTGATTGTTAGCCTTTTTTGTCATATAATGCTTCCATTTGAATGACAAAGATTAGTCAACAACAACAACAACAACAAAGCCTTATCCCACTAGGTGGGGTCGGCTACATGGATCATACGACGCCATTCCGCTCTATTAGTAACCAAACCTTTCGGTATATTAGTCAATGTTACTTTTTGCAGATCCGTTCAAAGGAGATCCATATTGACCTGAATATTGGCTTGTTGTAAATTCATGTTGGTTTGCTACATGACATCTTTGCGCATGTGATTCTAACATAAAATCAACATTCATCTAGAGAGATCACGTCACTCTTCACTCTTCATTTAATACGAACAAAAGCCATACATACATGTTTCATAGGTAACAAAAAATAGATAGTTGTTTTTCAGTATTATAATCATACTCTCATATAATAATCTTGACCCTAAATGCCCCTTAAAAATAGCAAGTAAATCAGCATTATAAATGGACCTGCAAAAGTTACCCACTCCCAACTTGACATTTTCTTACATAACTTGTTAAAACAATCTCATTTGTGTAGTTTATAACTTTGAGAGTAGTAATAAATAGCAACGAGAGCGAGTCTTGATTCTGTTCCCTTAGATAGTCTCATGCCGGAATTTTACTTTGGTGAGAAATTCAAGTCCTCTAAACTTTTCCAAGAGTCAAGTTCCCTGACACTTATGATTTGGTTCAGCTGCTTGTGTGAAACAGTTGATAGTGTTCCTTCATATCTGCTCCTATCTAATTATCCATTGCACTCTTAGATATACAGAAAAAAAAAAGATAAGTTTTCTGTTCTTTAAGATGATCCACCTTTTTATTGCCTCCTGCAGTAGAAATATAAATATCTGGTAAAGTGATTGTAAAATGTTCATGCATTGGCCTTGTATTTGGAACAGGGAGGTATAGGCATCTCTTCCAATGATGCCATCGATCAGGATCACATTTCTAATTCCAAGAATTATACACAGCCAGGTTCAAGTGCTGTAAATTTTCCTGAAAGGCCTGATCAACCAGAATGTCAATATTATATGAAGACAGGGAGTTGCAAGTATGGGAGTTCTTGCAAGTACCATCACCCTAGAGAAAAGATCCAAGCACCTGCATTCACTGTTGGACCCCATGGGCTTCCGCTGAGACCAGTAAGATTAACACTTCTATTTTCTTTTCTATATATATAATTTGAGCATCTATTTCCTTTGATAGATTTTCCCATTCTTTCATTTTGTTTTCATGTCATGTCTGATTATGAAGGGTGAATCTGTTTGCACTTTCTACACCAACTATGGAACTTGCAAGTATGGTACTGCTTGCAAATATGATCACCCAGTGGTGGGATATTACAACTATACTCTCCCTTCAATGTCCTATCCAGAGCCCTCAGCAGTTCTTCCCAATCAAAGGATCTCTCAAGTGATGTGGACACCATCAGATGATTCACCCTCTAACACCATGAAAACCCCTAATGAAGTACTAAAATCTGGGAAAAGTTATGAAGTACATGAGCTGAACAACAGTGGGCATGAAGATCCTTCTACACCACCTTCCCCGGCACCTAATGCTGTGCAGCCAGAGTCCCCAAAAAATCAATTGAACTGACATTTAACATCTCATGTCCTTATCCATTCTGGTTCCAGGATGGAAATTTTGGCGTTCATGCCTCTGAGTCACCATTTTTTGCTTATAGCGGGTTGTTCTGGTGATTCGAGCAAAATGCGGACCTATGACAGTTTACAGTTAGTCGAGAGGGGAGGAGGCATGCAGATCCATATGTGAAGAATGAATAACAGGCGATAATGTAAGTTATATTTTTTTCCCCGTTTTCCACTGGTTGATGTCTTTACTTATGAGAATTCAAATCAAGTTGGAGTCAAAAGGTATGAGGACAATTTAGGCTGCGATTCTGTAAAGAACACTCAGAATAATGGAGTTAAAGCGGACGTTTACTTGACTGTTCCCAGGAGATTTATATGATCACAAGTTCATGGTAAGTTATAGTGGTCTTCCACGCAGGCTAACTTCTCTTTTCATAAAGAATTGTGCATTTATTTTCCTACCCATAAACAATTATGTGCTTTTCCCGCTGGTTAAAAGTTTTTTTTTCTTTTTCCCCTCGAACAGGGACGAACCTTTAATTTTAATCAATTTCAAATTCCTCTTCGATTGTTCCAAATCATTTTTTTTTATCACCAAGTGGGATATTTTTAACAGGCACAAATGCTAGGGCTCAGTAATGACCGAAATAATCCATGGAGATAGGACCTTCAAATTAGAGGAGAATTGATGAATTTAATAAGTATAAATCAACATTGATAGAAGTCGGATGTGTCCACCCTGCAACAGTCCACACCAAAACCAAAAAGTGTACACGTCTGTTTTCGTCCTTAAAATTAGACTTGTATGGTGACCAAAAACTGCCAGCGTCTTCTATGGCATCACAACCGAAGATTTTTCTCAGCTGCGTGTAAAGAGCTATATAAACTCAAAAAATAGAACTGACACCAAGGTCTGTGAATATACAAAAATGCTGCTGCGCCTGAACCGTCTATGTTATGTGCGGAAGGGGGTCTCAGCAAAAGAACATTGAGCTACTCACATCATCATGCAATCTTGGCATCTCGGGAACGGCGACAGACTGTCCAGATGAAGTTTCCGAGTGGTCGTCGAATCTCATGAACTGCCCCATTTGTTGCGCCGCCAAGTGTGCATAGCAGACAGGAGCCACTGAAGCAAAAGAAAAGAAAGAAGGGGGGGGTCTCTTTCGTCACACACAAATTGATTGAGATTTTGCAAGGGAAACCAAGAGAGGTCTAATTGGCAAGGGGCTTACCGACAGATACTGCAGTAGTGCTTCTCTGGTACCTGCATCAGGAAATATCAATGTCAATTTTAAATCAGCTTATCTCATTCTTGAAATTGCCGATGCCCAAGATTACAAATCAAATATTTACACGTAGGAAAGTGAATGAACCAGCTTCTGCAAATCATCCGGCGTGAAACCAATCTCGTCAAGCAAGACGTGATAGTGGGTTGGCCTCGAAGTTCCCTAGAGCGAATTCACATAAACAAAGCTTTGTCAATTGACATTGTAATCATCTAGTGATACAGAGACCTTACCAGCAGCATAAGGTTCAAACATGACACTTACAATTATCCCTAACTGAGCACACATGTAGAAGTCATAATTTCTTGGATGAACAATGTTTCTATCTACCACAGTTCCTGGAAATTAAAAAAAAAAGATTAAAACTCAAGAAAAGCATGACAGAGAAAACAATGTTAAAAAATAAAGGAAAGAAGGCTTGTCAAACACAAACCAGGAGGTACATTATCAGGAACATCAACTTGAAAGAACTTGGTATGGTGATTCTTTTGAGCAACAATAACAGTAAATTTTGGAAGTTTGCTCTCACCTAAATGCTCAAATGCCTGTGAGAATGAATTAAGTCAAAATAATACTTATTCATTTAATTAACCCAAAACACTACTTGTTTATTTAATAAAAACAGAACGATATCAGAACCTTTGCGATTTGATTGAGCTCAATGTTCAACACCTGGCTGAATTGAGACTCACTCACACCATCTCTGAAAGATTAGGAAACGGTTAGTATGCATCAAATGGTAAGATACAAGAAAAAATAGATGCAACTGATAAATCGTGCATATTGCAAAATCACCATGCTAACAAGTAATAAAGTTTAAGAAATTAACTTTTTGAAAGTAAATAAGAAAAACAATTTTCATCTTGTTTAAAAGGTATAAAGAAAATAGCACTAACGCAAGCCTAGTCACGATGCCAATATGAACCAACTGTAGCAATTATATTGCTGCATACCCTTAGAAGGAGCAGCATGATTGATATAACACAAACAAAGCCATAAAGGACAAAATAAATTGTAATACAGTTGCAACATAAAGACTAGCAAGCAATCAAGTTAGTGCCCGAAAATTCAAACCAGAAGAAACTAGTTGTGACATATTCCAGAATTGACAGACTGAAAAATATCTTATAGTACCTGAAAACGATCATTTGTGATGGCTTCCTGCTTCCACTAGTTTGGTAAAAGTCTATCAACAGTTCCCTGTATTCCAACATATCAAGTATATTATGCATATGAAACCATGAAAATAACCAAAAGGAAGACAATTTGAGATAGTTATTGTTCAACCTAGCCCACTTTAAGCATGTCTTGAAGATAAAAGTCTGTATAATTCTTCTTTAAAATATGCTGAAGAGTATAACATACTAACCACTGACAACTACGGATGCCTTTTTTTTGTTTGAGGAGAAACTATACGAATGTCTTGACTCTTTCTACACGACTTAGTTACAAATGTGGATGACTTAAATTGATACTATTTTTCTTATTTGCTGCCAGTGGTGATCCTTCTAGGGTAAAATAAAGACAAGAAATTGTTCTAGCAACAGTGTGGGAATCATTTTTTTTAGAAGAACAGTGTGGTAATCAATGGCTGATGAACCTATCATGATCCTACTATTCGGTATCCCGTACAAAGAAATTGTTATAGCATTGTCTGGGAAGCATTACCTGATCATCCCATCATCATCCCCGTTAGCTAGTGGCTTATACAGAGAATCAATCATTTCAACTTTTGGCGCCTGTGTTCTAACAGATGCTCTGTATCTGGATATCAGAGGCCATTGCCTAGAACCAACAACCTATTAATTCCAGAAACTCAAATTTTAGGCAAAATATGTAGAAAAATAGGTTAAGCACAGAATTTTAACAAATAATTAAGAGGTTGTATATCCAAAAAGCACACTAGATTATCTTACTGCAGCTATCGATGGGACATCCGATCGGCCAGGTGAACCATGAGAAACATCCATTCCTAAAATCATAGTTGGCTTCTCTTTAACAAATGGAATAGATGGAGTATGCTCAAGAGCTAACAATGAGTTAATTCCACCAAGCTGAATTAAGAAAAAGGGAAAAAGGATAGTATGAAGAATTTATTATAGAAGTCCAGCAATATAGAAAAAGGTGGATGTAAAAAAGATGTTGTTTTAGTACCTTAGTATTAATCTTCAGGAGTACATTGGTTAAATACTGATCATTTATTTTTGTTGGTGCAATGCATTGAGTTGGTATTCCCAGCTGATGGAGGTTTTTCTTCTTCCATGGCCCTTAAATGTAGAATAAGTTCAGTAAACGACAGGTACATCCAAGAAAAACTAAAAAAAATGGAAACAAACTAAAAACAGCACTGTACCATAAATTTCTGAGTTCTTTCTCTCTGGAAGAACACAAAGAAGGAATTGAGGGGGCCCTGGAAGTTTTGTCATTATCTTCTCGATCATTCGCTCAACCCTTACCAAAGGCCCAGATCTCATCAATTGCCTATCCTCTTCAATGAAAGTATGCGGGCCATCAATAACCTGCAACAACCAGACTATTAGAAAGCTATGAATTATATATGTTCATATCAGAAAAGTTTGAACCTACCATTCCTTTGTTTCTTCCACAGTTAATAAGCTCCCGTGACAGATAACTGAGATCACATCGAGCAGAAAAATTTACAATAGCCCATTTCTCTATTTTCATGGGCTTGAAGAGTCTCTGAATCAGAAATAAGATGAATTTAAAAACAACAACAACAACAACAACAACAACAAAGCCTTATCCCACTAGGTGGGGTCAAGATGAATTTAAAAACAGTTGTAAATTTTTAATACTACATAGCATGTGCAGTATTTTTTTTATAAAGATAAGTATCTATTGATTAAACATCCAGAATTGTCCTGATACAATATATGGAGCAGACCCTGAGGAGGGTCTGCCTCCCAAAAAGTGTCGCAGTTTGCAAGGCGTCCAAAGTTTGCAACAAAATCAGCAGCCAACCTGATTAGCCTCTCGATAAATATGTTTGAGTTCCCAATCATGAAAAGCGAAAGTGTGGAAGCAATTATAAATTTTAGATATCAGAAATAAGATGAATTTAAAAACAGTTGTAAATTTATCATTACTACATATCATGGTGCAGTAAAATTTAGATGACGACCTTTTGGTTGAAGTTCCATCGCCCATTACGAGGTAAACAGTCTTCTGAGTTACCAACCTTCAACTGGGTCAAGGAAAAAACAAAGCTGGTTTCAAGTTCTGGCGCATGCAATCAAAATTTAGCAGTAAAAAGGAATCAAGAAGAAAACAAATTAAGATATGAAATCACCGCGGGTGCAGTAAGCACACGACCATCCAACTGCATGAGTTGTTTCTCAATGCGAATACCACAAGAAGTCAACATGGGGTCTTCATCATATCGATTATTTTTTACTGCCTGCACATCATAAACATAAAGAGACCATCAAAGCCACCAAGGATTAGAATATGAGTTAACATAGCAAACATACATCAGTGACGACTCTGATTCGTTCTTGTGGCTTCTGTCTCGACTTCTCCACAAGTGAAGCTCTTTGTTTAGATGACAGAGCCTTTGTATATCGTTGCAAGGAGATAAGATGGCAAAGCTGTATATTTGATATTTGACAGAATAGAATGCATGAACTTATCAGAATCAGAGGAAGCTACAGGGATCATAGAGTAACAGATTTTAACAAACCTCAAGAGGGAGGTAAGATGGGCGTTTTGGTTTACCGACATCAAGGCAGGGAACATATGCAGACCATGTCAGCTCTATTTTTAGACTTTTAAAATACTCCAAAACAGAAATATCCACAGCCTGCCCTACTCCCCCATTTTCTCTGGCCTTCATAGGGAAGCTGCATTAACATTAAGTCGATGAAGAATTTTCCTTCCAAAGAGCACAAAGTAAAGATAACAAGATAATGAATCAGAGTTTCTTACACTGAAGGTATTAACAGAGGCTTATGAAAATTTACAAAAGTTAGATAAAAAGTAAAGACAACAACAACAACAACAAAGCCTTATCCCACTAGGTGGGGTCGGCTACATGAATCATACGACGACATTCCGCTCTATTAGTAACCAAACCTTTCGGTATATTATTCACCAATAGTTCGCCAAGTGATAAAAAGTAAAGAAAAAGGATAAAAACGTACAATTGTTGATTGCATGGAAATTCACTCAGTCCAATAACCTTGAACTCCTGGTTCCTGTGCATTGCCTTGATCCTCATGTTTTTTAGCATTCGTTTCGCCTGAAAGTGCCAAGAAATATAAGGATCAACAATTGAGACTGAAAGGCAAATTACTTCAGATCTTTATGCATGATTCAAAACTGTTATATTGACATGTAACAATCATACCTTTGCCCAATCAATTTCACGAGGATTTCTTACATTCTGGTTGGCCAGAAGAAAGTCCACAACAGGACCAGGGGTCATGATCATCGTTGTGGAAACATCTACAGGCAGTTCATATTCCATACAATGACATAGGAAATCCAAAATTGGAAACAATTACATAATAGTAATTCTCTAAAGAAATAAATACCCATGTTTAAGGATAATCCATCCTGAGTGGTGCGGAAGCTTGAATGAAACCCTCGGCATCCACTAACGCCGCCACCCAAATCAACAAAATTTGTGTGATCAGCATTGAAGAAAGATTGCCTAACAAGAAGGCAACCTCTGCAATCATAGAAGAAAACCATAAGTTTGGATACATAACATCAGAAACTACATAATGTTACGAAATGACCTTTTTGCTTGTTGTTGTCTTAAGATGATGTCAAGAACTCTCAAAGCATCTTGCGGACATTCTTCACCCCCTCCAAGTGCTTTCGCAATGGAATTGAATGGAATCTTTGCTGCATAGTTTATCTCTACATTAAATGTCTTTGTCAAGCGCAAATGCTTGGAACGTTTCTGATCACTTCCGTTGGAGTTCCCTTCATCTGGACTTCCGCCGTGCGCCCTGAACAGATGAGAAAAGTTGAAATATCCAGAATAATTATCGTATATCACAGGATCACAACTATGTAAGTAATTTCACATATGTAGTAATATGAATCTTGAACCATTTTGGCAACTTAATGTTGCCGACCCAGATATCTTATGGTGAGACCAGATCAAAATTGCCGTTTCTTTTCAAAATACAAAAAATCGAGTCAAGATCATATTACAATTTTCAGTTACATAGAATTTCACTTGTAAATATAATTCCCTATCAATAAAATATTTTGACAGACGCAATGTATCCAATAAAGGTCTTAGATTATTTGAGTGGGAAGAATGTGATGGTTAACCAAGATGTTAATCATCCAAAACCAGTGATATTCATGCATTCAAAATATTGCAGAGGAACTATTTACAAGATAGTCCATGTAATCAAAATAATAAAGAAAGAGCAGGATGACAAATCAGATTTAAATTACTATGATCCTTTTGTTTTTGTTTTTTTTCTTTTTGAGGAACACATTGTTATCTGGATAAGTCATTAAGAGAATGATCGTTGATAAACTACTGTAATAAAAAATAAACAGAATTAGTGAAGCAAAAGAAGGAAAAAAAAAGACATGCCTAGCTGATGGTTCTTCCAAGACGACAGTAAACCCAAAGTTCTTTTGGGGTAATTCCCCGACAGTGAACAAACTCTTCTCTCCATCATAAGCAAAAGCCTTCCCTGCAAGCTCGGAAATATAAGTCATATAAATTTTATCCATCACTTTTCTCCCAATCCCCTTGCTGGTTACAACATGCTTATCATCTGATTCTATGGACACCTGCATGACTTAGGGGGAAAAACATTAGAATCATATAACAGTAACATTAAAGATGAAGATGGTTACTTCACACTCACATTGTAATGATAGAACACGATATCGTGGCCAGTAAACTTAACACAGAAGTGATTCGTAAGTAGTGGTATGTGACGCCCTTCGCTGCCAAAACCAGGCCGCGAAATTGGAGAACGTTCTGGAGGTTCCCTTCGCTTAGGAATTACAGGAGGGGGAGGGGGCGAGTTTTCTCCACCGTCATCACTGGGGGTGGACATGCTGCAAGCGCAACATAAATGCTTATAAAGCCTGGTAGAATCGGTTAACAGAAAAAAAAAAAAGAGGAACTCGTCAAACTAAAAGATATACAAACGATATTTCTGCTCTCCACTGAATGAAAAGAAAAAACAAATGCATGAGAGAAATCGAACCTTCTTAAGATGCAAAAGAACCATCTTAAGATGAACAAAAAAACAAATAAATGAATTTAAAAAAAAAACTTATTAAGATGATTTGCGCATAGCTGAAAAAAAAATCTCAAACAAGAAACATCGAAGCCCTTCTAAACGGGAAATTGCACGATAAATCAAAACAGCAACACATGCAAAAGAACAGGATTTTCCCGATGAACTCCGTAAGCCAAGGGCAAACTCCAGAACAAAAATGTATTCATATGGAAAGGCGCCACAAGAAGAAAACCACAAAAGAAGCACGATAACGCCTTCGTAAGAAACCATGTGACATTGGAAGAATGATGCATGGAAGCAACGAGCGAATCGGAAACCCCGCAGAAAAAAAAAACGGTTGAAACCATGAGAACAAAAATGGTGAAATCCTCGCGCTCAGAAGTCAGAAAAAAATTAGAAATCAGAAAAAACAAACTGAAAATAAACGAAGAACAAAACCCTAAAATGCACCTTGGGAATCGATCAGGAAGCCTTCTCGGAAGGAATTAAAACCCAAAAAAGTGAGCAGAAGAAGAAGGAAGTGGAGAATGGAGGGAAACCAAAAGACCAAAAAGAAGAAAAGGGTTAACGCCCAAAACAGGAAAAAATTAGTAAGAAAAGCGCAGGGTTACGTGGCGGATAGGACGGTCCAGATCCTTGCATGTTCGAAGGCCCGGTGGATATCTCTTGCGGCCCGTTGGGCTCAAAGGCTCAAAGCGAAGTCCAGTCGCGGACCCCGGGTCCTAAGAATAAGATTTTTAATCTCTTAGCAAACTCCATTTTTTTTTTCCGGTCTAACCTAACCGGTGTCCAGGACCCGAATCCGAGACTACTAGCACCCGTCCAACCCGCTGTTCACCTCACCAATCGTTGTTGGTTAACTCCTCCAAATTTTAATACCACTTCAAAGTGGTTATTTCATCCTCCTCCACTTTTATTTTAATTCTTTAAATGTCATTACTCTCTCGTCTCTTCGGATTATTTGTAACTTTTTGAATGATGTGTCATCTTCCTATGGCATTAGAACGTATAATGCAATGTTAGATATGTATACTTTATTAGTTATTTCATGTGAAAATTGATTTATATATAGAACAATTATCACACTAGCTAACTTTCTTTTTATCTAATTGCATGAATTATATTTTGAACCAATAATGATCCCTCTTCACGATCTAAGGTTATCTAAGTTTTATATTTTTATAATAGCAAAAAGATTAATCTTATTTTATTTGTTCATTATTTCTTATTAGGTCGATGAATACAATTGGACTACTACAGTAATTAATTTTTTTTGGAAGCAGAAATTAAATGAAAAATTTTTTAACTCAGAGATTAGTTCATTGTAAATTCGTATACTAATGAACTACTTGCCTAGAGTACGTTGGGACAACAGTTCATCACTTTATTGAGCTGATCGTGATTATGTGATTTTAATTTATTTTCTTATCATTCACTCATTTAAGAGTGATCAGAAGTTTTAAATTTTTAAATTTTAAATATTTCAAATACTAGTTATCTATTATTAGCATTTTATTCACCAAATTTTAAGATACTCCTTGGGCGTAACTGAATTTTCATGCCTATTTTAATAAAAAATCAGTGATTTATTATTATTTTGTATGTTGAACGGTAGTTCTCCATTTTGTTTATCTTACACTTCCAAATTACTTCCAATCCATTGATGACGTGTGAAAGAATGGGGGACAGAAGTGAAGATAATGATACTTTGAATGTTGGAGGAAGTTTTAGGAGATTAAAGTTATGTGCCAATCAAGTGGAATACGAGAGATAAAGTGAATATAATAAAAAATATTATAAGAAAAATAAAGGATAGAATTGTGCACTAAGCTTTTGAAAAGTGACGTGAAGGCCTCATTTATTTCGGAATAGGACGGAATCACGCTCTTATTCTATTCGATTTTGTCGAACGTCACTTCGAAATTAAATTTCAAGACAAAAATAAATGTAATGAAACCGGAGTCATGTGACCCAGTTCCACCCTGCACCAAGCCACATCAATTTTCTTGTCTTTTGAGCTTGACGTAATGATTTCTTTTTTTTTCAAAATTCTTTTTCTATTTTTCTTTTTCTTTTTTCTCACACTGTATTTTTTATAAAATAAATTATTTAATAAATATAAAATAATTTTAATAAGGGATTAATATAATATTATTTATTATTTATTATTTTATTAAAATTATAATATTTCATTAAATATAATTAAATTTTAAAATTTTTTTATATTTAAATTATATATTTTTTACAAAATATTTCTCATAAAAAATTTATTTTAATTAATAATAAAATTATACTTTATAATTATAATAATTATTTTTAATTCAAAACTCATCAAAATTCATTCATCACATTTATTTTTTTATCACATTAATCACCTTATTTCTCATCGTCAAATTTCACTCCAATCAAATACAATCTCAACTAATCTGTCAATTTAATTATGCACTAAGAACTTAGGAGGAATCGCGATTCTGTTTCCAAACGATCCCTAAAGATACTCTATCTCTTATTATAATATTCAGAAAAAATAAATCCAAAAAAACTGAAGATGTAATTATTATGAGTAAAAAGGAAAACAATTTAACTGCCAACATTTATAAATTATCACCGCTTCATATAGAAAATCGTATACAAATTTTTTTCTCACTGACCCAATAATTATCGTTTCATATATATGTACAAAAATATATCAATTTATGTTTAAACTTTCAAAACTTGTTTTTGTTGGGAAAAAGTAAAGTGATTTTTTAAATTCTCTCTTATGTAATAGTAAACAAAGACAAATAACTCGGATAAGTATATTAAAAAGCTACTAAAATTAGCGTTTAGTGATTTAGACGCTAATTTTTTCGATAAACGATAAAAATAAATAGCATTTAATGTTTGATATGTATGAAATTATTAAAGAGCTACTTTTACTAATTTTTAGTGATTATAGGTTAACGTTTTATAATTTTTTTTCAATTTTACCCCTATTCAAATATGTTATTTTTTCTAACTTATCTTATTATTTTCTCATTTTTATTTTATAATCATTTAACTATATTTCTTTTTTTATTCTTAATTAATTACAAATTATAAATAATTTCACAAATAATATTTTTTATATCATGAATGTACTATATAAAATTTATTATCAATATAAATTTCTATATATTTTAACAAAAAAATTAATTGTACATTTTTTAATTGAAATATAAATAATTTATTTATGATGTTATAATATAATTTATATAGTACTTAAATTAAATAATTTATCATACCTCCTGTTCAATAGTTAAATCGCTAGAATAGCTGATAGGATGTAGCAAATAATAATCTCTAATTCGAACGCTAATATTGCTGGATACAGGTATCAATCTCTTTTCTGGGTAGAAAGAGAAAAATCAAGGTGCAAAGAGAGAATATAATAGTTCATACTGAACTGCAATAACTCTCTTTCTGCAACTGTCACTATACCAGCAACACAAGCTATTCGTCTGTTCAGCAAAGACTGCAAATGAGAACTGCAACAATTACTGTTCATGTGTTTATAAAATGCTATTAATTAATGATGTTTCAGAATACATATTAGGTACACCATTTTAGTATTTTTTGCTACAACAAACTCTAAACAGGTGAGATTTCTCTGTGAAACCTGTATATGCAATAATCATGTACATATATCCATAGACACTATTAGCGCACAATAGAAACTCAACGTCGTAGCAAGACTGGCCAAGCCTATGAACAGCAATAACATAGCAACTTAGCAACAGGAAAATGGCTTAATCCAACAGCGAGCAGCCTTCCTTTATGAGCACAAAGACACTGCTGCCATCACCTCTGGAGATTCTCAACTCCTCGTCAAGGTAAGTAGTCAGCAACCAGGACTCCGCATTGGTGTTGGTTATGGGTATCTTGATGGGAGGCTGTCCAGAGATGGTTTTGGCAACAGATGATGCAGCATCCTGTATAGAAGTGATCACACCTTTGAAAGGAGAGAGGTCAACATTTTGCCCAAAAATCTCTACTTTCTCAGGTACATCAATGGAGTCCGTCAATTGTGGGGTGCCAACAACGCCTTCCTCAAATTTAATCTGCCGTCAATCCAATCAGTGCCAAGTTAGAAAACGATATCTAAAGTTGCAGTTTGATGTATAATATTCTCACTGAAAAAAGAGTTCCATAGATAATATCTTTGTTTTACAAGAACCTGAAATAAATTTCAAACCTACTCAAGATCGTTTGTTTTGTCCTTCAATACATCAAATAAGATTAGCAAGTACAAGTATGGCTTGAAAAAGAGTTTTGCTAGGTAGAAGAGCATATATTATGCCTTTTTTACCATTTTGAGGCCTGGAATTAAAGTTCTACATATATTATCCCTGTTTTACTAGAACCCAAGAGAAAGCCAAACCTATTATAAGTTGTCTTCTGTTCATTCAATCATATAGGGACAGTAAGTTTACACTTGGCTTATTTCCTAATAACAAAGCTTTTGTACACGAAAAAATGTTGTACAAAAGATTTGTATGAAAGAATTTCTTAGGGATATTCCAGAAGGTAACAAATGAGCCAAGTTAGGGAGAAAACTAGCAAGCCACTCCGTGCTCCAGCCATGGTGACAGCCATGCTTATTACAACAAATGGTATGCAAAATGATAAAACTAAATTTTTTATCCTTCTACATTTGAGTTCTATGGAAAACCTCCTCTAAGATTGATGAACTAGTAATTTCAGAAAGCGGGTTCCAGTTTACAGTGGCTTGATAGATGACAAGGTTAAATTTGCCGCGCGCGCAGGGAAACTTGAACTGCTAGTGACTAAAAGGTATGAAATGTGTTCAAAATATGAGATACCTGCACGCGCTTCGGACTTCGTACTTCGAACTTGGCGTTGGTGGTGACAGAAGTCGTCGCCAGGGGTCCTGTGAACTTGACGCAGTTCTGCACCGTAAAGTTATCTGAATCGATGGTCTGCGATATCTCGTCCACCTTCACCAGCTGTGGCAGCCGCCCCGATCCTAACAGAGGAAACAACTGCGCGAACGAAGTATACCTGCAAGAAAGACCACCCAAATCAAATTACCCAAAGAACCGGCCAATTCAAGTACAAAAAAATCTACTCGCACCCGGCTCGAATTCGAGATCGAGATTTCTTACGCGAGTATCCATTTGCCGTTGAGGAGTGGCAGGGCGTCGGTGGGCGCCGGCGTGGGGTTCTTGGCTTCAAGCTGGGTGATGAGCTCCACGATCTCCGCCCTCGTCTCGCTCGACGCCTTCAGGCCTCTGTCCGTCCCATACAGCAGATCCATGAGCCTCTTCTTAAGCTCCCCAACGACGCTCACCACAGCCGGCTCCGCCACCGCGACGCCGGAGTAGCCCCCAGTCTCCCTGCCCCACTCGTCGTCGTCCACAACCGCGCGAGTCCGGAACGGAGACGCGGGGACCGAAAGACCCAGGGCGCCGCTCCTCAACCCCGAAGGCTTCTGGAAGGCGGCGGCCGGGGCGAGGAAAGATAAGTGATTGCGGTGCGGCGGCGGCGGCGTCGCCGTGGCCGCCACCGTCGGCAGGGCTTTAAGGGCCGAAGGGTTCCAAGACGCCGCTCCCGCCATGGCCGCTCGTTACCCTCCTCGCGCGTGAGCTATCAAGACTTGGAGCACCACCACCAACTTGTTCGACGAAAGGCTCCTCCTCTCTTGGTTTTTGCTTCTGGCAATGGAGCACTTCGTTTCGTCCCCTTAAAATAGCGACTTCACAGGACGACTCATTTTTTTTTCGAGAACCAAAACACGATTGCTTCTCCTCAACGAATCAGTGAACGCCACGTGTGGGGTACGATTCACGTGGCGAGAAATAATTGATCGATATGTCTACGTGCGAAGGTGCTGCCGTGAGGAAAATACAGTAGACCATGTCGACACGTAAACATACGTGTAGCCTCTCGCTTGGAGTGTGAACCTTTCTTTGTTTTTGCCTGTGTATAAATGGACTGGAAGGCATGGTGTGTTGTGTGTTGTGTGTTGTGTATTGCGGAGGGGAAAATATTGGGCTGTACAGATATTTGGGTTCGCGACTTTGGTCGACTCTAGAAAGTTCTTGCGTGCCGTTCCTTCTCGAAAATATTTCGGATTACAAAACTTTAATAATAAAATATTTCGAAAATATTTAACTACAATTAAAATATTTAATAATAAAATAATTTATAAAATTAATTACCGATTTAGTTTAATCCTCAAAAAATCGAATAAAAAATAGAAAACCAAATATCATTCATTACGATTTTTTTAATAGTGCAATAAGATCCCGAAAAAATTATAGCTCAGTGGAACTCATTTCTGTTTATTAATTTTTTTATTGATATAATTAATTCATAAACAATTATTTTTATAATTGGTATAACAATTTTTTATATAGTTTAGTATGTTGCTATCAAGTTATCACAAAACTCTAATGTAAGAATTCTAATACCATATATTATATTAATTATAAATTAAATATTTTATATTAATTTAATATTTTTTTAAAAAATATTTTTTTCTAATAAATTAAGTGTTGGAAAAGATTATTTCTTTTTTCTGAGTAATTTTACAATGATTCATAATTTTGAAAACAATAATTTTTTTTTTGGATCGAAAAATGGAGCCCCTACATAATGATTTATTATTTTATTCACTACGCCTTCTGACACTACATAATGCGGCCAGCCTTCCTTCCTTTCTTTCTTTCTTGTCATTTGTCAAAGCTTTTTCCTCGTTTTTTTTCTTGTCTATTTCTCTCTCTCTCTCCACGTCTCCTCCATGCTGCCAAACGTCCTTTCTTTCACCCTCATTGACAACTCCTTTCTTTCTCTCTCCTCCTTTTATTTCGTTTTCTGTTTATTTTTTTTTTTTCCTAACATTCCAAGTTCCACCGGCTCGTCAGATCAACGCGCGACCGCAAATTCCTCTTACCTCTCCAATTTCGCACCCGGGACCGTATTTGTTTTCTTTCCTCTTTCGGTCGGCTGCCTTAAGAAAACCCACGTAATTCTACTTCTAGTATGAAAATTTCGGCCGATTAAAAAAACATCACTCTGTGATAATTAGAACTGTTCACTATTTACTCCAGTGAATCACAAAATCTGACTCAACTCGATCTAATTCGAGTTGAATTCGATTGACGACATTCGATCTCAATTCGGCAAAGGTTCAAATCGAACATGGATTAAAATTTCTCAATTTGGATCGATATATCTCGACCTAATTGATTCAATATTATTATTATTATTATTATTGATTTAAAAATTTTATCATACAAAACATACTCCTACAAATGACTTATTGTTTACCATCAAATTGCTTTTCTCTCTTAAATTTTCCATTTGCTTTTTACCTCGTGCAAAAGAGGTGGACGCCCCATCTAGATTTGAAGGTCCAAGTTGAGGCGGCTAATTCACTCCTACTAAAGACACATAAAGGGTGCGCGGTCAAATTAGAAGAAAAAGAAAATCCCACTTCAACCCCATGAATTGAGCTTCCACTCCAGTGAACAACGAGCACAACAATGTCCCGGCAAGGGACGACCTCCTGTCTTGGGGCACAAAAATGACCTCCACAAGTGGCGATGTCAAACTTCAAAGATGGAGGCACTGGTGTGGTGATGAGGAACGTCGAAGGTGGTGGCCTTGCAAACGTGCTCGTCGACGGTCGATGATGTCAAAGTCGGTGAGACGAGTGTCGATCTTGCGCCCTTGGGTATTTAGGGCACATATCATAAATCGGCGAACACCTTGGACCAAGAAAAATACGTCATGATTGGGAGGGGGGAGGCGTGAGTAAAGGCATCGACATTAGGAGAGGCGACTGCACGGTTGGGGTTGAATTTGGTCGACTTTCTTACGAACCGTGCCATTTTTCTTGCCTGAACTGTGCCGCCCCTCAATCGTGGTCATCAATTGGGCATCCAACGAACATCATAATAGTAAGGAGTGTCCACCTTGGGTGGATGCTTATTAAATCCTTATTTCAATAACCTTCGGTCACTTGATTTTGATGGTAGAAGAATAAATATTTAAAAATAATGTTAAATTTTATTGATCTCTCTGAACTCAACAAATAATATTTTATTAGTATAATTTAATTTTAAAACAGTAATGAAACATGTTGTAAACTCAACAAATGTTAAATTCGGATCCTATGATAATAAAAGAAAACAGTAATGAAGCATCAAGCATGTAAATAATGCAGCAATTATTGGGTAAAAAAAGTTAAAAGCACACTTTCTTTTCCTAGTATGTCACTTGCTACAACACCGTTAGTGTGTTTTAAAAAAGGAGGAAAATATTAAAAAATTTGAAGTAATGAACCACTTTTTTATGATAAATCTTAGGGGAAAAAATAGAAACCATTGTTTGACGACAAATGTTAGAACACAATGTTGTTAGGCCGGATCGGATCGGTTCAATCAGTTCAATTGTCGACATGGTTCATTTTGAAGGTCAAAACTGGATGGTCATTCAGATCATATTGGATTAGTCAAAAACAGCCAAAATTAGAAAAAGATTTATCTTAAATATAAATTATGATTTATTTTACTATAATATTTTCTATTATTAGGATTAATTTTTCCATTACACATTAATATTTTATAATTATTATAGTAATTTGATACATTATTTTAAAATTATAATATTTCATTGTTAACAAATCTGATCGCTCCGACTAGAAATAGATACTTTTTCAATACTTTTCGATTCATTGTCCGAGCCGATTGAAAGTTCAAAATAATCAATACCTTTATTATATAAGAAGTAAATGATAAAATGAAAAGAAGTTAGTAGAATAAGGGTACCGCTTTATAGAAACATAGAGAAAGAAAAAAGAAAACTCGAATATTGAGTCGAATCTATTCTAACCCAATTTCTAACTAAAAAGGAAATTATGGATGGTGAATAAGAAAAAAAGGGAAATGATCAGATGGAAATTAGTTGTCATACCTCATATTTTTCAATAAGGGTAATTTGGACTTTTGTACAAACCATCATGATTTACCCCTATATAAGGCCTCTCTTTCTCTATTTTTTTTATCCACATCTTGGCGCCTAGGGCTCGAGGAAGAAGAAAGAGGAGATCAGAGAGAAGGAAAAAGAGAAAGAAGAAGAGGAAGAAAGAGGAGGAAGATATAAAATTAATGTATGTAAAGGGGATCCAAACCCCTCTCTTATTTCTTAATGATTTTCATGATTGGATTGAGAGTTTGAGGGCACCTTGTTCCCATGATGGATTTTGATTGAGGATTTTTATTTTAGATCTATGCATGATTAGGATTCCATGATTAAATCTATGCCATGTGAAAAAATTTGAATTAGATTTGTTATTAAGGTTCATGTTCTTCATATTGTTCATGATTTGGGGATGAACCCTAAATTTGAAAATTTGAAATGTTTTTTTACATATTTTTCATGCCCTTTTGATCCTAGAATACCTAGGAAACATATATGTATTGATTCATAATGTTATATATCGATTTCCCAAGTTTTTCATGAAAAATCGTAAAAAAATGGAGAGGCGGCGCAGTTTTCCAACGCTCGGTCACGGCCGTGACACACCTGTCACACCCGTGATAAAAAGTCTGGAAAACGGCTAAGACATGGTCTCTTGCATGCCCGTGACACATCATGTCACGACCGTGACACTTGTAGGCACGACCGTGACTGACGGAAGATTTATATTGGGGTTCTGTCATGGTCGTGATGACTTATATCACGGCAGTGACCATGACAGAAATCTATTATAGTGTATTAAATATTATTTTCAAGATATTATTATTATTATGTATTACTATTTGATGATTGTATATGAACCTGAATATATGAAATGCATGGACAGTTGTAACTAGATTAAAACTTGAAGATTGAGCGACGTAAATATTTGTTGTTTGAAAAGCATAATGAACTCAATTGTGGATGATGTTACATGTCGACCCTCTATGACCATTTTTACGAAAATTATTCGAAATGATTGTTGCACACATCGATCACGGTGTGTGCATTCCGATGTCGCCTTCGGGCAAGAGTCCGGAATGATCATACATACATCGGAAATGGTGTGTGCATTTCGATGTCTCCCTCGAGCGAGAGTCGATAATGACCATTGCATTCTGATGTCACCTTCGGGTGAGAGGGGAGCATTGTCTCAACGACTTAGTTGACCTATTAAGAAGGCAACGACATAAGTCTCAGCTATAAGAAAATATAACATTAATAGGAAAAAGGCCAATGATCGATGAAATGAAATGATGTCCCACGAAAGTGAAAGTCTAAAAGGGTTATAAAGCAACCCTGAGGAGATAATGAAGGTAATGAAATGATGTCACACGAAAGTGGAAGTCCAAAAAGTTATAAAGCAACCTTGAGAAAAGTTATGGAGGCAATGATTATGATAAGTGTATCTTACTTATGCCTATAGATTGAATGAATGTTTTGAATGTCCATACTTTATGTATGATAATATGATTATAAGTCTGCCATGCTATTATTATGACGCATGATAATGATAGATTGTTGTTGATGAATGACACGTAGATATTATGTTATGGACATGACATGCATAATGTTTACTTCTTTTATATAAAGATGATGATGCATATTATGTAACATCCTGTATAGGATCACACCATCGCATGCATGGCATTTACATACTCTAATCGGAAAAACCCCTGCACCTGGATCTATGCAGGTGCGTAATGTTTGGATGGATGACGACTCAGCTCATGATGAATAAGATTGCATAATGATTTCGGATGTTAAGAGTCAATTGTCTTAGAGTCTTCGACTATGATTTTAAGATCTTTATTGATTACTGATGACGGTTAAAATTTTATAACAATACTTTGATGTTTACATGCAATTTTTTGCATTAATTAAAGAGTCCTTTTAACTTATTTAATAACTTTATGCTTCCGCTGAATTTATAGAAAATCATATTTTATTTTCATTATATAATGATGAACGGGCTAGCACAATCGGGTGACCAAATTATTCTTAGCAATTTAGGGGGTAAAATTCGGGGTGTTACATTAGTTGCAATTTTCACCTCACTAGATGCAGAAAAGATTAGTGCTTGATTGATATGTAAATTCTCATTTTTATTTAGGACGTCTTTAATGCCACTCTTAAAAGATTAATGTTGAGAAGACCAAAGGTCTCCTTTCAAATAATTATAAAAAATAAATACAGCTTATTGCATCAATATGATATTTTATATTTTTCTAATTATTTCTTCTATTTGACTAATAAACATATTTTACTTTATTTGATAAAGAAAATATATCACAAGTTTTTTGTTTTTTTAATAGGCTATAATTATTTAACTATCTCCAAGATTTTTTTTCACTAACCAAATAATCTTGGACTACTTATTTATTGGGTATTGTTGAGGGTTAAATTATTTATAACGAGTGAATTTATGCTTCACTAAATTTAATCTAAAAACAATAATATAAAAAAATAATGAAAGCAAATAAACATGACAAATTTAGTTAACAAGTCAAATAAAATATTTATTTATTACCTGTAAAAATTAAAATATGCTCATCACACATTAGATAAAATTTTTCAGGAATAAACAGTAAACATAATAGGCTATAAAAAAAACTTTCTCAATAATAAACAGTAAAAACGAATTATCTTGTTTTTTTTATAATTATTGAGAAAGAGACCCTTTCATATTCTTATTTTTCATATTTTATATAAAAAACAGAGGATACAATAGATATGCCACCCTTATCATTAATCATTCATGTTTTGTTTGAAGAGAAATGAAATGTACCATCAAACGCATCTGGTATCAGAATGCCTGAGTTGTCTTGTCTGTCATAAATTGAGCACTCTGTTTTGGTCTCTCTCTAGACAACCTGGTAAATTGTGTTTATACCGCAAATAATCTTGCCTAAAATTCCAAGCTCCACTATCATAATTTAATGGCACATTTTTTATACAAAGAAGGCAGAAGCACACAAACTAACCTTAAGACCTCACAGAAAATTTTCAGTTATCAGAAGAGAAAGTTGAGAAACCAAAAAAATATACCTCAAATGGAAGAGAATTCACAGATTAATGAATAAATAGAATCAAGGCAGCAGCAGCAGCAGCAAAAACATGCACAAATCTGGCATTTAAGATATCCCTATTGTCTTGCTGAAAAGCCACAAGAAGAGAGTAATCTCGAGCATGAACACGGTGTGCAGCCAAGCTCTGTCCACTGTGAAGCCAAAGATGGTGATCCCTGCTCTGTTGTTCTCCAAGTATGTCACTGCAATTAAACAAGAAGACACATCGAGTTATATCATCAGCCAAATCAATGAAACAATCAACAACAACTGCTTTATCTGCTCCGAGGGCAATGTAGATGAACAGGTCCCAAGTCTGACAACTACTGAACTCTACATATAAATTATTGTCAACTGTTTTTTTTTGCAGTTGACCTTTGAGAATTCCATATGAGGTTCACAAAATTTATGTTTATGTTTATTTATGAACTAAACCTGTCTGTAAGAGTAAAACAGAACAGATGCATTATTGCCTTTTATTCTTTTAATTTCAGAAATACTTTCTGTACATGTTTTCTATTTTTTTATTTGTTTTGTTCATCACTTAATATTGGAAAGGGAAGAAAGTAAAAATATTATTGACGATTAAAAAAAATAGTAATTTTGTTTTCCTCACCGAGCGCTTGTCTCTTCTGAAAGCAGATGGTGCTGAAATGTGGGTGAAAAATTATTTTGGTCCCTTCCAGTTCATCCTCGTCGCTCGGCAACTCTTCCTCATCCGAGTCGGGGCCGCCAGGAATCATGGAGTTGGGGCGTCTGGCGTCGTCGGACGGCGCCTCGGCGTCGCCGCCGATGCCGAGGGAGTCGATGGTGGCGCAGACGTGCCACTTTGCGGCGTGGCCCGTGAGCGCCTGGGCTTTGTGCGTGATCTTTGCGGCGCTGCGCAAGCACACGAGCAGCCCTGTGATCAGCACCACCGAGCACAGCTGCAGGAGCAATCCCGAATTGGTAGAATCCGATTAGGGGCAGAGCAGACGACAACAGTAACAGGAACAATCCGAGATTTGCCTTAAAACAATTTTGGAAGCGTCGAGTCAAGAACTTGACGCAAATTAGATTTCGGTATACAATCTCCCGCAGAACCTTCAATTCGGATTTCAAATTGTGCTCTTGAGAGAGAGAGAGAGAGAGAGAGAGAGAGAGAGAGAGAGAGAGAGAGAGAGAGAGAGAGAGAGAGAGCTCACGGCAAGTTCCCCGGTGTTGATGAGGCTGTCATCGGAGTGCTTCCGTAGCGTGACAAGCAGCGCGGCGAACTGGCTGGCGGTGACGAGGACCAGCCCCACCAGGATGAAAACCCGAAACCGATGGCTGATGACCTTGAGCTGCCTCCTCACCCTGAGGTGCTCCTTGAGCACGGCGGTGACGTCGGACTCCACCTGGAACACATCGGCGAAGTCCTGCAGCCGCAGAATCTGCAGGTGGCAGATGAGCCGGAACAGCACGCAGACCAGGAAGAAGCTGGCCGTGCGGTAGAGCCACGAGGCGAGCTCCAGGGTGCAGGCGATGCAGTCGCTGGCCACGGGGTTGGCCAGAAAGGGGATCCGGTCTCCGCTGGCGGCGTACCACCAGACCTTGTAGGCGGCCTCGGCGGCGAAGCAGGGTGACACGAAAACGGCGAGGATGCGGAACGATCGCCCCAGCTGCACGGTGTAGGAACGGCGAACGCGTTCCCTCTCGAAGGGGAGCTTGTTGAGGAAGAGGAAGCGGCGGAGGCCGTAGCTTCGGGTGACGGCGGACAGGGCCAGGAAGGAGAGAGCGGCGGCCGCAGTGAGGGAGACCTGGACGACGAGGTCGTAAGGGCGGCGATGGGGGCGGAAGGAGAGCACGAAGTGGGAGACTGAGGGGACGGCCACGGCCAGCACGAGGAAGACGCACCAGGAGACGATGGCCCGCCAGGTGCCCGACTGGTCGAGGCACATCCAGCGGAGGCACGTCCGGAAGGCCCGGAGGTCGTCGTCGGGGCGAGAGACGCAGCGGACGAACGACGGCGTCATCATCGTCTTCGACGACGCCGGAGACGACGGGAAGAGCGGCGCCGTCGACATGAAGCAGTGCCGGTTGTCGGCACCGTCGGTCGAGCAGGAAAAGGAGAATGTTTTATAATAGAGGAAAATGTATACGTTAGAATGGACGTGGAGCACTAATAATTATATATTAATTTAAAGGATAGGTTAAATAATAAAAGTGATTAAGATTAAAATCATCCCACAAATTCATCGTGATCAAACCATATTAATAAATATGATTAATTTCACAATCATAATTATTTAATGTTAAATGATGCATCTTTATTATCAAATTATCCAAATAAATTTATATTATTTCATCTGAAAATTATATAATCATTGACTCTTAGAACACGCAAACAAGAGGGCATATATGGAAGCAGACCAAATAAGATTGCAACATGTCTTATGGACTTATGTTCTTATTATAATATATAGATATAAAGTCTAATAAGTATTTATATATTTAACTCAAGGAATCTAAATCAGATAAATCTCGACTCTAGTCATAGATTTATATATTTTTGTTTTATTATTCGTGGTCTATATTGACGAATTCACTGTCTTAATGATTTATTTGGCTAAAAATTGCGTTGTTGTATTGCAGTTGGCATCACATGCTCAGACATCTTTATTTTGTTTAATAAGTTATACATCATGCCTCATCACAAGGTAGAAAACAATGTATGAGCAAAAATAAGAAAAAACTATTCTGAGGTATAATTTTGACTAAAGAAATATCGCTTTAATTTTTTTTATTTATTTTGAAAATGGAATTAGTCAATATTAATAATATTAAACATACTGATCTAAAGTGGGTAGCAAGCTTAATCCTCACATATGGATCATTTCAGCATTAAATTGGACGTCACAAGTGACACAAGTGGAGGCCTAAAGTGATAATTATTCCATGCTACAAAAAAGAAAAAAAGAAACATGCATAACCAGCATTGATGTGAAGCATATTTGCTATGCCCTGGCCTGCCGGCGGTCAACTTCCGATGGCGTTCACGGCCCTCATCAATGAAGTCCTCGGCCCAGCCCCTCCACCCCTTTAAGGATCTCCAGAACCCCACCCCTTCCAATAGCTCTCAGGATCTTCAAAACCTCACCCCTTCACCCCTTCCAGCAGCAGCGCTGGAGGGTCCTCCCCCACCGCCATCCTCCTCCCCTTCTTCCTTGCTGCCCTTCCTCCTCACTTCACAAGCCGATAATAACCAAGCTCCTCCCCATGATGATCACCTCCCATAGCTCACTCAACTCCTAAATGCAACCACAAAATCTCTACCGTCGTGGGCGACAGTTGTACGGCGCCATGCCCCTGGCAGCCAGCGATGGACCTCTTACCACCTCTGGCGCTGCCGACCCCATCACCGCGCCAACTCCGCGAGCTTATGGAGAACATCTTCGCCATCGTTGAGATCCCAAGCTCGGAGACCGCCCCGCGATCTGGCCATTGCGTGTGGTTCATCTGGGTAACAACTACTACCTATGCTATTTTTGATGACACAAATGAATGCTTGCAAGTGCTCCCGAGGAACTGCCACGGCCGCACCCTGTACCTCACTGCGGCAAAACCCCTGTTTCGCCCCATGGATGAAGCTCCATCTGCTTACCCCACCTGGATCTAGCTACCAGGCTTAGCTTACGAGATGATCAACTGTGATTGCCTCATTCGGATTGAGTCCTGCTTCAGCACTCCCCTGGCCGTTGATGAAGACACATTGTCGATCGAGACGGCTAGGGCTTGCGTTGAGATCTCCTACTCCTCTCCCCTCAAGCAATGTGTTTGGCTCCAAAATCCAGATAAATCCAAGGTTTTTCAACGAATTATGTATGAAAATCTCCCCCTGTTTTATTTCATATGTGGATGTATTGGTCATTGGTCGGAATCCTGCTCTTTGCTAGCACCGTCGAGCTCGGTGCTCCTTTTCGGTTTGTGGCTCCATGCGCCGCCATGGCGACCTACCATCCGGACATCCTTATGGCAAGATCCTCGATACTCCGCAGGAACTATTGAACCGAGTTCATGAGTAAACCGCCCTCCGCTATCGATTCAGATGCTGCCGGATCTAAATCGTCCGCAGCTCGCTCCTAACAGCCAATTTTCCTCTAATTACTCAGTTACTATGACTCTTTCCTCTCTACTCAAGATGGGGATGCGTGTAAGTCTATTGGCTCCACATTCTTTCAATGCTCGCGGATCGTTAACGTGTCAAGCATCAACGGGCTCACCCTTCCCCAAGATTCTGCCACGCACCCATCCACTTCCTCCTCACACTAAGCAAATAGTAGATCGTTTGCTTTGATCGCTGACGTGTCCACCATAAAACAACCTATCTACCATCCATCTCATTGATTCAACCCCTGTGTTTCTTCGTCCTCTCGCTTCTGATTCCATCGCTTACGTGTTATTCATCCGACACCACACCCCCTCCCCAGATCATGCCACATACCCTCGCCCTCTCATCTCCCTCCGATCTCATAGACAGAAATCCCATTTCCACTTCGGATTTCCCCCTCTCACCTCACCTCCGCCCCTCCCCTCTCACAACACCAAATCACTCCTAAAACCTCGCTTCCCTGACCCAGCCCTAGTCCCTACCACCATGCACCTTCCTGCTCTCACGTCGGGCCGCCGGCCAGGGCCTCTCCTCTTCCCAGTTACTTCATCTCCACCACACCTATCCATAGCTACATCTTATAGTTCCCCAACCGCCTCACATATAGATATGGTCTAGTCGATCACTGAGTATTTCCAGCAGGCGAGCAAGCCAGCCTCGCTCACAACCCAGTCTAGTTCTGAAGATGAGGAACAGTCGAACCCGGCCTTCTTGCCCCTCCCGCCACCGTCAATTGCGGGATCGTGGTCTTCTACCACAGATCCCCATAAAAACTTCGACGGTCCGCGCCCGGAGCACAAAGGTAAGTAAGAAACCTACTCCTAAATCTCATACTAACAAGAGAGTTCCTAATGTGTAGGCATCTTTGGTGACTGTCGGGGGCACCCCGGCTCCCACCTGAAAATGAAGATCCTTATGTGGAATTGTTGTGGTGCCATTCGAAACAAGGCCCGCGACAGATTAGCGGACTATGTTTGCAGCCAACATCCTAACCTCATCATCCTAGTTGAGACACACTAACGAGGCTAACTCTCAGTGTGTCATTCGGCGTCTCGGCGACCAGTAGACCAGCACCTTCCAAGTTCGCACCGGTGTCGTTGGGGGTATACTGCTTGCTTGGTGTCCTATGCATCTCCGAGTAACTAGTATTTTAGCACAGTTGTAAGTCTTGCATGCGGTAGTCTCGGATGATTCCTTCTCATTTCTTGAGTTTATGCTGATGTTATTCCCTTTCTCGAATGGATTTATGAAATTCGCTTGTGGCTTTACCTCTCGATGAGGTACCTTGGATTTTACTTGGCGATTTCAGTATGGTTTTACACCCTTCCGAAAAGAGGGGAGGTCTACCTTTCTGCCCAACCCAGGCCTCCCACTCACTCGAAATGCTCATCTCACGCCAAAGTCTCTTTGACATCCCACCCTCTCGATCTCCATATGCATGGTGCAACAACCGTTATGGCAAAGCTCACATTCTCTACCGCCTTGATAGATGCATATTAGACCACCATTGGCTTCGTGCTTTTCCCTCTCTAACCCTTGACGCCCTTGACCATATCGCATCAGATCATGCCCCCCTTATCTTTGATACAATCCATGTCCGTCCTAAGCCTCATCTCTTCCGTTACGAGCACTTCTGGCTCGAATACAAGGAGGCCTATGAGATTGTCCGATGGGAATGGATCCCGGAATTTGGCACGCTCCATGATCTTGCTATTGCAACCTCCCTGCGAAACATTCATAAAAAAACCATGTTTTGGAACAAACAGTGCCTTGGTCACCTTGAAACACATTTAGCGGCCACTAAAAATTGCATCCGAAACGTAGAGATAAAAGACCTCACCTCTACTCTTTCTCCTTCGGATTTCTCCTCCCTCTGTGTGTTGTATAACCTTCATGTCGCCCTTCTTCGCCAAATCAACCTCAAGTGGTGAAGTAAGACCTGAGTCCGCTGGCTACACCACGATGATCAAAATACATCTTCTTCCACCTCTCAACTGTGGCGCGCCATCGCGCCAATCTTATATCCACCATCCAAACCCCTAGTGGGCAGGTTTTGTCCAGGGATACAGAGATCCGACATGCCTTCGCCATTGACTTATCCTTGTTACCCACCTTACCCACCCTCCCCTAGTCCTGGTGCCCCTCCCTTACTCAACCGCTCACGGACTTTGAGCTTCTTACCACACTATGATTAATGTCATCAAGCAAAGCCCTAGGTCCGGGCGATTACACCACAAAGCTTTTTTGCCACCACTGGGCCATTGTTGGCTGCCAAGTATCCCATGCATTAAATCTTTTTTTTGACACCGGTATCATGCCCCGGGATTGGGGGATACTTCTCTGGTTTTCATTAAAAAAACAAATCCTCAACTCATTACTGACTACTCGCCGATAACCCTCTACAATGTACGCCATTGCCTCCTGGCCAAAATCTTATCGGAACGCTTACGTCCGGCCCTGACCTTCCTCATTGATCGATGTCGGACGACATTTCTCTCTGATCGTTCGATACAAGACAGTATCTTCATCATTGAAGAGTTGGTCAACTCAACGAGGTACGGGCGTATTAAGCATATGCTTATCAAAGTCGACATTGATAAGGCCTTCGACAAAGTCTCCTGGATTGCCATCATAAACGTCCTCAAGCTTATGAATTTTTCCACTAGATTCATAGTTTGGATCAAGAGTTGTATCTTGTCACCTACTTTCACTTGCTATGCCAATGGCGCCCACTATCTCCTTACCTATTTATCTTAACATCACAACTGTTCTCTTCGATTATACAATCCGCAATGGACCATGGTACCCTACGTTCCTTTCAGATCAACCAATTCCAATTAAGTCATCTCTTTTACGATGATGATCTTATCATATGTGCTTCGGCCTCCATCAAGAATGGTCACCAAATCAAACTCCTCTTTGAGCGCTATTTCCTACTTACCGATCAACATCCAAACCTAGCCAAGTCACAACTTTTTCTTCCTCCTAAGTTTAATCATACTCGCTAGAGTCGTATTCAGCATACCCTGCAAATCAATATCAATGGCTATCCATTCCAATACTTAGACATCCCTATCACGTATAAACGCCTTACCTCCCATCAGCAAGCATTCCTTCTCAACCATGTCTCTACTAGGTTCTCTTGGGATGGAAAGTCAGATTCCTCGACTCTACTAGAAAAATAATCCTCATAAACTACGTCCTGAACTCTCTCTCGGTCCACGCGTTCTCCTCGGTCAACATTTCCTCAGAAATGATCTCTGCGCTTGAAAATGTCATGTGCCACTTCTTTTGGTCATCTGATGGTACCCGCTTTGGTCTCCATCTCCTAAATTAGCAAACCGTTCAATCCCATCGACAACTTAGCGGACTTGGCATACAGAACTTAATTGCCATCCACACATCACTCCTTGTCAAACGACTCTTCTCAGCCGTTAACTTCCAATCCGACCTTTGGTCACAGCTTCTCCTGCAGAAATATTCCCCTCCCCGCCCTTGGACGCCGCCCTCCGCGATTGATGTTGGGCGTCATCTCTCCTGGCCATGGCGTATGCTACTCCAATGTGCGTCCTCTGTCAAGACGGGCATGCAACGCCTCATTAGGAATGACCTCTCCACCAATCTACTTGACGACCTCCGGCTCTTTGACATTCCCTTAAACCATTTACTTACCTTCATCACAACGGATAGTACTCTGACTACTATGACTGTGAGATCCTTGATCCACAATAGCTACTGGGATTATGCCATTTTGTCGTTCTATTTTGGCAATGCCTTAATCTCCCACATCACCTCCATTTATTTGTCTGCCTTGTCCAGGGATGACACGTGGGTCTGGGCGTGTGACACCCACGATTGTCTGCATGCCACTAGTGTGTATAGATTCATTACTTCACCGGCTCAGCCGGACAGTGGACTGGTAGGATGGATTGAAAGTTAATGTGGCGCATTCCGGCCTCCCCCAAAGTATTACATTTTTCTTGGAAGCTTCTTCATTTAAAACTCTCCACCAGATCCTTGATACACCGATTCTCGCCACATATAAACCCCTAGTGTCCTTTCTATGGTAATACTTTGGAACATCTCATCACCTCTTCTTTCACTACCGTCATATTTCCCCCATCTGGACTAGACTTCAAGAGCACTTAACTTTTTGTTTCTCCTTTTTTGATACTTGGCATTATGGTGCATGGCTTTTTTAGGGGGCGCACGTCCATCCGAGTTCCTGCCTTACACTCCTTGCATGCATTGTCTACACCCTTTGGGGGATCTAGAATGCGCATAACAATTGTGTTTTTTCTTCCACGTCAACCATCACTCACCTGTTAGAGCAAAGTTTTAATGTCCTATAAAATTATATTTTGATGATACAAACCTCGAAAAACTAAAGTTATATTTAAAATGCCTTAATAAGAATGAGTTGCTTTATGCACTAAAACTTCGATTAATATTTATTTATGTTCTCACAAGATTTACATTAAGAGATTAATATAAAAGATATATATAATGTTGTAGCTTTTCATAGAACCAAATATTTTCTCATTTGGATAGTTGTATGAAAAGTTATGTATAAAAGAGTAAAGGTCTAAAATGTTTTATTTGAAATGGATAATTTTGTACACTGAACTTTGAATCAATATTTGATTATGATATCATTAGATTTTGAATGAATGATAAATAACAAAGTTGTAGAGGATTCTATTAGCTTTTCATAGAATAAAAATCATCTCATTTGGATAATTATGAAAAATGTTATGCTTAAAATAGTGCAGGGTGGTCGACCTGCCGGCTGGAACACCCGTCGACCGGTCAGTACAAAAAATGTCCAATTTCAACGAATATAATGTTGAGACTATACCGGTCGAAGTACCGGTTGGTCGACCAGACAGTGCAAAGTTTGCCAACGGTCATATTTTTCATAAAAAAAAGTGTACCGATCGACCGATGGGGCAAAACGATCGACCGATCAGCATGAAAAATGCATTAAAACGGTCATATTTTGACCCAGAGTTAGGAAACAAGTAATTGGAGTTAAGAAGCCTATAAAAGGAGACCAAGGAGTTCAGAATTCATCAAGCACTCAAGGGAAACATGAAGCATCAAAAGAAAGTCATTATCTTGGAGTTATTATTATATCTTCTCTTCTTTCTCTCTTTTTATCTTGTGAGTTTCATATTATAAAATAGAGAAATCTTTCATTAGAAATTTGAGTGTGAGATCCTTTGTAAAAGATGTTCTATATTACTTCTTGAGCTAGAGAAAAAATAAACTTCATAGGAGGAGAGATGTGCCTTACCTCTCGAAATGAAGAAAATGTGGTTTGGTGTAAAGGATTTCTTCCTTGCCCCATTTGAAATGAAGAAAGAGTTTAGTGGAATCTCTGATGGTCTCGAACTCGAGAAGTCAGAGCGGGGATGTAGGTCAAGGTGTGACCGAACTTCGTCAACAACCATCTTGTGTTCTTTTGTCTGATCTTTCTCTCCCTCTCCATCTCATATTATTATGCATGTGATATGATTTGATTTGCATTGGTTTAAGCTTTCGCAACGATTTTTGTAAAATCGATATTTTCGAATTTGACACCAATTCACCCCATCTTGGTGTCGTGGAATCCTACAATTGGTATCAGAGTGAGTTGCTCTTATTTTGATATTGGTGTCGTGGAATCCTACAATTGGTATCAGAGTGAGTTGCTCTTATTTTGATCTTTTTAATCATCTTGTTTCGAGATCTAATCATCTTGTTTTAAGATTTAACCATTTTTAGAGCCATGTCATCAAGCAGATGTGATTTTGCCGAAGGACAATCAATTAGTTGTCCTCCACTTTTTAACGCATCGAATTTTGCTTATTGAAAAATTAGGATTCAAGCCTAGATATGTTCTAATGATATAAATATGTGGGACATAGTTGAAAAAGTCTATTATTTACATGAAAAATTACCTTCAGATTTTGACGAGAGACAATTTTTTTTTCAAAATTGAATTGAAAAGCGAAAAATATTTTCTATTGTGCCTTGAATTCAACAGAATTCAATCGAATTTCTAGTTGTGAAAGTGCAACAAAAATTTAGAAGAAACTTATTACTACATTCGAAGGAACTAATAAAGTTAAAGAATCAAGATTAAATATTTTAATTCATCAATATGATTCTTTCAAAATGCTTGAACATGAATCCATTAATGATATGGTTGTTCGTTTCAACGATATTGTGAATGACATAGCCTCCTTGGGCGAGCTAAGAACTAATTCCCAAAAAGTGAAAAAAATTTCAGATCTCTCTCCACCAAATGACATACGAAGAGGACTGTAACTGAAAAAAAAGGATCTAGACAAATTAGACTTTTTTTGTGCGGCCCGAATCTACTGGAGGCCTTTAGTGTCCAAGGCTATTAGCACTTGACTAATCCGGAGTTGAAAAGACAGAGCAGCAAAGGTTAATTCCCTGGATAAGGGGCGGCTCCAAGGTTCAAACCTGGGGCTATGAGCACCCAGCAAATGCTTAGGGCTCAGTCCCCTCGAGATCTTATTGGTTTAAACAAATTGAATTTTGATGATCTTATTGGTTCACTTCTAACCTATGAGATCTCAAACCAAAAAGACCAAGAAGAAAAAATCTTTAAGAAGAAAACATTGGCATTGAAAGCAAACGAAAAGAAAGAAGACTCAGGTGAAAAAGAAGTGGACGAAAAAAGACTCGCCCGCTATACAAGAAAATTAGATAAGTATCTCAAGTTGATAAAAAAGAAAGAGAAGAATGAGAAGCGTACCCGAAGATCATACAAAAATTACAAAGAAGAGAAACTCAAAAAGGTAAAAAAAAATGAAGAGTCAAGTGAAACAAGTGACTCTCAAGCTCTTCTACTTCTTCAATTTCAAATAATGACTCATCGAGCTCTTTCGAAATTTTTTTTCTTTAGACATGAATAAAAAATTTTCTTCACTTATAAAAAGATATTTTTCCCTTAAATAGGAAAATGAAAATTTATTACATGAGATTGAGAAATTAAAAGAAGAAAATGATACATGTTTTATGAAAAATAAAAAACTGAAAAATGAAATTGATAATTTAGAAATTACACATGTCTGTGAAATTGTAAAACTAACATGTTCCTTAAAAAAAGTAAAAAAAATACTTTTTTGAAAAATGTCCAAAATAATGAAAAGACTATTTCTCGTGTAACGAAAAATAATCTTAGAAATAATTTTGGATATAAAAACTCTTATTGCAAATTTAATCATTCATATGACAGAAAATCACATTTTAAATATTTTACATGTGAATTTTATGGTCATTACACATATCAATGCATAATAAGAAAATCATCACAATATGACATGATTTTGGTTCCAAAAGGAACATTGTCTAACAAAAAAGGACCCAAAGAAGTTTGGGTACCAAAAGTTATATAATTGCCTTTCAGGTGTGCCTCACATGCAAAGCAAATGATGAGTGGAATTGAAAATATGATGGTACAAAAGTCATGGTAAAAGTATGGTTATACTCTTTCAATTTTTTATGATTTTTAAGTGTTAAGCCTAATTTGTTATTCCTCTTAAAATTTTAAAATCATCATTTCTTTGAAAAAAAAGGAACATATAGAAAAAGAAAATTGGTCATACTGATAGAAAAAGCATGTTAAAATCTTCCAACTTTATTTTGCATATCATTGATATCATTGTTGATCAAAGATTTTATGTAATATTGTGATTTTTTATTTCAAATTTTATCATTATAAAATAGTCATAAATTTAGGAGGAGCTATTTTTCTTTGCATACTTTATTACTCTTTATGATATAATACTTTACAAAAAGGGAGAATAAATTTTTTAAAGACAACATGATTAAAGGAGGAATTATATATGATTTTTTTATATCCTTTATTTGTAAGTTTTTTTATGAAACAAAAGGGGGGAGAAATATGCTATGAATATAACTTTATATGAAGAGTGCCTTACAATTAGCACTTATATAAATATCTATCATCCTAAGGAAAGCTAAATTTTAGGGAGAGTAAAATTGATTTTAAAAGATTTTACAACTTTTTGCAACTTATATATTTTTTCATATTTCTTGAGTTATCTTCGTAAAAAAAGGGGGAGATTGTTGGAGCAAAGTTTTAATGCCCTATAAAATTATATTTTAGTGATACAAACGTCGAAAAACTAGAGTTATATTTAAAATGCCTTAATAAAAATGAGTTGCTTCATACACTAAACTTTCGATTAATATTTGTTTATGTTCCCGTAAGATTTACATTAAGAGATGAATATAAAAAGTTATAGATAATGTTGTAGCTTTTCATAGAATCAATATCATCTTATTTGGATACTGATATGAAAAGTTATGTATAAAAGAATAAATGTCTAAAATATTTTATTTGAAATGGACAATTTTGTATACTGAACTTTGAATCAATATTTCACTATGATCTCATTAGATTTTGATTAACTATAAATAACAAAGTTGTAGATAATTTGTTAGCTTTCCATAGAATAAAAAATCATCTGATTTGGATAATTGTGCAGAACGTTATGCTTAAAATAGTGCATGACGGTCGACCTGACGGCTAGAACATCGGTTGATTGGTCAGTGCAGAAAATGTCCAATTTCAACAAATAAATGGTCGAAATACCGGTCGATCTATTGGTCGACTGGATAGTACAAAATTCACCAACGGTCATATTTTTCATAAAAAAAGTGTATCGATCGATCGGTGAGGCAAAACGGTCAACCGATCAGCGCGAAAAATGCACTAAAACGGATATATTTTGATCCCAAAATTAGGAAACAAGTCCCAACAGCTAAATTGAGTTAAGAAACTTATAAAAGAAGACCAAGGAATTTAGAATTCATCAAACACTCAAGGGAAACATCAAGCATCAAAAGAAAGTCATTATCTTGTAGTTATTGTCATATATTCTCTTCTTTCTCTCTTATTGTCTTGTGAGTTTCACATTGTAAAAGAGAGAAATCTTTCACTAGAAAATTGAGTGTGAGCTTCTGTGTAAAAGATGTTCTATCTTACTTTTTGAGATAGAGAAAAGATAAGTTTGCTAGGAGGAGAGGTGTGCCTTACCTTTCGAAGCGAAGAAAATGTGGTTTGGTGTAAAAGATTTCTTCCTTGCCCCAATTGGAACAAAGAAAAAGTTTAGTAGAATCTCCGATGGTCTCGAACTTGAGAAGTCGAAGCGGGAACGTAAGTCAAAGTGTGGCCGAACCTCGTCAACAACCACCTTGTGTTTGATTCCTCTCTTCCTCTTCTTCTCATATTATTATGCATGTGATATGATTTGATTTGCATTAGTTTAAAATTTAACGAATCGATTTTAAACTTCTACAATGATTTTCGTGAAATCGATATTTTAGGATTTAGCACCAATTCACCTTCCTCTTGTTGCCTTGGAATCCTACATCACCTGATTCTAGTGTGGGCCCTGACAAGTTGTAATGAATATGCTAACATCAACGAATCTGAGGACACCCCCACCAGTGACCCCATCTGGGTGAGGTGGGAGCCCACGCCGACCGGATGGTTCAAGTTGAACACCGATGAATCCTTCGTCGGTCCGACGGATCCTTGGGGAGCAGGCTTCCTTATCCATTGTCACTCCTCTTTTGTCTGCGCAGGTGCTCTTAGTCGCTGTTTTTCCACGGTGCTCGAAGCTGAGGCCTGGGGACTTCGCTGGGGACTTCAACATTGCGTAGACCGTGGCATCTCACATCTTCAAGTTGAATGCGATTCCTCCAACTTGATTGATATCTTACGCTCGAGAACTTAGAGGCTACCTGCAAAGCTCCCATGGCGCATCCTAATCTCATCGCGGATATTCAAGCGCTCCTGGATACTTTTTCTTTTTTGAAAATTACACATGTATACCGATAGTCTAATCGGGCTGTCGATTTTTTAGCAAATTTTGACCGATCTTTTTTGGGAGGACTCGCCACCGTCGGGCCTCTGTGATATTTTGTACATTGACTCCTCTGGTCTCTTAATTAATAGATAACACAACTTACCTTAAAAAAATTATTCCTTGTGTCTGAACTCTAATATTTGAAAGTTTAATAAATGATAGTTAACGTTGTTTGGGAAATTTATGCATTTAACAATGTCAATTAATGTTCATTTTGGTGGTTCAAGTTAGTCATCAATTAGTTAATCGATAACTAATTTTTAAACCATCCTCGAGCTTTTTGTTTCATCCACAAATGGAAGGACAAACAAACTTTTTTATTAGGCAATTGTGTTAAAATATGATATAAAGAATGTAACATTATATTCCGTTCACTTTATTGTAAAAACCCATGGGAGGGAAACAATTATTTAATAGGGAGTATGAAAAATAAAATACGAATATTATTGTATAATTAATTTACAGACTTATAGGGGGTGTTCCAAATCTAACCGACCCGATTTTGGGGGCCGACCCTATCTGACCCGATTTGAGTCGGGTGGTTGAGTTAGCTGACCACCAATTTTTTTTAAAATATTTTTACTATTTTTATATTTATTTAATTTAAAATTATTATTTAATATTTATTTTAAATCATATAATAAAATTTCTAACTATTTAATGTATATATAGTTAAAATATTTTATTTTATTTTTTAAATTAAATATAAGTTTAAATTTAAAAAATGAAAAAAAATCTGTTCGAGTTGGATTGCAAATTCCAAAATTTAACCCAATATAATATCGAAGACAAAATAAATAAATCACGTGAAACCTAGATTGTACGTACAAAGCATGGTACCATGGATAAAATAATTGAACCATGCATGTATACATGCATAGCTTATCCCTATTTAATTAATATATGATTCACCATGCAAGCAAGCAAGCAAACACACGTCAAGCCTTCAACAAAACGACTTGTAAACACAAGAGAATAACATGAGGATGACGATGATAGTTAGCTATGGAGGAATTAAACTTGAGATGAACACTTTACTGAACATAAATTCCTAGACAAGATGCATATTCTATGTATGTAGAAACAAGCATATGATTGACTTTGATAGAAGAATTGATCAAGAGTAAAGGTGTTTGTTCTAGCTCTTCAACAAAACAATATTAGAATAAGAATAATAAGAGGAGACATGATTAACTATTGTCGACAACTTCGGAAAATGAAAAAGGAAGGACAATGGGTTCTTGCCTTCATTGAGAACAAGTTGATGGAGTAAATGTTTTGACAGGAACAAATTTGTTCTAAAAGAAAAATAGACACACTACAAGGCATAGAAGAGCAACACGTATATACCATTATGTATTATCAAAGAGCCACTTCACTATCCAAAAACATGTATATTATCACCTTCGGATTGAGAGAAGATGGCCTATGGACGATACCTCTATCGCATGACAATAGTTCCCTGAGAAGTCAGAGCACAAAGTATCAAATAGTTGACAACACAAAATGAGGTAGCAAAGAGAACAAGAATGGCAAAGCCCTTAACTCTCCAAAAATTGTTGACACCTTTTGCAAGAATCATTGCCTATTTCTTTATTCTATTGACACCTATTGTAGGAATCATTAGATAAAAGCTGACAGTGCCACCATTTCAAGCTCCATGTCAGCATCCTCCTGGCTTGGGTTGTGCCGGCAAAGAGGGCAACTTTCTTTTACTATGAGCCATTTCATCAAGCACCTTGTGTGGAAAGTCACATTCATAGGTAATGATGTCATCTGATAAATCGTGAGAAATATGGCAACATGTTAATTTGACCCTACGGATCACAAGAAGAAAAAAGACAAGGAAAAAAAATAGGGACGCCAAATGACAGAAGATCTACACATATGTTCCATTATGCATTATCAAAGGCCATTTCATATATTCTCACCTATGAGTTGAGAGAAGATGGATTGGGGATGATGCACCTATCGCACGACAAGACCTCCCCGATAAGTTGGTGCACAAAGTATCAAACCATTGACAACACAAAATCAGGTAGCAAAGAGAACAAGATGGTTAAGACCTTGAATCTCTCAAAATTGTTGACAACTTTTGCAACCATTGAATAAAAGCAAACTAGTACCACCATTTCTTTACTCTACTGACACCTATTGCAGGAACCATTTGATAAAAGCAGACAGTGCCGCCATTCTATGCTCCATGTCAACATTCTCCTTGCTTGATTGTACCGGCAAAGAGGGCAACTATCTTTTAATATGAGCCATTCCATCAAACTCCTTTTGTGAATGATGTGAAAGCCACATTCGTAGGTAATGATGTCCTCCACTAAATCCTCGTGACAAATTGGGCAACAGGTGCATTTGACCCTACGAATCACAAGAAGAAAAAAAATGAGAAGAAAAACGTATTAAAAAAAAGAATAAGATCAGACATGCCATAAGAAAGTAGAAAACAAAAACAGAACACAAAAAGAGAGATGAAAAAAACATTACCTTTCGTTCTGGTTTTTCATGTTGATGTCGATTCAAACTTTGCTGAAATCCTGAATGATAGAAAGCAATGTTAGGATCTAAGTAAACTAATTCCTATTTCTACACAATATCTCATGGAAACTGGGAATAACTGTGGCATGTCGTTTGGTTCATGAATAATGGTTCATGGGAAAGAAGAGTTTCTATTAGATTAATATTTTTTTGAAACTTGAGCCTAGAGTAAATGATATTCCACATTTTTATAGAATAAGTTATCTCTACAAAATAAATGATATTCATGAGTTTAAAAATATTTTTAATGACAAATTTACCCTTTATACTTTTCAATGAATAACACCATATTTGGTAGAATAGAGCAGAATAAATTCCTATTTTGCATTTATTCTTAGACCAAACGGATACGAAATGATCTAAGAAAATCACCTGAATTTGCTTTGTCGGGAGATGCGAAATCCATGTCGGAGAGGAGGGCATTCATGGAATAGTTATTTAAAGAAACGGACCATGATGGCGATGCACATTTTAAATTTTGATTTAAAATTTACAAAATTGAATTCAATAATTATCTTTAGTCAGAAAGAAGATTATAAATTGAATAATACTAGAATATGGAATTGCTAAAATAAAACTCAAATATTCATAACAAAATTTATATGCATGATGAATTTACAATCATTTCAGATAAATTAAGATGTATACTTAAATGGATAATAAATGAATAAATAAATTGATAGTTATGAAATTTATATAATATAAATCAGTAATTATTCTTTGAATTAGATTATAAATAATTATTTTTATTGAAAAAGTTATATATCTCAAACAAACAAGATTTAAAAAATATTATATTAGAAATAATACAAAATAATAAATCGAATAGAGTCTGCTCAACATTAAAATATTTTTTTAAGGATAGTTTCAAATTAGAGAAAAATGTATATGCAGAGCACTCATTTTACTTACTATAATAATAATATATATTAATTTAAACTATGTGTTAAGTAGTAAATGTTATTAAGATCTTGACCATCAGATTATCCGATAGTCATCGTCAAACTATTTTAACAAATATGATTAATTCAACGACTATAATTTATTTAGCATTAGATCATACTTTTTTATTATAAAATCATCTCAATAAATATATATTACTTCATCTAAGAAGTATATGATTAAACTAATAATAAATTATAATTATAAAATTACTTAAATAATAAAAAATAAGCAACTCAAGTGTAGAGCGGGGTGCTTTACAAACTCATTAACCTCAATTATTATTGCTATAAATCGTCTCCATGTCATATTATTTATATATATATATATATATATATGCACTTTAGAGTTCATTGAACAGTACTTTCATGATAGGCACGTGTATATATGTACAAAAGAAAATAATGCACACTCTATGCCCCCGTAGTTATAATCACATATACAGGGAATAAAAAGCAATAATTTGAGGTTAATGAACTCTAAAGTGCCAATATATATATATATATATATATATATATATATATATATATAGCAATAATATGATATATATGAGGAGACTATTAATTGCAATAATAATAAATGTAAAGTATATTTTCTAGCTATATGTTATATCTATTTATAATTCCACATTCAAAATTTAACAAACCCAAGAATTAAAATAAAAATTGATAAATGAGGATCTAATGAAGCATGTGCAATGTGAAAATCTAGATGTGAAGTACAAGTAGAATTGAAGAAGTATTGAAATTGTAGAATTGCACATCCGTTGCATTCTTGTCTGTCAACCTCGGGCTCGGAAAAGGATAAATTCCTAAAATAATGTGACATGTTTCTGATGATTGAATAAGGATCAAAACCCTAGAATCACTTCAACATTCTTGTGTTTAATCCTCTTTTTTTGGGGGTAAAGTGTGTTTAATCCTTTATTTTGTTCTAACTTTGATTTGTTATGAAACTTATATTTAATTTGATGTTTACGTAAACTGCTTCAGTGAGGTGGGATATGAGTGGGAAGCTGAAAGAGGGATGCGTGAAAAATGAAGCATGTATAATCAAAATATGCGGAATTCTTTTTTATGGATGTCACTCAATGCATCAGTTACGACACAAATAAATACTTATATATAAGATATGATTTCTAATAATTTTTATATCCATCATATTCATAATAATTATTTTATAATATTTTATTTTGAACAGTATTTTCTTAAAAAAATTAATATAAAAATATCGATTATCTGAAAATAAAATCCTTGAGGATTGTAAATAAAATTTAAAATGTGATATATTAAAATAAAAATAATAAATATTATCCACTATTAAATACCCTAGTTTTTTTTACATGTAAAAGTGAAATAGTGCTTTAATCTCACAAGAGGGTAGTAAAAAATCGAAGACACGGCTTTAGGCTTTTTGGTGTAAGGTCACTTCGCGTCTTCACCTCTCTCTCTCTCCCCCCTTGCATGTGTAAAACACCTCTAAACTAAACTAACAAACTTGACTTCTTTGCTTTGCTGATTCAACCTTCCCAACGAAAAGGAGTCGGCATCACCTTTCTACCAGAAAGCTGCAACATGCAAGTTAAGACTAAACCCGACTCACGTTGCATGACCCTGTGACGCACATATCATGTGAGCCTACTCTTCGATCACACCTTTCTCTCTCTCTCTCCCCTCCCTCGTGCTCTCTATATATTCACACGCAATAGCGACCCCATTATTTCCCACCTTTGTTTGAGAGAACGAGATCAGGATGAGAGCAGAGCTCGCCGAGTGTGTTAAGAAGTTGAGAAAGATGGTCCACTTTTATTATTAGCTCGCAAGGAGGAGGAGAAGGGGAAGAAGAAGAAGAAAGCTAGCAAAGCAATCTCGCCGCCACCGCCGTTGCCGGCGAGCCGAGCCGTCCACTGCAGGGAGCTTTTTCGCTCCTCCAACACGACCACAAGCTGCAATGGCAACCAGGACCATGTGGCAGTCTCAGCTTACATCACTGCTCAGAAGTACTTTAGCCACAGGCAAAACTTCCTCATGTAGACATGCCTTACAGCTTACGTTTATCTCAGTTCATTTTCGTTTGGCCTTTCTTTCTCTCTCTTTGTTACAGAAGAATCTAATGACTCGAGGAATGCAAGGTTTCTGGTGATTGTCTGTTATGATACGATTCTGTATGCATCTAATTTTTATGTTACATAAATTACTAGAAAGAAGAAAAAAAAGCGTAAATATGTTACAAAAGATCAAAGAAAGCAAAAAAGAGAAATTTCATAGTATAATCTGGATCTAATCTAATTATGACGCTTAAAGAAATCATCCACCAGCGAAGCGTAGACGACGTCCTTGGCGTTGACGTCTATGACGAAGTCTGCATGGGCGTAGTTCTGCACGTATTGCACCATCAGGTTGCTCCTGGTGGGAGATTTGAGCTTGTCCAGCAGCTGCATGACGTCGAGGGTCACGGAGAGCATGTCCTGGCCGCCGTAGCTGAGGAAGGGAGGGAAGCCGTCGGGGATGGCCGAGATGTCGTAGAACGGCGGGTTCGGCCGGCCGTAGTGTTCCATGTTTCGTGTCGGGTTGAGGTAGTCGTACTTCGTTATGGTGCCTCTCCGGACCACTGTCGTTAGCATCGATTGAAGAAGAATATGTTAATAATCTGAACACGCAGCTGCATGTCTACGTACTCTTTTGCTTCTGAATCTCTATATATATGTGAACTGTAATTGAGATCAATTATGAGAAACCTACTCTGTGACAAGTGAATCAAGGCCTTTGTTGATGTTGGCTGCGGTTCATGCTCGAGAAATAAATCGACGCCGGAAGAATTCAGACAGCAATTCTTACCTTGATTCAGAGTTCAGAATCAATGCGTCAAATGGTTGCAAGAGACTAAGATGGCAAGGGTTTGGATTCCTGTGTAAGAAGGTTAAAAAGACAATTGCATGCATACAGTTAATTCATTTAAGAGAATTGGTGCACCTGTGCAGGCTGTTAGCAAATCAAAACAATTGATAGGCTCCTTGCAGATTCTACAGAGCAACTCGTCTGCTACTGGTCTGCAATTTACATGGAATGGAATTAATATGATTACTTAGATACTAGTTATTCAGCATTCTGCAAGGAGGAAAAAAAAAATCTTCTAGGAAATAAGAGAATACATTCGGGTTTCAGAAATCAAAGAACATTTCCGAAAGTAATGTCCTGATCACAATAAAATGTACATATCATTGACGCAGAAACATTCAGATCGCTCACCTGGTGGGATTGAACTCACGAATCCCCAACCAGTAAACCATCTGAAACATGAACACACAAGTCATATCTTTTGCATGCAAAACAGCTAACATCATACCACTTAACTATATTTACACAAAGCAACTTACCTCTGCAAGAAAAAGGCGTGATCCTACCTGCGCAATTGGTGATGAAACGTGCTTGACAAAAGCAATTGGGCAGAGCAAAGCCGCTGACTTTACCATTGACAGCAACTTATGTTGGCAGAAAGATGTCAGGCCTATCAGAGTTCCCTAATCAACAAAAAATGTACAACTGCATGTTTCAGCTTCTTTATATGTAAACTCCTGCCAAAATTGCAATCTACAACTATTATAGCGTGCTACGTAATGAATGATCTCACCAAAGAGTGTCCAACGTAGTGGAGCTTCTGGTTGCCTGAATTCCTGTAAACATGCTCCACAGTTGCAGGGAGATCATAAGCAACAAGCTCGTCCCATGTCCAATCCCAGTATTGCTGCAAAGTAAATTTATTCATAAAATTAACTGTGTTACCAACTAAAAAGAGAGGTGCTGATGTTAATATATGAATATGAGAAGAGACCGGGTCCTTGTGAGAGAGAGAGGTGTGTCCTAGGCTGTATGTTGTCCCACGGCTGTTGGCGATCCACACGTCGTATCCCTTGTCGGCCAAGATGAGCGCCAGCGACCCGTCCGGCGAACTAAACAACCATGTGAAACCATCCTATATTGGCGGTTATGCATTGTTATATCTATGAACATAAACATATATATATGTAAACCAGCACTGCATACCATCAGGAGTCCATGTTGCAGCAGCACTGGTATTTTCACCTGACCAGATCGTCCACTCTGAATCCTCTGTAAGCTAAGAATATACCCATCTTTCGTAGTTACCTGCAACAACAATATCTCACGTTTCGATGTTACAAGAGTTGGCACCATGGAGGGTGCAATTATTTAGAATGTAACCAAGAATCTGAATGGCATGCAATTATGTAAATGCTCAGGAAATTTTACCTGATGATCTTCACATTTGTAGCCGAATACTTGGACCCGCGATTTGCACATGCCAAGATCGACTGGAGCACGAGGGCGAGAAAAGGTTGATGGTTTCGGACTGAGACACTTCTTCCCGAGACTTGGATCATTCGTTCTGCCATTTTGGTCGTTCTGAGAAGAACACTTGAAGGAGCAAAGTGCGAATTATTCTGTGGACAACAACGAGGTCTGGGTGGAAAATTTGGCAATATATCCTGAGCAGCAGCCTTCCGAGAAGAGGAAGCAAGAGGGAATTATTTCCGATAGATTGGGAAGCTGCATGGAGGAGCCACTAAGAAATCGACAACTAAGCTCCTTCTCTTCCGACCAAGATCATATGCCTCGGGGGGTTTGACCGCATTCCAAGCGGTTGACGCGAGGCCTGACAACTACAGACCATGCGACCACTTCGACCTCGTCTTCTCGGTGCATTGACAAGATGCAATGATCCGTTTTCTTACTTCGATCTCCGAGAACGAAGGCAAATGGGCAGTGCGCGATGTTCTCTTCCAGCCATGCAAGAGAACATTCCACATGGTACCGTCACATCAGAAAATTAATAAAAATAAAAAAAATATTTTCTCCCTCTCTGATGCCTTGTTAGAGGGAGAGGTCGACGAAGGGGGCTCGCCCCCCTCTGCTCTTCGTCGACGCGAGCAAAGGGGGGCCTCGCTCCCCCTCTGTGACCTCCGACGAGGTTGCAGAGGGGGAGGGGGGCTGCTCGTGCTAGCAAAGAGCAGAGGAGGAGGCTCCGAGAAAATGTTTTTTAATATTTTTTATTATTATATTATTATTTTTATTAATTTGTTGATGTGACGGTGTCACGTGGAATGTTCTCTTGCGTGACGGGGAGAGAACATTGCCACGTCAATGGATCGACCGGGAAATCAAGTATTCGTAATCGGAAGAGCATTTCATGCAATAAGTTCGAAGATGGAGGGCATTCCATGCAATAAATTCGAAGATGAAGGACATTCGTGTTACAAAGTGAAATTGGAGGGTATGGTTGAGCAAATGTTAAAGTTGAAGGGCATTGGGTGTAATTTACCCCAATTGAACATCTTTGTATGAAATTAAAACCGACAATGTTGTACTGAATATGTTTGCAACTTATGCCAACGGTGGTGTCAAGAAAATTTCAATTTATGTTAAGGCTGATGTTGATGTTATCCCATTACAAAGTGACACATCCTTCACATTTTGTGAGAATGCTTCAACAAGTAAAAAACTTATTGTAGTTGAATCAAATAAAAACTACGTGGATGTTAGGGAAAATGTTCAGAATCCTTATATAGATGTTAATACCTCCTTGTTATGGCCGAGAAATGTTGTACAAGTAATGCTTCAGATGTCGAGGAAAACATGGAGGAAGCTAATGTTGGTAATGATGATGACAGTGGATTTCGTGGAGAACAATTGGAAGTAAATGATATGTCATTCCCCATTTTTAATGAAGCAATTGACATGCAAAATCCATATTAAAGTTGGGAATGATATTTACTAATGTAACAATATTCATAGTAACATTGAAGTCAAATAGTAGAAAATTGGGTTATGAAATATACTAAAAAAAAATTAAAAGTCAAGAGTTACAATTATTTGTGCTGAATCTGGATGCTCCTGGAGGATTTATGCATCTAACTTGCATAGAACTTCAACATTTCATATCAAGAGCATTGAGAAACACACTGCATCCATGGAATTACAATGTCAGATTTGTCAATTGTACGTGGGTTGCTAAACATTTTCTTGATAAGCTAGTGGATGATTCTTCACGGAAAGTAAACGCTATGAGAAAAACAATAAGAAGAGAGGAAAACTTATTTATGTCAAATCGAAAAATGTATCGAGCAAAGGCTAAAATAGTACAATTGGTTGAGGGAGTTCATAAAAAATAATTTTAGAAAGTAAAACTATTGTGCACAAGTTCTAAAGCACAATTCAAGAAGCATGGCAAGGGTGGGTGTATACAGAATTACTTCACAACATGATCCACATTTTCAACGAGTATTTATTAGTTTTGCTGCTCAAATTAAGGGTTTTGTGAGTGGATGCCAACCAGTTATTAGCTTGGATGCTTGTCATTTAAAAGGATTATTTGGTGGACACTTGATAAATGTTATTTTAAGATATGGAAACGATCAAATGTACCCTATAGTTATAGCAATAGTAGAAACTAAGTGTAAGGAATCTTGGTCATGAGTTCTTCATAATCTTATTGATGCAATTGGAACTCCTGAGAAAATAGAGTGGGTTTTCATATCTGATAGGCAGAAGGTACATTAATCATCTTATAAGAATTATTATGCACAAATGTTTTTAATATCTGAATATAGAAGGTGTACTAATGTTCTAAATATTTTTTTATAGGAACTACTACAAACCTTTGCTGAATTGATGCATACAGCATAACACAGAGTTTGTGTGAGGCACCTATGCTCTAATTTTAAGGCAAAATTCAAGGGTAAGAAGATGGAGATGTGGTTGTGGCGAGCAGCTGGTGCATACACTAAAGAGGAGTAGAAATATGCAATGAATACAATAAGGACTTTGGATTTTGGAGCATATTTTTTTGACAGGCCAAAATGTGATTTGATATCCAACAATATTTCTGAATCTTTAACCAATACGTGAAGGAAACACGTGAAAAAATTATTCTCACATTGTTGGAAACCATAAGATGACAACTAATGGTAAGGCACAATGAAAAAAAGAAATACCCCAAGTCTCTGTGTACTCAAATATGTCCAAACATATTGAAGAGGCTTGAAAAGAACAAGATTGCATGAATGCGCCATGAAGTATTAGGCGCAAGTGAAGGAAAATTTGAAGTAATGAGTGGTAGAAGAAATTTTATTATGCATCAGTGGGGGTGCCCTCCCATTTGCTCCGCGTCCCAAAAAGTAGTCCAACCGTCGACGACGTTCCTGTTGCCCTTCACAAGCGTCTTGCCAATGTCGTCGCCTATGAACATCATGATGATCTTGTTCATCCCTGCTCCCATCCTTCACCACGATCAGGTTCGCCGATGTGGCGTTCGCCGTTGCCTACAACAGCAGCCATTCCTTCGCCCCAATCCACTCCACGGAACTCAAAGTCATCCACCTCCCCATAGCCTGCCAGCGACATGGTATAGGCATCGCTCGATGGCCGACCGACACCCTCCTTCGAAGACATACACGAGACCGTCGAGGTAGGTGTACTCATCAGTGATGGCAGCCGAGAGCATCATCTGGACGTCATCGACATGGCGGGTAGTGTCATTCGACTGGAGCCCCTTGTAAGCGAAGCGCAGCTCGTCGAGAGTCTAGTCGAAGAGATCGAGGCAGTTCGCGAGCGTGTGGTGCTACGCGGCTCCAAGTCTCAGGTATGGTTCTGGAGGTGACCCTAGAGGTGCCCCCCCCCCCCCCACCCCCACCCCACCTTGCTCCGCTTCACCGGTGACACGAAGCAAGGGGTGACACCCCCTTGTATTTTTCCCTTTTTATTTTCAATTTTTAAATATTAGAAGAGATGAGAGAAAGAGTATTTTGAACTTTTTACAAATGAAAAAAAAATCAAAGATAACGAAAAAATTGACAGAAGTGGACAAAGGATTAAACTGGAAAAATTATGATAGTTTAGGAATCCAAAAAAATAAGTTCGTAGTTTGAGGTTAGATGTAAAAAATTGTGATAGTTTAGGAGTGGTTTATGAAAATAACCCTAAATTAAAATCCACCCATTAAAATTAGGGCTCTATCCGAAAACCTGTAGGGGACCGTGAAGCCCATTTTTTATTTATATAATTAATACATATGTTATCAATTCTTTTATTATAGATATAATTTTGTTTTTATAAAATTTCATATTTTTCTATGACATTATCAAACTCTAATTTAATTATTTTAAAATTTAGTAGTATATTTTATGTTTAATATAAAATTAAATATTTTGTATTAATTTTAATTTATTATATATATTAAAAATAATTATATAATAGTAGCGTTTCGAAAAAATCATCCGAAAAAATTGACCTACTAAAAGGTGATTTTTATTTTTTTCAAAATAATTTTAGGGCAGTTTTTTTAATTTTAAAAATTGACCCAAAAAGTAACGATTGATTTTGTTAGAGCAAAAACTCTTTTCGACCCGAACTATTTTCACTCCTATTTACTTTTGGGCGAATTTCTGTTATGCTTTGGAAACTATCCAACCTATTATAACTCACTAGATATCTGAAGTTAATTAAATTTAATTAATGAATTTGCATGTCGAACTTCTGGAGAAATAAAAAAATGTTCTTCTTATCATTGTGAGGTGCTACTTGAAAAAAAAAGGTTTTTCTTTTGTCATTAAATTGATAGAAAAGAAGAGAAAAAAATGGAACATTATTGGATTTAACATTTGTTTTGATACTATAATAATAGATCATTTTAGTAATCGGGTGCCATTATTTTTTCCTATTAATTCAACATTCTAAGATGATTATTTATTCCATGAGTTATTATTTGGATTCAGGTAAAATTTGAAAGATATTCTAATTTTATTTTTGGGTAGCGATATTATTTAGTGATTTTTTTCATAGTTTTGTCCTCGTCATTTTTACGTAAATTTGATGTTATTATTATTATTATTATTATTATTATTATTATTATTATTATACATTGTGCTTGACTTGTATTATTAAATTGACTAGTTGAGGTTTTAATTTACCAAGATTCAAGTTAAATTAAATTAATAATATAAGATCATATTTAATTATTATCATGTTTATTGGCATGCTTTTTTTAATTAAAATTCTTCTACTCAGGTTTTGCACCTATTTATTTCTAGTGCTAAATTCGGTGCCATGCACAAACATTGTAAAAATGTATAATTTTTGGAGAAACAAAAAAGCTTTTAGCATTAAAAGCAATATAAAGTCAAACTAATTTTAAAGAAAAGTAACTTAATATTAATTCAACTATTCTTTGAGAGAACTAAAAACCTTTATTTGACATATTTTAAGGTTTTATATTTCAATCATTATAATATAACATTGAATTCATTTATATTGAATTTATTATCCTCTTTATTTCTAAAATATTACCCTATTAAATTAGGGGCTCAAAATAATCATTGACTATCATCGAGTTAATTCCTTTTTTGTCTAAATATTTTTTTAAAAAAATTCTAAATCAATCTGAAAAATGTTAAGTGATTTTTTTTATCAAAAAATGGATCTCATTCAAACTATTTTCACCCTTATATAGGTAAGTTTAGACTTTGTATCCCATGATTTATTTTATTATTTTCCTTTTCATGGCGGTGAAATTTATCTTAACTCATGATGTACCAAAGGTTTTTTTTTTCTTTTTGACTTCATCAAAATATTTTTTCTTATTTTTATCTCGTCAAATATTTTATTTAATCCTTCGTATTTGATAAGGTCGGAAAAACTTCATGGGTAATATAGACAAATCATTGGAATGAGTTTTTAATAATTTTGAGCTTAATTGATGTGTTGTTTCAAAATATAATATCAAAGAATCATATTCTTTTAATATTAAATTAGATATCTTTACTTTTGGGTAAATTTCTATTGCGATTTGAACATTATCCAACATGTTACAAGACATTAGATATTTAAAATAATTAAATTTTAATTAATTAAGTTGTGGCAGCCAACCTTTGGAGGAAAATAGAAAAAAAATCTTATCCTTGTGAGGTGGTGCTTGAAAAAAAAGGGTTTTCTTTTGTCATTAAATCTAGATAGAAAAGAAAAGACAAAAAATGAGACATTATTTGATTTAGCATTTCTTTTGGTACTATAATAATAGATAATTTTAGTAATCAAGTGCTATTATTCTTCCTATTAATTCAACATATTTAAAGATACTTTATTCAATTGAATTATTATTTGGATTCAGACAAAATTCGAAAGACATTCTAATTTTATTCTTGGATAATGATATTATTTTGTGATTTTTAATAGTTTTTTATTCTAATTATTTTTATGTAAACTCAACATTTATCTTTTATCTATTATTATTATTATTGTTGTTGTTATACATCATGATTGACTTGTATTATTTAATTCACTAGTTGAAATTTTAATTTTCAAGAAGCGGTATCAATGGGAAGTTAATTGAGATTCTCTTTTTGTAAATTAAATGGAAATAATTAATTTTAATTGAATGTGCACACTAACTTCAAATAATTATTCAATTTGAAAAGCTAAAGATCGATTTTCTATATGACAAAAACTATTTGATATTATTGAATTAGGAGATAAAAAATAACAAAAATATCAATGAATATTAGAAAAAATGCATAAAAAACTATTGAGATTATTAAGTGTCAATATTTTTCATCATGTTGCTCAGGAGATAGATCACAAGTTTTATGAACTAAGTTATAATGTATAGTTTATACGAGAAAATGAAAACTTGGTGAACTTAAATTTTAAAAATGAAAATTCTACAATTGAAGACTACAGTAAATTTTAGAAATTAATAAATCAATTAAGGAAAATAAAAAAATTTCATGACAAAATATAGGGATTAATGCTCATAAGTTCTTCGTCAAATTCTTGAAATTTGTATATAATAATTAGTAATTATGCTCTCATGATGTTATATCACTTTTCATGGTCAAATATTGTTTATTCAATAAAAATTAAGGATGGAAACAAGGGCGTAAATGTAGCCACATCTGTCCACTTGGAGGCCTAGAGAGGTTACAAGTTCGAATCTCACTAGTGAAACTTTGTATTAGTCTTCACTGTAGAGATACTAGATGAAGATCTCATATTCTTTTCATAAGAAAAAAAAAACATAATGTCACATTCTCTTTTATTAGATGGATAATTGATTAAGATACCTCACATTATTAAATTTTATTAAAAGAATGCTTCATTGGTGTACACAATGAAGAGTTAAGATTGCATAATGAAGATAGGCAAAAAAGTACAATTTAAAATTGCATGAATTAAAAATATGTTCATACATATAGATGTTGATCGTTTGTTAAATATGAAGAATATCAAAACACATATCAGATTTGTGTATTGATATGATTTCTCCTTGATTTTTGGATCAAGAAGACTACTGCCATCACATGAATGACAAAAAGTGAAAATAATTAAATGACACATGATCATTGTTAAAGAAACATGATCAAGGATCTTTTATAAAATTCAAGTGAATTTAAGCAATAGAAATTGAAGCTTCTATAAATTTAAGACACAAAAGATTAGGACACATGAGCGAGAAAGGATTGTCGATTTCAATGAGTAATTTTTGTGTCACTCTTAGTAAAGATAAATATTTTGAATAGTTTATGATGATTGTATATTTGATAAATAGTACAATGTGCTTTTTTGTGTCTAGTCCGAAAAAAGAGAAAAAAATAAATTAAAATTGGTTAATTGTGCGTAGTCATATTGAGATAAATTCTTTAGTAATACATATTTTGTTATTTTTATAAAGTATTCTTTATGAAAAGTATCGATTTATTTTATGAAGTTAAAAGATTAGGTATTTCAATTTATTTTAAAAAATTCATGTCACAAGGGAAAGATAGATAAACTCATTTGAAATTCACATGGACAGTACAATTCAAAATTCAAGTTATTGCACAGAGCACAACATCAAACATAGTATCTAAAATTCTTCTGTATAATAGTGTTGCTGAACAAATGAATAAAATCATTATGAATAAAATTTGATGGATGCTGAGGACGGTTACATTGATGAAAACTTTTTAGAGTTAACATGGTAATTTGTGTGTTGCCTGATTAACAAATCTCCATCAATTTATTTGAAAGTACGGACCGATAAGAATGTTTAAGACTTAAGAGATGCATATTTTTGAATTATGTAGATGAGAAGTAAATATATATAGTGCTTCACCAATAAGTTTTTTTTTTTGACAAACTTCAGTAAATAAAAAAATAGAGAATTGATTATGTTTGAAAACTATGGGTCAAATGTGAATAAAGATATGCAGATGTGAAATTAGTGCAAGAGGTTAGCAACACATTTTTATTCAATCATCAGAAAACTATTATGGGCGCAAGCGTGGACTAGACTTCTTAAATATAAGTATTGATTTCTTTCAATCATACAAAATGTAACACCCCAAGATTTTTCTAAATTAATTAATTAGATAAATAATTTTTATTAATTATTTAATTATGAAATTTGTTTTAAAAGAAAAGGATAAGGTTGTAGGACTAAAAGAAAAGGTTGTATATGGATAAGACTTTAAAAAAATGAGAGGAGAAAAGAAAAAGATAATATATTTAAAGGAGATAAGTAGTTATGGATAGGAAAAAGACTCATAATTAGATTTGGAAGAGATTAATCAACTAATCCCAAATTAATTTTTAATCCATCTATAGTCAAAGTCCTTTCCCCTATAAATAGGACCCCATACCCAATATTAGCTCTTTTACCAAAAAACAGATTATTCTCCCTACTTTGAGCTCTCGTTTCTTCCTCCTCAACGCGCGTGCAAGAGGGTGCCGACCGGCCATCCAATCTTGGATCTACCCTTTGTTCCAGGATGTCAGCCTCCGAGATAGTTGTCGCCAAATCTCACCGAAAATCGCGTTCTAAGTTTGGATTCCAAGTAGTCTAAAACGGTCGAGGTACGTAGGATTTCGGATTCACTTTTGAATACGATTCCTTGATGGAATAGTTAAGATGATAGATGATTTAGGATTGACATGTTCTCCTTCAATCCAAGAATAGTTTCATATAGTTTTTGTTCCAAGGGAAGTACTGTATCAAAAGTTATGATCGGTTAAAGTCTCGAAAAAACATCATCGGAGTTCCAATCGATGGAACTCGACCCGTGTAAAGGTGAACTCTACCCGGGTTCAAATATCACATCGAAACCCAGCACGGCTTCTTTTCGAACCCAACAGATTTGGAGGGAACCCGGCGTGGGCTTAGGATGGCCTGGCCCGGGCTCTGTCACGAACGGTTTCGACCTTTCGGATCGGATTTGTTTCCCGATGACTCGACCCGAGTTGATTTTATACTCGGCCCGGGTTATCCCTAGTCATCCCTAACATGATGACATCAACAAACTTGGACCGAGCCACCTCGAACTCGGCCCAGGTTCTACTAGAAAAAAGAGATGGTAATACCGAGAACTCGACCCAGGTCTTGGTATCGAGAACTCGACTCGAGTCTCGGTGAATGCGAACCAAGTTCCATGTCAACCTGGCCCGGGTTTACATGTAAGTGGCCCGGATTGTGTGTTGCTAGTTGGAGTTTATATATTGTTTAATTATTGTTTTGTGATTTGATTAATATTCTTTTATGATAATTCTACTAAACTAAGAACAATAAGGTCGTTAATTAGGTCAACAAATAAAAGAAGTAAAATATGGCTTTATGTGCACTGATTTTTAATGGAATGGAAATGAAGTAGAAAAATTGAAGATGGGTATCTTAGGGATGTATTAAAATATAAGTTGTAGAGAAAGAGAACAGAATCGACAAGAACAGGAAAAAAAAAAGAAACAGAATAGAAAGAACTGAATGGAACATGAAAGAGAAGAAATAAAAAAGAAAGAATAAAATTATTTCTCATACCGAAAGCTTACCTATTTTTATTAAGTGTTCATATCCATTTGTATTATCATATGTACTGAGTATTTTATACTCATGAATATTCTATGTCCCTATGTTTGAATTCTACAGATGATTGAACAGGCATGGATGGAAGCGTGTGCAGCTAGCAATGTTATATTGGACCCGTAATTGCCCACCTTTGGTCTTGGTTTAATCCACCTTGACCCTCACATGAAAGCGTCATAAATGCCCATAATAAAAGAAGTCGAACTCGCATTAGGATATCACACATAGGTGCCCTAGGGATGTATTAAAATAAAAGTTGTAAAGAAAGAGAACAAAATTGACAAGAACAGAAAAGAAAGAAATAGAATACAAAGAACTAAATGGAACATGAAAGAGAAGAAATAAAAAGGAAAGAATAGAATTATTTTTCTCATATTGAAAGCTTGCTTATTTTTATTAAGTGTTCATATTCATTTGTATTATCATATGTACTGAATATTTTATAATTCATGGATATTTTATGTCCCTGTGTTTGAATCCCATAGATGACTGAACATGCATGGATGGAGGCGTGTGCAACTAGCCATGTTTGTAGTGTACAATTGTTACTTCATTTCTATTTTAGTTGCTTCCTAATGTAATAGAATATATAGGAGAACTACTTGGGAACAACTAATATGTTAGCTTCCACACTCTTACTTAATTGATTAATGATAGATAATTATTAGTTTATTTTGTTATTTCTTTATGGATTTTGTGAAAGCCCAATGGATAGAGGTGAAGTTGTAGGTAGCGCAGCCCAAAATAAGCCCAAATGTCACATGACGAAAGGATGAAATTTCTTGACATTATAATTGATATCAGAGCTAAGGTTCCTAAGTCCTTATAGGCTAATAGAAAGTTAAGGACTCATGTGCAGTCATCATGAACAGCTGCCACATTATCCAAGTAAGTAAATTGAAACTTTGGTTTGACTAAATTATCTTGCTAATTAGGAATTATTTTTATTATAGATGATTCCTACATAGAATGAATAAGGTGGACATATGAGTTTAACCCAAGGGGGTAATCCCAATGGGCTACAACCAGAAGGGTCCCAACATGACTTGGGCTTGAGCACTTTATTGGACAACGAAAATGTCGAGCTTCAACAAGGCAATCCTGCTAAGAGTATAATTTAGGAATTTCTGAAGCTAAAATCACCTTAGTTCAACCGGGTGGATGACTTTGATACTTCTGATCGATGGATATGGGCCATCGAAGTGAAATTCAGACTAATGGATTGTGCTGGGGAAAAGGTCATGTTCGTCTTTACACAATTGACAGATGATGCAAAAGATTGGTGGGAAACTACTCAAGAAGTGACTTTTCCTAGCATGGAAATAGTCCCCTGATTTGACTTCAAACAAGCCTTTGGAGCTCGCTTCTTCTCGGCATATCAAAAGGACTTGAAGCGAAGGGAGTTCTTACTTTTGACATAGGATAACAAGACTGTGTTCGAATATCTAACCAAGTTCATTCTCTTTGGCAAGCACGCTCCACTAGATAGCGAACAGACAAGGGCCATCCAATTTATAGAGGGCCTTAACCCTCGAATGAGATTGAAGACACTTTTGGGGAATTATAAAACCTTGAATGAAGCTGTCAGGATGGCCACATTGATGGAACGAGGTGTGGCTGCACAGGTTGGATAGAGCCAGCCCAGAAGACAAGGTGATCAACCTCAGAGGCGGGATGATCGCCACAATAATAGGCCAGGATCATATAACTAGCCGCAACCACAAATGTGGACCCCACAATCACAAGAATAGAGGGGCCCACAACCACAGGCCCAACAAAGGCGACAAGTGCAGGCCCTTCAAGGCAAGGTCGTGATTTTTGTGGATGTACTCATATGGGAGAGTGTCGAGCAAAGAACGGAACCTAGTTCGAATGCGGGCAACCCGACCACTTCGTCCGAGATTGCCTAATTCGTCAAGCACGAAATCAAACATACGCTAGGGCTACTAATCAACTCATTCAAGGAAGGGTCTTCAACATGGAGGCTGAAGAACCATAAGAGAATGCTGACATCACCCGAGGTACTCTTTTCGTTTTTGGTCTACTTACTACTGTACTATTTTATTTAGGAGCTACCCACTCTTTTATATTTGAAGAGTGTGTTAAGGCTTTGGAGGTCCCAATAAAGAACCTTAGACATGAAAAGGGTATTATCACTCCCATGTGTCACCTGCCACCTTAGGCGAATTTTGACACGTGGAGGGATGATGGCCGGGTGCGTATCATGCGCCGGCTGCACCATCCCAGGCCATGTCCGTCCCATGATGTGGTTGAGGCATCTTAGGGAGGAAACAAGCACAACCTGACAATCAAGTGTCATGCAGAGGCTCAACAATGATTTCCAGGAGGTTGGGAGGAGCGAAACTAATTTGTTACGAGAGGGTAGGTCCGGTGCGCACATGGCGGTTGCAAGATGCACGCTGTGGCATTCTGGGACATTACCGTCCCAGGACCAAAGTGGCCCATCCCATTTGCTTAGCAGGATGAAGGAAGTCACGGGACGTCATCGGTTGGTAGAATTCTCCGACGTAGGGGACTCTAGGATGACGGCCATGGCGGGGTGGCAGTTACAATCACTTGGCTCCAAGCGGACGACAGGCAAGCTGGCGCAGCCAAGGAAGATCCGCGCGTACTAAGCATGATCAGAGAACGACCAGATGGAGGGAAAGCAATCTGGGGCATGGAAACCTCACTCAGGGAGTTGGAGGCCGCATAGGTGCCTTGGTGCGGACAGGTGCCATGAAGGGGCGCCTGGACAGTTAGTGTATTTTGAATTTCTAGGCAACAGTTAATTGACCCCTTTTTGTATAAATACATGTATCCATTCCTAGATTCAGGGAGTGAATGAATGAGCATGTCTTTCCCCTATTTTCGAGTTCTTCTTACGTTGTGATAAACTAAAGTGCATGTGTGTGCGTGAGTGTTCTAACATTTGAAAAAGTACTTAGAGCATTGAGAGCCTGACTTGGACATTTCGGCGCGGAAGAACCAAGGCCAGTTGCGCAAATTTCTAGTGAGAAATTAAGGGCGTGACATTGGTAGTATCATAGCACGGTTTGCTAATAATGGCAGAAGGTCAAGAACCTATCACTCCGTGAATTGAATCTTGTCCCTGGGCTCTAATATCATAACTTGTGACGTCTCCGGCCCAGTCAAGATATTATTCGCTTTGGGCCTGTTTGAGCGTATTGGCCCGCACGAATTTAAAACGCGTCTTGATATATGAAGGGGATAACTACAAGTAAGCCCATCACCACCTCCGTATTTTGCCCATGTGAGACTATTGAATGAAACCATCTTGATCCTTAAACCTTAGGTCGTTACATACTTAGTTGCAAGATTCTCGAATTAGTAACACTTTAGTACAAGGAGACTGCCAATGACATTTCTACGAAACGCTGAACATGAAATGCACCAGATGCATGGTTCTGAAAGATTATTCTTGTACATAAAAAAATTTCATAACCTTTCTAGGAAAAATATCATTCAAGGCAACGAAAAGCTAGCACTGTCACAACCAGTGAGGCAGATTACAGGACTGGCAACGACCATCCAAATACCACTATATCTCTTCTTTCTAAACAAAAATGAGTATCTACATTGTGTCATGTTTTTGGCTAAGCTAGCATGCCTTATTTGCTTGTTCAGAGATGAGGGTTCCGGCATCAGCCATGGGAAGAACATCTGAAGTTTTATCGACGCGTTGGTTTCTTCTAAATTTGGCGAGAGGTTTTTTTAGAAAGCTCCATCTGCGGGGCTTCAATTGACCCATCAGTTTCAGTTGCTCCCTGCGGAGTTTCCTGTTGACATACCATGATCCACCACGCCAACCTAGAACATAACTGCATTTTGAAGAAAAAAAGGAAAACAAAAAATACTTCTCAATCATTATTCAACTAATAATTTGTAAGCACAGCCCATAAATAACATTGAAGTCGAACAATTTAGGTAAAATAAGACCTAATTTGTTTCATATGCTTATTAATTGATATATGAGTCTATGACCAAACGGACTTTTCAGTCCATTTTCAAACAAGCATCAAGTAACAATAGCATTTATAAAATTTACAGAACAAGAAATGGAAAGGTGGCAAAGATTGACATGGCTAAATTTAGGGGCTGAAGAGATACCAGTTGATTAAGTTTCTGCACACGACTAATATCCAACATGCTTATTTCGCGCATTCTTTTAGTATTTTTCAAGTTCCCACTCATAAAATAGTCTGTAAATTAGTAATACAAATAAAAACAAACCCAATAGCCAGAGTTGTCCATGCAGTGGCAACGCATGCTGTGGTGCTAACAGTTCCAGTGGTTACAATCTTTTTTATCTCTTCATGCTCAACATCATATCTATTCTTCAACTGCGAAAGAAAAGTATGAAGCTTAACATGTCAATTCATCCAAAAAAGCCTCAAGAAAAAGCAGAAAACATAAGGAATAGGAGGAAAAAAAGTAGCAAAACTGTCTTAAAATCCACTAAGCAGCACATTATATGAGCAAATTCTCCACTTACACAGTAGATCAGAAAAGATTAACAACAACAACAACAACAAAGCCTTATCCCACTAGGTGGGGTCGGCTACATGGATCATACGATGTCATTCCGCTCTATTAATAACCAAACCTTTCGGTATATTATTCACCAATAGATCAGAAAAGATTAACAAGGTATTTAATTTAATTCTGCGCATATTCTAGTTAAGTTGAACTTACAGCTTGTTCAATTGTCTCCAACCTCTTGTTAACTTTTGATTGATGGATCTCTCTCATACAGTAACCTGCAAGTGGGGCCATAAGTCAAGGCAAAACCAAACAGCATAATTCAAGGATGTAAATCTGAAGTGACAAACAAGATGACATAAAAGTGAATAATAGCAAAATTTTGTTAAGTTAAACTTGTATTCTATGTGTTTTCTCTTGAAGATTACTAAATGGAAATCCTCAGATTTAGTCAAGCATTTGTAGTGGTACATGATCAAAGTTGACGGCTTATAGCCTTTAACATTGGCCTCATTCAAGTTGACCTTTTCCAACCATATGTCTATTCTTTAACATTAGCCTTTAACATTTCCCTTCCCAGCCAAAATCCATGTGTCTTCTGTCACTTCCGCATTCAGACCAAAGCAAGGTATTAGCACAACCCATGCAACAAGGGTATAGTCTTTCCTCAGAAAAAAAACAAGGGTATAGTCTTTTTGTTTCAAAAATATTTTTTAACGAATCAAAAAAGTGCACGTAATTATCACCAATGCTTCTCATTCATCAAGATCTTCACTTCCACGCGTTCATTTGCAATGAAGCCTATTCTTTATCAGCTTTGTCTGAGATGTTGGTTAACGCAAATAACCAACTATCTCGGTGCAAAAGATGACACTGTACCAGGGGAGTAACAAGTGGTAGATGATACAAGTCTTATGATTCAAACAGTAAATCATAAACATCCAGTTGGGTCACTCCAGAATCTACCTAAGGAGCAGCAAAAGTGCACAGATGATCTTTCCTCTTCAGGTCATGTTTTCTACCACATCATTTCAAATGGTCTTGAACCCATTCAAAGGTCATCTCAAAGATTATTTCTAGTGAATTAGAAGATCCTCCAATTCTAACTATCAAATCCAAGCATGGGATGGCTGCCGCATTGCCAACCATCAATTTCACCCTCAAAAGAACTATCAATTCCAAGTGCTACAAAAAGCTTGCAGCACTGCAAGTTTTTTTTTTCCTAAATTACGTATCAAACTACGTAGAAAATATCCATTTTGTTTCCAAGGATTACTAAATGAGGTTCTAGGATGGGATTAACAAGTGACAATTCATTTCCTTCTTCTCTTTCAAAACCCTAATCCTTTTTTTTTCTTTCTTCTGAGGGGTTCAAAGCCTTCCTTAATTATCACTATGGAAGTACAACGGTGTCCGAAGAGTCTACCAGAAATCCTCCTGATCACTGTGAAAAATATAAAGACAATAATTGTGATTTAAGTCACACATTTTCTATCACACCATTCAAAATGAAGTTTTGAAGTCGTTATAAGATCATCTGGAAGCATATTTCAAGTCAATTGTGAATCATCGAACCCTACTTCATCAATTCCAAGCCGTCAACAAGCTTGCAGCACTCCAAGATGTGTAATTTGGACTGAAACATTTCATATTCCTTTCGGTGAAAAAAGAAATGCACTATGATTCCAAACGTTGGAGAGAAGTTGTTAATAGCATCATAAAATAAGCTAATGAGAACTGACCTGCCCATGCAGTAAGAACCGATGCTACAGATGTTCCGATGGTAAATACTACCCTATGATTCTCGAAAACTTGCTGCAATAAGTGATATGAACAGAAAAGATAACAACTGAAAATCAGTAGATTCCTCACACACACACAAAAAAAAAATTCATGTTTGCAATTCATCAGCGCGATACGAAAAACGCGACATGCATACATCTCCGATCGACAAACAGGTAAACAATTTAATACCAGAAATCAAACGGCAGATGAAGGAAGCGAAAAGAATACTGATGCGAACAAAGAAAGACCTTGGTGGAGAGGTAAGTATCTTGAACTGCGGACAAGGTGTTCGAAGCTTTGCGCCTGAGGTACGGGAGCCCTACGCCATTGACGGCCGAGAAATCGCCGCCGTCGCCGCCCCAAATCCGCGGGCTCACCGTGCGGAGGATGGCACGCCCCGAGCTTCCCAGTCGCCGCCTCAGCATTCCGATCACGAAGGCGAACAACGAGAGACCGGAACCACGCCGGAGGAGAGCGCCGGCCCGCCTCTCGCTTTCCCTTCCGCCGTGCGCCGATGCTTGGTTCTTGCGTTCGCTGGTGTGGTGTCTTGGGGAACACTCCACGTCACGGTTAAATTGATGCGGTACGAGCTTGAAATATCGGAAATCCGAAACGGGCCCATGTTATTTATTATCGGTAGAGAGCTTGTTTATAAATGGGCTTGTTATTTATTTGCCTGACGAAGCACAAGCTCGCCTCATACTCGTTCGCCGCTCATCTGACGATGCCGTCCACCGCTCGTCGCCGTCGGTCTTGCCAGTGCCACCACTCGCTTCACGAAGTAGAAACCGACGCTCGCCTCTTTTGCTGCTCATCGAAGGTCGGACGACGGCCAAAAGGCGAGCGGCTGTGAGAGAGCGAGGAGCGGCAAATGGCGTCGGGGTTGAACGGCGCCGTCGTGGTGAGCGGCATCTGGCAAACATCAGCGAGAGCTTGAGGGGCGGCGAACGACGACGAGTGGGCATGGTTAGTGCATCAAATGGAGAGGGTTGGGGATGGACATGACGGTGAGAACCGTGAGGAGGAGGGTTCAAATGAGCAGGATGTCCATTTTATCCTAATTTAATGTATCCAGTGATAACAAGAAATCTAATACTTATACATTAAAAATTACAAAGCTTGTTTTGAGAAAATTCTCTTCGTATAAGTAGCATTAGAATACGAAAAAAAAAGAATATTAACACGATAATGTATTCTGAATTATTAATTCTTTAAATCTTTTTATATGAGAATTTGATTCTTTTATTTTCTTGCAATTTATTTTTTATATAATTTTTAATTAGATACTATATCAACTATATAATATTCAACTATATGACACAAGTCCAAATGTATGCAATACTCTCTTTTCACCGTTATAAAAGACATCAAACGTTGCATCATAATGAACATAACGCTTTAAGTAAAAAAATCATGATGAACATAACACTCCATATCTAAGATCACCCAATAATAACATAAAAATCATACACATATTTTTAGCATGCATTATC